>CM065429.1:70251875-71560000 GCA_033030585.1 Hippophae rhamnoides | reverse complement strand
TAAAGCTCCTTAATTTAAGGAGCAAATTAAGGAGCAAAATATGGAGCAAAACATGGAGCAAAACATGGAGCAATTCATGGAGCAAAACAAGGAGCTTAATTCAAAGAGCAATTTAAGGAACCATTAATTTAAGGAGTAATTCAAGGAGTGAATTTTCCTATAAATAGATGTGTAATTGTAATGAATTAATCATTCAAAGTATTCATTCCAATTGAGAGAAAAGCTTTTGTGAGAGAAATTTGAGAGTAATTTTCTTGGGTATAATTGGGTTGTGAGTTGTGAGTGTTGTAAACACCTTGTGTAATTTCTCCCCTTTCAGTAAAAAGATCTGCAGTAGGTTCGGAGACGTAAGCAAGATTGGCCGAACTCCGTTATCAAATTTATGTGTTATTTTTCTATTCTTGCTTTCTCATAAATCTGACTTATCGGGAATTTGCGTAATTTGCCAACACATTCATATATGTGCACTAAACCAGAAGCATATCCAATCAGTTTAGGTATGGAAGTTTATTATTTCGATGAACTCAATATAAATGTGGAAAATGGTAAGCGAAGTACCATCATTCTGGCATATGCAGAACCAATACGACCAGCTCCAATCACGCCAACAGTTTGCCCTTTAAGTAAATTCCCTACGAACCTGATTTAGTCAAAGAGTTCAAACAATAATTATTGTCTTCAAATTCATCACCAATAAACCAGACACACAAAGACAAGTATAGAAGTCAAAACTGTAGATTTGTAGCATTACAAATTAGGAAGCCATCCGTCATATAAGCCAGCTCTCATGAACTCATCTGCTTCAACTATTCTTCTTGCAGCCGCTAAAGAGAGTGACGCTGCCAGCTCTGCTGTAGTTTCTGTAAGTACTCCCTACACTTGAAAAAAATATGTTATTAGTGATTCCTCTCACCCCAAAACACAAAGAAGGAACTTGGTCATTTCCAAATTAGGTTGTGAAAATTAACCGTGAAAATCTTGCTGGCTTATTTGGTTAAAGATGCACTACTATATAACATAACAGTTTATCCTTAGAGACAGTTATATGGATCCATCTATACTCATTGATGTTGTGTTATGTGTCATATATGATTTGTCATAAGTTTGTAACAAATAGACTTTTCATTGGTCAAATGACATGTTAGAAGTTAATCTGAAATGTCATTGCTCACAGGAACATTTTCTCAAACACTTTGCAATCAATGAGTTTTTGTTTATGAAAATGTGAGACAAGTAGATAAGCCAATAAAGTGAATATTGCAAATTTAAAACAATTAACAAGTACTTACAGGAGTGTTTCCAACAGCAACTCCATACTTATTAGCAGTATTAACATCAACATTGTTATAACCAACTGCCATGTTACTAAAAACTTTGCCTCCTGCTCTGCTCAGAGCTGAGAACAAAGTCTCTCCCCAATCTTCTGTCAACTGAACAACCAAATGCAAAAAAAACATTAAAAAAAACTCCACATATAAGTAAATTTATTTAGAATAGAATATGATCTAACGATACCTGTCCAATTACCCCATCACACTTATCTCCAATAAGAGCAATTATATCCTCAACAGAGAGTATTGTTTTCTTCTGGGTACATATCTGATTATAAATTTAAACAATAAATCCATAAAATTTAGCAAATTGGGGAGGAAAAAAAACAAACAAACAAACAAAGACAAAAACTTACTTCGACTCGACAATCTTGTTCAACTAAGAGATTGATCCAGCGAGTTCCAGGCATGGGTTTGGTGCTAACAACTCTGTATTTTCCATTTGGGTTCCACACTTCAATTGAAACTGGTTTGGCCATGGAGAATCCTGAGTTTGGAAGCTTGAACTTGAGTGGTTCAGGGAGTGCTTTTGAAACAAAATGAGCAACCTTTTTAAAATTCATGAATTCAGTGATAAGATGTGGGACAGAACACAGTAAAAATGTAGACTTGGCTAAGAAGATTGTCTTAAAAGCGTAGACTTTATAGTGATTCTATATTCTCGACGTATTGATCTTAAAGGACA
Organism: Hippophae rhamnoides; assembly: GCA_033030585.1. Classification (NCBI taxonomy): domain Eukaryota; kingdom Viridiplantae; phylum Streptophyta; class Magnoliopsida; order Rosales; family Elaeagnaceae; genus Hippophae; species Hippophae rhamnoides. The sequence goes on along the minus strand of CM065429.1, from coordinate 71,557,984 downwards.
CAAGCTAATATAGTAGTTTCAGTTGATGATTGGATGGTCCTTTTGTTTGCTTGTGCTCGAAATATTGATAGACTCATATAATGCGTTTATTATTCGAGAGGTGGAGGAGAGTCACAGGCTACTACAAGATTAGAGTTCTGAGACCTCACATAATGTTTTTAGGATAATATGACATGCCTGATTGACACGTGTAATTAATATGGTTTCTAACGATAAACCAAAAATTGCAGTTATTTTTTGTGACAAATACTTATTTGGAATTAGAAAACAATCTTGAATGTAGAAGGATTTATGTGAATAAGCACATATCAATGATTTTCTTTTTGTCTAAATGGATATACATTTGTGAACGTAATGAGATAAACTAATATGTTTTCCTAATAACCTAGCAGGTGGTGAAGTTGGGTGCTGCTAGATATGTAAAAATTCTGAAATTTAAGTACTAATTATGATTTATAGGTGTGTTAATATTGTTTTATTAAACACCTATTAGCTTATGAAAAAAAAGAGTGGATTATTAAATGGAATTAATGATCAAAGGCTGCTTAATTCTATGATATGTATGAGCAGTAGGATCATTATCTTTATCTAACAAATAAAATCAATATGATGCTATGTTCAATCTGTTAAGAGACTTGAGAACAGTTTGCATGCAAAACTCTCTTAAAGTGCAAAAGTTGTATTTTAGCAAGAAACGATGAAGAAACGATGAAGAAGGACACAAATCAATATTAGAGTTTAAACCTTGACATAATAAGAAGCAAATTAATGAATGGATTATTTGAAAAGGAATTGGCAGCCCCATAAATTTGTTACGGAAAGGTAATAATATGCTTCCAATTGGGAAATAGTAATTGAATTGATGTCTAGAGTGACCCTTGAGCCTTGGCTTTGGTTAAAGCCCTTCTAAGAGCTGCATGTATTTATGGGTAAACTCATAATTAGCATGGAGAAAATTCACAATATCAATATCATTTTAATTATGTCTATCTTATTATCTATATATTCGTATAATCACGTTACATATATTAGGTAATTATATTATGAATTTTTGTAAAACTCTATACCATATTAGTTGATTAATGCATGTTTATTTAAATATTAGATGATTAGAATAAATTTTTTTTTTTTGGGATATAAACTTAAATTAATCAACACTCAACTGATGCGATAAATTGGGAAGGCGAAATGCTTTTGAAACCACTTATTAATAAGTTAATTACATTTGAACATGCGGGTTAATTCGTGACACAATTTAAAAGACCGGTAATGAAGATGTACCTTAGCAAACAAAATCAGAGAGATGTTCCTAGAGCACTGGGAAGGCACACTACTGCAATTTTATAAATAAAGGGCGTTTGCTCATTTTTGAAGGTATATATAATTGAGAGCACTTACAAGATAAAAAAACGCTGTCAAAATTAATAAAAGGCTATTAATAATAAAAAAGGAATATTTATTAATCGTTATTAATGATTAATAAGCATTAAGGGCATTAAAAACGCCATAAATGATATTAATATATGAAGCGTTTAACCCAGCATATATATAAGCTTATCACGCATTCATGCTTAATTTTTTTAAATAATAATTCATATCTAAAAGCCTTCTTCATCTTCTTTACAGGGTTTTTTGTTGGTGAGTCTAATTTGGAGTAATGATCTTTATGCTTTTGTGAATGGAGCTAAAATGTTATATATTTAAACATTTAAAATTACTTTTTCTGGTATAATCAAATTTTATCATTAACCTTGTTTAGGTCAATGAAAATAAGGATCTATATGTTTGAGTTATAAATCAACTTCTAACAACTAAAACCAGTTTGAAAGTGTTTTAAGACCTTGGGGGTTTATGAAAGGCTTAACCAATAGATACTTGTTTCTATGTTTTTCCTCTTATTTGTCTTTATTTTTCCTCATCTTCTTTCTCTTCTCTCTTGCAAAAGAAAATACATTTTGTTGAAACACGGTGGGAGAGTCAACTTGAGAGAGTACATACTTTTACCATAAATATATATTGCTTGAGGCTAATATTACAACCATCCGTAGGAATTTTCTTAAAGAAAAATAATTACACTTGGTAGATTGCAATTTATCTACGCTGGTTGGTGTGTTAAAGTATTAACAATTTTTGAGGGAAAACATGTAAAAATAAAATAAATTTAACAAAATAAAATAATGATATTGACAATTTAACGTGAAATATATCTGACATCCTTTAGAAATAGTCTAGTTTCATTCTCTGTTTCCAAACAAACAAACATCTTCTCTGCCAACAAACTTTGACAAGACTTTATTTCTCATTCTAACAATACCAAAACTTCTAGGTATGTATGATAAGAAAAATTATCTACGCAATGAATTATAGCATAAATATCAATCATCCAACTGGTCTCGTATGATGCAAGATTGACAAAATATTTGATATGTACACGTTTTCTAGAGTCTCAAGTTTCTTTTGCAGTCTTCCAATTTTTTGATTCAATATTTTGCAAGATACTATCTAAGAGATTTAGACGAATTGTATTAGCTGCAATCTCATCTATCTCCTCCAAAAGTTTCTCGGTGACGGTTACTACCTTCTTTTATTTTCCCAACAATGTCTTATGGACCTTCTATTGAATGAGAATATCATTCATCATCTTTTTCCATAAAATTAAGTTATTATTTTCATTAAATTTCTCAATATCTACCTTTTGTCTTGACATTTTTTTAGTTGTGTTTCTTTTTTTGCAAATAAATACGTCCTAGATCTAACAAAATCTTTTTTGATGTGACAAATCAGTCTATGCTACAACTACATAGCATACTAAGAATTTTACTTGACCAGCTCTGATACTAGTTATTGAGGCACAACGGATAAAAATAAAATAAATTTAACAGAGTAAAATAATGACACCGACAATTTAACATGTTTCACCCTTTAACTTGGGTTACGTCCACAAGACAAACTCCGAAAAATATTTCTTCTACTAATAAAATTAATGGGTACAAAGTGAGAGACAATATAACAAATTGAGATAAGCCCAAAATAGTGGCACACAAGTGTTTACCAAACTCGTTATTTTGTCACACATACAAGACTATTTTTCATCAAATGAATTGTTCATTTGGCTTTGCCTTCTCTTCTTTTGGTGTATCTCTTTAAGACAAAAATATTGTTTATTTATATGTAAAATTATCTATCATTTATGTGGCAAGAAATTAGGCACGTAACTAACCACATTTTAGCCACAAAATTTTTATTATTATTACTTTATGAATTTGTCAAATGTGATTGCACTTAAAATTTTTATTATCTTCCTCGTACGTGTGGAGGAGACCTAAATATAAGTGCTTAATGTCTTTTTATTATATTTATTTGTTCAATATATTTAGGATTTTATAATTTTCTTTGACATTTTTCTCCAAAATAAAATAAAATAAAATAATACTCTTAAAATAAGTTGAATGAGTTTAGGTAAAGTTGGGGTATTTATGATTTCATCTCTATACATAATAGCTTAACATGTATAAGGTATGTATTGTTTTTTTGTTGACTTTTTCTCTTATCATTTGTATTTAATTCTTGAATTAATTTATTGTCTACTTTTTAAATTTAATTTATAAATTCATTTTTTTCTTTAATTTTTGATTGCAGGATAACAGGTAGCACTGAAAATTTTGAATCTTCAATAAATAAATTATTTTTTTGGACGTGCTTTAATTTTTAGATAATTGATCATTAATTTAATTTAATATGTAATACACGTTTCTTTTGACTTACATTGCAAATATTATAATCTAAATTGTTACAATTATTTTTATTATATTTTTTAAACAATTTTTTATTGTAATTAGTTATTAATATTTCCGGTTATGTATCTTCTTTGCCTATGTGTTTTTTTTTTAATATAAGTAATATTATAAGATGATTAAAATGCTTTCTTTAACACTTTAAATGCCCTTGAAACAAGTAAATTTAAATGCCTTTTTAAGAGGGTGTTTTAAACACCTTATAAAATGATAAAGAAGGCACTTTAAATGCCATATAAAATGAAAACAAGGAAATAAGTTTGTTTAGAACAAGGAAAGTGCTTAAATAGCACAAGTCAACGATTTAAAATGACTTATTTCTTTAAGAATGCTTGCATATAAGGAACGTGACGAAGCTTCTTATATCATTTTAGATGGCTTTTTTAAAATGATATCTATTGACTAAATCGTAATAGTGAAAGTTAGGTGTTAGTTTAAAATATTCAAAGTAGACTCATCCATGAATTTAAACTAGAGGTGGGCATCTCTTATTGTAAAGCAGTTACAAAAGTTTGAATCTAATGACGATAATTTGCTCTACGTCCTTTAAAATAAGATGGTTTTAGTTGTCATTTAGAATTTATTTTCTTCCACAAATCCTTATAGGCTTGAGTAATATGATAAATAAATAAACCAAATTAACTCTGAAAGTAATTAGATATGAAATTTTATTTTTTTATTTATTTATTTTTTAAATAACGTTACACAATTTACACTTATTTGAAATGAAACCTTAACTTTTGATGTGTACATTTGTGTGGCTTTAGTACTACTATGCTACAACAATGATGGCGAATTAGACGAACTAATTTGATAAATCACGGGATAAATCAACGTATAATTCAAAAAGTAATTTAAGAAATTTTTTAATTTAATGAATAATTTAAATAATAAATCTCCTAAATAGATATATAATTGTAATGAATTAATCATCAAATGATCATTCTAATAGAGAAAAAAGTTTTTGTGAGAAAAAGTTTCAGGAAAAAGATATGCATCATGTTCAAAGACGTAAGTAAAATTGATCAAACTTTATTATCAAATTTATGTATTATTTTGTCTATTTTACTTTCTCATAAATATAATTTATCGAAAATTTACATATTTTTTAAACATGCTTGCAATCTAAAACAAGCAAGTTAGTAGGATGTTGACATTTAAAATGCATATGCGATGGAAGTTTGGATAGTGCATTTAGTGTAAAAACTTTATATCTCCTTATTTGAATTTGAAAAATTTATTTATAATTTTTTTCTTCCAAAATTTAAGTTTGGAAATTAAGAGAACAAAAAACATAGTAACGAAGCAAGCCGTTTATCAGGAAGGAAAAAAAAGAAGAAGAAAGAATAACGAAGCTGGGTAATTGAATTTCTATTTTGGGAATAAGTAGATATGATAAGTATTTCAGGTTTTATATATATATGTTTAACGTATCTATATAGAAATACAATCATTTAATTAAGTCATGTTATAAAAATGAATATTTATCCTTTAACACAACAGATTTAGCTAAAAAATGTTGGCTTGGGTGAATGCGTGTGCCAGGCACACACAGGCTAGCGCGGGGGACGAATGTGCTAGCGTGAGGGAAGTGTACGTGATTTGATGAGTCAGCTTTTATTTAACTAATTGCTTCTATCATTCAGAAATGTTACAAATCTCGTCATCCGCCAAATTCACAAATCAAATAAAAATATTTATATTTTATACTAATTTATATATATATATATATAAATAATAGTAATTTTCATTCATTTTATAAACACTATTTTTTTTATCACTCTATGTAAATAATATATGTTAAAATTATCGATTAAATTTTAATTTTAAATCGTTAGTATAATTAAAATTAATTATATGAATTATTAATGTATTGTTAAAAAAAAATATGATTTATTTTTTATTAAATAAGGATACTATTAATATATTAATCATTTAAATAACATAATTATTTATTATTGATAATATAGATTTATATAATTATTTTTTAATTAAAAGGAACATCAATAACTAATAAATTGAAAGAAAAATAAAAGTATAAAATGTATATAAAAAAATTAAGAAAATAATAAATAGAATAATCAAGTTTTATGGGTCTAAAAAAAAAAAAAGTTGACTGTTCTTTCACGATAAGAAGAAATAAGGGAAAGGGAAAGAGTTAACAACGTGGAGGCTCTAATTGTTATCGTTAGAGCGACGACAACGGCTAATGTTGTGGCCGTAGTGAGAGCGCGCGTTTCAGTTTGACTCTCAAAATAGCACGGAATCGAAATAAAATTGTGTCTTCTCATCTTCCCATCAACTAATAATTCAATTTTATAAAATATGATTTCTCGGTATTTTTTTTTTAATTTTTAAAACAGATTAAATATAATTGGTTTTATTTTTAAATTTTAAAAACTAATAATTAAATTAGTATTTTGTATAGATTATATTAAAAGTTTAAAATTATTTAACTTATAAAGCTTAAAATATATAGAATCAATTTTATTTTCAAGACATAAAAACTTATAACTACAGTATATAAAGAAAAATAAAAAAAATGAAAATCAATACAGTTAATATAATATAATAAAATAAATCATAGGCAGCCAAGTCTACCTTCAATAAATTGAGTATTTTGTTTTTATAGATCAAAATAATTTTCTTATATAAGAATTTTTATTTTTATTTTCTTTATTCGATTAACTTATTTTTATATCATTATTAAAAATAAAAAATAATTAAATTATATAAAAATTAAAAATTATTATTTTTAATTAATATATTTAATACAACTTAACCGTTATGATAACATCTTTAAAAAAAACACTAATTTCTCTATCTCATTTTGAGTGTGCGACCTTGTTTCTCATGGATGGTTGGTAAGTATACGAATAAAAGTTTATATTTTTAGTTATTTTTATTTATGTATTTATAATATATATATATATATATATATATATATTAATATATCAAAAATAATACAGAAAATTGCCCTAAAAATCAATATGTATCCCAAAAATCCCAACATCTAGGGACCAATTTTACCAATTTACGGATCAACTGGTCCGTTAATCTGTTTTTCTCATTTTGGTGGGGTTATTAAAGAAATTAGTATTTGTATTATATTACAATTTAAGTTAACAATATAGAATTAATATATACATAAAATAAATTATAATAATGTATAAATTTATACTTATTTTTATTTTCATATATTTTATATTATATCAAGTATTATTATAATAAAATCAGTTATTTAATTTTTAAAATAATTTTAATTCGTGAAATTAAAGAACTTAAGTGTAAATTTATGTCTTATTATTAATGTTTAGTTTTTGGAAAAATAGAAAAGAAAAAGAAAATACATATTCAATTTTCTTTTATTTTTCTTAACCACTTTATCTTCAACCGCCCCACCTATCTCTCTTTTAAATCTTTAATCGTAGAAGTATTCACAAAGAGAGACACGCACAGAGAGACAGGGAAGCCATGGAAAGGCTTCTGTCCTCTTCATCTCCTTCTCCTTTGAAATTCCACCTTAAACCCTCTCTTCCTCTCCATCGACTCTCTAGATTTGACCCAGCAAAACTCAATTTTCCCACTTTGTCACGTGCCTGGTCCAAGCGGGTTAACTCGTTATCTTGCAAACACAAAAACCCACCATCACCTGATCTGCCGTCTTCTTTTTCTAATTCTTCGACATTATTGACGCCATCAAACTTTTTACCATCTCTGACTTCTTCCCCTGTTGCCTGCTCAAATAGTTCGGTTTCAGGAACCCAGTTTCTCGAACAGATCGCAAATGAGGTTTCTATTAAACGCAAGGTATTAGCTTTGTGCGAGTTTTCTTTTCTTAAATCTCAATTTTGGGTTATTTTGTTTCTTTGTTGCTATAATTATGTTTTGCAATTTTCGTTTTCTGACGCTGTTAATATGGAAAATGGAAGTTTAGGGGTAATTATATTAAGGTGTGATGGAACAGTGACTGAAGATTTTGAAACAAATAAACGAGAGTTTGGATGGTTTTGATACCTCGTTTTAGTTTTTTGTATATTAGAATACCTCAGATTGGAAAGTTCAAGAATGCAGTAGCTTAGTACAAACTGGGGATAAAAGCAGAAAACACAGAAGTTCTGGGTAGGCTAAAGCTGGGGAATTTCAAAAAGTTATGTAATTTGGTAGGAAGTAGATAAAAAATCAGGGACAATGCCTTTGGAGAAGCTATAAAGAAATAGGTTTAATTATTTTTGAAAACTGTTTAGAAAATTCATAAAAGATGTATAATTCAGAAACGTCAATGTAGCACACTTGAGCATGTGGAATGTATAGGGTTCGAGTTGAAGTGCTTGAGTAGTGTAGTTATTTTAAAATAAAAAAATACAATTAAGAGCAGCAGAAATAAAGTAATAGACCTATCAAAGGGAAAATAAAACTAACATGTGTTCTGGTATTTTGTTAGAACTATTTTGAAAATGTCTTCAGAATTTCATATGAAAATCTGCATAATTTAAAGTGCCATTTAGCTTTTAAAGTGGGGCTGGGGAAGAGAAACATTATGCAACATAGCTGCTTCCTAGAAATGGAAACCCTGACTCTGCACTCCTTTGACCTGGAAGTTTTCAACCTTCCCTCTATTCTTGTTTGGCAGTATTTGATGTGTGTGTTGATAAAGTGCGTATGAGAAATTGATCTTGCTTTATTGATGCCATATCATGATCATGTTTAGGTAGTTTCTTAGTGCTCATGTTATACTTTCTTGAGGCTCTTAAAATAAGCTTGTAATATGAAACAATACATTGCTTGAATTTTATAAGTGTTATTCATCTATGTTTTCCTAATAGTAATTATATTTCATGAAAGTGTTGGCTAAGAAAATAATACTATGTAGGTATTTTACAGTTTTTATGGTGTTTGGTGTATTACTTCTTCTGCCACGCTTTAGTTAATTCATATCCCTTGCAAGTTGAGCTCAAATGATTTATCTTATTGCTTCAATAATGTTCCAATTTTTTTGTAGACCTGAATGTTCTTGTTGTTGGCAATAGATTTTTGAAAAACAACAAAAATAACACCTTTAAAATTTGTAATCACAAAAATAGAATTCCCTTATGTCCAGTTTATACATTTTTATTATTAAAAAAAGGTTTAGCAATTATACTGAATATTGTCTAATTCGATGCCGTTTAAATTGAACTACGGTCATTTAGACTCGTTCAATGTTATTAAGTACTATTTTGTTGTTATAAGTTTTAAGGATGTTATTTTTTATAATTTCCTTTGTTTGTTTGTTTGTTTTTAATGCTTTCATCTTCAAGTGTCAAATTTACTATATACTTGTATGCTCTTATTTCTGTTTTGACTTTACGAGCACCGGAGTATTATGAGTTGTTTAGGGGGAAAATAGATTATGAGATAAGATCTTTAAATTTACCTTTGAATGACTAATTAATGCATCTATAGGGCGAATGTTTTATTTAGTTTCAATTTATTACTAAAACTATGTAATTTTATTTCATTTTAGTATTATGTTAGTTTAGGCATTTAAAATAATAGAAAAATCAAATCATGTGACCACGTTAGAGATATTTTATTAATTTTCATATATAATGTAAAAAAAAGGCAGCAAGGTATATAGGTGCGAAGGTGAGAAGGAGGAAACTATTCACCAACACAACTACTGCACCGTCGTTTCATCTTGCCTTGCTGCTGCGCCCAACAGCAGCCATCATCACACCTCATCGTAACCCAGCCACGGTCTAGAGCAATGAGCAAAGCAGCAAAATCGTGAGATATCCATCGCCTCACTTGTTGAAGACAACACAACCAGTCAATTCATTTCTTGCAAACATGAAATTTGGAACACTATTTTCTTCCATATCCATTTTCGTTCAAAGCCATTATAATCCAGATTTTCAACCCCATATCTTTCAAGATATTTTCTTCCGGTGCCATTTCATTGCTGTCTGCTTGTGTTTTTATTTTATTTTTTATTTCTATTATATATGAAAATTACTAAAATACACATAATGTGGTCACATGATTAGTACATGTTTGATTTTTCTGTTATTTTGGATACCTAAACTAACAGAATATTAAAATGAAACTAAATTTAGTTGCTTTAGTAGTTAAAAAAAAAGTTTTAGTACTAAGTCGATACAAAATTAATAGTTTTAGTACTAAATAAAATGTTTGGCCGTATCTATATTTCAGCTTCGTTTTAGTCTCTATCTAATTTTTAATCGACTTTTCCATTGAAATTTAACAGGTCAAAATTTCAGGAATCTCTATTATTTTAGTCTTGACAAAATTTTCATTTTTTCAATATGTTTCAGGCCATTACTAGAGGGACATTCATTCTTCTCTCTGCTCTAGCTATGATCTTAATCCAACCAATTATTGCGTCTCCAGCTTTTGCGACCTTTCAAACTGCAGCTAATAAAGGGGCTCCTGCTGCTGCTACAATTGGTGGAAGACTGATCCAGACTGAATTGCTGAGTAGTGCTTGGACTGGTTTCTTTGCTGGTTGCTTGCACACATTGTCTGGACCAGATCACCTTGCTGCTTTGGCTCCACTTTCAATTGGGCGTAGCCGCATGGAAAGTGCAGCTGTTGGAGCCCTTTGGGGCTGTGGTCATGATGCTGGTCAGGTAATCTTTGGCTTAATATTTCTATTATTAAAGGATCGGCTTCACATAGAAGTTATCCGAACATGGGGTACAAGAGTTGTGGGCATCACTCTACTTGTAATTGGTGCTATGGGTATTAGAGAAGCTTCAGAAGTTCCCACCCCATGTGTTGCTTTAGATAATGGCGAATGTGATGTAAGTGTTTACGAAGCACTTGACAGCCCTACAGTTGGAAAGAAGAAGATTGGTTTTGCCACCTTTGCTACTGGGATTGTTCATGGTCTCCAACCAGATGCATTGATGATGGTATTGCCTGCACTTGCATTGCCATCACGCTTGGCTGGTGCTGCTTTTCTTATTATGTTTTTAGTTGGGACAGTAGTTGCAATGGGAAGCTATACAGTATTTTTAGGCTCATGTAGCCAGGCATTAAAGGACAGGGTGCCCAGAATAACTGAGAAACTGACATGGGCTTCTTCAATCATAGCAATTGCTCTTGGATTTGCCATTATCATCAGCCAGTTCTTTGGTTACAGTCTATATTGATTCATCTGAATTGGCGCCGAGATTCACGGTTTTCAACCTTTTCCAGGAGTGCTGGACAGATAAGTTCATAGAAAGGACTGCCAAATCAATTACATCGGAAGTTCATCGGTGTCCACCATTTTTCAGTGAGAGTAGTTGCTTATATTTTCTTCAGCATTTGTAGTTCTTTTTATAGTAGAAATCAGATTGCTTTAGTGCTTGTTTGCATTATTTGGTTTCCAGTTAAATTCTGTTATTTATGTCAAATTTATAATTAAAATTACGTCTTAGTTGATAATGAGGTCCAGTAATTGCACCGTGAATGAGATAGATGGCTACCATGTTTACATAAAAGTTGAAAATGAGAACTCGGGGCAATCCTATAACAAAGAGTTTTTGGGTAGTTTGTTTATTCTAAAATCTTGTAAATGCATTTTTGAAAGCAAAAAAGTGCTTCAGAATTAAATACTTATCTTTATTAAAAGTACTTTTTAGGGCTAAGAATACATTCATTTTTAATGAAATCTCAAGTGGTCAAAACTCTTGATATAAAGACTAGCTTATATTTCTCGTGAAAATATACATCGTCTTAGTGGATTGAATACGCAAAATATACAAATTACAAATCTTAAAATTTAAAATTATAATATACTACACTTGTTCGCTAAAATTGAATAATTTCATTCAAGAGGTTAAAAAAAACAATCGAAGATTATACTCATTTAATTATTGTATATATAGCGTATGAGCTTGGATTATGATAAAATTATTTTAAATTATTATAAAACTCAGATAATTTATAAACAAATATAAAAATATTATATTTACAATATATACAAATCTCATCGAATATGTAAATTTAAAAATATTAACCTGTTATTTAATCCATATAAATGAATTTTATAGATGGATGAAATGTTCGAATATTTTGTGCACCCTTATACCATGTTACTTATAATGGGTAGAAACCCATCAAGGAAACTTTTTTTTATTTCTAAGCCTGGATCCATTTCGTAAGCTCACTGCTCTATAACTCATAACTTGAAACGGGTCCTCAAGAATAATAAATTTCACGAGGAAAAAATAAAAGAATAATCAAGTTCAACCACAACTTTGGAAGGGCATTATAATTTATAAGAATACAATTTGCACTTAGACGTTAAGAAGATAAAGATGATGATATACATGAGAAAGAGGGAAAATTGTAAAATAAAAGCATCAATGAAGAATGATCCCCAGATTAATATGAATTTTAAGGACTTTGCTTTCTGTTGATGTCATATAGCACGCACACATCTGCTGCTGTCTTCAACTGAATTGCAGAACAGATAGATTAATCATCAGATATCAGCTCTAATCAAATAAATTCATCTAGTTTATTGATTATTTAAGAGAGTTTCAAAGAAAAATACGATCACATTGATTCCTGGCAAATATTAATATTATACTCTGATGAACCTTGTCCTATATTTATCAAAGCAATGATTATTTTTTCTCTCCCTATTTTAATGAAGATAATAAATGACTAAGAATTACTCCAGAATTACAAGAGCATCATCGACCATTACCTGTATAACATTAACAACTTGCTTAACTGTCCATCCGAAAAGACTCAAGCCAAGTATACAACAAAGAACCATACTCTGTTTTGCAGAACTTGTTAAAACCTGAAAAGATAAAAATCGAAGCTAACATGGTCTGCCAATTTCCAATCTCTATTAGAAAATTGTAGCTATAGCACATTTGGAACTTACATCCATCAAAACTTCAGTTTCGTTCTTTGCAAGAAGAAACAGAGATAAATAAAGGACCTGCAAATCTTAAGGTCAGTTACAACAAATGATTGTTCTCAGTTAACGCAAAGAAATTATGAATTACCTCGCATGCTACACAACAATACCCCATAAACATCCGATTTCCATAGTACAGTTTAAAAAGCCAGTTGGTGCTGTCCTTTACATCTTTATGACTAACCTTGCCTGACAAGAAAGTACTGTAAAAGTACAAGGATCAGCATAAGAAACTCTAGATATGGATTTAAGTTCCAGAATTTATCTTGAGAATCAAATACGACACAAGTAATGAGAGTATCGCACCTGTACATCTGTAGCCAATGGCTGCCAATATCTAAGGCCAACAATGAGAGGAAAACCGAGGTAGGTCTGCATTAAATACCCATCAAAGGCTCAGAAATGTATGCTGGAGAATACAAAGGCAATTTTAATGAAAATAAGGAATACCAACAAATAATTTTACCGGTAGAGTTGGGAAAGAATTACCAGCAAACAGGCAGTACTAATCCTGAGATACAAAGCAGTTGAATGAGGACTTGAGTTAGGCATAAGACTGTAACTTTCAAATTAAGAATTAATAAAAACGCAAGCCATGCAACCTAGCAAATCAAGCAGTACCTCATAAGTATATATTTAGAACAAAATATTAAAATTAAGAATATCACCTGTCAGTTACCATGTCCAAAACAGCTCCAAAAGTTGAGACTGAAATTAGAAGAGAAAGGAAGGCGTAAAAATCACAGTTCAGGGACTTCATGATGATCAGTAGCCATTTTTGTACTTTTTGGCAGAGATTACGATCAACCACTAATTGTTTTTTCACAATTAAGCTAAGATTTTCAATCCATAAACTTCAATAATATCAAGCCCTATTGTTGTTGAACAGGAAACAGAAATCGACATAAAATACTTTACTGACAGCATCCTTTACTAAATCCTTCTAATCAATTTCAGGGGAAGAAAGCTTTAAAAATACAAATGAAAACTGTCATAAGAAGCTTTTTCCAGTCAAAACATAAGTATCTAGAGTGAGAAAGCATGCTATAGTAAAGTTAATACAGAGATCTCTTCAAAGTTTCGGTGCATTGCAATCCACCAAGTTATGCCTTGTTCAGTACAAGTCTAGAATAGGCAAATGATTGGGGTAAAGGGGGCATAATAAAGGGTGAAAATGAGCAAGTAAAGCTGCAACAAAAAAATATTAGAACCATAAGTACAAAAAAGGAAGAGGAGTTTGAAAGCAAATAAGAATTCAAAGCAAGGAATCTTAATAAGGCTCTTTTCAGTCAAACCATGATAAAAAGTATTGTTTTGACAGAAGAATAAGAAAATTAGATTCGGAAGATTGTAGCTGATTCTATACCTTGATTGAATTTGCGAGCACACCAGCCATCTATGGCATCACATACAAAACTGAAAAGGGAAAATTCAATTCTATAACACTTCCCAAAACACATGCTAATTTAAAGCTCCTATTAAAATTTATTAAAATTAATACTAACCTGAAGAAATATAGTATGGAAAAGAGCTCCTTGTTGGAGAAACATTGGGCAAAGGCAAAACAGTTTATAAGAACCCTTATGTATCCTGCATTCCAAATAAGGGAAGAGCACTTGTTAACAGAATCAAAAAAGACATATCTAGGGAAGGGAATTCAATCAACTTTTTCCCAATTCTTAAAGATGGAAATGAATGTAACAGTTCCTATTACAGTAATTTGTGACAAAGAAAACAAAAACCTGCATTACAGAGTGATTTTTCCGAAATGGGTTATTTTCAGTCAGCTATCAAACATTAATTTCCTAGTAATACTTTCTCATCAAGAGCTATAAGACTGCAAGAAAGTCAAATATTCATTATATTTTATCTCTGCAATGTGTTTAAACATTATGATTAAATGAGCTACTTAAATTGAGTGCATTATGGCAACTAATTCTCCGGCAGCCAAATGATGAAATGATTTTTGATAGATTGCAACATCTACACAAGCATAAAACAAGTGAGTCACATTTCAATACCCACCAATGATATTTGGAATGTAAAGGTATACTGATAGTCTTGCTGGTCTTGGAACAGACTTTCTGGCCATTGAAATTGTCTTCCAACTTAAAGCTGCATCAAAATGCATTAGATTACTCGGTTAAGCATGATCAAGCAAACTATAAAAGTAATGTTTTGGGCTTTCTCTCGATAGCTTAATCTTGCTTAAGCTTTTGAGAGATGGTATCAGAGTTTGAGGTTTTGCATTGAAACCCAGTACCTCAATTGCAAGTGTTTGGCCTAAAGTTACATAGAACCAATAGATGTAAAGGAGTGATGAGTGCATAAAAGTAATATTAGCTCTTCTCTCAATAGCTTAAGCTTTTGAGAGAGTTTGTATCGAATAACTTCTAACACATGTTTCATTGTTCTAACGGATTCAACAGACCCCAAACCCGAGAAATGCAAAATCAATCAATTTAAAGCAAAACTTAACAGAAAGTCACCGACCAGACAAAAAAGTAGGATCCCTTCAAGGCGGGAAATTCAATTGTGGAAATGAAAGTAAGAACTATGAACTCGATAAAAATCACTATAGCATTCTTTAAAAGGAATCATAGAACCAATATATATTTGGAAGAAAAATTACTTTGAAATTATCATGAACTAGTCAATCAGATTGAATTCCAACCCAAAATAAAAAAATTAGAAACGGGTTCATGAAATAAGCTCACATCAGATGAGACCCTAATCAGCCAACCATCAATTTTTGGTACTGTGTATCATAGATAAGTTAAATCCAAATATTTGAGCAGAGAGACAGAGAGAGAACCTTGCATACCTAGAAATTTGAAAGCTAGAAGCAGAGCCTTACCAAGCAAATCTCTCTATGCTTTGCTGCTGGCTGTTTCTTCTTCTTTGGGCGATTCGTTTCTTGCGAACGAGGTTTTGGTGGATTCAAAGTTTCGCATAATATTTTTCTTTTGTTTTTTTTTTTTTAAGCGACGAATTTAGTTGGAAAAAGAAATCCACAGATTCCTTCATTTTTAAAAATGTATAATTTAAATATTGGTTTTTTTTTAATATGCATTATAAATTTTTCACTTGTTCTTATAGTATATATAAGTTGAATTTAAACATAATAATTTAATTTAAAATGGATTAGTTAAATTTAAATTGGAAATGGGAACTAAACGATAAAATTAGTCTTTAAAAAATAAATTGCAATCAAATACAATGAAAGCTTTAAAAATTGATTTTTTGTTAATTTTGTTAATCAACTTTATCGAATAGTTGTGTTTATTTGAATAAGAAAACAGGGGGTAATATTGGTGTAAATTGTGATTATATATAGAAGGAAAATTTATATTATTATTTTTTTAATTAATTAAGATATTTTATTTATTTTTAATAAAATTATAATAAATAATAATTTATAAAATAAATTTAATAATAAAAATGATTTAAAGTTATATTTATTATGATTATAATTTAAATAAAAGAGAATTATATCAAATAATATTTAAATAAAATAATAAAATTTGTCAATGACTCTACCCAAGAAAAGGACATAAGATGGCAAAAGAATCACGACGTACAATCCACAAACCTTGACAACCGTTAAAAGGGAATGACAAAGTAATGGTAGGGAGGTTGAAAGCTTCGTACAACATTGGGGATTGGGATCACAATTAGGGTTTAAAAGAAATAGACCCAACCCTAAAGCTCTAATTTTTGTTTTGAATTAAAAAAAATCCTAAAATACTAATATTATTGATTTTTTTAAAATAATTAATAATATATAATATTATAAAATTTTAATAATTACATGCCTATACAACCTTTTTTTTTATTTTTTTTATTAAACTTTGAAATTTTGCATCAAAACGAGAAAAGAAAAATCAGATAATTTAGGTTAAGTTCAACATAAATAAATGAATTGTTCAAATCAAATAAATTTTAAATGACTCCTCCCATAACAGTCTCAACATGCTTATCTTATCATTTACATATCAAAAGTTGAAGAGTTGAACAATATTGTGTATGACAACCGCATTTTAATATAGTCAACGAAAACATGATATTTTAATTATCAAGCAATAACTTAATTTAAACCCTCTTTTTCAAACATCCTTTAATGAAAAAGAAAACTAAGTAGTTTGAAATAAATACGAAAATGAAAATATAAACCTTAACAAAATTAAATTTTAAAATTGAGTCCGATATTATAATATTATCATTTTTAATTATTTTTATCATTGAATATGTTACTATTTTTATATGTAATTAAAAATAAATAATTAAAAAAATTCATTAAAAATACATACTTAAAACCTCATTCTTAAAAGGTGGCGATGAACATACTAATAAATGAGCTTAAATCATACTTCCAATATTATTAACATATTATAGTAAATTGAGCCCAAAATATGTATATATACTATGGTGAGTTTTGACAAAAAAATAAATCCATCAAAAATTTCACATGTGAATGAGAAACATAAAAAATGAGGGGATGAAAGAAAGAAAAATGATCCGTTTTTGTCATATGTCCACTCATTTTTAATCAAATAAGTGATAATTTAAAAATAATTATATTAAATGGTAACAATTAAAACATGTACATGTAATAATTTGTGAAAAATTAAACCAATTTAATATAAGTGAATGATCATTTTATTTTTAAGATAATTATCTTATAATAAAATAATATAAAATAATTTTTGATAAAAATCATCACCTAAATAACATAGAAATATTTATGTTGTATTATTAATAATCAAAGATAAATATACAAAAACGTATTTGAATCTATAGTCATTAATTGATTCTATAGATAAGTAATTAATCTTACATATCTACACATTTTCTTTACAGAATCCTTTAGTTTTATTTAAAGAATCATTCAATTTTCTCTATGTTCTATTTAACAAAGAGATATCAAATAAACCTAGAATAATATTTGTGATGTAAGGACCATAATTAGTATGTATATAATAATTGTATATAATTTTTAACTCATAAATAAAATAAACATTAGTCTTAAGTCTCTACATATTAAATATCTACATCCTATTATATATATTAAAACCTAAATTACATAAACCTTAGAATATTATTTTTAAATGGGCTTAATTTTATATCACAATTTATAATACATAATTATTTACATATAAATACAATATTGGATTAAGTATCCAACAATCTCCCATTTTTTGTTATATGTGTAATATTATAATTATGTATTACAAAAATAATCATATGAACTTAACTTTGATGTCAATACCGAAATGTATCTGTAATCAATTCAATCCATCAATTATACCCGTGTAGGATTAAAGTAACCTTCGTTATGTTTGTCATAACTCAATCCAACAATAGTCACGAATGTCAATATAAGTGAATGATATGGATTATGATGTGGATTTTAACATGAAAATTTTATGTAATGTAATCTTAACATATTTATTTTTAACTATTCCAATCTTAAACCTTAACGAGATCATATAACCTCAAAATATCTTTAAACTAAAGTAATTAAAAGTTTGTTTATGTTAAAGAAATATTTAAAATTATAAACTCCCACTAAAACTAAATATCCTTAAATGACAAGACACACATACAAGCAGTATTCTTATGACATTTTGGGTGATATTCTCTTAGTAAGTGAATTTGTAATCATAGAGTTTGTACCAATTTATTCTATAGACATATGTACACTTTGAACTCTTTTATTAACAATTAGGAACATGATCAATATATGCTTCGACTCGTCAGGCTTCTATTGTTAGTTAAATATAGCACTGTTGACTTATTATCATAAAATAACTTAAGTGATCTTTCAATACTATCTACAATGCACAACTCTGTGACAAAATTTCACAATTATATTCGTGATTAGATGTATTATAACATGCTATGAACTATACCGTTGTGGTAGAAGAGGCTATAATAAGAGAATGGTTAGCACTGTTCT
The DNA here is from genome assembly GCA_033030585.1 of Hippophae rhamnoides. Taxonomy (NCBI): domain Eukaryota; kingdom Viridiplantae; phylum Streptophyta; class Magnoliopsida; order Rosales; family Elaeagnaceae; genus Hippophae; species Hippophae rhamnoides. The sequence goes on along the minus strand of CM065429.1, from coordinate 71,539,305 downwards.
AGGAGATAACTCCATAGCATAGCAGGCACACATAACCCAATGTAGATTTCATACTATCTTGGCATACAACAAAATTAGATTCAATATACCCAATGATCTCCAATTGATATGACTTCAAATATGTGAACATATAGTCTTTTATTCTCTTTAAGTACCGCGAGACTCGTTGGGTAATCTTTTAATGGTTTATTCCTTGATTGCTTACATATCTACCTAAAATCTTAACAATGTGCATAATATCTGGATGTGTGCATACCTGAGTATATAACAGACTCCATGTTGCTGGCACATAAGGAATCTTGTGCATATTTCTTTCCTCAAAATCATTTTTAAGGCACTGATTGAGACTAAATTTGTCTCCCTTAATAACAAACTTGCAATTTTACATGTCATATCTCTTGAGAACCTTAGCAATATAGCTTTTTTGTAATAATTCTACAATACTCTAAGAACGATCTTGGAATATCTGCATACCTAATACAAAAGTAACGTCATCAAGATCTTTCATCTTAAAACTCTTAGCTAGAAATCTCTTCATTTCATACAATAAGCTTATATTATTGTTGGCAAGCAAAATGTCATCGATATATAAAACTATAAAAATATACTTTCTCTCCCAAAACTTACAATATATGAAATCATCAACCAAATTTATTTCAAAACCAAATGAGATAATCGCTTAATGAAACTTGAAATACTATTATCGAGAAGCTTGTTTGAGCTCATAGTTAGATTTCTTAAGTTTGCAAACTATATTCTTTAGGTCTCCCAACACGAGTTTTCTTGTTGCATCATATATATTATCTCATCAATGTCACCATTGATAAACATCATCTTTACATCCATTTGGTGTAACTCAAGATTGAAATGTGTTATTAATGTCATTATAATCCTGAAAGAGTCTTTCAAATAAACTGTAGAGAAAGCCTATTTATAGTCGATGACTTATTTCAATGTCAAGTCTTGTGCAACAAGATGAGTCATGTATCTCTCCTTATTGCCTTTTGAATCCCTATCAGTCTTAAATGTCTATCTATAACCAATTGGTTTCACATCTTTTGGAAATGGAACTAGATCCCATATATTATTGTCCTTTATAGATTTAATCTCATCATTCATGTCATCAATTTACTTTTGAGAGTTAAAACTTTCCATGGCTTAACGGAAGTTAATCGAATATTGTTACATTACTCCAATATCAAACTCATGTTCTTGAATAAATACAATGTAGTCATTTAGCACTACACCTCTCCTTTCTCTAATGGATCTCCTTAATGGCAAGAGTTCTTAAGGTGGTAGAGTTTGTTCTTTTAGAACAATTTCTTAAATGGAAGGTTCTTCGAGATTGTCTTGATTTGTCGTGTCTTGATCAAAGTTAGGAATGAGATCTTGAACAATATCAATTACACATGTGGGAAAATCAACATATTCCACTTCAAAGACAAATTCTTCAACTGTTTCCCCCTACAAACTCAACATCCTTAAAGAACCGAGCATTTTTTGACTCAAAAATCAACTTAAATGTAGGATCATAAAACTTGTACCCCTTAAATTTTTTAGAATATCAAATAAAATAGAAACTCATCGTCCTTAAGTTCAATTTATTTTCATTAGACTTGTAAGAATTTACCTCAAATGGACATACCCACTTATGCAAGTTATTTAAACTATGCTTCTTGTCTGTCCAAAGTTCATAAGAGTTTTTGGTTGTTACTTTTGTTGAAACCCTATTATGAATATATGTTGTAGTCTTAAGCATTTCTCCCTATAATGATTCTAGTAAGGTAGAATGATATTATACTCCTCACCATACCCTCAAGCATCATGTTTCATCTTTTGATAATACTATTCATAGTGGGCAAACCCGACACAGTGTACTGTGGGATGATAACACATTTCTCTAGGAACTTAACAAATAGTCCTAGATGTTGTTCATCTCAATCGTCATATCTATCATAGTACTCACCACCATGATCAGATATTACGCTTTTGATTTTTTTGATAAGTTGGTTCTCAACTTTCAACTTTATATCTTTGAACACATTCAATTATTATGACTTTTCATGAATGAGAAATAAGCAGTTATATCTAGAAAAATCGTCTATAAACATTATAAAATATTATTGAGTATTCCAAGTGATCGGATGAAATTGACCACAAATGTATGTATGTATAAGTTCTAAGACTTCAAAATTCATGTTCGCTTCAAAATTTATTTTATTAGTTTATTACCCCTTTATAAAATTAACATAATCATCAAAGTTTGTGAAATCTTAAGGGTTTAAAATTTCTTTAGACAAGTCATTATATTCTCTGTCTGGAGATATGACCTAATCTCTTGTGTCATAATGTAGTCGAATTTTCACTTAGTTTTTTACACCTCATGTACTTAATTGTAGTTTTCTTATCATTCTTTCTTTTCTTTCCCTTTTTTTCTTATACGTAGAAAATGAAGTCAGTTGAACATTCTCTATCTTATCTTACTTTAGTCATTCATTTTCTTAAATATAATGTGAAATGAGCTCATTCAGCTACTAAATCTCTTTTTTATAGTTGTAACTCACCTTAAAATACTTGAACTATTTCAGAAAGGATATCAAAACCAAATGCACTAGAAAATGCGTAAAGAATTCTAGTTTAAATGCTCTCAACTTGGAAGCAAGATAAGACATCTTCATGATATACTTCTTGATATTACCTTTACTCTTGCATCTTATTGAAATTAAAATTGTGAAGAATGTACTTATTTTAAACTTTTCTTTCTTTGCAAAACTCTTTTCAATATCTACAAAAAAATCTTTAACAATAATTATCTTTTTAGATATTGTGCCCTTGAATGCTCACAAAATGACTTTTTTATATACATCGTATACATATAATTTGATCTCTTTAACTTTTCTTTTTTCTTTCTTTTCATCTAATTCTTATAAAAATATATATATTATTAACTTTCGATATTGCGTTTTAAAAATCGTAGGATAATTAAAATTCTAATTGTAACATAAAAAACCTTAATTACAATGCTAAAAACGATCTTTAAATTGAATTCAAAGAGATGAAAAAGATAATCTTTCTATTTTAATCGTATTTTTATAGCATTAAATTACTTGTGAAACTTAAAGTATTAAATTACTTTAAGTTTAAAGCTGTCACACGCTGTTATTTTTATACCTTTTTTTTTATCAAAATGAACAATAAATAAATAAATTGTATCAAATCCATATATGAAGATTCATATATTAACACGTGTATGTTTCATTACTTTCTTTAATTCATAATCAAAGATAAAAGAAAATAATCTGTTTTATCAAATTTGAATCCATTTTTAAATATGAATAATGTAAAAAACTTTATCCATATATATTTAATGATAAAAAAATTTATATATTAAATCAAAGATAAAATAAAAATATTTATAAATTATTCTTAAATTCTAAAGCCATAATTTTAGAATACAATAATTATTATTCTCAAATATAATAATATTATAACAAGAATCATCAAATTTTAAAACACTGAAATTATCTAGATCAAAAATTTGATTTTTAATGATTCAATGTGAATAGACTTTGATATCATTATTATAACAAAATAACATTTGGTAAAAATAATCACCTAAATAATTTAAGAATATTTATATTATATCATTAAAAATTAAAGATAAATATGTGAAGAATATCTGAATTAGTGACTATTAATTAATTTATTTGATAAGTAGTTAGTTTTACATATTTACACATTTTATTTAAAAAATCATTTTATTTTTTCTCTATTCTCTCTAAGGATGATATGATTTAGCGACTATTAACACTATATAAATAATTAATAATTGCGTACTTATTTTAATATGTATTTAAAAAATATATTAATTTTATGTTTTTATATATTAAAAGCTAGTACATTAAAATTTAAATTATTTTAATATTGATGAATCAATTTTAAATAAACTTAATTATATTTAATATTTTATAATATATAATATATAATTTTTCATATATAAATACAACTTTAAATTAAGAATCCAATAAAATATACGTAAGCTGATAACATATCCATATATATATATATGAATATGAAAACGGTGTAAAGATACTTCCCTATTCTAGTATGATACTCCACCATTTGAGGTCTCCAAATTTCATTGTTCGACGAACATCCCTTGTAATTTCTATTGCATATCCCACCAATATTATTTTTTTTAAGATATATTTAACGTATCATATCAAATAAATTAAATATAATTATCTTATAATTATTTAATATAATATTTATATATTTTTATAATATAATCATAAAATTGATAATATATATTTAAAATAAATAATTAATTTTATTTAGTTTTGTCACCTATTAAAGTAAGTTCATTGCAAAAATATTTAATTTATTTTTACATTTTAAAAATTAATTTTTTTTAAATTAAGATGAAAGAGAAAGTTAATAATATACATAATTTTAAAATATTAAATAAAATATCTAATATAATTTATACCTATATCAATTATTAGAATTAAATTTTTTCATAACAATACGTAAAATATAATCTAATTTTATAATAGAATATATGTATATATAAAATTTATAAAATCATAATATTTAATATTATATAACAAAAAGTGCTATTATCATATGTTATTACCAGCTGAGCAAACCTTATGCTTTATATCAGATATAACTCCTTTTCTTATTCATATATAACTTAATTATGTTGCCATATTTTCGCAAAAAAATATATAGCATCGAATATTCACAATATGTAACATAAATAAACTATCAGGTATATATTCCCAAAATTAAGATAGTAAAAAAATATTATTAAGTTAAGAAATTAAGTAACTTTATGTAAAATTTAAGTTATTATATATTATTATTATAAAATATAAATATATATGTATAAAATATTTTATTCTATTATATTTAATTTTATTACTTTTTTTCTTTCAAAAATAGATAGAATTAAAAGTATAATTATTAAATTAAAGTAGTAAAAAAATTATAATAAAAACAACGTTTCTTTGGTGGAAATTTTCGGGGCATGAATTTCTATTTATTACAACCTACAAAATTGTAAATATGATAAATTTATAATAATTTATAATTATAAAATAATAATTTTTATATTAAAAAATATTTAATTAAAAATCATTTAAATTATTATGTTAAAATTATATTTTTATTATTATAAATTTTAGATATATTTTTAATTTAAAAAAAAGTACAAAAATGAAAGAGGAAATACATGTGATATGATTAATTTTATATTATATTATTAGAATATTAAAATTATTTAATTGAATAGATTTATATTAATTAATTTAATTTAATTTAATTTAATTTTATAAAAATAAAAATAATTATTAAATTTATAATATATAAATGATATTAAATAATGTATAAAGTTTTTCCAACAGTATTGATGAGGATACTATTTATTTCACCCACAACAAAATTGAAAAAACAAAAAAAAAAAATACAGATCGAAGGTCCCCACAAAAATAGAAAAAAAGGAAGGAGTTCGTGAGGAGAGAAAGAAGATCCTAAAATTCAGCCTTTCCAGACGACCAAACTGACAAGTCTGTGATTCTACACTGTTTTTGTATATAAATATGAAAAGCGACATTTTCACCAGGAAATTTTTATGTATTATTTCATAATATATAAATAATGAGTAATTTAATATCAAAATTTATATTCATAAATCAATAAAAAAAATAATAAAAATAAAAATAAAAAACAGTCTCTCTTTGTCTTTTCTCTGATTCACATCCATACCCACTTGAAGTCTCTGGTTTGAATTCCATCATTCAAAGAAAAACAAACACTGACCACCCCGATAATTTAGTCACGAAATCTGCATGTGTACGTCTTTTGCTTGCACCTTCCCATTCATCCCTCTCTCTTTATTGCTTCCCTCTTTTCTTCCTCCAAATAAAAATAGAATCCTTGTCCTCTCTTTCCAAATTTTTTATACGGTTTACTTTAATTTAACCGTTCCTTTTCTTTCTCCACTATTAACTTATTCATCTTATATATATTGCCTTCTTCTACTCCACAACTTTTTGTATGTATGTTTCTCAAAGCTATAACATCGATCCCAGGAGACATATCTGAATCAGTGTGAGATTGTCTAAATTGGTTAAAGTTTTTATTTATTTAGAGGAAACCCATTTGGAATTTGTATCTTGATTGTGGGTATTATATGTAGCTGTTTTTTTTTTTTTGTTTTTAGATAGTGATTTGATGGCGATTCAAGCACAGTTGTATCCTGAAAGTACTGGGTTTTCGATATTTGGCTCTCAACATTTGATAATGACCATGGATTCCCAACAGAAAGTACAAGAACAAGAACAAGAACTTTTGGTGCAATTAGAGATTAAAAATCTTCAACAGCAGCAACAGAACAAAAGATTTCGTTTTGATTCAAAGACCAATAATAATACTACCTATCGTACTGCTCATCAAACTATGACTTATGGTCAGAACATAACAGACCAAGTTGAGAAGCAGAGACAAGAAATTGATCACTACATCCAATTACAGGTAAAATTTTAAAAGCTTTCTGGCAATTTATTGCTGGGTTTTTAGTCCTTTCATTTGATGACGTTGTTTTAGGCTTTAAGTGTTTGGTTAAAAAATGTCTTGCGTTTTTCTTCTCTTGGTTTTATAGAATGAGAGACTGAGATTAATACTACAAGAGCAGAGAAAACAACAATTTTCAACGTTGTTAAAGAAAATAGAGGCCAAAACCATAGAACTAATGAGACAAAAGGATGAAGAAATAGCACAAACAACAAATAGAACAATTGAGCTTGAAGATTTCTTGAGAAAATTAGAGATGGAGAATCAGACATGGAAAACAGTAGCACAGGAACACGAAGCCATGATTGTGTCTCTCAACAACACGTTAGAGCAAGTCAGAGAAAGAGCTTGTTGTATTAACAATGGTGCAGAAGATGCTGACTCTTGTTGTGATGTGGGAAGAGAAAACGACGAAGAAATAGAAAATGAAAAAACAGGGGAAAACAGAATAATGGGAAATGACGACATTGTTGAACAACAGGGAAAGAAGATAACGATGGCTTGCAGAGTGTGCAATTTTCGAAGCTCGTGTATGTTGTTACTTCCTTGTAGACACCTTTGTTCATGCGAAGCTTGCGAGGCTTATCTGGATTATTGTCCCGTGTGTAAAACGGCTAAGAAGTTTAGTATGGAGGCTTTGATTTGATTTTCTAGGCTAATTTTCAGGGAAAATGTTAAAAAAGAAAGAAATAAAATTGAAGAATGGATTGGATTTACGTTAAAGTGGAGATGACAGATGAACATATAATATCATATATGCATGTATTAAGTGATAGCTATTTTTATAACAAAAATTATAATACCAATTAACTAAATATTTTATTTTGTTCTAAAGTTTTTAAAAATAAAAATATTATTTTTCCATTAACAATTTTTGTCACTGTAATTGGACTATTTTAAACTTAATTGGATGTTATAACAAAAAGATAAAGATAAGAGTAAATTTATAGATATATCATTTAGTTTTATTTAACAATAAATATATTATTAAAATATAATTAAAATGATTAAAATTGTTAAAAATTAATGGAATGAGTTGGTGATAAATCTATATATACATAAATTGAGAATTATAATTATTTTTTTATAAATTTATTATTAAATTATTACACGTGACTTTCACATTTAGTGTTTTACTTAAAATTAAATTAATGATATTTTTCATTTGATTAGATTGTAATTTGTGATAGCATTATTTATTTAATCTTGAATTCATAAAATAAATGGTAGAAAAAATCTTACCTATAATATTTATTTTGTATTAATGTTATAAATTGATATTGTTTTTATTTTAAGATTTTTTTATAAAAATAAAAAATTAAGATGATTTTATTTTACCTATAATATTTATTTTGTATTAATGTTATAAGATTTTTTAGATTAAAAGTTAGTTTAATATAATTTTATTACTTTAAAAAATTAATATTTTTATTAATTTATTTTTCTTTTAAAAGAAAATAATAAATGATAATAGTATAAAATCTAACTAATCAAATCGTATAAATACACTAAGAAATCGTATAACAATTTCTCTTAAAATTATGTAAACTCCAAAAATGCAAAAGCTCCATTTTCTCGTACAGTATGGCAAGTCTTTTTCTGGACTTTCTCAAATGATTCTCTTTGTTTTGTTGCTTTTTGGGAAAGTGATATCGAATATGGACGCAACTTATGTTGTGGGTGAAAGTAATAAATAGCGGTATATTAATATATCAAAACGATAGAATGAATACACAGAATTTACGTGGTTCGGCAATTTGCCTAGGTTCACGTGAGGCATCCGATATTATTTTAACTGAGTAGAAAATATCTGAGAATCTGAATCTGATTCTAATAATATCTACCGATTGTTTAAAAGCTACATAGTATTTTTATATAACTTTGAGTTTCTTTATCTTTCTCTACGATTTTTTCTTATTTTTGCCTTCTTGATACGTGAACTTCTTCACTGTTATAGATGAAGAAAATGCTCCTTTTCTAAATTGTGTCATAATTTAAGCGCTTAAATTATGTCATTTTATTTCCTTAAATCATGCTCTGATAAATGCCAAATTAGGCGCTAATTTCGCTAAATTATACCCTAATTTGTTACTTTTAGAGCAATATTCAGCCAATCTCCATGGCGAAAAAGTTCAGTAACGTTCTACTCGAAATGTACCAAGTAGCGCACTAGCTTCGAGAGATGTTGATCAAGTTAACGGTGTTGAAACTTGATCCTCTCTATGTAACCACGCTTTGTAAGCGTATCTGCGGGGTTATACGCAATTAGACTTTACTACAGTATAATATTCCACTTTATCGGCGATTTTCCGAACAAAATGAAATCGAACATCGATGTCTTGGTGCGACACGTGATGAACTTGGTTCTTTGCCAAACAAATGTAGGCCTACGGTTGTCGTAGAAAACCTCGCGTTCTTCGAACAATACCCGAAATCCTTACTCGGCAGAAAGCCGTATAGCTTAACTTTGAATGCTACAATTACGGCCCGTATACTACTGCCTGCCAGTAGGCAAAGCTACTGATTAAGCGCAATGTTGATCTCGACAAAGCGTCCCTCACTGCCATTGTGAACACAGCAGGTTGTAGATCGGCGCTTATCCGGATCTCGGCGTAAATCGGAAATCCACGTATGCTCCGACGGGTGTTTGCAGCCGGTCTTGTCTCTGCCGAACTTCAAACTAATATCCACGGTTACCGTAGATGTCGGTAGAATCCAGCCCTACTTTCCAGGTGTCACTTTGCGGATTATGCGTATGCAGGCTCACCCGTACTAACGGCGTGGGAAATATGGTCTGCAGTGCGAGCCGTGCATACGTCAAGGCAAGCGGCATTTGCATATGGAACACGTTCCATTTTGCTTCTTCTCGGTGGTCTTAGGTGACATTAATGCAACGAATTGAAAATGAGGAAGCGAGCGGTGTACTCTTGGTTTGGTTTTTCATCAATGTCGAGCCTTTGTAGTACTTTCTTGGATCGCGAGTCTGTGTCAAACAATTTGTACTTACTGACTCTATCTCTTGTGATTTCCATCCCCGAAAATTTTCTTAGCTTCTCCAGATCTTTCATTTCAAATTGCGAACTTCAGCCAGAGCCTTCAATCTGTCGATCTCGCCTTTCTTGGAGATCACGATCAACATATCATCGACATATAAGAGCAAATAAATGAAGGTCACCGTCTTGGAGTTTAGAAAGTATACCTGATGATCAAGCCCGACTACGTGTGTACTTTTGCTATCTGACAAACTATCAAAGTGCTTGTACCGTTGTCGCGGTGATTCTTCCAAGTAAATTGACTTGCTCGACTTGCAAGCCCGATTCTCTCGTCTGGAATTTTGAAGCCATCTGGTTGAGACATGTAGATTTCTTCGTTCAAAGTACCGTGGAGAAAAGTGTTTTGAAATCGAGTTGAACTAACTCGAGATCAAATTGTGCTACCAAAGCCAATAGTATCGAATAGATGAATGCTTAACAACCAGGTGAGAATACCTGCATTGTAGTCTATTCCTTCTTTACGAGAATAGCCTTTTGCTTTACCGATCGGCTTTGTATACGATGTTGTTTTTACCGGGAGCACTTTCGCTTCTTGGCATAGACCTATTTGCAACCCGATAGTTTTATTTCCTTTGGAAAGTTGAGCCAACTCCCAAGTCCCAATTGATGTAGAGACTTCATCTCTTCATCCATTTGCCATTTTCCGCCGTACTATCATTTCTTTGCGGCTTCTGCGTAAGTGCATGGGACATCATCATCAATTATTGGAAGTGCGAATGCTACTGATGTCGGTATATCTGGTAGGCCACAATCTCGCTTCCGGTCGAGTGGTGGCAATAGATTAATTTCTGGCGATTAATCGGTGGTGATGGTGAGAGAACACTCCCTCGGCGAGATATCTTCTTGATCATCAATTTCATCTTCACCACGATCGGTAATTGATGCAATCTTTCTGGATCTAGAAGTCTCGACGTCGCACTTAGAAGAGTATTTGGACTTTCATTCTCTTTCTACGAATTTGTTTATCTCGGCCTTAATAGACTCGTCGAATGTAACATCTCGACTTAAGGCGATCTTGGATCTGTGCGCGAAAGTCGAAATCCTTTAGCGCCCTTAAAACCCGAGAAAACAACTTTCTTTGCTCTCGGATCCGGTTGCATTCACTTAACATGAAAATATGCGGATATCCAAATATTCGCAATGAATCATAATGAGTAGAGGTTGTCAGGAACCGTACCTCTTTAGGAGTTTTTCCATCTAATGCGGTTGCGGGAAGTACGTGACTTGGTATATGAGTTGCATATGACAAAGCCTCGACCCAAAATGCCTTGCTCAATTTGGAATGAGATAGCATACATCGAACTTTCTCAACGAAAGTACGATTCATTAGTTCTACTGACTCCGGATTCTGTTGTGGTGTACGAGGGCGAAAAATTTACGATTATCCGCTTCATCTTGACAAACTTTAACGAAAGGATCGATTTATACTCGCCGCGTTATCGGATACGAGCACTAATCTTCATAACGTATGCGAGTCTCGATCATTTTCTTCCATTTAAGAAAGATATCCGAACTTCATATTTGTGACTCGTAGTGTATACGGACATATCTAGAGAAATCATCAATAAAGTCACGAGCCAACGTTTACCTCACAAGTGAAACATTCTTGGAAGGTCCCCGAGAACATCCGTGTGAATATAATCAAGATATCCCTTAGTACGATGAATGGCGATTACCGAACTTGACTCTTGTTTGTTTTCCATTTCTGATGCTCGCGAGAAATCAAACCTTCCAATCTTGGCACCTTTCAAAAGACCTTGTTTCATTAAGCCTTGCAAAATACCTTTTCACTTGAAACGTACCTAGTAGCGTACGCTGACCCAGGAAGAATCATTTTCCTTTTCTTGAGAAACTACTTGAGGCAATTTTGCCGCTACTGTAGCTTGTACACCCGTCTAGGAAATACATTCGCCTTAGGTACCGCTTCGTTGCTACAAATGCACCTCGTACAACTTTCGAGACTCGTTTTCCAAGGTTACCTTGTAACCATCGAGAATCTAGAACACACAAGAAATAAGGTTTTTCTTTAGGTCGGGAATATACCTTACATTTGTAAGTCGTTTGATTGTACCATCGTGCATCTTTAGTCGTATTGTTCGATCCGCTTTTGTTTGGCCAGGCATTGTCGTTGCCCGTAACCATGACTCCTCGGTGACTCTTCAAAACTTCGAAAACCAATGTCTATTTAGAGCCACGTATGATAAGAACATCCGAATCAGGATCAACATACGAGTAGGTTTTTGATGATGAAAGCGAAAGGGCGATTCTTCATCTTACATTGACCTTACGTCTGACATTTGCATTTGACTTGTCCTTGTTTGGACAATCTTTCTTCCAGTGCCACTTTCTAGTGACAATAGGCACGCTCGTCCTTCGCGGGCGTCTTACGAATGACTTCTCGCCGGACTTTGATCTAGATTTCCCTTTATTATTTGATCGCGAGATTTTTTGTTGTTAGTCCTACCTACGGGCTCAATGCTTACGATATTGAGTCTCTGTGATCATGTTGATCCTTCTTCCGGTACTAGATTGTTACCAAAGCATTTGAAACATCTACGAACTTAACCTCGTCCTTTCCGTATAACGAGGGTTGTGGTTAAATGCTCATGCTTCTCGGAGTAATGAATTCAACAACGACAAAGCTTTATCTTAAGCCGATAATTTCAACATCTAAATTTTGAGATTGGCCAAAATTTTTATTGAAATTATCTAAGTGCTAAATCATGAGGTACCTTTCTTGTCTTTGAAGCGGAAAAGTTTCTTAGTGAAATGCAATTTCTAAATCACTTTTAAAATTGTATTTTGTCATACAGTTTCTTGAGAAAAGCTGCGGCTACATTCTCTTTCATGACAAAGTACTTGATCTTTTTCTAAGCACGGTCGAATTGTGCCTGAAGCTTGTCGGTTGACATAATTCCAATCTTCATTTGAATAATCTCCTGGCCTAGTCTCGAGGGCTATATTAGATCCTACCGAACGATAGATCTAATACTTCACATTGCCACGTGCCAAAGTTATTTGTGTAGTCAATTTCTCCACCTCGAACTTTGCGTTGGACAACATAGTTCTTGAGTAGAACTTGGTATTCCATAAATTCTATGGTCAACTTGTTCTGTAACTTCGATCTCTCCTTTGCTCGGCCATAAAGTACAAGCGATACTTGAGAAATTTTGCCTTCTGACTTAAAGCAGGTGTTTTCCAAATTTTATACCTTATTTGAAAAATGGAGTCAGTAGTTGAATTTGGAATGGTCCAATTAGCTAGGAATATATCAAACTCGGTTGAAAACGGATGAAAAATAGACCAACTCGGTCCAAATATCACTAGTGGTGAGTTGACTCGGTTCGACTTCGGCGAGTTGACTCGATTCTTGTGACGAGGACTCAGGCTGCTTACGGCGGTGATTCTAACTTCGATTTGACGATTCTTTCACCGTTGCGTTCGTATCGTCGAGCTTCGATTTGATATATATCTGCTATATTTGGCTCTGATATCAATTTGTTGTGGGCGGAAGCAATAAATAAGCGATATATTAATATATCAAAGCGATAAAATGAGCAAGCATGAAATTTACGTGGTTCGACGATTCGCCTAGGCCACGTGAGTCGTCGGATATTATTTTAGCGGGTAGAAAATATCTGAGAATACGGATCTGATTTCCTCGCTAATAATATCTCTCAGTGTTTACAGCTACAGTATTTTCTCTCTTTGGGTTGCTTATCTTTCTACGATTTTTCGATTTTTGCCTTGTTATTCAATCGCATGAACTCTTTTATGTTATAGATGAAGAAAGGCTCCCTTTTCTAAATTGTGCCATAATTTGAAATTAGAGTCAGGTCTGATTTCCTTAAATTATCTTCTTATTTTATTAAATCATCGTACAAAATCATGCTAAAAATTAGGCCACTAATTTCCCTAAATTATGTCACTAATTTGTTACTTTTAGAGCCAATATTCAACACTTCAGTCTTGCCATAGGCCTCACCCTCACTTCCCATAATTGGAGGCAATGGTAGATGATAACTGGTAAGGCTAACATATTTCGAACTCTTCTCGTTAAAAAATAAAAAAATAAAAAAAATGTATTACAAAATCAAAGATAAACAAATTATTCAAATATAATAAAAATATATAGTTATGTGTTTTGCAAGTTTCAAGCGATAAAAAATAATAAAGAATAATATTTAACGTTAATTAATTAAATATAATGTTACGATATAATTTATAAATGATTATATTCGTTAAGTTAATTTTTTGGATTTAAAAACTTGTCATTTTTATTAAGAAAATAAAATAAAATATATAAAAAAAACTTCATATATTGAGTTAAAGTGATATCTGATATATGGACGCAAGTTCAGCCTTGGCATTGATCTCACTTCCCATAATCGGAGGCAATGGTGGATGGTAAGGTTAACATATTTTGAACTCTTCTCATTAAAAAATAAAAAATAAAAAAAAAATGTCTATTAAAATCAAAAATAAATAAATTATCTAAATATAATAAAATAAATTAAAAAATATAAAATTATGTGATTTGTAAATGATAAAAACCTAGAAGAAAAATATTAATAATAATGTTTTATGTTAAATAAGTATAATATTATATTAGAGTTTATAAAGTTTACTAATAATTTCATTATTTGATTTAATTTTTTTAATTGAAAATTAACTTTATAAAAATAAAATATAATATAATAAAATTGATTAAAAATATAAAACTGATAGTTTTGTAAGAAAAAAAAACTCAAAATTTGAAAAAAAAATGTTAAAAATAATATAATATATTAATTAAATATAATATTATAACAAATTATAAATATATACATATATTGAGTTAATTTTTTTTAGATAAAACGCTCGTCATTTTTGTTTACTTTAACGATACCAACTGAACCCCTCCCACCTAAACTTTGTACGTACAATGTCTTTGGATTTCAATGAAATTGCTTTCAAAATTCTTGCCACTTAGTCGATGATTGACTTTTTTTCCAAATTTTAATTAAACATGGGCAGCAAAGCTGTTGGATTGGGAACATATATAGAATTGACGGGTGAAGGGAGGTTTTAATTTATTTTATTTTATTTAATAAAAATATGTGTTATTTTGTGATAAGAAAATTCAAAATTTCTATTTTTTGCTATTTAATTTTAAATAAAATCATATTTGTTTTATCAAAGTAAAAATATTGGTGTTCAAAGAATTGAAAGTACTATAGGATCATATTCAAATTTTAGAGAAATAAACATACACATAGGTTTTTTTATATTAAAGTGTTAACAACTCGTTAAAACAATTACATCTCACTTATTCTAATACAAATGAAAATTCAATGTCCCAAAATTAGGTCATGTCTATCCACATCTTTAATACATGTCTTCTTGTCTTTTAACAAGTCAAGTATCCCATGATAAATACATCATGTTGTTAGGTACCTCGGGTTGAGTACCCTATGTTTCTATTAAACATCACATTCACTTTTTGATCTCATCATATAAGTATCACGAAGTAACTCATTAAGTCTCACATTCTTTTATCTTGAATCAAAATGAAAGAATTTTATTATTATCAAAGAGTGTCATTTTAGCATGTAATTATTCTCTTTTTTGAAACTTTTCATCTTCCAAAGGTAAACCTTTCAATTTTCTTTTGAGGGTGTAAACCTTCTAACCTTTTCAAATTCTTATATTAAAAACCATTCAATTTCCTCTAGGAAATTCAAATCCCTCACCCAGTATATTAGGAAACATGGTCTTCCTCAACATTCATTTCCCACGAAAAACTTCAATCCTCTTAATTTTCTTCCTTAAAGAAATTTAGTTTGTGAGAAGAATTCCAACTCATGTTTGACAAATTTTAGCCCATGTTTGAGGAAATTCAAACTGTGCTCGAGGAATTTTAGACCACTACATCTTTTACTTTGTTTTGTCTCGCTTTTAATTTTCTTATTTTTATATATGGCCAAACAATCTGGTTCCCATCCTACTAGGGTTCCACCTAGGTCTACCACCACAAGAATCAAGAATATCTTTCCCCCAATTATTAAAAGGTACAATGAATGAGGTAAAGAAATACAGGTAAGATAACCAATAACATGGGACGGGGTACTGATATTCCTTATTTTCACCTCAATCTAAGTGATGGAGTCTATATGCAAGGAACCACACGGTTTTGGCATCAAACAATCTGGAACATCAGAAGATGTAGGTCAAACATCTCGTGAAACCACCTTAAGCCATACCAAAGCAACAACTAGTAGAGCTCAAGTTCCATCATCCACTAGTACTCTAGTTAAAGATATGTTGGGTACTTCTACCTCAAGTCCTATGACTCTTATCCACATCATTGTACCTAAAAAGGTTTAGAGGGAAAATAAGGTACGTCATGAATCGACCAGTTAAAACTTAGAAAAAGATCCCATGTAAGAAAATTTAGAAACTTTCAAGTAGATTGGCCATGTAGAACATGTATTGAATCAGATTAAATAATATAATTAAATCAAATAACTAATAGGAAAAAATCAGATTAAATAATGTAATTAAATTAAAATTATAATTAGGGTAAAATATTAAATCATCACATGCTGAAAATTGGGTTCATAAGATCACTAGATTAATAAATTAATTAGACATAATTTTATCCATAAAACTCATATTTTTCATAAAGAAGACATAAAAATTGATAAAGAAAAGAGTAGAAGAAGAAATACAATTAATCTCTTGAATTGTAGTATTAATCTTCTCTTGAATCTTCACCAAAATTGTATCCCTTTTTAATTTTTTATGTATTTTTCTCTCTTTTTAGCTCCACAAATTGACCAAAATTATGCTAATGATGACCTCTTAAGTTTTATGGGGTGATTAAGGCCTTAAATATAGTTCATGTATGATCTGGACCGTTAGATTAGCTTCAGATCAATGATTGAGATGAAAACAATCAAAATTGACAATGCTAGCTAATCACAGAATGACACGTGTCACACAAAACTCACTGGGCGAATAAGAGCGCTATACGTGACAAGGGAGATCGATTCGAGTTAGCGCCACATGGTGTAACACGAGTAGTGGAAACGGATGGTATGGTATACTGGTGGAACGTGGGGAGCAATCATGTGGCATTACTGTTTGGTTGCGCTTCGAAGTCAAATTGAACGCCGTGCTGACATGTAACACATGGTTTGTCCTCCTCACACGTGATGATCTACGATTCATTGTTCGTACTTGCATGGAGTTTATGTGGCTTGTCCAGTCAGCTTCTCAACTTGTGTGGTTGTGAAGGATCTGTTTATCCCACATTGGTTAGGAGTTAGGTAGTAGTGCTGCTTATAAGCATGGGTAATCCTTTAACTTAAGAGCTAGCTTTTGGGTTAAGAGTTAGGTCTGTGGTTTATAACATGGTATTAGAGCTAGGCCCTGATATGATGTGTGGACCTCTCTTTAGCTCTTACCGTGGTTTGTTCTCCACCGTTGGCAGATGTGAGGGGGAGTATAAAGGATCTGTTTATCCCACATCGGCCAAGAGTTAGGAAATAGTGCTGCTTATAAGCATGGGCAATCATCTAACTTACGAGCTAGCTTTTGAGTTAAGAGTTAAGCATGGGGTTTATAACAGTGGTAGGTCACGTGGTAGTTCCTGATTAACTTTACGTTAAAAATTCATAAAAAATTGTAAAAATTATATTTTCACTAAAAAATTATATTTTAATATTTTTAGCCCTAAAATACTATTTATTAAATAAAATAAGCAAATATTAAGTAAAAAAATTACGCTAAGTCATCAAGGTACATGAGTATTAGGATCATTCCCATAAACTTTATGCGTAGGATGGTTTTAAGGGTTGCTTCTTCTAGACTCATAATTAGTATAGTGGAAAGTTACGTTGACAAGGGTGGATTTTTTATGACAGAAGGTGATTCTCCTGGTTTTCTTAATGAAGGGTCTTAAATTCTTATAGTGGACTAGAAAAATTTAAGGCTACATAGTTGACGCCAATTTCTTGAGAGAATTACAAGTGCTACATGGAATTCACGAGATTTTAGAGATATAAGTAGATCATTCTAATGGGTTACATAAGTTCATATATATAGGCTATTTTACCTCCAGGTGTTGACACCCCATTGGAACGACCACATGTGACTTATGTTGATAGAAATGAAGGTTTATTGTCCCAAGATGAGGTCATGCCCTTGTACATATGCAATACATATCTTCTTGTCACCCATGGTAAATATACCTCATTCTTAAGCATTTTAGGTTGAGTACCTCTTGTACCTCTTCAACATCACAATTTACTCTTAGATCTCCTCAAATAGGTTTGATGAAATACCTCATTACTGAACACCTCAAGGTACCTCACGTGGAAGTATCTTGTGGATATAAGTTACCTTGGTTTGTAACACCCAAACAATTTCAATTCAACCAAAGTTCAAGATATAACATATTTATAAAATAGTATCATTTAAACCTATTGTTTTAAAGTTACCAATTATCCATGTTTTTAACTTATGTTATAGTATGTTTAATATGCTACTCTTTGAATTCAATCAATTTTTGGTGTATAAAGTCCAACAAAGCAATAACCTCACAATGAACCGAACTTATTTGCTAGAAAAGTTCATTATAAATCATTGTAGTTATTGAGGGAATACTCATGTTTTAATACAATTTTCAAAAGTTGATAATATTTTGAAAAAGCTTATATTTAGTACTCATAATATTTAAAAAATATTGATTTAATCCTTTTTGAATAATAACAAGTAAAAAATATCATTCGATACTGTTTGGGCATGCGTAAAATGATTAGTCCACGTCTTTCCTTCCTATTTCATCTACTCCAACTACACTTAGTGTAAAACAAAATCTTACACGATATTCTATCTCTTTTTTTGTGTTTCGTTTAGCCTACTTGTAATCAAAAGAAATAATGAAAAAATAAAATAACAATATAAATTAAAAGAATGAGATGGGTTGACCATTTTATCCCTGTCGAAATAATACCAAATGATTTTTTTTTACTGTTATTCAAATATGATTAAATTAAAACTTTTTAAATATTATTAGTAATAAATGAAAACTTTTTAAGCCGTGAAACATTTCAAAACATGATTAATTTATATAACCTTTTTAATTTCAACTCACAAAATTTAGTCATATCCAATAAATTGAAACTAAGCAAGTTAAAAGGTTATTTGACATTTCTAAAAATATGCATGCCTATTTTATAAAAAAAAATTATTTATAATAACTTGTTATAATGTTATAATTGATATGACATTCATCTATTGATTAAAAAAGAATAGGTCTAACTATCTTAACCAATAGATGAATGTCACATTAATTATGACATTACAATAAATTATTGTAAATATAAGTTTTCTAATATTATTGTAGACGTTGATATATATTAAGAGTATTTATATATATATATATATATAACAATTATAATTGATTATGACAATTTATTATTGATTACAATTATATAATTATGATTGTATTTATCAATAATATTATACGATATAATTTATGATTTATTAAAAATTTATAATAAATAAACTTTTGGGTTATATACTATGACGATCTCATATTAGTCAAAAATCGAATATGATCTTACTCGATGTTTTACACAAAGTGACAAAAGTGACGTTAATTTTCATTGACCAATTGTTATTTAATTTTAAACGACTTTCCAACTAGTCAAAGTTTAGTCAATCAGTGACCACACTTAATGGAGCTGCGTTGGGTCCATGTCAAAATGAAGTGAAAAATTGTTTAATTGGATAAAATTAGATAGATAATTTATGCTACTTGTGAAAGCCAACGTGTCCAACTAAATTGGATAGTTGTTAAACGGGTTGAATTTTGATTGGATTATGACTTACTCGTTGGAGTTAAAATAGACATAAATCCAACTAAATTACCAATTATAGAGTTTGTTCATATTAAATTATATATATATATATATATATATATATATATTTAATTGTGTGTTTGTTAAGAATATAATAAACATATTAATAAAAATATAAATAGAAGATATAATAAAAAAAATAATAAAAGTAGCTTATTATTATTATTTTTTAAAAGAAATATTCATATATATTAAAGGTACCCCTAGAGAGATGTAAGTTGAAGACACTTTAACAGTAAAAATGTACATTGTGTATAATTGTTATTAAAAATGATAGCTTAATTACGTTTCTACTCTCTAATTACCCCAACCATTGGTATTGTGTAACTTTTTAAAAGTTGAAAATTTTGGGTTTTTTCTGAAATATAAAATGTGAATTTTCTCAACAATTTAAATTAATTTATAGACGTTGAAATTATTTGCAGGTTAATGAAATAATAAAACAAACGTTGCCCAAAAGTCATTTTATTGTGCTTCTAAGAAACAGCCTGGTCTATTTTGTACAAAATGTCATTAAGAAATCCAGACGTCATGTCAATTTCAAATTTTACACCCCCATGATGACCCACGAATTGGAAATTCAAGAAACGAACAAAAATATCAAAATCAAAATCAAAATAAAGCTTTAAAGTTGGTAGTGACTTGAATTGAATGGGTTCAGATCATCAGTGGATTGTGTCCAGCTTTTTCTTTCTTACTTTCTGCCTCCCCCTAACCGATAAGCTATTATTTTGAGGCAAATACGACATTAACAATAAAAGATAGGAAGACATTAACAATAAAAGATAGGAAGACATTAACAATAAAGCTAGGAAGAAATTAACAAAAATGTATCTTAATTACTAGTGTTGTCTTGTGTTCACAGCTATATTTGCTTTTATATCTTTATTTTGGTTGTCTATGTTTGTGTAACAGTTATAAAAGGTAGTGCCTATAATCAGTCTTCTTTACTACTACAATTTACTAGTGTCACTTTATGACATTTGGAAACATGATTGTTATGAGAATAATATTAATTATTAATAATTGGTAGAGAGGTACTGTAAAATCCTTTCAAATTATAATATTGATGTGATTAATTTCCTTTGATTTTAAAATGTATTATATAATCACTCAATTACTCATCTTTTAAAAAATTAATCAATTAAAAATAAATATTATTTTATTAAAATATTATTTTTTACTATTAAGTAATTAAAATACTATTAAATACTAATCATTCACAAAGAAAAGAGTAAAATTTATTATAAAATTATTTTAAAAAATCAACAATTGATTTATGAAAATACTATGATACCTTATCATTATTGATATATGAAAATTATATTCTATGAGCACATCACTTCATGATCAATCATCTATTTTTATTTACCAATATTAAGTAGTGTGTTAATTCCAACCATCTTTATTTCTAAATATAGTAAGAATTTGTTTTGGCCAATTGGAAAGTTAGATAAAATATTTTTCTTAAATTAAAGTATACCATTGATTTTAAACTTTAACTAAATTCATTCGATGATCTTTATAAGTATTTTAGTTTTCAAACTTAAGGATAAGTAGCGGATATAAAACTATCTGTTTTGATCAATCTAAATCTAATTCGATGATATAATCAATCTGAATAAATTCGAATCGAAATAAATTGGATAATGTTAGATTAATATTAAAATTTATTTATAAATTATAGTTATACATAAAATACAATATACATAAATGTAAAATTTAAATTGATATTTTGTAATAAATATTATTATTTATAATCATAACTAAAAAAATTAAAATAAAAAGAAATACTTATGTACAATTATTAAATTATTATAAATATTTATATATATTTTTAAACTAAAATAATAATATAATATAATTATGGTATACATAATATTTAAATATAACATATTATAAACTAAAATATATATTTATTTATAATTTAATAGTAATTCGGTTCGGACCGGATACAATAGATTATAAAATTTATTAATCTAAATCTAATTCGACTATAAAATTTATCGATTCAAGTCTAATAGATCATATATAATTTCTCAATTTAAGTGAATTGACAAGATTATTTGTTCACTCGTAACCAAAATAAGACATATATGTTAATTTTAGTTTAGAATGACTTAAATTAATTTAATTTAAATATGATCTAATCTTAATTCAAATTTAATTAAACTTTTATTATAAATTATTAATCTTAATTTAAATAGTAAAAATAAAAAAATAACTAGATTAGTATATACTAACTTAAATTTATCCAGGTTTTTATTTATATATATATTAATTAATTTTTTTATCTTATTTAATATGATATTAATTTAAAATATAATATTTTTTTTATAATTTTTAATCTTTTTAAATTAATAAAATTTTTGAATCAAATTTAATATATTTTAATAATATTAAATATATAAATAAATATATATTATAAGTTTTTATATAATTAAAAAATTTCAAAGTTATTATTATTATAAAACAACTCAACCACCACCCCTTCAAATTAAAATAAGAATATTTTATAATTTAAATTTATATAATTATAATTAATAATAACATAATATATTATTAAAATAATCAAAAATTATAAAATTATAAATCAAATCAATAGAGTTACGAATAAATTAATAAATTTATTATAAATATTTTATATAAAATAATTTACGAATTGAATCAGATATCATAAAAAAAATTATTTTTATAAAAAAAATTAAAAATATTTATATAATTAACAATTTCTTTGTTAATTAGATAATATAAAATTCTCATTAAAAAGTGAAAATAAATATACGAATGGGAAAAATTATAAAAAAAAATAAAGGTTACATATCATAAGAAAAATAACATGAAACAACATAGTCAATATATAAAAATAAATACGAATAATAATTATAATATTTTTTTTTTTGTATTGATTAGATTAACATATATATAAATTGAATCTTTTGGTATTAGTATTCGATTTATACAACCACAAATGAAAAAAAAAACTCCTCCATACAATACACTCCTGCAATACAAAAATGAACAAAGAGGATGAAACATACTTTTTATCGTTTTTGAGAGTAGAATGTCAGTTTTGAATTAACACATTCAATGTTTGGAAACCGACACACGCAACTCATGTGATGTTTTCTTTTGAAGTGATCCTCACAACTCAACCAAACACTCTCCCATGTCTTTTGAGCATCACTTCTTTTTCCTTTTCTCCATGCTTCTTTAAAGGTCTGCAAACCATTAATATTCACCCAATATTAAAAAAAAATGTAAATGACTTTTGAGTATTTTTTCGTGCATTTTTATTGTTAAAATTATTTTTTTATTATTTTAAAAAATTATTTTCTTATTAAAATTATAATAATAATAATAATAATTTAAATTATATCAATTAAAACCAAAATTTCATTATTCACAGGTCAATTGAATCATGCCAAATTTTATATGTGCAGCTTGCAACTTTATCGGTTTTGCCTAAAAAAGCTAATCAACACTTCTACCTTCCCAAATTTGACTTTGTTCCTTGTTTCCAAGAAGCTCAATTCCTGCTACCTATTTTACTGCAAATTAGGGGTAAATAAGGATAAAAATTATCTATTTTTATTATATTTAAATTTAATTCGATTCAAATAATTATAAAGATTATTAATTCAAATTTAATATTAATTTAAATTTAAGTTAAAATTGATATTGATATTGAAATTTGTTCAAAAAATACTAACATATATAAAATACGATATACATAAATTTAAATTTTAAATTGATATTTTTTTAACAAATATTATTATTTATATTTATAACTCACAAAATAAAAAGAATAATGTGTATAATTATTAAAGTATATATGTATAATAATTAAATTAATATTAATATTAATTTTTTAAATTAAAATAATAATATAATATAATTATAGTATGTATAATGATTAAATATAATATATTATAAAATAAAATATATAATTATTTATAATTTAATAATAATTTAATCAGGATTGAATACAACGGATTATAAAATTTTTCGATTCAAATATGATATAAATCTGACCAGATTGTATAATTTTTAATTCGAATATAATTGGACTATAAAATTTATTATTCAAATCCAATTCGAATCCAAAAGATTAAATTAGATTTATCAATTTAAACGGATCGATCAGATTATTTATTTACCCTTATTGTAATCGTACTATTAATTTATTAATCTTGATTTTCTTTAAAATATCATTTTATTTTAGAAAAAAATTATATCATAATTATTTACTTATTATAAAAATATTATTTAAAATTTATATTTATTTTTATAATAATTTAATCTTATTATTATAAAAAATTTACCAAAATAAAAAGAAATTTTTTATTTTATTATAAGGGATTACCTAAAAAAACTAAAAATGGTTAAATATTTGGCTCCCAATAAGATCCTAATATCTTTAAAGTATTTTTATTCTTATTTGATATATTCTTTTATATTTATTTTCAACTGGTATTTTTGTACTATCTTTATTTAAATTATTACTACTTGTTTTAATCAATTTTAACAATAATTTTAACAGATGTATCATTATTGTTGAAATTTATAAAAAACAAACTTATAAGTAAAAATGTATCAAGATATCCCAGTTTATAATAAAGATTAAAAAATACCCAAAATAGTATCAAAATAAGAATAAATGTACCACTAAGATACCAACTCCTCTACGGCAAGTGATTTTTTTTTTCACAAACTTATAAGAAAGTCATTTAATATAAAAATAATAATAATAATTTACCATGCATTCTGGCTCTAAAATGATCAGTACTTTCGGCTATCAGTATTTCATCTAAATAATTTTATTTTTAATAGATTAATCAATTTTTTTAATTAATAACAATTCATCTCTAAACTCATAATTTTATATCAAATTATATAATAAAAAAATAAAAAATCACTTTTCATAAGTTCAATAAAATAATATTAAAGTCACATGTAACATCTTTGTCAATTAACTAGTTCTAGTGGATATAACATGATACATTTAGATGTAACAATTTACATCCATTAGGTAACCGAAATTATGTTAGATGTAATATATTATATATAAAAATATATATAGATATAATATGTTATATTTGATGAGTCATTAGAATTATAGTAAATATATCATATTACATATAAATATAACATATTATATTCAATGGCTTGAAGAACTCTAGTAGATCACCGACAATCATCGGAATCTTGATAGGTCACTAATGATGGTCGTCAGAACTCAACATATGACGATTGTCAAAGATATTATGAGATCTAATCTTATTTTTATTTTATTGAATTGTAAGAATATTTTAGTATTTATAAATATAAAACTATGATAAACATTTTATCGTTTAAAAAGTTACAAAAAAAAAAAACAAAAATGAATCTATATTAAGTAAATATTATCCTTCCAAATTGCTCTTAGGAAAGCCTCCGCGTTCCTAAATAATAAGCCCATAATTCATTTATGTTCAGGTCCCAGCCCAAATACTCAAGAAATAATTTTTAAAGTGAGTCCAATATATTTCACTTTTTCAGGTTTTCCAACCCATAATTTAATCTTTCTAATAATTTTGCCTTTGTTTTGATTTTTTATTGTCCTAAAAGATCAAAACTATTTTACTGTTAGATACCTTGATGACTTGTCAAATATATTTTCATATGGTAAGCATCAAAGAGAGGTTGTATCTTGCAATTATCTTTTATTTTTGTTTTAATATAATTTTTTATTCTTATTTTTAAATTAAATACATAAAATATTTTTATATAAGTTATTATTAGTATATATTTTAATCAATTTCAACGATAATTATTCTTTTATGTTACTCTAATTTATTAAAATTATTATTAAAATTGATGAAAATATATACAAATAATATAACGGAGTGTATGCATTCCATTTGAAAATAGGTAACAAAAAATTGTAATAGCAAAGAAGATCATAACTCATGTTCTAAGTATGGTTTATTGTCATTGTCTTTTTTCTTTTTGGTTCTTTAATACATTTCAAACTTGAAGTGCACTTGTCATGAAAAAAACGAAATTATATAATATTTAAAGGATTAAGAAATTTCATAGTTTTATTTTTGGAAAATATTTAGAATCCATCTTACTCGTCACTATTTTCATTTTAAGTGTTCCCTTAAGTTGCAGTCACCTTTTATAGTCTGTTCTCAACATCTGGTACGTTAGTTATATTTTAGGCGTTTATATCATCACATCTTTATTTGAAGAAAAAAGTATCTGAAACGGGAAGTAAGGGTTATATTAAAATCATAACTATTTATTATTTAATTTTAATTAAATAATATTTAATATGAAACAAATTTAAAATTTAATATAAAATAATATGTAATCTTTTTTATTTTTTATATAGTAAGAAATACGAATTTTTAATAAAAGTAATATTTTTATTTTACATGCATGGCAAGTGTGAAAATGATGTTTAGGCAACAATTTTCGTTTAAATTAAATAATATTTTATATGATTTAAATTTATGAGTTTAAATGAGAAAAGGGGTGATTATTTTACCTGTGCCAGTTTTATTCACTAGAACACAAAAGGGGAATATATATACAGTAAAAGGAAGGAAGGAAGAAGAAAGCTTGTAATGCTTTTGGACTTTTCTGAGGTTGGATGTTTTTGCTTGGTTTTGTTAAGTACTTCCTAAGTAGGGCTGTGAGAAACCAGATAGGAAACTGGTCACTAAATTTTCTTTCCATAAAGCCAGATCTGAATTCTTAGGGTGTCTCAAACTTTTCTCCAACGTTAAAAATTTGATATTTGCAACACTTCTTTAAAAGTAGTTTGGACATGTATTCTAAAAATATCAATTCTATATATTATAATTATGATAGTTTTTCAATGTAATTTTTCTTTTAACAATATTCAATCTTTATAACCCTATATACAATGTTAGATTTGAAATTTATATCTATGAAAGGTATCATATATATATATAATAAAATACAACACTAATTATTTTTCGATCAGTATTTATTTTTAACTAAAAAAATATATTAAAATTATTGAATTTGTAATGAAATATTGAGTATTAAAAATTTAAAATTTAAAATTTAAATAAAATATATTTTTATTTTATGTATATAATCTATCTATAATTTCATAAATATTATATTTAAAATTCTATTTATCAAGAATTAAGATAAAATACATACCCTTCTCACTCCAATGTATATATCTTACATATTTAATTTTTTTAAATATTCATGAGAAATAAGTCCTCTTTGTAAATATATAAACTCATAAGTCATAATTCCCAACTCACCTACCTATTATCAAACATACCATTTTTTAATTTATGTATGTATTTATGCTTTATTCCATCTGTAATAGAATACATACTAAAAAATAGAAAAAAAACTAATAGACTAAAAGGTATTAATTTTTATTCATTATTCTTAAATTATACTATCAATTAATTATATTTAATATTTATATATTTTTAAAAATAATTACATTAATTTTATATTTTATTAAACTTAATTAATTATCACATTAACCTAAAGTTTGAGTTTCATGGGAAAAATAAGTGGGGAAAAAAAAAAATCCAACAAACGAATGCTTGGCTGTGCTGTTGTCCTGTTAGCCCACAATTTCTGATTACTACTGCTAAATAAAACCTTTGGCTAATTAAGAGCTGAATAAAATATATAAAAAAAGAATAGATAGAACACCTCGATGCAAATCAGTATCTAATCAAGACTTAAAGAAAACAGTAAAGAACATCTCATCAGCTTTGAAAATTACTTTTGTATTATATCGTTTGTTTGAAAGGAAAGCCGAATTAATTTATTATATTTGTGTGTTTAATTGGGTTAAAAAATGAATCGTAAATAGATTTTTAAAGAAGAATTAATCATAATTTTTTCTCACTTTTAAGAATCATGATTTCATTCTTATTTTAATTTTTTTTAATTTTATACCGAAATCAAATATAATTCTAAATCCTAAAACCTTAAACCCAAAATCCTTAAAATTTTAAACCCCAAATCCTAAAACATTAAATTCTAAACGTTAAATTCCAAATAATAAAACCATAAACTCTATTTAAAAAAATAATAATTTTAATCATAAAACTTAACCCACGTAACCTTAAACCTTAATTCTTAAATCCCAAATCCTAAACCTCAAAATCTTATTTAGAAAAATTATAATTTTAATAATATATTTTCTTTTTAAGTAATAATTATTTAGAAAATAACGATTTCAATAATGTATTTTTGTGTGAAAAAAAATAATAATTAAATAATATTATTTAAATTTTACTGAATATAAGAATATTAAGGTAATTTATAGGTTTTTTCATTTAAATGACAAACCAAAAACTATAATATTAATTTATTTTTTGATTTTAATGTTCAAACCAAACAATATTATTTATTTTCTATTCCATTCTATTCTTATTACTATTCCTATTTCTATTTTGATTCTATAAACCAAACTACACTTACCCCACGTTTGGTTGGGGGGAATGGAATGGAATCAGAATCGATTCCTTCCATTTTGTGTGTTTGGTTGGACGGAATGGAGGATGGAATGGAATCAGATTACTAAAAGAGAAGGAATCACAATTCCTTCTCCCCACCTTGGTAATCATAATTCCATTCCCACCTAAACTTTTTTTTTCCAATTTTACCCTCACTTAAAATATAACCTTAAACTCAAATCCCAAATTCTCAAACCCAAAATTCCAAAACCCTAAACCCTAAACCCTAAATCCAAAATTTCAAAACCCTAAATCCCTAAACCCCAAATCCATAAACCCTAAACCTTAAAACATAAATCCCAAAACCCAAAACCCTAAAACATAAATCCCAAAACCCTAAACCCTAAACCCCAAATTTCAAATCATAAAGCCCTAAACCCTAAATCCCTAAACCCTAAAACCCTAAATCCCAAATCCCTAAATCCCTAAACCCAAAATTCTTAAACCCTAAACCTTAAAACATAAATCCCAAAACCCTAAACCCTAAACCCCAATTTCCAAATCCTAAAACCCTAAACCCCAAATCCTAAAACCCTAAACCCCAAATCCCTAAATCCCTAAACCCTAAACCTTAAAACATAAATCCCAAAACCCAAAACCCAAAACCCCAAATTCCAAATCCTAAAACCCTAAACCCCAAATCCAAAATTCTAAAACTCTAAACCATTTTTAGGAAAATAATAATTTTAACCCTAAACCTTAACCTACAAATATAACCCCAAATCCTAAATCCCTAAACCCTAACAAATCCCACATCCCAAACCTCAAAACCCTAAACCGTATTTAAAAAATAAAAATTTTAATAATAAAATCCTTTTAAAATAAGAAATAATTAGTTAGAAAAATAATTATTTCAATAATGGATTTTGTTTGTCGAAAAAAATAGTAATTAAATGACGTTATTTGAACTTTCTGACATGTAGGGTATTAAGGTCATTTACACTTTTTTCATTCCATTCCATGAAACCAAACACTGTAATCCTAATTCCGAGCTTGATTCCAGTGGTCGAACCAAACAAAATTGTTTCCTTTCCATTCCATTCCATTCCCATTCCCATTCCGATTCCGATTCCATTCCACGAACCAAACGCCACCTTAGAGAAATACTTTAAGAATTGTTTTATTTTTTTTACTTACAATTAATTACAAATCAATTATGATAATATAAAACATGAGGAGAACTTGTTTACTTGTCCCACGCGACACTATTTATAATGTTTAAAACGAGGCCTCAATTATTGAAGAGCTTGTTAAATTTTAAGCCTGTTTTGGGTATAAATTTTTGAGCCAACAAGATTTTTGCACACAAAAAATTCTTCCTTAATTGCAACATTTTTGTAACAACTTAAAATTGACTAGTTTTGATTATAGGGCTAATTTTTAAATTTTGTGTTTGAACTAATTTTTTATTTTCATATATATTTAGAAAAAGAAAATAAAAATTTATTTTATGATTTTTTCTTTTTGATTTAATAAATATAAAATTAAATAATAAAAAAAACTTTTAGTTTTCAAAAACTTTCTTTTTTAAGCTCCAAAAACAATAAAAAATTTATAAAAATAAAATTGAGTTATAACCTGAACCTAAACTTAAAAATATAAAGACATGTTTGACTAGATAACTTAAAAATTATAATTTAAAAACAATTTTCTATAATTTATAGAAATAATAAGATGCTTAGCATGTATTTAAAAAACTATTTTTTAAAAAACAAAAAACCTGTTTGTGCTGTTGTTTAAGCAAATTATTTTAAAAACTTATTTGATTATATTCATTTTAATATTAAATTTAATATATTTATTTACAATTCAAGAGTTCATCGACGCTTTTGTTGATTTTTTATTTTTCATAAACTCTGTAAGCTATTAAAATAGAAAAACAAACTTACATATAATTTAAAAATAAAACCCATCTTGAATCTGTCAAGTACCCAAAACAAAACAAAAAAACAATCATTCATTCAATAAGAAAAGAAAGAAGTTGAAAACACGTGTATCATCCTATTGGCTTCAATTCTACTTTTATTATCTTGTCCAGTTTATCTTCAAAACAAAGAGAAAACATCGGAAAAATCTTCATAAATATGATCTTTTTTACTCGAAACTTGGACATGTTAGAAAAACGAAATTAACACACCAAGATCATTCTTTTCCGTGTTCTAAATTGTTTTTCTATAACATTGAAAACAAGTTATAGCTATTTACAGAAATATGTTCTTTAAAACAAATTGTTTTCAGAAATTGCAACTTAAAAACATGGCCAAACATGCAATTGTGTTTTTAAAACAAATTTTTTTTGTTTTTAAATACAGTTTTTGAGTTATTTGACCAAACAAACACCAATTAAGTATCAAACAACTATTTAAAAAAAAATGGATTCAAATACTAAATACAAAACAAATCCAATACCACAGAATTTATCCACTTTAAATCGGACTGATATAGCGTGAACTCCTTTGGACTTGAATGTCACATAGAAGCTGAATTTCAAGATGACTTGTTATTTATAACCACCAAATTACTCCCAATAAGTACACTCCGAAAACGAGCTAATTCTTGTACGTCTTTGGTAAATTTACACTTAAAAGTGTAGAAAAATGAAGAAAAAAAACACCAAAAAAGAAATATTTTCACTCTCTCAACTATAAGGCAGTTGGGACATCAAGAACATAGTAGATAACAACTTCTACTCGAGGAAAAACTTCCATCCATTTTCTTGATTTGCCATTAATCAAACTCAAAAATCACATGATATGAAATCACTCACAACTCACCGTCAATTTTTCCTTGTGGAATAAATCTTTCCAATTGAGGAAACCCTAATTTATGCTTTCTCTATTCATGTATCTTTTTCTTTTTTTTATCTTATTTCTATCCATGTCCTCGTTTCTATACAAAGTTGGAAAATTTGTCTTCCCCAATATCCTCCTTGCTGAAAATAGCAAATGAAGAAACAAACTCAAAATTTGTTGAGCACAAACATGCGCCTCCTTCTTTCTGCACTTATTATCAATTACCAAAAGATTGCAAAATGGACTAGAACTAGATAAATCCTACTAGAAAAGTATCTTTGGAAGACACATTCCTTTGAAGTTTGAACTAACAGATGACTGGCAAAATCCAACGGGCATCTAAGCCATAGACGTCCCAACAGGATCGATCAAACAACACTCTGAATCATCTACTCAATTCACAAATTGTCATGACGTGTATCTGTTGACATATTCTTCATTTAGAAAGAGAACCTTAGCATTCTTTCCTAACCAAAATGCTAAATGCAAAAGTAGAGAAGGGATCTTTGGTTCATCTGTCTCAAGGTCCCGTGAGAAGAAATGTTGGAAACTTAGCATCTTAATCTTATTGGGTCTTATAAAGTGAGATTTAAGACTCACCTGTTCACAGGCCATAGAATTGGAACATCAAAGACATCAAATCCTCCTATGTTCTGTGATTCAGCAAGAATGGAAACCCACAAGAGTACTATGTACTGACCGAACACACATAAAGAAACCTATTATATATATATATATATATATATAATCATTCCCAAATGTATATAACATGTGGACCATATTAAGAATTCTTTTCAGCTCAATCGATAAGGACCGTTCGGTGTAAGGGAGGGCATGATATTGTTGAAACTTGATTTCCTTTTGAGAGGGTGTAGACTCATCTATCTTAGCTACAAGGTAATTCACAACCATATATTAAGGATGAGGCACAAATGGCTGAGCTTTTATACAAACTCATTAAAGTTGAGGCAAAAAGCCAACTGAAGTATAAACTAAAATAGCAGGCAACGCAGCTAGCAAAACCTCAGCTTGATTTGAAAGCATAAACTCAAAGTAGTCAACACTGGGTTCAAGTCAAAAGACAAATGAAAAAAATATGAAAAAATCATACACAACCTGAGGAAGGGCAGCTGCTGCAGTTTGTCAAACTATTTATTTGAAGAGGATATGTACTCCTGCTGATTAAGATAACACCCACCAGAACAACAATTCAACCAGCTGTTTCTCCACGACTTCCACCTGATAAATCAGACACCATAACATGATGGTGATCAGAGGTGTAATAGAAGGTTGAATAAATTAAGTTGCAAAGCTGTCAAAGATGCAATGATTACACTTACTATTTTCAATCAAAGTGGACGATGAAAAAACAGAAGTCATTATATGACACATATCATATCAGTTATTACCAACTGATTTATTTTTCCACAAATGAAATAAGACATATTCTAGCGACAGCTTCTTGCCATTGGGATAATAAATCTTAGATGGACCTGAATAAAGATGTAAAGTGTCTCTAATAGACTGTTTCATCTCATCTCATGTCTCATTTAAAGTCACTAATAGACTCATGGTATAATTTTGTCTTATTTCATTCAAATGTCATCCATCTTATTTCATCTCATTTAAAATGTAATCGTAACTTTAAACATATGTTGTATCATTTTTTCTTATTAAACTTAAATCATAAATAATCATATATTATATTTTCTATGTCTTTGTATTATTACTTGTTTTATTTAGGCTTATTGGAGATAAATGAGAGATATCTAATGGTACCATTTCATTATCGTTTCATCTTATTAAAAATTAAATGAGATAAGATGAGATAGGTTTTTAAAAAATTAATGGATTGTATCATGAATCTCATAGGCACCTCATTTCAATTTATAACTCTAAACCTATACATCATAAGTAGGATAGGAAGGACGCCTTTTGCTCTACTGAAGTTTATGACAAAATTCAAGTCTGGTTGGGTCAGACTACTGACTGCCATGTATAGTGTATTCAACTCAACAAGCTAACACTCAAAAATTATAAGGTCAACTCTTGGTCATGGCTTGAAATCAAAATATCCATGGGTTAACAAAACCAACCCACGTATAAATTTAAAAAAATTGTCACTTCAACAATACCCAGGGAGGCAACTAGAACAAATCATCGGACACAACCTTATGAACATGACTAAATTACTGGCAATTACAAAACTAGCAAAATAAACGAATACAAATAACAAACTATATGAAAACTTTTCAACTGAGCAATGAACTTATCAAAGAAATTTGAAGCCCTTGCCTAAAAGACATTATTGGTTTCACCTTTCCTCTTATTTGTTCCAGAAGAATTGACATTAGGTGCTCCATTTCCAACCCCATAACCAGGAAGCTCCCTGGACCCAGAGTTCTGATTTGCCAAACATTGAAGACTCTCAAATTCACACTGATTATTATATATGGCTTCATGTCCACATTTCCCATCCACCCCGGGAATTGGATGAAGGCAATACGCCTGGTCATCACACTGCAAGTTACATGGATTGACCATATGGGCACTCGGTATGCTCGGATTGTGCATGTTTGAATTGACAGATTTCTGATACGGAAAAGATCCAATCTCTCCTTCAATTCTCCCTCGAATGTCCACCAGCAAACACTTGAGTCTAGCAACCTCTGCCTCCAATGCACCCTGACCCTGTAACCTCTTAATTAACTTCTGATTCACAGATCTTAATCTCATAACTTCATCCTCCAAAGATGCTGTTCGTGCTTTCTTCTTTTCACGGTACTTACGAACAGCTTCACGGTTTCCTAGAGGACGTTTCTTCAATTTCTTTTCAGCAGATTCAGCTGTGTCATCAGATGCAGCCTTGTCCTCAGATGAGGCAGGCACTATTTTGGTGTGCACATGAAAACAAGTGTGCGTGTGAGAGTAGTCTGGTCCCGGTGGATTGCAAGTGTGGGTGTGAGTACAAGCATGAGTATCCTTCAGAAGCTCATCAAAGAAACTGTCCATTGAGCAACTACTGGGAAGCTCACCTCCCATGTTGGGGCTAGAAAACACTTGGTTTGAAAAATCAAGTTCACCGTCCTCCATTTAGAGAAAAAATTGCAGAACAAATGCAGAAGAGCGCAAATTCAATAGAACACGGACAAATTTTCAAACTTTGGCATCGACCCAGATAAAATCTCGAGGGGTATTTCGTTTCTGGAAAAAATAAACAATACCCAGGTACGAAATTGAGGTACCAAACATATTCGAAGTCGCAAAGAATACCTCCAAAGAAGACCAAAATGGGTCCCAGAATAATTAAAGGAAAGAAAAAACATATAAAAATCCTAAACAACAAAGTGCCAACTAATAGAACTAGAGAAATTTAAGTAAATTAACAGCAACAAATCAAAACCCCAGTGTGCTAAAAAAATTCAATCCATCTAAAATCCAAAGTTTTTAAGTAAAAGGCTTACCATGGTAATCCCAAATTGCAAAGGATTTGAAAAGTAGGGGAGCAACAATATAATAATAAAATGGGTTCTGTTGTTAAAAGGAGGACGAACCGCTACCCAAATGAAAAAGGCAACAAATCAATACATGGCTATGAATTTTAAAACCCTAGGCGGTTCGACTGGTGGTGGGAAAGGAGAGAAAAAATAACCAAAAGGAAGAAATATGGTAACCATTTATGAGGCAGGTACACAAAGTGAACGTACCGGAGATGACGACTGAGACTGGCTTTGGGATTCTCTTCTATGATTCTATCTTCGTCAGACAGATGACAATCAACAAATGACTTTACTTTACATTCATACGTACTTAGACGGCTTAATTGCAAAACTAAAAAAGTGGAAACTTAAAAATACGACAGAATCCACAAATGGAAAACAGTGAGATTGTGAGGATTATAATCTGGACCGTTAATAAATGGAAATAGGCAGTAGATTTTTAATAATATTAACCCGAAGAACTAGTTTGTGCTTTTTGATAACCATATGTAACGCTTCATGTGACATTAACACTGCAGTTCAATTATTTTCAAGGCGGGCCCACAGTTCAGAGATATTTTTCTTCTTTTTGGGTAACAAAATTACAAATATGCCTCAAATGAGCCTTGACTTAAAATCTCCACGACATGCACACATTTACAAGTTATCACTAAATGCGTACGATCAATTTAGGTAAATTAAAGAAAATTCATATTATTCAAGTTCTTCCCAAAAACTACAAAAATTGTATCCATAGTAAAATTAAAATTCTAACTCAGGATATGCGGTTAATTGGGTGAGTTTAAGATTGACTCAATTATGATCAACCTATTTAACTCTAACCCTAACCCAATTGAGATGGAGCCACTTATAACACAATTCGTTTAACTTCAACTCAAACACAAGGCATGGTTCATATTAGATTTGCAAATTGTGGCGCAACTTTTGTTAATGAGTTGGATACATATTGACATGTCTACGACTCAATCTATATAATAAACCACTCAAGAAGGATTGATTCCTTTATGAACCAATCATTTAATCTCAACCCAAACATATCTAAAAGTTTCAAGTTTGTGTTTGGTTGGTGAGTCAGGTTGGAAGCATTCACCATGAATTTGCATCAACTCACATTCACATTAGGAGACAAACATGGCATACTGAGAACGCCAAGAATGATAGAATTTCCTGTTGGCTAAGATATGTACCCATTAACATCTGTTTATGGAAAGTGTTCGTATTTTCACAAATAAACATGGAAGATCATTTCGCACGTTTAATAATATAATGCATATTAATGCATATCAGCTAGCTAGACCAAGAACAAATTTGACATCAATCAGGGCATGACTTTTTAAAATAATAAAATATGGCAAGTAGAGTTTTCAGAGCATGAATACATGACAGAGTCAAGCAAGGAATATATACCTTCAAGCCATGACTTTTTAAATCCTGGAAGATATGGCAAGTAGAGTTTTCATCAATCAGATCACGCCTGCTTGGTTACTTCTCATCTATATAAGTAACACCCAAAAGAATCAATTATTGCAATAAGTTAAACAAGGAACTGGAGTGTAATAGAAAACAAACACCATAGATTGACCAGTCAACGCACCTCTAAGAATAAAGAGTCATACAAGATGAAGAATACACAGTGAAAGAACGAAAAGAAAGAACTGTTTTCAAGTAAAGATTCAAATTTGTAGAACTCGTAGACTCGGTTGGATATTCAGACTGGGAAAATTTACAGACAGGTAATACACAGTTAAAGGTAATCCAACTCCTCAAAGATACGGACCCCTGAGACCCTTCTGTTAAACGAGCCACAAATAGCTTGGTCTAGAATTCAAATCATTCCCACTGGGATTCCAGTGAAATAAATTTCCAAAGGCCTATTATGATACAGTGACCATACACCATACATGATATAAAGATAAATCTATCTTGAGATCAATCACCAACTCAACCCGAAGTATGCTGCAAAGTGAATTTAGCTTTTATATTTCCCTGATTAATCTATCATTCAAGATAGTTATCAATGTTCACATGACTCCGAATCCTAGCAGTATCTCTTGCAACTTAAAAGCTGCACATTCTGCAGGGTTCTTAACCCATATTTTCTCAAATCCAAGGACCAGAGCCCGGTGAGTCATGTCATTTGGAAGAATCCCAGATCCAACCATCTTAGTTATCAAGTTGCATGCATCCTTCATGTTTCCAACACTACAAAATCCATGAATCAGAATGTTGTATAATCTCAAATCTGGATTTAATCCAACATTAAGCATCTTACGGAACAGAACGCTGGCTTCTTCCATCTGACGTTCTCTGCAGTACCCGTTGAGAAGAACACTACAAGTTACAACATCTGGTTGCACATGGTGCTCGCTCATGTAGAGCCAAATTAGAAAAGCTTCCTCAAAATTCTGCCCCTTGGAAAGCCCATCTATTACAATTGTAAATGTCACCACATCGGGTGAGAAACCCCTTTCAATAAGCTCTGCCAAAACATCTTTTGCCTCATCCACGAATCCCCTAATTACAAGACTCTGAATTAGAGTATTATAAGTTACAACATCAGGACAAACATTAAAAGATTTCATTCTTACTAAGATCTCAAATACTTTTTGCATGAATCCCTTTTTCCCATATCCATGCATCAAGGTGTTGAATGCAACAGTATCAGGGTGCAAACCTTCTATAGTTATCTTTTGAAACAAAGACTCTGCTATTTCCATTTCCCCAGATTTGCAATAAGCACCAATGAGCAATGTATATGTGTTAACAGATGGTTTAATTCCATTTTTTAACATCATTCCAAGATATTGATAAGCTTTATTTATGTTTCTCATTTTACAATAGCCGCCAATTATTGTGGTGTAACTAACACAATCTGGCAACAAACCTGACTCAGACATCTCATGTAAGAGCATACAAGCTTTATTTATCTTGCCATCTGCACATAACTTTGAAACAAAGCTATTGTACATGAAAATATTGAGGGGAAGACTAAAAATCTTCAACATATTAATTGCCTTCTCCATCTGTCCCATTTTGCAGTGACCATCAATAATTGAACTAATTAACACTGAATCCGGGGAGACACCCAACTGAGTCATCTTAAACAAAAGGGAGGTGGCTTCAACTAAGTAAGACATTTTGCAAAGTGAATGAATAATGATTGAATATGAAACAACATCAGGTTGAATCCCACACTGTTTCATTTCCATAAGCAATTTCCAAGCCCTTCCAAGATTTCCTTCACTGCAGTACTTATGGATGAATAAGCTTATGGTAGAAGCATTTAGACTCATTCCTCTGCTCAGCATATTGTCCAAGAAATCCCATGCCAGTTCCGATTGATCTGATTGTACTAATGCCCTCAATAGCAAATTACATGTCCTTACAGATGGAAACATGTTAAGATGATCCATTTGACATGTTACCTTAAAAGCGACACTTACCATCTTTTCCATGATGTAGCAGTTAACAAGCATACTGCATACAATCTGCAGAACCCTTCTTTCTGTAGAGGTTTCACATAGAGCTATGAAAAGTGACTTGCACACTTCCTCTTCCCCAAAGTCTCTTACAAGGTCATGTACCAGATCCATTGACCTGTGATTCATGTTGCCAGAAACCAAAATATGTATCATTCTACATACAGATTTTAACATATGCTTTGATCCACTGTAGTTCTCTGTCCACTTGAAGAAGTAAAGAACTAGCTCCGCATCCCAACTCTCTTCAAATATATCATTCATAAGACATATGATGTTGTACTGGTTCAAATCAATCTCACACCTAATTGAAGAAGTAAAGTTCCATCCACGATGGGTAAGTATTTTAATGATTCTTTTCATCATATGGTCTTCCACTTTCTGATCATAGTTAAATAGAGATTTTTTTGTAACATACTTAGCCACACCTTTTCTTCCAAAAGAAAGCTCTCCACATTCTCTAAATTCAGATGAACTGCATCTGGTATTAAGCAATATATCATTAGCCCCAGAATCAAAACCTTCCGATATTAGACACTCATCCTCTGATAGAGAGATAGATAGCAATGTAGAATTCACTCGTGAATAATATCTGATTTTGCTCCTCTCAAATGAGAACTTCAATCTAGTAGAGCAGAGATTGATGATTGAAGAACAACACTTCATACAAAACACAACAAGAAGTAGCTGCAACACTAACAAAAAAGGGTCTTAGATTTAAAATTTCCAATCAACATCCAGGAAACAATGAAATAGATTCAAAGCTTGTGGAAAGGTGGCAACAAGTTGAAGCTTGTTTGACAAACATAGTTTAGAGATAACTTTTTTAAGTTTCACTACCCCCCAGCCTCTCATAGCCTCTCATAGGGTGCAACACCAGCATAAAAGATTCTAAAAAACTGGAAAAGTAACCACAATGTTAACAAAAAAAAGAAAAAAAAATTAGGCAACATAGCAAACTCCCAAGAGTAAACAGCTCACTGGACCCCTCCCCCCCTTCTCTCTCTCTCTCTCTTAAGATTTTCCTTACTTACCATTTACTACAAACACATTCCTTTATATACGTTTCAAATCATCATTTGTCACAGGATGAAATACATCATAACTTATATATATGCAGTCTATCGATCATTGGCATATACAGACTCCAACAAGAAACCATGAAAGCTACAGGGAAAAGAAAGAAAAAAAGGAAGAAGAGGAAAAAAAAAGTAACTCGTCTTTGTAGCCTAATATCCCCAAAAGTCTCCTAGTACCAAGATGAGTGCCCAAATGATTTTTTTTTTTTTGCCACCAAATCTATTTAATATGAGACTAGGAATTAAGAATGAAGCATAAAAAGATAGCAATCAAACTAATAAAAAGAGGAACTAAAAATATAAGAGAGCTAATACATATTCTATGCGACATTTGATCAAACAGTTTGTCTACATAGTATAAGATACTCTTCCGTTGAGCAATCTAACAAAAATTATGCAAACTGCCTAATTTAGAAGAGAAATAACAACGGAACACGAAAGATATTTCCAGTGAATAAATATCAAAACGGAAACAGTACAGAAAGTTTTGAGAAGGGAACGATCCATCAAAGTAAAATTTAATTCAAACAGCGAAGAAAAACTGTATATATCCTTGCATAATTAAGTAAAAAATAACTGAAAGATCAATGATTTATATGAACTAATGTATGCATACATTGTTAGGTGTAATGAAAGAAGAACGAATAATTGATTACCCGAAATAGAATCTGGTGTACTGCAGCTTAGAAGAAGAGGTTGAAAGTGGCGACAAGAGCTTCCAATCGACAGGTTTCAGGCGACGACGGAGAGCATAGGGTTTTTGAATATACGGGACTGACTGACTGAGGTCGGCGGAGCTGGTAAGCTCGAAGTGTCGTGGTCTAAAACTTAACTTCTAATCAAGGGCGCTTTTGTGACGGTGTCTTGCCTCTCTTTCATGTTTCCGTGGTGGAAATTGTTTTTCTTCCCTTTGTTTTGGATGAAGATATTGAGACAACTATATATTTTCACAACAAAATGTAAGAAATTATTATTTTATTTTTATTATTAAGTATATTTTAGTGTTATTATTAATAAATTGTTATTGTGATATTTTTGTCTGTATTTCAATATTTTGGGTATAAAATATAATAACATGTGTGGTTTTGAGAATATATTATACAATAGAATGAGTATTCATATTTTTTTTATTGGTTTTAATATTTAAGATCAGGAGTTGCATTTTCTTTAGAATATATATTTACTTGACATAAGAGACATGTATTATTTAATTGATGAGAATAATAAATATTCTCTCTCTTCAATTATATTTTTACCAAAAAATTCTCTCAATTACTAATAAAAATATCTATAAATTCATTAATTTATTTTCTTATTCTATCATTATTTCTAGCCAATTGCTAAATCAAATTCTATGAACTGAATTTAAATTTTCCATTTTTAAAAAAGGTTTGATAAATAATTTCAATTTGTGATTTTGATTTTTTTTTTAAATAGAGCTTCTTTGTTAACTTTTTTTTTTGTGGGAAGCATATGGTTTTCATTTTTATACATCCCTACTTAAAATAGTATAGTTTTATATGCCTGACATATATTGAAAAGTTTCAATCTACCCCTTGTTTTGGCTGTGAATGAATTATATAATGCTCAATTTTCTTACGTCTCTGTGTGATTTTTTACATTTTGTTTTCCTAAGAACAACTGGATTAACAAGTACTTCTCATATTTTCACATCAAATTGGATATTTACATATGTACAACTACAAACCCAACAATCAGTCAAGGGGTGTCTCTCAACTCTACAGATATAAACTACATTCAGCCATTTGATGCATTTTATCTTTCAGAAAACAAGAAACAAATAACTGCAATGAAGGGAAAGAAAGAAAAAAGTTAAATGAGAAGCTAATCAAAACTTGATGATCTGCTCCATCTTCCATTCAGGTACTCTTCCATATGAATATTAATGTTGCTCTGTTCAACACTGCTAAATGATGTTGTATCATCCTCAACATCAAGCATTGCAACACTATAATGTAATTCTGCGCTTGAACTTGGGTAAACTTCATCATCATTATCACCATCACCATCTTGGTTTTCTATATAAACACTTCGTGATTTCACCCACTTTTCAACATCTATATCCCCTTTAAGGAGCTTTAATATCTGTTGTAGAAACCAAAACACAAGCAAAAACATAATCAACTTTTCACTTTTAAATTCTTATTAAAAACTTGACATTAATTTGCAAAATTTCAGTACCTCACTGATGTTGGGACGAAGTCGAGATGACTGATTAATGCAGAGATTTGCTGCAAGAATCATTATTTGCATCTGAATCTCATCAAATTTTCCATCCAAATTTTGATCCATTATGCATTTTATATCACCACTCTCTATTTTTGGCTTTGCCTAAAATTAATTACTATATCTTGTTAATTATGGTATTTAAAAGATAATTCTATGAATATAAAAACAATTCAACTTGCAGAACAGTGGAAATTGGTCTTACCCACATGACCAAGCTCTCTTG
Source organism: Hippophae rhamnoides (assembly GCA_033030585.1). NCBI lineage: Eukaryota > Viridiplantae > Streptophyta > Magnoliopsida > Rosales > Elaeagnaceae > Hippophae > Hippophae rhamnoides. The sequence continues at coordinate 71,497,932 of CM065429.1, read as the reverse complement.
TCCTTTGGGAGTATCAGAACCAATTGATCTTCTTCCTGATAACAATTCAAGTAATACTACACCAAAGGCATATACATCAATCTTATTACTGAGTTTCCCATACATGAAATATTCAGGAGCTAGATAACCAAATGTTCCTACTACATCTCCTTCAGTCATAAAAGAGGAAGTAGTTGGTCCCAACAAGGCAAGTCCAAAATCAGATAACTGTTACAACTTACACAGAAGCAACTATTAGTCAATACTCATAAACTTGAACAACTCAAATCTTCAATCAGATTCTATTTTGTTACATTCAAGTACCTTTGGTTCAAACCCATCAGAGAGAATAATATTTGAAGACTTGACGTCTCTGTGAATGACTGGTTGAGGACACTCTGTATGCAGGTAATTTAAGGCTTCAGCAATTCCAACAGCAATGTTAAATCTCACTTCCCATGGAATTACATGCTTGTCTTTATTTTTACCTGCATCGACTACCATGTTAGTATCAACATGGTTTCTTAAAAAAAAAAATTTGCTAACGACACAAAAGTTTGTACATATTTTTGCACATCCTTTGTGTTATACCTAGTATTAATATTATCTAAAAAATAAATCATTTTTTCAATTTTCAAAATAATTTAAACACATGAGACGATATAAAAAGTGTGGGTATAAATTTGTATGATATTAGCATTTATCTTCTTTAAAATTTAAATAAAAGTAAGAACATGACCAAAAGGATAACCTTTACCATATAGATTTTCCTCTAAGCTTCCATTGGGAAAGAAATCATAAATAGATATTAGTTTATCACCATCTTCAACGCAGACGCCTAGTAGAGGTATGATGTTTTTGTGCTTTAAAGAGGAAATGATTTTGACTTCATAAGCAAAATCCTTCCATGTTTCTTTAGTTGATTTCATAGTCTTCACAGCCACTATTTTTCCATCTGGAAGAGTTCCCTTGAACACGCGATTAATACCTCCTTTTCCAATCAGATTTTCTATCAATAGAAGCCATAATTAGATACATAGAAAATGTTTTTTTAAATCAAATTTGGATATTTAATTTTAGGAAATTAGTAAAAACCTGAGGAGAAGTGAGAGGTTGAGGCTTTTAGAACTTCAAGACTGAACCATTGACAATCATACGAGCTTGTTTCAAGGAGAACTTCAAATCCTTCTGGTACCTCAGTCAAAGCAGATAAATTATTCTTCACATTCTCAGCAATGTCACTGATCTCTCTATCCAATGTATTTACTCTTGGAGATAAAGATTCAGGATATTTTTGCAGAGAACGATCCGGTAAACTCATGACCCATTGTACCACAGACATGTCCCTTGCCGTTAGAGTTTGTGGGATTGCTGAATTTGCTCTACGAAGTAAAGGCCAACCGGGACTTTGCTCCATAGTATCTTTATCTGATACAACAGAAGTTGATCTTGAGATGGATTTATCTTGTTTATGAACAAAGTTAACCATGTAACTCCTGAAGTCTTCACTGCCAAGACCTGAACCATCTTGTGAGGAACGAGCCATTTGATCAGACGTGGATTTCACGGTCTCAGTCTCAGATTCAAAGCCATCACACTCCGATGGACTTCCTTTCGCAGTAATACTTGGTCTTGGATCTTCTAAGATGCCTAATTAATATAATTGAAATCAAATGTCAATTCTAAAGAACAGTTAATGTATTCTAACAGCAACTCATTTTCTATGAGAGAAGTGTCAAACCTGGTAGTTGATTTCTGTTAGACCTTCTGAAGACGATTTTCCCATTGTTGATAGCAAGAACATTGGTGGTTGGAGGCAACTTCTTGGCACAACATTTGGCTGTGGAGCCCCATTTCCTGCAAAGTATATCTGTTTTAGACTAATCATAAATCAAAAGTCAAAACCCATAAACTAATATTGATGCAAATTAGTTAGAATTTAGAATTCTCTTCTACCCAAGAGTGGATTGCTTGTTTGTACCAACAACTAGAGCCACAGCACCACAGTTCTTTGCCTCTTTAACTAAAACCTCACGCACAGACTTTCCTTTCAGTATTTTACCGGTGAGAACTACCTGAAATTTTGACAGAATTAAAGTCAGTTTAAAACAGGGAAATACAAAAAGAAGAGAATTGAAATTGACCAAGTGAGTTTTTCTAACCTTCTTTACACTACAAAGACCATTGTAAACCTCTAAGTAACTATCCAACAAAGGCTTGACACTCAAAACATGATCTGAAGATTTTAATAATAAAGTCAATCTATTCAGGAAAATCAGTGTTTATTAACACAAGTAATATATATATTAAAATAGTTTTCGGAAAGGGGGAAAAAAATCTTAATTACCAGAACTTCGACAAACATGAATTGCAATAATACAATCTCCAGGTTCAGCAACTTTAACAAGAGCCCAGCTGAGAGCCTCTCTGCTATGGCTATCAATTCTAATCCCAACAATAACAACATTCTTATCGTTCTCATCAGCCTCAACAGTCATTTCGTAAATCCCTTTTCTCAAAATTTGCAAATATCTACAAATCTAAGCTTGTCTCAGTTCGTAAAACTTCTACTAGTCTATTTTGGTGTAGAAAAATGACATTTCTTGAACAAGTCGCTAAATCCCTTTAACAAAATAGCCACCATGGTCGATAAAGCTAGAAGAAAAAGAAGCATACTTATAGTAGTATTAGACTAATACCATTAACGAAAACAAATTGTGCCCATTTTCAAATTCGAATTAAAAAAGAGGCCCAGATTTGTAGAATTCTAAATCATTAAAAAAAATTAAACCCAAAAGATAATGCACTTAGAATAAAATGAAAAGGGAAGAATGACAAATAGAAAAGCATTAGAAGGACATTTAATGCATTAGTAAACTATATATGACATATGATAAATAAAAGACGTACCTAAAAAAAATATGCACTCATTCGCCGTTGAAATCCACCACGTAGTTCAATGCTGCTAAATAACATCAGCTTACACCTACTGCAACTAAAATTCAAAGATCCCCGATATCGTATTTTCTCTTTTTTTAAATAAAAATTATTTGCCTTTATATGGTTTTATTCTTTAAAAAATAAAATAACAAAAGAGATTGAGGTTGAAGATGCCCATCATTCATCTAATCTAATTGATTCATATATAAATAAATTTTAAAATAATATTTTTTTTTATTTAAAATGAAATAAAAATGTTTTGGGATTGAGGATCGTGGAGAAGAAAGTGTCGGCAGGAGAGTGAATATGAATTCCCCCGAAGAGAAGGCAATATTTTTTTAATTTTTTTTTTTAACTTTAATTGTGTGCCTCTGTTTCAGTGAAGAGAAGTTAATAAGTAATTAGTATTAATTTCAGTTTAGTTTAGTTTAAGGAACCGGCAGTTTTCGCGGGAAACCACCTAATATCCAGTAGTTTTTCTTGGACAGACAACTTCGGGTTAAAGCTGTCCACCGGCTATTTCGGGTTGTCCACCAATAACAGTCTTGCTTGATATAACGGTACTTTTAAGAGATTATTTTTTAAGTCATAGGTATAAATTTTAATTATTTTTACATATGAATTTTTCTTAAAATTATAAAAAAATAATTTAAAATGAAATATAATTTTCACGTATTAATTGAAAAATTGTGCAAATAAAAATCAAAATAAAACCAAAAGTATTGCTATTTGCTACCGTTGTTATTTTCCTCTTTTGTTTTCACTTTCTTAAGATACTTGTTATTTTCTTTCTCTCACTATTTTTTCCAATCCACAAGCACCCGAACGTGTTAAGTAAAATGTTGTTATACTCTAATTAAACATTCACCAAAAATAAAAAAAAACGTGAAAATTATTCTAAAGTTACTCGATAAAGTATAATATGCTTCAAAATTAGAGGATATCTTTGATTTTTTTTTTACTAACAATGGTTTTGAAATAAACAAGTTCTGTAAAATTAATTGCCCCAAAAAGGAGAAAATGTTAAAATATCACGCAACATATAGCGTTTTTTTTATTAATTTTAATCTTAGCATGGTAATTTAGAAAAAAATATATAAAAAATTTATAATCATAAATATAATATCTCGTATGTTTACCGATAGTTACAAAAATAGTATCTTATATATTTATCTTGTATATTTTTATTATTAAAAAAAATATAACACATTATTTTATATTAAAAATTGTTGAATTTGACGTCATTTAAATTAAACTATCAAGACATATTCATTATTTAACGTTATATAATTGGATCATGTTCGATATTATTACGTTACTATTTTAATTGTTATAAGTTTTAAAAGTGTTAATTTTTGTAATATTTATTTCTAGGTAGGTGATTTATTAATTAATATTTTTTATATAATTTATTAATTAATCTGAGTAGTTAGATGGTCTAAATTTTCCAAATTGAATGCACCAAGCGGATAGTTATTATATTTGAAGCAGTTGGTAGGTAAAATCACAAAATTGCTAAAGATGATGAAACTTGTATAGAAGTTATAACTCATGATACTACTAATAAATTAAAGTTTTCTATCAAATAATTTTTTTTAGTTATTTCATGCAATTATATAATCAATTATTCAAATTATTCTATGTCATTATGAAAATAGATGTCACGTGTATAAAGAAACTGTTAAATTATATTGAATCGAAAATTTTAATTATATATGTACATATAATTCAATTTAATTTATCAATTATTTTCATCTTTAAATTTTTTTTAAATCAATTGTACCATATATAGGGTTATATATTTGATTTTTTAAATAAATTGTACCATATATAGGGTTATATATTTGATTTCATGCATATTATTGATTGCATTCCAATATTCGTTTATTTGTTATATACACCTGAGGTCTCAAGTTCGATTCTAGTTACTTTCATTTATAATTTCGATTTTAATTACTTTTATTTAATGAATGTATTATATAACAATTCAAAGTAGAATCAAATAGGATTTTTTTAGTTAAATTCAACAAGTTTATTATGAAAATCAATACATTCTAATATCGATTATAATATATGTTTTTGGTTTCAAAAATTTAACCTTATTTTTTAAAAAAATAAATGTCTTAGAATTTTGACTATGATTTTTATAAAACCAATGTCATATTTATTTATTTATTTATTCTCAATTTTTTATTTTTTATATCAAATGTCAAATTTTATTAAATAAAATTGATAGGAAAATAATATATTCACTTTAAAAGATGATATAAATATTTGCATATGAAGTAACAATCCTTTTAATTACTTTTGTAGTAGTTATGAACAATCTTTTATAATATATTAACAAGCTTGAATTTCTTATCAAATTTTTTTTTTTTAAGGTTATCATTGCAAGATCTATTACTTACGCCCATCGTCAATTACCTATGCAAATTGTTATCAATAAATTTACAGAAAAAATGAAATTATAAAATATTAGAGAAATTATAAAATAACAATATCTCTAAAACTAACGCTAAAATAACATTAAATTATATTATATTTAATATTAAATAAATTTAAATAATGATAGTTTGATAACTTTTAATTTTAATAAGAGAAATGGAATAAAACTAGATAGTGAGAAGCAATTGTTACACATGCCAACACATGCTTTTATCATACCGAGATTAAAGAAATTTCGGTGTCCTTTCTCTTATTTTATTTTATTTTTAGAAATTATTAATATTTAAAGAAAATATATTAATACATAAAATATAATAATATTAATGTTAAAATAATTAAAAGTATATCTTTATGCTTAGGTAGTCGTTATGCGAACGTTTTGTACATAAATGTCCAATCTAAAAACATAAATTGTAACATAACGCAATTTTAATGTTACTCAAAATTTTAATTTCTGTAAATTTTATATTTTTATTTTTAATAATATTTAAAAACATAAAACAATACTAAAAATGGAGCACGAACCATGTATATATAATATTTGTCTGTATGAAATAGGTGGTTTAACAACCAGATCATTTATTACTATATAAATATAATCGGAATTACTCAACCATCCAAAGTCCATATTATTTCTTTTTGTTCTATTAATTCTATACATCATAGATATCTCATATTTATCTCCCAGCAAGTCACCCTCCATTCGTTTTTAACAGTAATAAGATTCAATACTTTTCGTTTAAAGACTTAATAACTTGTATAATTTGATATAATTTATCATTTTTTAATTTTAATTTAATTTTAAGTTTCATTGTTATTATTTAAAATTTATCGTAGATTTGAAAAAAATAAATATATAAAATTTTAGAATTATATGGTATAAGAATTCTTAAATTTAAATAAAGATTTACCGAAATAATTAAGAAACAAAATAAAAGTTAAAATAATAAATATATATATATATATATACAGAAAAGCAGAAGAGACGCTAGCTGTAAACGATAAAAACAAAGAAAAAGGACGCAGTAGGCACACGATTTACTTAATATATATATATATGACTTAGGAGAGGCGTGGGGGGTATATATTGGTTTTCTTTGTGAAGAGGCGTGGGATAGAAACAAAAGGAAAAAGCAGAAACGGCGCAGAGAAAAAGAAAAAGGAGGCGAGCGAAGGCAGAGAAAAAATTAAGAAAAATCTGTACAGAAAGGCAAAAGATGATTTTTGGAGTGTTAATTTTTCTTTCAATTATTCTAAAAAAAATTGATGAATTCGTTTGTATTAAATTTAATTTTTAATATAAATTAATTTTTTTATTATAAAAAAAATATAATCTAATTTCAAATTGTATTTGATTTTTTATATTAATTTAAATTATTTTTATTCATGTTTATCTGATTTATTCTGAATTTATTGTTTTTAATTAATTAGTTATTAATTAAATAATTTTAATATTGTGATTCATTATAAGAAGATGAAATTATATGATAGATTTAAAATATTTTGATATAGGTAAATATAAAGATTGAAACACTTGTATAATATTAAAATAATTGATCTTAATGCTTTCTTGATTTGTTAAATTGCATACTCTTGTGTAAATTGATGAATAATAATGTTTCTAATTAACTATTGAAAGATGTTTTTGTATATTTCTAACAAATAAAAAGAATTAAATTCAATTAACTAGATGAGTAAAATATATTGAGTGATTAGGTGAAATCGATTTCTTAAAAGTTTTATTTACATTAATTTGATTTCCGAACAATATCTTTATTTTCTTCTGCGCATTTTCTTTCTATTGCTTTTATTTTAAATTCTAATTACAAGAACTTCAGTTATTTCTCTAGATAAAATTGATATTAGCATAATTTTGATATTTGTCAAAAGTAAGTTACAAATCTACGAGGATAATACACTTCTTATCACTTTATTATACTACTACAAAACAAACTATTAAAGTCAGTTCAGACGTTAAATGACTTTAAAATCGTGTAAGTATACACGGTCACAAGTAATAAAGATTTGTAAGTAGAGTATCGTTCCCAATAGGATTTGTTACTATAGTTTGTTGAGTACTAAAATTGTATGTCTCTAATTTTATCCAAAATAATCGTTGATATGGAAAAAGGTAACAAAAAAAAGAGAACTCTAGGATTTCAATTTTTCACCAAACTAATCCACTCAAATCATGTTATTTTCTTTCGATTTATATTTTTTAGTACATTTAATTTGTCAACCGAAAACTTCTTTTTTTATTCATACATCTCTTCCGAGCTCCGTATAAACACACCTCGTTAAATTAATTCACTATATCTCTATGAGAATTAAATTTAATAATATTCATTAAGTTCTAATTCTCAAATGGCCACACATACAATTAGGGTATATTCCTATCCTTCATCATACATGTCATTCTATTTACTAGCAATATACACAAAAATGCATTTCTCAAGTTTATTTTTATGGCACAAATCGTTTTGATAAAATTCGTAAATAATCAAAAAGCATTAAGCACAAAATAGAACGAACAAATCGAACGTCTTATAAATCTATCAAAAATAATTAAAATCAAAGCTTCATATATTTGAATCAAATGCAACCCTAGAAAAATTAAATTACTTCATAAATTTAAAATAAAAATTACAGCAAATGCAGAAAAATTAGAAGAACAAGAAGGAAAATTAAAACATCACATAGAACAAATATTTGGCACACGCAGAACACAACAAAAGCCAAAAAAATGGCTTCTGCGTGTTCTGCAGTCCAAAACCGAACAACACAAAAATTCTAAACCAAAAAAAACTTTTTTAACTCTATCATAATATCACTTATTTATAGCTAAAAAAATACATCTAAAATATTACATTTTTTATTTTATTTTTTTTATAAAAAACGCGTAATAATTTGTATCGAAAAACAAAAATCACGCATATCGATTTTCGTATCAAAAATGTTAATTAATTCACGCGTAAGACAGGGGCGCCGATTCTGCATTTTTAAAATTCTTTATGCATGCCACGTGTCAGCGTCTGATTTGTTGAAAGTAATTAATGCGGACATGTGGCCGCTTCTGATTGGCTTCTGGGAACGTGCGTAGGAAACATCAGAGCACGGAGCAACGGCTACACACGGGCTTGATCCTGCGCTTTCGCGCTCATGATAACATGCCACGTGTCATCATTTGATTGGCTGAAAATAGAGTGGGACACGTGCCAATTTCTGATTTCAGGAATGGATTCAGGTGGACACGTGGCATCTTCTGATTCGCTAAAACTCCGGTTGCACGAAGAGATCAACGCACGAGATCAGAGCGTACGTGGGGGACAGCGGCTGGATGCGTCAGACACGTGGGTCCCACGCTGCATCCCGGCCTACGCAGCAGGTGGGCCCCACTCGGCATACCGAGCCGCGTGAAAAATTGAGACCTGCACCCACTCTCTTTGGTCGGGTGTGATAAGGACGCGCGAATCTCAGCCGTGTCTTATCTGATCGGACGGTCCACGATTCACGCGTGTAGATTGGCGCGTAGATTCCTCTCACCTGCGTAGAAAATTAAACTTTTATTAATTATATTTTCACTCACAAATATATTTCAAATTACATTTTAAACTTTCTAAAATTACAATTAAGCCATTTGCTAATTCTAAATTAAATTTTTAAACTTTAAATTATTATAATTAAGCCCAAATTTAATTTAAATTATATTTTCGATTTTTATAAATTGTAATTAAGAACTATATTATTTGAAATTATATTTGTGGACAAAAAAATATGAAATTAAGTACATTTTCAATACATATTATTTAATTTTATTAAAAATGTATTTTTAGCACATAAAAGGAAAATATTAATTTATTTAACAAAAATTAACTAAATATTAAAAGAACATAACAATTATTATTACTAAAATTGATAAAAATAACTTTATAAAATACAGTTATCAGTGACCAATTTCTTTCATCTCCAATATAACTCAAGAAAAAAAATTACTTCTAAAATTTTTGGGATGACTATGGTACTTACAGTTAATTTTATTATTATATTTTTAATTAATAATAATTTTATATAATAATAATTACATTATAATATAATTAATTTTATGAATATAATATATGATTCATGTAATTTTGTGGTAGCATTTACAAAATTCTTGTGCATTATCGTTATTAGAAATGGACAAAAAAATTATGGATTTGGTTATTCGATAAATTTTAAGAATTGATACGATTTTTTATAAAAATTGAATATGTATTTATTTAGTTAATTTATATATTTATTAAATTAAATTATATATTAATTAATAATTAAGATTTATTAAGAAATTTTAAAAAAATTTGCAAAAACGATTTTTTTCGATTATTTTTTAATAATCGTCTTGAACCGTTATTTGCGAGTAAAAAATCATTCTCAAACCATAGCGATTTTCAAGTGATTTCAAGTATAAATTTTATAATTCAATTTGAAGATAATTATATCAAAAACCATCACGTCTGTATCCGTGCTCATCCCTAATCATCATTCTATGTTTATTTTTATTGTTATAAATTTTAAGATTTTTATTTTTATATAATTCTATATTTTCTTTAAAAAAACTCTAAATATCTCCAACATTATCTCATCCACATTTTGTCCTCACTCAAAAATAAACTATATCTTTTATTAATAAATTTATTTAATAGCAAACCCATTTATAACAACTAATAAAAAATAACCAAATTAGTGAAAAACTAATTCATAAATATAGGACTCTTTACTAGTTTATTAAAATGAGTTTGTGAGGTTTTACCAAATTTGTTGGATTTTTGTCTAAAATGTTCATATCAAATACAATAATTTAAAAAAAGATTAATAGTTAATTTAGTTTTAAAATAGCTAACTTGTAAACTTCCAAGAAAATAACTGTCATTTTTTCCTCCTTATTTTCAAAAACAATACAAAAAAAAAACTTCAAGTACCGCTTTACAACTTTAAAGCAACTAAAAAATTTAATAATTTATTTTTATTATAAATAAAAAATTATAAAAACTTTAATAAATAATAAATAAAATTTTGAGTTAATAAAAAATAATAATAATAATTTAAATTTATATAATACAAAAATATATTTAATAATAAATATATAATTTTTTATAACAAATAATTTATCAAAATTTTATTATAAATTAACTTAAAATAATAATAATAAATTATAAAATAATTACAAAATTTTAAATTATTAAAAACTTTATTAAATAGTTACAATAATTTTTATGAAAAATTTTCAACCTTTTAATCAAATAATTTTATAATAACTTAAAATCATAATATATTGTGATATTCAATTAATATCATAAGATATTTGTAAAAATAAAAAAATAAATTACTTATTTAAACATAGACGTAATGAATAAAAATCTTTAAAAAAAAACGCTAATGTTCTTCAAAATAATCCCTAAGTTATCATTACCTATTTATCCATATATGTTGAACACGAAAAAAAAATCATTTATTTTCTTCATTTTTTTCACCTTTTTAGCATTTTTTTTTTAAATAAGCGAACCATGGTTTTAAATGATTTTTTAATTATAAATAATTATCATTTTCAATATATGTATAAATATATATATTTATTTTATTATAAAATAAAATTTTATTTTTTATTTTTTAAAATAAAATTTTAATATATGATATAATAAAAAAGATTTGTGTATTTAAAATTAATTATAAATTTATAAAATGTTAATATTTTATTATGTTTATAATAATTACGTTTTGTAAAATAGAGATACATATCTTTTTTTTATTTTTTTCAAAAATAAAATTGACTAAAAAATATGCTTTCAAGTTTAAGGTTAAATTTTGCTTATTTTAAAACTAAAACACAATTTAACCTTTATTTAAACTATTGAATGGTACATGCACGTTATAGAAAAAAATCCCAAATTTGTTCTAAAATCGTGGATGCAGATTATACAATTATGTAATATACCAATCTTTATAATGTATAACTTTAAAACCTGTACATTTTATACATAAATAGTGGTTTGTATTTGATTGCATATTATGTGAAGCTCAATCAGTATCACTAACATATAATATAACAAAGCATTTTAGAAGTTGAAAAAGCGTACTGGATAGGATACAAAGATTGAATATAAGCTTACCTAGCAAGAGGAAACATCATGGTTCTTAAAAGTGAATACATAAGGGAAAACAAATCCATAAAGATATTATGCTCAGAGAGAGCTGTTAGTATAGAAATTTGAACCCCGACTGCTACTACTACATACCATGAGGCCCAAATACAACGGGAACATGTACTGAGAGACCATTCTTGCAAGATTGAAGGGATAGTAGCATTTCCTCCTACCATTAGTGATCATTACCACCATCACAGTATGGAGCATGCCTTTTGTGTTCTTCTCTTCTTTTTCTTCTTCTGCTTAGGTGGCTGCAGAACCACTTTTATGGCTGCATCAAAGACCGCTTTCACATTCTGCATTCACAAATCAAAGAAAACTTGTTCGTTTCTACTTCTAATTGTATGCGTTAAAAAAATGTTGTAAAACTAACTCTTCCAAAAGTTTAAGTTTTTATAAATTCTCACTTCCACACAAGTCAACACTCGATGCACCAGGCAGACTAATTACTTGCAATTCAATAACTATCGGAGTTATCGGGGTTTGAACACATAACTTCTAGCTCTGATATCATGTTAGAGTACGTTGGAATATCAACTCTTCCAAAACCTTAAACTATTAGAAGAATGACCAAAGTTACTTTTATACATTTTATCAGTATGAATAGAACAAAATCTATATACCTGCTGTGTTTTTGAACTACATTCAATATAAACTGGGGCCCCAATCAGCTTCCTTAACTCCTCACCCTTGCATAAAAAATGGAACAAAATAAGAAAGCAGTATAGGAGGATGTACAAGTTATGAGCTCTTTCCATCTATGGTATTACCTGCTCTGGGGTAATGGGTGTTGCGCCTGGATGGTTAATAAAAAACTGCTTATCATCCCGAAGATCTACAAGAATTGAAAAGGAAATAACTATACATGGGAGCATAAAGAATACTTTAGATAGAGATAAGAAAATACTATAGGGAGAGGGAATTGAGGTGGGGGAAGAGGGGCAAGAAAGAGAAGAGAGGATAGAAGTTTCAGTTTTACTACAAAGGCACAAGGGGATCCAAATTACGAGTAGCAAAATATCGAAATCCTCAAAAGAAACTCAGCTAAAATCATGTGAACTACAAACTTATAGACCTCTCATGAGAAATAAGAATACATTTTGTAACATGGAGAGCTAAAAAAGTTTGTATCACTTCTAAGTTCCATATAATTTTTGCAGTTAATTTCTATAATTCACTTAAAATTCAATTCTTAGCAACCGTGAACTTAGAAAGTTCCTTGTGTGTCACAAGAAACAGTCCATGATTTCACTTTTGAGTTTCTTCAGAGGTTCAATCTTAGCTGTAGCAAGTTCAGATCCTATTATGTCTTCAAAGAAAATTGAGACTCAATCCTACAAACAAGAAAGCTAAAACAAAAAATACACAAGTAGGAGCCTACCAAGCTTAGTTCCAACAAGAACAATTGGAACACCAGGTGCATAATGCCTCAATTCAGGAACCCACTGGACAGTGAAGCAAGAAACATATTATCAGTACACTATATTAGAATCAGACCACATAAAGGAGACGTATAAATGTGTAACCACAATGAAATTAATCTCACTTTCTTGGCAACATTTTCATAGCTGGCCCTGCTAATAAGAGAAAAGGCAAGCAGAAACACATCTGCTCCTCGGTAGCTTAATGGCCTTAATCTATTGTAGTCTTCCTGCCCTGTTTGCAAAATCACAACATCATACTCCATATCATAATAAACTCACAAAAGTTGGTAATGGCCATAGATACCAAACTTACCAGCAGTATCCCATAAGCCTAAATTAATAGTGTTGCCATCCACCACCACATTTGCACTGAAATTATCAAATACAGTAGGTACATAATCCTGTTTACAGACAGAAGGTGAGACATTTTTTTTCCCAACCCATTTTAATAAAAAATAGAAGAGTTTGCAAGAAGAGTAAAAACTCTTTGAATGACTATACAATGACCCGGCAAAGGTTTTATGCAATATTTTACCGAGGAACACTCCCGGTACTCAAATCGGAAGATTTAATGATAAACAAAAGAAAGTATGAGAGTATAGTGGCGGAGCCAGATATCTATTTTTAGGTGAACTGATATATTATTTTGCAAAAAAGTTCAATTATATGAAGAAAAAAAAATTAATTGGTAATAACTTAATAAATTGTACACAAAATAATTCATAAATATCATACTTCTTAACATTAAATATGTTAATATTAAAATTATAAAAAATAATACAAATACAATTAAACGCTACCAAAGTGGTTTATAGTATAAACTTTATACGGTGCTTCAAACCATAAAATTTCTATTATGATAGAATACTAACGAAAATATGTACCAACTAATTATAAAGATAAAAATCTACATATAGTAAGAGCTAAAAAGGATAGAGAAAAAATAATAACAAAATAAGGATAATAAGTTAAAAATAAAATAAACTTAAATAGACAAAAAAATATAAGAACAATTAGTACAATAAAGAACAAAAAGAAAAGAATAAAAGAAAACTAAAAGATGAAGCATGATGGACTTAGATGAGATGAGATTTGATTTTGTTTGATGCTTATCACTCATTTAGAGGATTTTTTTATTTTTTTTATTTATACTTTTATATACTTTATCTTAGTATTTTGATTTAATTTTTTTTAATAGCTACGTTATTCACATACACAATTAGCTTGAACTCAGACATTAGAGAGTGCCAAAATCATCTATATGTATTGTGAATTTGTGCCACAAGTTTGTTGGATTTTTTTAATTTCTTCTTTTAAAAAATAACTAGGTTGGTATGTTTAATTTTAATTAATTTAAATAATAATGTGTTCATACATATAGTATAAAAAAAATTGTCTAAAGATTAGACTGGGCTTCAACCCACCCCAACCCTTACTATGATCCGCCCTTAAGAGAGTGGCCAATGATAGCATTTCATAGTCCAAAAATCATTCTAGTTGGTATCGCTAATTATCCTAAATACCACGGGAGAGTAAGCAAGTATATAATTAATTAAAACACAATGTTTCAGATTAGGGGCGACGTATATAGGAACGAGGAGAGACCACAACTCTCTAACATAAATTACGTGCATAAAATAAAACTATATCCTACCTAAATTTTAAATTTTAGGTTTTTAAAACTCAATAATTTGAACATATTTTCACTAAAATGACTTACATATAACATTTTTTTGCAATTAAAAATAAGTAATAACTTGAGAAATAACTAGTACTATTTTGTATATAGTGCCCCTCATCCATACAAATCCAATCCGCTACTGGTCATATGTAGCATTTCATTCTATCTTGGAAACCCATTAAAGATGCACAAAAAAGCCCAATTAGGCATATTCATTTTGATTCTTCTATCCAATGATACATAGAAAGAAATCCCAATACAAGCAATTCTTCAGCAAGAATACTCCATCAAAATACAATATCCGCCCAAGCAAAAGTTCGTATTTTTCCTGATTCGTTCTAGTTCAACTCACAATCTTTACATTCTAGTAGTTTCGTACTTCCTTTCTTTTACTTATTTTCCTTCTTAGTACCCTAAGCAGCCAACTTCCTTCAGGCATTCCACGGAAACAAAGAAAGAGATAAAGAAAACATGTGTATCGTAGATTTTCTAACTAACCAAACAGAAAAACAAAAAAAAGGGCACTGATTACTTTACCGTGGGAAAAGTGTTGCTGGTATAGGAAATGAGCATGCAAGTTTTTCCAACAGCACCATCACCGACTGTAACACACTTAATGAATCTTGAAGCACTCATTTTCTTCGTACAACTCTTGGATTAAAAAAAACCCTAATTCGAATCGTACTTGTTCTTTAATGGAACGAAAGTAATTTGACTATCCGAAATCAAGCACATTGATACTTTGACACAGAAAGAGGAAAGCGAGAAAGAGAAGAGAAAAAAGAGAGACAGAGACAGATGGGAGAAATTGGGGGAGAGCAGTCTTAAGAATTAAGTTTATAGAGAAAGAGGGAGAGAGATAGTTTACAGCTACTATTGATTCGTATGATATTTTCTAACTGCTATACATACATACATGTATATTTATACAGAGATACAAATAAAGTACTAATTATTTTATACAAATTATTATATTTTTTTAAATTATACCTCAAATTATCATTATAAATTATTATAATCTCACAATTTTAATTCTACTATTGATTCGTATGATATTTTCTAACTGCTATACATACATACATGTATATTTATACAGAGATACAAATAAAGTACTAATTATTTTATACAAATTATTATATATTTTTTAAATTATACCTCAAATTATCATTATAAATTATTATAATCTCACAATTTTAATTGTTATAATATTTTTTTATATACAAATACTGTTTATTGTTACAGGCCATGTTTTTCTAAGAATAATATATATTATTTTGATTTTAGTGCATCAACAAATATATATATATACACATGTATGTATTATAATTTGGATAAAATCCTAGCTTCTTTTTTTGTCACTTTTATTTTTCAACCTAACCGAAGTATACCTTTTTTTTTATATTCAATAAAATCAGGTATATTTATATATTAAAACATAACTTTTAATTTAAGATGATCTTTTTTTTTTCATTTATATGGTGCATATTTTGTTTGTGTAATTGCAATCAATGTAAATATTGCTCTAAACTTATTATGCCTAAGATTTAAAAAATTGTATATTAAGATTTTATTTTTATTAAAACATCTAATATATCTAGGGGTGTTCATTGGATCGAAACCGTTGATTTTACTGTCATCCGATCCGATCCGATCATCCGCTCGGATTGAAACATCCTAATCCGCAACCGATCCGATCACTTCTTACATCCGCTCAATCCGATCCGTAAACTATTCGGATGACATCCGATCAATCCGACCAATAAATTTAATTAACTCTATTTTTTATATTTTTAAATAATTTTTTTAAATTTTTACATAAATCATAACATAAAATTATTTGATTTAAAAAAACATTAAAAAATTAAATAAATATATATTAATTATTTATATATATTTAATTTAATAAATATATATAATTAATTTCGGTCGGGTCGGGTCGGATCGGATCGAATGAAACGTAATGAAATCTGCCATCCGATCCGCACTTAACGGATGGAAAAAATCTCCATTCGATCCGACCATCGGATTGGATCGGATCGGATGAAAAATCAACGGATCAGATCGGATTGATCGGATGATCGGATTTTTTGCACACTCCTAAATATATCCGTTAAAAAATTAATTATATGGTTGAAGAGCTTTACAGCATAGACTTATTTATTCTAATTTTTTTTACCTACTAATTCTAGAGCAAAAATTGTGTTTTTTTTTCTTCCTTTTCTTTTCTTGTCTATGATTAAATATCAATTTTCATGGAAGATCCATATAAAATGAAAATTACTAAAACAAATATTTCTGTTCAAATCCTGATAACAAAAGTTAAAAAAATTTATTAAAAAAAAAAGGATTTATTTCTTTAATATTTCTTCCTAGATTTCAAAGCATTTATCATTTATTCAAAATGATAGAATAGGGTCATTTATGTAACTATGTTTCACCAAGTTTGATAGCATTTTATTATAGTAGTGCATTTATGTTTGATATTGCTTTGCATGAGTTGTTTAACAGAAGAAAATTGTTGTTTTCATTTTTTTTTTCAATTGAAATAGAAAGATGCATAATAAATTGTAGGACAAAAAGGGAATTGCCATCCCAGAGTGTTGGTTCTCAAGTAAATTATTGTTTTTGAAACTTAAAAAAAAAATCATATTCCAAGTTTAATTTTTCTTTTATTAATTAATTTTATATTTTTGTATATTTACTTTAAAGAGAATTAAACAAGAAAACATCATTTTTTTATCAAACCAATTTTTGTTTTTTTTAAAGTGAATTATAAAATATAAAATTAATTTCAAACATAAGAAAATAAAAATAAAAAATAAAAAAGAGTCTAAAGCATTTACAGATTTTTACTCCATTTGATTCATTTGGTTACATGTACGTGAATAATGTACACAATTAGTTAAAATATTATTACATGATGTTAACAATGACTTTTCATATTCGGTGTAAAATCAAAGAAAAAAATTGTGAATAAAAAACATATCATAAAATATAAATAGCTTAAATTAAATTATGAAATTCTCAAAAATAATTATACAGCTCACAGTCCCTTAAAAAGTAAAATATTAAAAATATAACTACAATAATAAAAGATAATATATTTATTATTTCATATTTTTAAAAAGAATAATGATTCTACTGGTCATATATATTTAAATCTTATATATATATTTCTCAATGTTTTATTATATTTATTCGAATAAAAAAAATATCTATTTGATGTAATAAAAAAATAAGATGAAAAAAATGTAACTTTATAATTGTGCGATTATTTTTTATTAAATTGTCTTAAAAATTAATTACGAAATTTAAATATTAAAAATGTATGTACATATTAATAAAATTTATTATAATTGAAAATAATTAAATATTATTTTTATAATATGAAAAATGCACGATCATATTGATAAAGTTTATATATTGATTAGTAGTTTTATACCATCGTTACAATCCCCGTTGTACTTGTTCATTAACTGATATGTGAGGAACGAGGCTTAAAATTCTAGATGGAATCGCTTTATTCTACAAGGAGACAGTGGTTTGTGGACAAATAAATCGTAATTAAAAAAAGAAGAAAAAAAATATATAACTTTTTCATTGCTTTATAGGTAGGTAGGTCTCGGTAATTATTATTATTATTATTATTATTATATTTATTTAGAATTAAACTAATTATTATATTAAAATAAATTTTTTAAAATTACGAACAAAGTAAATTAAAAAATAAACTTTGACTTATAAAATAAAAAAATAATAAATAATTATATAAATATATAAAAATAATAATGTGCCAAGAATAATTATGATATAATAATTTACGTTTTATTACAAACTAATAATTAAATCAAATATAAAAATACTTAAAATTATTTACTTTATAATTCATTTCATAATAAATACATAGTGCTAAAATAATGAGGTGGCTTGCCTTTCCAAGGAAGAAAAGCTACCCAAAATCTAAACTGTTTTGTGGGGATGACTTGGGTTAGATTCTTTGCTTTCTTTCTAGGGACAGTGTTTTGCAGTAATGACAATTGAAATACAAAGATCACTTAAAATGATTAAATCAACAGCTTAATTTAGATGGGGATGGCCCTTGGCTTTGAGTTTTTTTGACCCATTTTCAAATGTTCATATCAAACTAATTGACTCTTTAACAACCAGAACCTTCTCTAAAATTTGTGGTGGTTGAGTTGTTAATGATTTGTCAAAGTCCAACCACCACATCATATTCGTTGACATAAACAAGCATTTTAAACGAACCACTATCTCAAAAAGGACTACTTCTTTACCTTTGTAGCCTTTTCCTCTCAGTAGTCAGTACTTCATAAATTAAGCAATAGCATAACCTTTGAAGGAAAAACCCTACGCCCATGGACTAATCCTAACAAAAACAGTTTCTTAGGAAACAAAATCTTGACAGATTTTCTAACTAACCTATGGACTAATAATCCCTGATTACTCTACACAATACTAACAAAAATATGTATTTGAATACTAGCATTTCCTTTTTGAATCGTGCAAAAAAAATAATCGAATTATATTACGTTTAACAAAATTATAATTTAATACAATACTTATTAAATAGATAATATAAATACATTATTTTTATAACTTTTTTTTTAAAAGATATTAAAATTGTGATAACCCACTTAATAAAAACAAATTCAAATTGTTTTTTTTATTAAAGATAATAAACTTAGACAATTATTAGTCTTTATATAATATATAAGTTAACGATAAAATTGCATGGATCAAAATATTTCACTAGGCACCAAAAAAAATGATATGTCAATAAAAGCTTGATATTTGATACATATTTTGGTCATAAGTAATGCAACTTGTTGACAGTTTTTTGAAGTTTCCCTCCTTTGGCCACTTTTAGACAAATGCCCAAAATATATTAGCCAGCACATGGACAATTTTATACCTAACTCATGCGCCTGCTTGGACGACCAACCTCTCTACCAGTTTTATATATCTTTTTATCTGATTCTTTCTTTTAGAGGTCTGAACCTTAACCATAAGCTCTACTCATTTAATTATAATGAATCACATTTTCAGCATCTAAACTAGTGAGGAATAGAAGTCCTTGGCAATAACCAATATATATAAATGATGATAAAGATGGAAGATTTTACTACATAAGACACATAAATTAGTGTACCCAAAATTGAACCGTCTACTCATTGGCTGCT
Source organism: Hippophae rhamnoides (assembly GCA_033030585.1). Classification (NCBI taxonomy): domain Eukaryota; kingdom Viridiplantae; phylum Streptophyta; class Magnoliopsida; order Rosales; family Elaeagnaceae; genus Hippophae; species Hippophae rhamnoides. The sequence continues at coordinate 71,478,080 of CM065429.1, read as the reverse complement.
CCATAACACTCTAAATTCTTGCTACTAACAAAACATGTCGACTAGCTGCGTTCTGCATCTTCCCTTCCATTCCTTACCCCCATGAATAAGCACCCTTTTATTTTGGAATATATTTGGAATCAGAAGTCACTCTTATAAGAGATGCAAAAACCACTTGTGCCTGAACCCTCAGGCTGTAAACGTTTAAACCAATGAACTGGACACCAACTCTATTACTCAGTTGCAAATAAAACCTGAATTGCCTTGAGGTATTAATTAATTAACATGGAAGTTTAGCAGACAGTAATGCAAATTAGGCTTAGATGTCTTCGTCGGTACTAACATAATCCAACTCAATCATCTTTCCCGTCACTTGCTCGGGCTTCTTATCCAAAAATTGTTCCTTCCCAGTTCTGTATCTTTTTGTATTTAGTTGTTCATTTCTGATCAAACCAGATGAACCCCTGTTTGCAACAGATGACTTCCTGAGTAACAATTATGAAACTCTTTAATGCCACATGCAGTTAGCATAAATAGACAGATATATAACAAATTTTACAGAAGAAGGAAATGCTCTTATAGACAAGCTACCTCTTCTCAAAGCTTGTGGTATGTTGGCTTCGAATAACTGTTTGCTTGTTAATGTTTTTTTGAGCTGTTTCCCCTGCAATATATAGATGGGCTATGATCAAATTGCATACATGCTGTCAGCAAGAGATTATAAGGATGATAGCTTCTAACCTGTGACCTCCGAAAGAAATCTTATTCCTTGTGAGTGTGTATTTGTTGTCACCTTACCTGCATTGCTGTTTATAAAGATCAATTAAAGACATAAACACTAATAAAAAACAACCACACCTAAGTTCTACAAAATTGAAATGAAAAGAAAAGGAGCACGTTATCATGCCAATCTAGGGATGTGAAGTAGGGATCCCACATCATATAGTTTGCAGGGTGCTTCAATTCTATAAACATTGAACCTGCTTTTGCAGAATTGTTTTCATAAACAAGCTTAAATTTAAAATAATAATAATAAAATTGATAAAGAGGAATCTTATGCTCCAGTACACTGTTAGAAGATGGTGGATTTATCAGACAAGATTATTTATTATCATGTGCAATTTATGACGAACCTCAGTGCCTTTTTGAGTCCTTCCACAGATAATATTTTAACTGGTTGCTTGGATTTGCTCAGATTTGTTTTGTCAGCTAAAGGATCCAACAAGTAAATCCCTTCAGCCTTATGATAATTCCTGAATGCTGATCTTATGTTCCTGTGACCAAAAAATATGTGACAAGATTATTGCCTCTTCATACTACTAAGAACAAATTAAGCACTGGACTCCTAACTTACCCTCCTTTGAGCTCAGTTCTTGTTGTGGAAAATTTTTGTGATTCTGTCTATTGATATAATACATAGAGAAGCATAAGTTAGTCTACTTCAAAAACAAAGTAGTCAAACAATATGGAGGAATGGAATGCAGATTGCAGAGTCATGCTTACCAATTTATGATATTTACAGTATATACCACGCCGTCTGAAACATGGAGGTTCAGTGTTAAGACTTCAGGAAAAGCAAAATAACAAAGCAAAAATAGTAATAGATACAGCGGAAAGACAATGCAAACGTTAGTTCATTCTTAAAGGTTATGCATGACCATTAGATTTTCCTTACAGAGAGTAATATACACCATTGAGAAATTGAAGAATCATAATGCATGGATTAATCATGAATAAGCAAAGCATAATTCCAGCGCCACTTGCAAAGCAAATTGGAACATGTATTAGCTGCAAGAAATTGAATCTCAATTATTTCATGTTCCCTATAGATGAAAAAAGTAAGATGGAGTATTACAAGGTCATGAAAACGTAACAAAATACAACCAAGCTATGAGAAAATGCAATATATAATTCATTAGCTAGAAAAATACAACCATGACAACTAAAATAGAAAGAATTTTTTTTGAAGGAAGGTGATATATAATTGAATACAGCTTACTTATTTATTGCCACTGTACAAGCCATCCCATCTTTTCTCTTTCCTTTGCAAACTCCATAATCTAGTGAAATGCCCATCTTCAATACTTGAGTAGGTGTGTACACACTCAAAGAAAAACCTGAACCCTGTGCATAAAGAAAAGGAAACTAGTAATGTTTCTATTAATTGCTAACATAAAAAAGTAAAAAGACAATCAGTTGATAAGAAAGTGATACCTTAGCATCCTTGCGCACTGTACAATTAAAGAGTGCCAGAACCGTACCCAACTGCTCATTACAGTAATTCTTGTAAGCATCACCAAACAAGAATAAAGAAATGCTATCTTCATCCAAACATCCAATTTTCCATATAGAATAACTCTTTCCATTAGAACTAGTTCTCGTACTCCCCTTCTCAGTCAACACTCCAACTGTTGCCCAACAGCCAGAAAGGGTATCTCCAACCAACAAATTTCTACAGGATCCAGCGTACCCAATCACAACCAAATTTTAAGTTTTTAACTAAGTAAATCAAAGCACCCCTCAAGTAAGCAACATTTTAATGTAATTCTCTAGCATGAGTAAATCATATTTCCTTCTGAAATTGTAAATATTACTTGGTGAACTCTAATAAAACAAAACCTAACTATAATAATCTGTTTTATAACCGTATGACAAGAGGAGAAGTCGAGTTACTTTATGGTTGGCAACCGAACGAAACGAATGTCTGAAAAACGTTCGCTAAAATCTGTAGGAGTCAGCAACTGTTTCCTGAAAACATTAATTTAAAAAAATAAATAGTTTCATATAAATTGAAGTATTTTATTTCTATAATATACTCAGGAAACAAGAAAATAGCATGAAACCTACCTAATTCGCAAACCCGAAAACCTCTCAACCTCGGGATCATTGGAAACCTTGGGCCAATTAGACTTGCAATTCTTCACTACTGGTTCTGTTTCATAATCAAGGCAGTCCTGAACCGCGTTTTTAAAGACGGACATATCCGCTCGACCTCTTTGCCTAGGCGACCCTTCATCTGAAAGGTACCCTGCAAAATGAAGTCCATTTAGAGAGAACCCAGATGGTTTTTAAAGATTCTGAAAGAAACCCATAATTTATTTTCCAGAGATAGAGAGCACATGAGCAGCCCGATTAAAAAATCGCGGTGAAATGAGCCCAAAAAATTATAATAAATAATTACACTAAAATACCTGGTGAGTGGAATGAAGGAGAACCAGGAGGAGTTTCCAAAACCCGATCTTCAAGAGAGAGAAGGAGGTCAAGGTCGTCATCGCGATTCGACATGGTGGCTCTGTGGTTGTGTGTGATTCAGATTGTGCGCTGAGTAAACGAGGCTCAAGAGGGTTCTGTATTTGGATTTTGCCGCCTGCAATAGTCTCAATTATTTTGGCGGTAACAAAAAAAACTTTAGAAACGTCATCGTTTTAATAAAAATTGTAAATCAACTCAGACGCAGCGTTTCACTACTTCTCTGAACAGCCTATGACGTGGCTTTTATTTACCGGGACAACCAAGTAAAACAACTCAAAATCTTTATTGGGAGTGTACCGTTAGGAGAAAAGAATGATACTTTCGTTCATTGGATGGACCGTAAAAATAATATATCAATTATAACTATATATTTATACATAACATAGTATATAAATTAGGTATAAATTAAATGTGTATATCTTTTTTATAAAATAAATTTTTATTTAGTAATTAATTTAACTATGTATAAATTAATATTTTATTATGGGAATTGAATTTATTCTAAACATACCCTTTATCTCATTTTTTTAATTTTTTTAATTTTTAAAAAACTATTTTAGTAATTAATCATGTTACATTTTTATTTTTTAAAATGCATTTGAAAAATAAATAAAAAACATTAAAATTGAGTTGATGGATTTCTATGTCATTTTTTAAAGTTATTGATTAAATTGTCACCAAAAACTAATTGATTTAAATGTTCTAATTGCAATAGCTAGTAGACTCTTACAACATGTCTCTTATTCTTATTCTTTTTTGTTTTTTATATTTTTATGAGTGCCATTGATTATACAATCATTAAAAGAATCGTTTTTTTTTTCTATTACGTTTAATGGTAAAAATGGAATTGATAGAGTTATTCAAGCTAATCATATGTAAGGCAAAAATAATCAAATGATTATTGATTATACAAATGATAAAGGAGTTGATCAAGTGGTCACCAGTGGTAAGGATACTCGATCATTAGATGATTTAGTGCAGATAAACTACTCAACTATGGGTGCTAATGATGTTCCAATTAGAAGCAAGAGCAATGCACATGTAAGTGGTGTGCATAATGTGCCAAAAGCTATGCCTAAAACTACAACAAATGTGCATGCATGTGATGTGTTTGGTGTGCAAGCTAGTGAAGTGCATACAACTCATGCCAACACAACCAATGCATACACATATAATGATGTTGTTAAGAGATCAGATGTCTACACGATATTTACCATAGTTTGTGTGTAGTAGATTCACTCCAAAGATTGTTGTAAAGTTTGTTACATAGAAATGAGTGTTAGTTGAGTGGTGTAATCACATGTAATCAATCTCATGTTAACATTTTTTTCTTCTTGAAGTAGAAAAATAGATAGAGTACATCAATGTATCATGTATGCAATTTCACAATCAATTAGAAGTATTATTCATCATCTCTTTCTCATTTTCTTATAAAACAAACACTTCAATTTTCTTCTTAATATTTATTATGGTATCAGAGCCTAGAAGTTGTAGTAGCTTCTAATTATAAAGAAAAGCTTAAATGGTTGAACTACCAAAAATAGTTCAGCAGTAAGTGCCTATCTCGACACTAATAATTGATAAACATCATCAAAGTTAATCTTTTCATAATGTTTTACTCACAATCAAGCTCAATAATATCAATTTTACCATTTGAAGGCATCATATTTTAAAGATTATAAGAAGCCTAAACTTGGAAAATTTTGTTTATAAAGATTCATTAGAAAAATTTCTTAAAAATGGAACTATCAAAGATGAGTTCAAGAACTGGATCTGATTGAGATGGGGTTAAATTTTTCTTGTACCCCAAATACTATTCCACTTGTCACTAAAAAACACCATGCTTTCCCAACCATAAGTGACGAGGTGAATCAAATGCATCATGGTACTTGCATGTTGGGGAATAAAACCAAGAAATCCAGTGCATCCCTAGCTACACCCTTGGAGTTAGACAAATAGACTAACCCTAAGCCAATCTAGGTCACTTCGTCTACAAGAAAGGGCACCAAAGAGGACCTATATGGTCAGCTCATGGGTGGAAAGCACCCTGAACCTACCATTATGGTAGGTAGTTATCAAATAACGAGTTATGTTCCTCTCGAAGAATTGTCCTTATTTGAGGAAGACATAATTCCACTACAAAGTATTTTTCCCATTAAACCTAAATGAGGTGAAAGTAGTGGGTTGAACAATCAATTTGAAAGTGGCATCTCAGGTAACTCTAATGCCCATGACGAGTTATATCATCACTTTAGGGTGCCTGTAAATCCGTCCACCATTTACGCAGCTCTTAAGAGGGAAAGAAGGATGATCTAGTAACTCATGGTAAGACATGTTCTTGATATTAGTAAGCTCATAAGTTGTTTGTGGAAAGGTACTTGCTAATCTCTTCCCTTGTTTTGTTTGTTTTTATAAGCTATGGACTCAGAACAAGAAGCGAAGACTTGTCAAGAAACCTCCAAGTTTATTGACCAAGAGCTATGTGGCTTAAAGACTCGTTATGAAGCTATGGAACAAGATTTGAAGAACATACGTACTGAGTTGACCCATGCACTCGATCAATGGGATAAATACAAGGATGAGAGGGATAAACTACGTAAACTAGCTAAGTATTGGAAGCAAAGGACACTAGAAAAGAGTGCCCACAAGGCCTTTATGATTAAGAGTACCAAATCACCCCTACTAATAAATAAAATCAAAACTTATTTGTGATCAGGTTGATTTGTAATATCTTCTTTTTTCATATGTAACTTAAAAAATAAATTAAGATGCCAATAAATCGTTTCCCTTGGTTTGCATATTTTTTTTAATGAAGTAAAGGAAAAGCCCTCATTTGGTAGACTCAAGACCCTTTATTAGGATAGACAACATGCCTTTTATCCCACATCCAAAGTAGGGGTGTCCATTATGGCCATCTCATTCCATATTTAGGAGTTATTATGTTATTTTTTTGCGAGACAAGAAACATATAAGGGCGAAATTGAATCCTACCCCTACATGCAATTCCCATATAGAGGGTTCATTTTGGTGAACTCAAGACCATTCCTTAGGACAAGTGACATGTCTCTTAGCCTGCATCCCAAGTGGGAGTGTCCATTTGGCCACCTTACTCTATATTTGGAGGTTATTGCGTTAATTTTTTATGAGACATAAAATATGTAAGGGTGAAATTGAATTCTACTTTTACATGGGCTTCCTAAATAGGGGGTTTCCTTTGGTGAACTCAATACCCTTTCTTAAGATAGGTGACACGCCTCTTAACCCACATCCCAAGTGAAAAGGATCCATTTGGCTACCTCACTCCGTACTTAGGGGTTATCACATTAATTTTTCACGAGATAGGAGACATGTAAGGGGAAAATTAAATCCTACCACTACATGTGCTTCCTAAAGAGGGAGTTCACTTTGGTAAACTCAAGACCATTTCTTAGAACAGATGACACACCTTTTATCTGGCATCATAAGTAAGGGGTCCGTTTGGCCACTTCATTCCATACTTAAGGTTATCAAGTTACTTTTTTGGGAGATAATATAATACACCTGAGTGATCCAAAAATAAACTTCATCGTCTATCATTATATTGTAAGTGAAGTTTCATACACAATGTTTCTTTAAATGTTCTCCACTATAGCTTAACTTCTCTTATACCCTAGCTTTCTATTTGATAAGACCTTCTTAGAGTGATATCATATATTTAATATAGGCATTCCCACGTTGTGGCAAACTTTTCATAGGTAGATTCAACTTTATTCCCCAACACTTTCCATAGGACCCAATCTTGTATACTAAAGTTCTTTTGCTTAACGAATCTATTATATGACCTTTGAACTGATATTTTTGTGACTCAATTTTTATAAGAGAATTCTCTTTTTTTCTTCCACTAATAAGAGGTCATCTTTTCTAAGGTCGTTATTATCCTCTTGCATTATTTTTGATCGAATATTGGATTCCTATATATCCAATGGGATTATTGCTTATGTTCCATATATAAGAGAAAATAGGCTTTTCTTCATTACCACCCTTGGGGTCGTTCTTGTTGCCCAAAGAACACCAGATAACTCATCTAGCCATTTGTCTTTCGATCCTTCTAAGTGATTTCGTTATATGTTGACAATGGTTTTGTTTGATGACTCTGCCTAACCATTTGCTTTTGGTCTATAAGGAGTAGAATGTGACAACTTAACGCCCATTTCTTTACAAAAAGACACAAATCACTGACTTGGGAATCGAAGGCCATTATCTATGACCAACTCTCGAGGTAAACTATATCTATATATTATATTCCACCAAATAAATTTTTGCACATCAACTTCTTGGATTCTTGCTAATGGCTTAGCCTTTATCCACTTAGAAAAATAATTAGATGCGACTATTAGGAATTTTCATTATCTTGGGGCAAGAGATAATGGGCCAACAATATCCAACTTTCACTTTTGAAATAGCCATGAGCTAACAATGGACTTTAGTTCAATGGCCAGTTGATGTGAAATACTAGCATGTCTTTGGCATCTATCACATTTTTCGACATGGTTGATGTAATCTTTCAGAAGAATAGGTCAATAGTAGCTCTCCATGATAATTCTATGAGAAAATTTTCTACCTTCAGAATGAGCCTCACATCTTCCTTCTTGTAATTCGCTCAAAACTACTCGTGCTTCTTGATTAGGTAAGCACTTTAGCCATAGCTCGCCATAGTTTTTTCATAGAGTGCCCCTTGAACAACAGTGTAATTCCTTGATTTTGTTATAATTTTGTATACCTCATCCTTGTTATCAAGCAAAATGTAACGAATGAGATAGTCCAGGTATGAAGCCAGTCATAAGGTATGTTTTAAGGAGTTGGTGCCCATCTTATTTTTATCCTTATCATCTTCCCCTATTATGCTAGGCCCTAATAAGCATGACACAAGGATTGCCCTTTTCAACTCCGATCTCTTCACTTATGCCAAAGTAGCCATGGAGTCTACATGTATGTTCTCCCATTTCTATGTTTGCTTGATCTCAAATGTTTTGAAAGTTTCCCTTACTTTCTTCACATCCTACATTTAAAAGCTTTATCATTTATTTCTTGGCCTCAAACTTATCATTGACTTGATTGACTAAAATTTGTGAGTCAATGTGGACCAATACCCTTTTGGCTCCCAAGGACTTCAATTGGCACAAAGCTAGAAGTAATGCTTCATACTCTGCAACGTTGTTTGTTTCTAGGAAAGTGATGTGGAGACATTGCTCTATTAAGCCTACAGTGGGAGTGAATATTAGAATTCCAAGCCCTGATCTTCTTAAATTTCTCACCCTATCAATATATGTCTTCTATAGACTTGGAGTGGGTACTTTCTTCATCGAAATTGGCACCATAGCTTTTAGCTCAAATGTGGGATTTTGAGTCAACTCAATGATAAAATCAACAAGAGCTTGTCCTTTGATTGCCAACAAGGGTTTATAATGTATCTGAAACTTATTTAATTCAATAGCTATTTGAGATAGGTGACCAGATTGGTCAGACTTTCCCAAGATATTCTTCATGTGATATGACGTGAGGATGACTATCTTATGTCATTCTTATTATAAATGTTGTCTTATCTAACAAAAGATATTATTATTTTGCTCCTATTAGGGAATGACTCACATAGTATATAGAGTGTTGTCTTTTTTCCCTGTCGACTACCAATACATCACTAGTGACTTTATTTGTGAAAGCTACGTACATATGTTGCATCTCGCATGTAGTAGAATTAGCTAAAGAGGTACCTTTCCCAAGTATTTTTTGATGGACTAGAAACCCCGTTCATAGTCTTTATTCCACACGTATTCCTTGTTTTTCTATAGTAGCTGAAAAAATGGTAGGCACTTCTCCATACACTTGGAAATGAAACGACTCAATGCGGTTATGCGTCCTTTTAGCTATTGGACCTCCTTAATACAACTTGGAGACCTCGTGTTTATCAAAGCCAAAATTTTGTCACGATTGACTTCTATTCCTCTTAAAGGGACTAAATAACCTAAAACTTTCCCAAGGTTACTCAAAAGACACATTTTTTTGGATTAAGTCACATCTAGTAACCTCTTATTAAGGCAAATACCTATACCAAATCATAGAGATGGTCTTTAGCCGATTTTGTTTTAATCATTATGTCATCTATATAGACTTCCATATTTTGACCTATCTAATCCTCAAACATTTTGTTGACCAACCTTTAGTAGGTAGCCTCTATATTCTTTAAACCAAAAGGCATCCTAGTATAATAATATGTCCTTTCTTCCATGAACTATTTTTTTCATCTCTAGGGTGCATTAAGATCTAATGGTAGCTTGAGTATGTGTCCATGAAGATCATCATTTCAAAGCCATCTGTGGCAACGACCAACTGGTCAATATTTGGTAAAGGGAAGCAATCCTTCAACATAGCGTTACTAAGGTCTGTAAAGTCGACACTCATTCTATGTTGTCCTCCCACCTTAATTGTTAGCATAATGTTCGACAACCATATTGGTGGAATTAACCTTCTTCTTGATGATATTACTTTTATCTTAAGCGAATCTCCACTTTCATTATTGAACTAGTTTCCTGGTGTGATCGATACATAATTCATAAGAAATTATTTATGGATCGATGCCAGGCATGTCTTCTGGCTTCCATGTGAAAAGGTCTACATTATCCTTCAAGAAATCGATGAAAGAAGCTCTTATCTCGTGGGCGAGTTTAGATTTTATTTTCACAGATTTATCATCTCCTAGTTTCCTTACGTAAACTATTTCATAATCCTTTAGGGCAACTGTCATAGTCTGACTACCTACTAGCTGCATTGTTCTCTGGTTTAAATTTTTTCCGTTTTTTGGTTACTACTTTGATACAGGGGGTAATGCATTTTTCATGATAAAATTGTAACAACTCCTTACTTTGTCTTGTTCTCCCCTTATCTCTCTTATCCCTTCAATTGTGGGATACTTGATAAGCTGATGATACATGGATGAGACCGCTCTTATTTTATGAATTCATAGTCTACCCAAAATCGTGTTGTAATAAGTAGGGATGTTTAACACTATAAAATTTGTAAGGATAATCGCTCCTTCCACAGAGACTAATAAATGTATGGTCCCTACTAACACGGTCACACTACCATTGAAGCCCACAAGTGGAATCTATTATTTCATGATTTCCTTGAGGTCTATCCCCATGTCTAACAAGGAAAATAAATACAGAAAATTAGAAGAGCTACCATTATCCACTAGAATTCTAGAACCTCACAATGTGCGATCTTCATTATGATGACCAATGGGTCGTCATGGGGTGGTAAGACTTCTCGTCTTTCAAAGACGATAGTTGGTTCTCTATATATGGTATGGATTATATGTACGTCAACTCGGGAAGATTAATTTGGTATATTTTTATCCCTAAGAACAAGATTTGGAGGAATAAAATCGCTTTAATTAGTGGGATTGTTTACTTCTCTATTTCCTCCTCGTGGATCTTTATTCCTATCAACCAAATCAATTAGATATCCTTCTAACAATAGATGTTTAATTTTTTACTTGAGGTGTCGGCAATCCCTTGTCTAATAACCTGTATCTTTATGAAATGTACAATACCCATTAGGGTCCCTATGTGGGGATTTCATAAGTTACGACCAGTTTACATGATTGATACACTCCTTGCATCATACAGCCTCAACCAACTAGACATGCAATGAGGGACTTCTAAAAAAGGACAATGTCTTTCCCCTAGTTCCTGGCCTCCCCTGGGTGTGATCATGGGTTTGTAATGAGGAAGATTAGGGCATCTATCCCCATAAGGCTTCCAATCTTCTTCTTTTTTGGCTAAGATGGGCTTGTATGTAGTTCTACTTAGCAATCCCTTAGCAAACTTCATCTTTTCTCTCTCTAAGTTGACAAACTTTTAAGCCTCTTAGTAAACCATTTCTAGGGATCGTGGAGTGGCCTTAGTCAATTTGATGAATAGACCAATTTCACATTTGATTCCCCTATGGAAAGCCTCAATGGCAATGGAATCTAGACATTGTAAAATTTCCATTTTCTTTGTTTTAAACCTCATCATATAAGTCTCGATGGTCTCATTATCCTCCTAGATAATTGAAAATAAATTATGTGACTTCTTCTGAATTAGCATGTTTCATGCGTAGTTAGTAACAAATATTTTTACCAATGCATCAAAAAAATTTACACTCTTAAGAGGTAACTCAATAAACCGGTTTTGTGTCATCTCTTAAAAGGTGGTAGCAAATAACTTGCAATACATGTCTACCTTTTCGTTCGCCAGAAGGCTAATAGCAGCTATGGCTATCTTAAAGTGAATAGCATGGGCCATAGGGTCTTTTGTTCGCTATAAGTGGGACTTTTAGGGTAGAGAATTTAAGGGGTGGTGTTGTCAACTCGATGACATCCAAAAAAGGTGATGTTGAGAATTGGTCGCAGACTATTTCGATATCTCTCCAAGGCCTTAGTTTTTCCTGACCTTTAAGTCGATTATTCATCCTCACTTCCATATCTCTCAGTTTTTCATTAAGGGTACCACTTAGATGAATGATTGGTACTAGACATCCCATAGTGGTAGCGTTTCCCAAGTCTAGACGTCTAGGGAATTACTGGGGTAAATTTTGTGCCAGATATTGATGGGTATACAGGGTCATGTATATGGAATGGGGTTGGGCATCGGAGCTATAGGTATTTTCTATTCCTCAGTTATATCGTGCCGAAACTAATGGGGATCTTATGATGCACGCTTCGATCTTGGTGGATAGCTTACCCTTACTGGTGGGCTATCAATATGGAATGAACTTTTAGCTTCTAAATAATCATTATGTACCAACCTTGATCTAAGTTTCTTGTTATCATCTTGAGACTTAATCAATGCTCGTTGTAGTTTCACCACTTGTTTTTGGAGAGTCTCTAACATGGCATCTTTTTCGTCATATGTACTTTCAGAGTTGTAGCTAGCAATTCGTAGAACTGTCATGGTTGGTCCATTCATGACATCACAGGCTATATGTCACCTTTTATCACTGATTAGAGGTCGTGCATGACCATATTCTAGACCGCGATGCGATGTTCTGATTAACAAAAGGTAATGCAACTGATCATTGAGGTCGAACTCTTGAATTGGGCGAGTAGGGATATTGGTCTGTTCAAGATGAGATTGTGTGCTTACTATAACGAGTAAGGTGAATTTCCTTACAACATGGGTTGTTTCTCTAGGGATGTAAGATGTAAGGTCTCAAATGCCAACTATGAATTTGAAAGATTTAAAGCCCTATGATGGGCGCCAATTATTTGGAGAAGTGTTAGTGTGTTAAGGGTTATAGTGAGATATAAGAGAGAAGATATCACTGAGATTCTTTATTCATTTCATCAATAAGGTATATATAGGTATACAAGAAGTAGGTGTTAATGTTACATTAGTAAGTACTCTATCAAGGCATCATTGCCAACCTAAACATGACATTTTACAAAAATAACCCGTTTAACAGTCAGGTCGTTATCCTAGCAATTAGGTCATTGGAGTTATGCATCCCTTGCACAAATGTGGGGTAGAAACGTGAAAACCCACCAAGTCGCTTGACCCCGATGTCCACATAATCAGGTTGGTAAGAGGAGATCATGTTCCAATGGAAAATTGGTTTGTTACTCTAATGCTAGGCCACCACACTAAAGGTGCTCAATACATCGGGTTCTTATCTAGCTAAATAATTCAAGCAACTAGGGTTGCAACCCTTTTACGCATAACATACCTAACGGTGACATTTTTCACTTGAACAACACGTTATTCTCTCCGGTTGTGTTTTAATTTTTTTCAGTAGCATTGTTTGTAAAAGCCAGCTTGTTTGGTACCAAATAATAAGGAGCTTGTCAATGAGGTATTATTCATTACTCTCACGGTATATTCATCACTAATCAGATTATTTTCTCTCTCCACTTCTTATTAGATTTTTTTTTCAAAGAAAAATTTGTACTAATTTTAAATTTCATTGATCTGAAGTATCAAATCATCGCATATTTTAAGAGTAAAGAATAATGTCAAGAAATTATTAATTGCTCTTGAATCATGTGATGATTTGGTACTTCAGATCAATGAAATTTAAAATTAGTACAAATTTTTCTTACCATTATTCTTTACTCTTAAAATATGTGATGATGTGGTACACGAGACCAATAAAATTTAAAATTCATGCAACTTTTTATTTCAAAAAAATCCCACTAAATATTAAAGATAGAAATCAATATAATTGGCCAAACTCTGATAATAATAAATAATATCTATGTGCAATAGTTAGAACTAATGAATATGAATAGTCCCTAGAAGCAGACACTTCCTTATTCATTATATAATTGTTTGCATTTGTTCTATAAAAATATACAATAAAATTAAATTACTTATGTAATGTAAATATAATTTGAATATTTTTTAAGTTGCACTCCAACAATCTTTTTAAACTCTAGATAGGTAAGCATTTTGTTACGTCCTGTTTAAATTATCCCTTAAAATCCAAAGAATGGTGGTTACTTAAAGGATTTAGACATTTCTACAAGTTACTACATGAGAAAGTTCTAAAATGGCCTAGATATGTCTAGAGAGAGCTAGAGTTGGATAGACTCAACTCAAGCCTTGAAGACTCTAGAATGTTCCAGAGTACGCTAGAAGGTGCTGGAATATTCTAGAACATGTTGGATGGTTTATGAATGATGTAGAAGTCTCTAAAAGCTTCCAGAACATTCTGGAACTTGCATGAAAAAACTAGATAATCGTAGAAGACTCTAGAGTTGGTTAGACTTGACTAGAAGGTCTTAGAACCTTGTGGCACATTATAGATAAAACTAAAACAATGTAAGATATTCTTATACATTCTAGACATAGAAGGATCTAGAAACTCGTGGCATAATCTTAAGCTTGGTGACACACTATAAATAGACCTATTGGCCTTCATTTCTATTCATCCTTGAGAAATTGTAAGATAATATCTCTAAAGAACAATATAAGGCATTCTTTACAAACCCTATTTTGTTCTTACTTTGCTCTTGAATCCTTTAAATCTCTAAGTATCTTTCTAGTTTATTTGTATTGTTTTCTTTGTATTAAAAGACAAACTTAGTGCAACAAATCATGCTAAGTACCGCACTATCGTTATTTGAAATTTAAGATCGTGACAATTTTCTTAGGTAACATGTTAACTTTTATTCGTCATAGTATCCAAAAAAAAGATTAAGGAAAACTATTTTTATTGCAAAATATAATAAAATAAATCCGAACATTGAGGAACATGTGAAACTGTTGCTACGTAAATAAATAATCCATTTGAGGATTGGTTCTTATGTAAGTAAAATAACTCTTTCTCTCGAATTTTGTACATTAGCTCGTATCTTAACAACATTGTGAACACATTTTTTTCAGTTAAGTGTTTAATTGTGGTCTTAGTTTTTTATTTTTTTTTATTTTTTATGGAATTATTTATAAGATATAGAATGATTTATAAATTTTTTTAAATACTTTCATTTTTTCTTAACATTTCTATAGGGAATTTTGACTTTTGTATGCATACACAAAACGATCATATACATGAAATTTATAAACAACAAAAAAAATTCTGCTCTCTGCGGCTTTTGAAAAAAGAAATAAAAAAAATATTACTAAACAAAGTATAGCCGAGTAGCTGATTTTTTTATTTTTCTAAAAATCATTTAGAATCTTCTATTGATCTGGTTTGTACCGAGCTAAAGATATTGCTCTTTTAATGATATACTATCCTCATGCGACTTGACACACATACTTAAACCACCAATGCGTTTAAAAAGCAAGCCGGTTCTAAAGCTCAATTTAAGGCAAAGACTTTGTAAAAACACTCTTGTTTTAAGAGTTCGGACAAAGGAAGAGCCTCTCTATGAGATTAGCAGCTCGTAAAAGCACTCACATTATAAGAGCACTTTCAGGTATATCACTATTTAATCATCCCAGTTTTCGAATAAAAAACAAAGTTATCATATGATTATATTTATTTTGTGAAAATGTTTTTTTTTTTGGTCAATGTTACTAAGTAAAATAAAAGAAATCTAATAACCAGTAAGCGACTCCATACATAGACCAGACGACACGGTTGAATAAATAACTCTAGGAGAGAATGAGAATAAACTAACAAAATATTTTCAATGGTTTCTTTCAATGAAATATTTTGCAATACATGTAACTTATACTGGAACCACCAAAAGAGTAGGACATAAAGGGTGATAACAAAACAAATATAAAATATTTAACAAGAATCCTATTTATTTACAAGCCCCTAACGCTGGGAATAGTGCTTCGTTGTTTTCTCCACAACTTGAAAATGTGGTGGACAATCCTGAACAATTGTCAACTGATGATCACTAGACTAAAATCCAAACCACAATCTACTCAAGGTTAGAGAAGACAGCATGAATGGTTCACCAGAAAAGCAAGTGACAATCCTAGAGAACCATAAGATGCTGCCAATCACCAACCACAGCAGCAGTAGTAGTAGCAGTATAAGTACTAACCTTCATGGAGCCGCTAGCTAAGGGAAGCCTTTATTTTGGGAAAAGTAGGATGCTATTTTCAAACTCAAATTCAAAATCCACCAGGAGAAATGACCCCCAATGAACACTACTCGATCAAATCGGTAAATAGCAAAAATCTCATGATAAGTCAAACGATCCCTGCCCTTCACTGATTGCATAAAGAAGTTTCTTGGACATAATTTCCTGTTCAAATAAGATCACAGCCAAAGGGATGTAAGAATGAAATCCTGTTTGGTACCTTAATAAAAAATTAAAAAAAAGGCAAAATATCCATGAAATAAAAAATTACCTTAGTAGAGTAGGGAGGAAGCTTCAGGTAATTAGCACAAGTCATCACACTCGGTAGGTCATCATCCGCTGTTTCTGACGGCCCATTACCATTAGAAGCTGCATTACCTGCGCTAGAGGAATGCTGCACAAAAATATGCATCCATTTGCTATGTTATATTCACTTTTCATTTTACCTGAAGTACCGTGTCCAACGACACAACATAGACTTGACACTCCAATATAGTATAAATTTATAGAAAATTGAGGACCCATATACGTATCTAAAAATTTATGTCACCAAATGTCCTAAAAGAGTGTTAATATTCCATTAGTATTTCAAGTGCAACCCAAAAAGGATAAGGGTTTTTTTAACAGAAAAATAAAGGAGCTTTGATCACATCCCTCTAGGTAGAATCAAAGAAAGTTAAATTCCACTACGCTTCTTTGGTCATCCCACTTCTTCATAGGGGACAAGAGAAGAGCAGTGACTGAACAGTGACTTCTGACAGACGCCTGAAGGTAAGAATCTATTACCTTTCTCACAATGGTCAGTTTTGGATTCAGCACTGCCAAACCACCAGGTGGAAGCCTAGGTGCACCAGTAACAAACTGGCAAAAGGCTCTCTGCTGCTCTGGTGTAAATTCACCCATAATCTCAAGTAACTGAAAAATTATGATTAATATTATTAAAATAAGAATTGTTTGACTCAATAAAAGAAAAGGAACACTGGAATTGTGAAGCCAAAGAATATTTGCAAATTAAACCCTCGTAAATCCACAAAGGTACTTACATTAACAATTGCATGGCTCTTGGAAGTGTATCCATGATCAAATTTTATATGATCAGCAAGTGTCTCTGGCTGCATCGATAAAATAAAGACAGGATATGAGAACTTCAGTTTTTCCTTCAAATGTAATGTGATAAAATAATTGTGAAATAATAAATTACCTCCCACATCTCTCTACGGCCACAGAGCAAATAATCCAATTCATTTGGAGTAAATGTTTGTAAAGAAGTGATATCAAAGACCTGCACCAATGCAGCAGCAAAATAAGTGAGGCATTTGAAGACTACATAAAACACCATCATCATACAGAACAATAAAAAAAAAAAGAACAAAGACCTGCACCAATGCAGCAGCAAAATAAGTGCGGCATTTGAAGATTACATAAAACACCATCATCATACAGAACAATAAAAAAAAAAGAACAAAGCATACAGCAAGTAAATGCTACTTTGCAGCCAATTACACTGAAAAATGATAATATAAACTACTGTCCAATAAAGATCTTGCTAACATGAACAAATCCAAGATGCTACTATTTTAAAAAGTTAACAACCCAACAGCCAGCGTCAATTTTCGGAAGTAGCTGGTGCTATTAAGGAAACTAAAAATGAGTGGTGATACTACAAGAAGATTGAATATCAGTAGCTTAAAAAAATCACAATGGTTAGGGGTGAAAACCCTTAAGGTTATGAGATATAATTTCATAACCAACAAGGAAAAAAAAGAAGTTCAACGGCAACATGATTGAAAAATGGGACCAAGAAAGTGCAGAACAAAAACAATTTAGACAACAGTGAACACAGATAAGTTCAATATCCTGACCTGATTGAAACCCGCTCTAAATGCTTCCACTTGTCGCATTATTCCACTCTTCACAGTTGCATCAACAACTAAATATATATACTCTTCCAAGCTGTTAATATCCACCTGGAAGCAAAATTACAGAAAGCTTCAACAACAAAACAAGGCCACCAGCAAAAAAAATCGATATTTATAACGTGTTAGGTTTACCAATTGATCCCCTTGTTTAAGCACATAGTCTGGATAACCGGGCAGCGTGAAATCTAAGCAAAGATCTTCAATTGGAGCCCCACGGAAACGTAAATCAGCAATTACATCACAATTATCGTCATTGGATTCCAGATATTGCTTTCTGCAAACCAAGACGTGCAATTCTTCCAGTGCCTTCCCCAACTCAACATCAAAGAAAACGACATCTTGTAAATCAAGCTCCTGAAAAGAAAAGAAAAAGGGCATGTCTTAATAAAAATAAGTCTCTAGACTACAGTAATAACTAACAAATTGGTTACATAATAATGCAAGAATGGCACGCTCTGCAGTTAGCATACTTGGTCCAGCACAAGTTTGTAAAATGCTGTAGAAAATGGTAGATCTAATAGCCTTCCATCTTGAAGAGCCTTGGCCACTACACGACCAAGCAGCCGGAAATACTCAATCACTTTCGAAAATTGACTGCCATCAGTGGCATCAGCAGTTGGAGGCCAAGGACGTGGAAACAACCCATGAGGTGCTTGGACCAAGTCATCATTCATGTTGTTTCTTCCACTTTTCAGTGATTCCTCGTCAATTTCCATCGAAGATTTTTCCAATGAAGTGTTTGATCTCCACATACCAAGACCCACTTTTTGTAGATCTTGACTTAAGAGAGTGTAAAACTCAAGCGTAGGACCCAACCCAGTACCCACTTCTCCAAAATATTCAACTTCAAGAACGGCCTTTTGGCTGGAATACATCTCCATTACTTTTGCAGCAGAATCTAGAATACGATTTCGAGAAACACGAACTTTTTGGCGCTGCAATCTCCCAAACCTTAACTCTCTTTCATTGGCTGATCCAGTACCATCAGCACCCTGCTGCTGCTGCTGAAGACGATTCAGAGCACGGGATAATCCAAAAGCTGTTGAATAAAAATACTGTCTCCTGGCTTCAAAAGGAAACAAGAAAGGACAAGCTTTTGTCAACTGATAACACCAGGAAGGAAGAGTTCCACTACATAGAGCAAGGGCATCTTGAATCTGTCTGGATAATTTAGGAGTGAGCTTGCTGTTAACAAATTCCTCAGATAAAACCCTAGCACCAGCTGTACTCAAGTCATCGAGACTTGAAACCTTACCCTCAGCAAAATTGTCCGAGACTATCTGGGCTCGCAAGCAAGGAGCCAGCTGGTTCAAGCCTTCCAGTACACGTAACAATGCTAATACATTATACGTAGGATTAGATTTTTCCAAATCACAAGGAAGCTCACCCTGCAGAATGCTATCCAAAAGCGACACTCGGTGCACTTGAGTATCAGAATTAGAATTGGAAACAGATGCCAACTTAGGAGATTTTGACGTACTAGCAGAGCTTGATCCACCAACAGGTGTCCTGCCAATATGACTGTCTGCCCTCTGGTATGTAATTGTATAAATATCACTCCCCAGTCTGCTTCCATCACTGGATATGAAATCATTGCCACCATACTTCTCATCATCATCCTCATCCAGTACTAGCTGTCGCTGAATTGCCTGATAAATTGTTAAATGCCTATTAAGCTGTTTTCCCCCAGCTGTGAAGATCAGCTTTGGAGGATCACTAGAACTACCAAAAACAGGACGTCCCTGACGATCTCTTCCTCCCCTGATACCTCTTCCATTAGAAGATAGGCCAGCCATGGCAGCAGCAGCAAATGACAGAGCACCCCTTGAACCATAAGAACTGCCACTTCGATGATCATTGGAATCTGAACGCCTAGCAGTAGCAGCCCTGCTACTGGAGCCAGATACTGGATTAGAGTGGTTATCACTAGTTGCTTGAGCTGCACCACTCTCCTCTGCTGGGTCTCCCAATTTAACATCGTGCACTTTTTCAGGCGTGCAAATAGGCAAATAACCATCTCTAAGCACCTACAGAAAAGCCCACAAAAATCAAGCACAATTATCAATAAAAAGAGAAAATAAACAAGCAAATGAAGACCCATTAAAAAGATGCAGACCAAAAAAACTTAAAATTCAAAAGAACATACATCATCCTGGTCATCATCTTCATCATCTGAGATATCATCGTCCTCTATTACCAATGCATCATCAATCTCAGTGGGTGATATGTCCAAATCCTCATCCTATAAACATTAAGTAGCATGAGAACAAAAGTACTGTTAAAAAAGTTAGTTCGACAATAAACTATAATTGGTGAAAACCACTTGATTATTAAAATATCCAGATATATTTATTAAAAAAAAACTTTGAATTCCATTTGAGGGCAGCTGACATAATCTATAGTGAAACCCAAAATTTGATATATTTATTCAAAGGGGAGAATTTGCACCGACTATAGGTGAGACATAACAAGGCATCATTTAATTTAAACTATTTGTATCTTAGCTCAACTTCTCCCCATTTCCCATAAAAACTTTCATATATAACAGTACCATGAAATGCAAAGACGTCTATACGACTTCTGTATATATCCTTTTAATTTGAATTATTATGATTATATATGTCATATTAGATGTCACAACAAACCTCAGACGTAGTGTCCCCGTTAACAGGTTTCAATTGAGCATCTTTATCCACAGCTGATCTTCTATGTATTGCACTTCTTGTCTGAGGTCCCCTTGCCTCCTCCTCAGAAGACTTTAAAACAGCTTTACCCTTCCCTTTTGATGAGCTTGTGCTCTTATCTAGCAGTGGTTCCTTCCTAACTGTATCACCTATGTTGACAGATGTTCTCGATCGAGTAGAATGCCGATGAGTGGTTGAAGCAGGATTTGGAAAAGATGGAGATGATGCACCTGCCCCTGAAGGTGTTGTTCCAGACTCAGAGTTCTCAGCAGATGCAGAAGGCTTCTGACCAGATTCGCCTCGCTGAACTCGAGGCCAAAGAAACTCTTCCACAGAAGCTAAACTTGCTAATGGATCAATTAATACAATATTTGATGAATAATCACGAAGCGCTTTTTCTCCATGTGAACGGCAAAGACGCAACTTAAATGGCTGAGATAATGCACTTAGTCCAGAAGAAAGACGAGCACTTCCACTAGCTGATCTTGCTGAATGGCTAAGGACAACAGGGAAACGCTCTAAGGAGGATAGAGCATTTTGAAGCTTCTGAACTAAGACAGTCATAGGAGCTGTACTCCCAACATTACTGAAAGGAAGAGCAACAGCAACAAATGCTTTAAATCTTCTAAGTGCTTGCTGGCGAAGCTTGGGCAAGTTTGCTTCTGCAACCCTCTCCTTGGAGAAGTAACCACAAGAAAAATAATTTAGTAAGGCTGCAACAACACCACTGCCAATAAACTCAAAAGTGGATACACCATCCCCTTTGCTCAGTTCTGTCAGCATCTCAGATACCACACCAATCAGATAATCTTCCTTATATGCAGAACCATCAACTTGGCAAGAGCCCAAAGATTTTAACTTCCCCTTAGCTCTAGTTTTTTGGTCATTAACACCAGCATTTAACTTCAAGCAAAGGTTCTTCAAATGCAACAGATCATCTGTCACTCCAACTTCAACTGCACCAGGATCGGAAGGGAAATATTTGTCTTTAAAAGTTTTAGCACATGTACTGACAGACATGCGAAGATTTGAGTTAACAGTTGGAATCTCAACAGAACTTGGAGGTGAACCAACATTTACTGAAGCAGAATTTTTTGACTCCTCCAGTGAACTTCCATCAAGATTAGAGTTGCCACTGCGTCTTCTATAGCGCCTAGAGCGTGAGGACGTTCCAGTCACACTATCATTATCCTTATCAGCTGAAGATGCTTGAGCAGAAGCAGGACTTGGTGTACCAGCTAAGATAAGTTGGTCTACAGCATGAACCACACCTTCTCTCATGAACATCTTGGAAAAGATTTCTGGAAGCTTTTCCATAAGAATCTCAGCAATTTGGAGAGAAGGAACCAGGACATGTGGATCTTTCCAAGCCAAAACCCCAGCTAAGAAACTATCATATGAAATAGGAAAAAGCATGCATGTCAACTAGGGGTGGCAATTTGGGCCACCGTACATGATACGGAAACATTAATACGGAATTATTTTTTAATTACAAATGACTGCTAAATTATTTTTCCACTATTATAAAACATGACTTGACCAAAAAATATTTTAAAAAATTTTAAAAAAAACATGACTTTGGGACAAAAACACAAACATGCACAACAGGATGACACCCCTAATATCAACATACTCAGAAAAATATAAACACACCAAGAAAAATAAAATACAAAGATTATTTTACATACCTTGATACATTTGTCACACTTAATAATGACTCTATCATGTCTGCAGTACTGAAGTACATTGACTTCCCAATAACTGAGAGACATTTGTGGCGAACAGGGCCATTCACACTAGAACCATAGACCTGCTTGACAAGTTGATAAACTAGCATTTATAACAGAAGCTAAATTAGGATTTATGAAAAATAATATATAACAGAAACTGACCTGTATTGATATAGGAACAAGATCCATTCCAAATTGTCGAAGAAGCTCAGGCTGTTCATTCAACAATTGTTCACGGCCAGACACCTTAGAAGCATTTTCTTCTGTTTCTTCTTGTTTCCCTGAACTGCTAGCATTAGAATTTTTCACCATAGGTCCTCTCACGAATACATTGAAGCTAGAAGGAAGCGAGATGGATCCTTGAGGCAATGGAGGAAGAAGCTCATTTGCAAGATTGACCATCTCAAAAATCTATTAGCAAAATAATGAAACCAA
Organism: Hippophae rhamnoides; assembly: GCA_033030585.1. Lineage (NCBI taxonomy): Eukaryota > Viridiplantae > Streptophyta > Magnoliopsida > Rosales > Elaeagnaceae > Hippophae > Hippophae rhamnoides. The sequence continues at coordinate 71,455,522 of CM065429.1, read as the reverse complement.
AACATGTAAGCAATATCTTAGTATTAGTACTAACAAGTGACAGCATGATTAAGGGATGGGTTCCACCCCCATTATGCTAAGGAAAAAAAGTTGTCATATAGATGTAAATTTTACACAAAGCTACAAGAATGAAGCAATAGTTACCTGCTCTGGTGGTCTACTCAAAGCCGGCGGAACTGATGAATTTGCTGAAACGCCAGAACCAGACAGTATATCTTTGAGAATGCCACTAATTCCAAGGAGAAGCAAAGTTTTGGCACACAATGAGGATCCACTTGCACACGTGGAAAGAATTCGGATTAAGCCCTGAAAGCCATCCAAATCAAAATCAAAAGCCTCAAAACATAGATATCAATTTTAAAGAGGAAATGAACCTACTGTATAAGTTGGTGTGCTGAGAGATGACTGTCCACCACCAGAGTTGCTGGTGGAAATAAGAGTTGCAGCTTGTGCAACTAGCCCATGATTACACAGTTCATCCAGTTTATCAGGAGAGGAAGCAAATGCTTCAGCAATTCTAGTCAAACAAATAGATGCATGCTCAAGCACCTACAAACATAGCAAAAGGAATCTAATTATGAGATATCTAAGAATTGTAGAAAATTTGTATCCTTAATGGGAATGTGAAAGAAGAAGGAACAAACAGGTTACTTTTGAATCATGATACTGGAGAAGGTTTGTTAACAGTGGAACAGCTTCCATGACAAAGTCAGATGCATCAGAGGGAAGTTTCTTGCACATATTTGCAGCAGTAGAAAGTGCCACACGCTGAAATCCAATATCCAGTTTTAACAATCCAAATAAAATAAGATCATCAAAATACAGGATATTCTGATATCTTTTCAGCAAAGGTTTACCTGAACGCCAGTGGAGAAGAAATCAAGATATGAAAGCACTGCCATTAGAGCACCAGCTCGCAGACAAGCAGTTGGATGTTCCTGAGATATTTTCTTGAGAGCTTGAAGGGACTGTTTAAATACAAAAGGTCAGAAAATACGAGAAACAGGAAGCAGAACATCAGAAATGCTGAAGAATCTAAGCCTATATTAACTTTTACAGGGTTACACAGGTTAACATTTTCACCGTAACTAGCAGTAACATGTGTATCTCATGGATGCACCTACCACTTGCAACAGGCCAAGATCAAAACATATCATTTTCTTCTTCTTTTTACATATATTTAAAACAAAATCAAAAGATGGTTTCCAAAAGAACGACAAGAAATGCACGTCAAAACTGATTCGTTACTTGAACCATAAAAAAATGTTCAATGCACAAGGGAGACCGAGACCAACCTGTTCAGCCAAGTCCATGTACTCAATAGTGAGCAACCTAGCACAAAAGCAAGAAACAGCCCCGTAATGAACAACAGCAGCACATGAAGAGGGTAGTACATCGCATAGATGAGTGAGCGCTCTAGCAGCCAAAAGCATAATATCTGGATTGCTTTCGTGATTAAGAAGACCCACAAGCACAGGAACAAAAGAATCTACCGAAAAAGTACTCAGTGACTCCTCCGTCCCAATAGAAAGCATCTCACAAAGCTGAGTTAAAGCTTCAACCTGCTTCCCTTCTTCCCCATCAGCACGCAACCCAGATAAAATCTTCTTGAGCCTGCCACTCTGGTGCGATGAGGAAGCCGATCCAATTGCCGACGAGGGCAATAGATCATCCAACCCAGCCCCAATTTTCCTAAGAAGCCCTTGAAGGGCACTGCTGGCAGAGGTCAAATTCTGATGCAAAATACCCACGCCACCTTCACTATCATTATCATCTTCGTCACCGTTACCTCCACTTTCCATATTCAACCCCAAATTCCGTTCTATTTCTCTATCCCTGTCTCTGCCTCTAACCCTGACCTCGTGCTCCTTCTCCTTCCCTTTATCAGACCCATCTCTGTCAGAATTCTTTGATCGGCGACCCCGGCCACGGGAACCAGAAGATTCGTTAGTGGGATAATCCATGGGAAGTGAAGAGTGTGCAGAGGCAGCTACGGTTGTAGGTTCTTGAAGGATCCTAGTGGCTCGGGACCGAGTCGAAATTGATACCGGATGTGGTAGTGGGTTTGACGAAGAGGAAGAAGAAGCTGTTAAACGGGCTCGCTTGCTAGAACGGGTGGTTGGACCGGCTACAGTTGCTGATGAAGACGATGAAAGGGCTGCTGAGGAAGCATCCGCCCGCTTCCGACTCCGAGTTTCCATACAAGAACCCAAACCCCCTCAATTGAATTAATCGCTCGTCTAACCGAGCGGCAATCACTATGTCTCCGATCTGATTATTCTCTGCATCGGCAACAAGATCAATCCAATCTGAAATTATTCCCCGTCAATAATTAAAGAAAAAAAAACCTAACTCAATTCGAAACCCTATATTCTTTCACTCTACAGCCCTAAATGAACCGCGTTGGATAAAAGTAGGAATTGTAGTTAAAATATAATCAAAAATAAACCATAGAATCCAATAATACCAATATGAGCCTTAGTATCCACAGAAAAAATCGAATTAATGTTCACTTCTTGTATCTTTTTTCCTTTTAAACTTTGTGTAAGAGCTTGAGCTTCAGCTTGGAAGAGGCTGGAATGAAATAAAAACCCTAAACGAAAAGAAAGAACAAAGGTCGACTCAAGCATACCTCTATATATAATATTCTATTCTTCCTTTTCTTCATTTGCATTATACTTGTATTTGTATCGTGTAATAAAAAAATAAAGAAATGCGACGTCTCACTTTTCTAATCTCCTTTATTCCTCTTGATAATTAAAAAAATATTTATTTAATAATTTTTATTTTAAAAGATAGTCATTTTTATTTAAAAAAACATTTAATAATTTTAAAATTATTTTATTAAAAAATTTATCAAAAGTATTTTCGATCATTTTAATGTTTGTTTGTACCGTGACTAACTCAACGAAGAGCGCAAGGTATCTTGGGATATCCATATAGAGCCCAAGGGTAAGGTGTTGTTGCTCTAATTAGTAAGGTGTCATCTTCCTAACACATATTTGTTTCACTCTACCCAACTCTCAAACCCAAGACTTAACACAAAGCCCAGATTTCTAGCGTTGTTGCTCCACACCAATCTATGTCCAGAACTTTGGGCCCTACGTGGATATCCCGAGACTGAATAACTCTAGTTCAAACACTTTTCATTATATAAAACTATCTAATTATTTTCTTTAAAAAAATTATCAATAAAATATGTATTAATAAGCATCTTTTATATAAGTAATATGATTAATAAACACATTTCTTAATTTAAAGATATTTAGGAAAAGAGTATAAATATGCGCTTAAAAAGTTAAAAAATTATGTTATAATGTTAAATAGTAGTGACTATTTATAGAAGAAAATACATTTGTTGATAACTACTACCTATAACGATAGGCTACTCTAAATGTCGAAGAATTATCTACTTAATTATTGCATTATTAGATAATTAAGAGTTTGAATGCTAGTCGTTTATCCAATTAGACATTTAACTAATAATATGCTTATATGCTAACTTAATACTAATTGGATTGGCTTATGAATTATTTGTTAAGTATGACCTCTTATATTATACTACACGATGTGATTTTACACCAAACATTAACCCCTGGACTTACTAGGTTTAGATACATGGGTTATGAGGTCTATTTTGTCATTCTATTATCACCTAGGTTCACTATTTTCTAAGCCTTACTAGTGGTGTCAAGTTCACTCTTAAGTGATCATTACTTGCCCATATGATGAATTTCTTATTTTTCTCGTGCACTCAAAATAATTGTGATAATGTCCTATTGTCGGTGATTTTTACGAATTCTTAATTAGACTCCAAGTTAAGGAGTTATGTCCCATGTCAAAACCACTACTTAATGGGTCCACTTTCCCATTTTTAGAGAGAGGATATGGATCTAAATGTGTGAGCTTGTGAGCCCACGGGTTACCTAAGAGCTTGATTAAGGAAGGAGTGATGGACAAACGGGATCAAACTTTATCATCGTAAGGACAAGCGAACATAGACTAGGACAAATTGCGTGAGATGGCCGTCAAGTAGAGGACTGATTGAGAAGTATGGGCCCCATGTTTAACCAGCCATGGTATGTCTAGCCATAGGATAGGCCACTATTAGAGTGCTCAATCATGGTTCAACCACTCATAGTCCTATCCAGCAATGGTCTAGACACTCCATGGCATGGGTGGCTCATGTCTACGCATTGGTGACCAAGTGTGCGTCAAGCTGAGCAATAGTCTCAAACCATTTCGTCGATGCGGTTCTGTCCATGATGATGGTTCTACAATCCTTACAAAATATTTCGATGACATGACCACCCTTTTCTAAGAGAACTACATAAGTATAAGGGATATGATATTGCTTCTGTAGATATCCTCTTTCTTTAACACTTAGGCTTTTCCTTGTAATTGTTTTTCTAACTTGTGCACTATTGTCCCTTGTCAGAACGAAGTGTCATGGGTGAACAGAGGTCTGGACTTTTAAGAGTTCTGGATAATAGGTATCATGTCTTGGTTGCCTCAACTTCTAGTATGACCAATATCCTTGTCTATTTAATAAATTATGTGTTTGACTCGTGCCCAAACTTTGTTCGAAATATAAACATGTGGTTGAACACTTTAGTAATATACTTGATTATAAAATTGCATCACTAGAGGTGTCCATTCTTTAGAAAGACACATGATGTGGCTCGACTTAGAAAGGTAATGGACGGGGTGTTGTGGCCCATTAGATAGAAGTTTATGCTAGGTAGAAGTTTATGCTTTGTAACCTTCAATTAGTCTCGGAGATCGGAGATGTTTGGACACTTCATGTGCTTCAAACCTTATACTTCATACGTGAGTTACTCACTAAATTTTGCACCTTATAATAGTTGTACTGAAGGGCAATAGCTCCATGGACCTAGATAGTAATTTCTGGCCTTTTGTTCACATATTTTTTGAATACGTAGTGTCTACTGTAGATGGTACAGACCATTGAGTTGGATGCTTTCACTATGAATTCATTGAGGTCATCCCTTGTTATATATTTTCAAAGTTTACGAAGCTTGTGATTTATGACATGGCTAGTAGGGTTTCCAAGGCCTAGTGGTCTACCACATGCTTGGATCATAATGTTAGAGTTCAAGTATTTGTATCGACCTTTTGAACATATGTATATGTCATGTTGGTTTGCTATTTTCGTACTTTTGAATCAAGTGTGATTATGTACTCGTGTAGCATCCATATACCTCTTTTACTTTTTGGTAAGATTCATTTGTGATCTTGTCTGTTTCGAGACAAAAGATGCTTCTTAAGCATATCCCTTATTGGGACTTTTGATCTACTGTGTTGGTACATAATGGTGTGTACTTATAGGGAATGAGTCTAAAGAGATTGAAATGGCTATATGTCCATACATATATACCCTAATTGGTCATTTACATTGTGTCCCACCATATATGCTATATTCGAATATGCTCTCCTTGTTCGATAACTTTGGTTATGTACGGTTATGTGTGCCATTTTGGTCATATAGGCCAGGTACCGTGTTGGGTCACATGTGTCGTGTCCAACCACGTGCCATATCAGGTCACATGTGACGTGTTCGACGATGTGCCATTAGGTGGGCTCATGTTGGCCCAGTTTATCGTGCGTCCATTAGCTAGTTCGGTCCCTTTTAGTTTGACCATGTACTCATTAGACTTGTGCTTGGACTTTGTTGCTTTCGAATGATTTATTTTCATTTTCTCTAAGTAAAGGTATTTGTTTGAGCCAAGGTGTTCTTGGTATGCTCGAGTATATCAAGTTATCCAAACATTATATCTTGAGACTTAGAAAACTTTAGTAGTCCTTAGTGGATTATTCCATCCTATCGTGAGTGTTATTGCACTTTGTTTGTGCTTGATAGTTTTTATTAACGACCATGGTTGGAGACTTAGGGTCCCCAATGTGAGTAAATATGTGTTTGCATGGATAGGGTGCAAAAGTTGTAGCAACTCTTAGACCCAAGGCATGATTGTTGCATGTTCAAAGGTCTAGCATGACCCATAGAGGTGGGGCGCAGAAGTTATAGCAACTCCTAATCCTAGGGCATAACTGCTACCTATTCAAAGGTAAAACACAACCCATAAAGGTAGGGCATAGAAGTTGTAGCAACTCTTAATATCGAGGTGTAGTTATTGCCTATTCAAAGGTCTAACATGGCCCATAGAGGTAGGGCATAGAAATTATAGCAATACCTAAACTCGGGGCATAATAGCTGGCTATTTAAAGGTCTAACATGACCTATAGAGGTTAAGTGTAGAAGTTGTAGCAACTTTTGACCCCAAGGATATTGACGTATGACTTTTCATAGTCCACACTTATCAATCCCTTTGTAGTTTGGACTTCCCCCATCCTTCTCGAATTTTACAAATGTAAATGAAGTTATGTCTAAAACATACTATTAGAGAACGTATCAAATTTAGAGAGAGAAAGTGAAGAGATGTAATAAATGTGTCATTAATGATTCTTGGGGTTTGTATTCTATTTTGCATGTATATAATATACATACACGTGGCAATTGCATAAAATTTACATTAAATAGGCATAAATTACTCAATGCATCCAATCTTCACCACGACATTACTTATGCAAATCTGATCTCCTTCTCGATAATGAGCATATTGATCATATCTTATCTTCGACATAAACATGTAGAACATATCCAAACATTGAGCTCTTTACTCTTTCAGTTTAGACACAAAGACTGAATTGAAAAAGTGTTCAACTTATCCAGATCGCAGTCCTCATTCATATGTGTGATACTCACACCCTAATACCTATATGTTTTGTTTAATTTTTGCATTCAAAACATTTGATGAGAGATGGAAAAGTGTCAATATGGGTCAAAAATCTCAAGGATCTCATTTTCCATCGCTTTTTACAAGTTCATCATGCAAAAAATCTCTTTGTTACTTTTTCTAGACATTCAATTACTTTAAATTGTTTGTTTTCATTTACTACATAGACCTTTTGCTTTTAAGCCCGACGGTAAGCACTTATTGACCTAACTTGTTTTTCTTTATATAGGATGAGTGTTTGCTTTTCAGATTGGATTTAATAGGTCTTTTTTATCTCAAGTTGATTTATATATTTACTCATACTATTACATTTTATATTTAGATACTTTCTATCAAACTTGTCTCCTTACTTGCTTTACCTCTTTTCGTATAGGTTAACCTCAAGTATAGGATCCCAAAATAGTCATGGTTGGTAAGCAACTTAGGAATATCCCCAACGGATAACATATAGTTTGTGAAAGTGAAAAGGATTTTGTAGGCTCAGAGAGATCTAGATTTCTATAAGTTTTTGCCTTGATTGTTATTCATTTTTGTCCTTAATTCACTCAAAATTGATTGTTAAACTCTTCCTTAGCATCAATTATTACAAAAAAACATTAGATTTGTGTAAAAATCACAAAAACCCGAATTCTCTACTTTCCTACCAAACAAACACACATTTTGATATTATTATTTTTTTGTAATTTATTCCCAACATTTTTACCCAGATCTTGTTTCTACAATTTTTTTTGGAAATTTTTTGGTCATATGGTCAATTTATGGTCATAAGGGTATTTTTGTCATTTTGGTTTTATACTCGATTTTCTACAATGACTACAAGACAACTCGAACTACCTCCAAGTGTTCCTGCTCCTTTTTCATCCTAATGGTGGGATGAAGAATTAGAATCAAGGTATAATATTTCTTTTTTAGACGCCCTATCTTATATGAATGTGGTATCACATGGATAGAATTTCATAAGATAGGTATAACTTGAACCATTAGGGCTCTAGGATGGGTGTCCATGTTTACTCCTATTAAATTATGTTGTCCATCCCTAGTACATGAATTATATGCCAACATAGATTCAAAAATTCATAACCAAGGCCCAATGAGTTACAAAGTTTTTGTCAGAAATAAAACGGTTAATTTGATGTTTTCATTGAAGATCTACTAACCAAACTTTATGGTTCACCAAATATCGATTTTAGTACAAAGTGACTATTTATTCTGGGTAAGTTCACACCCTTTTATCAAGTACTAAAACAAAATGGTTTATGCTAACCTATTACATTTAAAGCACTATGTTGGGATTGATCACCCACATGCAAAGATCTTGTATATCATTGGAAAAGGATTGCATTTGATGTAGAGTCAAGAATTCAATATAAGATTATAAACCAATCTCAGATTCTCAACTTGAGGATTGGATTTCCCAATAGTTGCCTTATCATTTAGCTGATTTTGAATACGAATTACGAAAAATGAGCGATTTTGATACTATTCGCTTGATGGGTGACATTGAAAAGTCAACCATTTCAAGATAGCTCATACTTCAAAAAGACAAAGGCGTTAATATTGATAGTAGTGGATGAAAAGCCGTAAAAGCTGGTATAAGTAGCGAATGAGCTACATATGAATTCTTTGGGGATGAAGATATTTAAAATATGCTCAGTCTTGAACTGTCTCTTCAAGAATTATTTGAAATTGAAATGAGGACGAAATTAGGAAACTTGGCAGAGAAAATGGATCAAAGATTGATAAGTATTAATGAATCTCAAGCAAAAATACTTTCCAGATTAAGAACATCAATACATACTATGGGTTTCCTCCTCGTGACATTGATTTAATTTTATAATATTTTGATTTTTTGTCATGACTTATTAGTGTGTTTGGAAGTAAATTTAGTTTGTTATTTTTTTGAAGTATAATTGAGATGGCTTGTAATGTGAAAAATTATATAACTCAATACACTTTATGATTGATTCATCTGTCTGTGTTTATCTTTAGCATATGTTTGTTCATTCGTATGACAAAAAAGGTGAAAACAATTGATATTAATAATTTTGAGCTTAAATTGAAACTTCAAAAAAAGGGATAATTAATTTAATGAGAGATTTTTATTTTTGAATTACTTTGAATTTTTTTGATTTTTAACATAGGGAGAGTTGTTTTTAATTTCTCTCATTTGTTTAATCATGTTTTAACCATTCTATTTTTATTATTATTATATACACTGAATTATTATGAACAATGAGTCATTCGGGATAAGTTGTTCGCTTATTGGTGTTTTTGTTTTTTAGTGTAAATATGAGCTTTCGATGTTAAAGTGAAAATGGTTCTACCGGATCATAGGATAGTACTATTATGTAAAATTTTAATTTTTCTACAAGTGTTATATAGTGAGAGAAAGGTTTTGTCACACAAATATGCCAACAGAGAATATTGCAAGGTTTGTATGAGTGTTAGCGATATTCATAAACAAAATATATAATTTTAATTTTAGTTTCTAGGTATATTTTAAAAGAATATTTTTTAAGTCAAATAAACTATCGAGCCTCAATGATCACATCTTAAGTATATCTATATTCCCACGTATGTTAGATTGCATATTAGACATATAGGAACAATATGAAACTAGGATACTCGATCGATCAAGTTATATTACATGTTGAATTAATTATTTATATGACTATACCTATCAAGAAATTAATACTCAATTGATTGAGAACTAGATTGATAGAGATTAATGATATATCAATCCATGTTTTTTAGAACTAATTAATTGATACACTGAATCGATTGATCAAACTATGTACTCGATTGATCGAGTGGTGAAGGCTTTGATTTTAAAACCTATTTTTAATACGAATTGGATTGACTTTTCATTATATTGTCCTTATTATTTAAAACTCATTTAATTGATATTATGGATAAAATGGTGATTTTGCGTTGACTTAAAGTGCTTCAAAATATTATATAAATATAAACCTAAGCATATAATTGAAATTGATCACACAAGAGCTTAATTGTGCTTATTCTCTTAATTTTTTATTATCTCTCTTATTTTGATAAAAGTTTTCAAGTACCTTTTTCATTATTGTTGTGTTTGATGGATTGATAAGCCTATAATAATAACTGTGTTATTGTGATTTTAATTGATTCTTCTAGAGTTACTAATTATGTTCAATTTATTTGATATATTATTCAAATCAACTAGTTAGGGTTGTTCATTATTGAATCTACTATAGAATGCATATTTTCACTTGTGTTTATATGTTAACTTTTCAAGTGAAAACAATGCGGACTCGATTAATTCGTGGGACTTGAGTTTGTTAAAATGCTAGTCCAGATCAGAACGCCTTTCTTGTAGAGACTATGATGAAAGTAGCATCTTGTAAGTAAATTACCTAAGGGTGTTACCTGGGTGGATAGTTTAAGTCCTAGCCTTACAATTTGATACTTATTTTTCATAGTGGATAGTTAGGTAGTTCAGTAGATTAGTGGTTTTCCTCTTAGGTCATTAGTGTGGCCTAGGTTGTTTCCACCTAAAAATCTAATATATTGATCTATATTTTATGCATTACTTTATTTACACGTGATTCCATGTATGGCCCCTTACAAAATTTTAATTTGTCTTACTTTCGTTGATATTCCACAAATTAGATAACTAGATCTATAACTAAATAAACCAACTTTCAATGTCTTAATTTATGAGCCATGACCTCCAATATAAATGAAATTTTATTGATCACTGGATATCTTTCTTGGGCATCTATCAAAACTTAACTCATGTAATAAACGTGGTATTGGATCTTTTCTCTTTCCACTATTAAAACAACGCTAATAGTTCGGGAAGTGATGGTCAAATACATATACACCAACTCACCTAGGAATAGACTGAGCATGGTAGAAGGGTTTTTGAAATAGGTATTTATGTTTTGAAATGCATCTTCATACTCATCATTCCAAAATATCGAAGTATTTTTCCTTAATAATTTGAAAAAAAGGGAGATATTTGTCGGTACACCTCAAAATAAATCTGATCAATGTAGTGATTTGGCCATTCATTTGTTGGACGCCTTTTAGGTTGGAAGGGTATTTCATGTTCATCAATGTTTTAATCTTGTTGGGGTTTGCTTCGATTCCCTGAAAAGATATAAGATATCTCAAGAATTTACCTGAGCTAATACTAAACACACATTTCCTTAGATTCAACCTTTTTTTTACCCTTTATCACTCTGAATACTTCTTCAAGGTTGAAAATATGGTTTGAGGGTTGCTTTTCTTTTACCATCATGTCATCTACATAAACTTCCATGTTTCTTTTGAGAAGACCCTTGAACATTTTTTACCCATCTTTGGTAGGTTGCTCTTACATTTTTAAGGCCAAAAGGCATTCTTTTGTAGTAGAAGTTCCCATTCTCTGTTATAGAGGCCATATTTTCTTCGTATATGGGACTCATGTGTATTTTATGATAACTTGAGTATGCATCGAGGAAGCTCATTACGTTGTATCTTGTTATCGCATCTACAAGTTGGTTAATGCTCGGGATGGGATAAGAATCTTTCGGGCATGCATCATTAGATCCATAAAAGTAACACACGTTTAAGAGGCACCACATGATTTTACAACCAAAACTACATTTGACACTCAGGTTGGGTAATCTACCTCTCTTATAATTCTAGTATCTTTTAATGAACTAACCTGTGTCTAGATGATTTCATTGTTCTCCCTAGGGAACTTTTACTTCCTTTTGTTGCACTAGCTTTTTATAGAGGTTGATGTTAAATATTTGTGATATTATAATGAGATCAATCCTTAGCATATCCTTTGATTTTTGGGAAAAGACATCCAAATGGGATCAATCCTTAGTATGTCCTTAACTCTATTCCACACACTTCTTTACTTATAGATTTATTTTTGAACCTGATCATGATCTTATCTATTTGTGAGATCGTGGGCTTTAATAGCATCAATGTGGACATGCAGCCTGTGAGTGGGCACTATGGCGCTATAAGCATTGGAAGATGCCACAAGAGGTCTTTTGTTGATGGAAAATTGTTATAGATCTTATAAATTGTAGAGCCATTTAAAATAGTTTGGAATGTGCTTTTCATAATGTCAAGGTGGACAGATGGTTCTGCCCCTTGAAATTTTCCATGTACTCCAAGAGTTTTTAGTACCATCATAGGTGATGATTTCAAGGGTGACCATTAGCCACTAAAGCCAAGTGGTTAATATAGTTAGCTTGGATAAAGTGTCCCTGTATGTAGGCCTCGAGATAGGCATGTGGATTGTAATGAATGAAAGCTATTCGAAGTGGTCCCAACTGATCCAGGATGGACGATAAGAGGGGTACTTTCTAAGCATTCATATATGGATGATTTTGCACTTTATGGGTGAACTTTGTCTTGTAGGTCGTGAGCCTAGTTCATATCATGGCAGGTCACATCATTGGTCAAACTCCATATAGGTACAAGTCATATCTTGTTCACTATGGGCATTTAAAAATTCCATGTGGACATCCTCTAAGATGGGAAGTGAACCAGGGAATTGTGGGCTTAGGTGGCATTTCTAGGATGGCTTGGGATGTTATTCTCATCATTTTAAGTGTTGAAACTAGTTCATTATTTCATTCTTTTTTGAAGAACTATTGGCCATTCTTTAAGAACATTGTGATGATGATGACTAAGAAAGTGGATAATATCTTTCCAAACATTATTTGGATTTATGGATTAATGGAATAGTGTGTGATCATTTCCCTACAATTTTGACTGAAACATTTATTTCTATATGTATATAAAAAATGTCGAATATATAATCGTTGGATTCATCTCCTTAAGAGGATTTTGAAATCGGTTTTACTTCCTTAAGAACTGGCCAAAAAGTGAGTGAACTAACCCAGACTAATTTTTGTGTTTGTCCGATGAACTGGACCAATTTTGACCAAATTCTATGCAAAACTTTTTTGTTTGGCGTGCATTCACGTAGGTGGCATATGTTGGAGCGTGCGAGCCATACCGATGTTCATTCAATGTGAAATTTTAAAGGGAGGCTATTCATCATGTGATCTTTCTAATGGTGATCTCAAATTTTTCAAATAATGTACAAATTTTGAGATATGGACAGAGGACACTTAATTGGACAAAAAATAGAAAGTGGATCCTTTTCGAGTTGAGCCATCGTGTTTGGCTAACTGGTTTTCATGTTCGATAGCCCATGATGCCTTACTCTCTAAAGTTGTAAAAAATTGAGCCATTGTTTAGTGGTAATAGCTCATAAATCGTATGGGTTGAACCTGTCTGTCTGATTTGTGGGCTTAGACCTTATCAGAGCAATTCATATCTTTGATATGAACCTTTGTGGATATATATTATATTCGATGCATTGTGGGCATTAGAAGATTTCATAGGGACATTTTCTATTCCAAGGGCTTGTGGCCCTTAAAGGGTTAATTGGTGATGCTTGGTTGGCACTACCGACTTAGACTAGCCATTGTATGTTTGACACACTTTTTCCAGTCACTCCTTGGATGGTGATTGATGGTCCATATCTGGCCATATCTTAGTCGGTGATAATGTGATAGTTGTGCCCTCCAAGTGACCCTATTAGAAGCCGAAATAAGTGTGAACTACTTTTCTCTGTCCTTTATTGAGGACCGAGACTTGGTTCTAACAATATGTACATGTGGCTGTACAACTTGTTGGACATGATGTGAGACCTTATTATCCCTTGTATGAGCTAGGTTATCCGTGTCAAGAGGTTGATTCATCTTGAAAGGATAAAAATGTATGACTTTAAAGACTATGTAGAGTGAACTTCTTCGAAAGTAGTTTTTTTTTAACTTTTAAGATATTTTTTCAAGGACCACAAAGCTCAGAGTTTTAAAGGACACATAAATTTTTTCCTCTCTAGTTGTGATTCAACTAGTATAGCACAATTGTTTCCACAGACAACGCCATATGTTGTTTTTTATGTCAATTTTTGTCAATAACAATGATCTGCACACTTGCTTACTGTGGATCTTAGAACAGAGAACATAATATTTTGGACCATCATAGTATGGTGGATTTTGGTCCTCTAATATTTAAATAAGTTTGTGTAGTAAGAATAAGAAGGTGATTAGTGTCTCTTTATGATGCATGGAAAAAGAGATATAAGAAAAAGTATAGATCTTAGTTTTTGTAGTTTATAAGTTAAGAAGTTATGTTATTATGTTGAATAGTGATGACTATTTATAGGAGAGAAACATGCTAATAATTTTTACTAATAGCGATAAACTTATTTTTTAATTGTTAGATAAATAGAGTTTGAATTCTGATCATTTATCCATTCAAATATTTAACTATTATTGATATTTATCTACTAACTCAATACTAATTAAGCTAGCCTGTAAACTATTTGGTGATTAAAACCTCTTATATTGTATCACATGTAAACTATTTTATAACTAACATACATTAAATAAATATGTAATTGATGGGATTACTAATACACTGTTTGTATTGGCTCATGTATTCAGAAATAAATACATAACTAGTGAATGTTCTTAAATATTATTCATTAATTTTTTCAATGTAAATATATTAAATTTTTAAAAGCTATAGAAACAAGTAAAATTAGGGATGTGCACGGATATGAACATAGATGATTTTTGATAAAACTGTTCTTGAATTGAATTATAAAATTTATATCCAAAATTGCCCAAAAATCGTTACATTTCGAGGACAAACTTTTACTCACGGGTAACGATTTGGAATGATTATTTAAAAAAACTCGAAAAAAAACCACATTACATATTTCTTTTGAAATTTCTATTAACATGGTACAACAAACATATAATTAAAAATGAACAATTTTAATTTTAACTTAATTAAATAAATTCAAAATTAAATTTTCTACACATATTAGAATTTAACTACATAAATTAAAAAAAAATTTAGTACAATAAAGAAAAAAAATTCTCTCTCCCAATTATTCTTCAACATTATGAGTACCGTGCAAAAATCAAACATATAAAATCACTTTTATAAATCAAAATAATAATTTGATTAATCAATAATGTAATTTTTTTTACCTCACTATCATATTATGCAATAATAATAGTGGTAGTGGATGAACAAGAAGTTAACATATCTAAATAAATTATAAATTATTTGAATACACAATTAAATAATTAATATATAGTACATAAAACAAGTGTTAATAAAATATAATATATACAAGTACTAAATATACATACTTATACCTTGTTTATGAATATTAGCCCATAACCAATCTTAGGTACACATTAAAGCTTTCAATGTGTTTTCTTTGAGTCTACTATAGAGTTTGCTTACTACTATACCACTTGTGCTAAATGCAGATTTTGAAGTAACTGTGATAATAGGAATAGCCAAGATATCTCTAACCATGTCATGCATTAATGGATACTTATGTTTGTTACACTTCCACCAAGACAATATATCAAACTCTTCATAAAAAATTTCCACATTAACTTCTTCTAAATAAGAGTCCAACTCAAATCTCAAAAATCTAATTTTATTTTGCATTAATTTTCATTGTTTATACTCGATTATACCACTAGGATTCAGAACATTAGTACCATTTGAACTTTGAGACATATTGGAACGTGTTGAAAACTCCATTTGTCAACTATCTTATTCTATAATTCATTTCTTTCAATACATATTTATCAAATCACAACATTTTCTTCTCACCTTTTCAATTTCAAAAATTGAATTCTCTCCATATATTCTTGGAAAATAGAATTCGAGATAATTGATCTTAAATCTAGGATCCAAAATAACTACTATAGCCATGACAATATTAACTTCTTGCCAATACTTGTTGAATTTTACAAACATGTTTTTAGCCATTCCCTTGATCAAATCATCTTTATCATTAACCCAATGATATAATGCCAATTTAATATCACAAATACGAGGAAATAATATGTTTATAGTGAGATAGTTAGAACCAGAAATCAATTCAGTGACCTTGTAAAATATCTCTAACTTATTACAAAAATTACTTACCATTTTCCAATCCAAGTCATCAGGAAGAGTATATAATTTTTATCCAACTGTTTCAAACGAGAAAACACTTTCTCATAAAACAATGCATCTTTAAGCATTAAAAAAGTATAATTCCAGCGAGTTTGACAATCAAGAGATAAATTCTTACAAGAAGACTTTATCTCTTAAGATGTAATTTTTTTTTTAAATTTATCCTCCCTCTTTTGTGTTGCTATCTAATATGCAAAACTATCTCTAACTTTTGCAATGCATTGAGAAATTATATCCAACCCATCTTTCACTACTAAGTTTAATATGTGAATAGCACAACACATATGAAAATATCTCCACACAATAACATTGAAGTTCTATCTAATGAATCTAACAGATCAAGTAACATTGAGTCATTAGTAGAACAATTATATAAAATTAGAGTTGAAATCTTACGATTAATGTTCCAATCCAAAAAGCAACCCATTAATTCATTACCTTATTATTTTATTATGCAAATACCAATTGTCATCAATGAAATGAAAAGTTACAACCATGAATCCTTTGTTCTGATTTTCAGACTTCCACGTATCACTCATGATTGCAACACGACTTCTGTTATTCTCCAACATATCCATCATTTTCTTTCTCAACATCATATATCTTTATAATGTCTATTTTAATTGTCACACGAGAAATATGCTTCCATATTGGTTGTAATGATTGTGAATGCTTTCTAAAACCACGATGCTCAACAATACTAAGATGATACTCATGTAGAATTATCATCTTTGCACATTTATCACGAAAAACTTGAGAATCAAAATTCCAATGTCTTAACTCAATTCTATCCATCTTCTTGTTAGGATTTAACAATGATTGACCTATAACCCTTTTTTTTTCCTTTGAATGGACAACATTTTGTATGTGTTTTCAAGTGAGATGTCTCATTCTTTGTATCACCTCTTAACTTTTTTCTGGAATAATTACATATTACTTTCCATATCTCATTAATTTTCTTCCTATCAAAATGAACCTATGCTTCAGACTTTAATTTAGCCTTTCAATCTTCTTCTTCACTACATTTATGTGATGGTTGACTTTGTGTATTTTCTAGTGAGGAGGTTGATGTAAGGAGATGAGTATTTGAATGTTGATTGGCACTTGAAGTTCTACCACTTGTTACATCCACATTAAGTGCAATGTCATTTCTTTCTTGATAGGATTGTGGTGAAAAATTCTGAAAAAATAACTTTCAAAGTTTAAATTCATATATAAGTTCAATGTACATATGTTTTATATTATCTCCCATTACCTTTTCAACATATTCACTTGCTATAATGTTTGAAGCCTCTTTCTTCTTCACAAATCTCAAACTCTACATGATAAAAGGAGGCTAGATTCGACCATTGAATCATTGACAAGGAAGTTAGGTTCAACCATTGAATCACTGACTATCTTGATGGGTTGTTATCTATTCAAATTTGGCATGGGTGGTTGTCTTTGTGATGATTGAGATGACGAATGAGTCATAGAATTTTTCACTCAAACAGTTAAACTCAAACATATCTAGATAGATAAGTCAGAGACTTAAAGGGATAAAAGTAGTTAGTTAAATAACTTCTTGGTTGTCTTATTTATTTTCAATGAGTTTTAGATTTTTCTTGATGAATATAAGTGCTTTTTTAAATATTTAATTCTTCTTTTAGTTATTTAAACTGTAAGGTGGGTGCAATAGGCTCAACCACATATTCAAAATTCCAAAATGCATATAGAGCTTAGTTAAAGTGATGTGTTTGGTTGCATAAAGTGGTCATTGTTCAACCTAAAAAAAAGTTGATAAGGGGAAAAAATGTGAAAATTTGATGTATTTATCACTCTCATTATCATTAAGTAGTCATGTACACAGTTTTGATACGTGGTATATGTCATTTGTATATCTTAGAATACTTTTTATTATAGAGGGTAATTGAATAAGTGTAGCTTTCTCATAGCAGATGTAACTCAGTATAGACTGGATTTTGTCATATTAAGACTAAAGTATTCTATACATGGCCATTCTTAGTCTCACCTTCCTATTAACACCACATTTACAATTTTAAAATGTGAGTCCATCATCATATTCTACCTTCAACAAAAAAACCCACACTTTTGAGTCTAGTATTGGTGGAAGTCACCTTAACTTTCCATTCTCAAATGCATTTATGACTACATTTTAAACCACATGTTACTCATACACTATGAAGTTCAAACTTTTTACCTTGACATGGTATTAAAAATTATTGAATCTATTCTCTGATATATTATTTTGATAATATATAAGGTGATAAAAATTGCTTTGAAATACTGTAAAAGTGCTTCCAATAGTAAATAGACAAGATCTATCATGTTTTATTAATTTATTTTTTGAGCTTTCCACCTAGAGCTTAAAATGATAAAGAAATAGCTATAACCCTAAAGCTAAAAGAGTCGGCTTCATTATAAAAGATAACAAAAATTAGCCGAATACCCATACACAAAATAACAAAACAGAGTAGCCACTTTTGAGCCATAAAACAGAGTAAGTTGGAGATCTAAATCATCTGATTCATATGAACATCAGATAAGGAAACATTTTATACATCTATAATCTGCCTGATAAGATCAAGAAGAAGAATAAATTGAAGAGGACTAACCAGGGAGAGAGCTGAGAACGACAAATGGCTGAGAGTTGAGATTGGCAAGACAGACGATAAAGAGATCAGAGAGGTGAACCGTGAGCTGCGAAATTCGAAGTGCAAAAGTGAAACTAAAAACCTTAACCTAAATACCTAATTAATATATAATTTAATTTATTAAATATATAAATTAATTAAATAAATATGATTAATTTTGGATACGGATATGTACGATTTTCAATATAATTGTATTTAAATTGTACCCGTTGTTTCACGTTCGTTTTTTACTCAAAATCGTATCCGTCTTCGAAATTTATTGAAAAAAAAATCAAAATATGTGATTTTTTTCCATTCCTAGATAAAATAGTGATTGATATGAAGAGCAATACTTATACTAATAAATAATTCTTGCCAAAAATAGAACGACGCGACACGTGTACTGTTTTCACTATGTTGAGCACCGCCTGACTGCCATCTAGAGCCCTCAGCTAGGCGGTGGCCCAAATTATTTAGTATTAGGCTATTAGCCAGAGTAACGTACGTACTAATTAAATCTCAATTTAGATTTATAATCAACGTAAAATTACATTATTCTTAGTACTCATCACACGGCAAACTCACCTCGTTAAAAATACTACATTTCCAATTTCACGTAGAAAAAGTGTTTCAATTGATTCTTTCCTTTGCGTTTTCTCTTCCTCACCGTCTAGCGCTTCGGCATTTCTCTTTCCATCTGTGCGCGCTTTTTCTTCGTAGATCTTCTTCCTTGATGTTTCACAAGGACAATTAAGTCTTAATATTTGATTTTTTTGTTCTTTTTTATATTTGTTTAATTTTGACGGTGGGATATTGGTTTTTGAGATATTAGATAATGGGTTTTCTGGACCATTTCTGATAAGGAAAGAACGAGAAGAGAGTGGTTTGTTCGTTCTGTTTGCTTCGTGGGAGTCTGAAAGGAGATTCGAAATGGGTTTTGTGAATACTATATTGGGTTTTTTGGGATTTGGAGTTGGGATTACTATTGGTCTTGTTGCTGGGTATATTTTCTTCATCTATGTCCAATCCAGCGATGTTAAGGTATCTGTTTATTCCTTATTCATTGCGTTGTTTTCTTTTTAATAATAATTTTGGTTTTTCGGAGAAATGCAATGCAATTGAAGAAGGGAGTGGAATTGTACGGAAACATATTCAAACTAATCACGTCAAAATAAGTTTTGAATGAAAAAGTTGTTAATTTTTCTGTAAAATTTGATGGGTAAAATGTGTACGTAAATTTATGTGTATCTGCAAATGTGTGATAAATAAGTTTTGAAATTAAAAAGTCGTTAATTTTTCTATAAAATTTTGACTCGTAAAATGTATATGTAAATTTGTAAGTGTGTATGTAAATATGTGTATTTCTCTTTGAAGAATAAATATTACATTTTTAATTGTGTTACAAATAGTTGTCAAATATGTGAATAAATATTTCATATCATCATTTCTAACTGTGTGTGTTAATATATATGCTACTATTATTCACTAAACACTTAGATAAAATGACCCATTTTTATAGAATAAAAACACATTTTTAGCCATTTTTTTTTATGTTTTTACTGCATATTTGTCATATATATAATAAAGTAACAAAAATAACACAAAAATTTGAAATCCTAGAGTCATTCTGTGCGCCTCTAATATGTGTTAAACACATAAACAAAATTGGTTTAAAAGTGGACCATTATTGAAAAAAGGTGGCCTTTTTGTCCATGTGTTTAGTGGCACAGTCAAACCGCTGCTCCGAAATCACTTTTATACAACAAAGCTCTCATTTTCTTTTTATCGGTGGCCGTGGCACACCAAAAATGTTACATGAAATTTGGACTCAGAATATTAAGGAATATATTTCCTTCTTACTAAAGATGACATAAGTTTCTTTGTTGGGGGTTCGGTATTTCATATTTGATTCTTAGTAGCCTAACCGTTTGTTGAATTCTTTATTCTTATTTTGAAATTTGATTTCTTATCAGCTCTTTATAACATTAAATTATTTCAGGAAAAAAATTGACAATATTTTTCCCACTTTTAAAGGGGTGGAATGCTATTATTTTCCGTTATTTTATCTCTCTGTTTTTAATTATCATTAGTCTCTTGCAATGGATTTGTATTTGTGTATTTCATTCCTATCTGTGATGATGATTTTTGCATTACCCTATTAATAATGCATCATAGAATACTGTACTATTTATGCAGTAATATGGTTGCCTGATAATGAATTCATTCATTAATTTAGCTTCATGATTCTTGTGATTGGCTACCATACTAAAATTTTCATTTAGAAACTGAAGGAGTAGGTAAAAAATGATGTTAAATGAGATAGTAATGAAGATGACTTTCTCTATGTATGTGCTTATGCATCTAATGAGAAAAATTAACAGCCTAAATGCAAAAGTAGGGATGGGAAAAATCCCTTAAGTGAGTCCTAACCATATTATACCAAATTAGCGAAGAGAAACAACACCAATATATTTGGGTGAGTGGCCCTCAAAGTCACTTTACTTGTGTCAAGTAAATATTTTAGTTACTTTGCTTTCACAAGAGACACTTAAGTCACTTTCTTACTAAAAATTGGACATGTTAGTTACTTTTTAAACAATAAAATATTATTTTATTAATAAAAATTTTTGACAAAATAATAAATTTTATTTAATAGGGATGACTAATTCTTCAATTCATTTTATTTGTGTCATTATGACACTTTGATCAAGTAGTTTTTGCAAGGAACACACAACTCACTTGATTTTTAAAATTGGAACACTTTAGTCACATACTTTCATAGTTATGTGACTAAAATGTCCATTTTTATAGTAAAAAATGGATACTTTAGTCATATAATTATGAAATTATTGTTAGGAGAATCACAATTTCAATTCGAACTTAATCAAGCTCTAAACAACGGAATTAAACCTATTCTCCTTCTTTGTGTGAATATTTTAGGAAACAAATAAATAGAGCTTAAAATGAAACATGCACAAAATCAACACAAGTAATTTACGTGGAAAAACCTTCCCGGTGTAGTAAGGAAACAACTACGGCACTCATCTCCAAAACATCCACTATCAAGAAACAATTGTACGACAGTTCTCTCTAGGTAAAACTAGGGGCAAACAATCAACAACATCATCAAGAATACACTTCTTAGAAACTAACAATTATTTCAAGAAGAATGGAGAGATTTAACCCAATTTGTAGTCATTGTTCACTGCTCAGAATTTCTCAAACCGGTGAGCCAAATCCAAATCCCATCGCACAGATTAAAGAGTCTTGAGTCGTGAACCTGTCTGCAAAATTTCAGCTTAATCAGACCACAAACGACCTTCCATCGGAGCACTTGATGAAGACTTGCTGGAGAAGGAGAAACTGAAAAACTGAGAGCAGTTTTTCTGCTGCAGCTGCTGCTTTTGCTGCACACGTTTTTCTCTGCAGAATTTTCCACACACAACAAACGCTAAATGAGTTTATTAATTAAAGCAATGAAATGACATAATTGCCTCTTCTTACTCCATGGGCTTTTAAGCCACATGGGTTTCCCTTAACTCCTTCAAATCAAGAGGAAAACCCAACAATTATGTGACTAAAGTGTATCAATTTTAAAAATCAAGTGACTTATGTGTCCCTTGCAAAAACTACATGACTTGATATATTTTTAGTGACTTCTAGGGTAATTTTCCCTTTAATAGGGAGCAACATTATCATTTTAAAGTTTTTCCTCCTTTTATGGTTTAATTTTGGGGCTATTTTTGAAAATATCAACATTTTTTATTTCATAGATTTTTTTGTCAATCCTTTCTATTCTTTCCATGTCTGAAAAAAAAAACTAGAATATATCAACAACCATACCAGCTATTGCTCCAAACAGTTTGGAGCTGCTATGGTGGCTGATATTTTGTATTTCATTTTTTTTCTGCTATGAAGAGAATAGAAAGGATTGATAATTTTTTTTTGAGAAAATGTAGCAAAAAAATGCCTAATATTAAGCTTTATAATTAAAAAATGGCCATAAAACTAAACCATAAAAAGATATAAGAGTATAAAGGAGGAAAATTTTTGAATGATAAATTTGTTCCATTTTTATATTCTGTCAGATATTTATATTAATAAAATAATATTTTATGATTCAAAAAGTTACTAACATGTCTCAATTTTACTGAGACTTAAGTGCCCCTTGTGAAAGTAAAGTGACTAAAATGTACACTTGACACAAGCAAAATGACTATTGGGTACTTAATACAATATATTTCTATTTAAACTCATATTTTTCTAATAGAGGAAGGTTTGAAGTCATCACTGCACTTTGAGAATGTTTAAGAATTTGACATTTTTTTTCCTGCAATTTTTTAAGTTCTAATTCTTTGTGTTCCAAATTTTAGGATCCAGAAATTCGTCCACTGGCTGATCAAGACTCTGAGACTTTGCAGCAAATGATGCCGGAGATACCACTTTGGGTTAAAAATCCCGATTATGATCGTGTATGCGAGTACTTGTTTTTGCTGCATATTCTTGGTATTGGATGCTTTATATTTTGACATTTTCGTTCTTGTTTATTGGGACTCTAGGTTGACTGGCTGAACAAGTTTATTGAGTATATGTGGCCTTATCTTGACAAGGTGATGCATTATTTGGTTACTTTTAAATTATTTCCCTATCATTTTCTTCTTATCTACTTTGATGATTGTTTTTGGCTCGTATATATTTTTTTATGCAGGCAATCTGCAAGACGGCAAAGACTGTTGCAGAGCCCATAATTGCTGAGGAAATTCCAAAATACAAGATTGACTCTGTTGAATTTGTATCACTGACTTTAGGGTGCCTACCTCCAACTTTTCAAGGTTAGAATTTTTGGGAACATTTTTTTATGGTTTGTGTTAAGTATCCTAGTGTTACATAAATGACATGGGTGTTGGGCCAGGTGGGCGCTATAAACTTTAAATTGACAGAAAGTTATACAAAACCAATACTTGTTATTAACAAACATGACATACTATTTGAAGAATAAAATAGATACTAAGCAAATGAGACTTTATAACGATTTTGTTTCCTATTTTAATCTTTTCTGCTAATAATCAAATCACATTAGTTTTATATATATCACTTCATTCCCTTTGTTTATGACCGGAATGCTGCTCACTTCAATCCCTTTGTTTATGACCGAAATGCTGCTCACTTCATTCCCTTTGTTTATGACCGAAATGCTGCTAGTTTCATATGTACAATTTCCCTTTGGAAATTGTCAACTTATTTATATAATGGGTATAAAATAGACTTGATGCATACATTCTTTTTCTGATTTAGGTTGTAAAATTAGCAGACGGAGACCTTGAAAAGTAGATTTAAGTTTGTGAACATATATCATTCACAAGCAACTAATTGTAATGTCCTAGAAGTGAACTTTACAAATGTTGTAAGTTGAGCCTATTAAGTATGCAATTTTTTTATGGCAGTCTGGTTTTCCTTAATACTAGATGCAGTATTGTTTTTTATTTTTATGTTTTAAATAACATATGTTTGTTGTTGTTTAGACAGCTAAGAGTTTAATAACAGCTTTCCAAAACTTTTGTAGATAACTGATAAATTTCCGCACTGTAATCAAAATTGGTTATTCATTTCTATAACAATGTATTGCATACAATGGGCTGCTAATTTTTTTTATTTAAAATTTATTCTTGTCAGGTATGAAAGTATATGTCACTGATGAGAAGGAGTTGATCATGCAACCTTCCATAAAATGGGCTGCAAATCCTAATGTCATTGTTGCCATAAAAGCATTTGGCTTGAAAGTAACTGCTCAGGTTACTGGTTTAGCTAGAGAAGTGCTCCAATTTATTATTATTATATTTATCTTGCACGGAGAGAGGGAAAGGGAGAAAGAGAGTTGCTGCTGTTAACACTGTTGCTTCTTTATATCAGGTGGTAGATTTGCAAGTTTTTCTCTCTCCACGTATAACTCTAAAGCCATTAGTTCCAAGCTTCCCTTGTTTCGCGAGCATACATGTGTCTCTCATGGAGAAGGTTTGTGAACAAAAATCAGTTTCTGCCTTGGTTGTCCGAGGTTTTTGTTTGTTAATGTTTGAAGGAGACTTTCCCCATTTCATATAACATATACAGTTGATATATTTCAGAATTATAATGTCCACTATCAAACATACTTCTAAGGGGTTCAAAAGCAATTACTTGATAATTTCCTTTGATATTATTTTTATCTCATTCTCGTCCACATAGAAGGAGAAGAAAATAAAAATTTTAGGTACAACCTCAAAATATATTTTTGTGGTTAAAATTTGGCCAGTTACGTGACCAACTTTTGGCCACATAAGGGATAAGTAATGTTTTTGCCTTAGAGAAACACACCAAAAAGAAGAGAAACAAAGAAAAGTTAAAAAAATAATTTCCTTTGATGAGAAATAGTGTTGTATGTGTGAGAGAGTGGGAGAGTATATTTTAAAAAAATATAAAAATATTTGGGATATTTTTCTAAAAGGGGAGTAACTTAATAGTGAGTTTGGTAAACACTTGTGTCATTATTTTGGGTTTATTTCAATTTGTTGTATTGTCTCTCACTTTGTACCCTTAATTTTATTAGTGAAAAAAATATTTTTCGGAGTTTGTCTCGTGAACGTAGTCCAAATTAAAGGGTGAATTATGTTAAATTGCCGGTATCATTATTTTACTTTGTTGAATTTATTTTATTTTTACCCGTTATGCCCTAACAACTGGTATTAGAGCTAGTCTAGTAAAATTCTTAGTATGTTATGTGGTTGTAGCATAGACTGATCTGTCACAGTTGAAAAGATTTTATTAGGTCTAGGGCGTATTTATTTGTAGAAAAAGAAACACAATAGAGAGAAAAAAATGTTAAGCCAGAATGTAGATATTGAGAAATTTAATGACAATAATAATTTCTCTTTATGGCAAAGGAGGATGAAAGATATTCTCATTCAACAGAAGATTTATAAAGAGTTGTTGGGGAAAGAAAAGAAGGCAACAACCGTCACCGAGGAACAGTGGGAGAAGATAGATGGGATTGCAACCAGTACAATCCGTCTAAATCTCTCAGATAATGTCTTGAAAAATATTGAATCAAAAAATTGCAAGACTACAAAAGAAACATGAGAGACTCTAGAAAACGCGTACATGTCAAAGAACCTTGCTAATAGATTTTATTTGTGGAAGGAGCTATATCAGATGAGGAAGGAAGATAATGTGAACATGATGCAACACGTTAGCGATTTCAACAACAAGTTTTTTCACTTAGCAAGATTCAATGTGAGTTTTGGCGATGAAGAGAGAGTTATGATGTTGGTGGCATCACTACCCTCATCATGTAATCATCTCACAACTCTGACTTATGCGAAAGAGAAGATGGAGTTTGAAGTTATTGTAGAAGCCCTGTTGTCATATGAGAAACATAATAGGGAGAGAGATTCAGAAGCATAAGTCCTTATCACAGAGTCCAAAGGAGGGAGACAGTATAGAGAACAGAAACCTAGAGGCAAGAGCAGAGACAAATCAAACAAATATGTCAATATTGAATGCCATCATTGTAAGAAGAAGGATCACATCAAAAAAAATTACTGGGTGTTCAAGAAGGAACAGGAAACGAGCAAAAGCAAAGTAGTGAAGAAATACGACAACAGTGACGATGAGTAAACAAATATCATAGACGAGTTCAATATCGTTTATGATGAAGATTTTTTCAATCTTGCATCACACGAGACTAGTTGGGTGATTGATAGTGGTGCTACAATTCACCTTACATCGCGTAAAGAATTTTTCTCATAATGTGCACTTAGAAGTTTTGGTGTTGTTTGAAGGATGTCAAGCATACTCCAAGTATGCGCCTGAATTTGATCTCTGTACGAAAACTTGTAAATGAAGGATATTGCAGTTCCTTTATACAAATGGAAACTTACAAAAGGCTGCTTAGTAGTGGATGGAGGTGAGAAGCATACAACTCTGTATATAATGCAAGCGAAGTTCTTCACCGACACAGTAAATGCCGTAGAGAAAGACAATGCAGTTGAATTATGGCATAACAGACTCAGTCACATGGGTGAAAAAGGTATGACAAGTTTAGTCAGGAAGAAAATACTGCTAGAAACGAATGAAGTACATTTGGATAAATATGTCGATTGTCTAGCAGGAAAGCAAAACATAGTTGCTTTTAAGAGTTCCCCTCCATCCAGAATGAATAATATTTTAGATCTAATTCATTCAAATTTGTGTGGATCAATGCCAAAGTCACTTGGTGGTGCTCAATACTTTGTGACTTTCATAGACGATCATTCAAGGAAGACATGGGTACATCTTCTGAAGACAAAGGATCAAGTGTTAGATGTTTTAAAAAAATTTCATGCCTCAGTTGAGAGACAAATTGGGAAGAATCTGAAATGCATTTGGACAGACAATGATGGAGAATACATAGGAACTTTTCATGCTTACTATAAAAGGTATGGTAATCGGTATCAGATGACACCTCCAAAGATCGTAGTTGAATGGCTTAGCTGAGAGGATGGACCGAACTTTGATGGAGAGAGTAAGATGTTTACTCTCTCATGCAAAGTTGCCTAAAACTTTCTAGGGTGAAGCCATACTCACAATTGTACATGTGTTGAATCTTTCACCCTGTACTCCTCTCAAGATGGATGTTCTAGATAAAGTGTGGTCATGAAATGACGTTTCCTACAATCATTTGCAGGTGTTTGGTTGCAAAGTATTTGTTCATATCCTCAAGGATGAGAGATCCAAACTTGATGCCAAGACAAAACAGTGTATTTTTATTGGCTATGGTCAAAATTAATTTGGCTATAGATTTTATGATCCGGTTGCAAAGAGACTTGTCAGGAGCCATAATGTTATATTTGTTGAAGATGAGATCATTGAAGATATTGTCAAAATGAAGAAGGATGTTTGGAATTCCAATGGTGACTTATCAAATTTGGAATTAATTCCTCCTATATCAGTGCCAAGACAAGTTGAAGTTGAAGATGAAGACTAGGTTTATCCACCTGATGAAGATGATGCTCCCATAGAAATTGGTTATGAAGATGTACATTATCCAACACCAACACCAACACCAATACCAACACCTGTGGCTTCTCTTGTTCCACTGAGAGGAAGTGATAGACTGAGATGACCCTTTACTATATATTCTCCAGATGAGTATGTAACTTTCACTGATGGGGAAGAAACTAAGAGTTATGAAGATGACGAATTCAAACAAAAATGGATTGAAGTCATGCAAGATGAGATGAAGTTCTTGTATGAGAACAAAACTTTTGAGCTGATGAAGCTGCCCAAAAGGAAATAGGGCTTTGAAAAATAAATGGATGTTCAGGGTGAAGCATGAAGAACACAGTTCCTGTCTGTGATACAAAGCCAAACTGGTTGTCAAGGGATTTAGCCAAAGAAAAGGAATTGACTTTGATGAGATCTTCTCATCAGTTGTGAAAATGACATCCATCAGTACTGTGTTGGGATTAGCAACAAGTCATACCTAGAGGTTGAGCAAATGAATGTCAAAACTGCCTTCCTATATGGTGACTTAGAAGAAGAGATATACATGGAGCAGCTAGAGGGTTTCAAGCAAAAGGAAAAAGAGGATTATATTTGCAAATTGAAGAAAAACCTCTATGGTTTAAAACACACACCGAGACAATAGTACAAGAAGTATGAGTCTGTTATAGGGAGCAAGGTTACAAAAAGACTACTTTAGACTATTATGTTTTTGTCTAAATATTCTTTGATCATGATTTCATTATTTTTTTGCTCTATATGGATGATATGTTGATTGTTGGTCGAAATATTTCCAGAATTAACAACTTGAAAAAACAGTTGAGTAAATCTTTTGCCATGAAAGAATTGGGGCCAACAATGCAGATTCTTGGCATGAATATTATTAGAGATAGAGGCGTCAAGAAATTATGGTTGTGATAAGAGAAGTACATTGAGAAAGTATTTTAGAGATTTCATATGGACAAGTCTTAAAGCGATTAGTTGCTCTCTTGCTAATCACTTTAAGCTAAGTTCTAAGTAGATCCCTTCTACAGACAAAGAGAAGGAAGAGATGAAAAATGTTTCATATGTTTCAATAGTTGGAAGTTTAATGTATGCCATGGTTTGTACATGACCAGATATCGCTCATGTAGTTGGAGTTGTGAGTAGATTTCTTTCAAATCCTGAAAAGGAACATTGAGTTGCAATGAAATGAATTTTTAGGTTTCTTTGAGGTTCTTCCAAAATATGCCTATGTTTTGGAAATGAAAAACATGTGTTAGTTGAATATAAAGATGCAGATATGACTGACGATGTGGATTCCAGAAAACGCATTTCAGGTTACCTGATTACATTTGCAGGAGGAGTTGTGTCATGGCAGGCAAAGTTACAAAAATGTTGCACAGTCTACTACAAAAGCAAAGTTTATAGCAACAACGTAAGCATGTATAGAGTTACTATGGATGAAAAATCTCTTGAAAGAACTTAGGTCACAACAATACAGTTACTAGTTATTTTGTGATAGTCAGAGTACTATCCACCTTGAAAAAAATGCCACATTTCATTCGAGATCAAAACATATTGATGTGAGATATCATTGGATTAAAGATGTAATGGAAAAGAAGTTACTATAGCTTGAGAAGATCTATACAGAAGAAAATGGATCAGACATGTTGACGAAAATTCTTCCAAGACAAAATTTTGAATACTGTTGTTTAACTGTTGGATTGGTGGAGCCTTCCATGTTGTCAGGAAGAAGAGATTTGTAGGTCCTGCTCACATAGAAGGGGAAAAAAATAAAAATAAGTGAAACCACATTTGACAAATTTATCAAATAATTTTTTTTGTGGCTAAAATTTGGCCACATAAGCGATAGGCAATTTTGTCTATAAATGGACAATGTTTTTGCCTTTGAGAGACACACCAAAAAAGAGAAGCAAAGCAAAGCAAAAAGAATAATTTTCTTTGATGAAAAATAGTGTTGTATGTGTGAGAGAGTGGGAGATAATATTTTAGAAAAATATTTGAGATATTTTTCTAAAAAGGGAGTGACAAAATAGTGAGTTTGCAAAACACATGTGTCATTATTTTGAGTTTATCTCAATTTAATGTATTATCTCTCACTTTGTACCTATTAATTTTATTAGTAGAAGAAATATGTTTCAGAGTTTATCCGACGTCCCAAATTAAAGGGTGAATCACGTTAAATTATAGTGTCATTATTTTATTCTGTTAAATTTATTTTATTTTTACCCTTTGTGTTTCATAAGTTTGGATATTTCAAATTATAAATATCTCATTCTCCATAAATTATACTGAAGTATCCTCCTTCTCCTGCAATTTTTCCTTTTGGTAGAAGTCTATGATTTTATTTTAATTTTTTTATTTATGAAAAAATTGAAAACAAGTCTGAGGACAGAACACTAGCATCAGACTTAGAACTGTAAGAATCACTCCTGTGGACCTTAAGTACTGTCCATGTCAAAGCTTTGTTGTGCTTCTCACTAACCAGAAAAGAATTAAAAGTGTGCTACTAAATTTTAATCTGTCTTCATTATTACCCTCTTTATCTAAGATTAGTAGCTGGAACCAAGAATAAATGACCTAAAAAAATGTGAACCAAGATCCCTGGTTTACACAAACATTGAATTGAGCTCACTTATCCATTGCAAATGCGTTAATCCATGGGTTTAGATTTTTTCTGGAGTCCATATTATGGTAATGTTGTAACAAAATAAGGTCTGGAGTATTGCAACATACATGACCTTAAGTGCTTAACATCTTAATCATACCAAATTAAAGCATGGGCCTCAAACTTGGTGTCCACTCCTTTGGTAAACTAATGACTGTTTTCTTCTGTACCTCATTTCATGCAATACTTATGGAACCTTGACGATTTGGCTTGTAAGTCAAGTAAAAAAGGTTCAGCTCTTACCATGGGTTAACTTGCAGTTTGCTTTTATGACTTCAATGAATAAATCCATGGTCTAACTCCCTCTAAAAGAACTCTCAAAGAGGAAGGGTTGCCATAGACTTATAAGTGTAGCAGAAACCCAATGCTTAGTCGATGTGTGACTTCAACACTCCCCATCACATCGATTTCCGACTGGGGATATGGAGTACCTCTCCCACACACCGGCGCAGGGTCCATCTCCTACAACCGGCCGGGTACCGACCGAGTCACCTGGCTCTGATACCATGAAATCCATGGCCTAACTCCCTCCAAAAGAGCTCTCAAAGAGGAAGAGTTGCCATAGACTTATAAGTGCAGCAGAAACCCAATACTTAGTCGATGTGGACTTCAACACTCAAAGCATTCCATCATTTTAGTGTTTTAACTCATGGGTGTAATTGTGGCTTTTGAAACTTGTTATTTTTTTGGTTCAAATTTGAAACATGTTGGTGATACTGCTCATTGGTGCTATGATATATGACAGATCTGTTGCTCGATAATGTTACTTGCTCTTAATTCTTAGAATCTAAATTTTTAACTACATATTTTCTTGGTGAGCATTGGTAGACCTTGAATTTTGCCTAGATATCAATTAGATGGTTGTACTTGGAAAAATATTCATTTAACTCCATACAATAGGTTTTGGTATTTTTGTTTTTCAGATCCCAATGGCTTAGTTTCACATTTATGCAAGAGTTCTTATTGCATGTTCCCCAGCATGTGCTTATACCATATATTTGATATTGTGGCAAACCTCAGGGCGTTTTCCTGATAGTTTCCCGTACTTTTTTAAGTTAATAATCTTGATATTTTATGTTAAGGATTGTCTTGCACTATAATTTCCTTGTAAGTTTGATTATTTTGATGTTTATTCATAAACCACCATTGGAGAGTTGCATACCTTCTTTTTAGCTGTTCGGTGATAATTCCTTCTTGTTTTTGTAGCCGCATGTTGATTTTGGGTTAAAGCTTATAGGGGCTGATCTTATGTCAATACCCGGCCTCTATAGATTTGTCCAGGTACTGTGACCTTGCCTTTTTTGTCTTTGTACCTATTGATCTCTCTTCCCTTGTTGCTCTTGTTAGATGATGTATGGTTATTGTTGTACGTTGTCCGGTCTAGATGGCATGGATATTTATAATATCACGTAACTCTCTTGATGTTCACCATTATTACAATTGCCTAAACATTTTGGAACTTTAGCAATTTGATTCAGCCTTGCAAATGCTCGGTCATGGGTTTTATTCAGAGTTTTGATCATATTGGTCTTAACTTCATCTGTAAGGCTTATTTTTCAGGAGCTAATCAAAGAACGGGTTGCCGGTATGTATCTTTGGCCCAAGACCCTTGAAGTACCAATTATGGACCCAGCAAAGTATGTGCCTTTGTTCCTCTCAAATTTAAATCCGACAAAAATTCTTTCGAGATTCTTCTAAGATTTGGCTGACGTATCTGATTGGAATTCTAGAGCCTTGCGAAGGCCTGTTGGAATTCTCCATGTGAAGATATTACGGGCAACAAAGCTGAAAAAGAAAGATCTTTTAGGTGCATCGGATCCTTATGTGAAAATAAAGCTTACAGAAGATAAGCTTCCTTCTAAGAAGACAACTGTCAAACATAAGAACTTGAATCCCGAATGGAATGAGGAATTTAAGTTTTTGGTTAGAGATCTAAAAACCCAGGCTTTGGAGTTTCATGTTTTTGATTGGGAGCAGGTATGTTTGCCTACTTACTAGTCACCTGTAAAAAGTTGAGTTTCCTTTAATTGTCTTGTGCTTCTAAATCATTTTGTCTCATCCCAGGTTGGCAAACATGACAAAATGGGTATGAATGTAGTTCCTTTGGAAGATCTTCCACAAGAAGAGCCAAAAGTCGTGACTCTTGACCTTCTTAAAAGTATGGAATCAGACGATGCTCGAAATGACAAGTCACGTGGGCAGATTGTTGTTGAATTTTTATACAAACCTTTCAAAGAGGAGGACATGCAGAGAGACTTTGATGATAGAAAGATGGTACAGAAAGCTCCCGAAGGAACACCTGCTGGTGGAGGTCTGCTTGTTGTCATTGTTCACGAAGCACAGGATCTTGAAGGAAAACATAAAGTTAATCCATACGCTCGTGTACTTTTCAGAGGGGAGGAGAAAAAGACTAAGGTACGAGGATGGGATGGCTGTTCTGTTAACCGTACTTTTTTTTGGTGAATAATTTGTTTACCGTATGGTCTGTGGGTAATAATGTTTTGCTGCTACAGCATATAAAGAAGAACAGAGATCCCAGGTGGGAGGAGGAATTTCAGTTTACAGTTCTGGAACCTCCTACAAATGAAAAACTACATGTGGAAGTTATGAGCAGCTCATCGAAGTTGGGGATTTTACATCCAAAGGTACACAACAGAAAAAACTGATAGTGGTCACGATTCTTTTCATACATTTTAAATTAAGGTTGCATAACACTCACATCCCTTCATACACTGACGGGTTTCGAATCGATGCTTGTTGAGTGCTCACAAGGAGTATATACCATTAAATTGCAAGGTTATTGTCTTGTTCTTTTGTGGTATACTCCAGTCCAGTACAAGTAGTATAATTACTGCTCTTAGTTTTCTCTAATCAATAATTAAGAATATGGCGGTTTGTATTCTTTGTTTCTTGTGTTGTGTTAGGAATCTTTGGGTTATGTTGATATCAATCTATCGGATGTTGTTTCCAACAAACGGATCAATGAAAAGTATCATCTTATAGACTCGAAGAATGGGAAGATCCAAGTTGAGTTGCAATGGAGAACCTCATGAGCTTTGATTTCTGCCAATTCTCAATTTTAGTTGGAAGCATTTCTTCGTGGGATTTTTTCTCTCTCTCTTTTAATACTTATTGTATTCAGAATGCCTAGTTTTTTTTTAACATATATATTTCATTTTGTACACATGAGGTTAATAATGAAACAAATTGCAAAATGGGACCCTTAAGAATTCAAATCTGTATCAAATCTTTAATGCTAAGAGCAAAACAGAAAGAAAATAAAAAGGCATTGTCCTCCTATTTTATCTTATTTTTTCCTTTTTCGTTAGTTATGCATAATTAAGTTATTTAATTATTTTTTTTAATTTATTTAATAAAAAATATATTTGTTCATTTTCTTATATCGTTAAAAATAGGTTTATTTACATTATAAAAGAAATAAATATATTTTTATAAAGGATTAAAAAAGATATTTGACGTATTAAGTATAATACAATTAAATATATTATGTTTTAGTACGAAGTGTCCTAAAACACTTTAGATTAAATAATTTTTATTATTTGATCCTTAGACTCGAAAGGTTTTCATTCAATACGTTTTATTTAAAAAAATTAATCGATAAAAAATAAATTATATTATTTTGATATTTTTTTTATTAAAAAATTTATTTATTTTAAACTAATTAAATATAATATTTAAAAACATTAAAAATTAAATTTAAGATGAAATTATTTTAAAAAATCAACAATATTAATATTATAATAAAAAAATTATTTAAATAATATAATGTCAAATAATAAATATTAAAATGAAATGTTTTTGAATTTTTTTCATATTAATTATACTTTTTTACGTTAAAATCACATTTTTAATCATGTTTAATTACTTGACATAAAAATAATAATATTTTCATATGTAAATTGTTAAAATAATCTATTTTGTTATTAATTAGTTTATTTTTTCATAGTTACGTGACTAAATGACATCAATTATAATTTAAAAATTATAACAATATAAATAATCAAATCTATGTTTTCGAAATCAAACATTGTAATTCCTATGCCAATAAGATCTATAATTTCTCTAATTTGATTATTTAAATTATAAATAATATTATTTAATAATTTAATTTTAAAAAATTGATTAATAAAGTAATATTTTTATATTAAAATAATATATTTTGTTTTTAATGTACTTATTTTTCTAAATAATTTAAGTATCATTCTTTTTTAATTTAAATAATAAAACAATGCTAATGACTTAATATAAGTATCTTATATTTATTACTATAGGTGTAAATTGTGATAAAATGTTAATGAAACATAGTACAATTTATTAATTTTCAAAATACATATCATATTGTTTCATTTAATTTGTAAGAAGATTAGATAATAATGAAATAATATTAATTAATAAATTTTATTTATCCTCAGTATAACTAAATAAGAGAAATATAAATAATAAAAAATATGATACATGATTATTTATAATATGAGTATAATAAAAAAATATGTAATATATGTTTAAAATTTGGTATATCGGGACTACAATCTAAATAATATAAAATAAGATGAGATATTATTTAAAAAATGAGATAATATTATACTGTGAATATATTAAAGATACTAAATGAGATATAAGATGAGAAAAGAAAATCTCTACATAACACTAAATACATTAACTATGTGTTTTATTGTATATAATAAAAATTGTACTATTATGTAAAAAATTAATACCAATAATAAATGTGTATCTAAATTGTGTGAAAACTTAATTAAGCAAGTTTTAAGTTTTAATTTTATCATTGTGTCTTGATTTTTTGATTTATCTCAAACTAAAATTAATTTTTTAAATATAATAAAATGTAAAAATAAATTAAATATTGATTTAAATAAAATTTTATGATGAAATTATTTAAATATATAAGAAAATTATATAAATAAATTAAATATTATTTAAAATATAAATTATTTTATTAATATATTTAACATTAATTTTATTATAAATATTGTAATAATATACGATATATAATAATTATAATATAATGTAATTATGTTTAATATATTTAATATATTATTCAAACATATAATATGAGTGTTATATGTATAATTATAAATTTTAAAAATGTTATTTTTTTAAGTTTATTGTCCTACTATTTTTTATTATAACATTAATATAGTTTTTAAAAATTAACCAAATATAATTTAATTGGGTAGGAGAAAATACTAAAAACAATTTTTATTAATTTTCAAAATTTAGATTAAATATAATTTGTACACAATAAAAAATGTACGGAATAATCCCACCCATATCTTTTAAGAAATATTCATAGAGAAGTGTGCCTGAACTTTTGTACGAGTCCTATCCGATCTACCCAAAATGAATGGGAAGAATTGATTTTACAAGTTACACGTGGCAACGTCCGTTCTTATTCTTAAAGCACAATTGGATTGTTGTTCGCAGACCCATATTTCTCAATACTTGAATTTCCGCTGTGCAGTGATCTCTTGAGTTTGGGCTTCTATGGCGTTACCTGTGGTGGATACTGAATATCTGAAGGAGATCGATAAGGCTCGTCGAGACCTTCGCGCTCTCATTTCCTCCAGAAACTGTGCTCCAATTATGCTCCGCTTGGCGTACGTAATTTCTACTCTCTTTTATTTCTTAATTGCTTATTTCTGAAATTTTGACGCAAAATGTAAAAATAAAATAAAATATTGTGTTAAGAAAACGTATGATGTTCCTGCAGGTGGCACGATGCTGGGACATATGATGCAAAGACAAAGACTGGTGGACCAAATGGTTCGATTAGGAATGAGGAAGAATTTACTCATGGTGCTAATAGTGGTTTGAAGAAAGCCATTGATTGGTGTGGTATGGGTTACTTACCTATTGTTTTTAGGGGAAAAAAAATAAAAAATAAAAAAATTTCTAGAACTATTAGTTACTGGCAATTTGCATTTTGTTTAGCTATTATGAAACACACTTGCTATTTTGAATGCTGAATTTTTCCCATCAGTTAACATGTTATGACTTAGAATGTCATTTATTCTGTATTTGATTTGGGATGAATCTTCGAATTAAACCAGTGTAATAAGGCCTCAGTGTTGCAACTTTAGTCTATATGACATAGGAGAGGAGGCAAAGGTGTAATGGCTGCTTATCGCACTTGTTTAATGACTTCTTAGGAAGGTTAGGTGTCATGGAATTATCATCTATTGCATGTTGGTTGCTATACAAGTTCCCTTTTCTAGAAGCAGTATTTTTACTGTACTGACAAACTCCTTATAATTATTCACTGCCTACACATGATAGTGATATTCATATAGCTTATACGATGGTGCCCTAATATCTGGGCAGTTAAATGATCATGATGTTGTCGTTTAGAATATCTTACTCAAATGTTCTATTTTCACTTTTTTGTTTTGTTTTAGTCAATCTGATAATTAATACTCACAGTTGCAAGGAACTTGGAAACTTTCTTAAATGTTCCCATTGATTGAAATGGTTATTTGGATTAATCTTATATCAATTACCTATCTGTATCATATTGTTGTACTTTACAATGTGACTAAAGAACGTCATTACATAGATTGTGAATGCATTATACTCTGTAAAAATTGAATGAATTCCATAGACAGACATGAATGAAAATGAACACAACCATAAAATCACTAAGATAACTCACGTGTGCAATATTAATTAGACATTGTCTAAATTATCTGTGGTACCATTCAAGTTGTTGATTCTGATTCTTAAAATCTACTCTTATGCTACTTTATATGTCTGCTTCTAAGGACTTTCAACTTATTGCATGTTAGCATAGATAATTACATAGACTAAAGATTGTTTTCAATAGTTGGGTTCTTCATTTGAATTTGAACAGTCATTTTATCTGATTGCAGAGGAAGTGAAAGCTAAACATCCAGGAATTACATATGCAGACTTATATCAGGTGATTATCATGTTGAAAGAGTCATTTTTGAAGTTTAGCGAGCGACGTGGTGGCCATTAGTTACATTCTGTGTTACAACATTTTTGTTTGTGTTGGTATCTTTGATATGACTTGGAAAATTGCATGTGTAGAAATTTTATCAACCCGCACTCTCGTTTCTAGATATTCTTGCAGTTATCAAAACAATTAATGTATAGAATATTGGATGGGAAAGTAATTAGAGCTTTAACTGGAAAGTGGGACATTGTTAACATAGCTCATTACTTAACTAGCTTATTGCCCTACTCTTTTGGAGGCTTAGATTGATCTGTTCTCTTCCCTCTTCCCTCTTCCCTCTTTGATCTTTGTTTTTTCAGGTTAAAACTTAAAATCCCTTAATCTCCTCTTCCACCAACTCCTCGAAGAAGGAAAAATAAGGAATAACAATTTTAGGGTGAGAGAGGTCCCATTCCTTTGAAGTTGTCTTTGATTAGGAAATATGATAGTAAAGTTATTCCAGTCAGTAACTGTTCATGAGACAATGATGTAAAACTCCTGAAAATGTTTAAAATCATTCGATTTTTTTTTAAATAATTGTGTAAGGGATAGTATACATAATTCCATTAGACAACTGCTTTCTGAGTAAAAAGTATTGATACCCTGTTTTCAGCTTGCAGGTGTTGTTGCAGTTGAAGTCACTGGGGGCCCAACTATTGACTTTGTACCAGGAAGAAAGGTAATCTACTGTGGTTCATTGAGAAACCATAAATGGTTATCATACTATTGCTCTTCATTAACTGTTTTTGGTTTTCCTAGGATTCAAAAATTTCTCCCAAGGAAGGACGACTTCCAGATGCTAAACTAGGTCAGTCAAATATAACAAAACTATTGGTTGCTTTACTTGTAGAGGATGGCTCATAACTCCTGATTAGGGGAGCATTGTTTTGTAAGAAGTCAGATTATACAATTAGTTCACAAATACCATTCTTACAT
This sequence comes from Hippophae rhamnoides, assembly GCA_033030585.1. NCBI lineage: Eukaryota > Viridiplantae > Streptophyta > Magnoliopsida > Rosales > Elaeagnaceae > Hippophae > Hippophae rhamnoides. The sequence goes on along the minus strand of CM065429.1, from coordinate 71,417,410 downwards.
GCTGTCTTGATCTAAAGATGATGCAGAGCTTAAGAGAATTGAGAACTTGAATGTCTTACAAAATTGAAGCTGTAGATATGTCTGCACTATTAAAGTCCATTATCCTTCTGGTTTGAGGAGATCTCGAACCTGCTTTAAGTTTTCCCTTAATAGGTGTCCCACTTTGCCAAAAGGGATAGAGGCTTGTCATAGCATATATGCATCGTCTTTGTATTAATATAGGTATCTTATATTAAAAGTAAACTTAAGGTACAAATATAATGAAAGATTTCATCAAGTCAAGAGAACTACATGACTCTTAAAGTTGTTGCATAACAGTTTCTACCTCCATCAAGGCTGAGCACCTTTAGTCCATTTGATTGGTGAAAAGAGGCACGACTGAGGGGAGAATTGAGCATTTCTCACAGTTTGGTATTTTAATACATGAATGTTCCTCAAACAGACGTACAGACTATCTAATTTAGATTTTAAAAATAATTTTCTGCTCAGTGCCACCTAATAATTTCTTGTTTTTGATAATCAGTATATTCAGTTAGTTTATACAGATCTTTAGGAGATCTCATTGAGCTGATGCTCTGATCTCCTTCGCTTTCTGTGTTTGCTTTCGTGATGCAGCACAAATGACGTCTAGTTGATTAATTTGTACTTCTTATGCCTACTTACATCCTTTCTTTGCAAAATACAAACCTCGAATCCATACCCAACCTAACCTTCTTTTACTTGCTTCCATAACTTTTATCCTGTGTACGTATGATGGGGTCCTAAGAGGTGCTTAACCTGTTTGGCGTACAGTTCATGCATAATGTGTGTACAGAATCTTTTTTGTATGTATTTTTTCTTGGGTGGCAGGTTCGCCACATCTGAAGGACATCTTTTACAGAATGGGCCTATCTGACAAGGATATTGTTGCTCTGTCAGGTGGCCATACTCTGGTACTGCACTTTTCAATCTTTGATCTATACATGGCTCTTATTTGTTTTAGATGTATACATTTTTCTCCATTAAGTATATAATGCTATTATAGGGAAGGGCACATCCAGAAAGATCTGGTTTCGATGGTGCTTGGACGAAGGAACCTCTGAAGTTTGACAATTCATACTTTGTGTAAGATTTAAAACTTGGTTTTCCGATTATGGTATTATTATACGTGACTATTGTTAGGAAATTTGGATAAAATGGTATAATCACAAATTCTCCCTCCCAAAATCTTCCTTTGAAGAATATCAAATAACAGAGAAATAGATAATACACAACACAGGAATTATAGTGGAAACTCCAAATTAGAGAAAAATCACTTTCGTTGTCAAAAGACAACCAGAGAAAAATTCACTATGTGGAAAAATTATGCTACAACCACGCTCTCGATAATTTTCACACACACGAAAAGACAAGAGCAATTACAAGCCCAAGAGAATTTTCCCACAAAATTCTCTCACTCAAGAACTTCTCATACAAGCTTTTCTCTATTTTTTGGGATAATTATCAATAAAGAAATGAAGCCATATTTATAGCCTTCAAGTTCTCATTTCATATGCCAAACATTTCTTCATTCAACAAAATTAAGCTACCTAATTTTCCTATTCTTTATTCAAACAAGGTTAGGCACCTCCATCTTTGACAATATGGTAAGCCTTCCAATGAATTTTCTTCAAATTAAAACCTCTTATTTTGACTAACAAACCTAATATTATTTTTAATCAATAATAACAATCTCCACCTTGATTAAAAAATAAACATGGTTACCACTACAATCCTGTCTATTCCAAACGGTATAATTCTCTACACCGAAATTATCATACTCCACCATAAAGAGTACACCCACTTAGAATTAATCACCCGATTCTAAGAATTTCACATCTACCAGTGTCGGAAAAAAAAACTTCTTTGAAATTTATGGTGCAACTCTCGCACTTGGTTTTCTAGAGAGTTCATGACCCATCGACATCCTTTCCACCACTCACCTTGCATCTATACCAAGCCAATGCCCATGTGCAAACTTGTGGACCCTCTAATAGTAACACACCTTCTTTCATGGCAACATTTGGAGATTAGCGACATGCCATGAGGATGTACATGCTCTTTTCAAAGTGCATCACCATAGTCTTTGAAAAACGGACATACTATTAAGCGTCACGTTGGTATTTGAGCTTCTCGGGATCGACTCCACCCTTTGGACAATTTCTTTTGAGGTGCCGGATTGTCCCACACCCCCGATTTTCTTATCTTATTTTTCATGAAATTGTTTTTCTTTCGGTTGTTAGCTACCAATGTTGAGTTTCGGCAAAAACATTTCTTTCACCACTACGACCTTTTTTTCTTGAGAAAACAACTTGCTAGTAACTTCAGAAAAAATTATTTTCTCCTTTCCATGAATCAAGATAGGTTTCATGTGATCATAAGAAGATGGAAGAGACGAGATGAGCCTTAAAGCTATATCTTCATCTTGAGTTTAACTCAATGGTTTCCGGTTCGAGAGACAATACCATGGTGAGAACACTTAGATGGTCGAGACATAATAGTTCCTTCATTCATACGCAAAGTATGAAGCTCTTTCAAATACACCGATTTGAAAACGCCTTTTGCTGATACAATTCTTCAAGCTTTTCCCCGAGTTCTTTGGCCATAGATATTCCATGCACGTTTGCAAGAATATTTTTGGCCAAACAAAGCAATTGCACTTGCGACTCTTAGATCAAGATCTTCCCAATCTTCATCACTTATATTGGTTTTACTAGACTCAATACCGGTAACAAGAAATTTTGGTTTCCCTTTAACGCCTTGTGTAACCCATATTGGATCAACAAATCTTTGACTTGTACTTGCCACTGAAGCCAAAATTGATTCTCCCATCAAATTTCTCAATGTCAATCTTGACTCCGACATTTCTCCTTCTTTCTTTGAAATTGGCTACGATACCGAGTTGTTAGGAAATTTGGATAAAATGGTATAATCACAAATTCTCCTCCCAAGAGATCTTCCTTTGAAGAATATCAAATATGAGAGAAATAGATAATCTGTACCACGAGAATTATAGTGGAAACTCCAAATTAGAGAAAAATCACTTTCGTTGTCAAAAGACAACCAGAGAAAAATTCACTATGTGGAAAATTGTTACAACCACACTCTCAGTAATTTTCTCACACACCCAAAAGACAAGAGCAATTACAAGCCCAAGAGAATTTTCCCACAAAATTCTCTCACTCAAGAACTTCTCATACAAGCTTTTCTCTATTTTTTGGGATAATTATCAATAAAGAAATGAAGCCATATTTATAGCCTTCAAGTTCTCATTTCATATACCAAACATTTCTTCATTCAACAAAATTAGGCTACCTAATTTTCCTATTCTTTATTCAAACAAGGTTAGGCACCTCCATCTTTGACAATATGGTAAGCCACCTTCCATGAATTTTCTTCTAAATTAGGCACCTCCTATTTTGACTAACAAACCTAATATTATTTTTAATCAATAATAACAACTATCATTGGACTTTGAGTTTTGGTATTGTGTTCACACTTTTCGTTGACACCAGGGAACTTTTGGAAGGGGAAACAGAGGGTCTGTTGAAACTACCAACAGATGTGGCTCTGCTAGATGATCCTAAGTTTCGTCCCTATGTCGAACTATATGCAAAGGTATCATGTTTGCTTTCCGTTCATTTTCTTTTTGAAAATTTTGCATCCATACCCCGTTTTGAGTATTTGCAAGTTAGGACTTCATGCCATGGCACTATGAAAGTTGAAGTTGGCCTTACACTTAAATATGAGACACCCATGTACTGCTCAAATATTTACCAGACCTGACCTGCCAACAAATTGGTCTAGTAATCAGGATGAGCATTTAATAACGAGGGTGGCAAAACTAGTCCCCCATAACTAATTGTATGTTGTTGGCTCAGATTAAGACTTTGTTAGTTCGTTTTACCAACTCTGCCTAATTTTTAGTATCTTGTTTTATTATTGTCAACAAATTCATAAAAAAATTATATTGTTTTAGCTTTTGCATGATTGGTGACTTCACAATATATCAGTTTATAGTATTTATTTGATTTAGTTAATAGGATATTTGGATTCACCTACTTTGTGCTAAGTTCTTCACATAATCAATTCTGCCTTTGTCATGTCCTAATTAGGTTTTGCCTAACTTTTCAGACCCAGCTTCATGCTGCTAACTATAGTTTGCATTGTTTTCTACTTTTTACCTGATGAAAGTTTTCAGTGAACACACAATACTCTAATCGGGATATCATTGCGTTCTATTAATTTGTCTCTTGTTTACTCAAATCTTGGTCCATTTGGTTATGTTACTGGTTTACTTTTTTTTCTTCTCATTTTTGCAAAATTCCTGGTATCAATCAGGATGAGGATGCATTCTTTAAAGATTATGCTGAATCACATAAGAAACTTTCTGAGCTTGGGTTCACCACAAGTTCCTCTAGCTCCAAACTAGCTGTAAAAGATTGCACAATACTAGCACAAGGTGCGGTAGGAGTTGCAGTTGCTGCTGCTGTTGTTATCTTGAGCTACTTATATGAAGTTCACAAAAGAGCGAAGTAGATTCATTGAATTGATCTCATTTAAGATATTTTGCCTTTCCTTGCAAGGTAAGATCCAGAATGTGTGATGGCAGCTAAATGGATTGTTATTCAGATTACCGTATAAATGCTTAATTGCATACGTTGAAATAATCTAATTAAATATGTTTTAATTCTCTTGATATTTAGATCATACTTCTCTTATCGTATTCTTTAGAATAGTTTGCTTAATTGCTTACATTCATAAAAAAAGTTTATAAAGGTGCCCGTATGGATCACACCTACTATTATCTTTTCCCCTAAATAAGCAACAGTTCGATCTATAATGGGTATATAGGTAGGCAATCATAGTATGATGTTTATTTATACTTTGAGGCTATGTAAAAACGTTTTAAAACGACTAGGTAATGATATCAGTGCTTACACTTTGTCTCAGCAATAATAATAATAATAATAATAATAATAATAATACTGAAGGAGATCAATTGAGGTTTAGTAGAGGGTAGATCTGAAAAGGGCATACTTATCATGAATACAATAATGGCACTAAATGTAAAGAATTTAATTTGTATTAGATTAGAAATGGTGTGAATTAATTTTGGAGGCCGATTTTTGAAGTGTTATCCATGAAGTGGGACACAAAGGCACAGTTTGTGGTTGGGTTCAGAGAACCCCACATGGGAGGACAGCCAAAAAGGTAGGTAAGGGTGTTGTAGGACTATACCCCACGAGTCTTGCTCTACACCTAAGCACATGACAGTGTTGGCTACCACCATACTTTTTTAAGTATCATATAGTTTGTTTCGATGAGAGATAGCAAACGTGGTGGTCGTCCTCGTATTAATTTTTTTAACAAGTATTTTAATTTTGTAATTTATGAAATAAGTATTATTAATTTTATTATCTTTAAAAAATAAATTTCTTTAATCATAATTATTAAAATTAATATTTTTAATTCTTCAAATTATTAAAAACTCACAACTTTAGTTTCATATAAAAAAACTTATTTTCACATTGTAGTATCCAATTTTAATAAATACAAGAATTAGAATTGTCAAACTAAAAATTAAGGATTAAAATAATCATTTACATATAATAACAATACTATTATGATTTTTTTCTCCTAATATTTTTTATAAACTTACACTCTTATAATTAACAAAAATACCCGTTGATAAGAGTATTATATTTGATATAATAATTTAACAAAAATACATCTAATTAATACATACAATATGATACATGCAGATAGAAGTTATTTATTGATACGATGTTTCATAAGTGACGTGTATTCTAGGTAAATCACATTGATAATAATTTTAATTTTATAAGTTTTTTATAATAAATATATTTCAACAAAATACTTGCATTAAAAAGTTATACGATGGGTTTTGAGTACCATATTAACTAAGTAATGTTGGATGGTAATATTGGAGAAGTAACACGCTTGATATGGAATTAGACCTTACCATTGATTATATTTTAAAAAATTTAACATAATGATGATATTAAGTAATTTAATGATATTTTTAAACATTTTTTTTATTATTTATACCTCAAAAATAATTAATATTTCTTAATGAAATTTTGTTTCATGGATATATTTTAGTAGAATTTAGTGTTACTCTAAACATACACAAATTTAATCAAACTGATAATATAATTATTTGACTGTATAATTTATTAAAAAATGTATACTTTTAACCCATCAAACGATTTAAATTATGATAATTTTTTCTAAATCTATTATCCATAACTTCAAGTATTAACGATGTGATTGTAACTCAATACAATAATAAATATACCATAATATATAAGATAATAGATATAAATATACCATAATATATAAGATAATAGATATAAAATTTTTGGATGTCTTTGTTACTAAATAATACAATAACTTATATATTCAACCAAATGAATACTTCATGCTATTTGTTACGTGTCAATATTTTGTGTGAAGATGTGGATAAGCTTAGGTAGGTATTCTGAAGAAAAGTTAACTATTGTAGCCCTATGGGTATAAAGTTCTCACAAGTAGTGACAAAATTCAATATCAAATTGAAGGCAGGTAGAGTAATAAAGGGTAAAAAAAGGTAATTAAGTGAAATTTTAAACACACAGAGTCACGCAAGTGGACCTCTTCCATTCCCTCAACGACAACAACAACAACAACTTCTTCTCATGATGAGAGAGAACTTAGAGAGAGAGAGAGAGAGAGAGAGTGCATGTGTGGTGGTGGGTAACAAATATTTTCCTAATTGGGGGAGATAACAACAAAATTAAAGGTGAATCAGTTTCCTCATTCATAAATAATTTGCAGCTTTTTCAACTAAATGTGACTCTACGCATAAAACTTATTCAGATAATTAGTAGAATAGGTATGTAATTAATTCGAGTCACATTTACAAGTAGCTAACTGTCTGTAGGTCCTTTCTACTTTGATTTTAAGTCTCTAACCCTACTTTCTGTTGCATAAACTTGCACCAGAAGGGTTTGAAAAGAAAAGAAAAAAAAAATGGAAAAATGAAGGTCAACCAAAGCCCACAAACACCACAATTACAATAATTATTATCTCCATCATGACAGAAAGGAAAAAAAAATCTTATTATATATTTCTATTCTCTCCCATCGATCTCTATTTTCTTTTTGGAATAATTTTCTATCCTCTACTTTTCATTTCATCATATCTTCCCTTGAAACCCAACCTCTCACTCTCTCTCACTCTCTCACTCTCTCTCTCTCTCTCTCACACACATGATTGATAGAGTACCAAATAGAATAAAGAACCACAACTACCATGTCTATATACAGTCTACTTAATTGTGTGTAAGAATAGCCAAACCATTGCTGACATTTCCTTCTCAAATTCCCACTACAACTAACTTACCAAGATTATAAGCTTTAATAATTCCAATACTATTAATGAATTCTCCTCACTTTCTCTATCTATAATTTGCTCCATATTTGTAAGAGAGAAACTTATATATAATGTCACCAGTGAAAATGAAGCTATCAAAAAACAAAATAAAATAAAAAACTCCTTTTACGTCTATGGTAGTAGTAGTTTCAAAAAATTAATAATTTGATCGATCAGTCTTTAATTACAATTATCCTTATATAACTATATAGTATAGACTACTGAATTGGATATATAAGTAAAATGTATAAAGAAAGTCATTCTTGATTCCTTTTTATTTAGTAAGATTGGTTTGAAAGAGGAAGTAGATTAACAAATATATATATATTATTTTAATAATTTTTTATTAAAATATTATTTTTCTACTACTATATTGAGTCTCAATGTTACCATAACTATAGTAAAAGGATTGTGAAATTTCCCTTATAATTAACTATGCTTTACTGTTATTATTATAAATATAGAAGGTTGTGTTAAATAAAAATATATTAGAATTTGAACGTATGATTTGATTTGAATCTTAAACTTTAAAATTTTAAGTATTATTTTTTAAATTTTTAAATCATATAATTTAATCATCAAATTTTTAAAATTTTATACATTAAATTCTAAATTTTTGATTCATAAATATATATTTTACTAATAAAATTTTAAAAATTTATAATTATATTATAAGAGTTAAAAATTTAGGAATTTATTTACGAAGTTTAAAAAATTTGGATACATTTTAAAATTTTAAAAAATTTATGAATAAATTTATTAAAGTTTGCACTTAAAAAATAAATAAATAAAAAAAGAAAAAATAAATTTATGAATAAACTTATCAGTTTGCACTTAAAAATAAATAAATTGTGATATTATAGAGAAAAAAAAAAGTGAAGAAAGTATTGCCCATACTTGAATTAACCTTACTTTACACCAACTTTGTGATTAACCATAGTTAATGTCCGTTTTAATTTATTATCTGATCGATACTAATATCATTACTTGATTAGGGGCTACCAGTCACTTCGCCCTCCGTATTAATCTTTCTCACCAACTTACATCTAGAAGCAATTAGTCTCTCTCTATCTCTCTCTCTAAGATAGTCAAAAGGCTATAAAAACAAACTCCTCAAAGCTTCACAAGGGCCGGCCTTAATGTTCCAGCAACAACAAAAAGAAAAGAGCAAAAAGGCTAAAAGAAACAGAGCAATTTCAATTACAGGTTAGGAAAAATCCCACAAGTGATTATTAATGGGAAGGTCTCCTTGTTGTGAAAAAGCTCACACAAACAAAGGAGCTTGGACAAAAGAAGAAGATGATCGACTCATATCTTATATCAGAACTCATGGTGAAGGTTGTTGGCGTTCACTTCCTAAATCTGCTGGACTTCTTCGATGTGGGAAGAGTTGTCGTTTGCGTTGGATTAACTATTTAAGACCTGACCTTAAACGTGGTAATTTCACGGAAGAAGAAGACGAGCTCATAATCAAACTCCATAGCCTCCTTGGTAACAAGTAAGTTTAATTAGCAACTACCCATTTCAGAGAAAACAACAAAGATCAATGGGTTTTCTTCTTTTGATTTTTGATTCCATTGTTTTTTTATTTTTTTAATTTTTTTTAATAAATGGCACTAATGGGTTTTTTTTTTCTTGGGTTTTTTCTGAAAGATGGTCTTTGATAGCAGGAAGATTACCAGGAAGAACTGATAATGAGATAAAGAATTACTGGAACACTCATATAAGAAGAAAGCTTTTGAATAGAGGAATCGACCCTGCAACTCATATGCCACTAAACGAGACTAGTGTTGCTCAGGATACAGCTACAACAATAACAACAACTATATCATTTTCTGCTTCTGCTGTTAAACAAGAAGAGAAAACAACTAGCACTAGTAGTGGGTTAGTTGTGGGCAAATTAGAAGTAACAAACCCAGTTCAAGAAAGGTGTCCTGATTTGAATCTTGAGCTTAGAATTAGTCCACCTTATCAACAACGACAGGCAGAGATGCCATTGAAGAGTGGTGGAATGAGAAGTGTTTGTTTCTCTTGCAATTTGGGTTTGCAGAGCAGTAAAGATTGCAGCTGTGGAATTGGTGGCAGTAGTAGTACTACTAACAGTGGGAGCAATAATAATATTGGTTATGATTTCTTAGGTTTGAAAAGTGGGATTTTGGATTACAGAAGTTTGGAGATGAAATGAGATTTGGGGAAATTAGTTATTATTTTAATTGGGATTTGTAATATTGTTAATTAGAACAAAACAGAATGGAGAGATCAAATGTGAAAGATCTTGTTAAATCATTACAAACCTCCTTTTGTTACACCTAATTTCTATGATTATATGTTAGTTTATACTAATTATTGATTTATAGAGTACTAATACAGTTTTAACACTCTCTTTTTTTTATAATGTTTTACTCATCAATTTTAGGTGGACAAACGTCCTTTTATAACAATGAAAAAATATATATGAAAATATCAGTTTAATATGAGTCATTTACTTGCATACCTTTACTCATTGTAACATTTCTATACATATATTTAATCATTTAGTTTTATTTTATTTTTTCACTATTTTTTGTAAGTCTCTGTTTTAGCATTTCTCCGTCTAGCACAAAAATAGGGAATTGATCAGATCCTGACCAAAATTTACAAAGTAGTCTTTTTGTGGATGTGGGTATTGTACTGTTGTTGGTATGGTAGTAACAAAGATTGCCTAACAGAGTAGGCATTATGCTCCCAAGAGTATAGTACCTAAAATACTTTTCACAAATGAAGAGAAAAAAATATCCAACCAAAAAATTATGTTTTGGAACATAAAAAATGAGTGAAAAGTGGATTTGTGATTCTTTTGTTTTTTCACTTTCAAACAAAAATGATGATTTTTATATCTTTTGTTATTTCAATTTTCAAACATGAAAATGATGCTGTTTTCTTTGTTTTATGAAAATAATGTACCTGCATAAACACTTTTAGGTATTTTTTAAGGGGTGGGTAGTTGGAGATATTTTATCGGTATTAAGTGAATATTTTAGTAACTATTTTTACTATATAGTTTTAATATTATTGATTTTGTAATTTTCTAATGATATATTGGAAGTAACGTGAGTAATAAACAGAGACGATTATGTTAATAATTATAACCAATTTGTATTAGTTTCGAATGCATTTAGATAATAATCTTCATTTATAAATGAATAGTAATTTTTTCATAATTTAACCACATTTTTTTAACATTTATTTTAAAATATGTTTAATTTACAAAAAATTAAATATTAGCATAATTCATCTAATACATTATTTAAAATATTGATATTGATTTTTATTTTTTTTAACTATTTATCACATGTTATTAATTAAAATAAAAATATATAAAAATAAAAGTAAATAAAATTTAATCTAATTATTTCAAATATTATGTATTTTATTATTAAAATTATATTTTTACGTAATTATATATATATATATAAAATAATATTAATATATGTTTGATTTCGGTTAACCCCATTTTTGTTATTATAATAATCATATTCTTCCCATGTCTTATCAATTATGTTTATTTAAAAAATTGTTGGATTTTTATGGATAATCACAAGTTTTGTTATTTGCAATTAAAATGCTCATATTTACCTGTGTAGTCCTTATTTTTTATATCGTAAAATCTACATTTTTAATTCAAACACAATACCTGCATAAAATGTGACATAAAAAATGTCCAAAATTTTATAAAAATAAAATTTACAAAGGTAATCTAAAAAAAATATTTTACTATTTGAATTTATTTTAAATTATTAAAATAAAATAATAATTTATTTGTAATTATAATACTTATCTAGGTAGCTTTTATCTTTGATGTTATAAAGTTTATAATTTTTGATATTAAAATGTGATACAAAAAATGTCCAAAAATTTATAAAATATAAAATTTACAAAAAGAGTTTACAAAATAATAATAATATATTTTATTATTAAAATAAAATAATAATTATGTGTAATTCAATTCATTTTAATATTATGTAATAATTTTTTATTATTTAAAAAGTGAATAAAATATATAGAGACTGATATAAATATCTTTTATAGAAACAAGATAATTTAAATTTCATACTAACACGCATAAAGTGATTTTTAGGATACTTTAGCGAGCATCTCCGTAAAGAAAACAAAAGTTATATATATAATAACATATTAATTAAAAAAAGTAAATTTAATTATTATATTAATTTTGATATTACTACAAGTTAATATAAATATATATGTTTTAAAAAACATGTATATTCATAGTTTATTTTTATTTTTTTAATAATAATTATATATTCACGTATACATACATGCAATTGCAATTGTTTGTAAAAAAAAATATATTTTTTAATGTTAAAATATAAAAAAATAATTTTTAAAAATAATATAAAATGCATATATTTTTAAAAAGTTTAAAAGTAAAATGATATAAAAATTTAAGCAAAATATAAATCACTACACTACTAGTACTGAGGTTTGTTTATTTTTTTTTTTATTTTTTTCATGTCACACGTGACATATATAGACAACAACATATATGTGTATATATACAACTACATATTGAAAACGAATTAATGAATGAGATTAGTTAGGAACAAACGATAGGAAATCAATAGAAGAATTACATGCATGCACTTTTTTTTTATTATTTATTTAATTTTTCCTTGTCAAAGAGAGTAGTTTGTCTAGGTAGATCTTATTAATTCTTGGATCGATATTTCTATGACATTTAATAAATTAAATAATGAACCAATGGAAGCTCGTTTTTGTAACGTTGTTAATTTTCTGTTTTTTTTTTTGAAATTAGCCTTTTTGTTTTATGAGTAAATTAAAATTAAATTAAATTAAGTAAACTACTAAATGACGCCATTAAAACAAATCTTGGATTTCTATTTTGTATGTTTAATTTCTAGATAATTTAAACTTTAATATATTTTTATTGGACTAATTAAAAACCATCCAAAATCAGTGGCTAATATTAAGAGCTAAATTCATAGAAACAAGATAATTAACAACATATTAATTAGTAGAATAGGTTTCATTGTAATTTTTTGATTTTAAATTTTAAATTTTTTTTATATAATTTTTCAATCAAATATATTTAGAATTATTTATGATTTATATTTTATCTATTTAAAAAATCACTATAAAATATTAATTCATAAATATTTAAAAATTAAATTTTTTTTACTTCTATCAAATATTTTTTAAAGAATAAATTAATTCTTACTACTTTTATATTTATATGTATTTAAAAAATGATTAAAAATATAAAAAAAATTAACGAAACTAATTATTTAATCATGAATCATAGATTAAATATCAAAATCGTTATCAAATAATACCCAAATAATCATTATTTAACGAAACACAAATCATAATTAAAATGAGATTGAATATTTAGCTTCGATTTACGTAACTAAGAAATAGATTTTAATATTTTAAATATAACAATCTATTATTTGGTTATAATAGCAATCCATATATTGACTCTAATGCATGCCATATGTTATGGATAATAAATAAATCACTAACTAACAATCAAATATAGCTATCACAAAAATTTAAAATGAAAAGGAAGAGAAGCTGTTATGCACTTAGGTTATTGCTATATTCTTCTTCTTGTTGTTCTTTTCTTTCTAATAATATAAATGTATGATTTAATTCAGTGCATGAGCTAGTGAGTGAGTCTACATCAATGGTATGTTAATAGTTCACGTTTACTACATGCATTGGATTTTATTTATTAAAAAATATATATATGAATATATAACATGCTTCCACTTAACAAGACCAGTTAAATTAGCTATGTTAAGAAGTAATGAAAAAAAATTATTTTCTTAATAAAATTTGACCAAGACTTTTGGCTTAATGAGTGATTTACTTATATATCCACTCTATCACCAAATTAATCAGCTACCTAATAATTAAGGATTTATTTTAATATTGTATGTTGGTAGGGTCAAACCTTAACAAACAATATCTTAATTACTATTTTGCCTGCATACCTCTTTCATTAATTAGGTTTAATTAATTCATCTCATGAATCCCCGACCATCTATCTTGATAAGCTATTTAAATAATATTCATCACAATAATTAATATTAATTAATCAATAAAAAAATAGATTTGCTACCAAACCTATACCATAATGATTAAATTTTGTGAATAAGATGCTGAAACAATATAAAAAAAAAGACACACACAAAAATAAAATAAAATAAAAATAAAAATAAAATCCCCAAAAATAATCTCACTTGAAAAAAGAAGAAGGTAAATTCAAATCCAAAATCAATTTATGATATAGACAGCCAGAGCCAAAGATAGAGGTGTTGAAAATCTTGTCTATTACAAATGACTTATCAAGATTTTATTGTTACTAATAAAATGTATGTGACCACCCTATCACATTCATTATTTCAGTTGAAATATCACAAATTTTTTAATATCTTACACTATTTTGTTTTTTTTTTCTTTTTCTTGATCCACATGGGTAATACCAACTTTGAACATGACAGAAACAATAGCCCTTCTTTTCTTTTCTTTTCTTTTTTCTTTCTAAAACAATAGCCCTTCCCACTCTTAAAATTAATGAGGTCATCGCTTTACCAAATTTTCTTCTTCTTCTTCTTTCTTTTCATTTTTTAAAGGTATTAGGTAGAGATATTTGGAAGCTTCTATGAGATATTTTTATACTCTAACTTTTACAATCAACAAAAATTTGGTAGCAAGGCTATTTCCTTTAATGTGAATTATTGTTATATTTTCTTAAAGTTATAAGTTTTAAATATATAATTTTATTATTTCTTTTAAATTTTAATGATTTAATTTTTCTAACATTTTTTTAAAAAATAATGTATTTTATCTTTCATATAATTTAATCATTCTATTTTACACAGTATATAATTATATAAATATTCATTGTTATTTATACTATGTAATATTTATCTTATCTATTTTTCTTTCACCTATTTAAATTTTTGCATGTTTATTATAATTAATGTTGTTTAATTTGTTTCATTTTTTTTTGTCTATATATATATATATATATATATATATATATATATATTTAGATAAAAGTACAATAGAAGTCTATGATATAAAATAATATATTTTATAATTTTTTTTTTATCAATTCTAACACAAAGCTTTGTCATCATCTTAAAACCTAATAAAATACAACTCCATTATCAAGTATAAATGTGAAATTTAATATGAAATTATTTAAAAAAATATTAAAAATAATAATATTATAAAATAAATTATTTAAATAAATATTTTTATTTAAAAATAAAAATAATGATAATTTTTAAATATTAAAATAAATTTTTTATATTAACTATTAAAAATTAAGTTTTAATTACATGGAAGAATAATATTTTAATAAAAATTTATAAAAATATTATTTATCTTTAATTAGAAAACATTTTTTAAAAAAATATTCGTGAGACTAACGCATTGGTCACTGTAGACTAAACGCATTGGTAAATGTTAATTTTTGTTTTCTCTCTCTATTATAATAGTGTAAATTCTTGTAAAAGGGTCACTTTAGATTTTGTTTTCTAATTTTAATTGTTAAGTTTAATTAAGTCAAGCGTTCGATTATGGTGTATAGAGTTATACATTAGTATTTGATATATAAATTGATTGTTGATTAATATCTTAATAATCTTTTCAAAAAATAGTAGTTAATGGTGCCTGTGTTCAAATCTGGTACGATTTTTAATAAAAAAATTAATTAAATTAGATTATTTATATTGTTTTAATAAAATTAGATTGAATAATTTGATTCATACAAATGTTATAACTGAACTATATAATTTAATTTGGTCTGTATTAATTAACAATTTTCAAAGATCCGAATATCCAACTATTAATGTTAAAAACAATTTTCAACATAGATTATTAATATTACAGACATCATATATAGAATAAAATTTTCATTATGGCTTTGGTTAACACTCACGTTCTTATTATTATTATTTTCCATGAGCTGTTAATATATACTAGTACTATTTCTAATAGAACACAGTTCTCCTATGTCATTATTTATGATCATTGTTAGCATCAAATGTACTACTCATCGTATATAAATATGATACACTCTAATAAAATTAAACCATAACTTAATCGATATTCAAAAAATGTTTAAACCATACAAAAAAAAAATATACATTTTAATAGGTTTCTTTTGATTAAACAAACTCTTCTTAGAAAATCTCTAGAAGGTGTGAGAAAGTGTCTATCCATATAGACCAACTGCCATAACTAAGACTTATAAGAATAAATTTTTAATAACATAAGTTTACATTTAATTATTTGATCAACATGAAGAAACTTAACTATTATTAATCATCAATGATAAATGTAGTATCTTTGATGAACTCTACAATAAAATAAAATCATATATCATTATATAATAATATTTAAAAAATAAATTAGAAATAATTTTTAAGTATTATAATTACTTAAATCAATATCTTCATAAATCTCGAGGTCATCAATGTATTCCAATAAGATGACATAATCATTATTAATGAAGAAACAAAACCAATTTTGAGTACTAATGCCTCTATCATTTTAGAATTTAGAGAACTCCTAAATAGATCAAGAATACGCCCTCTTGTACTCAAAATTGACTCTGATGCAAAAGTTGAAACTTGAACTGCTAACACATCACTTGCAATGAGAGAGATGATAGGAAACCTAAAAGAATTTGTCTTCCACCATTTCAAGATATCAAACTTATCCTACATGATAATTTCACATGGAGTGTTCAAATATTTCTCAATCTCAGTTTTCAACTCCAAACTATTTTTCTCCTCTAAGCATTTAAGAAATTTCATCTTTCTTTTTTACTCATGTAAGAGAATCCTTCATATTACAGCTTGTGGTTGAGTCACATTAGATTGACAATCCTTTCCATGAGCTAACTTATATTAAGCTTTGAATATATCCATGCAAGTATTTTTGACATTATCTATCAATTTTTTAACAATTTCTAAATCATAAATCTTTTCATATAGGAATTCCAAATACTTTAATTTGTACCTTAGATCAAGTACAAATGCAACATACAACATCTTATTAGTCTTATCTACATTTCCCCAATACTTCTCAAATTTTGTTTTCATGCTAGCAGCCATATTTTTCAACAACTCATCATCGGAACCACATCATGTAAGTATTTGAGATTGAATGTTATGCAATTTTGTAAAATATAAATTTGATGTGGTACATAAATATGCACTGAATGCTAATGTAGAGTCATAAAAAAATTTCAAAAACTTGACAAAAAAAAATTAGCATTCTTTTAATCATCTAATGTTAGAGGCCCAACATTGGCTCGCTCATCGTGAAAATAAGAAATAAAGTTTGTTTCTTCTTCTTCTTCAAGACAATC
Organism: Hippophae rhamnoides; assembly: GCA_033030585.1. Lineage (NCBI taxonomy): Eukaryota > Viridiplantae > Streptophyta > Magnoliopsida > Rosales > Elaeagnaceae > Hippophae > Hippophae rhamnoides. The sequence continues at coordinate 71,400,546 of CM065429.1, read as the reverse complement.
AAAAGCTATTTGAAAATCTAAAGAAGATTTTAACATTAGATATGTGGAGTTCCATCTTGTATGTACGTCTAGCACGACACTTCCTTTAGACTCAATATTTTTCTTAACATAACACATTTTAAACTTTTGTAATCTCAAAGGAGAAGATCTAACATATCTCACTGTACAACAAATACTCATAATAATATTGTGAAGATCTTTAAGTCCTTCTCTTATAACCAAGTTCAAAATGTGAGCACAACATCGCACATGAAAGAACTCCCTACTAATAACAAGTCCATCATTCAAATTTTTTAGCTTTCTTTTCAAGTATGACACAAAAAATATCATTTAAGGAAGCATTATCAAGAGTTATGGTAACTACCTTAAATAAACTCCAATCAAGCAAACTCTATTCTATCACTCTCCCAATTGTATCACCTTTATCATTCTCATCTTGACAAAAATTTATAATTCTCTTTTGCAATTTCTAATCTTTGTCAATATAATGAGTGATTAGAAAAATATAATAAACATTTTGAATTGAAGTCTAATAATCAATAATAAGACAAACTCTTTGTTTTTCACTTATGAAAAAGTTTCTAAAACTTTTTTCTCATCTAAATAATTTTGAAACACATCCCTAAAAATTGTTTGATGAGATGGCACATGAAACTTAGGACAAATTTCAGCTATAAAGTCTTTAAATCCTTCACTCTAACAAACCTAAAAGAAAATTCATTAATAATTATCATTTTGCCAAAGAAATTATAGCATGTTTTGCATCAAATGATGCAACAACTAATTTATGAGTTGTCGTATCACCCTATCCTTTTTGTGTTTAAAAACTTAACATCTTTTGTCCTATATCTACTTCTTTAGGAGTCTTCTTACATAAATTTTTGAAGTGATATATCATTGAAGTAGTTTCATTCCTTATGGGATGAGTAGCATAACTTTTATTACAATAATAACATGAAGCTCTAAGATTTTCCACATCATAAGGTAAAAATAAATGGAAGATGATTACATATTTTTGACTTGAATTTTTTTGGTTTCTTCATATCATATTTGTGATCAGTGTCAACATTAATGGCTTATATTCCTCTTTTTGAAGATTTGTTTCCGGATGAATTTCAAGTTCAATGTCTTCAGTCATAATAAAATCTGAAAATCAACTTGATCTAATAAACTCATGTAAATCACCACCACCTATATATAGATGAGTACATATCAAATTCAATACATAATGTTTTTCAAATTAATAATGAAATGAGATTAAAAGTGGTATCAACCTATTATACAATCTATATATATAACGTAAATAATTCACGGCATATGAACATTTATATCTCTCAATTTAATTATTCAATTAAATATCGACACTTCACTTGATATCTCAACACAAGTTGAGATAAACAGACTTTCTCTATAAAATTACTAAATGATAAAAGCTCTGGAATAATGTAAATAATGAAATGAGATTAAAAGTGGTATTAACCTATTATACAATCCAAATATGTATAACATAAATAATTCATGGCATGTGAGCATCTATATCTCTTAATTTGATTATTCAATTAAATATCGACGATTTACTTGATATCTCAACACAAGTTGAGATAAAAAGACTTTCTCTATAAAATTATTCGATGAGAAAAGCTCTGGAATAAGCAAAGTGAATCTTACTACGCATTCACAAGTGGTGGAATAATTTTATTTTAGCTCTTTATTTTTACAACAAAAAATATATAAGATTTTCTTCGATAAGTGATGTAGTGTATACTCAAATTAATCTATGAGGTTGACTTTTCAGACAAAATAACATATTCTAAGAAAATATTATTACTAAGTATAAAAACATTTGACTGACTTTAAAATAATTGCGTATAAAAAACTAATGCAACAAAGTAATTCTTTAATTTAAAGAACCAAATTACTAACAAATAAACAACATACACTTAAATTCAATAATTATGTTACAAAGGGTTAAATGAGAACTCACTTGTCTTTATACATGTAAACATTACAATAGCAAGATAACATTAATAACAATACATAACCACAATAGAGGAAATAAAACCTAATCATTAGAAGTCAAAACTAACAAGTCAAAGAATTGGATTATTATTAAACTTTAAATAGTGATCAATCGAAAAGAATCTAAACTAAATCACTCAAAATCACACTATTTTAGCAATATTTATGAACTCATATCCAAAGATGAAAGAAAATGTACATGTCTTCACCCAAAGAACCCATGTGTGAACAGAATTCAATCACCCACAAAACTCATGAGTGAACATAACTCATATCCAAAGATGGAAGGAAATGTACAAGTCTTCACTTAAAGGGCACAAAAATGATCATCAATGAGTCCTAAATACAAAAGAAGAACCAAAAACATAGTAGATACACCAAACAAATTGATAGAAAAATTAATACAAGACTATTCGGGGTTCTTACCTATTTCGTCCATAGATGATAGGACTAGAGACGAGGCTAGCTGACGTTGGTGGCAAAGATGGCTAGTGTTAAAGATGAGGCGAGGATGGTTGGCTGTGAGGATGCAGATAGGGTTTCAAAAGTTTTGGGCACCCCTTATAGAACAGATTTACATTATATAATATATTTTTTAATATATTATTAATAACGGTTCGGTCTGACCGATTTAAAAATTAGTATAACTGAATCGGATCGTTTGAAAAATAGTTTGAGTTAATACAAACTGGATCGAACCATGTGATTTATAAAAATGTTAGATCCAATCCGATTTTTCGATTTAATTCGATTTAATCCGATTTTAAAACACACATAACAGTGACAAACCCAACTTCTAATAACTTGGTATCCAATTTTTATGATACCACCTCAATATTTTTTAAATTTGCTCTATTTAGTATTTTAACTTTACGATTTGACCCATTTAGATGTTTTTAAAGCTATTAAATTGTTAAATTCAAAAGGTTTTTTTTCCTCCCCTCTTAATCCAATTAGGCTAACTTGGTGGTATCACATAAATTGGTTTAGCAAAAAAAATTAATGATTCAAATTTTGAATTAAAAATAATAATTATCTTAACTTTAAGAGAAAATCCTTATCTTGCCGTAAAGACATTGTAATTTTAATTATGTGAATTTATTTTATCATAGTTATGGTTTTGAAAAAAAAAACATCATACTTGCCTGATTATACCATTAAATATTGGACATTGAACATATATATTTTGTGATTTATTAAGATAAAAGGTATACACAATGTTTTTGCTATATAAGAAATGTAAGTGTGTTTTTTCTATGGAAATGTATTTTAATTTTAAAAATGTATTAACTTGATTATAAATGACAAAACAAATGCTATACGAACAATATGGTCCATATCATTCATGTAATTGTCTGTTTTTTTTTTCTTTTTCCCTAGCACATCCGTGTCTAGTACTCTAGTTTTAGCCATGTCTATTTTCAGCTTTTATTTATTTTTTAAATTTTACACATATTTCAAATTATTAAATCCTATATATAAATTTTAAATTTTTATAAATAAATTATAGTTTAGAATTATTGAATAATGTTTTTCTTTTATGAAAGTGGGATTAATGACTATAAAGAAAGCATGTCCCACACGCTACCAACTCCTTCTGGGGGTAGTAGTAGTTGGGGACTTAGAAGCCGTCCAACGTAGGCTTGCTTCAATTGTGGGTCTGTCTTATATAAATTGGAGATATGATCGATGAAATCAATTTTTATTCCTTAATTTTCATGAACTTAAAAATAATTACGTGGATTCCAAAATATATATACAGTACTGAAATTACGAACACCTTATACCAAATTATAATAACTGCAACCTCATACTAAACATGAATGTATATATATATATATATATATATATATATATATATATATATATATATATAATATTTGGAGCTTCCAACATTATGAAGGGGTAGTTAAGTTTAGTTCTATATTGAATTTTTTTAATTAATGTTTACAAAATTATTTATTTTTTATTTAATTGTATTACATAATTCTTATTTTTAATTTTTACTTATTTTATATTTTTTAATATAACTTATAAAATATATTTTTGAGATATATTATAAATGATATGTCATATAAAATCAAATTAATAAAATTATAATTAATAAAAAAATAATGCATTGGTTAAAATTATAATAAATTTGTGATATATATTAATATTGTTTTTATATTATGACATATATAATTTTGTTAGAAGATAATTTAGACTTGATGGTAAATTAATTGATGTTGATTTTGTCCTTATTCTCTAAACATCATATGCATGAACGTTAGGCTTGATTATTTTATGGTTACAAATATATTTTAAGTAAAAAGTAACTATAGTGAAAATTAGAGATAGACAAATATGTATAACATATTAAATGAGTTAAGATGTTTGGTGAAGTTTATATAATTGATCAATAGGGCTAGAGAAAACACATGCCCTAACTCAAGGTTTTGGCCTATGGGTTAGATTGAAGGATAAGACAAAACAAAATGGACATTGTAGAATGTGTGTGTATGAGATTAGATATTATGTATAAAGAGATTCAAGTGGCATCAAAGAAAAATATTTTTTATTTTCACAACTTTATATATTAACCTACATATTATAATTTAATTTTTTTTATAAATATTATTACAATTATTTTATTATTTTATAAGTATATTTAATTAATAGTGAATACATAACATTATAACAATAAATATATCTACTTAGCTTTAAATGAAGAAAATATTCTTTGATTTTTTTTACATAGATAAAACATTTTATTAACCAAATAAAAAATATTAGGCTTAGAAAATAAAAAAGAAAGAATCTTTAGACAAACACACAAAAAACATGAACCCTAAAAATAAGCAACAAACATCATCATCCACTCTTTAAGAAGATATTATAACTCAAATATTATGAAATATTATAAGTTAATTACACAAAAAATTTAATATCTTAAAACGAAGAATACAAAAAATCCACAAAAGACCATCCATCATAAGCTTAACATTGAAGATTTGAAGAACAATAAAAAGTTTCATAAAAAATTATATTGAAGATGAGCCCGTCTAATTTTTTTTGTTGTTGAAAAACTCACATATAAACTTAAGCCTACAACAATGAAATACCAACAAAATGAACTTTCATTTAAAACTTTGATAAGAAAACTTGATAATAAATGCCACACAAATAACTTAAACATGATGATGCACAATAAATCTTATTAAGAAAACACATTAATATTAACAAAAATAAAAAAAACAACACAAATTAAAGAAAGGAGGGATTATTGGAAAGAGAATCCTCCAATGAGGAACTCTTCCTTCGATAATAAAGAAGGAATGGTGGTGTGTGTCAAGGTAGGAAATGGGTAGAAAAAAAAAGAGAAAGAAAGAAAAAAAAGAACAAAATGGAAATGAGAGTGCATTAATGATGAAAAAGTGACAATATCATCAATTTGTTCTTGACAATATCTTTTGATAAAATTATCACGAAATTATCGAGAATGTTGTTAAAATGTTACTCAAATATCGTTATTGCTAAAATGTCACAGATATTGTAAATATTATTGTTAAAATGTCCTTAAAATATCGTAAAATATTGCTAAAACTTTTATTCTTTCTCAGCAATCATTTCAATTCAAATTTTTACTCACTTTTGCATAATAGAATATATTCATTTTTTCTTGTTTGTAGCATATTTGTTATACATATGAAATGAATATATAAAAGTACTAGTAATTGTAATTGATTGCAAATTAGATTTAAAACTTATACGAACTACTTAGCATAGAGGAAACCATGTCACCAATCATGAAACAATACATAATTGTTGAGACTTAAATGGCTATTGTGCCTTTGTAGATTACATTACTTCATATTTAATCATTAAACCTCCAAGATAGAGTTTTTAATAGTAGCGAGTTTAATGTTTAGTAATTGTTTTTTTATTTCAGTGGGTATGATATTTAGTAATTGTTGTAGTCATTATATACATGTTTTATTTTATACCATTTTATATTAATATTAAAACATGTAGATTGTATTGAAAGGTAAGGCTCGATAAAATTTATTTTCATAATGTTTAGATTTATATATTTATAATAATTAATACAATTATATAATCTATTTAATTATTCTAAATCTTTTAACTACTTATTTTTACAATATTTAACCAAAAAAATATATTTTATTATATGATATTTTAATTTATTGGCCAATTCATTCATATATATATATATATATATTATTTTATTATTTTTAAAATTTTTTTATTTTGAGTAAACATATTTTTATACCACTAAAACATTACTCACCTTTTATTGTTTTCTCTTAAAAGCTCAAATATTTCTCCTTCTTTTTTTTTGTAATTTTTCTCTTTCTATTACTTTCTCAGTATTCTCTATTCTCTTTGTAAAAAAGTTTTGGACGGCTAAAAATGAGAGTTTTGACAAAGAAGAGCTTGCAATTACAATTTAAACCAATTTCTCTTAGTGTTGAAGGAAATAATTTTTCTTTCAACTTTGTTTCTTCAAGTTCACCTTCTTATATATCTTTCTATGTAATTTTTTCTAATGTAAAAGAAAAAAAAAATATATGCAAAATGCTCTAAGTTAGACTTTCACAAAGAGTGAATATGATGTGTGGAGATTAATTTTTTAAACAAAAATAGAAAAATAGTTGTTATAAATTTTTACATACATAAATATCAATTATTGTTAAAATTAATCAACAATAATATATCAATAATAAATTAAAAATTCATGGTATAAAAATAATAATTAAAAATTAGATAATATGTTTATAATAATTTTTATATTTAAAACCTTTGAGTGGGATATGTTGCTTAACTCCTCATGAGAATTTTTCCATTTTTGAATCGCATGAGTCAGAAATATTATTTGATCTTAAATGATCGATGTGATATGCAACCTGCATCCATTCGACGCTGTATGAATCCACACCGTCGTCCCTTCCATGAATGTAATTAAAAAAATTATTTCTCATCTAATCTTAATTTGTTGTTTACTTTTTAATTATTTTTCTTGTAATTATTTTACTTCACTTGTGAGTAATTAATCAGGTGCAACATATTTATCTTATAATTTTATAAAAATGTAAGTTTGGATTTTTATATAAAAATAATTATTTTAATTTTATAAATTATATGTCATATTTTTTAATTTATAAATATTAATATATTTTTCATGTAATATAATTTAATTTTTAAATTATATTTAATATAAAATAATTAATTATCTTTTAATATTAAAATTAAAAATTAAAAATTTCTACAATAATTAATTCTATATGAATAAATTTAAAATACATAAATTATCTTAATGAAATTTTTTAAAAAGATAAATTATGATTACAAAATCATCTATTATTATAACATTACGAGAAATTTTTTTTTTATAAATAGGAGTTAAATTTTAATTAATATAAAAAGCGTTTATTATATTTATTAATAATTATTTTTTATTACAATAATAAAATGAAAACAAAAAAATTTCTAAAATATTTAATTTTTGTATATAATATTTGATTCTACGTAAAAGAGTTAATGAAATTAATAATTAAAAATAAAATAAAATAATTCATAAATTTTATAATAATTATATTTTATGAAATTAAATAAAAAATTTAATTTCTACTAAATATGTACTAAATTATTATATTTTAAATTTTTTATTACAAATATCAATATATTTTCTAATATAAGTTAATCGAAATAAAATTTAATTTTAAATAATTTATATTTTAAATTATATTAATTTAAGAAATTATTTATTATATGTATTATTTATTGACCAAAATTGGAACCAGAAAGAAAAATAAAAAAAATTAAAATACTTGATTCTTAATGAAAAAAATTAAATTTATAAAGCGACTATTAGTATAAATTTAAAAAGAAAAAATAAAAAGACTCATAATTATTATGATAATTACCTATTATTATAAAATTAAAAATCATATTAATATGTGTTAAATTATTTTAATTTTTAAATTATATCTAGTGTAGAAATAATTGATTATATGTATCAATAATTATTATTTAGTAGAATATTAAAAGTATTAAATCAAAAGATCATATCATATTTGATTTTTTTATAGAATACAATTATACGAATTTTTTTTAATGAAATTGATAATTAAGAAGAAAATGAAAAAGATTCACGAATATTATAATAATTATAGTGTAAGTATAAGTGTATTTTATAATATAATATAACTTAACAATAATTTATTTTCTAAATGTATTTAATATAAAAAAATTTATTGATGATATGTATTAGTTATCTTTTAATTGAGAAATTAAAAGGAAAAAAATAAAATGATCATAACATTATTAATTCAATGGAAATAATTTAAAATTTATAAATCATCGCTTCGTGGATATTTAAAAGGAAAAAAATCAAAAAACTCATAATCATTATAATAATTGTCTATTATTACAAGAAGAAGAAAAGAAGTAAATCATAAATATCATAAATATGTGTTAAATTTTAATTTATTTTTTAAATTATATTTAATGTAATGTGCTAAATAATTTTCTTTTACTAGAATAATTAAATAGAAAATCAAAAGACTACTAACATATTTAGTATTTTGTGAAATATTTGATTAGATGAGAAATACTCAATTAAATTGATAATTAAAAAGAAAATAAAAATATTCATAAATATTATAATAATGGTATATTATTATGAAATTAAAACATAAAATTAAATTTCTACTAAATATGTGCAAAATTAATGTACTTAAAAAGGTCTTCCGTAAGTATTAATATATTTCTTCATATAATATAAACAAGTTACAATTTATCTTTAAAATTATATTTAGTGTAAAAAATAATTGATTATAAGTATTATTTATCTTTTAGTAGATGAATTGAAAGGGAAATCAAAAAACTCTTAAAAATAATTAATTTTATGTGATTAAATTTATGTTTTATAATTTTTCTCTTATTGAAAAGAAAAAATTAAAAAATTAAAAAATCATAATCATTATAATAATTATTTATTATTATAAAATAAAAATTAAAAATTAAAAGTCTCATAAATATTTGATTCTATGTGAAAGAGTTGATAAAATTGATAATTATAAAGAATATTAAAATAATTATGAAAAAAGACTCTTTTTAGTTGTTTTTATAAGTTACGATGAGTTCGATATTTTTAGAATATTAAAATATATCAAAATATTTTTACGTATTTATGGTGTAGTTTTAAATATATCATATAGTTATATATCTAAGTATAAGTTATAATGAGCTGGATGCTTTTAGGATTCTAATATTATATATATATATAAAAGTAAAATGATATCAAAATAATTCTATTTGTTTATATTTTAATTTGAAATACATTATCTAGTATGCATCTAAGTATTATTTATGCTTTAGTTTTAAAGTTATAAAAATAATTAAATATTATTTTTATTGTTTGTGGTTGTATACGTTTTAATATAAAGATTAATCATTATACATATATTTATTTTAAGTTATTTTTGACTCACTATTTTTAATTTTTATTTTGAATTATTTACTCTATGTATTTTGAATTTTTTAAGTCGATAATGTCACATAAACAAGATAAGTAAAATATCATAAATTTAATACAACAAAAAACTAAATGTTTATTTATTATACATTTTAAATTAAATTTTATATTATAATATATTATGATTAATTGTAATATTTTAAATTAAGTTTATTGAGCTACAATACACATTTTATTGACTACTTGAAAAGGTAAATTGATAAAAATACTATTAATTTATCACATTTATTGAATTATTTTCGTTTCGTTTGTACCACTCAATTATTCCGTTTGTTTCATTTGTACTGTTCTATTAATATTCATAGGAAGGTATTAGAGGTAGATTTAGAATAATTTAATTAAATAATTAAGTAGTATATTTGAAATAATAATTTATTTTAAAATATAAAATTTAATTATACGAGATGTGGTAGATTGAAATTAATGGAATGATAAAAATGAAAAATATAACAACAGTGTGATATTAACAAGATAAAAAAAATAATTTAATAATATAAATAATATTTTGTATTTTTACTCATGAAAACATTAATAGTGTGTAATTCAAAGTCGATAGGAAAAATAAAAAGCTTCTTGACGATGGTAAAAATAATTTTTTTTAATTCTTTGATTTTTAAAATTTATTTGTAAAATTTTAAATTGTATAATTTATATTTTAAATTTAAATTTTTTACATATATATTCTAAAATTTTGAATCAAAAATATATTTTTTAATAGTTAAATTATGATTTATTATTTATACTTGTAATTTTAAAATTTTAAAGACTAAATAATATAAATAAAAATAAATAATAAATAATAATATTATCAAAATAAAAATATATAAAATGTTAATTTTATCTCCTAATATTACTTAATGTTACTGTCACAACTTTAAGAAATCAATAAAATATTTAATGGTGATTAATAGACTTACTATAATTTTTAGTGTAAAAGGATTAATATAACTGTAATTTAAAGTTTATATTTATAATTTAATAATTAAATATTTTTAAAATTAGAATCTTTGTCATTAGGATAGAACAAACAAATAATTATTATAATAAGATGATATTTTTTATAATAAGTTTAAAGACTTTTTAATAACCGACAACATAATGCGTCACCCATGTGAACATTTACACAAATTTTACCTTAAATAATGGGATGGCCCAATGGTAAAAGTGTACTGTGAGTGTCAAAAGTTATAGAGGTTGAAGAAGGTGGTACTGATAGGTATGTATTAATTTCGGCTACCAAATCTTTGCCGTCCACTAGTGTTTGCCAATTTAATAGAGAGGTAAAATTTCTATGGTTGACAACATCAGTCAATTTCAATATGACATGTCAAGCAACATAATATGTATTTATCCCTTTATCATTATCATTATCATTATTATTATTATTATTATTATTATTATTATTATTATTATTATTATTATTATATGATGATGGATCTTAAATATTTGTATGCCACAATAAAATATTGATATAGCAAACAACCAAATGACACACACATATAGTGGTTGATGATTCGTACCTAATTTCATCTTTATAGATAAAAAGGTGTAGGAAGGAGAGCAATAGGTGAATTCGTAATTAATTGGGATTGTTTTATTGGTTGGGTAATATTTGAATAATGTTTTAAGATTATTCCTAAAATTTGTAAATTATAAAAAATAATACATTAAAATTTATAATAATAATACTAACACTCTACTAATATTAAACGAGATATAATTAAATAAGTATATATAGTTATAATTTTATCGGATAACGTTTAATATAAAATAATATATCATAATTTTTAAAAATAGTAAAAATATATAAATTAAATATAAAAATATTATTTTTAAAATTAATCGTGAATTTACTCCTAAATATTCAAAGAAAGTCCTAAATGGAGTTCACTTTTAGTCATACTCTTTTTGGTTTGAGGGCTTCAGCATCTAAAGATAGTATTCAAACTAAAGGAGTTAGATCGATTTGAAATATAAAAACACACGTAAACGGCTAAATTTTATTTTTATTAAAAATGCCTTGGTTATTATATAATTCAAATAAGTGTTGTGTATCTAAAAAAATGTTCATAATAATATTATACTTTTAGTTATTAATTTATAATGAAGTTAATTTAAATTGGGTTTTGGATTAATCGTAAAAAAAATATAACAAAAAATAAACAATCAAATAATCAAATCATAATTATTGATAATATATATAATGGGAATATGTTCACGACTAGTTTAAGTTTAACTAGTTTTATCGTAAATTAAAATTAATTTCTAAATTCTAAGCAAAAATAAATTTATAAGCTTATTAATTCTATTAATATTTATACTATTAACCGAACTATGATTATAACTTTTATATTTATATCATTTATTAAGTTATGGTATACAAAGATAATAATTAAAATATGTAAGATTAAATTTGATAATAATCTTTAATCTATGTATTTGATGACTTTAGAGTTATTAGCACAATTTGTCTACAGAGATAATTAAATAAATTTAAAAATTATTTAATTATTTGTCTTGATTAAATAACATATATAGTTTCTAGGCAGAGATATATAATTCTTACATATCTGATCCATAATTGATTAACTTAATTAATTGATTAACTTAATAAGTAATATGTAATTTAATTGACATAAGAGTGTAATTAGATTAATTACTATATGATGTGTAGTTTACTTGATAGATAAATACATGTTAAATTTGATTAAATTGATCATGTAATTAATTGATAATTATATTGGAGAGAATTTTAGTGATTAATGTTTAGAAAATTAAGAGATTAAGTATTTATAGATATTTTTTCATATATCTTTTTAGTTACTAAATATGATTTAATTATTTATTATTATTTATTTTTAGTTCTTTTAATTTTTCTTTCTTAAATATAAAAACACAAAAAAATTGATTTTGATTTTTTGTTTTAAAAATTAGTTTCTAATAACATAATTTCCATAGGAACGATATTTTCTTATCATTATTTTACTTTCTTACGATACATATACTTGTGTATTCATTACACATTCTTCATGTGTGGTGATAAATATTCAATTCCAATTGTAATTAAAAATCATAAATTTTTACTTTAATAACATGAATTAGCAATTTCTTATCAAACTCATGATTTAACGATAAACATATACATGCAATAAACTAAATAAATAAATAAATTATCCTAATCGATAACATGTAAGGTTTTGATATTCAAACATAGAATTAAACATATTAAGAATTTAAAATTTTAAACTTAAATAATTCATGAAATAAAATTAGTTAATTCATAATTTAAAACTTAAAAATTGCATATAATTACAATAGTTAGTTTGAAATATAATTAATCAAATTCATAAAAATAACTAAATACTTCATAATAAATAAAAGAAGGAAAAAAAACAAGAATTTTATTTGTTGGTGAATAAATGAATCCAAAGGAACCAATTGCATCAATCTTCGACCTTGTTCTTGAATCTTTCTTCAAAAATCTTGTAAAATTTCTAAATTCTCTTAATATTCTTTTAATTTTGCTATTGTCATCATTTAATGTGATGTTATTTGAGTATTTATATGAAAAAAATTTAAGTTTAGAGTTTAGATTAAATTTAGAGCATTAGATAATAAAGAAATGGATGCAGATTCACTAAGTCATATGTTACGTGTCATGATAGAGTAGTGGCCTTGTGGACAAGTCACTATCCCCATAATTTCAGTTTCAGTTTGCATTTTCTTAGGAAGTAATGGTTTGTTCTATTATTTCTTTTAATTATCAAAAATATGTATAAAAAGGAGAAAGTGAATGATAATCAACATGAACTTTTCTACCAAACTATTATATCTTACATTTACAGAATTTTATCTCATTGAGGGAGAGCTTCCACGTTGGGGCGGGGGCGGCGAGGCTTCGAAATTATAAGTTATAACAATATGGTATCGGAGCCGAGGATCGATAATGGGGACTGACCATCGACTGACCCAAACGACCAATGGAGGAAATCCTACGAAGCGACAATGACAAATGCTTGAAATGCGGCGAGAAATGCATGAGATGTTCATTTTAACTACAAACTCGAATGGATGAATTAAGTGCAAGAAGAGCAGGGAATCGGGGCATCACGACAACGACCAAATTCTCGGCAAACACGTGGAGCAATTGTATCTCGAGTGGTTCGTTTGGATTTTCCATATTATGATGGCGGTGATGATCTATCATTTGGATTGATCGAGTAGAGTAGTTCTTTTCATTCCCTTTAGACCCGCCCTTGAAAAGGTGTGTCATTGGTAGCCTCTTACCTAGAAGGAAGAGTGCCTCTGCAGTTCCCGATCTTTCGGGAAAACTTGAGTTTGGGTTACCTAGGAAGAATTCAAATGGCGTTGAATGAGCGTTGTAGTCGACAACTCACAGATGCTTATTATGGAGAATTCACCGAGTTCGCGCGGGCGGGTTATATCCCGAAGAGTATCACACACGGTCGATCGACTACTCGCAGTAGGTTCGTGGCGAGCAACAGCGAGAGAAGTTGTTTCGTCGGACTTCGAGAAATCATTCAAGGCGATGTTCGTGCGAAACCCTGGAGACCACTCGCGTCTTTCTGGCACGCACGACTCTATGAAACAAAAAACCAACTTCAAAAACCCAAATATACTACACCCAACATTAACCCAGTCATCCAAAACTTTCAGAAACCAAAACAAAATTTTATTCAGTCACGACTAACCACAAACCCACATGTTAAATGCCTCACCGCTGTTGAAATCCAAGAGCGTTGGCAACGTAACTTGTGCTATAATTATGATGAAACCTACACGCCGGGCCATCGCTGCAAGAGATTGTTACTCATTGATTGCAAACTCATGGATGAAGTAGAAGCAGAGGGTAAAGAAGAAGCTGAACATGAGACGAAAGTGGCTGAAATCTCACTTCACGCCATTACAGGAACCGCGACACCTCAAATCATGCGGGTTTCAGCTAAAATCAAGGGACATTCACTAGTAGCTTTGATGGATACCAGAAGCTCTCACAACTTCCTCAATCGGGCATAGGTTTTGTAGATTTGGTTGAAGACACAAAAAGGGTATCGGCTGAAGGTGATGGTAGCTAATGACGAGAAGCTACCTTGTATGGGTTGCCTCCTAGATACCCTTATCGAGATCCAGGGAAATCCATTTCAGGTGATTTTTTTGTGATCGGGCTGGAGGGTTGCGACACCGTCCTTGGAGGGTAGTGGCTGACAACCCTTGGGCCGATTCTGTGGGACTTCACACGCTTAACGATGGCATTTTAATGGAAAGGACGGACGATAAATCTAGCAGGCGTGCAACTGCTAGTAGCCCAAGCCGTGGATCAATGTCGAATAGAGAAAGAGCTTCGGACAAATGGAGGAAAAGGAACCCTAATGTGTGTGATTGCTGAAAGTGCTAAAATTAACCCTAAAAAAACTACCCTCCCAAGGTAGAATTGGCCCAACACACAAAAAATGCCCAATATGTAGATTTGGCCCAACTCACATATTTGACAGTAATCGATTTTACGACACGGTTGGCCCCAATTTTTAAAAATTATGCAGCTTATTTCAAAAACCTATAGGAATCCCGCTTTGATCAAATGACTAAAAAATCAACCTAAAACACGAGAGTGGCCACAATGTCGGTAAGACCTGTCGTTATCCATTACTACGAAAAGAAGGAAATAGAAAAATTGGTGGAAGAAATGTTGGAAAGCGAGTTATTGACCCGATCTTAGGCCCATTACTTATCACGATTGCTACTTGTTAAAAAAAGATGGATCTGATGATTTTGTGTGGATTCTGGAAGCTCTTGTCATAGCCCACTTATTAGACGAATATCCCACATACCAGGTGATATATGAGCTCTTAGATGAGTTGCGTAGGGGCCAAATATTTTCAAAACTGGAATTGTGGTGGATATCATCAAATACCGATGCATCCGACGGATGTGGAAAAAGCGACTTCTGCTGCATGATGGATACTACGAATTTTTGGTAATGCCTTTCGGACTCACTAATGTACCTTCTACATTTCAAGCATTAATGAATGACATTTTTTGGCCATATTTAAGAAAATTCATCCTACTATTTTTTGATGATATCTTGACGTATAGTCTGCCACTTGGGAATTACATTTGCAACACTTTGCGAAATGGGTGCTCTCTATCTTATCTAACCATCAACTATATGTCAAGAAGGAGAAATGTTGTTTTGGAACCATAGAAATTCAATATTTGGGGCATATTATCAGGGAAGGAGAAGTAAGGATGGGCAAGGTAAAATTATGGCGAAAAAGATTAGCTGAGCCAAAATCGGCAAGCTAGGCTACTCGCGATTTCTTGGGGTGAAAGTGGTTACTATCGAAAATTTATCAAGGATTATGGAAGAATAGCTGCCCCTTTGACATAAATGCTGAAAAAGAACAACTTCAAGTGGAACCCCAAAGCCGAAGATGCATTTTAGGAGCTCAAACGAGTGATGGTGCAAGGATTAGTGTTGGAATTACCTGATTTCACAAAAACTTTCATTATTGAATGTGATGCCTCGAATTCTGGTGTTGGTGCAGTACTCACACAAGGATGAAGACCCATAGCTTTCTTTATTCAAGCTCTCAAAGGGAGAAATGTAGCTTTATCCACCTATGACAAAGAGATGTTGGTGTTGGTATTAACCGTTCAGAAATGGCGGCCCTATATGTTGGGTAGATCATTTGTGGTTCGCACTGACCACAAAAGCCTCAAATATTTGTGGAGTCAGAAAATCACTACCATAGCTCAACATAGATGGCTTATCAAGCTGATAGGATATGACTTCACCATTGAATACAAGCAAGGGAAATAGAATTTAGCAGCAGATGCTCTATCCAGACGTGATGAACCAGCACAAATAATGGCAATATTAGAGTTAGTTCTAACTTGGATAGAGATAATTCAGGATGAAAAAAAAACCAAGAAGGGGATACAAAAGTTGCATAAATTGTACCAAGAAGGGGATTTACTAAGGCCATGGATATGTAAGGAAGAGTTACTTTTCTACAAAACAGAATTTATTTGCTACCTATTTAATTAACGTGGCAGAAGTCGTTCAAGGCTTCCGTGCACTTACCCGTGAAGGGCTACATAAAACTCTCCGGCAAATATGATCTCAATTCTCTTGGCGGGGAATGAAGCGGTAGGTATTAGAGACCATTAAAACTGTGTGACATTTTCCAAAGAAATAAAAGAGAACAAGGTGCGCCGTACGGATTCCTCGGACTCACACTGCGCCTCTTCTTTGTATGGACTCAGGTCTCATGGATTTCATTACCGGCCTTCCAAACTCTAAAGGCAAGACAACCATTGTGGTGGTAGTGGATCGGCTATCCAAAATGGCACACTTCATTGCAATGGCGTCTCCAATTAATGTGCCTAACATGTCCCAAGCTTATTATGAAAATTTCCTCAAATTATATGGGGTACCACAGTCCATAATGAGCGATAAAGACCCTTTATTCACCAGTTCTTTTTGGAAGGAGCTATTCGGAGCTTGAGGAAGGCGAGTTTCGTTTTTGTCATCACATCACGCCCTTGAGACGGATGGATGAAGACGGAGGTAACTAACCACACTCTAGAAATGTATTTACGTTGTTTTACAAGAGGACACCTAAAACAATGGGCAGAGTTTTGCTATAATACTAGTTGGCACTCTTTCACTGCATTCACACCATATGAAGTGGTATATGGGCGCCGACCACCGGTCCTAACATACTACGATCCGAGATCTTCCCGGGAGGATGAAGTGGATCAAGAGTTGCAATTAAGAGATCAAGTTCTACGACAACTACAACAACAACTCTCCAAAACCAAAGAAACAATGAAGGCGACATATGACAAAGGAAGGGAGGATCGACAATGTGAAGTAGGTGATTGAGTCTACCTTAAATTACAACCTTATCGATAACACTCGTTGACAGGTGATCGAAGGCACAAGTTATCTGCTAAATACTATGGACCTTATCAAATTATTGGCCTTGATGGACTGTGGCATACAAAGCGCTCTTTTGAAGGAAGCAAAATTCACCCTATGGTGCATATCTCGCTAATCAAGAAACAATTCAAAAGTAACTCCAAAGTGGCAGAGATTATGCCGGAAGAATTGGATGAAGCCGACGTTACTCCCTAATAACCTTGTGGACAAGGCCACTTTTCAAGGAGGATGGAATGTTACGTGCAATCAATTTGTATAAGTATTTTATTTTTCTTTCACATTCAGTTAGTTATGGACCATGTCTTTGATGTAGTGGCCTTGTGGACAAGTCACTATCCCCATAATTTTAGTTTCAGTTTACATTTTCTTAGGAATTAATGGTTTGTTCAGTTATTTCTTTTAATTATCAAAAATATGTATAAAAAGAAGAAAGTGAATGATAATCAACATGAACTTTTTCTACCAAACTATTCTATCTTACATTTACAGAATTTTATCTCCTTGAAAACTTCTTCACGTCGGGGATCATTCCACATCGTGACAAAGGCCGAGCTCGAGCTCGACATTATCTGGCCCATAACATTATATGTCACCGAGAGAAAAAAAATGATCAAACCACGTTCAAATGCAAAATCCATGCGCAACATGCTCTTGATGTGGTCAAAGAAGAGTTCACAATGCATTATACACAAGGAACAGACAAGTGGTTGGAGCGACAAGAACATAGGGCCCACATGGTAGCGCGGAATGACTGGCACGTGGTATATGAATGGAGCTATGCGTTGACTGGATTGGGTTTTTTAAGCTTATTTATATGTTGTTATAAATGAATCCACTTTTTTCTAAAAAAAATCAATTTTTTTTCATAAAAATCCCAACAAATTTTAAAAAATATAAAATAAATTTAGCATATATTAAAAATAAAATAAGTATAAATATGAATGAATTGATATTTAAAAATATGTATAAAATAATACTCATTATAATTTATCATTTAAATAATTAAGAATGAAAGGTTTATCTAGAGGTGTCCACCGGTCCAATTCGGTCCAATTTTGGGAAAAAAACATTTAACATGATTGGACCGTTTGATTTATGAAACCGTTCGGTTCGATTTTTGGACATCTTTAATGAGAAATAATGTAAAATTTTTAATATTTTTATTAAACCGATCCGGTCCAGTTCAACTTGTTTAAACGATACCAGACCGTTTGAAAAATAATTTAATAAATACAAATCGAATCGGACCGTTTGATTTGTAAAATCGTTCGGTCCGATTTTACAATTTGATCCAGTCCGGACCGATTTATGGACACCCCTAAGTTTATTGATGAGCTTCGAATGGATGAAAGTTTTAAATTTTATTAAATAATTAAAAAAGAAAAATCGTTAGTGTAATTTTGACAAACACATGGAAGCTTACAAAGAAGAATACAATCGGCACTATCACGAGAATAATCAAGAATAATGTTTTTGTTTTACTACGCATGTTAATTTTTATTTATTATGTTTTGTAATTAAATTTTTGATTTTGATGTATTACAATTTTAAAAATTAATAAACTCCTTTTTTTTAACATTTCTCTATAATAATGATGACCAATACCTTGATTAATGTTTGCATAGCAGTGAATTGATGAAGCTAATCTAGGGTAAGAGTACAAATTAATGACTTTCCTTCAAATGATAGTAAGTATAATGTTTCCTTCAAGTGATAGTAAGTACTAAGTATAATGTTTTCAGTTATGAGGTTGGCGAGTCGCTTTATCTTTTTTTTTTTTTTTTAAAAAAAGATTAATAATATGTAAAAGATAAATAAATTATTGCTTGATTACTCAATAAGTAGCCTTACTTTTATTACTATGTTAAGAAACTAAATGTTTGTCACATCGATGATTTTAATATAACTTGTTAAAAAAATTATAATATTAATTGTTTAATTTTAAGAATTTTTTTTCTTTGATGGATTCAATTTTAGGGCTTGATCGTTATAAGACGAAGAAATTAACTCAAAGAGTCTATCTAAGCAAGTCAATACTTGACAAATCTTTAACTAAAATGAAAGAGAGTTTGACCATAATCTATCTCCTTTTGGTTATCTAAGTTTATTTTAGAAAATATTTATATTAAATGATAATATTTTTATAGTTATTAAAAATTATTTAAATAATAATATTTGTTATTTGTTAATTTTTATTTTATTTTTTAAAAATGTAAATTAGTCCGCTTATGATAGAAATAAGTGAGTAATAATCATAAATATCTCACACTAATTTTTAGTACATTAGAATAATAATAGTTAGTTATAAAAAGATAGTTGTTTTCCCACACCATTTTACCGTAAATTTTTATTTTTATATTTATTTACAAATGTATTTAGTTTAAAAGATTATGTATTATCGTAATTATTATTTTATTACATTATTTAAAATATTAATATTAATTTTTTTCTTTTAACTATTTACAACATATTTATAAGTAAAATAAAAAATATAAAAATATAAAAATAATAATTAATAAAATTATCTAATTATTTAAAGTATTATATATTTTATTTATGTAATATTATATAAATAAAAAATATTAATATATGTTTGTTTTCGTTTAATCATAACTTTAGTATTATGATAATCATCACCACTCTATATCTTATCATTATGATTATATTTGAAAAAAAACTTTCAAATTTTTACAAATAATTATAGTTTTAATTATCTACTATTAAAATGTCTATTATTAACTCATAAACTAATTAATCCTAGCTATTTAAAAATTAATTAAACTAAATTTAATTAACATAAAATTTAAATAAATTAAATTAAACTAAAAATCACGCCTACAACGTTTAATTTATTTCACACATTTGGTTTATATCTTAAGGAAGATTGAAGAAGTTTGTGATCACATTTTTGTTCTTCAAAGTCTAAATAATTAGCATATAGATTCCACCAAATCGAAGTAATGAGAATATAAACATATAATATATAATCAAGCAATCAACAGATGCTCGCAAAGAACATTCCATCTTATTTTTTTTAATGAAAATATATTAAAAAATTATTAATTAATATCTTTAATATTAATTCTTACCCCTCTTAATTCAATATGAATATATTATTTTTAAATAATTTCTCAAATATTCTTTTTACCTTTATTTTAGTATTAATGAGGGGCTATAGTAGCACTAGCAACTAAAAATTCCATTTTTTTTGTGTGATTATAATATATAGCAATTATTTTAATCAACCAATCTTGAATTTGATAAAAAAATATAAAATAAGAAAAAAAATATATCTAAAAACTATTAAATGGCATAAAGATTTTAGCATTTTGTTTTGATTTTCATAGCTAACAGAATTTTGGTTATGATTAGATGTCTAGGATTAGTGTTGGACTGTATTATTGTTGTGTTCTTCACATTAACCCCGTGAAAAAAAAATTAAAAACTCATTCACATGTTGACTGGATACTTAGTACACCATCTTATGAGCCCAAGCCCACGGCTTAATGATGATAATGTTACCTTGAACCTAGCTAGATCAATATATATATATATATATATATAACACTTATAAACCATGTTTTTTTTTTCCTTTTATTTATTTATTTATTTTTTTCTCCTAAAAATTATAAACCATTTTATAAAGTTGAGAATTTTTAGTTCTCAAACACCATCTAAATTAGCAATAAAATAGTGTACTTGTCCTTTAGGAGAATGAAGCAATTATCTTAGACTATTGGTCGAAGGATCCTAACATATTATCAAGATTTATTATATTTTTTAAAATATAATATTTCATCAAAAAATTAAAATTAAAAATTAATTAGTTTATTCAATATTATTTTACATGTTATAACTAATTAAAAAAATAAACAGTACATGATATTTGACTCTTGATTTTCTTATTTTTTTTTAAAATGTTAGTTTTCTTATGTAAAGAAAAAAAAATACAAACTATACATGAAACAATTTAAAATTTTTAAGTAATAAATTTCATGAAATTATTTTATCTTTAGTTTCTTTTTAATATTATCTTCCTTATTCTCAACTAATTTAATTATTTCTTAATAGTATATATTTTTTCTTAGTTAATTGAGATGATAAAAATATTTATTATTTTTAAAAAATATATTTTAATTTTTTTATTTTATTTTATATATGTATTTATTTGATTTAAAAATAAATGACGCTTAAAATTTAAAGCTTTTTATTTTACTTCAAAATTTTTCCAAAAATATTATCTTGTCAAATCTCATTTATGATACAATTTAAAAGCAAGTTGTAATTTTTTCTTTACAAGATTTATTTTTCATATTATTTTACAATAAAATTGAATATCTTTACTTACTCATAGTTTTTTTAGTTTATTACGAATATTTAAAAAATATTATGATTATTTATTCAATTTTTATTTTCTTTTATATTTCAACCTAAAAAGAAATCAATCCTTAGTAAATTTTTTATCTTTTAATATTTATATAATTTTAAGCTTCTCACCTAATTATTTTTTTGTACTCGACTAAAAATATGTTTATTACTTGTGTCGTAATATCTAAATAAATTGCTTTGAATAAAGGATAATAAAAGTGTTATGTTTGAAAAAATTATGATTTAATTCATTGTTATTTGATGGGCTATCTTTTTTAAAAATAATACTAAAATTTATATAAAAGATTTATACCAAATTTTTAAGGATAAATATTTTAAAAATTATTTTTTATTCATAACTATATTGTAATTAATGGAATTAAAGTCTAAATAGTCATGAAACTTTTAATAAAAATATTTTAATCTTATTTCTTTTAAAGTATGTAAGTTTAATTCTATAATTTTTAAAAGAAATCAATCTACTTTAAATTTTTTAAGGATAAAATTAAATTTCACTTAAAATTAAAAATAAAAATACTTTATTTACTTTCTAAAAAATATTATCTGTCCTTATATTATTTTTATATCATCATTTTTATTTTATTTTATTTGTATATTTCTAATTTATTTATATTAAAATTAAAATTTTTATTTTTATTTTTAAAATTATTTAAATTTATAAATTTATAAATTATAAGAGAAAAATAATATTTTTAATAAAAAAAACAAAAAAATTGAGAAGAAATTAAATATATAAATTATTTTTTATTTATGAGCAAAGGAAAAAAGTGCATTTTTTATTTTGAATGTTATTTTTAAAAATATTATAAATAAAATATTATTTTTAATAAAAATCTAATTTTACCCTTCAAAATATACTTTTTAAAAATTAAAACTAAATTTATTCTTTTTAATTTCTTTTTAAAAAAACTAAACCTATATACTTCAAAAGAAGCATGATTAAAATGTACTCATCAAACAATTACGGACTATTTTAACCCTACTCCCATATATTATCTTCTTACTATTGAATAATCATAATAATATCTTTTGGATATAATTATTATTTTAAACCATATATTATTCTCATTTTTTTTTAACTTTTTAACTTTTTTATTTTTTTAATAAAAGAAAATAATATTTTTATAAAATGCTAATCTTAACCCCCCCAAAAAATTTGACTGCAATATTTTATATGAATTTTTATAACTCTTTTAAAAGAGATAATGATATTATACTGTAATATAACTAACAAATTAAAGTATAATTTTGTCAAAAAGAACAAACTTCCACTACTCTTTATCCTTATTTACTATAAAAAAAACATTTAACACCGGATTTTATCATTCGCTTCAGACCTCCCAACCCTTGAGCCACCTTGTAATAAGCTCTAGGATTTGATCCCTAATTACCGATTAGATTTTGAGTTGTATAAAAGAAACACTATCTAGCATTGAAGATGTTTAGGGTAAAATACCAAAATCACTTTATATTTCTTATGTATAAAGAGAAAGCTTCCTTGAAAGCTAGCTTCTGATGACTTCTGCCAAACGTTGCTATATTTACAAATAGGTTCAATATGATTTTCACCAAAATCTCTCAAACTTAACTATAAACTAAGAGATAAATGCAATTGCTTGAAAACTCAGAAAGAACTATAAGAATAAATAGTATCTTCTTAAGTTCTTATGACTTCTAGATAAATTGCTTTTCACTCATAGCTTACAAACAAAGAGACCACTTTTACTTCTTCTTCCCTTTAGCCATTGATTCAGCAGCATTTGCTCGAGCAGCAGCTTTAGCAAGAGTTGCAGGTTTAATCACACTCTTTGGATTCAAAGCCTTTGTTATCTTGAACACAGCCCAAGCAGTCCCAAATGCATGTCCTGCTGCATCAAGCCCTTCATTTGTCACCTTTGCTGATGCTTCTCCATACCTGCAATGACAGAAATATAATTGTAGCCTCGGGCCGTCAGAAACTGAAGAAAACAGCATTTAATGATTTCAAGCTATCGTTTCAAGATCAAACCCAAACATGGTAAACTGCTTTGAGATTGTAGTTGAACACAGCAGTACTCTGAATTAATACCAAGTACTTAACCAGAATGACATTTATCTCTTTAAAATGTATGTGCTTCAACAGTAAATTTACTAAGAACAATAATGATTTTTTTTTAAATACAAAACAACTCACACACCGATAATTGGAATTGGAACCCTAGATTTTCAAAATGCTTAAATGGATTTTATACTATTGAGCCACAAGCTTGTTGGCGAAAACGATCATGATTCAAGATTATGATACAAAGACAAATTGATAATAATTTCCACTATTAAATTGAAATTTACCTCTGTGAAACAAGTTCTTTTGTCACTTCTGAAGAAGTTGACAAAACATTCCTTCCAGAAACTTCAATAGCATCCCAAACCTTATCTGTGCATACATAGTCAACAAACAATTGAGTAAGAAAGTGTTTGGTTTCTACAAGCAACATATAATTAATTGGGGGGGGGGGGGGGGGGGGAAATCAGATGTTTAAGATGAACTTACTGAATCCATCAAAAGAAGCAAGGATCACTTCCCCTGGTGGAAGGCTAAAAAATTTCTGGCCAGCTTTAGAGTTCACAATTGAACCTGTAAAGAAATCGGATACCTTGACAACCCCAGAAAGGATTCCAGTGACAACAATCTCTGACATCTTTGTCATCTTCTTAACCCTGAAGTTTAACAACTTTAAATTATCTATCCCATTACCACCAAATGTGGAACAGAAAGGTAACAGAAACTAGACAGTGAAATCCTCAACAAATAATGTAAACCAACTTCTTGCTATACAAATAATGTAAACTAGCCTGTTGAACTAGAAAAAGCAAAACCTTATTTCCTTATGAAGAAATGGGATGCAAGTTTGAAGTCTTTAGGAGAACCGAGGCTCTTTTTGTAACTAATTATGTTTTTATGTTCAATTTTATTGTTTTGAAAATATTTTCTGGTTTTTAATTCATTGAGGAAAAAAAATAACAAAACTCGTTTTCTTAAGTCACAAGAAAGAATCGTTAAGTTAGCTATAACTTAGAATATGGTTTTTAAAAATTTTTGTTTTAGGTTTCAAAAAAAGTATGTAAAAATGAAATTGAGTTCTGACTCGATTTTAAAACTTAAACAACGCTATTTTGAAAATTTTAGTGAAAAAAACTGAAACCTCAAAAACAGAATTTCTTACCCTAAATATTAGTTTTTTCGATCCGATCAAAATTAAAAGAGCTTTCTTACCTCTACTGCTTATATATAAGAGGAGAACTAGATGATTGGTAGAAAAACCAACATAATTCATAATCCTTATCAAATGATAACCCAGAAATGGACTAACTAACCCATCTAAGAAAATCTAATAAGCATTATATCAAAGATGATAATAAGAAACAAAACAGATGAAAAATAAGCCAGAACAATCAAAGGAAATACCTCTTCATACGCTTTAAAGCTTCTGGACTAATTTCAGAATTATTACCAGCACTCATCCTTATCTTAAAGAACTCATGCCCCCACTTCAACCTGTCCACAGTGACATCCCCACACCAGAGTATCCCTCTTATCATTTGCCCGGACCCAGCAGCAATAAGCCTCGCAACACGTCCACTATAGTCTTCCACATTCGGAGCCAAGGTCGTCCAATACGCATCTGACCTTTTCCCAATCAACTCCCTCTTATTCTCCGATATAAACTCATCCGGTGAGGTCTCTCTCGCGACAGACCCATCTAATACCTCCCAACTCTCCATCCCTTCAATCTTCTGAACAGAAAAACAGCTGTACTTATCCAAAACCCTGTCCAATTCCTTCAACAATTCCTCTTGCCCTTTCGAAGCAAATGTCAAACCATAATTCAACAAATCACTTTGATCCTTGTAATCGACGGACTTGTCATGATTTGTGTCATTTTGCAAAGACCCTTTTGCCGGAATTTGAAGAGTAAAGAAATAGTGGGACTCGTCGAGCTTCACGGCTGGTTCATCTTTAGCCAATGGCCACTGAATATCGTCGCCGACACGGGCAAGTACAGCAACGATGCTGTCATCTTGCCGAAGACCGACTATCTTGAGGTCACCCCAAGCAAGCTCCACGCTCGAGTCTTTCTCAATGAGATGAACTATAACTCCTGGAACATTGATCAAAACTTCTTCAGAAGATTGGAAGGTTGGATTATGCGAAGCAGATTCATCCTCTGGAAACATGTTCTCTGTAATGTTTTTCTGTATCAAGTGAAGGGTATAAAGATGGAGTAGGAGTAGAAGAATATGAAAGAGGCTTCTGTGTTGCTGAGAATGACTTCTGGGTAGAGGGAGCTTGAGTTCAGAGGATTAGGCATAAATGATCCACTTTGATTTGTTTTTCTACTTGGACTTAAATAGAAACTTGGGGATTTCGGATTGGTATTTATGGATTATGATTTGAAAAGTGTACAGAAATCGTAGGATTTAAGGAAGAGGAAGAGCATGTCGGTATGAGATGGAAGAGGTAGGACAACACGTGTCACCCGACATCTTAGCCGCGTCAAAACGGTAGGCAGATATGCTGACGCTATCAACAAACGGAGAAGCCTCTACCGCGCTTTTATTGGAACAAGAAAATAAAGTTACTTATTATTTATTACTAAAGATGCAAAATTAAAATCTAAAAATCTATAATCATAAATATTATATTTATTTAAATTATTATATATTTTTATTAAAAATATTTAAAAAATTAAAAAAATAACATTTTTACTACTTATAATAATAAAAATAATAATAATAATATTTTAATAATAATAAATAGATATAATTGAATGATATTTAATATTAAATATATTTTTATTATATTTTAATTTAAATTATATTAAAAATATTATTTTATCATTTTTTAAAAATATTTCCGCCAATCATTTTAAATTAAAGACACCTATTTAAATTCTTTGTTTCAACCAATTTAACTCGATTGAAATACTATTTTTATTACAACAAGAATATCATAAAAAAATGCTATCGTTTCTATCATTCTTTTGATACTTTTTTTTTTTTTTTCTGTTTTCATCTTTTTTGTTAAAACTTTTTCTGTTTTCATCTTACATTTAATCCAACAGATAAAAAAATAATCTTACTCTCAATCTATAATAGCTTGAAAAATAATAATTTAAAAAGAAGTTTGCTTTCTTTCGGATAAATTTCTTTTCTTTTCGTTTCTTGTTAGGTTAAATAATATCATCATGTAATTTATTTTATTTTAATATAATTTTTAATATTTTTAAATTTAAATTTAAATTTATTAATTTTTTTATTAAAATTATTACTAATTTAGATACGAAAGCACTACTACAATATATACATATGGTCTCAGACTTATAGCCTCGGTTTTTTTAAAAACCGAGGTCATAGGGTTTTGATCACGGTCTACTAAAAACCGAGGCTATAAAATATGTCTATGGTCTCGGTTTGTATTAATAACCGTGGCCATAAGTTATATTATTTTTTTATTTTTCTGTTTTTTTTCTTATATATATTCCTATTTTTTTTCCTTTCTCGGCATCTCTTTTTTTATTTTTTTATTTTTTCCTTTTCTCCCAGCTTTATTTTTTTATATATCTATCTCCCACGCCAGCTGCTTTATTAATTTTCTCTGTATATTCATTTTTCCAGAATATTCTCGCGTTCGAGGGGTAAATGTACGGTATCTTCTTCTTCACTCTTCCCATGCTCGCGCCATCTTGAGTCTCTTCTTCCTCTTCCCGGCTTTACGGTTTCTTTGGTTCGATAGTCGCTATTCGGTGGGTACATTCGATGGTTCGTTGGTCGCTAGTTTAATGGGTCGTTGTTCGATGGTTCAACTGTTTGATGGGTCACTTTATACGATGGTTCGATGGTTCGTTGTTTGATGGGTCTCTACCATTTGGATTCGATGGTTTGTTGGTTGTTGGTTCGATGGTTTGTTGGTTCGTTGGTTCGATGGTTTGTTGGTTCGGATTCGATGGTTTTGTTGGTTCGATGGTTTGTTGGTTTCTTTGGTTCGATGGTCGACTGGTCGGTGGTCGGTGGTCATTTGTTCGATGGGTCTTTGTTCGATGGTTCGTTGGTCGTTGATTCGCTGGCCGGTTCGATGGTTTGTTGGTTTCTGGTTTGATGGTGTTGGTCGGTGGTCGGTGGTCGCTGTTCGATGGGTCTTTGTTTGATGGTTCATTGGTCGTTGATTCGCTAGTCGCTAGTTCGCTATTTTGTTGTAATTTCTTACCATTATGTTTTTAATTACCTATAGAATATTGAAACCCTCGATATGTGTTTTACATGTTTGCAAGGTGGCTCCAATCCGAGGGGATAACAAGGTGTTTCATTACATAACACTTAGAAACAGATTCTTCTTGATTTATAGTTCAGGGGTTGTATGTCGAAAATAGTGATTATGTAAACGGTGTCGTGCGGTAGGGTGTGGTATGATTGAAATTGAATTTTCTCTTGATGTTTTTAATTTATTATTCTTATCATTTTGGAAATATTTATTTGATGGGTTGAGTTCTGGAACATAATATTTTCTAGGTGCGTGTCACAAATTGAGGAAGATGTTGCAGAACATATGGGAGAAGTTTTAAAAGCGAGCTAAGGATGAGACTTTGGAAAGAAGCGTACATGGTAAAGCATTGGTGTGGTAACCTTTTATTCTCGCATAATTTTACTTTCTTGTGTCCTAATTCAAAGTATTATTCTCTGTATTTCTGTACTTGTGTGTTTTAGTTCTTGTAATCTTGTATGCAAATGAAACTACCTACACAAAAGTGAAACCTACAGTATATCAATTGTTGTTGGTTGATCTGGGTTGGAATAACACCTAACTTGTTTTTTCAGGGAAGATGCTAATGACTTTCTAGTTCAACTATGCAAATTATCATGCAGACTTTTGATGGTAACTTGTTACATATTAGTGTTTATAACCATCCAATCGATGGTTCCTTTCTTGTTTGGCTTTGAAAGAGGTAGTTACTTGCTAAAATTTCCTAATTGGCCGTTTCCATGGTGGTGATTAATATAACTTGTGAATACTTTCACATTTAGATGTATAGTGAAATAAGATTAATATGCCAATATGCCAATATGCCAATATGCCACAAATCTCTCTGAATCTATTCCTAATTAAAGTCAATAATGACCCCCGAATAAGTATAATCAATTTTGAACAAATATTAGTTACATATACCAAAATTCAATAAAAAAACATTTTTTTACAATTCATGCTTGTGTTATTTGTCTAGTTGCTTCTTCTTTGTTGTTTCTTTGTTGAATGTGATCTACTACGACAAAATATTGTTCCTTGTTAAGAATTTCCCATGGTGTTCGTGTGCTGCGCTAGCATTGGTGCGAATATTTCAATTGACAAAAGATGCAATCAAATATACATTTGCAGAAGATGGAGTCAAGAAATATTTGAGAGAGATTTTTCAATCAACTAAAAAGAAGTAATTATCATTATAATTGTTATTGAAGCATATTTATGTTTGTAATTAATAGTAAAAAATCAGATTGTAATAGTTGGAATCAAGAAAGATTTTGAGAGATTTTTCAATCAACTAAAAAAGTAGTAATTATCATTATAATTATTATTGAAGCATATTTATGTTTGTAATTAATAGTAAAAAAAAAAATCGGTTTGTAATAGTAAGTTTTTGTTATGTTTTAGTGTCTAGTAAACTCTCGAATGTAATTATATTTTTAATTTTAATTTAATATAATTTTTAATATTTTTTTAATAATTTTATTGTAATTTATATTGATTTTTAATATTATAATTATTAATTATTATTTTTAATTTATGTATATGCTATGGCCACTGTTATTAAGCGAGGCTATAAGAACACCTATGGCCTCGATTATTGGAAAAGGCAGGGTTATAGATACACCTTATGGCCTCGGTTTTTAATAGCAGGCTATAGAATACATCACTATGGTCTCGGTTAAAAAACTGAGACAATAGATCATTACCTATGGTCTCTCTCTCTTAGGCCTCGGTTTTTATAACCGTGGCCATAGACCTATAGTCACGGTTAAAAACCGAGGCCATATGTAATATTTGTAGTAGTGAAGACATGAACTTAAAGTAAAACAATAAAAGCATGAAATCACTATTAATAACAATAAATAAATTAAAGCTCATAAAAAATAATCATTATCATTATTATAACCAAAATAATAAAATAATGATACTTTTATCTCTATGTATTAGTTAATTTTTATTATTTATGTTTTATTATTAAATTCTCTAATGTAATTAATATAAATTTCTCTTTCTAAAAAAATCATTTTTATTAATATAAAAAAGTATATTAAATTAATTAAAAAATATATTAATATAATGTTTATAAATAATATGAAAACTAATTTCTTTAAAGTTAACTTTTTAGGATTAAATGTCTAGTATTCTTATACAATATACAAAATTTATATTAATATATTTTTAATTATATAACCAATTTTAATATAGGTAAAAATAAAAATAAAAATAAATAAAATATAATATTATAATAAATTTTATAAGAATTATGAATATCTTTATACATTTTATTAATATTAAGAGATTAGGCAATTTATGATTTTTATATACTTTAATATTTTATTATATCATTGCAACAAAAATCTGTGTCTCTATTCACATGTGTAAAGAAATTAGAATGGTAAAAATAAATTATAAATTATCAAATAAAAAAATAGAAAAAACATGTTAAAAATATAAGATTATGGTATTTTTAAATGAAAGTATTATGAGTATTGATTATTTTTGTGAAAAAATATTTATACGTAAACTTATTTTTAACCTCGTTATAAAATTTATCGACTAAAGTCGAAAAAATGTTAGAATTTTATATAATCATACTTCAAATATATGTTTTATAACTATTACAAATAATATTACATTTATTAATTCATTAACACATGTTTACAATACTTGAATTATTTATGTTGATAAAATATTCATTTATATTCAAGTTAATTTATGAAATTACCAATTAGTCTATTTTAAAATGTATTTCAATGTTTTTAAGATATTTCGTAAAAATAACTTTTTATGTTATTAAGGATTTTAATAAATTTTAGATAATTAAGTCCAAAAAATTTAACCTTAATATTATTAAGTTATCACTATCGCATGTATACATTTTATAAAGGTTAAATGGTGCCATGTCGAAACTGCTAGAAATAGAAAAACAAAGAAAATTAGCCTTACAATTGAGTTAAGAGTGCTTCGTATGTTATTTCCTTAAAATCATATAAGAGAAAAACATAATAGAACTACCAAAAAGGATTTTTACTTGAATGATAGTGGCTATTCGACATCAATCTATAGGAGCACAAGAGAACTTTAATGACTTAATCAATAAGGAGAAAAGAAAATGTGAAGTGTTGGTTTAAGAATTCCTTATATCTATCTTATTAGATGATCAACGAAAATAATGGATGTACGTATAGATATTGAATTAATGAACCTTCGACTAATAATGTTAATATGAAATTACAAATGATTTTGGTAAGATAATTTCTATTTATTATTTTTATTTTTATATAACTTCTTTTTAATTATATTTTTTTTACATATTTATATCAAATAATATTTTGTGTAATCATGATTATTTTGATTTAATTATTAAATTTCAAAGAAACTATTTATATTGGACTTGTATTTAATTTTCTTTCTTTAGTATTTGTTAGTTGATTTGATTTAATTTAATTGATATATGTTTTGAATCATTTAGTTAGAATTATTTATTATTAAATCATTTCTAGAACACACACAAACACTTGTTTTTTATGTGTTGGCTTTGATTGTAGTTGTTCCGTGAACGTATTTGATTAGCGATGACTTATTGGAACGTTGGTTTAGATACCGCTCACGTTAATATTAAAAATTGTGAAAATAAAATAAGAGCTCGTGAGTAAAGTACATTGGGGAAGTATCCTATAGAAGATAGCATAAGATTGAGTTTGTACTTAAACATTTATTTTGCATAGTGAAAAGTTAAGTGACCTAGTGGATCAGTAGTTTTCTTTTTAGGTCATGGTTGTGGCCTAGGTTATTTCTACCTAAAAATATCGTATGTTATTATTTTATTTTTGCACTTTATTTTTACACCCGATTGCATGCCTCACAACTCTATTTAGGTTATTAAATTATAAATTAATCAAAATTAGAAATAACCTATTAGGTCCGTATTTTATAAATTTTCATTTGATATTAGAGCAAACACTAAACACACTTAATGAGTTTGATATTTAGGGATACACACTTCTACTTATAGACTAAATGAAAGAAGGTGAGCCATCTATTAGACCCTTATTATTTGATAGGTATAATTACCCTTACTGGAAGGCTTGTATGCAAGACTTTCTCAAACAAAATGAAAATGTCTGGGATGATATTCTTGATGGTTGGGAACTATATTCGGTAACAAAAGATGCTGTAACAATTATAAAGCTAAGAAGAGATTAGACCACTAAAGAATGTAGCTTTAGTGGGGCAAATAAAAAAGGTTTAAGCTCAATTTTTACTGTAGTGTTGATTGATGAGTTCCATCACATCTCTGACTATGAGACTACTAAAGATACATAGAATGCACTTGTTTTTTCTCACGAGGGAGCTTACCAAGTGGAAAAAAACAAAATTGAATTTGTTAACATCTCAGTTTGATTCCATTAAAATGAGAAACACTGAAACTTTTAGCCAATTCAATACTTACTTTTATGATATCATTAATTCTTGTTCTAACCTTGGTGAAAAAATTCCACAACCTATACAAGTACGCAAACTCCTAAGCTCCTTAACAGCAAACTACAAGGTGAAAGTTACAGCGATAGAGAAAAACAAGAATATGGATACACTAAACATTGATGAACTTGTCGAGTCAATCCAAACTTATGAGCTTACTCTTGATCCACCCAAGAAAAACAAGGATGTGATACTTAAAAGCTCCAAAAAGGATATCTCTAATAGTGATGAGGATTTGAATGATGAATCACTAGTCTTGTTAGCACGAAAATTTAAAAAGTTCCTAAAAAAGAAGGGTCAACAAAATAATCAATCTAAAAGGGGACAATCAAGTTGTTTAAGGGACCAAAAGTCAAGGAAAATCAAGAATCCTAGCTCTAATGGTAAGAAAACTAAGCCCACTAGTCCTTAATGCTTTACTTGTCAGGGATTTGGTCATATTTCTACAGAATGTGTAAACAATAAAAAAGAAAGTTGGAAAGGCCTTTAATATTACACTCAGTGACATAGAAAGTGAGTAAGATAATACTAGTAACTCAAACGATGATGACACTAACTATCGTTCCTTCACCGTAACTACCAAAACATACCACAATGACTCTAACTCTAACTCGGATGAAGAAAATGAAGTAGAAACTCTTCTCTCTTAATGTCTAAGTTTAATGTATCTAATAACGATGAATTATTCATGGATTGTCTAAGTGTCAAGAAAGAGAGAGATAAACTACTTGTTGAAGTAACTAAACTTAATGATATCATCAATGTTCACAAAACAAATTCCTCTAGTCTAGAGAAAGATAAAAAAGAATTGTATAAACATATTAACGCTTTGAATCTGAGTCTTATATAAACTAATCAGAAAAACAAAAAGCTTAGGCAAGAACTTAGTATTGCTAAAGAAACGGTAAGAAATGTGACCATAGATGCTGAAAAATGGACCAAAGTCATACACTATGAAAAACTGCATGGAGTTAAGAGAGGTCTTAGATACATAGAGGAATAGTCAACACCTTCATTATATAAAACACAATTTGTAAAACCCACCATTACTCTGGCATGGAAGGTAATTTATGTACCTTATCACTCTGAGCAAATTCAATTTGTTTCCATATGTTATCATTGTGGTAAGAAATGATATATTAGACCTAAGTGTATATTTCTTTATACCTATGATTCTATCACAAATACAAATGTTTCTAGGACACCTCAAAAATTTCCCAAACGTAAAGCTTTTACTATAAGAACTATAGAAAAAAAGAAGAACCTAAGAAACCAATAGTTCAAACTTCCAAAATTAAAAGAATATGAGTTAAGAATTATGATTTGCACTACATTGTGGCTTACATAGCGCTTAAAGCAAAATCAAATATCGCCTGATATTTTGACAGTGGATGCTTTATACATATGATTGGGAACCGTTCTTTGTTTAAAAGCTTTGAAGAATTCAATGAAAGAACAATTACCTTTGATGATAATAAAACATCTACAATTGTTGGGAAATGCCCTGTTCAAATAAAAAGTATCCCTAAACTTGATTAAGTTTTATACGTGGAAGGACTCAATAATATCCCTAAACATCTACAATTGTTGGGAAATGCTATGACATGGAAGGAAATTTTTGGTACCAATTTTTGAGGATCTTATTCACGAAGGGATTCTTCCATGTCATCTGGGGAATCTTGAGGTGAATCTTGAGGTGAATCTTCAATCATGAATAGCTGAGATCATGCATATCGGTGGCCAATCACAAATCTTTTTTCTTTTCGTTCACGTGATTTTTGGTTGATAATTCATCTAAAGGGCATTGATGGAGCTATTGAACTTGAGTTCAAATTGGTTGGGGAGAGTTCTCATCATAACAACTGTTGAGTTTGGTTGCTTTGGTGGCATTGAAAGCGATTAGTAGCAAAAGGGTTGAGTGCACTTCTTTTGTAATTGATTTTTTACTTTAATCAATACAAACTTTATCTCTAATTCCATTAATAAGTATATCATTTAGATAGAATGATATGCAAGTTGAAATTAATAATATATATTATCTAACTGCATTGTTAACATTTATAATTTGGTATTTTTAGAATTTGATCGATTACAATTTTCCTTGCTAATATATTTTGTCTAAACAAAAAGTTGGCAGAGAGGTTAACAAAGAAATGTATATTGTACGTGCATATCCATTTATTCCCGTACTTAATTTTATAGCTAAATAATATTATTAGAAGTAAATGATGTAATTAGAGGGATTTGATTATATTTATTTTACATTGAGATATATATACTTTAATCAAGCCAACTGCACTCTAGAAATTTTTGATTCATTATTTTTGCACGAATGCATACTCTAATTTTAATTTAAAAAATCATGCTGCAACTGTTGAAAATTAGCGTTGAGAACGCCAAGGCCAAAGGCTAAGGCCTAGGCCTAACCAAATAAAACAAGCTCTCTCAAAGTTGTATTCTTTCTTTCATATTTTTATTACAATTCTATAACTATATATAAGGAGATTTACTCCTTGAATTACTCTTTGAATTAAACATTCCTTGATTTACTCCTTGAATTAAGGATTCATTGTTTTACTCCTTGAATTAAGGATTCTTTGTTTTACTCTTTGAATTAAGGATTCCTTGTTTTACTCCTTGAATTAATCCTTAAATTAAGGATCACAACTCCTTAATTTACTCCTTGAATTAAGGTTCTTGATTTACTCCTTAAATTAAAAAGTTGACACTACTTAATTTACTGCTTAATTTTATCTCCAATACTCCTCATATTTGGATCCATAAGGTTTATGGATCTAGCTTCTGAAAATCGTTGAAGCGATGAGAAGCCAAGGCATCAAAGGTAAAACTAACAAAAATGCTGATTACGATAGCAAAAAAATATTGTTATCGATGTGGGACCTTCCTTTTACCACAATACTTCCCCTCCACATCGGGCAGGTAGGAGCTACAGGAGAGATTTAATCCATCATCTCCAAGAGCTTGGTTTCAGTGTGGGACCTTTCCTTTTACCTCAATACTTTCCCTCCACATCGGGCAGGTAGGAGCTACAGGAGAGATTTAATCCATCATCTCCAAGAGCTTGGTTTCAATGTGGGACCTTTCCTTTTACCACAATACTCCTCCTCCACATCAGGTAGGTAGAAGATGCAGGAGAGATTTAATCTATCATCGCCAAGAGCTTGGTTTCAATATGGACCTTTCCTTTTACCATAATACTTCCCCTCCATATCGGTAGGTAGAAGCTGCAGGAGAGATTTAATCCATCATCACCAAGAGAATTTGGTTTGAAAAAACAAATAGAATAAGAAATCGCTCTGATAGAGTGTCAAACGCACTTTGAGTAGAGGAATAACAATTTTTGTCCAAGAAGATCGACTTGCTCGATACCATGTTGAAAATTAAGCGTTGAGAACGCGAGGAAAGTGAGGCTGGCTTTAACCAAAATAAAACAATTTCTACCGAAAGTTGTATTCTTTCTTTCGTATTTTCATTACAATTCTGATATGCTATATATAAGGAGATTTACTTTCCTTGAATTACTCTTTGAATTAAACATTCCTTGATTTACTCCTTGAATTAAGGATTCGTTGTTTCTTTCCTTGAATTAAGGATTAACATTTCTTTCTTTGAATTAAGGATTCCTTATTTTACTCCTTGAATTAATCCTTAAATTAAGGATTACAACTCCTTAATTTACTCCTTGAATTAAGGTTCTTGATTTACTCCTTAAATTAAAAAGTTGACACTACTTAATTTACTTCTTAATTTTATCTCCAATCACAACAATCATTAAATTACTAATAAATTTATTTAATTATTTTCCAAAAAATAGAGTTTTTCTTTGTCATTAATTAGAAACAAAATAATAATTAGAGAAATAATCTTTGAAAATTCACTCTCGTTTATTTTATTGTAAAGATAAATATCAAGCATGTATTTTTTTATATGTTGCCTATAATAAAAATAGTAAAAAAAATTTAGAGTTAGATTATTGTACTCGTATATATTCCTCATGGAAAAAAGAGTCAAATCAAGGGGGCCCTACTGAAAACAACGGCATAAGTCCGATAGACAGCCAAGAAACGAATAACAGGGTCCACAAGCATGCATGTCCAACCGACCAAAATTTTCCAGTTGATAGTGTTCATCGTCTTCGTTGTCTAACTTTCTCCGAGGTTCGGTTTGCACTTTGCACAGTCAACCAATTACCAAAATGTTCTTCCATCTTCTATGAAATCCTTTACTCAACACAAATTCCCTTATTATTTTCTCTAATGGGCAGCACTGAAGAATCTAAAAAACCCATATCCCTCTACAACTCCTCGTCATCTACACCTCTGCTTTCAAAACCCATCTACCCTTCTCCAGTTGAACACCCCCCTTCTTTACCATCACCATCCCACAACGAACCACCTGAATCATACGTTTCCAGACCTTTCAAGGACCTCTCTTTTCTCATCCTCTTCCTTCTCTTTGTTATCTCCACTTTTTCTTTTGGTATTTTCTCCATCTTCCACCGAAATATCAACTACTCCAATCTCGCTTCGTATGCTTATGATTCCAGCTCCTCTTCTTGTGTAAAACATTCCCTTTCTTCTTCTGCCAATTGGGTTTTCTCTCTTTCGTCTTCTTCTTCTTCTCATCTTCTCAAGGATTTGATCTGGACCCTTGTAGTTACCTTGATTTTGAGCTTTCCCATTTGCTTCGCTTTGCTTTTGTTGCTCAAACATTACACCAAGCAGATTGTCTATATCACGTTACCGTTCTTCATTGTCATACCCATTTTCTTTAACATTTATTGGTTTGTGGCGTGCACGGTTAGCTCGTCCTGTAGCGACGTGTTTCCATTAGCTTATAGGATTTTAGTGCTGGTGTTTTTGTTTTTGGTTATTGGGATAATTATGTGGATATTTGTGGCTAATTGTCATCGAATTGAGCTAACTGTAAGTGTAATAGGCGTTTCCTCAGATGCTTTATCAAGGAATTTGGGTTTATTTGGAGCTCTGCCTTGTATGACATTAGGGTTAATAGTTTATTATGCGCCAATAGTTGTTTTCATGGGATGTGCTTGGTTTAATGGGAAAATTGTTCCCCGAGAATCTAATGGAGAATATACATGTGTTTGGAAGCAAGATAGTTGGGTGCCTGCTTACTTTGCATTGGCTATTCTTACTATGTTGTGGTCTGCAACTACAATGGTGGAAGCACAGGTTTATGTGATCAGTGGGACTATTGCACAGTGGTACTTCACTAAGGCAGATTCAACTCCAAAGCGGAGTATTCGAAGTTCTTTAAGGTTTGTTTTCTCACACTTTTCTTTGTAATAGCTTATTATATAATAATGTTTAGGTGCTGTTAGTTCTTGGGATTGACTCACTTATTAGTAGCCAGTTACATCGAAACTACTAATGTTGTGAAATTATGCAAATTCTCGATAAGCCAGATTTAAGAGAAAGTAAGAATAGAAAAATAACACATAAATTGGATAACGGAGTTCGGCCAATCTTGCTTACGTCTCCGGACCTGCTGCAGATCTTTTTACTGAAAGGGGAGAAATTACACAAGGTGTTTACAACACTCACAACTCACAACCCAATTACACCCAAAAAAATTACTCTCAATTTTCTCTCAATAAAGCTTTTCTCTCTAAGTTTTTCTCTCAATTGGAATGAACACTTTGGATGATTAATTCATTACAATTACACATCTATTTATAGGAAAATTCACTCCTTGAATTACTCCTTAAATTAATGGTTCCTTAAATTGCTCCTTGAATTAAGCTTCATTGTTTTTCGTCATGAATTGCTTTCAATGTTTTGCCTTTCCTTGTTTTGCTCCATGTTTTATTCCATGTTTTGCTCCATGTTTTATTCCATGTTTCGCTTCCTTAATTTGCTCCTTAAATTAAGGGCTGAGTTTACGACATCTCCAACAATGTCCCACTCAAGACCGATTTCAATGTCTTCACACCTCGATCAACGCAAAGCAGCCTTTTCTAGTATTTATTACGAAGAGACCAACCGAAGTTGAGCCTGACAACTTTGTCGATAATCACCACCTTTGTTAACATATCTGGCCGGATTTTGCTTTATTGAATCTTCTCCGGTATTAACACATCATCTTCCATAGAGATTTGATGAAGTGATAACGAAGTCCAATACGCTTTGTTAGAATGAAATGATGAATTCTTCGCCAAGTGTATTGCACTTTTGACTATCACTACTGCAGAACATTCTTCTCTTGTTTGAATCCCACTCGAATTAACAAACCTCAAGCCATATCATCTCTTTACTAGCTTCGCTACGTTTACATACTCCAGTAGTGGATAGAGTGACAATTTTACGTATTTGTGACATCCAACTAACAACCGTAGTTCCAATGATAAATATATAGCCCATGGTGCTTCTTCGGTGATCAACTTCACCTCCAAAGTCTCGTACTTCACGCACTTGTACTTTTAACTCTCATTTACTAAAGTACAATGACACTTTTCTGTGGTACTGGCGCATGATACCTCAAAATCCAGACCGCTTCCCAATGAGTTTTCCCTGGATTTGACATAACCGCTAACAACTCCCACCTGCATTGCCAATGTCCGGTCTCCGCATGCACTACGTGCATCAAACTTCCAATGGCCGAGGCATACAACCTTAGCCATGAATTCTCTCTCTTCCTCTGGCCTGGAGTGATCCTCTGGATAAGCGAAAAGTGGCCAAGGTGTCGCTGGCTGGCATCGCCTTGTGTGAATCTTGCAAAACACGATTAATGTACCGAGATAACCGCAAGTGATCCTTTCTTCTTATTTCTTGTGATTTGCATTCCAAGAATCTTCTTTCTTGGACCCAAGTCTTTCATGTCAAAATTCCTTCGACAATTGGCTTTCAACCTTTTTAATATCATCCATATCCGAACCCGACATTACTAACATATCATCAACATAAAGTAGTAAAATGATATAACCGGACCTATATCTCTTGAAGTAGCAACAACGGTACAGATTGCATGGAAAACCTTCCGTCGTACGGTTATCAAATTTTCTGTACCATTGTCTCTAGGGAGCTTGTTTCAGCCATACAAACTCTTCTTAAGTCTCGCACACCATGCTCTTCTTCCCCTCTTTCTCGAGAAACCTTATTTGGTACATGTATATCTCTTCATCTAAATCTCCGCCATGAATGCGTCTTCACATCAAGCCGTTCAAGATGAAGATCTTCAATAGCTCTGATACTCGGACCGATAGTATTGAAGCTTCCTGACAGGAGCGAAAATGTCCGCCAGAAGTCAACTCTTCCTTGTTGAAAACCCTTTTCGACAACTAGGCTAAGGCTTTGTATCTCTTGGAACCATCATTCCTCTTTCACCGGTACACCCATTTGTCATGTGAAGTTGCCTGCTTTCCCATGGTAACTCACTAGTTCCGTATGCAGTTAGAGATGAGAGATTTCATTTCTTCTTTCATAAGAAGCTCTCACTTTGGTTGAATCTCGAGTCCGACAAGCTTTCATCGTAGCATTCGTGCCTCCCTCCATCGATCGGCCAAGAATATATAGTTCGTGATCTCTGTTAGGCACACGAGGTCGGAAAGGCACCTCAATATGGAGGGCGGAGTAAGAGGTTGTGGTGTGTCGAATGTTGTGTCGCTTTGTCAACAAGTTCCTCTGCCGAGGACTTGTGAATACAATTGGTTCATGCGGAAGTATCGGGACATCATGCATCTCGCAACACGACTCGTTCCGCTTCTCACCATTTGCGTCTCATTTTATGCATGTCTTATACATCACCCTTTCGTTGAAAATCACATCTACTTCGGATAATTTTCTTCTTTTCGTCATCCCAAGTATGCGCGGTAGCCAAACTCATCCTCACCATGCCAATGAATGTGTATTTCTTGGTTGGGATCGTTTATTCCCGCCTTGATCACGTATGCACAAATACTACAAAGCCGAAAACTTTTAGATGTGATAGTTTCACCTCTTTTCCGCTCCATACCTCCTTCCGTATTTTACGCTCCAATGGAACAGGGGATGGGCCTCGTTGATCAAGTAATGCCGTGTTCGCTTCTTCCTGCACTGCTTCGGTAGACACGATTGTATCACGTTTCTCGCAGCTCTTTCATCAACGTTCGGTTCATACGCCTCGCCTACACCATTGTGCCGAGTACGTGCCCGGCACGGTCTTTCCATTCTCATCCCGTGCTCATAGCAAAATTTTTGAATACGGTGTCTTCATATTCACCACCATTACCTGGTTCTAAGCTTTTTGATCTTTAAACCCGTCTCATTTTCCACCATAGCTTTCCATCTTCCGAAAGCCTCAAATACTTCAAACTTATGCTTTAGAAAGTAAACCAATACCTTGAGAGTGATCATCGATGAAAGTCAAAGTAGTGTTTCCCACCACGATGAGACGGTCGTTGGTCCCCCAAACATCGGAGTGAATAAGCTCTAGTCTTTCCTTCTTTGGGATTCTACAACTTGTCTGGTGACTATCTTTTGCTTTCCAAGTATGCAATCTTCGCACATGTCTATCTCCGTAGACCGTAGGGACTGAAAGTTTTCCTTTGAGTTGCATAATCTTCATCCCTTCTCACTCATACGGCCTTTAGTCTCTCGTGCCACGATTTGGTGTTTCATTGCCCGCCGTAACCGTAATTGAACAACGTGCCTCTTGTCGTGTAAAGAGTGCCACTTTTCTTGCCTCGAGCAACTTGCACGCACTTTGAAATCTTCCAATCATCATGGAAGATCGTAGTGTAACCTTCACCGGCCAACTGCCCACCGAGATTAAGTTCCTTGAGAGACGGAATATGCGACATCCTTCGGTTCCCAAACAGATCCGTTCAACTTAATCTTCACTACACCTTTGCCAATAATAAGACATGGTTGATCATCACCAAGATATACCTTTCCAAGGTTTCTAGGGACATATTTCTCGAAGAATTCTTTTGGTGAAGTGGAAGCGATGCTCAAAGTACCCAAGATTCTTCCTTGCTCTCCAAAGAGCGTATCAATGCATCGTCTCCTCCGAGGTGGAAGTAACATTTGCTTCTCCTTCACTTGTTTGTCCTTTGGTGCACTTCTTGCACCGATTTTTGTAGTGTCCGGTTTCTTCCACAATTCCAACACTCGATAGTCTTCGAGCTATGGGAATTATTAGGATTTCGGATTGGACCTCCCCGTCCCTTTGATCTACCTCGGTAGTCCGTTCCGCCATACGTCCATTCCCTTGGTTGAATTTCTTCCTCTTGACTCGTATGCAAAATTGAAGAAGTTGACGATTCACGACTCTATACGTCGGATCTCTTCACCGAGAACCAAATCACGAACATCGTCAAATTTTAACTTATTGCTTCGCTCGATGAGCTATTCACAGTAGTGATAGCATTCCAACTTTCTGCAGTAAAGAAGACAAAAGTATTAACGCCGTACTTCTTCATCGAATTCAATTTCCACCGAACTCGATTGGAGTTGTGACCGTGTTGAGTTCATTGAGATGTTGAGCTACCGACGCGCCTTCATTTATCCGCAAATTGAACAAACGCTCATCAAGTGCACTTTGTTTGAGGCCGGGCTTACCTCATACATATCGGAGAGAGCCATTAAGACCCGCCGTGGTCTTTTCCTTTGTTATGTTGAAAGGAAACATTACGGGATAGCGTCAATCGAATAACTCCGAGGGTCATGCATGCAGAAGATTCCAATCTTCTTCCTTCAAAGCTTCTGGTTTCTTTCCGAGAGGTTGATATAGATTTCTTTGATACGCAGATAATCCTCTATCTCGTATTTTCCAAAACCCAAAAGCGTGCCATCAAATTTCTCGAGTTTCACCCTTCCTTCATCTGCGGTCATATCAAGCCCCACTAAAACTGACTTCCTCCGGATCGTTTCCGACTATTTCTTGCAAAAAAGGTGTAAAATCACCACCAATAAATATGCAGCTTGTTGGGAAATTACGCAAATTCCCGAAGGTCGATTTAAGAGAAAGTAAGAATAGAAAAATAACACACTGGAATTTGATAACGGAGTTCGGCCAATCTTGCTTACGTCCTGACCTGCTGTGATCTTTCTTTGAAAGGGGAGAAATTACACAAGGTGTTTACAACACTCACAACTCACAACCCAATTACACCCCAGAAAATTACTCTCAATTTTCTCTCAATAAAACTTTTCTCTCTAAGCTTTTCTCTCAATTGGAATGAACACTTTGGATGATTAATTCATTACAATTACATATCTATTTATAGGAAAATTCACTCCTTGAATTACTCCTTAAATTAATGGTTCCTTAAATTGCTCCTTGAATTAAGCTCCTTGTTTTGCTCCATGAATTGCTCTATATTTTGCTCCTTGTTTTGCTCCATGTTTTATTCCATGTTTTGCTCCTTAATTTTATGACAATCTCCAACAACTGATTCATGCTAAAGTGTTAGAAAGTTGAGGTTTCCATAGTTTGATGCATTAGGTAATCTAGCAATTTAGTGTAATCTAACATGGGTACTTGCTTAATATGCCCGAGTGTTACAATCTACCGGTTATACTCGATAAATACTTATAGTTGAGATGTTGTCTAGCAGCCTGTTAATGCTACGATTTGCTGGTAAATAATATTATTGTACCAACCGTGATTTTATAATGTTAGCTAGATATCTGGTTGCAGTTGCATAATATAATCACATGGTTTAATAAATTGAAAGAGTCATCTCTCTGTTTGCTATTAAATTATTGGCAATACTAGCTGCCAAATGATAACTAATCATCCATTTTTATTATTTATACTCATGAGAACATTTTTATCAAGTTATTTGGGGTGGAGGGTGGGAGATTGGGAGAACTGCTGTCAAAAGGGAAACTATCTGCTCTTCTAAAGGTAGTATGAATACATTGCATTCGAATATAATGTCTATGTTGATTACAATTTTGTTTGAGGTTTAACATTTCTCTTATCAGTTCTGTTCATTTGGTACATGCAGAAATGCTCTTGGCGCCTCCTTTGGCACAGTGTGTCTCTCTGGCTTACTTATCTGTGTTGTTCGTGTGGTACGTGCTGTTGTTGACAGTGCCAGACAAGAGGACGTTCCTGGTGTGGTGAGCCTTATATTATGTTACTGTGTCAATGCTTGTCTGTCAGGTGTTGAGTTTCTTAACAAGTTCACCATCAACTTTGCTGCA
The DNA here is from genome assembly GCA_033030585.1 of Hippophae rhamnoides. Taxonomy (NCBI): domain Eukaryota; kingdom Viridiplantae; phylum Streptophyta; class Magnoliopsida; order Rosales; family Elaeagnaceae; genus Hippophae; species Hippophae rhamnoides. The sequence goes on along the minus strand of CM065429.1, from coordinate 71,356,702 downwards.
ATAACTGGTGAAGCTTATTGCACATCTGCTAGGATGACATATGAAGTTCTAAAACAAAATCTTCTTTCTGCTGTTTTTGTTGAAACTATCTCCACTCGTCTACTGGCTGGTATTATTTGTGTGCTCTCGACAATATATGCAATTGTGGTATGTGGTCCTTCCTCATCTCTGTCAGTATTATTTCAAGTTTTCATCTTTTGGCATGTGTGTGTCACTCATTTTGTACTTAATGATGCTCGTTAGTGGCCTTGCACTGATCTCTTTGAGGCTTGGTTATAACTTACAATAACCTACTTCTTTTTCAAACTTAAACAAAGGAGTGAGATTGTAAGTAAATTCGGCTTGACTTCCATGTGTGTGCTTATATACTACTAAAATGTATGCATGCACTTCAGACTTCATTTTGTTCTATGACCTCCTCTACTTTTCTTCTCCAAAGTTCCTAATATTTCCTTGATTAACAATGTGCATAAGCAGGTTTGCGTAATAGTAAAGAGCGATCTAGGAGTTGATTCATATTTCGTGGCAGCACTGGCTTGGCTCCTGTTGATACTAGTGTTGGGTTTCTTTGTCCATGTGTTGGATAACGTTATTGACACCATTTATGTATGCTATGCAATAGATAAGGACAGAGGAGAGGTCTGTAAACAGGACGTTCATGAGGTTTATATTCACCTACCTATTAGCATAAACCATAGACCAGCGTCTCTTATAAGAAGGACTCTCGGTGTATAAAAAAATCCTCATAATGATTTGTTGGTAGTATGGGATTTGTTTGTTTTTTAAAGTAGAATTGCTTGCTGGCATGAATGTGCAGAAGTTGGAGCTTATTGTTGAATATTGGTTCTAAAAGTAACAAATTAGTGGTATAATTTTGAGAAATTTGTGGTCTAATTTGTGGCCTAATTTGTGGCATAATTTGTGGTATGATTTAAGGAAATTAGTGGCATAATTTAAAAAAATTGGTGGCCTAATTTAAGGTTTAAATTATGACACAATTTAAGGAAAGGGAGCCTTGTTTCATTTATAAATAGGGAAGAGTTCATGCGTTGAAGGACAAGTCAAAAATTAGAAAAAATCAGAGAGAGTATAAGCAAACTCAAAGAGAGAAAATACTTGTGAGTTTGGGAAAACACTTGAGAGATATTATTAGTGAGGAAATCTGTATCTGTATTATGTATATTTTCTACTCAGTTCAAATAATATCTATTGTCTCTCGTGAATCTAGGCGAATTATCGAACCACATAAATTCTGTGTGTTCATTTTATCGCTTTGATATATTCATATATCGTTACTGATTGCTTCTGCCACAACACTTATCGTGTATAATTTAAGGATTTGTCATCGAAGAGAGAGAGAGAATCAAGAAGGCAATCTCACGATCTCTCATCGTCCATGCGTTCTGAGTTCTGACTCTTCGTACTATATCTGAGGCATTGGCATGTCGATAGTGAAAAACTTAACTAAGCAGGTGATAACTGCGTATTTCATAAATAAATTCATAGCAGAAAATAAACTGTATGATGGAATTGCGCAATGAAAAATTATTGATATCAACAAAGTAAAATATTAGCATAAGAAGTTTAAGATAGTATTATAGTAATTATTTGTGTACGGTATTTCACTATGTCTATACAAACACGTGAATAAAAAGTGAACATTTTTTTTATTAATTCTTACATTTTTAATAACTTTTGCCTAACTATTTATTATGTTGATAAGATGTATAGTGGGATATCGAAAGTAAGATGGCGAATTGTATTTTTATTTTTTGACAATTATGTTTTATTAAATGAGCTGAGTGAACTAGTTCATTGGTTTAACTTTAAATAAGTTGAGTTGATAGGTTCATTAGGATGTTAGTTTGACATGTTAGTGTCACATTGGTATCTGTCTCGTTTAGGATCAGGTCGGTTTGAGAGCATATCATTTTGGGTCCAAAACAATTCAATACATGTCCTATTATTTCAAGTTTTATTTATTTATTTTTTTAAACATTTTTTGAAATTAAAATAATATTCAAAATAAATCGACAATTCAAATTAAGTAATTTTGAATCGAATTCAATACCATTTAAAATAACTCAATTTAATTTATCTCGTGTATAAATTTGATTCAGTTTAGATCTAACCTAACATTTACATGCTTAGATGCTCATTTGATACCCCTCCGGTACTAACCATGATCACTACTAGTAAACAAAATAGAAAAAGTTGTGTTGCATCCTGTATTTCGATAGAGGCAAAGTTTACCCTCGTTTCTTCATTCAATCATATGTACTTCCAACTAGAAGAAGCTGGGAACTAACACCAAGATTTGTTGGGTTGTCATGCTCATGCTCAATAACAAAGCAAGTTCACAGCTTTCATATCATCCATGACCAAAAGAGTAATGCATATAAAAGCGAAGCCCTAGAAACCCCTTCACACCTCATGATCACGGAAAATAATAAATATTAGCCTCAACCTTCAAAGATGGTGGGCCTGATAAAGAGTTTTATTTATGTCCAATTCCACATGAGATGGCATGTTTCCCCATACACGTCTAAGCATTGAGTTGATTGCAAATTTTGTGGATCTAGTGTTTGTACATTTCCTCCTTATTAGTGACTTTTCAATCTTCATCACTATCTCAAATATATTTTATAGGATAATGAAATCTTGACTGTACAGTTTTCTTAGACAAACTTGTTGGAGTAATCAATTTAAGAATAATGAAATCTTGATCAGGAATTGAGGGTATGTATAATATTATATATTAACGAATGTCAAAACAAATAGAAAAAATTCCAACTTGGTAATTTGAGAATATGAACAGGATAACGGCAATTGGATGTATATACATTCTCTCGTTTCTACCGAGAAAAAAAATCTTCTTTCTTCTTCTTCCTTAATTTTTTCTTGTGTCAAAATCAATTTGTGCTCGTGTTTGTGTTATATCATGTTTGTATTTACGTGTTAATTAAATAGTATTTTATTAAGTAAATTATTTATAATAGATTTATAAAATAATTAGTAGTAAATTACAATTCAATTGTGTATTTTGGTTATCAAGAATTGCGATCCCGAAGTAATTTCCTTTTTGTTTAAGAGAAGTATATGTATAACAATTTTTTAGATGGGTTAAATATAATTAAATTTATATAACTCAATCTAATAAAAAATTATCACCTTAATATAAAGAATTGATCTTTTGTTTATTGCTGTTTGCTTTCATGGAAAGACCGAGGGAAACACAGAAATAGAGAGGTGAGGATTTGCAGGATGTGTGATCCAAGATGGGACCACCGTCTTATTTGCTTTGGATTATGCTCTTGTGCTGTGATTAGTGTGTATGGAATTACTGTTCTACGTATTAGTTTACACCTATCAACCAAAAATAATAATAACAATAATAAATAAATCAATGAGTTATTAGGGATAAACGAACTGATAAGAACGGACATGATTTTTGATATAAATGTTTTCAAATCGAATTATAAAATTTGTATCAAAAATCGTTACGTTTTGAGAATAATTTTTTACCTACATGTAACGGTTCGAAAAAGTTATTAAAAATACCTGAAAAAAATCTAAAAAATATATAATTTAATTTATTAAATATATATATATTAAATAAATAAATATAATTAATTTTGAGTATGATTTTTTATATAACCATAGTCGAACTGTAACCATTGTTTCATATTCAATTTATACCCAAAATCGAACCTATTTTCAAAATTTATTGAATAAAAATTGAACTGTCGATTCGAATAACCGAACTCACGATTTTTTTCACATTCTTATGAGCTATAAATTTGTTTCCGTCCTTTCTAATACATTCATTAAATTATATATCAAGACAATTACAGAACAATTTATGCAAATTTCATGTAATTAGTACATTATTAGCTATGACAATATCAATTTTTAAAGAGAAAACGTTAATTTTAGTATTTAGATTATGTTAAAAAAATTAATTTATTGTTTTTATTATTTTTTATTTTAATTGAGTATTTATGTTATTATAATCTCTTTTAATTAACTATTTTATTAAAAATATTAAAAATTATTTTTCATCTTCTCACCCTATATTTTTCTTTCATTATAACTCAAATTTCAATATTCATTTAAAGTTTTAAAATACATATCTCTATTAAAATGAGAGAAATTAGATTAATGTTAAAGATTTTAATTTTTTTAATTTTTAACGAAATAACTAATTAAAAAAGATTATAATAATATAAATAATCAATTATAATAAAAATAACAAAAATAATATATTAAAATTTTAACATAATATAAATATCAAAATAAATGTTTGTCCATTTTTAAACTAAATGGTTATATGCTTGTATCCATACTTATAAATTGACAAGTTTTCAACTCTACGTTGTGTTATTCATTATTTTTAGAATATAAATTCTACTAATTATATAGTATTAGGTAATTGTAATTTTCAATAAACTAATCACATTAATTTTATATTTCATTAATTTATAATAATTTATTTTAAAAATAAAGAATAATTTTTCGTTTAACTAGTACGATTAAACTAAAAATGTTCAATTATAAATACATACCTTTATGTTTTTTTGAAATAGCAAATATCTTATATGTTTTAAAAATAAAAAATATACATATTCTGTTATTATTTTTTAATTTTTTAAGAGAATTATTTATAATAAAATTAATAAAAATTATAAAATTTAATGAAATATATTATAATAAAATAATAATATAAGAAATATAATTAATAATTTTTTAAACTTAAAAGAGTATATTTATAATTCTAGAAAATCACATAGAATTCTATATAATTTTCCCAACCAAAAACACATATCCCTTGCAGAATAAGACAATTAAGATTAATTATTACATTTCTAATATCTCAAATTATAAACTTTTATTGACAAGTTAATAATAAACTTAAAATTAATTTCTACTAATATTGGAATGTGTTTATTTAGTATTCGTTCGTACTTTTCTTATTTTAAGTCATACATAATCGCAAAAATAATATACTTGAGAGAGTTTGAATTATATCTTCCCTGATATTCGTTTGGTTTTAAAAAAATAATAAAAGCACAATCCTATTTTTTTTATTTAGTAAAATTGATATTTTTACTCAATAATAATTAACATTGTAATTGAACTTTTTCACCTTTATTATCATAAATTTAAGTTAAAATATCTCTTACGTATCATTTTATTTATTTAATTTGATAAAAAAAATTAAGTATCTCCTTAAAAAATGATATTGTAATCTTAGTTTCTTTATTTTATTCTACATGTACTCGTTGGATGTGAGAGAGAGGAAATACGATGGAAATAGTGACAAGTATGTGCTTTAATAGTAATAATAATCTCATTGTCTCTCTCTCTTTAATTAAAATACATCTATTTTATTTAAATATAAATAATTACAATAATAATCTTATTCTTATCATTTATATCCAAAAATAAAACTTCTTCAAACATATCAAGAATTTTATCTATAAAATTCAAAAACTTAAAATTTATAAGAGTTAAACTAAGTTGAGCCACTCAATTATGCTCCATAAGTTTAAACTTAAAAGAAAAGTTCGTATTTTCACACATTTTTTAAATCTCTTTTATGATACCACTCGTAGGGACAAAATTATTATCTCTACTCAAAATTGATTGATTCTCATAATCTTTATATAGCAATACACAAAAGGCTTTTAGTTCAACCACCAATAGTAAAAATAGATTATTCACGTACAATGAAAATATAAGTGATTTACTCTTAGCATCTCTAGCAACATAGCCTACACTAATTCTTTTCTCATAAATGAAAAGTGTAACGTCGTATTTACTTTGATTTTTTAAAAAGGTAGTAGCTTTTACTTGATCGTCCTCTCATTTAAGTCCCTTTATTGCTTGCTTCTCACAGTTTTTTAAGAACTTTTCATAAAATCTCCTTGCAGTATATTCAACCAATAAATGATATTTTCGAACTTTCTCCTTTTTTTCCATGCAATACCTCATTTTGATTATGCTAAATAGTGTATGTAAGATAAGAAAAGTGAGATGCATCCTCGTTACAATATTGCAACTATATGACATTCTATAGCTCTACAATTGTCCTTTCTATTGTCCTCTCCACAGTAGTTGAAAAAATTGAAGACCTCCAAACCTATCTAGCATTTTCACACCCCAAAAAAGCATGAAATAAATCTTTAGTATCAACATTGTAAAGGCAACACAAAGGATAATCAACTACTCTCTTTGTCACTAATTAAGTATGCACATGAAGAATGTTATTACATGCATGCCAGATAAACATCTTAACTTTAATAGGTAGGATAAGGCTCCATATTATATTCCACCAATTCGAGCCACCATTTCTACTAGACCTAACTCTATAGTCTATTTTCATTGTTGACCTTCTCAAGTTTTCGGCCAACCAATAGCTACTCTTAAATGAAAACAATCCAATTGAAGATTTACCCTAGATCAACTTATCTTCAACATGAGATGCACATAAGAGAATCTGTAAAATAATATCAACCTTTTCAATTAAAAAGTTTTTTCGAATAACACTTTCCTTTCACAGCCCAACATCATTTATTAGATAAAAAGCACAAGCCTCAATATAATAGGTTTTATTAAAACCAACATAAGGTAACCATTGGTTTGTATATATTATAATATTTCTACCATTACTAACCCTTCATCTCAAATATTCATTACAAAGCTTTCTTTCCCAAATTATACCCCTTTGTAAATAGAATGCATAAGTAAGAACCTTAGCATCTAGAAAATTACTAGTTGGAAAATATTTTCCCATAAGCACATTTCAAGCTAGAGAATTTTAGTTTTATAATAATCTCCAACTATACTTAGAAACCAAAGCTAAAACGAATTCTTGAAATCCATTGCACCCACAGCTTTATGTTTACAAAGCTTATCCTATGTCATTCAATGTATGGCCTTTTTTTCGAGTCATATCCCACCAAAATTTAGCCATTAGATTTTACAATTCATTACAAAAGCCATAAGGAAAATTTGAAATAGCTCATTGAATATGTAGGAATAACTTGTATAACTGACTTCAAAAATACTTCTTTCCCAACCTTAGAGAGCATTTTTTTAATTCCAAATCTTAAATTTTCTCCGTAACTTATCTTTTAATTACCTAAATAACCTCATCTTATTCCTTCCAGTTATGGACGATAGCTCAAGGTAACGTTCATGAAATTTCACAATAGGTATAGCTAATATATCTCTTGGGAGATCATCATACAATCTTCAGAAGTGTTTAGGCTATAACACATTGCAGGCTTCATAATATTCACTTTCTTCCCCTAGGCTTGTTCATACAAGCAAAGTACCTACTTAAGGCCTTTACAACTTTCCTTAGATAGCTCCAAGAAGAAAAAGATGTCATCAGTAAAAAACAAATGGGGCATTCTTAGGCTGTTCCTTGCAACATCCACACGTTTTAGGAGACCATCATTTTCAACCTCCTTAAGTAAACCAAGTCAAACCCTCAGCACCAATGATGAATAAATAAAGGGATAAAGGATCTCTTTGTTTCAATCCTCTTTATAGTCGAAAGGATTACAGTTTAACTCTGTTAACCAAAAGTGAGTTAGAAACTGCCTTCACACAATTCATAGTTAGATCCCTCTATTTCTGAGCAAAACCCAAAAAGGTTAGCATATATTCTAATAACTTTCATTCCACTCTATCAAATATTTTACACATGTCCAATTTGATAGTAGCTCTTCCTTTCTTTCCCTTTAAGAATTCTTCATTTAAAACATGAGGCATGCTTAAGAAGTATCATCACCCACTATACTCCAAAATTCTTGAAAAAAAGTGAAGGCATTCTCTCATACCCATAAGTCTTATTTGGGTGAATTTGAGCAATTGCACTCTCAATGTCAAGCTTAGTAGAAAGCCTAAGCAACAACTCGTTCATCTCATCATTAACTTTAGGTAGGACACATGAATCAAAACGCTGGAAATTTACAATATTATCACTAGAAAACAACTTCAAATAAAATTTTTGAAAGATATTCTGAACATCTTCACATGATGTCACTCAATTTTCATACTCATCAAACAAGTTGGTAACATTATTTATTTTCTTTTTTTGACTAACATTTTCATAAAAAAATCTTGAATTTTGATTCTATATTTAAGACAATCATGTCTTACCTTTGTTTCTACATCATTTCATTCAATTCTAAGAGAGAATTTATCTCATTTTTTAAACCCCTAACTTTTGTCGTATCAATTACTTGGGAATTCACCTCTACATTTTGTTGAAGTTTCTCATCAAACTTATCCAATCTTCTTTGAACATAATCTACAATATTTTAATTCCACGTTGATAGAACAAAAGAACACACATTAATCTTGTATTTTATTTTACCAAAACCCCAACTTCTATTGAAACTGGTATATGAAGTACCGTTAATAACATTATAGCATTCATATACCTTTAATCAAAAGCCTTTAAATTTAAACTATACATCTCAATGTGACATCCACAATTTTCAAAAGTAAAAAGTGAAAATTTTTAGTAACTAAATGATAAGAAAGAACAAGTATTTATTGCTTATAAAAGAAATTATATGTTTACTTTTTAACCAATGAAATGCTTTTTTTCCCCTAAATGATAAAAACAAAACGTTTTGTTCTTTGATATTTTACTATAAAGAGTAAAAAATTTCAAGATATTAAATTTATTAGAAACTTCCTTATAACAATAAAAATAACATTCTAATAATAGTAAATAGTATCTAATTAGATGTTTTTTAACAATAAATAATCTAAATAATTATAGTTCAATTTAAATGATATTTAAAATAAAATAATATATCAATTTTTTTAATAAATAATAAAAATATATGAAATAATTATATAAAAGATATATTTTTATAATTACATATTTTAAAGATGATATTTTTTTCTCAAATTCTTTTTATCATAGTTAAATCTAATTAATATTAGAAGCGAATATAGGAGAAGAAAATATTACAAATCATTACTTAAACAACTTTTTTAAAAAATATGCAAAATTAATTATTTTACTTGTAACTCGAATTATGACCCTTGCAATTGCCAGAAGAGGTGCAATATTGTGCTGCTATGTACCCTGAATTCATAATTCAGAAACAAATGATATCTTTTAATTAGTGTTTAAAATTCATTTTTTATAGCACTTACGAAAAATACGATTTCATAGATATTTAGAATTAAAAAAGAATAAGAATAATGACATTAGAAAAATAAAATGTTTGAATCGTTTATTTTGTGACTCTAAGTAAATTATAATTGTTACTTGTTACTTGTTAATGTTAAGGGTTTAAGCATAGTAAATGTGAAGGTTCAAACATACTAACAACATTTATCGTATATTTTATTAATCTATTTTTATCTATGTGTTATTCTTCATTTTAAACAATTTTTACCTAATTATATAATAATAAATATATTATTATTTAATTTTATTAATTTTATGTGAATTTGTTGAACATTAGTCTAAGAAACTATTATTATTAATTTAAATAGTTAATAATTTCTTACAACATTATATTTTGATGGTTGAGATCGATAAGAAAAAAGTTAGAAAAAATTATTGTTTTGAATCTCATGCACCCGGATATGATAGTGTAAATATGATCTTAAAACCCGTAAAAATTATGTTTGTTATAATATCTTTTTAAGATTTGTTTATAAAAATTAATCATATAACAAAAAAATTTTAAATAATTAAAAGTTTTAAAATTAAAATGTTTAACTATCCAATACAGTAGTAGACTTTAGAAGAGTGAATACATTTTATTATCTAAAAAAAAAGGATTTCCTAATACTTTGAGTTTTTAAATCATTGGTTATATTTATAAAATTATTTGGATCACTTTAAGAAAATATTATATATTTTAAAAACTAAGGTAATTTTGATGTATTATTTTCAATTTTAATTACATTATCTTATATCAAAATTATATGATAATTTTTTTTTGTTTTAAATATTATTACATTCATATTTATAACTAAAAAACTCTAGAGGTATAATATATATGTGTGAGTTAAAGTATAAAAATAGTTTAATTATATAATATAATATCTTTCAATAAAATTTTATTTTTAACCATCGTACATATTTTTTTCTTAGTAAAATGTAAAAATTATCTTTTATATATTTAAAAATAATTTTAAAAAAATTAAAAAATAATTATATAAATAATTAAATCATATTTAAAAATAACAGGAGAGTATAACAAGTAATTGCAGACACTGAATCTGAGCCTTTCACAAAAGGAAACCAAAGAAAAGGATAACCATGGCTTTCATTGACTTAACTTTAATGGAAAAATTATAACTTTAAATGATTTGCAAAAATACGCATATTTACACACTGGCCTTTTAATCTCGACCATTTAAAAATAAACGAAAAGGAGGAAACGGGATCCAGTACATTTGTACTTGAAAATATAACACTTGTGTTTTAATTATAAGTATTTGAGTATTATAATTATTTAAAAATTTAGATAAAAAAATAAAAAATCATAAATTTATAATATATTTTATTTTAAATAATGTGATGGAATTTGATAGAATATTACAATTGAATTCATGAAAAATAAAATTGTGACAAAAAATATTATTTGACATGAAATTTTTAGAACACTAATATGATTCTATCTACGAAATTAATCAATTTTATAAAATTTGAAAACCTAAATTTAATAAAAAATAATTAAGTATAATAATTTTTTAAATATATTTATATTATTTATAATTTATACTCGGAGAAACGAGGTAAAAGATGCATTGATTTAAGTATAATAATTAGTATGATTAATCGGATCAAAATCGTTGATTTTTTTTGTTATCTTATCCGATCCGATCCGATTATCCGTTCGGATTGAAACATCTTAATTCGTAATCGATCCTATCACCTCTCACATCCGCTCAATCCGATCCGTAAACTATTCGGATGACATCCGATCAATCCGATGGATGAATTTAATTAACTCTATTTTTTATATTTTTAAATTTTTATATAAATTATAATATAAAATTATTTAACTTAAAAAATTATTAAAAAATTAAATAAATATATATTAATTATATATATATATTTAATTTAATAAATATATATATAATTAATTTTGATTAGATCGAATCAGACGACGGATTTCACTACGATTCATCTTCGAGATGATCCGTCATCTGATCCGCACTTAACGGATGGAAAAAATCTTCATCCGATCCGACCATTAAATCGGATGAAAAATCAACAGATCGGATAAGATGATAGAATTTTTTGTATATCCCTAATAATAATAAAGTTAAAAACAAAAATTGTTATACTTTTGAGTTTGGAGACTAATTAAACTGTAAAGTCGAAAGAAGGGACAAAGTTGTAATATAAAGGAAAGCAAGTGGCACTTCCAAGACACCCTCCCTATAAAGGAACAAGTTCCACACACTCATAGACACAGACCCAAAAAAAATTAAAAACTAAAAGTAAACAACATTCAACTTCAAGACACAGCACAGCACAGCACAGCAACCATGGCTATGGCTTTCAAGATGGTACTTTTAAACTTAATCTCCTCAAATTTTCTTTATTTCCTTCTTTGTTTGAAGTGTTATTTTCTCTCCTTTTTGTTTTATTATTATCAATCTTATAATTTAAAAAACAAAATAATTAATTAGTGCTATGAAAATTAAAATACAGGCAACAACTGGAATGTGGGTAACAGAGGAATGCAAGAACTCATTCATGGAAATGAAATGGAAGAAGGTTCATCGCTACATTGTTTTCAAGATCGATGAATCTTCCAAGCTCGTCACCGTCGATAAAGTCGGTGGCCCTGCAGAAAGCTACGACGATCTCGCTGCCTCTTTGCCCAACGACGATTGTCGATATGCTGTTTTCGACTTCGATTTTGTCACCGTCGATAATTGCCGCAAGAGCAAAATCTTCTTCATTGCTTGGTAATGTTCGTCCGTCACTATATATATTTTTTAATTTATTTCTCTCTTTCTTTCTTTTTTTTGTTTGAGGGGATATTTACGCTTGCCCTTTAAGTCTTAATTCTTTTTAATTATATCACATGTTTAAGATAATTATTTATAAAAAAATCCCCTAGAAATGTTTAAAAAATTTTTTTTTGATCAAAATAATAACCTTTCTAACTTTAGGTTTAGGTGTTTCATTATATATACCATAGGTGGCTTGTAATAATTTAATAAAATATAAATAAGTTTATTTTTTAAAAACAATTATTACATATCATATTAATTATTACTAAATAGATTTTTTTTAATGCAAAATAGTGACATGGGTTAAAAATGTTAGAATATAACATTTCAAATCTCTAGTACTATTGCGTATTAATCGTGCATGTAATGATACTAAAAATAAAACTGTGACTGTAAATACAACCAATGCTTAACGTTGCGGATGTATAGGAGCAACATAAAAGGCAAATATTTACTTATTTCTTAATAATTTTTTTTAATTCTAATATTTAAAATTTTATATAAATTTATTCATAAAATATATAAGTGTGTAATTTTAAAAATATAAATGTTAAGTTTTAATTATTCAAAAATTTATTAAAAATTTAATAATTTAAATATATTTAAATACATAAAACATCTTCATCTGAAGAAAAAAAGAAAAGAAAAAGAAAGTAGTAACATCTGAATTCAAATCCTATTTTAATACTTTGAGTATGCTAGAAGTTACATCATCATTCAATTTATTTTCTTTATGGGAAGAGGATAATGATGTAACATCATCAATGAAGTAAACTGGTTCTATAGACTCACAAAAAAGATGGAAAAAAAAACAATAAGTAAATTAGTACCATCTTTCTTTCATTGGGTAGGTGGTGAGATATATATATGTTTAATTTGTATTGGTTTGATTGTTGGAATTAAAATGAAAATTATATAAAAAAACAGGGCACCAACAGCATCAAGGATAAGGGCAAAAATGTTATATGCAACTTCAAAAGATGGGATAAGGAGAGTGTTAGAAGGCATCACCTATGAACTCCAAGCAACTGACCCAACTGAGATGGGTATGGATGTTATCAAGGACAGAGCTAAATAGATAATAATTAATATTAATAATGTGATTATGACTTGATTAGACCCCAGCTAATTGCTCTAGCTGTCTTTTGGTCAATAATAATTAACGAAAATGTCGATTTCTTCTTTGTTTGCCCTCTTCTCTTTATCTGTATTAATGTAACTTAGTCCTCCAATTTGTAATAATCACTTTAACTGTCTCCCTCTAATTTAAAGTTAACGAAGAATCCTCTTCACTGTTGTAAGATGTTCACTATTCTGTATTTTGTTACTAGTAGTATTCCATGATGATTAAGAAATATTTAGTACTTTAATATTTATTATTATGAGATTAATTTATATCTTTTAAAATTATATATCTCATATTTCTTATATACACATATTATACAAAATTTATATATTTTACACAATATGTGGTTAAGATTTGAAATTTAGACACTTGGTCAAAAGTATAGCAACTTTACCAACTAGAATATGGCTACTGTAAAACCGTGATCGCACTGTAACTTTTTAATTGCTAATCATCTTCTTTTTATCTATCTGTTGGGCATTTTCCTTTTCTCTTTTATTTCATGGATTTTGTCTATAATAACTATTTTTAGTATGATAGTTTAAAAATGCAATTAATTTTGAATTAGTTTAAAATAGATAAAATCTTACCTTAAATTTAAAAACAAGTTTTTAATCAATTTTATTTATAAAAAAAATATATTAATTCTATTTTATAAAACATAATATTATAAACATAAAAAAATATTAACATCTTATAAATTTATAATTAATTTTAAATACATAAATCTCTTTTATTATATCATATATTAAAATTTTTATTTTAAAAAATAAAAAATAATCTATTTTATAATAAAATAAATATAAATTTATATCTATATTTAAAATAATATACTAAGCATTTTGATAATTCATAAATAATATAATATATTATTATTATTAAATATAATTATAATTATATTTAATAAATAATTATAATATTAATTATAATTATGATATAAAAAATAATATTCATAAAAATAATTAAATTATTAAAAAAAAATTGTAAAACCTCTATATCCAACTTTTTACAATATACAATACAAACATAAAATATTATATCGTAAAATTTGTGTGAAAATATTATCTAATATAATATTATTATAATTATTAACCCAATTTTTATAATTTATTTTATAATAATAATAATAATTAATTTTGTAATTATTTTATAATTTATTATTATTATTTTAAGTTAATTTATAATAAATTTTTGATAAGTTATTTGTTATAATAAATTATATATTTTTTATTTTTTATTCACTTAATTTTATTTATTAAAAATTTATAATTTTTATATTATGTACTTTAAAGTTATAAAGGGTAGTTAAAATATTTTTTTGTCTTATTTTTTAAAATAAGGAGAGAATTGAAAGAGGAGAGAGAAAAAAATGAATAAATTGAGATGATAATTGAAAGAGAAGAGATAAGAAAAAAATGACCTATTATTTGATTAAGAGGTTGCAAAGATCCTCTTTTTAAACTAAATAAATAAAGAGTCTTTTTAAACTTTTGAATTGGACATATACTTGTTATAGACAAAAACCATTTATTTTATAGCACCTTATAAGAAAGATACAACGCTATTACTATATATTATAATCATATCATATATGATAAATTTTTATTGCATATAAATTCTTAGGTTCGATTCTACTATACAAAATTTACATATTTTATAATTAGGTATCCCTAGAAGCTATATTTTGAAGGGATTGTATTGAACTTATTTCGACAGCTTCGTCTTTAGACTGAGTAAGTTTGATATATGTGAAAATTCCTCATTCATCTATTATAAATCTATTTATTTCTTCAACTTTAATAAGATTTTTTAAGATCTCTTAAGATAGCCTACCAATTATGGTCTTGAATATTCTTCAATACATATTGTCAATAGAATAATGACTCCATTAGTTGAAACAAATCGAATATTATCTAAATTCTCAGTTAATTTCTTCAAACACTTTGCAATTGAATTTTTTCCAGACTCTTTCCCACATTTTAAAACTCAAATCAATGGCATCGTAATTTCAAAATCAAAATATCATTATAAGAATCAAACTCAAAATCAAAGAAATTAATTTTTATGTGGGGGATTATGGATTAAGAGTAATCCAAGGGAATTTATAGCACCTAACTTCAATGAATTGTATTATGTGAATTGATGGTAACGGTATAAATGGATAAAGTTTGATAATAGATTGTTACAACTTATATAAATTTGGTGTTATATTTGTATAAATGGATTGCATATAATATATTTTACATTAAGTCCGGTCAATTTTCACTGAAAAGGGTAAATTGTTACAACTTATATAAATTCGGTGGTAGATTTTGACCTTTAAAATTTTTGATGATAAATTTATATAAACGGATAAAAATTAGTTGTAGATTGTGAAATTTATCTTAATTTTATGTTCATTGAATAATTCATCCTACGAACTCCAATGCATTAATGTCTCTGTACAAGCAACATGTAGGACACATTTTTTGATTTAAATTTCCAACAATTAATTGAAAGTTTGGCAAGATTTATTTTTTAAAAATCTCTTTAGGGTAAGCAATAGTCGTACTATTCTTGTTTATTAGTTAAGCTGTATGAATTTAGGCATATTAAGTCACATACACTTACCTCAAATTTAATCAATCGTAAGATTAGGCATTATCACTAAGTATCTGCATGGATTCATGTCTACGAGAGTGCTCAAACGTAAGTATATGCATGGA
Source organism: Hippophae rhamnoides (assembly GCA_033030585.1). NCBI lineage: Eukaryota > Viridiplantae > Streptophyta > Magnoliopsida > Rosales > Elaeagnaceae > Hippophae > Hippophae rhamnoides. Next base: position 71,340,853 of record CM065429.1, on the reverse strand, counting down.
TTCATGTTTATGACAGTGCTTGAACATACGTCCTCACACATATTAATCAAACTGTAGCACCAACTAAACTAGCCCATGATGGACTAGGTTGTCAAGATCTTAGTATCAAAGATACAAGGTGTGATTCGTTAATTTTGTAGTATACTCGTAGAAAAATAATCAATCATATAGCTTTTTTTTCTTTATTAATTGTTGAATATTAGTTTGTAGTATCATATAATCACATACATTAAGAGCAATAAATAATTTCTCCGAATATATATGCTAAAATTTATTAATAAAAAGTAATGATATTATCATAATGACTATTTTTATTACCATTATTGGGATAGCTCCCACGATGATATCAAAAAGCAACATAAAATAACTATTTAACAAACTATTGATACTAAAAAATAACATAAAAGTAAAGAAGAATAATGAACACAGAGATTAAGTGGTTCGACCCGTATATCTAAATGGTTTAATCACAATATTGGAACACAAGAATTGGATTATAGAGAAGACCCTAGCACAAAAAACTAGTTATTCAACATTTGAGAATGAGAGAAAATAATAGAGAAAAGAGAAAACACATTACGATACAAAAAGAAACAAATGAAAAGGTGCTCAGTTAAAAAATCGTAAAGGGTTGTATAAATACATCATATGTCAAATGACCAAAGTACCCCTTCATCTTTATACATCAATCGATTAGTCGACCCATAGATCTATACTTCTAAATGGGCTAGATAACTTGATAAGGCTCGAGAGTTATACCCATTAAAACAATATTAATTAATAATGTAACTATCATATAAAAAATGTATTTACACGACATGTAATAATTAAATATGTTCAATCCTAAATCTTCTAAATGCTTCATATACCAAATAGTAACATACTAAAAAATAAAAATTCTCTACTTTGACACTATGAAAAACATGGATATATATATTTCATGAATCCTTTTCACCTTGATGCTTAAATATGAGAGACTCTAATCAAATTCAAACAATGTTGAAATTGTCAGTGGTAATGGTTTTGTTAGCTTATTAGAAGGGTTGTCCTCTATAGAGATTTTATCTATATATATGAATGAGACCCTATGACACAATATTCCTAATAAAATGTATTTCTAGCTCTACATGCTTAAATTTGGAATAAAACATATGATGTTTAAATGAATGAAGTACATATTTATTATCACATAATACAATATCAATAACATCATTAGAAACAATTCCAAGTTGCCTGACAAAGCCTCTCAAGTCTCAACCACCGACATTCTTTGATTATTTCTATGTAGGTAATAAACTCAGCTTTTATGATTGATAAAACTATAAAAGATTTCAAATTGGATTTTCATGATACAATGTTACCAAAGATTGTAAAATATAGCCATATCTCTTTTTATCATTGTCTCCTACAAAATTAGAGTAAAACTATCCTCAAATAATAGGGGCATCAACAGAGTTATTCTTAAATAACAAACCAATATTAACAATCCTTTTAATATATTTAAGGATCCATTTGATTTCCAGTTGGTGAGCCTTACCACGGTTAATCAGGTTTGGTCTAGACCATAGCATTCATTAAAGATCCAAGAGCATTAGAATAAGAGACCATTTTCATACATTCTATTTCATTTTTATTGTCAAGGCATGCAAGGCAATTTACTATGAGAAGCCAAAGGTATATTAACAATTTTATTGCCAAACATTAAAAATCTTTACAAAACTTTTCCTAAATATAATTGTTGCAAAAAAATAATTTATTAACAGTTCTGAAAAGATCCGTGCCAAAATTTCTTTAATGAATTTGATTTTTGTAAGTCATGTCGTATTTTGTATCTATTTATTGGCTTTTTATCAAACACGAATTATATTCAATGAATACGCAAATATACATATCGTAATAAGTAATATAATGATAGAAAAATATCATTCCCACAAAAATTATGTTATTAGAAACTAATTTTTAAAATAAAAATAAAAAATAATTTTTTGTGTTTTTATGTTTTAAGAAAGCAAAATTAAAAAAAAATAAAAATAAATAGTAATAATTAATTAAATCAAAATTAACAACTAAGAAAATATATGAGAAAAATATATAAGAATACTTAATCATCTAATTTTCTAAACAAGTAAATCACTAAAATCAACTATATGATCAATTCAATCTAACTTAGCATGTATTCCTCTTTTAAGTAAACCACACATCATATAGTAATTAACTTAATCACACGTGCATGTCAATTAAATTGTATATTATTCATTAAGTTCATCAATTATGGATTATTTACATAAAATTATATATATTTGTCTAAAATCTATGCATGTTATTTAATCAAGGTAAACAATTAAATAATTCTCTCAAATCTATTTAACTGTCTCTATAGATTAATTATTGGCCAAAAATTAATAGCATAAAAATCAAATTAAATAATATAACTAAATTGAAATCATAATTAGGATAAAATATTAGATCATCACATATTGAAAATTAGTTAGACATAATTTTATTTATAAAACAGGTATTTTTCATCAAGAAAGACATAAAAATTAGAAGAAGAAGAAGAAATACAATCAATCTTTTGAATTGTAACACCAATCTCCTCTTGAATCTCCATCAAAAATGTATCTCCTTTTTTAACTTTTTCTATATTTTTCTCTCTTGTTTTCTCCAAAATCTAATAAAAAATATGTAATTTTCAGCTTATTAGGGTTTATAGGGTAATTAGAGGGTTAAATTAAACTCAGATGAAATTTGAATCATCACACCAGCTTCAAATCAGGGTTGAGATAATAAAAAAATAAGAGAAAATCAACAATGATATCCAATAGAACTACGACACGTGGCATAGGGGAAAGGCAAGTTCAATCAATGCACGACGTGTGGTATGCTTAACTAGTTATGGTCAACGCTCACTTCAATGTGTGGCGATCTTTGATTTGTGGTTATGGCTTGCCTATCACAACATTGGGAAGATGGGATGAATTAGGTGATGACGTGTGGTAAGCACGTTGATCAAGTGGAAAATTCGAAATGAACATTGTGTTGACACATGACATGATACTGCATCACATGGTACGCGTAACATTGCACAATTCTCCTTCTCTAATTACGTGGCAACCATGTGTCTTGCTTAATCAGCTTTCGTGCTTGTATGGTATACATGTGGTAGCTATTGATTAATTCTACATTAAAAAATCCAAAAAGTTTAGAAAATTCCTAAAAAATATAATTTCACCTATTTTCACTAGAAAGTTTATATTTTAATATTTTAAAACCAAAAAATATCACTTATTAAATAAAATGATTAAATATTAAGTATAAAAATACACCGATAGCTCTATTTTCATAGAGTTATTACACTCATAACCAAAATTCCTAAGGGAATTATAATCAACAAGAACACTTGACCAAGTCTCTTTAGATATCGTAAAATTAATGACAATAGAGAGAGATCTATTGATGAGGTTAGTGACAGTACTAACTACTTCTGCCCAAAAAATTTAGGCAAACGATATAGAGATAACTCACATCTAACACTCTCAAGTAAAGTTCTATTCATTCTCTCAAATGGACCATTTGGTAAGGGAGTAACTACAATTATCTTACGTCTTCCAATACTATGGTTTTTACAATAATTGTTAAAAAATTTGTGATCATACCATTATCAGTTATAAGTACCCTAACCTTTTTACGTTTTTGATTATCTACAAGTTCTTTCCAATGCTTAAAGGCACGAAAGGTTTCATCGTTAGATTTAAACGTGAATGTCTAGAATTTCCTAAATAAAGTTATCAACTAAATCTAAAAAATACTTATTATCACTAATGGATTGAATAGGAACAGGGCCCTAAAAATTAGAGTGAATGTAATATAACTCATATAAGGTAGTGTGACTTCCTTAGAGAACTTGACCATATTTTGTTTTCCAAAAATACAATGTTCATGGAACTTAAGATCCCTAAGAAACTCAATACCTAACAAATCCTATTTGGCTAGCACACTTAACCCATTTTCACTAACATGTCTTAAACCCCCTATATCATAATATTGCACTGTCTAAGGAATAAGCTACATTGAAAACACTATAACTACTAAGAGATGTGCCTTCAAGAAAATAAAGACCATTGGTTATAATAGCCTTAAACCAAAATAATAACCCTTTAACTATTCTCAGCTAGGAACTTAGAGCTTTCATAACCTTTAGAAATTGAATTTGAATTACTATCAGTACTAGATTCAGGTTTATCAGACTTTTTGTCCTTCCTAAGTGGATATTTATTTCTATAATAACCTTCTTTCTTACCAAAGTAACAAGTAACACACTTCTTTGATCTAGACTTAAACTTACCCTTGGATTTACCCTTATAACATTTATCCATATTCTTAGACCATCCTCTAGCCCTATGACTATTACTAACACTACCCTTGTCAAAGACCATAACCTCTAAATCCTTAGGCATAAGACATGATATAACAAGATCAAAATTTAAGTATCACTACTATATATAATATTAGATTTCGCACCATTATACTTATTAGGCAAAGACTTAAGTAAAATAATAGTTTAAGGTTCATTCTCAATTTTATAATCAATGCTATCCAAATTAGAAGTCATTCTTTTGAAATCATTAAGATTGTATTCAAAATCTTTGGATAAGTCGATTATAAAAGAGTAAAAATGATGTTTCAAATAAAATTTATCAAATAAAGATTTTTATAAATATAAAGAGTTAAGTTTAGAGAATACCTTCTCAAGGGTAATTTCCTTCAAAACATCCCTAAGAAATTTATTATAGAAGTTCAATAGTATAGATGCAAAAGTCTTTTTCCCAATTTTTTTCTTATCCCCTTCAAAGGATTTTTCAAGCAAGTCATGAGAGTCAATAACACCATGTACCTTTTATTGTATTAAGAGAGCTTTCATTTTACATTTCCAAAAACATATAATCACCTATGCCATCAAACAACTATTTTGTACGTAGTGGACATTTAAAGATACTGATATGAAAAATAACAATAATCAAAGATAAATAAATGAAAAGAGAGGAGTAAACTCCCTCAAAATGTCAAAGAACCCAAAGGTAAATATTTCATAGCAACTCAAGAAAACCTATAATTTCTTAATTGCCAAAGAAATGAACACAAAGGGTTCAAGGTGGATCTTTTGAGAGTAGACAACTTTTATGAACACTCGAAGGCCAAAACACCATTCTGACTACTTCGATGAACACACTAAGGCCAAACAACACAAAACCATACTCTATTATCACTTTGTTGAGATTTCATCCCACAATAATATCAAAAGGCCATACAAAATAACCATCGAATAAACTATTAAATAGAACCAGTATCAAGAATTATCATAAAAGTAAAGAAGAAGAATGAACGTAAAGATTAAGTGATTCGACCATTATTTCTAAATAACTTAATCCACTAAAAATCATTTATACATATAAATATATACATACATATACATGTATATTATATACAATATATATATATATGTATATATATATGTGTGTATGACCAAACTACCCCTGAATCTTTATACATCAATCTATTAGATAACCCGTGGAGCCACACTTTTAAATGAGCTGGACAACTTGATAAGGTCCAAATTGATACACATTAAAACAACACTAATTAATAATATATCGTATCATATAAAAATGTTATTATACATGCATGTAATAATTAAATATGTGTAATCCTAAATTTCTTAAATGTCAGCTCCATATATCAAGAAATATATAAAATGTTCATTTTACTCTAACTATTAATTACACATTAGTATTATTACTATTGAATAAAATCGTCATTATTGAAATATTTTTGTAATAATTATAATTTCATTATTACAATATGGTTACTCTTAAAAATAAATATGTTAAGATAGAAAAAATTATTATGAATAAATATTTAAATATTTATTGAATATCATTTAATTTTAAAACATTATACTTTTTGCCACAGGATACAAAAGACAGAGCCAACCCAATGAAAAAAAAAACAAGATAATGAAAATCCGAACAGTGTCATTACATCTGGAATGATTAGAGACTTAAGACCAATCCCTCCTGTTAATATTTTTTGACGCATTTATTGGGCTTCAAAGGATATTGGGCTAAGTAAGGAGTATCAAATTCAGGCTCAAAATTAGTTGTTTTTTTCAATCCTTCTAAATTATTATTATCACAATAGATTCCACTTAAAAATTTGATATTTTCAAATTAATAAATATTATTTTCGAAACAAACTACCTAATTTCAAAAATTTATATAAAATATATGTATAAATTTTAGTAGTTATTTTCCTGCACATGAACTAATATATTATATATTATATTGTAATTCGTATCCATAAAATTTTGATGATAATTATAACCTGCTATTACTTCATGTATATTTTTTCCTAAAACCAAATCTTCTATGTACTACCTTTAGTAACTCGATGAGGTTTTAAAAGATAAATTATAACTTCGTGTATATTTTTTCCTAAAACCAAATCTTCTATGTATTATTACCTTTAGTAACTCGATGAGGTTTTAAAAGATAAATTATAACTTCGTGTATATTTTTTCCTAAAACCAAATCTTCTATGTATTATCTTTAGTAACTCTATGAGGTTTTAAAAGAGAAATTATAGGATTTAAAAAAATAATAATTATGAGTGATATACAATAACTTCGATAACAATAGCAACGTTAATTTTTGATATATTAGTTCAATTATAGTATAATAATAAAGCTTATGGATATAGGAGGATATTTTTTCTCATATTTATTATATTGAATTCAATTCATCGATTATAAATTATAATAGATATTTTATTACTTAATGTTATTTTTTTCCTAAAATTCATCTTTGGTGCATTTTAAGTTAAAATATTCAATAAATTGTTTAAATATTGATGTCAAGAAAAATTAGAACCATCATATTTTATATAACGGTATAGATGTTGATAAATATAAAAACTTATATTAATAAGTAATTCTTAAAGCAATGAAAATATTTAATTATAACTATTAAACATTTACTATTAAATTGTCTTTATTAAAAAGTAATAATCATTTAATAAAACTATAAATTTAAACTATTTATATTGAGAAAGATAGCACATTTTATGTCTTTTTTTTATTGGCTCATTTGAGTGTAGTTTTTTATTTTATTTTTTTCCAAAATAAAAATTAATTTAATTAATTATAAATCTGTAAGTATTATTACATGTATATATCAAACTCAAGCTTACGATAATAAAAACATACTAAGTAGCACTTAAATCGAAGAGAATTAATGATCATCGTACACGAAATATGTATAATTAATATGTAAGTATACATATCGCAATAAATAATATAATAATAAGAAGAAAATATTGTTTCTATTGATATTATTTTATTAGAAACTAATTTTTAAAACTAAAAGAATAAAAATCAATTTTTTTGTTTTTTATATTTTAAGGAAGTAAAATTAAAATAATTGAAAGTAAATAACAATAATTAATTAAATCAGATTTGACAAATAAAAAGATATATGAAAAAATATCTAAGAATACTTAATCCCTCAATTTTATAAACATGTGAATCACTAAAATCACTCCAATATAATTATCAATTAATTACATAATTAATTGAATCTAACTTAACGTGTATTCCTCTCTCAAGTAACATACACATCATTTAGTAATTAATTTAATCACAATCTCATGTCAATTAAATTACATATTACTTATTAAGTTCATAAATTATGAATCACATACATAAAAATCATACATCTCTGTCTAGAAGTTATGCATATTATTTAATCAAGACAAATAATTAAATAATTCTCTCAAATCTATTTAATTGATTTTATGGATAACTTGTTAGCCAAACAATTAATAGCATAAAAATTAAATTAAATTAAAATCATAATTGGGGTAAAATATTATATCATCTCATGGTGAAAATTAGGTTTATAAGATTCTTAGATTAATAAATTAACTACACATAAATATGTTCATAAATCTCCTATTTTTCATAAAGAAATACATAAAAATTGATAAAGAAAAGAGTAGAAGAAGAAATACAATCAATATCTTGAATAGTAATAATAATCTCCTCTAACAAAATTGTATCTCTTTTAAATTTTGTGTTTTTCTCTCTTCTTAGCTCCAAAAATTAATCAAAATTATGTTAATGACAGCTCGTTAGGGTTTATGGGGTGATTAGTGAGTTAAATATAATTCAAGTAGAATCTAAATCGTCCTATCAGCTTCAGATCAAGAGTTGAGATCAAACAAACAAAATTAACAACGCAAACCAATCAAAATCAAACACGTGACATGCGAAATTCATAGGACAAATCAGAGAGTGACGTGTGACAAGGGAGACCAATACGGGTCAACGCTTGTTAAATCATCGTTATGCGATGCAACGTGATTCGCAATAAGGAATGGCGTGGCACATTGGTGGATGGATGTATGAATAGAGTGGAGACACATAACGAAAAGGTTTGAGTGCAGTTAAACTCAAATGAAAATCATATCGACATGTGGCATGCAGTGTGTCACTCCTCATGATTTATGATTCGTAGTCATTTCTAGCGTGGCTTGTCCAGTCAGCTTCTCTACTTGCAAAATGCCACATGGTAACTCCTCATTGATAATTCGTTAAAAATTTATAAAAAATTTAGAAATTATATTTTTACTCTTTTTTAATAAAAATTGTATATTTTAATATTTTTAGTCTCAAAATAAATAAATATTAAATAAAAAATGCACTAATGACTCTACTTTCATAAAATCGTCGACAATTAATCTCTCCACACAAATCCATAAAAACTCGTTTGATAAGGTGGACATCTAAGTTTCATATGTAATTCATCAAATGATACCAAGTATTATAACGAAGTTTTAGAAAAATCCGGGCAGATATAGCACAAACTCTGATTGTGCGCATGAAAAAGACTTATTATATAAGATGGCACACCATCAAGCACGTTGAGTTAAGCATTTTCTCACACACTTTGTGGGCACTACAAGCTTCTAACTTTGTAACTCTTGAAATATAACAAAAAAAAAACTCATATTTGAGAACAAAAGATACTAACTAAAAAGAAATCATAATAAATCAGACCCTAAACTCATCTCTACAGAATTTCACAAAATCCAACATTCCCAAAGAAGGAACAAAGATACATGCAAAACATAAATAAGAATATAAAAAAAAACACACACGACAATAAAAGCAAAAAGAAAATAATAAGTAACGTATCAGAGAGAGAAACTTATGAAAAATAAGATATCTTTCCCATAAGAAAGTGCAAAAGAAATGGGATCTTGGGATTGAAATAGTCGAAAAACTAATAGTAATGGGCTTGATACAACCCATTTCCCAACCAAATGTTCATTCAAAACTTTTTATAAACATATTGGGAGCACCATCAAAACACTAAAAAGTAGAGATTATAGTTCTCCCAGCAAAAGATGTTTTGTTAATAAAAGAGTGGATAAAAAGGGGATCCATATGAGGTATAAAGTTTCTTCATAAAAAGATAGCTTTTCTTCTGGTGTAAAAATGGAGGAAAAGAATGAAGTAATTGATCGAAACATAATTAAGTTTTCAGAATACATCATATAAAGTATTTTATAATTCCTCAATAAAAATTTCAATTATTTTATAAAGGAGCTTGCTTTTTCTTACATTATAAATATCATCAAATATATTATTTATTCTATACAAAAGATTTCTTCTCTGTATAGTTTATTTTTAAGGTCATTTATTTACTACAATACAAACAATTAAATGATGATGCAGGACATCGTTAAATTCTTTAATTAGTTGAATAAAATTGTATAACTGTTGAAGACAATAGGTATCATATTTGTCATTTATCATGTGATTTAACATCTGAAATTCATCCTTAATTAATAAATCAAATTAAAGTTTTATACTGTTTCTTAAATTAGTTTTGGGTTTGTTCAAAGGATCAAATGTAAAGAAGAAAAAAAAGTTAGAAAATCATACAGTAAAATTGATAAAAGTTTTAAAGAAAGTGTAAAAGTTAGAGATAGTAAGTTTTAAATAAATTGTGTAAATTTTAATTATATTAAAAAAAATGTAAGTAAAAATAATTTATCAAATAAAAATTTAAAAAGTCTAAAATAAACTCACGTTTTCGTATAAAAGTATAAAAGAAAAATTTATAATTAGACTTTTAGTGTAATAAAAAAATATTTTATTTTATAAAAAAAATATACTTTTTAATATAATATTTGATATTATGTATTAGATATAATAAAAAAATTATATAATTTTTGATATAAAATGGTAAATTTTTGATGTAAAATGGTATTATCTTGTATAACATTAAATTTTTTAATATATTTTTTGTGAATGGTTATGGTCAAGCATGGATTTATCTTTAATTATGGAAATTTATTTGAATAATGCAAAATCTTTCTTGAAAATGGTTATTTTTAAAAAAATAATTATAATTTTTTCTTTGTTTACGTGATGGACCTCGAAGCATGAATGTAAATGTTAAACTTGAAAGAAATTTATTTTTATCCACCGACACACTTAAGTTTAAATTTATGACTGAAAATATGAGTGAAGTAAATTTTATTATTAGATCAAAATTTTAAAAAGTTGGTGATGAATAAACAATAAATAAAAATAATATTATTAGACAAGAAATGATGGGTTGTCCCTCATTCCTTATTAACCGTAGAATTTGGTTGCAACTTGCAGCTAGACATTGACACAAGTCAATCAACACCCCACTTGTACAAGTAAGTAACATACCGTATAGTTATTTGTGGTAAATTGTGTTAATTTTTACCGGTAACAAATTAATTAATTAATAATAAATATTTTTATTATATTAAATTATTTTAAATTTAAATTATGATTTCTATCACTTAAAAAATAAAATTATGATTTATAAATTCATTCAAATTAATTAATTTTATATTAAAATATTAATTTAATTGATTAATACGAAGTTATTATGTTATGTAATACTTAATTTATTTAATAAATAAATTAAAATATATCATGTAATATTATATCGAATTATTTCATATTTTTAATTTGATGTCAAAAATTATCATCTTAAGTATAATATTCAAAGTAATTAAAATTAATATGCATGAATTAACGTATTATTTATTAATTAATCATAAATATACAGATATATAATGGTAATTAATTATAAATTATTTTATTAATAAATTATTAATTAAATTATAAGATATGAATTAAAATATATTAAGTTTAGACAAAAATATTTATAATAAAATAATAAAAATATTGTTGTTAAATTTATAATATTCTTATAAAAAATAAATTAAAATATGTGTTTTCTTTTTCTAATAAAAAAAATTTTAATTTTATAAATAGGATATCAAACCAAATTATTCCATATAATTAAATTTTTTATATTTAAATTTTATAAATAGGATATCAAACCAAATTATTCCATATAATTAAATTTTTTATTTGATTTGATTTATCAATTTATTTATATTAATATTAAACCTTTTCCTCTCATTTTTTTAGTATTAAATTAATTAAATGCTATTTATTATTAATTATCACTAATAAGTGGGCTAAAAGTTTTATGTATACAGTATTTTAACTTATATATATACATATGTTTAGTAGAAAGTCATGGATTAATTCCCTTTAAAAGAGTTCACAAATGAAGAAGGGTTTTCATAACCTTATAACCAGCACTTTGTTGTCTTTTTTGGTCGATGTGGGACACTCAACACTCCCCCGACACCGCAAAAATTGATTGAATCGTGAGGGGACTATCAGTTGAACCCAGGGACCTACTTTGATACCATGTAGAAAGACATGGCTTAACTCATTCCAAAAAAACTCTCGAAGAGAAAGGGTTGTCATGACCTTATAACCAGCACTCTGTTGGCTTTTCTGGTCGATGTGGGACTCAACACCCCCCTCACATCGGATGAGGACACCGTAAAGACCAACTGAGCTGAATGGGTGGTTCATCAGTTGATCCCAAGGACCTACTCTGATACCATGTAGAAAGTCATAGCCTAACTTCCCTCCAAAGGAGCTCTCAAAAAGAAAGAATTGTCGTGACCTTATAACTAGCACTCTACTGGCTTTCCTGGTCGATGTGAGACTCAACACCCCCCTCACATCGGACGGGGACACCGTAAAGACCGATTGAGTTGAAATGGTGGTTCATCAGTTGACCTCAGGAAACTGCTTTGATACCATATAAAAAGTCATGATCTAACTCCCTCCAAAAGAGCTATCAAAAAATAAGAGTTGTCATTACCTTATAACCAACATTTTGATAACCTCCCTTATTGTCATGACCTCAGGAACATGTTTCTCATGTTTTTCCGTCTTCTTAACTAATTATATGTAGGAAAATGCACGCTTTCTTATTTGTTTTTTTAGTCGAAAAAATTAAATAAAAATAAATATATTGTTTGGTATATATATATATATATATATATCCTTAAAATTTACATATTTTTACTTTTAAAAAATTAATCCTAAATATCTAATATATATTATTTATTAAATATCATAAAATATGAAATTGGATCTATTAGGTATATTCAGTATTGAAATTTGTTTAATTATATTTTATTAAAAGTTATCAAAATATTATTTTATATCAATTTTAATAATATTATTTAATTTAATTTTTTAAATAATATTAGCTATTATATTAAAATAGCATTTCAACTAAACAATTTTGTAGAAAATAAAGAAAATAAGGACAAAATTTACTTTCGTAAAGTTGTCAAATTGAGTTTGATGCTTGAAAAGGGTGCACAAATCCGCAGGCCCCCGCACCTAACTAGTCTGGTCTTGTCAACCATTTAACGTTTTGTTTTTATTGTTATCTTGATCTTGATGACGACGTTGACGGCTATGGAAGTTCATAAATTATTATTATTATTATTTTATAACAAATCGAAAACGTTTCATTAGAACTAGCATAATCCAAGCAATAATGAATTAACTGTTAATTCGAAATTAATAATTAACAAGATATTTTTTAAATTTGTGAAAGAATTTTTAAAAACATTTAAGCACCTTCTATTATGAGTGTCAAAAATTATACTGACCGCTTAAACCGAAAAATCGGCCCAAACCTGGATTGAATCTGAAATTTAGTAACGAACAAATCCGTCTGATCCGTATTAAATAAAACCGATTTTAAAACGGTTCATCTATATAAAATTTTAAAAACCGTAAGTGACCAGACGGATCGATTTTATTAAATAAATAATTTTTATTATTTAAAATATTATAAACCCAAGATATATATATATATTTTTCGAGCTTGGGTTAAGTCGTCACTGTTAACGCTAACCCTAACCCTAAAAATCAATCTCTCCCCTGCGCTCGCCTTTAGTCCTTCACCACTTCGCCATACGCTCTGTTTTTGCCACTTCATTGTCTACGCCCGGCTTTGCCCGTCCGTCGCTCCACCAAGAATCACCATCGTTCCTCGTTGATTCCACCCGTAGCCAACCACTGTTCCTTTCGTTGCTTCCACCAACAGCTAGTCATTGTTCCACACGTTACTTCAACCAGAAATTAGCCACCTCTCCTCGCGTCGCTTCCACCAACAACTAACCACCTCTCCTCGCGTCGCGTCGTGTCATGACAATAATGGACGAAAATCACGAAATAGGTATGTGGTCTAATACTACTGGAGTATTGGTCTGGTAGTTTGGTATTAGTTTTTTCCTGAATAAACTGAATGGTAAGTCTAAAGTCTGAACTCTAAAATCTGAATGGTATGTCGTTTTTTTGTTAGTTTGAAGTTTGAACTCTAAAATCTGAATGGTATATCATTTTTTTGTTAGTCTGAAAATTTGAATGGTAAGTTGCTTTTTTGTTAGTTTAAACTCTGAAATCTGAATAGTATGTAATTTTTTTGTTAGTCTGAACTCTGAAATCTGAATGGTATGTTGTTTTTTTGTTAGCTTGAAGACTTTGAACTGTGAACTCTGAAGTTTGAACAATTTTTTATCACAGAGTTCATTTTTTTAAAATGGTGGAAAGTGGAAACTAATTAATACTTTTAGAATTTATTAATGTTTGATCATTATGAATTTCAAGAGGTACAAGTCTACTCCCGAGAATGAAAAATCTATGTCATCAAGAATATGTACATGTACATAACTCATTTTTCAGTTTAAGCTAATTATAATCATCAAGATGCATTCCACCTTTCTTATACCCATCATGCATCTGTTAAGGTAGAGTTATTTTTGACCTGTTGGATCTTATTCCAATTCCCGTCAAATTGTTATGAGTATTTGTTTGATCTAGAAAGTTAATTAAACTTGGAGCTCAAATTCATGTATTGGTAGTCTGGTAGTAGTTTTTTCCTGATTAAACTGAATGATAAGTCTGAAGTTTGAATTCTAAAATCTGAATAGTATGTCATTTTTTGTTATTCGAACTCAAATCAATGGTATGTCCATTTTTCATAGTCCTAAAACTGATCTTTACAAATTGCCTTAGTATAATCAGCTCACGTATCACATTGATCTTTACAATTAAATGTGTTTTTTTATTAACATGATTTGTTAATATAAATTTTTATATGTGATTTATATATAAGCTGTATTTTTGTCATAAAATGTACATAAATTGTGGTGTTTTGTTTTATAGGTTCTTATTAAATCATATTAGTTCTTAATTTTTAAAATGTACATAAACAATGTTTAAATTAATATTGTTATAGATTGCATAAAGTTTCTGAATACCAAAATGTATTATTAATTCATTAACGCATGATATCATATATGCACGTAATGCAGCTATAAACTAAATATTTATGCAGATAATTATATTTTAAATGTAACTAATCCACAAAGTTAATAAATAATAAAAAACAGTTTTTATTAGCATTCAATTGTACAAAATTACCATCTTTGTAATGTAGTGGCACCAAACATTTTGTGAAGCTCTCAAATTCAAGGTAATGTCCTAGATTGTTGTCTTATGCTAGAATGTTACACTTTGGTGATTGATGATATTATGTTAGTTTTGAAATGATTTTTGATTAAGTACAAAAAGTAATATTTTAATATATTAAGAATATATACTAATCTATATTCTATATATAGGTGATGATGTACATGAGTTTATTGGACCAAGTCAATTTATAGATTTTGCTATGTCTATGATTGTAGACATTGAACCTGAAATTCATACAAATGAAATGGAAAATCCACCACAGAATTTAAATGAATCATCTTCAAAAAGGGGAATAGAAGTAAGTAATGTTCAATTCGATAATGAATCGATATGAAGAAACCAAAAATATTTAGGTCGAAATATGGAATCATTTTTCATATATTTTACCCTACGATGTGGAAAATCTGTAGAGCTACATGTCATTATTGTAAAAAAGTTACGCCAAGCCATCCCACAAGGAATGGAACTACTTCAATGATACATCACTTCAAAAATTTATGTAAGAAGATTCCTAAAGAAGTAGATAAAGGACAAAAGATGTTAAGTTTTCAAACACAAAAAGAGAGGATGATAGACAACTCATAAATTAGTTGTTGTATCATTTGATGCAAAACGTGCTAGAGTTACTTTGGCAAAAATGATTATTATTGATGAATTGTCTTTTAGGTTTGTTGAGGGTGAGGGATTTAAAGATTTTATATCTGAAATTTGTCCTAAGTTTCATGTGACATCTCAACAAACAATTTCTAGAGATGTGTTTCAACTTTATTTAGATGAGAAAAAAAGTTTGAAGAACTTTTTCATAAGTGAAAAGCAAAAAGTTTGTCTTACTAATGATTGTTGGACTTCAATTCAAAATATTAATTGTATTTTTCTAACTACTCATTATATTGACAAAGATTAGAAATTACAAAAGAGAATTATAAAATTTTGTCAAGTTGAGAATCATAAAGGTGATACAATTGGGAGAGTGATAGAAGAGAGTTTGCGTGATTGGGGTATATGTAAGGTATTCACCATAACACTTGATAATGCTTCCTCAAATGATACTGCTGTGTCATACTTGAAAATGAAGCTAAATTGGAATGATGGACTTGTTATGAGTGGAGAGTTCTTTCATGTGCGATGTTGTGCTCACATTTTGAATTTGATTGTAAGAGAAGGACTTAAAGATCTTCATAGTACTATTATGAGTATTCGCCATGTTGTGAGATATGTTAGATCCTACTTTTGAGATTACAAAAGTTTAAAATGTGTTCTATTAAAGAAAATATTGAGTCCAAAGGAAGTACGTATTAGACGTGCCTACAAGATGGAACTCCACATATCTAATGTTAAAATCTTCTTTAGATTTTCAAAAAGCATTCTGGTCGCCTCAAGAAGAGGAAGGAACAAACTTTATTTCTTATTTTCATGAGGAGCGATCGAATGTTGGGCCACCAACATTAGATGATTAGAAGAATGGTGGTGTTTTTGTCAAGTTTTTGAAAACGTTTTATGACTCTACTTTAGCATTCAGTGCATCTTTATGCACCACTTCAAATTTATATTTTACAAAACTACATAACATTCAATCTCAAATACTTACATGGTGTGGTTCTGATGACTTGTTGTTGAAAAATATGGCTATTAGCATGAAAACAAAATTTGAGAAGTATTGGGGAAATGTAGACAAGACTAATAAGATCTCCTCTAAGCATTTGTACTTGATCCAAGGTATAAATTAGAGTATTTGGAATTCTTATTTGAAGAGATTTATGATTTAGAAATTGTTCAAGAAAGTTGAAGTTTCTTAAATGCTTAGAGGAGAAAAATAGTTCGGAATTGAAAACCATGGTTGAGAAATATTTGAACACCCCATGTGAAAATGTCATGTTGGATAAGTTTGATATATTAAAATGGTGGAGGCCAAATTCTTTTAGGTTTCCTATCATCTCTCTCATTGCACATGATGTGTTAGCAATTCAAGTTTCAACTGTTGCATCAGAATCATCTTTTAGCACAAGAGGGCGCATTCTTGATCCATTTAGGAGTTCTTTGAATCCTAAAATGGTAGAGACATTAAGATTGTCAAAATTGGTTTCGTTTCTTCCATTAATAATGACAATGTTCTCTTACCGTAATACAATGAATTGACTAGACATTTATGAAGATGTTGATTTTGTTTGATTGTAAAGTTCATTAAAGACACTACAATGATCGTTGATGATTAATAATGGGTAAGTTTTAAATATTATTATCTAATGATGTATTGTTGTTGATCAGGAGTTTTGATGTTTGTAACTTTGTATATGTTTAAGAATTCTTTGCAACTGAGCTCTTTGGAATTCTTTTCTTCATGTATAATCTTTTTTTTTTATTTTAGATTTTGATAACATCTTATTTATGTATTTAACAATAATATCTATCTATGTATGATTATAAATGAGCATTATATTTGATTGCATCCTATTAAATTATATCATATTAAAATGAATCATATTTATTTATTATTAATTGTTAAAAATCGTTCAAAACTGTTAACCAAACCGGACCAAACCGTTCGGTTATAACATTTTAGATAGCCGAATGGTCCGATCCGGTCCGGTTTCAACTATATGAACAGTCTGGTTTGGTTACATTTTTTTAGACAAAATCAGACCGGACTGGACCATGGACACCCCTACTTTCTATACTATTTAACATCTTAATATCTAGATATATCATTTAAAACATTATTAAGGACTCATAATAATAATAATAAAGAAATATATTATCTCTTCAATATATTTGTACCAAAAGTAACCACAAAATTTAAACATTTAAATAACAACTAAACTACTTCTAAGCTTCTAACAAAAAGGAAATTGTGTGTAGTGTAGAAATGATACCATAACCTCAAATCTAGCCTAACACTTGAACATAATAGCACATGTTTAATTATAATTAATTAGATGACATGTTTCAAATTAATCATAAAATGGTATAGTTAGTTAAGTGTGAAGATTAAATTTTTTTGATATTGTTTAAGGAAAAAAGAAAGAATAAATACCTACGTGCAATCTAGATCAAAGTTTGGAGTTTGAGTAATTACATTTACAAAACTCTAACTTTTTACTTTCTGTTCTTGGATAACATAGTATTAATACCAAAAGCAGTAAATAAAATCGATATACAACATTAATATTTTTTTTTAGTTAAAAGTATAATTAGAGGACTCATTCTCTTTAAAATAGAGGCCTCCATTGAAGATATTTAGTGGAAAATTCACTTAACTTTTATAACATATCTATTTTTTTACTCTTAATATATTAACAATTGAGATTTATAAGAGATGATAAACAAAATAATTTATTTCAATATCCACCATTGGTATATAAAAAACATAAAAAAAATAAGATAATCTTTTACAACTACTAATCACATCTCAATTTTATTTAACAAAATTTATTAAAAGTTATTGAAAATTAATTTTTACAAAAATTTAAACTAATACGAGAAGAACCTATAATAATTTTATACATTTATCATTCCTCATAAGTTGTTATTTATATATCATGATTATCAATACTTTCAATTCAACAATTAAAGTTAATAAGGCTTAAATACATTACCTCCTATTCGTATGTTAAAGTAATTGAAATACTAACTCTTTCAAAGGCTTAAGTTGTTGGAAATAAGAGATAACTATACTTTTATATATCTATTATTCACCTACAATTATTTACTTTTATGTATCATATATTCTAAAAACTTATAATTTAACAATTAGTGCTATTGACATTTGATTACATATCCTCTAACCTTGATAACATGTTAAAATTATTAAGAAACAAATTCTCCAAAAACTTAAGTTTATACGATAAGGAATAACAATATTTGTTACATTTTATCATAATTTCATTTGTTGTTTAAGATGTCAAATTTTAACCAAGTTGAGAATATTCTAGTATATTATTGTGTACAAATGAAAAAATGTTAGAGCTTTTCTTGTTAAAGATTACTTAAAATTTTATATTATTCTTACTAATCAACAATCTTTCTCTAATGTATGTGTAATCAAAATTCATAAGATTTATTGGTATTTGAATCCTAAAAGTTAATTCAAAGCTAAAAACATTCTTATATAATTCATATAAATTTCAAGATATTATAGTATTTCATTAATAAAGGACATTTCTTTTAATATCTCTTCAAAATATAAGAAAAATATACCATTTTATTTTTTATTATTTTTACACGTTATTATATCATTTGTCTTTTTTTTCCAATTGCATTTTCATATTTTTACTTTTTGTTTTAGGGCTTAATTGTTTTATTGGGATCAATCCACTCAAACTTTAATATCATATCAAAATTCGTAAGAATCATAGGCAGATACGTGGACATATATTTTTTAGACGATGTTAGATCTTGTATGTTTTAATGTACAAAATATTAAATATAAAATCCAAAAATTAGAGAAAATAAGTTATAATTCAACCACATAGAGCTTATTCAAACATGTTTAAGTTCTAGAGTTCATGTTTTATTTACTTGTACATTTTTTTGAAAAAAAAAATTATATTTCATTAATTCAAACGAAAAATATAAGAATAATTAAATGAATCAAATCAAATAATTGTGCATAAAAAATTATGCTTTGTTGTAAAATTAAAATCGTCACTTCCTAATCCTCAAATATTACAAAAAAAAGTTATACTTCATTCCTATGTAATGAATAGGTTATATGATATTTTAGTGATTCTACTTTCACAAATTGAATACATTAATCACATTTATAAAAATTAATATATTTTACTCACGTTACTATTGCATTTTTGATGCTTTAGTTATTTCTTACCAATTTTTTTAATACTTTTGTGTTAAAAAAATTTAAGTTAAACTAAAATGAATCTGATTAGATTAGCAAGAGATGTTTGAAGATAAAAATATCTCAAAAAGTTAAAAAAAATAGAAAATAAAATAAACTAAAATCACCAAAATTTACTTAAAATGATTAAATTGTCTACAAATATAAAAGTAAGTTAATTGGAATGCACTAATTTAAAGTAAAGCTACAAATATATCTAATTTGTTAAACTAAAGTGATCTAACATGTAATTTTTTAATGACTTATCATTAAATTTTATTAAAAATAGAGGAAAAAAATATTTTTATGTGTAACAGAAACTAATAAATTATTTTGGACAAAATATTGTTATAAATTAATACTTGTAGAAACGAAGTCCGAGTCTAATTTTGGTTGCATAAATATATAATTATGAGTAACAGTAAAATAATAAGTAATAAGAAAATAAATGACATACAATGATTTAAGTGAAAAGTCTACTCCATTGACGACGGTACATCGAGAAAAATCTATTAATAATCAAATGAAGATACAAATACCAATATTCAGAAAGCTTCACAAAATATATCAAAAATCTAAAATACATCCACAAAATAACTCCATCTAATTTACTAGTAATATATAATAAGATAAATTAAGAAACTTACTATTTAATCAAATATTACCATATAAATAATAACAAAAAGGATACTTACTGTTACCGAATGATGGTAAGGATGAGTGGTAATTTACTTTGATTTCTTGTTTGTCTCTGTTCGCAGCTTTTTGTGGCTGGTCTCAGTTTCTCTATCAGATTATTATTTTACTGTTATCCATAATTATATATTTGTGCAATTAAAATTGAACTCAAATTTCACTTTTGCAAATACTAATTTATAACAAATTGTTATTAGGGCATTGAGTTATTGTATTATTTATGTGAACTAATCAAGTTTACTCTTTTGAATTTATTTTGAGCTTCTGGTTATCTGATTGGTTTTATATTTTTTAGGTTGTGCTTTCGTTTATTTAATATCGTGTTTTCTATTATGACGACAAAATACAAAATTAAGAAATTTAATGGTAGGAATAATTTCAATCTATGACGAATGAAAATACGGGTCGTATTAGTTAAAGAATAACTCGTTAAAATACTTGAAGGCAAGGATAAATTATCATTTATTTTTCTTATTTCTTATTATTTTGTTGTTATCTATAACTATATATTTGTGCGATCAAAATTGAACATAGACTTCACTTATGTAAGTATTAATTTACAATAAATATTGATTGAAAGGCCCAATCTAACCCTTTGAATAGCTACACCATTGATTACGGATCTTCTAATTCCAAAATGTTAATCTAACAATTAGATACATCTATAATTATTATAATTTTTATACAAGTTACCATAATATTATAATTAATCATTATTAAACATTTAATATAATCTACTCCAACTAGCCAATTAATAGCAATGATAATTTTTAAGGGCATATTCTCTCGTATATACATTTATGTAAATTTGTGAGATGCTCTAATATATATGAAAGTCGTGATTTAAAAGGCATGATATTTTTTTTCAAATAGTTTCCTGCTTCGGATCCGATACTTCAAAATATATAAAAGCCTCCTACCAATTTATTTATCACTTATCACATTTGCATAATGTGTAAGCTTCATTTGGATCTACACTATTTTTGTCTTCCCATTATGTATTTATGTGTTGTAGCTACTCTGGTTTTTAATATTCTAATTTTTTCTTATAATTATTATATTAAACAGTAAACATTTACATTAATTCAGATAAACAAAATGGTTATAATTCGATCACATTCACACCACACCACAATACAAAGTCACCTTGTTATCAAATCGTAACAATATGAATATTTAACGAAGTAATATATTACTAATAATATATGCCTGTCTTAATATTTTTTTTACATGAAATAAAAACAAATGTTTAATGAAACTCTCAAGTGAAATTTAAAAACATAGAAAAATATCCAAGTGATTTACATATTATAATTGGAAAAGAAACAAAATAAAAATAAAAATAAAAGAAGAAAGTTGGTTAGTAAATGCGTTATGAATTATGATACTTGTATAGACATCACAAAAGTCTCTTGAATTTCATTAATTCTTAATTTTTAAAATAAATATTTTAATTTTATAATGTAATAATTTAGATATTATTAATTATATTATCGTATTACTCAAAAAAAATAAACGATTTTAATCACATAATTTATTAAAACTAAATAAGTTAATACATCAAAATTATTAAAAGTTAACATTTATGTTGCTTAACTTTCATAAAAAATACAAATACTTAATTTAAAAAATTATGGGATTAAATTGTTTAATTTTACATAATAATAATAATAAGATTACATTGATATTTTTTAAAAATTATGATATTTTTTATACTTAATATAATAATTATAAGATTAAAATAACTTAAAATAAATAACTATTAGATTTATGTTAGCTAACTTCGGTGGTAATAACTAGTAATACTTGCAATAACATTTCTACGTAGAGATTAAAATTGGACTCATTGTAAGTACTTATTAAATATATAGATATTTTGCGATTAAATAGGCTATTTAATTAAGTAGTAATACATATAATTTTTATTGGGGTTGTTTAACAGATCGAAACCGTTGATTTTATACTCATTTGATCCAATCCGACCATCCATTTGGATTGAAATATCCTAATCCGCAATCGATCCAATCATGTTTCACATTCGATCAATCCGATCTGTAAATTATTCAGATGACATCTAATCAATCTAATCAATCCGATCAATAAACTTAATTAACTCTATTTTTTATATTTTTAAATAAAAATTTTAAATTTTGACATAAATCACAACATAAAATTATTTGATTTAAAAGAAATATTAAAAAATTAAATATATATATATATATAATTAATTTCGATCGAATTAGATGAATCATAGTAAAATATAACATCTGATCCGCACTTAACAGATGAAACAAATTTTCATCTGATCCAACCATCGAATTGGATCAAATCAGATGAAAAATCAACAAATCAGATCAAATGATCGAATTTTTTTCACATACATAATCCTTATTAGCACATAATCATGCTACATATAGCATGCATTTATAGTAAAAATGAAAAAAAAATTGTTCATAATTTTTGAAATATATAATAATATATTATTTTTAAATTAATAAAATATAATATTAATTTCATTTTATTTTAAAAAAATAAATATAAAATATTTTAAATAACATCCGAGAATAGTAAATGGAGTGAATTCATAACAAGGTTAAATAACATAACTACTAAGTGTAGTTGGAATAAGATAATCTTAATAGACTTTTCACGGAGAGCTAATATATTTTGATTTGACACTATTTCATATTAAAAAAAATAAAAAAGTAAGTTATGTGCTCTGGTTAAACTTGGAGATAGAAGTATTCTTTCATTTTTCGATAGAGAAAATAAGATTGAAATATATAACTTTATTATTAAGTATTAAGTTGGATATGATATTTTTTAAAATTAAAAAATAAATAAATAAAAAAAATGAGCTACCGTGTAAAAAGGCGGAAGATCACGTGGTTACGTCATTACGTGCGTACGGAAAACCCAAACTTAAGAGTAAAGACATTATATGTGGACAATATTATTATTTTATTATTGATACGACACTGATCGTACATACTATATACTATACCCACCATAGATTCGGATTTCACGTTATAAGCTCTTCTTGCCTTTTATCAAAAGAACATTATTATTATTTTTTTCTTTTTCTTTCTTTCTAAAATTAAGTGATGATATGTTATTTAGATAATAAAAAAATTAATATAATTATTTTTTAAAATATAAATAATCATATTTTATTTAAAAAGTATGAAATGTAATTCACACAATAACTTTTTTTGTCGGTAAGTAATAGAAGATAATTAAGTAACAATATCTTTTAATTTGATTTTCTTTATTATTAATTTAGTGATCGCATTAACTTAATGACAGTTCCCAAACATTTAGCGAGAATATTTTTATTTTATTATAACCTGATATAATAATATTTATTGATTAAGATAATTATTTTTACTTTTAATTATAATTATTATATTAATTATGATATTAAAATAAATTGTTACAAATAATTTACATAGAATTATCTATTTGTTTGTTCTTTACTTTTTTTATACTTATCTTTAAATTTTAATTATTTATTTTATGTTTAATATATCTAATAACTTAAAATTATTAATAAAATAATATTTAAATATTTAAATTTAATAAATAAAAATAAATGATCATGTTACTAACATAATATCTCAAAATGTTAGTTACGTTTCCTTTCAATATTCCTCGTTTATGAAAAAATTTATGTTTATTTTTTTTTTTTAAAAAAAGGAAAATTTTATGTTACATTCCACGTAACATAAATTCGTTTTTTTTTTTGCATTTCATGTATTATCTTTAGCTATATCAATAAATGGAGAGAGAAAAATTATTTATCATTGTCTCCATAATTGAATACTTTCTCATACAATTCTAATGGTCAAAAAGAAAAGATAAAGTTGGGTTATTTTTATCTCTTTTTAATCATATCATATTATTAAATGAGATTGTTAATTATCGGATTAATTTATAATTTTTCGTGCGTAAATTATTAAAAATATTTTAAAGTTTTATTTTTTATTATGAATACTTTTAATATCTTTAAAATATTATAAAATTAATACTATCATATTATATATGATATCAAAGGTAAAATTTATTATATTGATATTAAATTTAAATAAAAATTATGATTTTTTTTATTTTGGATTTAAATCTTTTAAGGAGCAAACTAATTTATCAATCCAATGCAGTTTTTACCCTCTTTTAACCGTCCCTAATCCAACTTAAAACTTATTTCTTTTTCATTAAGGTATTATCCACGAACCAAAAAAAAAAAATTTTAAAAATTCATTGCATACAAACCTACTTAAGCCGTCGGCTTGATTTTAACTATGCTTACATCAAAATTTAAATCACTTAAAATATGTTGGTGTTTGATGGAGGTAACATTAACATTGACACGAGTTATTTCTTCTTCTTTTTGTTTTTCTTTTAATGTAATCAAGTTATATATTTGAAGGGTTATCGATACCTCTTTTTCATTTTTATTTTAAAAATATGGACGATTCTTAAAATAGTTTTATTTATATGATTTAAAATGTTTGGCAGCTCATCTTTCTCAAAGTCATATTTAAAATTAAAATATTTTAATCATTATTTAAAAAATAAAAGTATTAATTCAATTATATTGTATAAATAGTTTTATATATATATATATTTTTATAATATATATGACATATTTTTTAATATTATAAAAATAATAATATATTTTTTTTACTAAAAGATGTTAAAAATAAAATCAATTAAATAACTGAATTATTTATACATACGAGATAATAATATTTCATTAATTACTTCAATCATCCATTTAACTAATTTTGTTATAGTTTCTATACAACCTAAAAAAAAGTGACATGTATAACGAAAAAATGAGAGGAAAAAAATAGAGCCGTTGAAATGGAAGAAAAGTTAAAGATTGACCATTTTGTTCTATCTAAAAGCTTTAATTCGTTAGTACAATAAATGACTTTTAAGTTGATTTATAGGCGATTTTAAACTTTAAGTCGATTATAAGAAAAGTTAGAAATTGACCATTTTGCTCTATCTAAAAGCTTTCATTCGTTAGTACAATAAATGACTTTTAAGTTGATTCACAAGCGATTTTAAACTTTAAGTCATTCTAGTTTAGAATCGATTTTAAATTTTAAGTCGGTTAAGCGGTAGAACCAACTTAAAATTTAAAATCGATCATATGATAACCAACTTAAAATAGTATAACCCCTAAACATATTTTGTTTATTTTCTACTAGTCTCCTAACATGTTTTAAATCACATAGCAACAGAAAAAAATCAGAATATGTTTAAAAGAGTTTTTAAAACTTTTAATATCTAGTTTTTAAATGAATAAAAATTTAAAAAAACTAGATATTAATTAATTACTTAAGAACTAACTTATAAAAAAAATTAACTTACATATAATACATATATACAAATTTAACTTAATTACAATATTATTAAATGTTATAAGAAAATATATGTGTGCATCATATATTAGATATAAAATTACATATATTCATTATTATATACAATTTTATAAGATAAACGTATAATAATAAGATACCTATGATATTAAATATCATCATGTTCTTCTTTTGATTTTTTTTATGATCTTATAATTTGAAGCATGTGTTCCACCTATATTTTTTGTAAATCTTCAAAAATTTGCCTATCATAGCACGTTTGACTCCAATCAAAGAACTACATGTATTTAAATTTAAAATAATAATTTAATATCATTAATTCTCAAAAAATAACTTATATATGTTAAACGATCAATATATTAGTTAATTAGCAATTATCATGCAGCATTACCTCAATATTTTCATGACCTCAAATGAAGAAGTTTAAAAAACCAGCATAGCTTGCATGTTATATGAAATATTAAATCTAAAGACATTGATGCTAATAAATTAGTATATGATTATAAAACAAGTTAGCACATCAAATAACAACTAATAAGTATTACAATTTTCAAAACACAAATGAACAAAAATTTATTTTATAATTAACATCATAAATTCATTAAAAATAACTTATATGTTAAAAAAGTATATTAATAAAAGAGATTATCACATCTTTAATTGACATGTATATACTTGAGATAATACTTCTTATAAATTTTATAACAAAATAACCATTTATAACTACATCACTTTGTTATGGAACCTTCAAAAAACAAGTATACATAATTTATCAATTCAAATATCTTTATTATTCAATCGTACAATTCATTAAATTAATAAAATCCATTCTTAATATTCACTTACACATACCATAACTTTATCCAATATATGCTTATGTGATTTTTTAAGGACAATGTCCTTGCTCTTATTCCACAGCTTCTATGTCCTATCAAAGTTTACAAGAGTAGTATGTTCATCTTTACTCAATATTGTAAAGAACAATAGAAGAAAAATATAATTAGTATTAACTTTTACATTATAAAAACTATTTTTGTAACTTTATTCAATTTTATGGAAGCCGAATCACAATACCAAGCATGATTACCACATAGATAAAGGATTACCAATATCAAATGATATTGATCTTATTTAAACTTTAGTGGTTAAGAGACTATCAATTTTTAATTTATCTAAAGTGTTAAAGCTCTATCATATAATTATTTCGCTCTAATGCTAGCATCAGGTTCTTGATATTGATTCACATATGATTAATCATAAAACATTGCTGAATGTGACATGTAATTAGCTTTAAGTTGATAATAACATGTCTTATATAAAAGAAATATATATAATTAATTAGATAATATAAACATAATTATATGCTCTACGTAAATAAAAGTTATTTTCTGATTGAGGACTCACCTTATCTACACTTGAATTATACTTAAGTCGATTATTTGAACCTCAAATAATTACAATATGTACTCAATCAATATGTAAGATTTTTCAATGTATACTCCAAATATTTCTTTAGAAAGTGATACTGTCCATTCATCATTCATACTATTTTTGCTCGCAATAATCATCATTAAAAAGCAAAGATTTTTACTAAAGTTTATTGTATACTCATAATTATACATTTTTCATAGCTTCTTCTTGAATAACTTAGTACGTGATGATTATTCACTAGATATAGATTTTCAACAAGATATTTCCTTTGCATCTTTTAAATTTACGACACTTGCCAATTTTAGTACAATAGACTAAATAATAGCTATTATATAAGTAACAATAAAATTATAATAATAAAATAAAATTAGTAAAAAAGTTTTATCTTAAGTAAAAATAAATACTACCAGGTCAAAATTTAGCACAACTTAATTTGACATCCAAGCCACATATTGTCCAATATCTTCTTTGGTTGTGGTAGCATCGTATGACACTAGTAGTGGACAATGATGGAGTAATGATTGATCAATTACAATTTGCTAATGATTTGATAAATATAGATTATAAATCTTTTAATCATTGCTCAATTGTTGTACTATTCCAATAGCAACATAGTCCGTGAAAATATCAGAGAGCACTAGTAGTGGACAATGATGGAGCAATGATTGATCAATTACAATTTGCTAATGAATTCGTAAATATAGATTGTGAACGTTTTAATCATTGTTCAATTGTTATATTGTTCCAATAGCAACATAATCTGTAAATGATGGATCTTTCAACAAACATTTCATATTCTGTAATATATTTAAGTATTATATACAATAAAAAATATATATAAAAAAAATTAAAATAATATTCATTCTACATAAGCTTTAAATTTTACCACGAATGACTCCTTAAATGAAAGAGGACTCCTATATAGGTTATCTATTTGAAGAACATTCTCATCAAAATATTCTTATGAATGATGGTAAGAATGCACATATTACATTGGAAACATTAGGCTACTAGGCGATTGCATGGGCATTCTTGGTATATATGTGGGTCCAATATGGTGACTATATCCTATAGAGGACATAGGTTGGCCATAAGATTGCATGGGTGACATGCCTGGCCAATAGGGCATGCCTTTACTGTAGTATGGTGGCATGATTGATATGTGTTTTTATGCCCTAGCTTGGTAACTTTGAAATTTCTTTATAATTGTAAGCTCATTTAACATAGTAGCTTTAAAGGAGTTCAATTCTTCTTCAACTTTATTTAACTTATCCTTATTAACCATTTCAGGCCTTTGTTTGGGAAAATTGAAAAATTTCATGTAACCGCGATATCGGCTTTCCTCCCTAACTTGACCAGGATGATCAAGTCCAAATGCATTATATATGTCATCTTTTTCTAATTGCTCAATTATTTCACCTCTATTTATTTGTTCTGGGATCATTCTCTTCAAATTATAAAAGTAATAAAGAATATTATACATTATTACATGAATATGCAAAAATCATGTTTTGGAAAAATTGACCTAACATCAACTAACAATAACTATTGCATTAAGATACGACAATCATGTGATTTCAATCCATAAAGTTTTTGATCAATCATAGACATAGAATTTATTTAGTTGGATGAGTAACCATCTGTAACCTTCACACCCGCTAAACATTTAAAAAACTCATCTTTCTCTTTTGTTGGGATTGTATATGATACTGGTTGAAGGTATATTAGATTCTTATCAATTTTTACCATTGATGCCAATTCAGGTCATATGTTTAGTTTTTTTAAATCCAATATTGCTTTCATTTCATCTTTTGTTTTTTAGGTATATTAAGTAATATACCAATCAAGCTTTCATATACATTTTTCTCAATGTGCATAGCATTTAAGATGTAACAAATGTGTAGGTCTTTCCAATAAAGTAATTCCGAAAATATCGATTTTTTATTCCAATAATCATGTTCTATTTTTTTAGTCATTTTCACCCCTTTTATTAGTTGACTTCTTTTGTTTCCCTTCATCAGTGAGTATTATTTTTTTCATCTTTCCATATCATTTGAATATCATACCATTTAATCGCTTTAATATCTCAACCCTTCGTAGAGATCTTGGTGCATAATCATGATCTTCTTCACCATCGAAAGGTTTCTTTTGGTATTTAAACTTGTATTAAGATGACAAAAATCTTCTATGTTTTCTATAAGATATCTTTCATCCATGAACAAGATATATTATAGAAGTGTAATTGCTACAAATAGGGCAACCCATATAACATCTTGTTGCATGTCTTGATAAGTATCCATAGGCAAAAAAATCATTAATTTTCTATAAAAACACCCATTTCAAGTTGAAGTATTCTTCCTCATGTGCATAAAAAACATTTATACCATCATTCCATAATACCTTTAAGTCATCTATCAGAGGTTAAATATATACATAAATATCAACTCCAAATTGTTTTGACCTTGATATCAATAGTGTTAGCATCTAGAATTTTTTTCTAACATTATTGATATTAGGGTTGAAACAACTATATCTGCTACTAAGGGAACTGTGTGGATTAATTCCATCAGTAGTAATGGTAAGAAGAAGATTACATTCATATGCAAATCGAGGGAATACATTATTTACTACTTTTAAATTTGAAGAATCGAAAGGATGATGTACCATCCCTTCATCATATCGATTCTCTAAATGCTAAGTTAACATCTTTAATGTCTTTTTATTTTTGAATAACTTATGAAAGCGAAGAATTGGAGGAAAATACTAAAGAACCTTACGGGCATGCCTTTTTTAGGTGTTATCTCATTTGTAACATGCTTCTATCTTGATTCTTTACACATCGGACAATCATCTAATGTCTTATATTCTTTTCTATGAAGAATGCAATCATTTGGACAAGCATGAATTTTATAATATTTCATGCCAAATCGATTAACAGATTTTTTCACTTTATACATTGAAGATGAAAATTCATTACCCTTAGGAAACATATATATTAGTACATTTAGTAATTCTGTGAATCACATGTCCAAAAATCATTTTTTGCTATCATATTGTACAAATGAACAAATCTTAACATTTTAGTAAATTTCTTACATTCTGGATACAATGATTTGTTGGCATCTTCTAAATTTTTTTAAAGGTTTTAGGGTTATCCTCATGTAATTCATCTTCCACAACATGAAACATATTTTATTTTTGTACATTATGTATGGAGTACCTATTCTGATAAGATGTACATAATTCACTTACATTCTTATATATCTATTCCCTATAAATATCATCAATATTTTCTCTATGATAATACCAATATTTATAACTCAAAATAATATCACTATAGATAAAGCGATACTTAACCCCGTCAATATCGTGAAATTTCTCATTTTTACATTTAACACACACACATCGAATCATGTTGACTTTATTATTATTATTTCTATGAGCGAATTGCAAGAAAGTTTCCACTCGAGAAATATAATCATGTTCAATTCTACACTTTGATATTTAAGATTTGTATATTTTTTATTAATGACATTAAACATATTAAATATGTACCCTATAAATATAAATGTATTAATCACCAATACATTTTAAAATTTATTATATAAAATTTATAAATTATTAGAATATCAATCAAAACATCATATAAAAATAAATATATAAAATTCAAACAATTAATAAATTCATCATAACATTAGAAATATTTAATATTATTTAATACATGTAATCATAAGTTAAAAAAACTTTTAATTCAAAATAAATTATATATATATATATATATAATTTATTTTGAATTACATGAAATTGCTAATAAATTATAAATTGTTCATTTATATAACATGAAAGACATGAAATTAGTTAAAGCAAATAAATAAAAAATACATTGTCTTCTTTAAGTTTGAACAAAAATGAACAACCTACAAAAAAATATAAATATATACTAATAATTAATAACACATAATATACATAAAAATAAAAAAACAATTTTACAAAAATAAATAAAAATATAAAAAAATAATAAGTATAAAATAATTTATAAAAATACTTACAAGAGTCAAACAAGTAAGAAAATAAAAGAAAAAACGTTTTTGGTAAGTGAAAATGTGAAGAAAAATGAGTAAAAAAATATTGAACGTTAAGATAAAAAAAAGGATGGATATAGATAAGAAAGTGAAGGGTAACAAAATCCAACTTATGGCGCCGACAATGGACTAAGATAATCAAAAATATAGCATGCATGAGAGAGAAAATAAGGGAGCAACAAGAACGGTAGGGGGAGGGAGGAAGAAGAAGAAAAGGGAAAAAATCCAATTAATGTCGGTTCTACGTGTTAACTGATGTTACACGTGACACATAGCATCAGTTGAAACGTAGAACCAACGCTACTAATGACGCGCTTGTCCTACGAGAAAAATTAATTCTATGCGTCTACCAATGAGATGTCATGTGCAACATTAGTTGATACGTAGGACTGACACTACATTACGTACCAGTTGTCACATAGGACCAATGCTACATTACGCATCAATTGATGTGTACAACCAAGGCTACATGTCATGTGTGGCATCAATTGTATACTTCAATCGATGCTATTTTTTGATTTTTTTTTAGTATTTTTTAAAGTAACTTAAAATATAAAGTCGATTTTTAATATAAACCAACTTTAAATTTTAAGTCAGTTATATCGACTTATAATTTATTATAAGTCAATTTTTTCTTAGAATTAATTTTAAATCTCGACTTAAATACTCTTTATAATAGCAATGATTTAATAGTGATTGAATTTATAATTAAAATATTCATTTATTATTTAAAAAAATAACTGTATCAATTTTAAAGACTAAATAACTTATATAAAATGTGACTAATCAAAACTTTAAATTAATATAAACAAAATAACTTATATAATAATTTATACTTGATATTTAAAACAGAGATGTATTTCTCAAAGAAAAAAAATAAAGATATATATTTTAAACATGTAATTCGTTATTCATTCTATAATATAATATATCAGCAACTCAAAAACAAATAATTTTATGCGAGCGCAGGTGTAATTACCCCCAAATAAATTCTATGTACTCTTACATCTAAATTTTTAGATTTGTTAACCGTAAAACTACACATATTCCAATAATGCCCTTGAAAGCGAGGTTATCATTTATACATAAATAATGATAAGTTTGAATTCGTGATTTTTCAATACCTATATATATATATATATATATATATTAAAAGACAATTGCTTCATTATTTATGTGGAGCTTATTTTATCAAAGTACGCACATTAAAAAATTATTATTCCATTTCATGTTTTAAGAAGTTTCATTTAGGTTAATTAAAACTTTTATTACAAATTTATCTTGAATTTTTCAAAATTTTTTTTTATGGATAAAATCTTTTTAAACATTGATAAGAAATTCTTTTAATATAATAAAGTATTTATGAATTTACAATATCTTTAATCAAAAATGAGATAAAATATAATTTTGACGTTAAATGTTAAATATTATCTAATTTAACTATATTTAATATTATTTAAATAAATATTTGTAACAAAATTATTTTGATATATAAGAAAAATATAAAAAAATTAAAATATTATTTTATTAAAATATTATTATTAATTTTAATTAATTATATTATATAAATTATTATTAAATATTATAAAAATAATTATAATATAATTAGATTTAATACAATTATATCTCAGTTGTGTCATGAACCATGCTTAATGCCTTAAAGGGAAAAACGTGAGGGGATCATGTCGCGTAAGTTACAAAACAAGTAAAAGAGAGTTGTGTTATGGGGTGAAGGTGCAAGCAAGTAGGTTGTAGGTGGCAACGCTTTGTACGTCATTTTGTTGTTCTTTATTATTTTGGTTGTTTAGCTTTTTTGGTGGTGCGCTGAAACTGAGACGGGAGATGGAGAAGGTTTGCGATATATATATATATTCAATTCTTTTAATTACATTTTATTTAAATTATAACCATCTTTATTTAAAATAATTAAAAAAAATTAAAATAAAAAAATTATATTTATTAACAAAATAAGTATAATACCTAATTATTGTATTTACAAAAATTAAAGAAGTTTGAGGATATTTTTTGAGCTAAATACATCGCTACAAAAAAGGCATACAAGTAGAAAATTACAGTCATGTGTAATGTAATTTTTTTTAAATATGATAATAAAAAATGATGATGATGCTGAGAAATTCTTTTTAAAATAATAAAATGTTTTGAGTCAATTTCAATTTAAATTATTTACGATGAGTATGTAAATGTATGTATCATAAATAATTAATATAATTATAAAAAAAAGATAATTCCTATGAAGATTATATTATTAAAAACTAATTTTAAAATTAAAAAATTAAAGATAATTTTTACTATATTTTAAGAAACTAAAATTAAAAGAATTATAAATAAATAACAGTAATTACTTAACTCAAAATTAACGACTAAAAAATTATATGAGAAAATATTTAAGTATACTTAATTTTTTTAATTTTTTAAACATGCGAATCACTAAAATCACTCCAACGTAATTACCAATCAATTACATAATTAATTGAATATAACCTACCATATATTCATCTCTCAAGTAAACTACACACCGCATAATAATTAACCTAATTACACTCTCGTGTAAATTAAATTACATACTACCCATTAAGTTCATCAATTATGGGCACATACTAAAGAATCATGCATATCTACCTAAAATCTATATATATTATTAAATTAAGACGAGCAATTAAATAATTCTCTCAAATTTATTTAATTACTTTTATAGATCAATTGTAAGCCAAACAATTAATAGTACAAAAATTAGATTAAATAATATAATTAAATTGAAATCATAATTATGGTAAAAATATTAGATCATCACATGCATAAAATTGAATACATAATTGCGTGTATAAAGGTCAGATTTTTCATAAAGAAATACATGAAAATTGATAAAGAAAGGAGAAAAAGAATAAATACAATTAATCTCTTGAATTGTTACATCAATCTTTTCTTAAATCTCCACCAAATTGTATCTTTTTCTAACCTTTTTCTATATTTTTTCTCTTCTTGGCACCAACAACTGATAATTGTTTTTATAAATTTAACTAGTTGGATTTTTGGTGTAATTAGAAGCGTAAATTAGACTCATATAGAATCTAGATCGTCTGATCAACTTAAGGTCAAAGGCTAATATGAAAAAGAAAAATTAAAAAGCATTAGCCAATGCAATCGTGACATATGGCAAGGGATAAACATAGGACCAATTAGCGCGCGACGCGTGGCAGGATGGATTGATTCTGATCAATACTTGCTAAGTTAACAACATATGGCGTTGATTTTGATTGCTTGCAACCTAGGTGGAAACAAACAGACGAATTTGCTGATAACGCATGGCACCCTCGTTGATCGCTCGGTAAAACATGAAATGAACGTCGTGTTAACACGTTGCAATGCCTACATCACCTAATACACGTGGCATGCCTTGATTGGCTCTCTTTTGCTTGGGTGGCATCCACATGGCGATGATTGGTCAACTGTACACGTAGCACACTCTGATTGGCTCACCTTACTTGTCTAGTATTCACGTGTCCTATTTTAATTGGTTCTACATTAAAAAATCCATAAAAATTTCAAAACATTCTCAAAAAATATATTTTCATTCTTTTTATTAAAAAATTCATATTTTAATATTTTTAATCTCAAAAGTACTACTTATTAAATAAAATGAATAAATATTAAGTAGAAAAACGCAATGATGATATTTTAATATTTTTAATCTCAAAAGTACTACTTATTAAATAAAATGAATAAATATTAAGTAGAAAAACGCAATGATGATTTTACTTTCATAGAGTTGTTACATCTCCAAACTTAACTCTTTACTTGTCCTCAAGTAAAACTAATTATAACTAGATGAAATGACATGGGCAGTATATTCATAACTATATATCTATTAATACATGCATATTTAGCTAAATCTATTCTCCTCAATAGTCATACATTTCTAATACAATGAGGTTCACATATCTATCAATATAAGAATATGCAAGGTTTTTGACCAATTGATTCTTGTGTGTTGCACATGATATCATTCAATGCACTCATGAAATCAACCTATATAAACATGCTAATCAATTCAATCTTAGAACAAGTCTAATAAGTTTATTTTTGACATCTTTCTCTACTAATATAAATATGCACTTAGTTAGAGATCAATAAGGGCTTTATGGAGTTGGATTTTAGATGTAAGTGTTGGGATTTTGAGTTTATTTTAAACTCTTTGAATAATACATGAGAGATTAAACCTAATCCATATAAGAGTCTTCATATTATGTACCAATTTTCAGAATTCAACATATGTGGGTATAAGATTTATGAGGGTTAACGATATTCGTGAATAAAACATCTAAATATAATTTTAGTTTTTAGGTGAGTATTTCAAGAACAATTTTCAAGACAAAAAACTATTAAGCTCCAATAAACACATCTCAAGTATAAATCTATTTTTATGCACGTTAGATATCATATTAGACATATAAGAACATTTTACATATAGGTCACTCAATCGATCAAGACATGTCTAAATCGATTGAGGTATTAATGTTCGATCGATCAAAAATTGAGTAGATCAATGTACTTGTTTTAGAATTTATTTTTTAGTACCTTAGATTGATCGATGATTGATTAGATCGATCAAATTTTTTAACTCAATGGCTTGACCTAGATTGATCGAGGGACTAGGTTTTCAACTTTAACGTAGTTTTTACTCTGAAAAAAATTTCAATTATTATTTTGTCCCTATTATTTACTGCTCTACGAATTGTTTAATGGATAGAATCATAATTGGACTTTAACCTTAAATTAGGGCTTCAATATTTCCTACATAAATAATCTAATGATTCATACTTAAATCAACTTGTGCATTCTAAGCTTTCTTTCTAAATTTTGTTTTGCAAAAATATTTTTGTTAGCCATTTTTAATTAGTTAATTTATCAAATATTTTGTGATTGTGTTTGATTGATTAACAATACTACAATATTTGTGATATTGTGCTTAAACATTTGTTCTAGTGTTGTTAGTGATTTTGATTTATCTATTATTTTTTTAAATCATCTTGTTAGAATTTTTCATTGTTCAATTCACTATAGAATACACTTTGCACTTGTGTTATCTTGTTAACTTTTTAGTTGCAAGCTAAATAGGTTTGATAACTCGTGTGACTCGAATTTATCAAAACATTTGTTTGGATTCAAACATTTTGTTTATGGAGACTGTGAAAGAAAATATAAGCTTATAAGTAGGTTGCTTAAGGGCATTATCTTGATGGGTAATCTAAATACTCGTCTTATAATTTAATATATTTTCATAGTAGATAGTTAAGTGATTCAATGAACATGTGACTTTTTTATTAAGTCATTGTTGTGACATATATTATTTTCAATTAAAAAACTCGTTTGTTATTTTATTTTTTATATTATTTAATATATACATAATTACATGTCTAATTGTATGAAAAATAATTTATTTATTTATTAATTATCTATTCGTAACTTAAAAACTCTAGTGAGAAGGCGTGAAGAAAGCTTAATGTCACGTCTCGCTCAGAATGTCCCTAAAAATCCAAAATAAATGGTGGTTGCCTAAAGGATCTAGACTATTCTACATGGAAAGTTCTAGAGTTGCCTAGAGAAGTCTAGAAAGGGCTAGAGTTAGACAGACTCAACTCAAGCTTGAAGACCCTAGAATGTTCTAGAGCAAGCTGGAGGGTGCTAGAATGGGCTGGAATGTTCTAGAACGTGCCGGATGGTTCGAGAAGGATGTAGAAGCCGTTAGAAGCTTACGGAACATCCCGAAACGTGCATGAAGGAGCTAGACAAACCTAGAAGACTCTAGAGTTGGCTAGAAGGTCCTAGAGCCTTGTGGCACATTGTACATAAACCTAGAACACTCTTGTATATTCTAGACCAATTGGTCTTCATTTGTATTCACCTTGGAAACTCTCAACTATCCTTGGGAAATCTTAGCATCTTGTAACATAAACGATCTCTAGAGCAATACAAAGCATTCTTTGCAAACTCTTTCTATTCTCTTTGGAGTTTCATTTGGATTCAAAGGCAGGCTTAGTGCAACGGACGGTGCTAAGTGCCGCACGATCGATACTTGAAAAAATAAGGTCATGACATTTAGGTAAGCAACTCCGCTTCCTCCATTACTAGATTTCATATGCAATGTTTACTTTTTTTTAAATATATTTTCCATTAATTCATTGATTTTTCATTTATTACTGTTTTTTTCCTTCAAACTATTTTCTACAATTTTCATGTATTACGCCACATATATAGTTGTTGATTAACTTCTAAATATTAGAGAAACTTATATCACTTAAATACTTGCGGTTTCAAGAGACTACAATATTGTTCATCTTATTTGTTTGATATATATTATTTTTTTCTTTTGGTGTCTTACATATAGATTCAAAATATGCCATACTTTTGCAAAAATATTAGAGACAAAAACTCGTATTAATTTCATGTTCTCGATTTTCTGTTTAAGCATGTCTTTAATTAGAATCATATATAATATATGGAATAATCTCTTAGTCTCTTTGATAAAACTATGGTTCAAGTTGGTTTTTTATCTGAACAATTCTCTAAGATGACTAGTTTATGAGAAATGTGTTTATGATCAAGCTTGTGTCGTATACATGATTCTAAAGCAATTGGTTTTAGATTGGGGTTGGTTGTGTTAGGAAATTTGGATCAAATAGTATAATCATAAATTCCTACTCTTAAGATCCTCCATAGCAGAATATCAAATAACAGAGAAATATAGAATATACAACACAAGAATTATAGTAGAAACTCCAAACTAGAGAAAAACCACCTTCGTTGTTAAAAGACAACAGAGAAAAAATTCACTATGTGAAAAATTGTTACAACCACACTCTCAATGATTTTCTCACACACCCAAAAGACAAGAGCAATTACAAACCCAAGAGAATTTTCACACAAAAATCTCTCACTCAAAAACTTCTAATATAAGTTTTTCTCTATTTTTGGGATGATTAACAATGAAGAAATGAAACTATATTTATAACCTTCAAGTTCTCATTTTCATATGCTAAACATTTCTTCATTCAACATAATAAGGCTACCTAATTTCCTATTCTTTATTCAAACAAGGTTAGGCACCTCCGTCTTTGACAATATGGTAAGCCACTTTCTATAAATTTTCTTCTAAATTAGGCACCTCCTATTTTGACTAACAAACCTAATATAATTTTTAATCAATCACAACAATCTTCACCTTGATTAAAAATAAACATAGTTACCACTACAACATTGTCTACTCCAACAGTCATAATTCTCTACACCGAGAATTATCATACTCCACCATAAAGAGTACACCCACTAAGAATTAATCACCAATTCTAATAATTTCACATCAGCTCATGTAAAAAAAAACTTGTTAAAATTTATGATGCAACTCTCACACTTGGTTTTCTCGAGAGTTCATCAGCCATCGACATTCTTTCCACCACACACTTTGCATCTATACTAAGTCAATGCCCGTGTGAAAACTTGTGGACCCGCTACCAATAACACACCCTCTTCCATGAAAATATTTAGAGACTAGCGACATGCCATAAGGATGTACATGCTCTTTTCAAAGAGCATCACTATAGTCTTTGAAAACAGACATACTATTAGCGTCACCGTTGGTATTTGAGCTTCTTGTCGAATCAGCTTCACCCTTCGGACAATTTCTTTTGAGGTGCCCAGATTGTCCACACCTCTAGCACAATATCTTTTTTTTTATGAAATTATTTTTCTTTCGGTTGTTAACTACCAATGTTGAGTTTTCAGGCGAAACATTTCTTCCACCACTCAGCCTTTTTTCTTCAGAAAATAGCTTGCTAGTAACTTCTGAAAAATTTATTTTCTCTTTTCCATGAATCAAGATAGGTTTCATATGATCATAAGAAGATGGAAGAGACCAGATGAGCCTTAAAGCTATATCTTCATCATGAAGTTTAACTACAATGGTTTCCAATTCAGAGACAATACCATTAAGAACATTGAGATGGTCAGACATAATAGTTCCTTCTCTCATAAGCAAAGTATGAAACTATACTTTCAGATACACCTGATTTGAAAAGCCTTTTGCCTGATACAATTCTTCAAGATTTTCCCAGAGTTCTTTGGCCATAGATATTCCATGCACATTTGCAAGAATATTTTTGGCCAAGCAAAGTCGAATTGCACTTGAAACTCTTAAATCAAGATCTTCCCAATCATCATCACTTATATTGGTTTTACTGGACTCAATACCAGTAACAGGGGTTGGTTCCCCTTTATCGCCTTGTGTAACCCGCATTGGATGAACAAATCTTTGACTTGTACTTGCCACAAGCCAAAATTGATTCTCCCATCAAATTTCTAAATGTCAATCTTGACTCCTGACATTTCTGCTTCTTTCTTTGAAATTGGCTTTGATACCAGTTGTTAGGAAATTTGAATCAAATGGTATAATAACAAATTCCCCCTCCCAAGATCCTTATTAGCAGAATATCAAATAACAGAGAAATAGAGAATACACAATACAAGAATTATAGTGGAAACTCCAAATTAGAGAAAAACCACTTTCGTTATCAAAAGACAACTAGGGAAAAAATTCATTATGTGAAAAATTGTTATAACCACATAGTATAATTTTTGGCATATTTTTTAATCTATACTTTGATTATAATTGATTAATTTTCATATAAGTTAAAGTTATGGAAATAAGTATATTGATTAAAGATATAAAAATAATGTTCTTAGAAATCTTGAAAAATAAATAAAAGTTTATACAAGAGTTGATTATTATTAATGATATCATCAAAACTAAAGAGAATGATGATTGGGCATATTTGCCAATTTTTATTTATTTTTGTCTTCTAGTTGAATTTAATGGTGTATTATAATTTTAATAAATTAATGCAAATTTTATTTTCTAAGAAAACATTTAATGATGTACTATAATTTCAATAAATTAACACAAATTTTGTTTTTTTAAGAAAAATATCTATTTTGTTTAAATTTTTAACTTTTGCACATTAAGATCAAAATATATATATTACCATCAGACCACAAGGCGAAAAGGTGAATCACAACATAAATTAAACATAAATTGTATAAACAAAAAGTTTTTTAGGACAATTATTATTATACCTATTAGGAAGATTCTTAACTGTCTTAAAAACGTGTATCTTTTCGAATGTCTTCATACGAGATGATTACGGTTGAAAAAACAATCATCTAAAAAACAATTTTTGTAATAATGCTTGTAATTTTCAATTTTTTGGTACTTTTCTCCTTTACATCGTTTTAAGAAAATGTTCAAAAATTAGAATAAATCAAAGATATTAAATTCACATGTAAATAATCAATCCCATTATGGCCAAATTTGAATTTGTTAAGAACTGAGATAAAAACACTATTTTGTAGTTGTGATGGTTGTGAGCTCAAATAGTTGTTCAAAATGCACGCAAATGAGTGTTGATATTATAATTATTTACATTATTATTATTATTATTACCACTGTAATATAATTCATTAATAATTACATTATTCGATAACAGTAGTCCTCGGGTGTATTTAATAATATATATATAATAGATATTTTATATATTTATGTTGTGATAATAAAAAAATAATTATAAAATTATCTTTATTTTATTTAAATTTATTCTTATATGATATATTATTTGATAAATATTGTGTTTTCTATTATATTGTTTTATCGTATGGATATTAGTTGTATAGTAACAAAATTTATTTATTTTATTATTTATATTTTTACATTATTATTTAACGTTTATAAACATCTTATAATTAAATTTTTAATCTTCATATTCTACTTTGGAGTGTCCTTCCTCACTCCCACGAACTCTTTACTCTATTAGGTATTTCATTCCAATAATAGCAGTCTCTTTAGTTACTATCCTCATTCACAATACCTAATAGGAGCCTCCTTAATTCTTGAAAGTTACGTTAGAAATATTAAAAATTATAATACAAAATTTAAAAATTATAACAAAAATTAACATTAAAAAGATTAAAAATTATAATACAAAAATAAAATAAAAATATTAATAAACAAAATCTAATAGAAAAAACTCAAGAAAAAAATTTCTTGAGCCAATACAAATCAAACAAATAAAAATTGATTTTTAAAATCTATTATTATTTTTTAAAATTTATTAATTTAAATTAATTATTATTTTTAATAACCGATAATATTAAATAAGTTGGAATTCTAATCTAAATCCGAATATACCCATAACACCAAACACGCTTTATACACAAAGCATTTACAGCCTTTTTAGCCGACGCAAAATTTTACTCCGGCTCGCTTTTGCCTTTAGTCCTTTATTATTAATGGTTATTAATTTTATTTTATTTTATTTTCAACTTGTTTTAAACTATTTGTCTACCACCGTTAATATCACCATTATAATGTGTAATTCCCCAGCTTTGACTCTAGTGATTTCTGTGGGTGGTGACCGGTGAGTATTGTTTCGAGGAGGAAAGAAAATTAAATTTATACCCATTTTTACAATATAAATTATTTAATTACAAATATGAATGCAAAAAAAATATATTATTAACATTTGTTTTGTTTTGTTTTGTTTTGTTTTGAGATGACGACTCCTTCTCTCATGAGGTCCATCATTTTTTTTTCACTTATTAAATTAATTATTATAATTATAATATATATATAGAGAACTGTGAGGGCTGGATCTCTGTGAAAAATAACACCTAGCTAATGGGGTTAGGAGCAGAAATATCTCTATAAATACCACTTATATCTGACACAATTCCCAAGGTTGAATAATCGACTAAAGTCTAATTACGCTTTCAAAGTTTTCAAACCTTTTTGATGGGTTTTGATTCAAAAGTTTCCACTGTTTCCACGGCCACCAAATGGCTAGGTTTTGTTACGGCCATTTGGGTCCAATCCATTTCCGGCAACAACTATACCTTCTCAAATTACTCAGACTCACTCAAAACTCTAATGAACCTCACCCAACTTCAGCTTAACAATCTCTCGGTTGCCAAAGATGTGGGTAAAGCTTTTGGGATTCTTGCTGGTCTAGCTTCTGATAAATTCCCCACTTGGGTTATTCTCCTCATTGGTTCTGTTGAAGGTCTCGTTGGTTATGGTGGTCAGTGGCTCGTCGTCAGTCAAAGGATTCAACCTCTTTCCTATTGGCAGGTACTGTACCATCAAAAAAGATATAAAAGGATTCAACCTCTTAGAAAATGTATGTTTTAATCTCAAGATATAAAAGAGGAAACAACGGTCATTTCTTCATTCTTTTTTTAGTTTCTTTAAAATAGAAACAAAAAAGAAAATTAAGTATCTAATTTTATTTTCCCGGGAAACAAACAGTTTTAGGTGAAATTTCCGCACAAATTAAAATTTGCTGTGAATTCATGACATAATAAAAAAATATAGTATCCGGGCAAAATTAATGTGACAAAAAGAAAATTTCTTTTCAACTCTTTTTAGTCATTTTTGTTTGCTTGCATTTTCCCAAGAAACAAACACCAAATATTACCAAAGAAATGCTTCTTTTTTTGTACTTACCTTAATTAGTAAAAAAATGGTGGGTATATTGTACAGATGTGCATATTTCTATGCTTGGGCGGTAACAGCACGACTTGGATGAACACGGCTATACTGGTAACGTGCATAAGAAACTTCCGCAAAAACAGAGGACCAGTCTCAGGCATTCTCAAGGGTTACGTGGGCTTGAGCACCGCCATTTTCACAGACCTGAGCTCGGCTCTGTTCAAAGATGACCCAGCCAAATTCCTTCTCATGCTCTCCATCGTCCCTTTCGCCGTTTGCCTCACCGCCATGTTCTTCCTCCGTGAACTCCCACCGTCAATTACCGCCAGCGAAGAACAAGAAGAGACTCACTACTTCTGGCTCTTCAACTCCGTCGCCTTATTCGTCGCTCTCTACCTCCTCGC
This sequence comes from Hippophae rhamnoides, assembly GCA_033030585.1. Lineage (NCBI taxonomy): Eukaryota > Viridiplantae > Streptophyta > Magnoliopsida > Rosales > Elaeagnaceae > Hippophae > Hippophae rhamnoides. Next base: position 71,297,500 of record CM065429.1, on the reverse strand, counting down.
TTACGATTTCATCCCAAATCCAAGCAAGCTTTTATCTCATTTCTTCGCAGCCTTTCTTCTTATTCTCCTAGCTTTACCTCTGGTAATACCGGTGTATACCTTTGCTCGAAGTTGGTCCAAAAAGAGAATCGGGTCGGGTTATGATGTGGAGGGCTTGGCGACGGAGGAGCCGTTGTTGAATCAGGACGTTGTGCCGGAAATTCAACAGAAGCCAGAGGAATTGCCGGCGGAGAATTCTCCGGATGAGAACGGTGAGGAAATTGAGAAGAAAAAGAAGGTGATCGGAGAGGACCACACGATCTTGGAGGCGATGAAGAGTTTAGATTTTTGGATATTGTTTGTGTCGTTTTTGTGTGGGGTTGGGACTGGTTTGGCTGTGATGAACAATATGGGGCAGATAGGTTTGGCTCTTGGATACGCCGACGTTTCAATTTTTGTTTCGTTGATGAGCATTTTTGGATTTTTCGGGCGAATTGTTTCGGGTATGGTATCGGAGTACTTTATCAGGTATGTTTATGGAATTTCAACTAGTTTTTTTTAGAAATTAACTTTGATAATTTATTTTGATCTATAATTTATGATTTTTAAAAAATAATTAGTTATGTGATTTTTAATTTTTAATTTTTTTTAACAATAATCACTAATGTAGTGATTTTTAGGGTAAAAATCAAAAGTGCAGGCTTTTTTTTTCACTTTAAAAAATTTAAAAATTTAAGAATTTTTTTTTGTTATTATTTATGTTTTCATAATTTTTCAATATTTATCCTCAAAATAAATTATAAGATTTTTTCTTTATATAAGAAATATATAATGAAAACAGGAAAAAAAATTAGAAATATGATAATTGATTAAAAATATCTTTTATCAAAAGATTTATAAATTACTTCAAATTTTATAAATTATTGTCTGAAAGAGTGTAAATATAGAAATTTTAATTAAAAAAATTAAAATCGTAATTATTTTTAATGTATAATATTTAAAATTTGTTTTAGAATTTAATGATATTGATGGTGATATAGTCGACATTGCAAAGGCAAAAAACCGAAACCTGTACGAAATTTCGTACTCGGTTGCATTTTTAACAATCATATAAAAAAAATGGCGCAGACAAATATTTTTTTCTTTTTATTATTTGGGTATTAGATTTGGTCCAATATTATATTTTAAAATTTTACTTACTATAATTTTGTTATAAAATATTTAAATATATATAATTATATTTAATAAAAAGTTAGTATATAATTATAATATATAAAATTGTTGTTAAGAAGAGAACATTTTTATATATAAAATTGTATTTGAATTCTCGACGGATTATTCTCTTTCAATAGGATGGTACTTCACATTCTTAGAAATCGAATGAATCTATCAATTAGTTTGACTTTTGCATGAATGTTGATTTTTTTTCTCCAAGTTCATTAATTGTTTGTCGGATAAAAATATGTGAAATTCATGAAATGGGAAAAAGCACATCAAATTTTCAAGGTTGTTACTTTATTGTCTAAATTTCAATTAAAATTATTATATTTTGAATTCTTTTTAAACGAGTTTGATACTTTATTGACTATATTTTCAACATTAAAAATGATCTGTTTTTGAATGCCCAGTATATTAGATAAATAGAGATTCTACCATGTGATGTGTGTTTATGTTAAAAATATGTTCTTTCGTGATATTTTGAAACGTTATTTGTAATATAATGTTTATTTTTTTGATATTTATAATTGTAAGAAAATTGTTATCCATGTGTCCTCCTCCAACTTCTGGTTTTTTTGGGGGTGTGGTATTATTAGGTAAAAAAGAAGTAGCTAATAATGGTTGGTCTCAACTACCAAAGCATATACATTACAAAGTACTGTTGTTATGTTAGGTACAGCTTTTTATGTTTATCCTTTTTTTAAAGTGATTTTACTTCACCCCTCCCTCCATTTGTGTTCGCACTTTTAGTGTCGGTATTCCTTTCTTATCAACAAAACTGACACTGCAATTATGGAGAATTTTTTGGGTACTTCATGTCACATATTCTCTTAAAAACTATGTACATGGACTTTTAGATATTTTTAAAATATTCATGTTCAAGTGACACACTACAAACATGATAAAAAGTTTTAAGACAGTGGGTGGGTGTCCTATAGAAGTATCACTTAATCCCTTCTTTCTTTCCATATGCAGGAAAGCTGCAGTTCCGAGACCATTATGGAATGCAGCGTCTCAGATAATTATGGCTTTTGGTTACATAATGATGGCAATTGCAGTGCCCCGTTCTCTCTATATTGGTTCAGTTGTGGTGGGCATTTGCTATGGTGTCCGTCTCGCTATTACAGTCCCTACCGCGTCTGAACTATTTGGTTTAAAATACTACGGACTCATCTACAACATTCTCATCCTCAATCTACCTCTTGGTTCCTTCCTCTTCTCTGGTTTGCTTGCTGGACTGTTATACGATATGGAGGCTACTACTACTGCTGGAGGTGGCAATACTTGTATCGGTGCTCATTGTTACAGGCTTGTGTTTCTAATTATGTCCATTGCTTGCATTATTGGGTTTGGGTTGGACATCTTGTTATCTATTAGAACCAAGAATCTCTATTCCAAAATCCAAGCCAATAAGAGATCTAAGAAAGTTGCAGCTATTTCATAGTTATGTCTCAAGAACAAAGGATCTAGAAACCTAGAACTGTGGATTGATGGGGTTTTTGCTCAGATGATATCTCCTTTATTCACCAAAAATCTAAATTGGGTTATTTTTCCTTTTTTTTGTTAGGGAGTCGACACTTGTTCTTTTATGTCATTCATGTACTGCAGTCTTTTTTTTTTTCTAATCTGAAAGTTTTATGGGTTGACATGCATCCATCCCAATTCATTAGTGGTATGGTACGTACACATATTTTTGTGTAAAATTTCTCAATAATGGGTTGGTTATTGAAATCTCATATGATTGTGTTGTCACTGTTTTAACTTCAAAGTTTTCTGCTACTAAATGGGCTTGTAGGCCGGCCTAAGTAGATGTGTTTCCATGATCATTTGAAGCCCTTTTAAGAGAGAAAAAGCTCAAACATTTCCTTATTATAAGAAGAAAGGAGGTCCAAATTCTGGTAACATAACATTGTATATTATATTCTTAAGCAAGTACTTGAAAAAAAAACGTGTTATTTATTTTTAAGTATTATTATATATCAAAAAAAATTTATTAAATACAAGTGAGACGACAGTTATAATTATCCAATATTTTAAGTTTTAAGATTTTATTGGTTTGGGTTGATTTTGTTCTATATTTTTAATCCTACTAAAATTCGAATACATCAAATCTATTTATTTTTATTTTTATATTCTTATTTAGTATTTATCAAATTTATATAATTAATACGGTAGAGGCTCTAATTTACTCTCAAAATTATTTACTTGTAAAAATAAATATTTTTTAAATTACATTGAATAAGTATCTTTTATAATATATATATATATGAAGTGAATATATTTGAAATTCTTGAATGAATAAGTACGATAAATAATGCATATTTTAAATATTTTATATTAATTATTGTAATTCAATTTTTTTAATCTATAGTTTACATTTTCTTTTTTTTGTTGACATGTTTGGTTAATAACATATTTCAATAAATTCATTAACGACATCAATGATTTGAGTTCAAGGTTAAATAATATTTTATTCTAATATTTATATTTTATGAATATATTAAAAGCATATGTTATGCTTAGAGACGTGAACTTGAAACATATTTAAAATTTGATTTTTTTATATGTTTTGTGCGTATAATTTAAGCATTTTATTCTCATTTTTTATTGTGTGTATACTAGAGATTTGAATTTCTATATCTTAATTTGTTGTTTATTGTTATGTTTCTAATTTTATCTAAATTTACGATTTGTTTATTTCAAATAATATTTTAAAATAAGATTTCATCTTCTAATTCATTAGTGTGAATAAAGATTTAATCTAAAATGACAACTTGTTTTATTTCAAATAATATTTTAAAATTAGATTCGGTCTTCTAATTTATTAGTGCGAGATAAAGATTTTATTTATTTTTATCATTAGAGTTTGGATATTTAAACGAAGTCTATGTAAAAACTTTTAAGCCAGGTATTCTCTCTTGTTTTCCTTGTTATCTACGTGAGATATTAATTATATACTACTTAATTATTTATTCATTATAATTTTTAACGATATTATCTTTCATATTTTTACCGTTAGAGTTTGCATCGTATGAACAACATTATAGACGGTTTGGATACGAGAACTAGTGATTTTTTTAAAAACATTTATTCAATTAACTAACATACAAAATGAAAACCTATCACGAGAATACAACACAAATATGACATAACTTAAAAGTAAGGTAAATAGATAATAATAAATAGTAACAACTTATTCAATAAAATTTACTAATTTTGACATCCAAGTTATTTATAATGTTATTCATACGATACAAACTCTAATAGTAAAAATATAAAAGTTAATATAGTTATAAATTATAATGAATAAATAATTAATTAATGCATAATTAATGTTTTACATAGATAAAAAAAGACACGAAAGATTATATAATCTATAAGTTTTTGCATAAATTTCGCTTAAATATCTAAACTCTAATGGTAATAATAAAAAAAATTGTTTATCTTTCAGTAACAAACTAGAAGATAAAATCTAATTCTAAAATAATAATTGAAATAAAAAAAGTTATCTTTTTTTGTGAATTTTAAAAAATAACAATAAATAATAAAGTAAAACATATAAAATTAAATCTCTAGTACGCATCATCCATTACAAAATGGATCATTTTCAATAAAATATTTAAATTATCTATAAAAAAACATACAAAAAACCAAATTACAACCATGTTTCAAGCTTCTTGCAAAGCATAGAAAAGATCAAATTCCAATCATCATCTACTTAATAAGCCATTATGCACATGTAGTTGATATTTTTACAAAAAGTCCATAAATCAATAGTGATATAAACATTTTACTTAGAGATTTGCAAAATCTTTTTCAATGATGACTTTTCATTTAAGAAAATCTCATAAACATCACGAGCTATTGTAATACTAGAGGTATTCGAAATTTATGTATATTAACGTTACATAATTTTTTAAAACCAATGTCTTTAACAAATTAAATAACAAATTAAATGAAAGTTCATCCACAATAATCATCCAAATTAGAGTTGTTTTAACTGTTTTTTTTAATCAAAATCCTAAGCAATGCAATTAGTTTGCTACTAATACCATCTTTATTAACTTGAAAATTTAAAAAGTTTAATTTCTACTTCTTAATGTCATTGCTTTTTTTTTTTTGCATTTGGGACAACCTCTAAATATTTTAGATAAGTTTTCATTCTTTTAATGTCAAGGAAATAGTCTCTTTTACAATAAGAGAAAGAATTCTTTGAACGCTTAGAATCAATAAGTGTGAAGTGTTTTCATATATCAAATGATGACCTTCTAAGCTTGTTTTTTTGTAATATTATTGTTGGCACTTTTGGTGGTAAGCTATTATAAGTATGTGTTGGTTTATTTTATGGTAATATCACTTGTTCGTAAGTGATAGTTATGTATCTTTTTGTTTCGACACGACCTCAATATTTATTAGAGTAGTATCATAATACAAAACATATTTTATCAAGAAAGTATATTACTCAAAAATAAAAGAGAACATTATTAATATGCATCAATTTAAATTATTCTAAAAACTAAAATAGAGCAACAAAAAAAAAAGGAATTAAGAGTAAGGTAAAAACATAAAAAAAAAATTAAGTCTACTTAAAATTTTTTATATGATTGTGTCAATATTTTTCTCATATTTGTTGGATGAGTTAGGATTCATTGGATTTATTTGGATAAATACATGGTTGTATATATGCAATAGTCATACCATGTTATTATGAATAGTTAGGATACTCTTAATTCTTTGTTTATTAGTCATATCAAAAGATACAATAAAAAAATATGGATTATAAAAAATGTAGAATAATGGTGATCAATCTCAAACAATATAGAGAGGAAAATAATTTACATGAACAACTAACAAATAAATAAGAGCCTAGTTGATACAAAAATATGATAATTAGTCATAACAATGTAATTTGTATTTAAGAAATTAGAGAGATAATTTCCAGGGAAGAAGAAAGACTTTGAGGAGGTGCATGCATATCCACAAAGAGGTATAAATCATCTTCCTTAATACATTAGTAAAGCTTAATCACTTAATATACTCTGACTCAAATGTCACACAAACTTGTGGTTGCAGATCAAAGTTGGAGTCGCTAGAAACAAATGCTAGAGTGGGTGGACGCAAATGCTGGAGTGACAGTAAGAAATAGATTTATTGATTATAAATAAACGAATGTTTACAACCTATTTATACAAAAGAAAAGCAAAATTGTAATAATTAAAAATAAACACAATTATGGAGAGGCATGTTCTTGGATAGCCTATCCTTCCCCACCAAGCTGTTGGTGGCTACTTCCAGCTAGTGTGTTGGTTGTCACCAGCTGGATCTCATGTTCTTTAACATTCCCCCTCAAGTTAGAATATATGTTAATTATTCCTAACTTGTTAAGTAAGCTTGAGAACTGTGGAAAACTCAGGGATTTAGTAAATATATCTGCCGGTTGCTCTAATGTAGAGATATGATAAGTTTTGATCATTCTAGCTTGAATCTTTTCTCTTACTAGATGGCAATCGATCTTTATGTGTTTGGTTCGCTCATGAAACACTGGATTTGATGCAATGTGAAGAGCTGCTTGATTGTCACAATATAACTTGGTTGGTTAAGAGTGTTTGATACCCAAATCATCTAAAATATATCGTAACCAGGTTACTTCACAACATCGCTTGCCGTAGAAGCAGTATTGCTTCGCACTTGATCGTGAGACTGTATTTTGTTTCTTAGTCTTCCAAGAAATTAGCAAGTTTCTAAGAAACATACAATATCCTGTGGTTGATCGTCGTGTATCTGTGCATTTTGCCCAGTCTGCATCACAAAAAGCATTTAGCTATAATGAACTAGTTGCTGAGAAAAAGAGACCTTGCCCTGGTGTGTTCTTAACATATCGTAGCACTCGTTGAGCTGCTTCCAAATGTGGTTGTCGTGGTTTATCCATATATTGATCGAGAATGTGCATACACTAAGCTCGGGCCTTGTGACGGTCAAGTATATTAATCTCCCAACAAGTCTTCGATAGGATGTGGGATTACTGATGAATTCCCCTTCAACCTTGCTAAGGGATAAATTTTGTTCCATAGGTGAATTGGTAGATTTGGCACCAAGATAACCCATGTCCTCCAATATTTCAAGTGCGTACTTGCGTTGTGAGAACAATTCCCTTCTTGGAACGTGAAACTTCTATGCCCAAAAAAAATACTTTAATTCACCGAGATCTTTAAGCTTGAATTGTCTCATGAGATGATTCTTAGTTTCTTCAATGTCTTGTATATTGTTTCCTATTATGATTATATCATCTACATAGACAAGAAGAGCAGAGAAGGAATTACCACGGGTTCGAACGAACAATGAGTGATCATACTTGGATTGGTTAAAACCAGCTAGCTTAAGTGTTGTTGATAGCTTGATGAACCACTGTCGTGAGGCTTCTTTGAGTCCATACAAAGATTTATGTAGCTTACATACTCGTGTTTCCCCCTTTCGTCGGAATGTAGGTGGAAGGGACATGTAGACATCTTCATGAAGATCACCATAGAGAAAAGCATTGTTGACATCAAGTTGTTGAATATGCCAATTTTGAATAGCAAAGACGAGAGGCGAAACGGTGACAAGTTTGGCTACTGGTGCAAAAGTTTCTTGGTAGTCAAAACCTTCAATCTGATTGTATCATTTGGCCACTAATCGAGCCTTGTATCGTTCCACAGATCCATCAGGATTATACTTGATTTTGTAGACCCATTTACAACCAACTGGTTTCTTGTTTGGAGGAAGCTGTTGAAGCGTCCAAGTGCCATTAGTTTCAAGGGCATCCAGTTCTTGTTTCATGGCAAGCCGCCATTTTGGATCATTGAAAGCTTAAGCAAAAGTGGTTGGTTCCCTGAGAATGGAAATAGAAGTAGCAAAGGCACGATGTGCAGGTGATAATTGGTCATAGGTAAGTACATGAGATAAAGAATGAGAAGTACCTTTGTCTTTGGACGATGCTGAGTGAGATGAAGGGAAGGACCGAGAAGGTAAGGAAGCTTCTACATGATATTTTTGAAGGTAGCTAGGAACATTGGTGGATCGACGAAGCCTATGTGTGACTGGTGTTGGAGAAGTTATGTGTGGTGGAAAAGTTGATGATGATGTTTCTGAAGATGAATTTTGAAGATGAAGAGTGTCTGAGTTGACTGTTGGAAGGACAGATGATGTATGATCAAGTGATATATTTGGATTGGTTGATTGACGAATGTTGGGTATGTAATCATAAATAGTATCTTCTGATGGAGGAAACAAAGTTGGAGTGTTGACAGTGGAAGTGAAATAAGGAAATACATGTTCATGAAAGATAACATCACGAGACACTAAAGTCTTGCTTGTTTCCAGATTGTAGACACGATAACCTTTGATCCCAGATGGATACCCAATGAATATTCATTTATGTGACCTAGCATCAAACTTGGTGAGTCGATCATGATGTGCAGACACAAAACAAAGGGAACCAAAAACACGAAGATGTTCATACCTAGGAGTTTTGTGAAAAAGGACTTCAAATGGTGTTTTACCCTTTAGAATAGGTGTTGGAGTACGATTTATGAGGTATGTGGCTGTAAGAATGACATCTCCCCAGAATTGTTTAGGAAGATTGGCTTGGAAGAGCAATGAACGAGCGACATTGAGAAGATGACGATGTTTGCGTTCAGCAACACCATTTTGTTGAGGGGTAGAGACACAACTAGTTTGATGAATGATTCCCTTGGTAGAAAACAACTGGGTCATAGAAAATTCTGGTCCATTGTCACTACGAATGATTTTAACTCTGGATGAAAATTGTGTTTCAACAAGATTGATGAAGGTGGTAAGAAATATGCGTGTATCAGATTTAGCATGTAAGAGATAGACCCATGTGCATCTTGAGTAGTCATCAACAATAGTGAGAAAATAACGTGCTCCATTAAGTGCTGGAATGTGATAACCACCCTAAATATCGACATGAATAATTTCAAACGGTGCTTTTGTATTGATGGAACTTAAAGGAAATGGATTACGTGTTTGCTTAGTTAATGGACAAATAGAACAATCACTAATGGAACAAAAATGTGTATTGATGGAAAGAGAAATTACACGCAAATTGTTATTAGATAAATGACCAAGTCGTTGATGCCATAGATGAGAGTTGGTGGAAGCAGTGTTTGAAACGGAGAAACATCCAGCCTTTTCAGAAATAGTCAGGTAGTAGAGTCCTGCTTTTTCAGTTCACATCCCAATCGTCTTCCCTGAGCATTTGTCCTGAACAAAGCACATACTGTTAGTAAAGGTGATATGAAATAATGAGGTTTGAGTTAGAGTCCTGCTTTCTCAGTTCCCATCCCAATATATGTGACACGGGCAAGAGAATGATAAGGTAAATGTACATGTCGATTAGTGACTGGAATGCTAGAGCTTATAAGGTTTTGGGAATAGACCATGTGATCAGTTTCCCCTGTATCAAAAATCCAACGGGTTTCTGAATGGAAAACAGTTGCACATAATGTGTTACCTGAAGAAGTAGTCACTTGACTTGCCATGCTACTTGATTTGGATTGATTGAGAAGTGTAAGGAGCTCTTGATATTGGGCAGATGTAAGGTTGTGGGATGGTGTCTTTGTGTCGGAGCAGCTTTCTTGAAAGTTAGTATGATGAGCTTTGGAAGGGAAGCTATAACTTATATTTCTCTTATCTTGAATTGCTCCTTTCTTTCAACACATGTTGATGTCATGTCCATTCAAACCACAAAAATTACATTTGAGACGCTTTCGGCATTTTTCAAAATTGTGTCCATTGAGACCACAAAAATCACATTTGAGGTGACTTCAGCAATTCTCAGAATTATGGCCTATATTGTTGCATCGATTGCACTTGAGATATGGATTCCTTGGTAGGTAATTTTGTGAGGATATTGTGGACGACTATCTCTGGTAACAAGTGCGGCAGCTTCTGGCATCCTTCCCATGCTTTGCGTGGAGACAACTCTTTGCTTTTCATCTTGAACAATAAGTGAATATACCTTATTTACTGTAGGTAATGGTTCCATGAGCAAGATTTGTCCACGTGCTGATGCGTAAGCATTGTTAAGCCCCATGAGAAATTTTATGGTTCGTTGCTTTTGTTGATATTCTTGTAGTTCCCTTCCGGCATTTCCTCCACAATGTGAAAGAGGACATAGTGCATCACGACTATCCCATAAGCTTTTCAATTTTGTATAGTATTCTCCAATGCTTACACCTTCTTGTATGCAATCATGGATCTCTTGCTCAATGTGGAATAGGTGCACGTTGTGGGTGTGCGAAAAACGTTCCTTTAATTCTTCCTATAGCTCATATGCAGTATCACTATACATGACACTTTCTGCAATTTTGGGCGATATAGTGTTGAGGATCTATCCTTTGACAAGAATGTTGCAGCGAGTCCATTGTTTGATTTCTGTTTCAAGGTTATTTGATGGCCTTTGGATTGTGCCGTCAATGAATCCTTCTTTGTTTTTGGTTATTAGAGCCATGAGCATTGCATGACTCAAAATGTGATAGTTTTCTTGGTTTAAGGATTGAGCTACGAGAACAATGCCTAGTTGGTCTGAGTGGTGTAAATATAATGGATGGCTAGGGTCATCATACCATTTTGGTAAAGTAGGGTTGGTATTGGTAGTAATAGACATTATTTGTTGAATAAATTCGAAAGTACGGGATAGGTTTAAGTGTGTTTTAGACAATAATGACTATTTATGAAATAAATAATGAATTGAAATATGCTTTATCTTATAGAAAATGAGTTAAGGATTACAAAACCGGAAATTTCGGTAGAAGAACCGGTCGGAAAGTGGAGTGAACCGGCGGTTGGAATGGCTGAAATGACGGTGGAACCCTGAACCGGATGAAGACCGAACCGGACCGGACCGGATGAAGACCGAACTGGGTGAACGACGCGTCGTTTGCTTCAGCGGCGCGCGAACGACGTGTCGTTGGAGTCGTCTTCCTCAATAGCTGGCGTGTGTTGGTGCGTGTGTCTCCGGTGAGGCGTGTGGAACGCCGGTGAGTTTAAATAAGGCGCGTGTGAGCTCGTGGAGAGGTATTTTGGCTTGATTTTAATTGCAGATTGCTCGGATGAATCTGAATAATATGATGGGATGAAATTAAAATTATTTTGTGAATCAAAATTGGTTTTGAAAAAAAAAACAGATTGAAGAAAAATGGGAAAAAATTTCTATGAGCTGAATTTTCTGGGAATTGTTTCCTAAGCTCTGATACAATGTAAGAAATTGATTTATTGATTATGAATAAACGAATGTTTATAAACTATTTATACAAAAAAAAGCAAAATTGTAATAATTAAAAATAAACACAATTATGGAAAAGCATGTTCTTTGATAACCTATCCTTCATCACCAAACTGTTGGTAGCCGCTTTCTATAAACTATTTATACAAAAAAAAGCAAAATTGTAATAATTAAAAATAAACACAATTATGGAAAAGCATGTTCTTTGATAACCTATCCTTCATCACCAAGCTGTTGGTAGCCGATTTCAGCTGGTGTGTTGGTTGTCACCAGCTGGATCTCATGTTCTTTAACAGTGACTGGAGCAAACGTTGGAATGGCTGGATATCGAAGCGGGAAAATGATTGGAGATCGAAGATGGAAGTAGCATTTGGGTATCGACGTCGTCATGGATCGATGTGGGGGATCTACGCTGTAGGTCAAAGTTGCGCACTAGAGAGCGAGAAAGCTGAATGAGAGAAAGGTGGAATTAGGATTTAGTAGGGATTTAAATTTTTTCATTAAGTGGTGCATATTAAAATTATTTATATAATATAAAAATAAAAATTATAAAAAGATTTATAGAAGTGAAAACTAAACCAATTTAATATTAATGGATTTTATAAAGAGAAAAAATAACTTAAATTAATAAAATCTTAAGACCAAAAATATTAAGTTGGATTGATTTTGATGTATTTTGTACCCCTATTATGTACAAAATGTAATAAATTTAAGTTTATAAATATATGATAGCAAATAAAATATATACTTGATTTAATTTTTGAATGTTGGTTGATTGAATGGTTTTTATTTTAAAAAAAAAAATCAAGGAAATTATTTATGATGGACAGGTATATCCATTATTCCCTGTCACTTTGAATTTGTGATGGACAGGTGTTCTAAAACAGGAGGCTGGACGAAGCAGAGCATTGGTGGTGACTCTGGAAAATAAAATCATGTCTTATAATACTTACTCTTCATTTTACACAATCTCACTCTAGGTTTATCCTCATAATCCAAAATATTAATTTCCGTTGCCGGGACTTGAACCCGGGTCTCTCGGGTGAGAACCGAGTATCCTAACCACCTAGACTACAACGGATTTGGCTTACAATGCTTTCTTTATTTATAAAACAATAATAAGTTTATTATTTGTTTGCTACAAAAAATTGTAAATAGATGGAAGTCATGAAACGGAGATAAGCTCGATAAACTGAGTAGCAACCTCAACATTCTCAGTTTCTCAGTTTGTCAATGTGAAGAAACTAGCCATATGTTAACATTCATCAATAGATTATAAAATTAAGTTGAATTTGGTCGTGTTCAATCAATTGTCTTCTTCGCTTTACCTTCTTTCTTAAATCATATTTATTTAAAACAGATTTTAAAAATAATCCCATATCCCCACATAATATAAACAATATATGTTGAAAGAAAAGAAAAAAAAATGTTCCAAATTATTTTACTAATAAAACATACGTGAAATAAGAATCTAACAAAAACCAATATTGTTTTCTCATTATTTACCCAGCCAATAAATATTTTATTAAAAATTATATGCGCAATACTAGAAAAATCAATATTAATTTCGTATTGTATACCCGGTTAATAACCAAATGAACATTAAAAAAAGAGAGGATAAAAATGAAATAGAAGAAAAAGGAAAACTAAATGAGTTAAGAATGATGACAAAGTCAAGTAACTATTTGCATGAATAAGAAATGCGGTACTATTATGTACTGAGATATCAATTTGACGGTAAGAATCTAAAATTTTGGAGAAACTTTGAATTTTATTTCGGTGGGAAGTATATCATGTATAGAAGTATGTCTTGTTGTATGTTGTGTTGCATGCTTCAACAGTGACAAACATCAATGTTTAGTGGAGCAAGGAATGATAGCCAATAATATTAGTGGAGACATAAAACATGAATGTACTGCAACCAGGGTTATCTTTTAGTTTTAGTTTTCGTTTTCCTTATATACATAGACCTAGACACTTGTATAAAAACAAAATAGAAATGATATAAAATATACATGATAATTATCAGAGAAACACAATATTTGTCATGGTATCAAAGTAAGTTATTACTGACTATTGAAATTACCTACTACGCTATTTTCTGTTCTGGTAGCATCTGATTTTTTAATTTCTGGTGTGGCCATTATGGTTTACATTTTTCTTGACACTGGTTCGATCCGAGTGGCCGTTCTAACTTAATCATTGAAACAGTATCAGTCTAATTGGTTGGGTCCAATGCTGGTTGCTTGCTAGTGTGGCATGTTCCACCATCAGTTTCTTTTTCGAAAACGAAACATAACACAACGATAAACGGCACTAAGGTCGCGTTCTTTGTATCTGCGTTTGGAGTCACAGATTTCTCGTTGGTCGTGGAACTTTCGTAGTCTCTCTACGTAGCTATGGGTAGCCGCACCGTTTTCCTACCTTAGTGAAACTTGAAACGCAGCGACATATAGCGATGTCTCCTTAGCAACAAATTTTTTGTGTTTTATCTCTGTGTGTGTGGCTGGTTGGAGCCATAGGTCTATCTGCTCCTTAGGCCGTCGTAGTCTCTCTACGTACCAGTCCAGCCGTCGTCGTGGGTAACCATATTGTTTTCTAAGCTCAGACAAGCTTGGAACGAGAAGGAACTGTAAGGCTGTGCGAAGAAAGTGCCGCAGAGGGCTACACAAATGGGAAAAAAATTTAGATTTCATGGTAGAATCTAGAGATTTAACCACCAATTTCATATTGGAAGATTTGACTACAAAAATGACGAAAGTTATAACTAGAGCTCAGATCACCTCACAACCTTCGCTAATTGAAGCGTCGACTACTCCCATTAGTATCAAGTTGGAAGGATCCAACCATGCCTTGTGGTCCCAGGTGATGGAGATGTATATCTCTGGCAAAGACTGGGATATATTAATGGGGATTTTCCTCAACCTGTTGAAATCGACCCCTCATTCAGGAGATGGCGCACTGAAAATGCCATTGTCAAAGGATGGTTGATCAATTTGATGGACTGCTCCTTGATTGAAAATTTTATTTGATTCCCAACTGCAAAACAGATTTATGATTCTGTTGCTACCATCTACTATGATGGGACAGACACGTTTCAAGTGTATGATCTTCTCCGTTAAGTTACTCGTATGAAGAAGACGGGTGGATCCATTGAAAAATACTACAATGACCCTCAAGGATTGTGGCAATAAATTGATTTCCGTCGTCTTAATCCAATAAAGTGTGCGACTGACATACAAAAATACAACTCTATCTTACAGGAAGATCGAGTGTATACCTTCTTCGATGGACTTGATGACAGACTAGATAAAACTCGAAGTGATGTGCTTCAAATCAAACCATTCCCTACGGTGGAACAAGCCTATGGATTCATCCGTAGGGAAGAGGTCCGACAAACCGTGATGATCACGGGTGTAGATACGACACCTGGAGCAGTTATGGCTTTCAAAGGGATCAAGGGACACCATAATCCATTGCCACCAAAACCAGGAAATTTTTTGGGTAGCAAGAAATCCACGGGAAATCCACTGTCTATTGACATGAAATGTGGCCATTGTGGAAACTCCAAACACACCTTTGAAAACTGCTTCAAACTACATGGGTATCCAAAATGATGGAATGATCTTCAAGCACCGAAGAAACTGGAACCACTGGGCGAGCCACTGTGGCTACCAATAATGCATCAATATCCCTTATTCCTCAGCCTGAATCTTCCCAGGATCCAAGTATTTCAAATAAAGCATTTCACATATATACTCGTAGTTATAATGAGGATTGGATTCTAGACTCTGGAGCTACAAATCATATGACATTTGACCCAAAAGATATCTCCAATACAACCCAGTCGAGATGGAGCCATGTTGCCAATGCCAATGGGGTGACTTATCTAGTTACAGGGGCTGGAACAATGACTTTATCTCCTTCATTATCATTATCAAATACATTACTTGTACCCTCTCTTTCAAACAGACTAATGTCTGTAAGTCAGGTCACTTCATATCTTAATTGTGTAGTATTGATGTATTCTACCTTTTGTCTTCTACAGGATATTCTCACCAAGGAGATCATTGGGCGTGGTACTAAGAGATGAGAGTCATATTATATGGATGACCTCAGTTCTGGAAGAGACAATCACATGCAACACACTTTTAGTAACAAGGAACGCCAGATTTGGTTATGTCATTATCGATTTGGGCATCCATCATTTGGGTATTTAAAGCACCTACTCCCTAGTTTATTTTCAAATATCACACACCCAGATTTCAAATGTGATACTTGTATCTTAGCAAAAATTCATAGGACATCTTATCCTATGAGCATAAATAAAAGTATGACTCATTTTGCTTTAGTAAATTCTGATGTTTGGGGACCTTCCCCGGTCACTACTTCATCGGGTCATCATTGGTTTGTAATTTTTGTTGATGATTGTACGCAAATGACATGGCTTTACCTTCTTAAACATAAAGATGAAGTATTTTCTACGTTTCACTTGTTTCACACCATAGTTTAGACACAATTTTCTGAAGGAAAAAAATTAAGATTTTTAGGTCTGATAATGGAAGGGAGTATGTAAATCAACAATTTCGGACATACTTGGACAACCATGGTATTCTCCATGAAACCTCATGTTCATAAACCCCACAACAGAATGTGACTGTGGAGAGGAAGAATAGGCATATTTTAGAAACTTCTCGGGCCTTACTAATCGGTGCACATATGCCTAGTAGATACTGGAGTGATGTTTTTACTACAAATGTGTATCTTCTGAACCGTATGCCCATAAAAACCTTACAATTTCAGACTCCATTAAAGATGCTATTTGATCATGTGCTGGATCTATGTGCTGTCCGATGTGTATTCTTGGGGTATGGTGTACAAAAAAAGGTGTACCAATGTTACGATCCGATTACTAAAAGAACCTATATTACTATGGATGTCACTTTCCTAGAATCTAAATGTTTTTTTCCCATCATCAGTATCCAATTACCCTCTTCAGGGGGAGAGTTATGGTGAAGAACGAAATTGGCTTGATGTTGAAATATTAGACACTAGTAACAATCCAGCATACTTGGATCATGCCAACAATATGGAGGAACCAGTATCTAGACCCGAACTTGAAGCTCTAAGAACTGAAACTGAAGTAGTAACTGTATCTCTAGAAGATGAAGTGGTTGATGCACCCCTGTACTCTTTAGTACCCAATGATCCTCCTGTTGAGAACACTCATGAGGTAAGCTATCCTATCACACCTTTACAAACTAATGCTATAGATACATCTATTGGTTATGTTCTACCTTTCAGACACAATCGAGGCAAACCTCAAAATCGATACTCACCAGAAAGAGAAGAACGATAATCCAAGTATCCAATAGCCAATTATGTATCTACTCAAGGGTTATCATAACCTATCAGAGCTTTTGCACAAACACTCTCCTCATGTCAAATTCGAAGTAGCGTTGAAGAAGCCCTATCTGATCCAAACTGGGCTCAAGCTATAAAAGAAAATTTTGAGGCATTACAGAAGAATAACACATAGGTGTTAAGCGAGCTACCTCAAGGGAGGAAGATGGTAGGATGCAAGTGGATCTTCTCCATTAAGTATAAAGCATATGGGTCAGTTGATCGATACAAGGCGAGACTAGTAGCAAAAGGGTATACACAGAAACATGGTATAGACTATCAGGAAACCTTCTCACCTGTGGCTAAACTAAAAACTGTTAGAGTTTTGTTATCTCTTGCAACAAATTTAGATTGTCCATTGCACCAAATTGACGTGAAGAATGTCTTCCTTCATGGTGACCTTGAAGAAGAGATTTACATGGATATCCCACCAGGATATATTGTTACATCAAGAAAAGAAACTACATGTAGATTACAACGAATATTGTATAGATTAAAACAATAACCTCGAGCATGGTTTGGCAGATTGAGTTCAGCAATGAGGAAATATGGGTTTCAACAAAGAAAATCTGACCACACTCTTTTCCTAAAACATCGATTGGGAAAAATAACACCCCTTATAGTCTATGTAGACGACATAATCATTACAGGAGATGATAAAGAAGAAATCTCTAGGCTTCAAAAACAACTGTCAAATGAGTTTGAAATGAAGGACTTGGGAGGGCTCAAATACTTCTTAGTAATTGAGGTAACAAGATCAAAACAAGGTATATGTCTTTCCCAAAGGAAATATACCCTAGACCTACTGGCAGAGGCAAGATTATTAGATTGTAAACATGTCGATATTCCGATGGTCCAAAATCATAAACTTGGAGAATATATGGCCCAAATACTAGCAGATAAACAGAGATATAAATGGTTAGTAGGTAAACTCATATATTTATCTCATACTCGACCTGATATTGCTTATGGTGTGAGTGTCGTGAGTCAATTTATGCACTGCCTAGGTGAAGACCATGTGGATGTCGTTATGCGAATACTCCGTTATTTAAAATCCTCCCCTGGGAAAGGACTTATGTTTTCAAAGAATGGTCAATTGGAATTCGTTTGATATACAGATTCAGACTGGGCAGGGAATATGAAGGATAGAAAATCTACTGATGGGTACTTTACTTTTGTGGGGGCAATCTTGTTACATGGAGGAGCAAGAAGCAAAATGTAGTTGCCTTATCTAGTGTTGAAGCTGAATTTTGAGGAATGGTCAAGGGAATATGTGAGCTCCTTTGGTTGAAAAAACTTCTAACTGAGATTGGTGTTGCTTCTAACTCTGAAATGAACTTATTTTGTGATAACAAAGCAGCCATTACCATCTCTCACAATCCACTTCATCAAACATAATCTTGAAGAAAAGATTATTCAGCTTGCATTTGTTAAATCAGAAGATCAATTGGCTGATATACTCACAAATCTGTGTCTACAAAGAACTTCTACAACTCACTTGACAAGTTAGGCATAAGAGACATATATGCACCAACTTGAGGGGGAGTGTTGGTGTGTGTTGTGGTGCATGCTATAACAGTGGCAGACACCAATGTTTATTGGAGCAAGGAATGACACACAATAATATTAATGGAGCCGTAAAACATGGATGTGCAGCAATTAGGATTACTTTTTAGTTTTCGTTTTCTTTGTATACATAGTCCTATACACTTGTATAGAAACATAACATAAATGATATGAAATATATATGATAATTATCAGAGAAACACAATATTTGTGAGTATGCATATATGAATTACTTTAGGTATAGATTTGTTAAAAAAATTCAGTCTAACTCAACCCAATAAGATCTCGTGGGATTATGTTTATAAAATGTCTTTCGATATAGAGTGAATTTTTTTATTAGAAAAAGATTGATTTATTGTAGTGATTCTGGTGTGTTTAGAATGTACATAAAGAATCATATCTATAAAGTTGTAATAAGTGTATTATAAGTGAAGTAATTTAGTATAAGTGAAGTACAATATATATTAAAAGTGAAGTATATTTTATGTACAATATCTTATATAACTTAACATTTCCCCTTAAACTCAAGGAGGAAGAGAAACAATCAACTTGAGAACACTTATATCAATAAGTAGCCAATATAGTTAAAAAAAGTTCTTGAGTAGTAGAGCACGTTTTTGAGGTTGAGTTAGGCTCAGGTTCTCTAATAAAACTCTATGTCGAGAAGCATTTTATAAGCCTGGAAACCCTTAACCCAATGAGATATTATTGGGTTGAGTTAGACTCATATTTTCTAATATAGTATCAAAGTTGGTGACTTAGTCAGCATCTTATTTGGAATATTTGGGTTCTCCTTGCAACGATGTGTGCTATCATCTTAAGACCCAACCTCTCCTATGTGGTGGGGGCTATTAAGGGTACTTAAAGTCTTATATTAGTCAGGTTTTATGCCGAGAGACATCTTATAAGGCTAAGCAAACCTTACCGTGTAAGCGCGTTTTTAAGGTTAATTTAAGCTCAGATTCTCTAATAAGATTAAAATTAAAAACAACGAATATAAATTGTTCTTAAAAAATAATAAACAATCAAAAATAATAAATTTAAAAAATGAATTAGTTTTATTAATTTTGTATAGGTTAGGTCGATGAAATTTTTCTCCTTTTTTATTAATAGATTTTGTTTATTAATTTTTTTAACTATTTTTTATAATTTTTAATGTTGTTAATGTTAATTTTATTATAATCTTTAAATTTAAAGATTTAACTTTCAATCACTTATCTAATATCATTATTTATATCAATTATAAAATGCAATAAATATCTAAAAATAATATAAATAGACAATAAGAAATAGTAATGATTTATACGATAAAATTTACTAATTATCACATCAAAATCATACATATACAAACTTTAATGGTAAAAATATAAAAAACAATGCTTATAAATTATAGTTGATAAATAATTAAATAGTATATAATTAATATCTAACATAGATATGAGAAAATACTTGACTTAAAAGTTATTGTATAAATTTCGTTTAAATATTTAAACTCTAACGACAAAAATAGACATTTTGTTTATCTCGTATTAACAAACTAAAAAATATAATATAATTCTAAAACATCATTTTATATAAAAATAAAATATTTAAATTATTCATAAAAAAGCATACAAAATATCAAATTTCAACAATGTTACAAATTTCATTTCAAGCGTACGAAAAACTAAATTCAGACCATGTTGCAATCATCATCTACGTAATGGGCACCTATGCTTATCTTACATAACTGTGGAGGTATTATATTTAATTTAAAAATGATATCCAGTTTATATACTCATCTTTTAACATTTTTTTTGTTAATATAAAAAAATTATTACACAATGAATGATATCTTTTATTTTATTTTTTTTAATTATTTAATTTATAATTTTTTCAAGTTATTACCTTTTATCTAATATAATTAAATAAAATTAAAAAAATTATAAGTAATCAATTTTTTATAATAATAAAATTAAATTACCACATAAATAAATAAATAATTTAAATATTATTTTTAAAATAAAAAAAAAATCAACTTTATTTTTCTCAAATATTAAATATTAAACTCCTTTCTTTGTTACTCAATATTAAATAAAAAAAATTAATTTTATTATACGTTTTAAATTTGTAATTATTACGTGAACGATATAGAATTTATATTTTTATTAAAAAATCATAAAAATTTATTTTAAAAAGATAATAAATTTATATTATCTTATTTATTATAAAGATAATAAATTATTATTATTTTTAAATTTATTCTGTTATATTAACATTTAATAAATAAACTTTCGTATGATCGGTTTTCGTGTATATTTTCGTTATGTTTTATTTATTCTTTTCTTTTAGTGTGATTAAATTCAAAGCAATTATCGCAAAAAAAGAAGTCAACTCTTAGCTGACGTCAAATTACCTATAGGCCGTGGTTTATATACAGGTGAGAATAAGCTGCTTTTTCTTCGATTAGTATGTATTTATGGATAAATTATAATATTATTAAAAAATATAATTATATTAAATAATAAAAAAATCAGTTTTTTTAATCTCCTCAAAGACGGGTACTTTAACACAACATTCAATTAAGGGTGTTCATAAATCGGACCGGACTGGATCAAACCATAAAATTGAATCGAATCAGACCACATCGAACGATTTTACAAATCAAACGGTCCGATCTAGTTTGTACTAATTTTAAACCGTTCGAATCGGACCGGTTTAATAATATATTAAAAATTTTACATTATTCTTCATTAAATGTATAAAAAAAATTGAACCAAATTGGACCGAACCGTTTTATAAATCAAACGATCCGGTCCGATTTATATTAATTAAAACCGTTTCAAACGGTTCGGTCTGATCCGATCTAAATAATATAAACGGTCTAATCTTATTTGAGTAATATAAACAATCCGGTCCGATTAATGTTTTTTAACTAAAATCGTACCGAACCGGACCGTTAGACACCCTTACATTCAACGATAAGGCCTTTTCCATAAAATATTTATGCTAATAATTACAATATTACATTAACTTTATATTTTCAACTTAAATCAAATACAAATAAATTAATATTTTTATAAATTAAAAAATATATTTAATAATTAAAACATATTAACTTAAATAAGATTAGGAGAAACATAAAAAATAAAAGAAATAATATTATAAAATTATTATTTTAAATAAATAATAAATTAATATTGAATAAATAACTCCAACACACAACAAAAATCACAAAAATAATATAACTCATCGTATACTTGTTATGTTAAAATAATTAGTTAATTATAAAATAAGAATTGACATTAGCAAATGTAAGTTAATGAAAGTTAATTCTTAAAATAAGAAGTTCATTTTTGAATAAATTCGACAAACATAAACGTTGTCAAACCTCTTTCGTGTAAAAGTCATCAATCGTTGTATCTTTATAAAAAAATCACATTTGAATAAATAATTCTAAATCTTAATAAAATTTTCCCTAATCACGAAACAAAAAAATATGAATAAAATTAAACAAAAAATTTCCTCCAACTATTAAAAAAATACTCCAATAGATCACTTATTGATCACTTTATATTTTTTATTTTAAATTAAATATAGTACACAGTGGTTATCATTGTTAAAGTATGATTTATTTAAATATTGAATATTTATAATATGAGTTTTATACACAACTATATATATCACAAATTTACTATATATATATCAATGATATTCTCTAATTATTTTAGATATGTATTATAAAATTATGTGGTTATCATCGTTAACGTATGATTTATTTAAATATTGAATATTTATAATATGAGTTTTATACACAACTATATATATCACAAATTTACTATATATATATCAATGATATTCTCTAATTATTTTAGATATGTATTATAAAATCATAATATATCGATAACATTAAATTATTGTTTACATGTAACAAGAAATAAGAATTTAAATTTATACTTCAATAATTTTAGTTAACACCTTGCTCCCTTAGCAAAACCATGTTATTAAGCTTTTGAATATTAGTTAGGAATAAAGATAGAGACAAAATGTGTTTCTTGAATTTTAAAATTTTAACTAGCATATAGATTGTAATATTTTAGTAGCTTTTTTAATTTTATTTCGAGATACCGAATTAGTTTGAACCCAATTTAATTTTTTTTGAGTTATTTTGAAGTGATCCAAGTTTGAACATAATTTAATTCTATTTGAGTTCTACGATTCAGATTCGATTCGATCAATCGAATTATAACATAAATTATCATTCCTTTAATAAATGTACGATTTATAGTTGTATCTAAAGCAATTATTTCAATAAATTTTAAAATTAAGTTGATGAATTAAGTTAGATATTTTAATATTTATAAATTAATTATATTAGTAATCTATTATAATTTTAAAAAAATAATATATTTTAATTAATTTAACGTTATATTTTTAAATATTTTAATAATTTTTCTTAATTTTATATTATATTAGTTTTTTGATGAAAAATTAAAATTGGATCAAATTTAATTAAAAAAATCATATCAATATGATTTTGTATGTGTTTGAAAAGAAAATATCTCATTTTTAAAAAAATGATCAAAATTAATTTAAAATGTTTAAATTATTAACAAATATCAATAAAATGATTAAAATATATTAATTTAAAGTAAAATTATTAATATATTTAATTTAAAAAAATAAATCTACACATCTAGAAAATTTAATCTATCAATTTTTCAATGCACATAATATAATCTGACTAATTTAATTTAATTGATAATTAATTAAAATTTAAATTATTTTTGAATTAGTTTAAATTAAAATTAAAATATTAATAGAATACATTCTACTTAATTTGAATTAAATTGATCAAATATTACAAAATAAATTAAATTGGTTAAAATTTACAAATATTATTGCTCAAACTAAATTAGTAGGAAGCAAAAAAAAAAAAAAAAGATCACAGCTTAGTTTTAATGATTAAAGATAAAATTGTGGTGGGAAGATGACTCTAAAATCTTGTTCCTTAAATATTAATTATTCATAATCTAATTCGTAATTATTATTTAGTAAAAGATAAGATTTGTTTGGTCCAATAATTCAAACAAACGGTATCAAAATCATTTCACATCCCACCAAGTAAGTAATCAATAATAATGAAACGATAACATAACCCAATGTATCCTTGTTATTATGGAGAGACAAAAAAAGCTTATCAAAAGGACTTGAATTGCCTGCAAAGTGATTCTAAGCCAATTATTCTCTGCACATTTTCACTCACATTGTACAACTTTTTTTTTTCTCTGCTTTGTCTACCATTGTGTCAAAAAAGAACTAAAAAAAATAAACAAAAATACAAATCCAAATCCAATTTAAAAAATATGTTCTGAATCCTAACTTGTTCTTTATCTCTTCATTTAGTGTAATCTCAAAATCAAAAGTTAAAAAGCAACCAAATATTCTCAAGAAATATAAGGATGCTATAACAATTTATTATTTTTGATTTGGTATCTAAATATATAATATATCTGATAGTTTTAACTTTGAGTTGGTCGGAAATTTACCAAAATTATGATATATATATATATCAAATTAACTTGGATGAATGCTTCTAAAATAAATAATCAATTTGTATATAACATTATTAAAAATAATAAAACTTTTATAAATAATAGAATTAAATAATATAACTTTTTGATTTGATATAATAATGATAGATTTTTATAATTAAATCATATTTTATTTATTAAATAGACGCATAAATGTACATCATTAATAGAATTTAAAAATTATCTAAAAATAATAATATATAATAAAATTATTAAAATAATTATTTATAAAAAAATATTTATTATTATAATATTTTAATAGCTATTATTAGTAGGAAAAAACTAATTAAAATTTTTAAATAAAACAAACGATATAAAAAGGGTCTACCAAGTAGTTATAGACTCTTTTATACATAATTAATTTTATTTTTGTATATTTTTAACCTTAGATAATTTAAATTTGATAAATATATAATAATAATATTAATTAATTATTACTAATTATAATTGTTATAAAATATTTTATTTTAAAAAATAGAAGAAAAGAAAAGTTTTTAATTAAATTTGAAAAAATAATTAATTAATTTATTATTTTAATAGAATAAATATAAAAAAAATTATTTTATTTATAAATATTTAATTAATTTAATATTTTATTGAAATATATATATACAATAATAATTATTTTATAATTAATGGGTATTCCATGTTGTGATGATATAAAACAATATAGATACGAGTGATGTTTTATTTAATAAATAAAAAATATAACATGACAATAGATATGAACATGATAAGATATTTAAAACTTAATCGAAATTAATAAGATAAGTTAATTTATTATTATTTTATTGGTATTAGATATAATATAATCTTGATATAAAAATAGTTAATTCAATACATTTATTACTCATAAAATAATTCAATATTAAATATAAATCATATAACTATTATTTATTAAAAATATTTTAATATTTATTAATATATAAAAAAAGAGAAGAAACTATAGAAAAAAAAGTGATATCTTTTTATATATAAAGATATATTATTAGTTATATAAATTATCATATTTAATATATATATAAATATTAATTTATTATATGGATATTTTAAAAAAATATGATATCTTTATAAATATATTGATCGAACATTTATTAAATAAATAATCATTAATTGTATGAATTGTTATGTAATAAAAACAATTATATTATGTAAAATAACTATATTTATTATATAAATATTTATATTTATTAGTTTAAAAAACAACAAAGAGTAAAAGAATAATATAAAAAATATATTTACTATTTTAATATTCAATAGAAATTTGATATAATTACGAGTAAATTAATAAAACACATATTAAATAAAAATATTTTTATTATATAAATATTTTAATATTATTTTTTAATATAGAAGATAAAAAAAAACGTTGGTCCACTATCAAACATTTAAAATGTTATTATATAAAGGTAAAGATTATAAAAGAGATGTTACAGGAATAGACGGGAAGAATCTTTCAGCTTTTCCTAGCTATGCCATAAACCCATTAAGGGTGCAAAACCTGAGATTTATATAATTATTATAATTAAATATCTTTTATAATCGGACATATATTATAATTATTTAAAATTTTATTTATTTTTATAGATAATTCACACACATATTATACAATAAAAAAATGTAAGACCAAAATAGATACAAATTTACTTGTAATTAACATTAATGTTCACATAAAATAACAAAACCAAACCCAGGGTACAAAAAAAAAACCCATTGAAGCTTATAACTTAATAAGGCATGCTAAACTCATAAACAAAGCTGTCAAAGCAGTGAATTTTGAGGTAGACACTGTTTTGGGTGAGTATCCCATGGCTAAACCAGCTAACCATGACCCATCTGCCAACATGGTTTTATCCCCTGATGTAGAATCTGACCCTGATCCTGATATTGAATCCGACCCGGAATATGTTGAACCTGAATATACAAACCCGGGATCTGTACCGGACCCAGGGATAGTTGTCCCTTGTTGAGAGGATGACCCTGATTCTGATATCATTGGTGTAGAATCTCTTGAAGATTTCTGACTGCACATGCTCACATGAAGCACAGAAATTAGGAGTATAATTAATTACTATCGCTGACAGAAATAATTGAGATTTCAGATTTTTTGGTGATAATTGATTACACATTGAACAACATAAAGCTAACTCAGCAGCCAGCCAAAATTAAAGAAAAGAAAGTGAACATAATAATCTAAAGAAAGAATTATACAATTAAATTTAATTGAACATAAATTAAACATGTTTGATATTAAACAACGTTTAGTCAAGTTTTATTTATATTATTATAAATATTAAAAATGTTATTTCTTTTAATTTCCAAAACCACTTTCAAAAGAATTACACAAATACTAATATCAAAACAAACTATTAGTATTAAAACAAACATAACAATGAGAATCAAATAAAGTTATGTAAAGTTAAAGCAATGATATTTTCTTTACCTAGGAGAAGACGGGCAAAAAGTTATGGTATAATCAGCACCAGTACAAGTAAAGGTGCTCGTAGCATCATCATATGCGTAGCTATACGATCTGGGACAAGCAGTTTTGAACATTTCTGAGTACACTGACGGCCGACAACTAGAGGGTGAAGCATACGCGCCACTGCAACAGTATTCTGGGCTACCAAACGCACCACACGCGCTCTTACACGCGTCACCGTTCCCAACCCTCAACTCCGATGGGCATTGCTCATTCAAATCCGAAGAACAACCTGTCGAAGCACACTGACCCGACCCGCCAGATCCTTCAACAATCATGGGCAAGTTGTAACCGTCGACTAGGCTAACGTCGTAAAAGTCTTGACCTCCAGTTCCAAGAGTGAACTCTGCGAGCGTAGCCGGCGGTGAAGCTCCGGCGCCGTTACATTCGACTTGGTCGGAGCCACAGTCGCCGGTTACACATGAACCAGAGCCTGATTCATCAAACTTGCAACCGGTTCGACCCCAGAAACGACCCGACCAGCCTGTCGGAGCTTGGAATGAACGAGAAGTGCCTGTTGGGAGTTCGAAACCTGTGCTGTCTAGTGGGGAACTCCCTGCATTTGCTAAAATGCCTGGCCATACACTGTAGTCACATTTATTAATAAATGTGAACATAGCACCATAAACACCTGTAAAAACAGAGACGAAAAATCATATTTTGTCGGTGAGAGTAAGAAATAAATGATTTTGGGAAGGACCCAGATGAATAAATGGGAACCCAAGAAGGAGAAGGGAAAAAGTAGAGATCTTTTACCTTTGGAAGTGAGAAGTAGAACAAAGAAGCTGAGAATGTGAGGGAAGAAGGAACAAGCAGAGGAGTGACCCATGAGGCTATTATGCTATCTTGTTTTGCTTTGTTTCTTGGTTTGGTATTTTCTTAATGGAAGAAGGTGGTAAACTCTAGGAAGGAGAATGAGGTTGAGGAAATGGGATTTAGGGTTTAGAGGGTAGAGAACTGTGGTGGTGAAGGCGCCTTATGGTTTGGGATGATGGTGTGAGAGGGAGGACAATGCAGAGGCTCTACGTCCAAAGAGGAAGCAGGATTGAACAAATGAAAGAGGGACAAGAGGCCATCCTTTTGGATATCCACCCAAAAAAACGACAATTTTGCTGTTCTTTTTTTAACCGTACAATTTTGTTAATGAGAAGATAGCAGTGTGAATTTAAAATGGGGAAAACAGGGTATTTTGATTAGCAATGTGAACGGTGAAACTCGATCGGATGTATTTTATTTGAAATTAAAATTGGAATTAATAGGAGTAAATTTTAGAAATTATCACTATTATATGATCGAAATTTTAATAATTAAATTTTGATATTTTTTTATTTTTAAAATAATTAAAAACTTAAATTTAATAAAAAGTTATAACTTAAAAATAATAATATGTTATATTATATATATATATATATATGAATTAATAATATTTTATTTTATAAATATACATAAAATGTAATATTAAATAAAATATAAACTTATAATTTAAGTATTAGAGTTGGATTTTTACTTCTTCAAAACCAAAACCAAATCTACACTTAAAATTTAAAATAAAGTAATAAACGAATTGAAAAATTGATCTAAAATTTATTAATTAAAATTAAATAAATTTAATTATTATTCGTGATTATTCAAACGTACATAACATCTCTAATTTTAATATTACAATACAGTCTGAATATATTGTTATTTTTTAAATTTTATTAGATTTATTGATTTAATTTTTTATAATATTATATTTATTACTTTTTCAAATTTAAACTTCATATTAAATTATACAGTAGGAATTAAAAATAATATATTTTTAAAAATATTTTTTATATTATTTAATTATTTAATTTTTAAAATTTATTATAACTAATCAATTATTTTTAAATTAAAATTAAAATATCAAAGTAAAAAAAATAACAAATATAGTATTAAAAAATTTAATTAAAGTTAGCTCCCCAATTGCCAAATTTTAGAAATTTCCCTTCTATCCTTTATATTTGATTAAGGATCAGATCATATCAAAACCCATCCCATCGGGCCCATCCCCATCCATTCAGCTCGCACTCATAATCGCTCTCGTCATTTTCAAGATCAGAGTTTACAGTTTGCCTTTGGATAGCCGGCTTTCAGAATTTTTATTTTTTTCCCCGTCGCTTATCTCACTTTCTCCTATGTCTCTCCTCGTCGACGACGAGACCGATTATGCAACCACTAGTGTCTCCAAGGCCATTGATTCCACCACCAATGCCGACAAGGCCATGGAGCATGTTTGAATTAAGAGACGCGTAATGGTTGATGGAAATAAAGTTAGTCTGCAACATATATGAGAGGTACGCACTCTATCGCTTTCTATCTATATTTTTGTCTATTGTTTTAACATGTGAATTGATCTCTTGTCCGATTTAGTTAATAATACGAAGCATAAGACGACTCACTCTGTAAGGATTTGTTTGTACCCACTTTCATAACAATACTAATAGTACGAGTCTGTTCATGCATAGGTGTTTTGGTATTGAAAGATTGACCTTTAGACCGAGCTAAACGATATTAAGTTTTAAATGTATTTTTTTTTACTCTTTATACTCTTATAACACGTTGTAACGTGTATCCCTATGTAATCGACTTGTGTACATATAATGCTCTATATATATACATAGACTTCATAAGAGA
Organism: Hippophae rhamnoides; assembly: GCA_033030585.1. Classification (NCBI taxonomy): domain Eukaryota; kingdom Viridiplantae; phylum Streptophyta; class Magnoliopsida; order Rosales; family Elaeagnaceae; genus Hippophae; species Hippophae rhamnoides. The sequence continues at coordinate 71,268,336 of CM065429.1, read as the reverse complement.
TCAATGCATTCTACGAAATTCTCTCACTTCTCTTTTGTTTCTCTTTCTATAAATTAGATTAATCTCAACATTTTTAGCATCTATCGTGGGACTTAGATTTGAAGATCAAGCTTTGACTTCTCACTCATACTTCCAAAGATTCACCCTTAATTATAAGAGAGAGACTTATTAAGCGTGCATAGTTTCCTAGAATCACAGTCATAATGAAGCTAACAAAAAGTAAGATCAAACTCTAAAAGCTGGCACGTCAACTTCTTGTGCTAAGAAGCTAGCTCGAGCAGACTAGGCAAGAAAACAAGACACTACGATCGTAGTCAGGTTTGGGTGCCCTTGAAGGTCGAGCCATTAACCTTGTTGGTAGAATCGAGCTAGATCATGTTGTGCACGAGCCTACACAGGAAGAGATTACAGCTGGGAGCGACCCTCATCCTAGCTCGATGGGGCCTAATAATGAGCAGTTGTTGCAAGAGTGAGAAAGTTGGGAGATACGATTTAGGGCATTAGATGAAGCTAACAAAAAGTTAGATCAAACTCTAAAAAAGGCCCATGAAAGGTAAGACAAGGGTAAGGTGCTCTACGATGTGGATAGGGATTATAAGCAACTATGTGTCTCCCCATTTTCTAATGAAATAGAGCACGACGAGCCCCTGTTGAGATTGGTTCAATTTATTGAGAAAAAAGTTAAAGAAATTGCTTAAATGTGTACATCTCTTAGGAAGTCTATGTATTTATAGAGTTTTATATATACATGTATTGATTACATATGGTAGACACATGTAAATGTGTCATGAAGGACTAAATAGGTAAAAACCAGGCATATTTATACACCAGGGTTGACCACCTCATGGCTCAAACTGATGGTCGATCCCATATATACAAAAATTGGCTCAGATAGGCTCTTGGGATTGGGTTGTCTCGTAGGCTCGACTCGAGCAAATAAGCTATGTGTCGAGTTGAATTCTTACCATCAAATTGAAAACCTTTTAAAGGTTTAAGCTGATGTGATAGAGCGCTTTTTCTCTTACTTTTTGTCTTATGTGCTGGAATTAATGAAAAGGCTCAACCCAGACACCTTATATATAGAGACCTACATTTCTCTCTCTCCAATCAAATGACGTGCATTTAAGTAGGGGAGTTGAACGGTTCAGATTTGTTGTCTAATTTTTACTCTTCCACCTCAACTTTGAGCTTGAGTTGAAAGAATATGAGGACTAGATGTTTGGATACATGGATCGGCTTAGAGTTCGACCCACCTGATAGCCCGAGCCTACGAGACAGCCCGATCCCAAGAGACTATCCGAGCTAATTTTTGTATTTACGGGGTTGTACATATAAAACTTTATAAATACATTGATTCCTTAAGAGATCCACTCATTTAAGTAATTACTCTAACTTCTCTCTAATTTCTTTATCTGTAATTGGATCAATCCCAACAGCCAGTGCTCCCAATTGCCTAAACTTTCAAGGGACCAAAGATCCGATAACTCATGTGCAAGACTTCAAGATGGCTATTATCCCTATAAGCCTCACTCAGGGCAAGAGAGACACTATGATGTGTAAGTTGTTTGCTGTCACCTTATGTGATGACACACATAAGTAGTTCAAAAACTTGGCACCCCGTACCATAACATTTTTCTCACAGTTTGTGAGGTTGTTCATCACCAATTATGACTGCAACAAGCCCTTAAGGAAGGAGTCTTACCACATCTTCTCAATCATATAGGGAAGGAGTGAGTCTACCGAAGAGTATATAAGAAGGTTCAGAGAGGAATATCTAGAGATATCATATTGCCTCAGTTTTATTACGATATAAGCCTTTATGTAGGGTTTACTAATGAATTTTGATTTATTTACAGAGCTGACCAATACGATCCTACGAACTTTGAAGTAAGTTTATGGAGAGACGAGAAAATTAGTCAATCTAGAAAGAGAGTTAGGTTTGGATAAGAGTAGAAAGGCAGTTATGGAAGTTGCCCCAGAAAAAGAGAAAAGAAGAATAAGCCGAGATAGGGAAAACCAAGGCAAAATAGTTAACAAAAACAAATGCTTCACGCCAAATCACAGAGCAAATGGGCAATGATCTCGAAATAGGGGGCCTTAAAGGAGGTAACTGTCTCTCTTCAGGGATCCACTCTTGAGAGTGAGTCTAGCTCAAGCAGTATTGAGAATGGAAAAGGAGCATAATGTCAAATTGCCACAAAAAATGAGAGCTCTCCTTAAGGACACATCTAAATGGTGTGTTTTTCACAAATATGTAGGCCACGAGACGATAGATTCCAAACATTTGAAAAAAAATAGAGGATTTGCTATCCATAAGGTATTTAAGGAAACTTATGAGAAACAACAATAGAAGAAGGAGACAACAACACAAATGTGAAACTTTGAGGCTACCTGATTAGTTAGGTGGCAAGATAGACCTACACAACGAGACCAATATAAGAACTATCTATACTATATATGGAGGGACTCAACTTCAATGTGACCTTATATGATATATTTTTTTCTTGTATTTAACATTAGTACAAGTGCTAAATTTTAACAAAAAAAAATTAATAATATGCAAATTATAACGCTTTTTTTATAAATGAGTTTTTCAAAACTAAACTTAATTACGATGGTTCCATTGTGAGGTTTAAGGTCACTTTGGTTACCAAATATTTTCTTCAATGCTCGAGTAAATTTTGTATATCGAATAAGTACATTAATTTTTATAAAATTGATATTATAAAAAAATAATTACGATGATATTTATAAATTTATATATTAATATATTTAAATATTACTTAGTTTAATAGTCCTTCTTTCATTTTTAAAGGAATTAATAGTTTTACTGTTATCTCCATTTAAATAATATGGGTTAGGGAGTTGAGTTTCTCTATGGAAAGTTGGGATTTTTCATAGATATTATGAATTCTTCACTAATTATAATAAAATGAATATTAAATAACTTAAATATCCATAAATCAGTAATTAAATTTAATAGATTTAATTTTAAAGTATAAATTTTGAGTATAATTAAATTATTTGTATTATTAATTTAATAATTATTATACTAATTTATGTTTTATATATCATAATATTAAATTTTTATAATTAAAATTTTTGTTTATCTATAAATATATTATTTTTGATAAACATTCATTTCATTCAAATATAAAACTTTACAAATATGTAATATATTTTAAAAATAAAATTAAAAAAACAGGATTTAGAGGATAAGCAGGACATAGAGGTAACTCTTAACCCCACCCTCTCCTCCCCGAGAATATTTCCCACGAGTGTCATAATTAGAGTGTTTTTTTTTTTCACAAATTTTGGCCCTCACCGGACAAATTAACATCCTAAGCATAATCATATTTCATAAATAGAATTTCATTTTTAATCATATTTTATCTGATTTATATATGTTTTTTTTTATAATATAGATAAATATATATTTTTATCATAAATTTTTTTGACATAAATATATCTTTTTATAACATAAAAATGAGTAGTTTTTATAAGATATTAAAAATAAAATTATATAAAAAACTAGATAAGGTATATTGCTTTAGTTTAAAAACGTTGAGACGAGAATAATAAGGATATGTTTGGTTGTATAATAAAAAAATAATAAAAATAATAATGGAATTAAATTGAATTAAAGGTAAAGAAAACAATATTAGTATTTTAACATTTGATTTGAATATTAGAATAATAAAAAAGTATTATCGTGTTTATTTTATAGCTGTAATATAACGTAAGATATTATATATTAATTTAATATGTAAATGTTTAAAATAATATTATTTAATTGTTATTTTTTTATAAGATAAAAATATTATTAAAAAAATATTATTTTTTAAATAATTATTACTTAAAAATATATTTAATCTCAAAAAAATTAAAAAATATTTTTGGTAATTTTTTTTCACATTATTTAAATTGTAGGATAAAATTAAAATAATATATTTTTTAAATAATAAGAAAGAAAATAAATAACTTTTGAATAATAATTTCATATTTTTATTTAATTTCATATTTATGACATAATCAAACATAAAAATACACATCAACAATTTCATTTTTAACTTTATTCTTTTTCAACCAAACCTGACGTTATTTGAATCAATTTATTGGTTGTGACTCCCTATCCAAAAATTGTAAATATAACTTTTAAGAGAATTATAATACAATTTTTTTTTTTTTTTTTGTAGATGTTTTATTATCTCAGGTTTTCTAAACAACAATTTTAAGTCTTTGCAGTAGATTTCATAGTTTTTGATGGGCAATAAATAAACTCACTGTGCAAACGATTGTTGGTAGAAATAAGAGTAAAATAAAATTACTTATATATATTTTTATGTTTAATTGTTATATAAATTAGGAATAAAATGAAATTATTATTCTTTGAAATCATTTTTAAAAGATAAAATAATAATTTCATCCTATTCTTTTTAATCTTTATTCCATTCACATGTTTATTTTTTATTTTAATTTTATCCTTAATTTTTAAAATATGTATATTATATAGAGGTAAATAATTAATAATTAAATATTATTTTGATAATAATTTAAAAAATATATAATATTAAATAATTTTAAATAAAATTAAATAAAATTTTTTAAGAAATAATTATTTTTAAAAAAATAATTTTAATTATATATTTTATTTTAATAATAATTTTAAAAAATAAATCATATTATAGAATATTAAATAACATTTTTAAGTAATAATTATTTAAAAAAAATTATACAATATATTTTATTTTAATAATAATTTAAAAAAATAAGTAATATTAAATAATTTTAAATAATATTTTGAAGTAACAATTATTTAAAAAAATAATTTTAATAATATATTTTATTTTAATAATAATATATTTTATATTATATTTTCATTTTAAACCGTAATATTAATTTTTTTTAATTATAACGATGGAACTAAATAATGTAATAATGATATGTTAATTTCTATTTAATTCCATAACTATTTACCTTTTCATTTGTTTTTAATTATGGTTACCAAACGTCCCGGTGTAGGTTAGATTGTTCATCTTCTTTGCAGTGGCAATGACATCTCGTCTGCAAAAGATTGAAGGGGATAAGTCGGTTTTGTTGTTCGTTACCCATTCACATCTCAAGACCTTCTCTATTGATATGCGCTTCTCTATACAGGTTACTAACGCCTTACCTTCTTACTTTTCACCAATCCCTATTTCTATCATTTTGTTTTCTTGAAATTCTCTATTCTTTATATTCAGATAACATTGAAGAAATTGAAAGAGATGCTCTGGGTTAAATGTGAAACTTCGGTTAATTCGATCGGCCTTGAGCTTTATGACGACTCCAACTACAAAATTACTGATTTATAGGATAATTCCAGGCCTATTGGCTACTATTTATCTCTTGATGGGTTCGTTTGTTTATATGTTTGCTATCTTTTCTCATCGTTGATATTAAAATTTTGAAAATTAATGCTTTTGGCTGATTGTTTTTTTTTTATTTGAGTAGGTATCGTATACATGTTATAGATTTGGATCCTTCTTCAGTGACATCTGGAGGATGGCTAGAAGACACTTCACTGATTGAGAAGTATACGATTTCAGAAGAAGCCTACAAAAAACGTGACAGTATGACTTCTTGGAAAATATTTTAAAGGGTTAAGCATTTACTCTATGTTATATATTTTATTTTTAATTTTAAGAGGAATTTTGGTGTTTCTGGCAATGTTAGGAAATTTAAGGAAACATTGGCATCTCATAACCCTAGAACTTTCGAGAACAAAGTAAGCTTCTAGTCCATATAATTATTCGGTCGGTAAACTTTGTTCATTAAAATTGCTATTTAACAATATTTTTTATGTTGTGATTTCACTTGTTCATTATTGATGTAAATGTCCCAAATACATTGTTTTCTGTTGATATACCTAAGTCCACATGTTATTTTAGATTAGTTACCATTTTGATAAATATATGAAACTCAAATAATTTGAGAATAAATAGTTTAACGATATGAATTAATAGTTCAGATGGTACCAAGTTACTATCTAATAGGGTTTTAAGGATCATGATCGGGGTTCGAAACATGTGTCAGGTTATAACTGTCCCACTGTGAATATAGATCAGTGCGGAGTATCAACGTCAAAACCCTAAGCCACGTGTAGCCTAGATGGTACCAACTTACTTCTCAAAGTCTACTTAAAAGTTAAGTCCTGGATTCGAGAATTGAGAAGAGCGAAACAAATACGTGTCTTGATATCAATAACAGAATAACTACTTATCTGGAATCCCACGTAGATATCTCGAGATATTTTATAACAATAAATCTCAATTTATCCATAAAATAATAATTATAACATCATGTCATTTGTGAGTATCAATATTATGAGTTCATAAATAATTGAAGATTATTTATGCAATTAAATTAAATAAACACTATAATTCGGACACCTTGTAACTAACAAACCCAAAATTATATAAATGTTTTTCAAATTATTTAACTTTAATTTGTATTATCTGTAATAAAAAAATAGGATTAATTTATTAGATATAATTTAGAATTTATATTTAACAAATAATATAAATAAATGAACATGTAATTAGTTAGACATGATTTTACTGTAACAATAATTTGACAGAATCTTAAGCCATTAATTAATATTGTAAATAAATAATAATCATATAGATAAAAGTAACTAAATAGATATCCTGTCAAAACATGATTTTTAAAACATGCAAAGAAAAATAATAATTATCTTGAGTTAATAGCATGATCGATTTTTAAAACATGTAAAGAAAAATAATAATTATCTTGAGTTAATAGCATGATCTCATTCAGTAAATAATTATATGATAAATAATATCTTCATTAGCAATATTAATTAGAAATAATAAAACACATGCTTTACAGCTATTCTTATATACATATTCAACATAAGTGCATGCATATACTATTAAATAGTATATTTTTCCGAAACTAATTGCAGTGGAAACATTTCAGTCTTTAATAAAATTACATAACTATTAATAATTGATGGAAATAACAATAAAAGTTTTAATAAAAAATCACGAGTTCCTAAATCAAAATATTCTGATACCATATGTAAAAATACAAACATGTACATATATATATACATGGATCTTGAACTTCATGGTTTTCACAAAATAATAATAAAAAAAAAAAGATATTTGATTACATACATTGAGCCATAACTTTAATCTTTACTTATTGTTCTTGATGATTAAAACCGAGAAATTTAAGAATGTTTAAAGTAGCTTCTCTCTCTTAACCTTTTTGTTCTACAGAGCTTTTTTTGTTAGTGATAGAATGTACGTCTTGTGGTGTTTTTATAGGCAGAGAGAGGACCAGTTTTCCAGTATTGAAATATTTTCCTTCAATTACACGTATGTTAGTAGGTAAGAGAAATAAGGAAATTTATCTCTCTAACTGCACATTTCATCAAAGTGCATGAGTTATTTATTTTTTAATAATTTATTAACCAATATTTTCAATTGAAATATAAGATTGTGCCACTTGGTTCACAATCTTATATATTTCAGTTAAATATGAGTTAGATGCAATTTTGCCATAAATTCATACTTTCTAGCAAAAGATTGTTATGTCATACCAGCTTAAAAGTATTTTATGACTTTCCGATAGCAAGTGTAAAGCTTTATCAGGCCGGAAATGTGAGAGGGGAGCTCAAATCATGATCTTTTGAATTCTTATATTCAATTAGTTTTTTCAAATTCTTTCTCTTATACTTTGGAAATCTTCAGAATATTTTGATTTGTTGTTGACCGAAATTTGTAGCTTAGTTTTAATGATGGCTTGGATATAATCATAGTCTGGTCATGTGCTAATATGGAATCTATGTTTATATATATGGCTGCATAAAATGATACCGGAAGAATCATTATTTTCTGTAATCTTTCACTGTCATATATGTATTCTGTGTATGCAGTTCTTTATCCTTATTTCTTCATGTACAATCTTAAGACATTCTGAGTCCTTTCTAAAATCTATAAATAATGAAGGTAGGCAATCGATGTCAAGTTGAACCAGGGGAGAAAAGAGGTGTTGTTAAATTTGTGGGTTGTGCAGAATCTTTTGCTCCTGGATTCTGGGTAGGTGTCCAGTATGATAAACCACTCGGAAAACATGATGGCATGTAAGTAAACTCTTATAGTTTAGTACTTTGATGTTTGCTAGATATTAAAATTGGTGCTTTAGTTTTCACATCTCCTGTTCTCGTGTCTAAATTTTTTCTTGGGGCTATGTTGTCTTCTTTGGAGGAAATTACGAGGCAACTAAAGGAAAGTTCTATACATAGTTGATGCAAGTTACTGTTTCCCTTAAAATAAAATCTAAGAAGAACCGTCCAGTTAATTTTATGTGGTAATTCTTAGGAATTATTAGCTTATCTTTGGACAAAAATATACTGAAGTTCTGTTAAATGGGTTAAGATTTGAAGACCAATGATCTTAATCAATTGGTCAAGTTTCGTGCTACATACATAGCTAATCATAACGATCTCTTATTTTTCTAAAATGATGCCTTTTCATCTTTTTCTTTGACGAGAAAGCACACATTTTTTTTACTCGTATCATGTCTGTACAACCTTGTTTTCTCTGAAATCTTTATTTAACATCAGGCAGTGTTGTCTACTTTCTTATTGCAAGGCAGTCCTGAACATATTTGATTGTCTTGTTTATCTTCTAGGGTGAAAGGAAGACGTTACTTTGAATGTCCACCACTTCATGTAACGGCCAGACAAAGTAAAGGTTTTTATTTATCTATCTTTTCCTTAACGTTTTAATGACAGAACTCTTGGACCCTGATTGTGATCATTATATTATACTACTGAAAGATGAACCATCTTAAGGTTTGGTTGTTCTGAATGATATTTGAAGTTTTGCCTTCTCATTATTAATGTTAGGATCACTTCTTCAATTTTGAAAAACAGAACATGCTTAATGGGAATTTGTGCATATTTGATTTGATTGTGTTTGAAGATTTGTGCACTTATTATGGGAATTCCATTGTATAATAGGTTGGCGATTTTCCTGAACGTAATCCATTTGAAGAGGACGAAATCTAAGCGTATTCGGAAGTGTGTTTAGCTCTTCCATATCCGGCTGCAACCAATTATGTCTTCTTTTTTTTAACTCGGTCACCACTTCTAATATGCTAGACAGCCATTTTGAATTATCAATCAAGTTAGATTGCTAAAATAAGGGGACATTAAATTGAAACAAAATCAGTTAATTTTAGCAGTAAGTTGACATAAAATATAGTTTTAGTATGGTAAATCGTGTCGATTAACCATATTTATGTCATGTTGTCATTTTATGTTTTAGCTTTAATCATATCGTGTTAATTCATACAAAAAAAAAATTACTTGAATTTTTTTAGTATTCTTCGTATGTAATAGTAAGAAAGAATATAAATAAATTATTGATCAATCATAATTAAAAAAAATTATGTGTTGGTGTTCTTGTTGGGTAGGAGTTTGTAATCCCTAAGTTTTAGTACTAAATTGGTACAGAAGTGATACTTTTAGTAGTAAATGAAACATTTGCCCTTTGTTTTTACTATTATTAATACATGATTATGAGGGTATAACTTTTTGTTTTTTGCTAATTATTAATATATTTTTTCTTAAGCAGTAGGCACTATGTCACTAACTCCACAAAGCTAATTGGTGCGAGTGGAGGCAGTTATGTTTTCATCTCAGCCTTTACCATTTTATGTTCTTTTTATCCGTTCTTTGCTTTCTAGTGTTAACCCTGGAGATTTATCTGGACCCAAAATAGTATATAAGATATATATATATAATTAAATTGATCTTAAAATATCACGTAAATTGTACATAGTGTATATATAACGTATATATATATATAATTTATTATGTACCTAATAACGTATTATTTAAACTCTATTTAATTATATATAAGCTAAACTTACTTAATAAGCTGACGTTGCTAGTTTAAGTTGTCTACTGATCCTTTTCATCTATGGCATAACTGGTCGTTTGGCTTGACACAGTCCAGTACAGCCCACTACACTAATAGGATGAGATGAACTATTATTGTGGTTATGATATTGGGTCTAAAATATTGACATAATATTGAGTTTTCATTTTTAAATCAATTTTTTAAAACTTACAAAACCTTATAATTTCACACTAGTAACACATTTATTATATAAATTTAATAAAATAAAAACAATATTAGATTTGTTAGAGTTTCGATAACCATATATAATACTTAATATATTTTTAATTGGATGAAAGGTTACATTTATTGTTTTCATGTTTGTTCCGGTTACTTTATCAAATATATGTTCTTGTATGTTTTTTAAACTGAAAGTAAGGCTTAACAATTTCTACGATAGCCATCATAATTTTGGTAAAATATTGATTTCATTTTATTAAAGTTAATTTATGAAACGAGTATTTTTAGTGTTTTTATTAGATGATATATATAAAATTATGAGTTTTGAATTGGATTTTTAATAGTTAAAACAATGATTAATTTATCGAAAATAAAATTAATTAAGACAAAAACTCATTTCTAAACCCACTCCTAGTAGTGAGACAGATTACAACGAATGCGTCAAGTGAAGATCGAATACACAATCTCAAAATTATGAGCATTATTTTTAACAATAGAGTAATAAGGTGATTTTGTCTAAAAGAGTCATATTTTTTATAATAGTTTAAAAAAGGGCAAATTTTAACCTTAAAATTAAAAACATATTTTTTATTCAATTTTATTTAAAAATAAATAAAAATATATATCAACACTATTTTACAAAACATAATTATTATAAACATAAAAAAAATATTAACACTTTATAAATTTATAATTAATTTTAAATACACAAATCTTTTTTATCATATTATATATTAAAGTTTTATTTTAAAAAATAAAAATAATTTATTTTATAATAAAATAAATATAAATTTATACGAAAATATTATGCTAAGCATTTTGATAATTCATAAATAATATAATACATTATCATTATTATTATTAAATATAATTATATTTAATAATTAATTATAATATTAATTATAATTATGATATAAAAATAATTAAATTATTAAAAAAATTGAGAAACCTCTATATCCAACTTTTTACGAGATACAAATACAAATATAGAACATTTTGACGTAAACTTTACGTCAAAATATTATCTAATATAATATTATAATAATTATTTTTATTAATAATATAATAAAATATATCTAATTAATTATATTTAAATATTTAAATAAAATTATTATTAATAAATATTTGTTATCTTAATAACAATTAAAATTATAATAATATTAGAGATATGTGTTATAACGTAATATATTTTTTAATTTTTCAATCTTAAATAATTTATTTTAAAAAAAATATCAATAATTTTTCATAAAAATGATTGTAACTATTTAGTAAAGTTTTTAATAATTTAAAATTTTATAATTTATCATTATTATTTTAAATTATTTTATAATAAAATTTTAATAAGTTAATTGTTATAAAAAATTATATATTTGTTATTATATAAATATAAATTATTACTTATTAAAATTTGTTGAATGGGAATATTTTATTTTTGTTTTTTTTAAGAAAAAAAGAGAAAAAAAAAACATAGCTTAAAAATATGAGAGGAGAGAGAAAAAAAAGTACATTATCCGTAAATGGTTGAATATGTTTTAATTTATTCCTTTTTAAATTAAAACAAATCTGAGCAATTTTTTAAACTATTATAAAAAACATAACATTTTTAGACAAATCTCCCGTAATAAGTAATGGGGTACAAGGTTTACGTTTCAATAAGTTGATTGTTAAATCTGGACATCTAGAATGGAATTTGTAACGAACATTCTGACTTTAAATGTATTAAATATAACCTACCTAAACTACACCATGTCATATGTAATTCCTAAGGTTTAATATCGAGTTTAAGATAACTTGTTTGTCCCTATATTTCTTTGTAATAACCTACTACAGAGTACAGATTACCAAACAATATTTAGTTAGATTTTATTTTTTGGCAAATTTCTTTGGTTCTATTTTTTCTTTTTTTCCTTTTAAAAGTATTATATGTTTAAGTATATTAATTTGATTTTTTTACTATCTGATCATGGACTAATCTACTTTATGACTTGTGGAACTTCCCAAATCGTATAATTAATCAAAGAACAAGACTTGACTTAATACCTATATTTCTACCAAATTTCCTTTCACTTGTGGAAATTCCTTGTACACATTGTCAAACTTGTCAAGGTACCAAATGTGTGAAGTTGGTAAATTAGTTTACTTTTCTTCCAAAACAAACTAATTAATGGACTTTTGAAGCATTTCAATTTTATAAACTACTTACTATCATTTCTATTTAAAAAGAGAAGAGAAAAGAAAAGCAATATACATACGCAACAAAACATCTCCTCAATTTGGGTTGTGTTTAATTTGTGATCTTTATATGAAAACAAAAATTTTGTTTATGAAATTTTAGTTAAGCCCTTCTCTTTCCATGTATTGCTTAATTTGCTTCTCTCTTTCTCTACCACCAATTCATTGTTATAAAGAATAAGTAAACCTTGTATATATGTCATAACCAAAGTCCTAATACTAAATCAATAGAGAGAAACAATGGAAAGAGAATTAGGTTTGATCAAATGGTTAATATTGGTTATTGGGTTATTAGCTTACTTCATAAATACTCAAGTACATGTCTATGGAGAGAACTCTGAGATGGGTTGGTTCTCCAATAGTCATTATAAATATGATATGAGCAGATTGCAAGCTTTCAAGGCCTCCCTCATAAGAAATGAAAATTCAGCCTCTCTTGAAACTCCTTCAATTTCACCATCTATCTCACCATCTCCACAGGTATATAACTAGATAGATAGATATTTTGTTTTTGATAGGGTTGAGTATATATGTAATAATTATGATTTGCAGGGGCAAATAAGTCCACGCGTATACTTTGTAACATCATATGGTGCTGATCCAATGGGAAAAGAGGATAGTACAGAGGCATTTCAAAAGGCATTCTCAGAGGCACTTGAAGGACAAAGTGGAGGGACTTCTTTGATACAAGGAATAACAAATCTTGGTGGAGCTCAAATTAATCTTGGAGGTGGTCATTACGTCATTAGCAAACCTCTTAGATTGCCTAGCACAGGGGTTGGGAATCTCCTGGTATGCTTTTTTCTTTACCTTAAATGTGCCGTATATCTTAAAATTAAATACCACTACACTATATGAATCCATACTCAAACCCTAGATCGAAAAATTTATTCAAATATCATCTAACCAAATATGCTATTATTATTATTACGGGATTAGTGTGTTGAATTGTTGAGATACGTGAATTTGAAAATAATGAAAATTAGCAAGGGTTGGATTGATATTATTTCCAAAAAAAAAAATAAAGAATGTTAGATATGTGATAGATAAGATTAAGTTTTGATAATTAGCCAACCAGCTGATGGATAGACCCAAATTGTTGGATTAAGTCACTATTTATTTAAAATTATATATTAATTTAAACCATGCCAATCAATGTTGTTGATGAAATGAACAGATACATGGAGGAACATTGAGAGCTTCAGATGATTTTCCAAAAGATGGATATTTGATTGATTTATCTCCTCCAACAACAACCAACAAAAATGATGTACAAAACAATAAAAGCACAATCAATTCACAACTATCTTCAACATCATATAACTACGAGTACATAACACTAAAAGACCTTATGTTAGACAGTAACTACAGGGGAGGTGGCATTTCAGTAATAAAGTCACTAAGAACTAGCATAGACAATTGTTACATAGTCCATTTCACCACTAATGGTATCCTAGTTGAATCAGGCCATGAAACATACATTCGAAACTCGTTTCTCGGCCAACACATCACCGCCGGCAGCGATAAACAAGAAAAGGATTTTTCAGGCACAGCCATAAATCTACAAGGGAATGACAATGGTATTACAGATGTGGTAATTTTTTCAGCTTCAATTGGAATATTAATATCAGGTCCAGCAAATACACTTTCAGGTGTACATTGTTACAATAAAGCCACTGGGTTTGGTGGGACTGGGATTTATTTAAAATTGCCTGGTTTAACACAAACAAGAATTATAAATTGTTATTTGGATTACACAGGTATTGTAGCTGAAGACCCTGTTCAACTTCACATATCTAATACCTTTTTTCTTGGTGATGCCTGTATTATATTAAAGTCCATAAATGGTGTGGCTAATGGAATTAATATTGTTGACAATATGTTTAGTGGGTCTGGAAAAGGTGTTCACATTATTCAATTAGACCAATCAAAAGGAGATTTCAAACACATTGATCAAGTTGTTGTTGATAGGAATAATGTGAAGGGAATGAAAATTAAGACTACAATAGCAAGAGCAAGTGTTCAAGGAAATGGGAACTCTTGGACTATTGATTTTAATCCAATTCTTTTGTTTCCAAATCTTATTAGACATGTTCAATACTCTTTAAGTGCTACTAATGATGGTGTATTTCCTAATCATGTTTTGAGGAATATATCTCGGAATCGGATTGTGATTCAATCCAATTTTGTGCTTCCTGCAACTGTTTTTGTCACAGTGGATCAAGGAGTTGCAATCTCAAGCTAGCTTATTATATTAATCTTGTTTTTCATTTTATAAATATACTCGTACACCTAGTTTTAATTGGAAAGTTTGCAAAGCAATACTTCATATGAATAATATATATATATATATATATATATATATATATATTTAAATAAATGTTGCATGATTTCTGAGAATATATTTCTTTAATTTCAATTTTGTCAGTTGATTACGGTATGAATAATTACTTTACAATTGAAAACAATTAATCAAGTATCATGATATTTTCAATTAATCAGCTTTAAAAAATAACAAAAATGCTTTTTATAACAATTTGATATATATATATATATATAGTTAAAAATCTACTACAACTCAATAATTGAGTTGTTAAAAATTCTGGAAAAAATAAATGAACTAGTGGTTGAAGTATATAAATAATATTTGTGTGGTTAGAATTATTTCTAAGTTTTATATTTGTGTGGTATAGATTCCATAGTAAGTACTATAAATTGTCAAAATATTGTGTTTCTTTGATAATTATCATTGTATTTCATTATTATTTTCTGTTCTGTTTATACAAGAGTTTAAGATATATGTATATAAGGAAAACAAAAATTAACCAATAACCATAAAACCTGCACATCCAGGTTTTATGGCTCCACTAATATTGTTGTCTGCTCCATGTTTTTTTCCATTGAGAATTTGTGTCTTCCATTGTTATAGCACACACCAACACTGCTCCTCAAGTTGGTGCATATATGTCTCTTATGCCCAACTTGTCAAGTGAGTTGTAGAAGTTCTTGCAGACACAGATTTTGTAAGTATATCAGCCAATTGATCTTCTGATTTAACAAATGGAAGCTTAATAATCTTTTCTTCAAGATTCTGTTTGATGAAGTTCCGATCCATTTCAACGTGCTTCGTGCGATCATGTTGAACTGGATTGTGAGATATGGCAATGGCTGCTTTGTTATCACAAAATAAGTTCATTTCCGAGTTAGGAGCAACACCAATCTCAGTTAGAAGTTTTTTCAACCAAAAGCTCCTTTGAGCGCTCCTGTCGACTCATAGAAACAAGAACCAATCTGTTTTGTTCCACTTTGAAGCATGACCAGCACCGTTGCAACTGCC
Source organism: Hippophae rhamnoides (assembly GCA_033030585.1). NCBI lineage: Eukaryota > Viridiplantae > Streptophyta > Magnoliopsida > Rosales > Elaeagnaceae > Hippophae > Hippophae rhamnoides. The sequence continues at coordinate 71,252,610 of CM065429.1, read as the reverse complement.
ATCAACGGCAACAAGTGGCGTCATCGGATGAAGACTTCTACTTTAGGTGATTCGGGTGCAGATGCGTCTTTCTCTTTGGATTCTGAGTCGGATACTTCCTTCATATGAAGCGGATTCCCCGGTGTCTGCGTATGCGTCTGTCGATACGTCTTCGGATTCGGTATCTGAAAGGAGCTCACATATTCCCTTGACCATTCCTCGAAATTCAACTTCAGCACTGGATAAGGCAACTACATTTTGCTTCTTGCTTCTCCATGTGACAAGATTGCCCCCCACGAAAGTAAAGTACCCAGCAGTAGATTTCCTATCCTTCATATTCCCTGCCCAGTCTGAATCTGTATATCCAAGGACTTCCAATTGACCATTCTTTGAAAACATAAGTCCTTTCCCAGGAGAGGATTTTAAGTAACGAAGTATTCGCATGACCGCATCCATATGGTCTTCACTTGGGCAGTGCATGAACTGACTCACGACACTCACAGCATAAGCAATATCAGGTTGAGTATGAGATAAATATATGAGTTTACCTACTAACCGTTGATATCTCTGTTTATCTGCTGGTACTTGGTCCACATATTCTCCGAGTTTATGATTTTGAACCATTGGAATATCGACACGTTTACAATCTAGTAGTCATGCCTCTGTTAGTAGGTCCAAAGTATATTTCCTTTGGGAAAGACATATGCCTTGTTTTGATCTTGTTACCTCAATACCTAAGAAGTATTTGAGCCCTCCTAAGTTCTTCATTTCAAACTCATTTGACAGTTTTTCTTGAAGCTTAGAGATTTCTTCTTTATCATCCCCTGTAATGATCATGTCATCTACATAGACTATAAGGGCTGTTATCTTCCCTAATCGATGTTTTAGGAAAAGATTATTATCAGAGTTGCTTTGTTGGAACCCATATTTCTTCATTGCTGAACTCAACCTACCAAACCACGCTCGAGGTGATTGTTTTAGTCCATACAATGCTCGTTGTAATCTACATGCAGTTTCTTTTCCTGATGTAACAGTATATCCTGGTGGGATATCCATGTAAATCTCTTCTTCAAGGTCACCATGAAGGAAGGCATTCTTCACGTCAAGTTGGTGCAATGGCTAATCTAAATTTGCTGCAAGAGATAACAAAACTCTCACAGTTTTTAGTTTAGCCACAGATGAGAAGGTTTCTTGATAATCTATCCCATGTTTCTGTGTATATCCTTTTGCTACAAGCCTCACCTTGTAATGATCAACTAACCCATCTGCTTTATACTTAATGGAGAAAATCCACTTGCATCCTACCATCTTCCTCCCTTGAGGCAACTCGCTTAACACCCATGTGTTATTCTTCTGTAGTGCCTCAAATTCCTCTTTTATAGCTTGAGCCCATTTTGGATCAGATAAGGCTTCTTCAATGTTACTCGGAATTTGACACGAGGAGAGTGTTTGTGCAAATGCCCTGATAGGTTCTGATAACCTTTGAGTAGATACATAATTTGCTATTGGATACTTGGGTTGTCGTTCTTCTCTTTCTGGGGAGTATCGATTTGGAGGTTTACCTCGATTGTGTCTGAAAGGTAAAACATAACCAACAGATGTATCTATAGCATTAGTTTGTAAAGGTGTGATAGGATAGCTTACCTCAGGAGTGTTCTCAGCAGGAGGATCATTGGGTACTAGAGAATGGAGGGGTACATCAACCACTTCATCTTCTGGAGATTCAATTACTACTTCAGCTTCAGTTCTTGGAAGTTCAAGCTCGGGTCTAGATACAGGCTCCTCCATATTATTGGCACGATCCGAGTATGTTGGACTCGTGTCTAATATTTCAACATCAAGCCAATTTCGTTCTTCACCATAACTCTCCTCCTGAAGAGTGTAATTGGATACTGGTGATGGGAAAAAACATTCTGATTCGAGGAAAGTGACATCCATGGTAGTATAGTTTCTTTTAGTAAGTGGATCATAACATCGGTACCCCTTTTTTTTTACACCATACCCCAAGAATACACATCGGACAGCACATGGATCCAACTTAGTTCGTTGGTTTTTATGGAGGTGGAAAAAAGCAACACATCCAAAAATTCGGGCGGAAGCATCAAAATAGTAGGCGAAGGAAGATGATTAGATAACACCTGTAATGGAGTCTGAAATTGTAAGGTCTTTGTGGGCATTCGATTCAGTAGATACACAGCTGTAGTAACAGCATCACTCCAGTATTTATTAGGCATATGTGCACCGATTAGTAAGGCCCGAGCCGTTTCTAAAATATGCCGATTTTTTCTCTCCGCAGTCCCATTCTGTTGTGGGGTTTGTGAACATGAGGTTTCATGGAGAATACCATGGTTGTCAAAGTATGTCCGGAATTGTTGATTAACATACTCCCCTCCATTATCAGACCTAAGTATCTTAATTTTTTCAGAAAATTGTGTCTGAACCATGGTGTGAAACATGTGAAATGTAGCAAATACTTCATCTTTATGTTTGAGAAGGTAAAGCCATGTCATTCGTGTACAATCATCAACAAAAATAACAAACCAACGATGACCCGATGACGTAATGACCGGGGAAGGTCCCCAAACATCAGAATGTACCAAAGCAAAAGGAGCCACACTTTTATTCATGCTCATAGGATAAGACGCCCTATGACTTTTTGCTAGGATACAAGTATCACATTTGAAATCTGAATGTGTGATATTTGAAAATAAACTGGGGAGTAGGTGCTTTAAATACCCGAATGATGGATGCCCAAATCTACGATGACATAGCCAAATCTGTCGTTCCTTGTTACCAACAGTATGTTGCATGTGATTGGCTCTTCCTGAACTGAGGTCATCCACATAATATAGCCCTCCTCTCCTAGTACCACGCCCAATGATCTCCTTGGTGAGAATATATTGTAGAAGGCAAAAAGTAGAATACATCAATACTACACAGTTAAGGCCTGAAGTGACCTGACTTACAGACATTAGTCGGTTTGACAGAGAGGGTACAAGCAACGTATTAGATAATGATAATGAAGGAGATAAGGTCACTGTTCCAGCTCCTGTAACTGGATAAGTGACCTCATTTGCATTGGCAACACGGCTCCGTCTTGGCTGGGTTGTATTGGAGAGATCGTTTGGGTCAAAGGTCATGTGATCTGTAGCTTCAGAGTTCAGAATCCACTCATCTTTCTCATTACAAGTAGAGATGTGAAATACTTTACTTGAAATACCTGGATCCTGGGAAGATTCGGCCTGAGAAGTAAGGGATAGTGAGGCATTATTTGTAGCCACCGCTGCTCGCCCAGTGGTGTCCCGTTTCTTCCGTGCTTGAAGATCATTCCACCATTCTGGATACCCATGTAGTTTGAAGCAGTTTTCACGGGTGTGTTTGGAGTTTCCGCAATGACCAAATTTTATGTCAAGAGATGGTGGATTTCCCGTGAATTTCTTGCTACCCAAGGAAGGTCCTGTTTTTGGTGGCATTAGATTATGGTGTCCCTTGACCACTTTGGAAGTCATAACTGCTCCGGGTGTCGTATCGACCCCTGTGATCATCACGGTCTGCCTGACCTCTTCTCTACGGACGAATCCATAGGCTTGTTCCATCGTAGGGAATGGTTTGATCTGAAGCACATCACTTCTAGTTTTATCCAATCTATCATCAAGTCCATCGAGGAAGGTATACACTCGATTTTCCTGTACAATGGAGTTGTATTTTTGTATATCACTCGCACACTCCATTGGATTAGGACGACGGAAATCAATTTCACGCCACAACCCTTCAAGGTCATTGTAGTATTTTTCAATGGATCCACCCGCTTGCTTCTTACGAGTAACTTGACGGCGAAGATCATACACTTGAGACATGTTTGTCCCATCATAGTAAGTGGTAGCAACCGAATCCCAAAAATGTTTTGTAGTTGGGAATCGGATAAAGTTTGCAATCAAGGAAGGGTCCATCGAATTGATCAACCATCCTTTGACAATGGCATTTTCAGTACACTATCTCCTAAATGAGGGGTCGGTTTCAACAGGTTGAGGAAAATCCCCATTAATATATCCCAGTTTATCTTTGCCAGAGATATACATCTCCACCACCTGGGACCACAAGGCATAGTTGGATCCTCCCAACTTGATACTAATGGGAGCAATCGACGCTTCAGTTGGCGGAGGTTGGGAGCTGATCTGAGCTCTAGTTAGAACTTCCGTCATTTTCGCCGTCACATCTTCCAACATGAAATTGGTAGTTAAATCTCTAGATTCCGCCATGAAATCTGAATTTTTTTTACAAAATAGCCACTATATAAATGAAACAAAAACTTGTAACCCTAACCCTAATTTCTCATTCTCGCAGGCGGCGTCTTCCTCTTCCTGCGCGATTTCAGCAAGATGGTCGAGCAGTTTCCTCGCACAGTTTCCTCTGCGCAGCTTCCTCTGAGTGCAGCGCGGCTTCTTCTGAGTGCAGCGCAGCTTCTTCTGCGCGTTCCAAACCCTAAGAAAAAATTCCAAGCTCGTGCAGCCTCTTCTCACCCAACTTCGCGCAACTTCTTCTCAACCAAATTCACGCAGCTTCTTCTGCGTTCCTCAGCCAACTTCTTCTGCGTGGCTTCACAACAACTCTTTCTTCACGCAGCCTCTGTGCAGTTCCTTCTCGTTCCAAGCTTGTCCGAGCTTAGAAGAACTGTAGATAGACTTACGGCTCCAACCAGCCACACGCACAGAGACAAAACACACAATATGTGTTGCTGCGTTTCAAGTTTCACGGAGGTAGGAACCCGGTGCGGTTGCCTACGGCTACGAAGAGAGACTGCGAACAATCTGTGACTCCACTCGTAGATACAAAGCAGATGCACAGAATGTAAGCTCAGCGTCATTTATCAGTTTGTTCTGTTTCTTTTTCAGAAAACAAAGTATATGGTGGAACCATGAAAAGCATAACTTCAAGACCACGATCACCATCAAAGAACACAATCAACAATCAAGAAAATCAATGACCACAATCAACATTGAAAAAGCAATCAGCAGCCACAATCAACATTCAGCAAAACAGAAATCAGCAGCCACAATCAACATCCATACCAGAATCAGAATCAGACATTAGCAAAAAACAGAAATCAGTAGGTAATTCCATTAATCAGCAATAACCTGCTCTGATACCATGTCAAAATATTGTGTTTCTTTGATAATTATCATTGTATTTCATTATTATTTTCTGTTCTGTTTTTACAAGAGTTTAAGATATATGTATATAAGGAAAACGAAAATTAAACAATAACCATAAAACCTGCACATCCAGGTTTTATGGCTCCACTAATATTGTTGTCTGCTCCATGTTTTTTTCCATTGAGAATTTGTGTCTGCCATTGTTATAGCACACACCAACATAAATAACCTACCTTGAATTTTGGTTTAGTCATCTCATCAAAAACAAATAAGTCTTTGTATTTTTAGTTTGAGTGTGAAAGAGTTTTATCTTTGAATGTTTGTATTTTTCTTCAATTTGTGAGTTGTCTTTGAAAAATGTTATATGATCTTTTATTGTGTGTATAATATAAGTAGTTTGTTTACTTGTTTGGATCCAATATTAGTAAATTTAGTTTTGTGTATTCTAAATTTTACTCAACAATTGGTAACAGAGTGGGACGGTCAGGGATCGTTCTTAATGGAGCTATCTTGAGCCGTGAGGAGTTTGGTACTCTGCAAGTTTATTAGTCAAACTTGTTCGGTATGTGTATAATATAAGTAGTTTGTTTACTTGTTTATATTCAATATTAGTAAATTTAGTTTTGTGTATTCTAAATTTTACTCAACAATTGGTATCAGAGTGGGACGGTCATGGATCGTTCTTAGTAGAGCTATCTTGAGCCGTTAGGAGTTTGGTGCTTTGCAAGTTTATTAGTCAAGCTTGTTCGGTATAGTCGAAGTCTTGTTAGCACGATGGGTAATCTTCAAGTAGTTAGAGGAATCAAGAAGTTCAACAACAAAAACTATAACACATGGGAAATATGTATAGAGTCTTACCAATAAGGTCAAGACCTATTGGAAGTTGTTAGTGGTGATGAAGTTAAATAACCAGCAGCCGAAGATGTAAACGACATCTTACAAAAGTGGAAAATTAAAGCAAAAAAAACTATATTTATTTTGAAGACCATAGTTGAAGAAGAAATGTTGGAGCATATTCGGGATACCAAAATACCAAAGAAAACATAGGACACTTTTGTTATACTCTTTTCAAATAAGAATGATACAAGACTACAAATTCTCAAGAACGAGTTGTTATCGATGGCACAACGTGACATGACGATTTTCCAGTACTTTCACAAGGTAAAATCATTATGCAGTGAAATTTCAGATTTAGATCTAAAAACTCCTATTGAGGAAACCAGGATAAAGAGAATAATTATCCATGGTTTGAGACATGAGCATTGTGGGTTTGTTATCTCTATATAAGGATGGCTGACACAACCATCTCTTGTTGAGTTTAAGAATTTGTTGGCCGGTCAAGAAGCTATGGCTAAGAAAATGGGAGGAGTCTCGCTGAAGGGTGAGAAAGAAGCGCTCTACACTAGGAAAACGTAGGCATTTTCAAGAGGTACAATGATAGATGATCTAAAAAGGATGGTGACAAAATTCCTCAAGGAAATAGAGGCTTCTGTCCAGGGTAGCTTGGAAGAATCATAGTAACAGTAGAAAATTTGATGGTGAATGTTACAACTGCGGAAAGATGGGTCACATGGCAAAAGATCATTGGAGTAAGAAAAAGGCTATTGAAAGTAATACAACTACTTCCAGTTTTAAGAAGCATAGCGAAAATAATTGGGATGCCGAAACATTATTCGCTACAGAGGAAGAAGAATTAGCTTTCACATTTACAATTGTGAAAAATGCTGGCAACAGTACTCCTAAGAAAAGTGCATATCATAATCTACATGTTGAATGGAATAAAAAGATAACTTCAAGTGGTTCAACCAATAATCAGTTAGAAGAGATCGATACCTTTACTTGGGGAAGAAAGGCCAAAGATGTTCTAGGATCTGACAATCTTGTTCTGTTTTCACCATAGTGGCTTTTGCCAATGTTAGGAGATATTAAGTCGGCAAAGAAAACTGTGGGAAACCCTCCCAACTCAAATCCTTCATTTGGAAATCACCCAAACATTACAAAGTTATCAGGAAATAGTGAGGAGGTTCATGATATACAGAAGAAAAATGATGTGTTCAGGCCATTCTTGTTGGATATGGAAACTTGTAGTAATGATCAATAGCGTGATGAGGAAAGAGACACTAATTATTTTTTAAGCAAAGATCATTGTTGTGAGTTTTTCAACACACGAACTCGTGCAAGTATACACGGTCACAAGTAATAAAGATTTGTAAGTAGAGTATCGATCCCACGGAGATTTGTTACTATAGTTTGTTGAGTACTAAAATTGTATCTCTCTGATTTTATCCAAAACAATCGTTGATATGGAAAAAGGTAAAAAGAAAATAAGAGAACTCTAGGATTGCAATTTTTCACCAAATTATTCCACTCCCATCATATTATTTTCTCTTGATTTATATTTTTTTGGTACATTTAATTTGTCAACCGAAAACTTCTTTTTTATTCATACATCTCTTCCGAGCTCCGTACAAACACACCTCGTTAAATTAATTCACTATATCTCTATGAGAATTAAATTTAATAAGATTCATTAAGTTCTAAGTTCTCAATGGCCACACATACAATTAGGGTATATTCCTATCCTTCATCATACATGTCATTCTATTTACGAGCAATATACACAAAAATGCCTTTCTCAAGTTTATTTTTATGCCACAAATCGTTTTGATAAAATTCGTAAATAATCAAAAAGAATTAAGCACAAAATAGAACGAACAAATCGAACGTCTTATAAATCTATCAAAAACTGCATACAATAAAAGCTTCATAAATTTAGATCAAATGCAACCCTAGAAAAATTAAATTACTCCATAAAATTAAAATTAAAATTACAACACATGCAGAAAAAATTAGAATAATAAAGAAAATTAAAACATCACATAGAACAAATATTTGGCACACGCAGAACACAACAAAAGCCAAAAAATGGCTTCTTCGTGTTCTGCAGTCCAAAACCGAACACTACAAAATTTCTAAACTAAATAAAACTTTTCTCCAACCAAAAAAAACTCTTTTTACAACTAAAAACTATCTTCTATTTATAGCTAAAAAATACATCAATAAAATATTAAATTTAAATCTACGCGGGGGGACAAAAAGATGTTGCGAAAATAATAAATTAAACGCATGGGGGACAAAAATTGTATCGAAAACGGGATCGAGGGACGCTGCGCGTTTCTGTTTTAATTCTCTTCCACGCTGCCACGTGTCGCGTTCTGATTCGCGGACACAATTAGTGGGACACGTGGCAGCATCTCATTGGTTGAGGGGAAACGGGCGCACGATGAATGGTCGCACGGGAGCCAACGGCTACAGCACGGTCTTGATCCACCGCGGACGCGCTCATTGTAACATGCCACGTGTCTAAATATGATTTGCTTAAATATTAAGTACAACACGTGGCAGATTCTGGTTCGCGTAAAATCCGGGCTCACGTGGATCGGATGCACCGGAAAAGGGGCGCGCGAAAGTGGGGGACAGGTCTGCGCGGGGTCAGACGGTGGGTCCCACGCTGCACGCCGGCCTGTGCGGCAGGTGGGCCCCACTCGGGCACCGAGCCGCGCGAACGAGAATTTCCCTGCATCCACTCTCCTTTGTCGGGTTGAGGTGCACGCACGCATCTGAACCGTTGATCCTTTGATCGGACGGTCCACGTTTGGCGAGTGTGATCTTGCGCGTGGCCTTCATCTCCCCTGCGCGAAAATTATACTTTTATTAATTATATTTTCTCCCACAAATATATTTCAATTTACATTTTGCACTTTTTTAAATTACACTTAAGCCCTTTGCTAATTTTAAATTAAATTTTTAACTTTTGATAATTATACTTAAGCCCAAATTTAATTTAAATTATATTTTCGATTTTTATAAATTGTAATTAAGAAACTATATTATCATAAATTATATTTGTGGACAGAAATATTAAATTAAGTACATTTTCGATACAAATTATGTAATTTTATTAAAAATGTATTTTTTTGCAAATAAAAGGAAAATATTAATTTATTTAACAAAAATTAATAAATATTAAACGAATATAGCAATTATCATTACTAAAATTGATGAAAATAACTGTATAAAATACAGTTATCAATCATTGAAAGGATGAAGATAAAGATCTTGGTGACAACTTCATAATGAACCATTAGATAAAAAAAATTCAAACACGAAGCACTTTGGAGAAGGGCATCATGTTCCATCTAACCGGTGGATAGATCTGGGTAATAAGGATTCCAACTATGAACAGTCTAATGGTGACAGAAAATCAGATAGATCGACAGGGAAATCAAGTTATGATAGCACAAGATCTTATATTACAATGGATGATGTAACTGATTATGAGATTCCATGGGATGAAGAAAATGAGATCCAATCGCATCCTTCGTCGAAGAGTAGATCTCTAGAGTCATCTCTGAGGTCGAACAGTCTGATAATGGTGATAGTGGCATTGAAGGCACCTTCAAAACAACAAACGAGTTAGAACAACCTAACCCTAGCCATGTTGACCCCGTAACAACAATATACGAGGAATGGAAGTGAAGAAGGTGGAATAGAGGATTGTTGGAGTGAAGGTGTTACGACAGTGTTGATCGATGCTTAGGGTGAAAGGTATGTAGAACTGAGTAGAGGGAGTCTAAAGGAAAAGCATTGGAAAAAGTTACTGATATTGTGAATAGTAGAGAGGACTATTCAAAGATTCCTAAGACTGATATTCAATGTAAGAATCGAATTGATACTGTGAAGAATAAGTATAAGAATGAGAATGATAAAATTACTATAGGTAGAGGACCTAACAAGTGGCGTTTCTTTGAACTACTTGATGAGTTAATTGGTCCTACTGAAAAGATAGCTGGGTTTGTTAGGTTTGGTGAAAAGAATGAACAATTGCGAGCCATGATAGAAATGAATGGGTAGTACTGTTCTACTAGGCCCATGCGTGTTGGACCTATTTCCAACAAGAAGCCTTCTACCACACAATAAAGTGGTTCATACCCTAAATTGAATGGAACAATAATTTGTAAGCAAATTGATCATCTTTAATGAGGTCACACCTCAAGAAACAAGCTGTGGATAGTGGGTTAAGATAACTAGTGGAATCAGAAGGCACACCCAACAGTTTAAGGGAATTAGATGTAAAGTGGCATATGAATGTGAATAACGTTTTTTCTTCGTGGAGAGTTAATGTTGAAGGAGGAGTGTTTAAAATCAACACCAACTCAATAAATTGAGTGGTTAAAAGATGTAGAAAAATAAATGAAGTGGTTGAAGAATATATGAAAGAGAAATGTGTAGATGATATTTGTGTTGTTATAATTATTTCTTAGTTTTATATTTGTATAGTATAAATTGTATGATGAGTACTATAAATAACCTACCTTACATTTGGTTTTGTCATCACATCAAAAACAAATAAGTTTTTGTATTTTTAGTTTGAGTGGGAGTTGAAAGTTCTCTTTTGAATATTTGTATTTTTCTTAAATTTGTGAGTTAACTTTAAAGATTTTATAGTGTATTTTATTACGAGTATAATAGTTTATTTACTTATTTATATATAATATTAAAAAAATTAGATTTATATATTCTAAATTTCAATATATATATATAATTTTACATCTCATCTCAAAAAAACTAATAAACTAATGTCAATTTCAGTAGAAAACTCTATTATCAAATACTGCAATTTCTTCGACACTATGGTTTGAAAAATGATCTGATGCTAGCCGCCTCTGATTTAAACTTAACGTGACCGTAATCTATCATTTGAAATCAGAAGAGATAGGACATATATGTTCACATCTATGTTCTTAGAAGCCTCGTCATATTATTATTTTACAGTAAATTATTTAATGGGTAAGTCTATTTTTAAGTTTAAAAATCTTTTATTCAGATCTTTTTAAATTTTAATTTAAAATTTACGCTTATTTATTTTTACTTGTTTTACTGCGCAAAGCCTTTTTAACTATGCTTACTCTAAATAAAAATAATTAACAAAATATATTTCTAGAGTTTTTTTTATTTTATAATATTATCATAGAGGTTTGCCTTAAAAGAGGAAACGCAGCAAACTGCTTTTGGTTTGTAAAACCGTAAAAGTGACTTCAGATAATCATTTATTTATTAGTAAGGTAAATATTAATAATTTTTTAGTTAAATTATAAATACTTTCATTTTCTATTCATATAATTAATTAATTATCTTAAAATATTTTTTAAATATCATTTAATTAGTTTATTATTAAAAAATATTATCTAAAATCGGATATATATTATTATATGTCTAAAAAATTTAGATAAAAAAACACAAAAAATAAAAAATAAAAAATTATAATAGTATTAATATAACGTCCTATTTACAGCGTTTGATGCGAAAAAGAAAGAAAATGAATTTTTAAGTATGTGATAAACGTTTAAATGAATTTTGTAATTGTAAGACTTTTACGCATGCCTTTCACCTCCTACTGTTTGTTCTTCGGCTGTGACCACGAATTAATAGATATAATGATGTAACTATTACACTATGTAATTGACTCTCTTTACTGCCTTTTTTAAAAAAAAAATAAATAAAAAAAACTATTATATTACCTACCATTGACTCAAATTTTAAATCTTTTATACATCTAAATTCAAATAAATTATATGTCATTAGACTCTAATTTTCTTAATATTTATGCTTTCTCGACCAATCTGCCTAATATTACTTTTGCTTATGCACATCCAACATATATGAAAATAAAGAAAGAAATGTATAAAATTTAATTTTTGAAAAATATATTCTTCCTAATTTTTAGTTTTCTTTAATTTTTTAGATTTTTTAACATAGCATTAATTATGCATAACTACATTCATTTTATATAGTTATAAAATTATTCTATGTATCATAATCATAATTAATATAATAATTTTTTTTATTAAATATAATTATATAAATTCGATTATATTTAACAATAATACAAGATTACTTATAATTATTATAAATTTATAATAAATAAATTTTTTTCAATATAATTTGCTTTGCAAACTAAATACTTTTAAAGCAAAAGATCTCTTCCATCAAATTATAAGAAAACAATAACTGTTGCTATAACTTATTATAGTTTTAAAAAATTAATCCAACTATCCAACTAATAATATTTTATCATATTAATTATTATTTTATAACAACTTAATACTTTGTGCGCATATAAAAATACTCTTTATTTGGTTTGCATTAAAGAGAAAACTACTTTTGGTTAAAACTACTTTTAGTGTCGGGAAAAATGGATGGTTTTAAAGAAATAAATTTCACCCATCCAGGATAATTTCCCAAATCAAAATAGAATAAAAATGACACCAAGATTTTAGCGTGGAAAAATCTTTCAAAATGAAAAGAATAACCACTTTAACGTAGTGCCACTTAAACTCCCACTATAATAAGATGGGATTACACACTTCACCTTCAGGTGGATCTCTCACAAAAATACAATAAATATGTATCTTCAATTTTGTGGATAAAACTTCACAAATTGACTCTCTTAATTTCTCTCTCAAAATTTCTCAGAAACTCTCTCTCACTCTCTTTTTGTTTTCTCCGCTTCTGATCTGTTTGAGATTGAAGCTAAGGCTTTATATAGCCAAAAACTTCATCCTTCTCTTCGGATTACACGGAGAGATTTTTGACTTTTTTTTTCTTCTTTTCTTCTTTTCTTCTTTTCTTCCTGCTCTTTCGGGGCAAGAGACTTCCCTTGCCTGTTTTTTTTTGTTTGTGGGTGGCCCACAGTAGTTGGACCAACAAATCTCCTTCTCCAACTTATGTGGGACATGGCTCTTCCATACTGCAATCTTTCTACGGATAATAAGTTTTTCTCTGATCACGGTCTTTGTCATCATATACGCCCGTTATCATTGGTATGAACCTTTTCAACTTCTTAGTTTATGTTTCAACACATCACGAATCCAATGATACCTTACATTAATGTGTTTGGACCTTGAGTGGAAGGTTGGGTTCTTGCTAAAATGAATTGCACTTTGACTGTGGCAATAAAGAACATAATTTTCTTGGTTCTGATACAATTCTTGTAGGAACTTTTTCATCCACAGGATCTCCTTATAACCTTCAGTGATTGCAATGTACTCTGCTTTTGTGGTACTTAAGGCAATACACATTTGTAATCATGATTTCCATGAAACAGCTCCCTCTTCAAATGTTATTAGGTACCGGATATAGATTTCCTCGTATCTACGTCGCCAACCATATACGAATACGTATATCCTTCTAATACGGGTTTATTATTACCAAAGCATAAACAATGATGGAGGTTCTCTAAGATACCCGAGTATCCATTTGACGGCTGCCCAATATTCCTTTCCAGGATTTGATAGGAATCGGCTCACAATGCCAACGGCGTGTGCAATGTGCGGTCTAGTACATACCATAGCGTACATTAGGCGCTTAGCTGCCGATGCATAAGGCACCTTGCTCATCTCTCGATTTATCCTCCTCACCGAGGGACATTGACTCACATTAAGTTTGAAGTGGCTTAGAGTGGACAACTAACTGAGTTTTAGCTTTGCTCGTGTTGAATCTTTCAAGAACTTTTTCAACATACCGTTTTTGGGAAAGCGGATCTTTTGCTTTTGCATGTTACGGGTAATCGTCGTACGCCAAGAATCATTTTGTGTCCTAAGTCCTTCATTGCAAAGGACTTGCTCAACTCCTTCTTTGACTTGTTAATCTTGTTAATATTTTGACCCACAATTAACATATCATCAACGTAAAGCAAAAGAATAATAAAATCACCATCGAGAATTTCTTGATGAAGACGCGATGATCGGCCGTCGTTACATTTGTATTCATTTTTCTCCATGAATGAGTCAAACTTTTTGTACCTTTGCCTTGGTGCTTGCTTGAGACCATACAAGCTTTTCTTTAGTCTGCGTACCAACGTTTCTTTGCTTTTGACTTGGAAACCTTGAGGCTGCTCCATATAGATTTCTTCATCAAGATCACCATGTAAGAATGCAGTCTTTACATCAAGTTGTTCAACTTCGATTAAGACTAATTGCCAAACCAAGAACAACTGGGATTGAAACCATTTTAACCCTTGGTGAGAATATTTCATCGAAGTCAACGCCTTTCTTCTACTCGAATCCTTTCACAACCAATCTTGCTTTATAGCGTGGTTGCGAGCTGCCTTCTTCACTTTTGATTCTGGACACCCACTTGGTTTTGAGAGCTTTTCTTCCCTGTGGTAGTTTCATCGGAGTCAAATGTGTGGTTCTCGTACGAGAGATTTCATTTCTTCTGCGTGGCTTTAAGCCACTCAGTCTTATGTTGATCGGTGATAGCTTCGTCATAAGTCTCTCGTTCTCCTTCGGTGAGCATCACGTACTCGTTAGAAGAATATATACGACTAGGTTGTCGTACTCGGGTAGATCTCATGCGGCCTTACGGTTGGACTTGTTCAGAGACTTGTTCTGGTTCTGAACTGCCAGCTGGTGGATTGACATCATCAGTATCTGGTGTGACTCCCCCGTCATCAGGATTTATTGGTGGAGAGACTGGGTCCAGATTAACTGGAATTTCATCTGACTGTGGTTTCTCGGATTTCTCAAAGTCCTCGATTGTTTGGTCTTCAAGAAATATCACGTCTCTGCTTCTGACAATCCTTTTGTTAATAGGATCCCAAAGTCTGTAGCCAAATTCTTCATGGGCATATCCCATAAAGATACATTGTTTCGCTTTTCCATCCAACTTGGACCGCTCATCTCTTGGGATGTGAGCAAATGCTCTACAGCCGAATACTTTCAAGTGTTTGTAAGAAACGTCTCTCCCCGTCCAAACTCTTTCCGGTACGTCGTAGTTCAGTGGAACTGATGGAGAAAGGTTGATTAAATCGAATGCTGTCCGCATTGCCTCCCCCCAAAAGGTGTTTGGCAGTTTTGCATTTGAGAGCATACATCTGACTCTTTCACAGATGGTTCTGTTCATTCTCTCTGCGACACCGTTGTGTTGAGGTGTCTTTGGTACTGATTTTTCCAGCCTGATGCCAAAACTTCTGCAGTACTCTTCGAATGGTCCACGATACTCACCACCATTATCTGCACGTACACACTTGGACGTACGCGGTTTCTCTCTCCACTTTTACATGGGCGCTTGAAAACTTCATGCACTTGATCTTTAGTTTTCAAAGCAAAAGTCCATACTTTTCTTGAATGGTCATCAATAAAGGTCACAAAATAGTGAGCACCTCCTAATGACTTACAACTCGTTGTACGAGACATACGTGTGTATTAAATCTAGAATATTTTCCTTTCTAGATGGTGTGAGACTACGAAATGCAACTCTATGTTGTTTTCCATGTCTGATCAACACAAGTTTGCAAGGGTGTACCTTTCATTCTGGCAAGACCTCATTTTGGAAAGAATTACGAGACCTTTTTCACTCGTGTGGCCGAGTCGACATGCCATAGCTCGGTAGGAACTTCTTTCCTTGTGGCATTTACTTCTCCTCTACCACGCAGTTTTGGCTTCGTGATGTAGAGTGATGTATCTTTCTTGCCTTTAGCTATTACCAGATTGCCTTTGGTGAGCTTCCACTTTCCTCCACCAAAATAATTATTGTATCCATCATCATCAAGCATATCGGTAGAGATTAAATTGAGGCGGATATCAGGAACATGCCTCACATCTTTCAGAAGTAATCTGCATCCAAGATTAGTCTCTAGATAAATATTTCCAATGCCGACAATTTTTGATGCATCATCATTTCCCATCCTCACACGTCCAAAATCACCTTGAGTGTAGGTTGAGAAGAATTCTCGTCGTGAGGTGACATGATAGGAAGCGCCTGAGTCAACTACCCAAGTAGTGTCTTGGCATGCAAGATTGACATAATCAGCATCTCGAACGATAACAACTTCTTCAATGACAGTTGTGGTGTCATTTGTTCGGGTTTTACGCTTCACGATTTCTAGATTGTTCCGCCTTTAACCTGCTACGTTCTCGAATGGAGTGTCCAGGCTTACCCGAATGATGCCACTTCATGTCATCCCTTGATCTAGACTTCGACCGTCCTCTTTGTTGACTTTGGTTATGGGGATTTTTACTTTTACTTCTCGCCATTCTTGCTTGCCTTGTTTTGCATGACAAGCGCTTCGATGTCGAGTATAGCCTTCATCTTTTCGTCGAGACTCTTCGTTTAACATTCTGTCTTTTACCATATCTATGGTAAGCTTACCGTCGGGAGGCTGAGTTGCTAAGCGACACATGACTAGAGTATCCCAACTTTTTGGTAGAGAACTCAACATCAACAACGCTTGTAGCTCATCTTCTACAGTCATCTTCATAGAGTTGAGTTGATCTACAATGCCTTGAAACTCACTCATATGTTCTGATATGCTGCTTACGTCTTTATACTTCAAATTGACTAATCGTCGCATCGATTTGCTTTATTAAATGCGGTTGTCCTCGCATACATTTTCTCCAACTTTTGCCAAAGAACATAAGCGTCGTGTTCATTAGCAAAATTTTGAAAAATGCTTTTGTCGATCCATTGTCTGATTTGAGCAGCACACTTTCGGTTCAGAACGGCCCATTCAATGTCTGCATCGGTTACTTCTTTCTCCTTTGGCATTATAATTGGCTTCCATAGATCTTTAATGTATAAAAGATCCTCCATCTTCGGCTTCCAAATTGCATAATTAAATGCGGTTAATTTTATCATATTACCTGTGCTTTCCTCCATTTGAATCGTCAGTCACCAGGTTTCGCCGAACTTGATACTTTTCTGACAATGAATAGTACCCGTGAATAGTACAATACAGTATATATGAATAGTACTGTATATGTGTACAGTCTCTTACTAAAAATAACTTGGCTCTGATACCACTTTGTTGGGAAAAATGGATGGTTTTAAAGAAATAAATTCCACACACCCAGGATAATTTCCCAAATCAAAATAGAATAAAAATGACACCAAGATTTTAGCGTGGAAAAACCTTTCAAAATGAAAGTAACAACCACGGGACCCGTAGGCCACTTAAACTTCCACTATAATAAGATGGGATTACACACTTCACCTTCAGGTGGATCTCTCACAAAAATACAACAAATATGTATCTTCAATTTTGTGGATAAAACTTCACAAATTGGCTCTCTTAATTTCTCTCTCAAAATTTCTCAGAAACTCTCTCTCACTCTCTTTTTGTTTTCTCCGCTTCTGATCTGTTTGAGATTGAAGCTAAGGCTTTATATAGCCAAAAACTTCATCCTTCTCTCCGGATTACACGGAGAGATTTTTGACTTTTTTTTTCTTCTTTTCTTCTTTTCTTCTTTTCTTCTTTTCTTCCTTCTCTTTCGGCGCCAGAGACTTTCCTTCCCTCTTTTTTTTTCTTTATGGATGGCCCACATTAGTTGGAACAACATTTAGTTGTCTCATAAAGACTAAATTTATAAAGCCATAAAAGTAAGGTGGGTAACTTTTAAATTGATTGGTTTACTATAAATTATTTCTTTACATATAGATATCCTATTTTATGTAAGGATTAATATTATTTTTTATACTATAAATGCACATTACATGCTCCTGCAAGTAACTTATATAAAAGTTTTTAGATAATAGATAAGATTAGGTTTTAATATTTACAAGAATGTAAAAAATGAAGTCTATTAAAAAAATAGTTAATGAATTAATAAAACAGGAACAAAATTTAAATAAAAATAATTTGTATAGTTATCAAAGCCATACTTAATTACCCTTCCGTTCCTAATTTTAAGCATTAATTATTATAATGAGAAAATTAACAATTACAGGGTTAAATCTCGTACAACGACTATAAGAAAAATCTTGATAAATAGGACATAAACATTTTCGAGATACAACGATTAAAAATAAAATAAATTAAACAGATTAAAATAATAATATCGATAATTTAACGTGGTTAATCTTTTAATTTGGACTACGTTTATGGTACAAACTCTGAAAAATATTTTTTTTCACTAATAAAATTAATAAGTATAAAGTAAGAGATAATACAACAAATTAAGATAAACTCATGATAGTAACACACAAATATTTTCAAAATTCACTATTTTGTCACTCACATTTTAGAAAAATATTTCAAATATTATCTCACAAACACAATACTATGTTTTATCAAAGAAAATTGTTATTTTGGCTTTTCTTTGTTTCTCTTCTTTGGTGTGTCTCTCTAAGACAAAAGCATTTTTTATTTATGGGTAAAATTATAGACACCAAAGTTAAATGTAATCAATGAGGTTGCACCTCATTATTTTATTTTCTTAAAATGTAATTAATGAGGTTGTACCTATATTTTTATTTTCTCCCCCTTCCATGTGGGCATGACCTACAAATCTCTCACTCCTGACTACATAGAGGACTTCACCAATCTAGTAAGTAAACGATAGTATTCAAAATTCTATCATGGAAGAATTTTCGTCAATATGTCTGATCCATTTTCCTCTGTATGGATCTTCTCAAGTTATAGTAGCTTGTTCTCCATTACATTCCTAATTCAGTGATATCTCATATCAATATGTTTTGATCTCGAATGAAAGAAGATATTTTTTCCAAGGTGGATAGCACTATGACTATCACAAAATAACTGGTAATTGTCTTGTTGCAATCCAAGTTATTTCAAGAACTTTTTCGTCCATAGCAATTCTTACATGCTTCTGTTGATGCTATAAACTCTACTTCTATAGTGAAAAATGCGACACATTTTTGTAACTTTGACTGCCATGACATAACTCTCCCTACAAACGTAATCGGGTAACCTGAAGTGGATTTTCTAGAATCCACATCGCCATCCATATATGCATCTGTGTATCCAATTAACACAGGTTTTTCATTTTCAAAACATAGGCATATTTTGGAAGAATCTTGAAGATACTTGAAAATCCATTTCACTACAACCCAAGGTCCATTTCCAAGTTTTGAAAGGAATCTACTCACAACTCTAACTGCATGAGCGATATCTGGCTATTTACAAACCATGGCATACATCAGACTTCCAATTATTAAAGCATTTGGAACATTTCCCATCTCTTCCTTCTCTTTGTCTGTAGAAGGGCTCTGCTTAGAACTTAAATTAAAGTGATTAACAAAAAGACACTTAATTTCTTTAGCCTTATCTATATGAAATCTGTAAAATATTTTCTCAATGTATTTCTCCTATGACAACCATAATTTCTTGGCGCCTTTATTTTTAATAATACTCATGCTAAGAATCTGCTTTATTGGCCCCAATTCTTTCATGGTAAAAGACTTACTCAACTACTTTTTCAAGTTGTCGATTTTAGAAATATTTCGGTCAATAATCAACATATCATCCACATCGAGAAAAAGAATAATGAAATCATCATCAGAAAATTTATGCACAAAAACACAATGACGTGAAGTATTCTTTTTGTAGCCTTGCTCTCACATAAGAGACTCAAACTTCTTGTACTATTCTCTTGGTGCCATTTTTAAGTTGTAGACCATTTTCTTCAATTTGTAGCACCACTATTAATTACCCAATTGGTCTTGTGTGATGCAAGATTGACAAAATCTTCATCATAAACAATATTGAACTCGTCTATGGTATTTGTTTGCTCATAATCACTATTGTCGTCTTTCTTACAGTGATGGCATTCAACATTGGCATATTTGTTTGATTTGTCTTTGCTCTTGCCTCTAGGTTTTTGTTCTCTATACTGTCTCATTTCTCTAGATTCTGTGATAAGGGCTTATGCTTTTGAATATATCTTCCTATTATGTTTTTCATATGGCAATAGGGCTTCTACAACAACTTCAAACTCCATCTTATCTTTTGCATAAGTTAGAGTTGTTCTGAGATGATTATATGATAAGGGTAGTGATGCCAGCAAAATCACAACTTTCTCTTCATCATCGAAACACACATTGAACCTTGCTAAGTGAGAAATCTTGTTGTTGAAATCGTTAACGTGCTGCATCATGCTCACATTATATTCTTTCCTCATTTGATATAGCTCATTTCACAAATAAAATTTATTAGCAAGGTTCTTTAACATGAACACGTTTCTCTAGAGTCTCCTATGTTTCTTTTGTAGTCTTGCAATTTTTTGATTCAATATTTTGCAAGACAATATATGAGAGATTTAGACAGATTGTATTGGACGCAATCTCATCTATCTCTTTTCACTGTTCCTCAGTCATAGTTACGACATTCTTTTCTTTTCCCAGTAACGCCTTATGAACCTTCTATTGAATGAGAATATCTTTTATCCTGCTTTTCCATAAAGAGAAATTATTATTGCCATTAAATTTCTCAATATCTACCTTCTGACTTGACATTTTTTTTATGTGTTTCTTTTTTTGCAAATAAATACTCTATAGACCTAATAAAATCTTTTTTGATATAGAAAATCAATCTATGTTGCAACCACAAAGCATATTGATAATTTTACTAGATGAGCTCTGATACCAATTGTTGGGACACAACGGGTAAAAATAAAATAAATTCAATACAATAAAATAATGACACCGAAAATTTAACGTGTTTCATCCTTTAATTTGAGTTACATACATGGGACAAACTCCCAAAAATATTTCTTTCACTAATAAAATTAATGGGTACAAAGGGATATGTATTACAACGAATTAAGATAGACCCAAAATAGTGACACACAAGTGTTTTTCAAACTTACTATTTTGTCCCCCCTTTTAGAAAAATATCTCAAATATTTTTCTAAAACATTATCTCTCACTCTCTTACACACACATCACTATTTTTCAACAAAGAAAATTATTACTTTGATTTTGCTTTGCTTTGCTTCTCTTCTTTGGTATGTTTCTCTAAGTCAAAAACATTATATATTTATAGGTAAAATTATAGCCACCAAAATCAATTGTAATTAATGAAACTACATCTAATTTTTTTTATTTTCTTCAAATGTAATTAATGAAATTACACCTATAATTTTATTTTTTTCCTTACACGTGTAAGAGACCTAATATTGAAACTATTTTCTAGATGGGTTCTTTTGAATTTGCTTGTGATATTTAATTAAGTTATAATTCAACTTAATTTCAAAAATTATCGTGTTATTTAATTTCAATTCATATCATTTTTAAAGAAATTAGGTTAAGTAATTTATGAATAAATGTTTTACATTTTTAAAAAATTAAAAATTATTTATAGTTTTATTTAAAAACAAAAATGTTATTATAGATATAATTTGTTTTGTTATATTATTGTAAAATAATTAAAAAATATTAAAGACTAATATTATATTACATGTTAATATTAAATTAAGAACTAAAATGTTGAAATATACAATAGTACTAACATGAATCAACTTATATCACAAAAAAACTCTACCAATCCCATTGTATCCCTATTACATACCATGATTTAATAAGTTTGTGTGGATAAACTAATAAAAATTTTAAAATACATGGAATTTGTAAGCTAGTAAGAATAAATTTTATTACTCATTTTAACGTGTGAATTTAATATATCTATTTAAGTTATGATTAAAAAAACATTTTTTTCATTTTAAATTACACACTTTGACCACACTATTTACCCCGTTTGCCGTGTAAGAAAAGAAAGAAAAGGAATTTAAGTACGTGATAAATGCTAAATTGAATTTTGTTAGCGTAAGACTTACTCACGATGAGAGAGATAGTGAAACTCTTTGACGAAAAAGATGACTCAACAATCCATAATGATGTATTTATTATTTATCCTATAATTTTTATTTTTATCTTTATTTTACATCTATTTTATCCCTCTTTATCGGAAATTATTCTCCTTTTAACAGTTTTATTATTGTGACGATGAATTAATAGATGCAATGATGTAACTATTCCACCATGTCATTGACTTTATTTATTGATTTTTTTAAATACCTTACTTTATATTGATTTTATTTTATAATAATACTCAAATATTGATTCAAACTTTAAATATTTTATATATTCAAATTTCAAATAAATTATATGTAACTAACTACGATTCCCTTCTCTTTATGCTCTGTTGATCAAAGTGCCTAATGTTTAATTTTTGCTTATTTTTCAGATTTTTTAACATGGCATTATTTATGCATGCTAGTACGTACGGTTTGCCTCAATAGTAGGTAACTGCATTTAATATAATTTAAAGAGAAATTTCTTATATATAAGAATCAATGTGACAATATTTTATCTGATCCTACCCGGGGCAAATACGAAGCTCAGGGTAACCTTCTTTCCAATTCAATGGGACTTGGTAACGAGTAGTGATTGCAAGAAAGGAAAAGTTTGAAAGCATGATTTTAGGCATTGAAAAAAATTAACGAAAAACAAGACAAGTTTTGAAAATAACCAATCAAATGCAAGAAAAAATAGCCAATCAAATGCAAGAAACGTATAAGGCACCTAATGATGTAGATAGAGATTACAAATAACTATGTGTCTCTTTTTTTTTTATGAAATAGAGAATGATGAGGCACCAACTAAGTTCAGTGCTCCCAATTACTCGGACTATCAAGGGACTAAAGACCTGGTAACTCACGTGCAATAGAGATACCTATTACTACAAAAAGTACATATGACCTTGGTTTTTAACAACGATTGTAGGTCTATGGTCGTAGTTATAAGAATCGAAGCTTAAGTGAGAGAGACCATATAAGATATCTATAGCTTTGGTTTTCTAATAACCGAGTTCATAGGTGCCCCATGACCTCAATTTTCTAATAATCGAGGCCATAGGTACCCCTATGGTCTCGATTTTCTAATAACTAATGTCATAAGGTATACATAAATTAAAAATTAAATCAATATAAATTATAAAAAAATTATAAAAAATAATATTAAAAATCATATTATATTAAAGTTAAAAATATAATTACATTTTAGAGTTTATTATATACTAAAAATTAATAAACACAATGTACAATATAAATAACTTAAGTATACTATTTATTTTTATCTATTTTGAGACTCAAAACACAGTGCACCTACTGTGCTAGTACGCTTGCTGCGCAGGTATGCCTGTTGTGCTAGTACGCCTACTGCACGGGTGCACCTGCTATACTGGTAACAACAGATAAAATAAGAATAAATCATAAACACAATGTACAATAATAATAACATTAGATATCCAATCAATACACTACTAGGAAAATCATTAATTTTGTTTTTGTCTTTCCATTTCTTTTCTGACTATTGGAAAATATTTAGAGGTCAAAATCAAATTCAGAATTCACAAAACAAATTACCACATTTGGTATTTAACTCTTGTCCATGGCACAAGGGATGCATGAAGGATCTTTAGCATGGTCATGGTTCTGATAGCATCCAAGTAGTGACCGTGAAAGGTGTGGCCACATGGTAGAACAAAAAAGAGCATAGGGTATATGAAGCTCTAAAATATAAAACAAAGAGAAAATGAAATAATTTGAGTATAGTATTTATTTTTATCTATTTTGAGACTCATAACACAATGCGCCTAGTGCCTAGTGCATTGGTGTGCCTGCTACGCCTATTGTGCCTGGTGTGCCTGCTGCCCTGCTGCGCCTATTGCGCTGGTAACAACAAATAAAATAAGAATGAATCATAAACACAATGTACAATAGAAATAACAGTAGATAAATCCAGCCAATACACAACTAGGAAAATCATTAATTTTGTTTTCGTCTTTCCATTTCCTTTCTAACTATTGGAAACTATTTAGAGGTCAAAATCAAATTCAAAATTCACAAAACAGATTACCACATTTGGTGTTTAACTCTTGTCCATGGCACAAGGGATGCATAAAGGATCTTTGGCATGGTCATGTGGCTTATAACATCCAAGTAGTGACTGTGAAAGGCGTGGCCACATGGTTGAACAGTAGCAAGCACAGGGTATATGAAGCCTTAAAATACAAAACAAAGAGAAAATGGTGATCAAGTTGTAAGAAGGTAAAATGAAACTAAGCTTTGTCAACTAAAGTCCTTTTTGTCGTACTGATGTACAAAACTGCATCAAAGAAATAGCAATAGAACACTATTGACAACTTTATATACTCAGCATAACCATTGAAGAAAAGCCAATATCATAAGAAGTGAACCTATTTCCCATTATTGCCACGAATGAAAGCATCCTCATATTTTTTCTTCAACTTCTCGTTTAAAAAGATTCAAAATTTCTTCAACTGAAAATAGTCTTGATGAAATCCCACATCAATTTATGATTTTCATGAAAGAAAATTTCATAGAACATATAATAAAAACAAATGAATCCATAAATTCCACAAAGATTAATAAAGGCAAAAACTTTTATTTAAGAAATGGGGAAAAGTAAAAAACGACAAACTAATAACCTAAATACAACCTTAATCTAAATGAAAACGAAAGAGGTTTGCTTTGATTTGCAAGAATCTGGAAACCTAATGAAAAAACATTTAAGAAGACCAACTAATTGGCCAAATTAGGGCATTAGAAAAATCAAAAACAAAGTTAGAGAGGCGTCTTACACATTATAAAAGAAGTAACAAATAAATTGATAGAGAACGGTGGAAGTAACACATATATGTACATATATATGATCTCGAAACCAACGAATGGATGATGACAGTAAGACTAGCCCTAGCGACAAACGATGACCAGATCTAGAACGACTACAATGACGTCCACAACCAAATATAATCTTAAACTTTAAATCCTAAAAGAAAAAGGAAAAGGAAAAGAAAAATGAAAGAGAGGTGGGAAAATAAAAAATGAGAGTGCGAGAGAGGGAAAATGAAAATGAAAGAGAGGTGTGAAAATGAATAATGTGAAAGAAGAAAATTGTAAAAGAAAACGAAAAAGAAAAAAATTAATAAAAACTTTTGATATTATCTATGGCTTTAGTTTTTAAATAACCGAGGCCAAAACCCTATAGCCTCAATTTTTATAAAAACTAAGGCTAAATGTCCGAGACCATTTATATGTTTTGTAGTAGTGACCATAATGTGTAAGTTGTTCGCTTCTACCCCTTGTGATGGTACCCAGAAGTATACCTCGCACAATAACATTCTTATCACAGTTTATTAGATTATTTATTACCAATTATGCCTACAATAAATCATTGACGAAGGAATCTCACCATCTTTTCTTAATCATCCAAGAAAGAGGTATGTTTATCGAAAAATATATGAGAAAGTTCAAAGAAGAAAAGCTACATATCTTGAACTTTTTGAACTATATTGCAATAGAGAACATTAGACAAGATCTCCGGAGAGATTCCGACTTGTTTGTAAAGGAGATATGATCTTCTAATACAAGGATGAATAATCGATCAAATCAAACTTAATTTTTTTTTGTCAAGGAGATTAGGTTTATGTGTTTAAACGGATCAATCATTAAAACCAAAATCGTTGTTACTTCAATCAAAAAAATGTGACTTCCTATTCAAACCAAATTAAAATAATATTGATTATTTTTTTTAATCCATCGTATTTTTTTGATTAATTGTATACGATAATTTTGAAGCATCAAACTCCTTTATTTTGAAAAAATTAAATTTATGACGTGTGTATGTATATATATATATATATATATATAAAGGAATACTAAATAGTGTAGCTGTAATCTTCTTTCTTGTTGGGTTTCATACGAAGGTACGTGCAGACGTGCCGAGTTATTCTAGAATTTTACTTTTTGATTTTGAACGTAATTTTACCAGTTTTGAGGCCCTAGTCTTAAATTAATTAATATTTGGTTCAACATCTTACGTCTTTTCGTGGGAAAACTTTTAGATTTATTTATAGTTTTAATTAGGAAAATTTCATGCTTTCTTTACCCACTTCATTCCTATTACATCCTCGTTAAAAAATAAATTACATAATTTATAAATATTAATAAAACTCACATGAATTAATATGGATAATTAGGTATAAATAGATAGTATTAAAATGATTTAATATAAATATTAGTAAGCCTCAAAAGTTAAGTATATGTATTTACAAACTAATAAAAATTTAACATATCTGTAATTAGTTAGACTTTGTACGGGCACCAATCGAATTAATCAATTATTTTGAAGCTTCACACACGTACACTTTGACATTTTGTCTCAATTTTCATTATATTTGACAAACTTTTGAAAACTTGGTCTACGTAACAAGCGGG
The DNA here is from genome assembly GCA_033030585.1 of Hippophae rhamnoides. Lineage (NCBI taxonomy): Eukaryota > Viridiplantae > Streptophyta > Magnoliopsida > Rosales > Elaeagnaceae > Hippophae > Hippophae rhamnoides. Next base: position 71,226,380 of record CM065429.1, on the reverse strand, counting down.
GCACCCAATTAATTTTGGGAGATCTACTCACAGAATTCACATGATACTCTCTCATTTTCTCATCAGATTAACTAATAATTAGATGAAAATATTTTCAATTTTTTTTAATAATATCTCCGTAATATTTGTATTTTAAACGTTTTTATATTAATTACATATCTCAAACTAATAATTAGATAAAAATATTTTAAATAATATCTCCGTAATATTTGTATTTTAAACTTTTTTATATTAATTACATATCTCTAATTAGGTGCTTTCATGATCCGATTTGGTCCGATTTTGAATAAAAAAATTTAACTCGATCGAGATATTTATATTACTCAAACCAAATCGGATCGAATTGTTTGATTATTAAAAATATTAAACCGAACGGTTTGGTATGATTTGGTTAACGGTTTGATCCGGTTAATAATATATAAATATGATACACATAATGATATATCTTTGATTAAAATATGAAAAATTTAATCAACGATTCGTAAGAAATAATATGAAAAATTTAATATATTATTAAACTAGTCCAGTTCGACCGATTTAAAAATTAATATAACATTACCAGAGTGGTTGAAAAGTAATTTTAATTAATACAAATCTGACTGTATCGTTTGATTTATAAAACTGTTTAATTCAATTTGGTTCGGTCCGATTTTTCGATTTAATCCAATTAGGTCTGGTTTTTGGACACCCCTGTCTCTAACAATTTCGATAAAATATCAATATAAAAAAATTAAAATAATATCAATTTAATAATATAAATATTATTGACAAGATGTAAAATAGTTAGATAAAATTTCATTTTTCATTAAATTAGCCTACCATATAAATTAAAAGCGACCGGACCGGACACCTAATTGATTTTGGGAGATATTCTACTCACAAATTTCACATGATAATACTCTATCATTTTCTCATCAGATTACCGACCACACCACACCAATACCATGATTGATCTTTTTCGACACCAAAAAAAAAAAAGAAAAGAAATTAAACTTCTTCGTAACGTGGTTTGTCTATAAATAAGACCCTGGACTCTACTCTAGGTTGTAGCTACTTCACCAAAAACCATTTAAGTACCTTAAAGTTTAATTACTCAATGGCTGCAAATGCTTTTCATGAAACATTTTCCAACAATGATTTGGAAGGTCCCAAAATGAAGAGCATCAAAGAATTATCTGAAAAAGGTTGCTTAACCTCTGTCCCATCTGAATACACATTCAATACAAACCCTAATGATGACCAAGCTGACCCTAATGATCCTCAACACACTATCCCTATAATCGATTACTCTCTCCTTACATCTGGATCTCACCATCAACGTTCTCAAGTCATCGATGACCTTCGTAAAGCTTGCGAGGATTGGGGTTTTTTCACCGTATGTAATGTCACCTTACAATATTTTGCATTCTTATATTTGCATTAAATCAAATTAATTCTTGTTTTAATAATATTAATAATTATTATATAATTAGGTGATCAACCATGGTGTGGTGGACAGTGTGGTGAAGAACATGATGGATGCCTGTGAAAGATTCTTCAATCTAGCCGAAGAAGAGAAGAAAGAATTTCAAACAAGGGGCGTGTTGGATCCAATCAAATATGGAACAAGCTTTAATGTAGCAATTGATAAAGTGTTCCTTTGGAGAGATTATGTTAAAGTCATTGCACATCCTCAATTTCATTCGCTCACTAAACCAATTGAATACAGGTATTAATTAATGCATGATTTAATTTTTATATAATATATTTTAGAGAAAATGATAGTTAAGTTTCTTAGATTTTAGCGGTGAGATGTGTAAAATTTGTTTTTTTTTTTATGAAAAATAATATTATTTTAATAATTTTGTTATTAAAGTATTATATTTTGTAAAGTAATTAATTACTAACAAAACTCAAGCCCTTTAACTATAGTTAATATAAAAAATTATAAAAAAAATATTTTAGTTTTTTTTTAAATAAAATTATATTTTTAAATGATTTTCTATTATAATAGTATTATTATTATTTTTTAAATAATTTTATATAAAATTCACTTAATGGCTGTTGTTTTTTTATAATATTTTTAATTAAAATTATTAAAATAATAATATTATTTTTAATTTATAATTTAAAAGATTAAACTATGTGTAAAATTTGTTGGTAGTCTTGCACGTCCCCTCGCCTTTTTATCTTAATTATGTGTGAATTAATAATATGTAAAACAAATTGATCTCTCGTACGTTACAAAGAGTTATTATATCTTACACAGATTTTAATGGGTGCCTGGAAAAAAGGCCAAAAATCAATGACTGTATACGCGTGAATCTTGTCAGTAGTGCCATTTTCCTCTCTAGTCTTCCCTTCTTGACTTTATTACCTTAAACTCTTGCATAAAATATCATTTATAAACATAATCATGTTTAACGTGATAAATTTAATCATATTTATTATTAATATTCTAACATAAATAAAATGCTGCGATCTGAGACTATCTTAATTTGTCGGTTCGAAAAAAAAAATAATTATTTGTTTTCTCTTCCCTAATAGTCTTCTTTAACGTTTAAACAATATTTCTAATGATAAATAACTTCTGTTAATGATGATATTAATTTTTTTTACCGTTAACACTCGCATATTATTATTTTTTTCATTTTTCTTTTAACTTACTAAAATATCATTTAAATAACAACAAAGTAAAATATATATTTAATTATTTATTATATTATTTATAAATAAAATATATATTTACTTATTTATTATATTATTTATAAATAAAAAATAAAAATTTAAATTATTTAAAATATATATAAAAATATAAAAAAATTATTTAAATTTAAATTAAAAAATAATCCTAACGGTTTAAAAACTTATGTTTATAATGTCTTATGAAAAATTAAAAATTTACTTTTTAGTAAACTTGGTGTAATTATAAATTACTTACCACGTTTTATGTGTATAATAGATGCATAATCTATTAAAGAACAGGTTTTTTTTTCTATAAAAGGTTACTAATATATAATAGTTTAAAAATGTTCAAAATCAAACTAGGTAAACAATTTATTGTCATTTATTTTTTCTAACTCTCGTCACATTCTCACTCTCTCTTTTTTCATTTGTTTTTTACAACTCCAGTAACATTTTCTATCTCTTTTTTTTTAATTAGCAGTACATTAACCACATTTTTAAAAAAATTAATATTTTTTTCTTTTTCTTATCTCTCTTTCACTAATTTCTATAACCTTATTTTTTTAAAATATACTCATTCATTAATTTTTAATAAATAATAATTTATTTTTATTATAAATAATAAAATAATAAAATAATTTATATTTATATAATAAAAAATATTTTTTTATAATAAATAACTTATCAAAATTTTATTATAAAATAATTTAAAATAATAATAATAATAATAAATTTTAAAATTTTAAATTATTAAAAACTTTACTAAATAGTTACAATAATTTTTATAAAAAATTATTGACATTTTTAAAAAATAAATTATTTAAGGTTAAAAAAAATTAAAAAATAGATTACATTTTACAAATATCTCTAATATTATTATAATTTTAATTATTAATAAGATAACAAATATTTATTAACAATAATTATATTTAAGTATTAAAATATAATTAATTCAGTATAATTTATATATTTTATTATATTAATAATAAAAATAATTATAATCATATTATATTATATAATATTTTTTCACAAAATTTGTGATATAATGTTCTATATCTGTATTATATCTCATAAAAAATTAGATATAGAGGCTTTACAATTTTTTATAATAATTTAATTATTTTTATAAATATTATTTTTTATATCATAATTATTATTATTATTATTATAATTATTTATTAAATGTAATTATAATTATATTTAATAATAATAATAATAATAATGTATTATATTATTTATGAATTATCAAAATATTTAGCATATCATTTTCAATATATGTATAAATTTATATTTATTTTATTGTAAAATAATTTATTTTTTATTTTTTAAAATAAAATTTTTAATATATGATATGATAAAAAAGATTTATGTATTTAAAATTAATTATAAATTTATAAGATGTTAATATTTTTTTATGTTTATAATAATTATGTTTTGTAAAATAGAACTAATATATCTTTTTTTTAAACAAAATTGATTAAAAATTTTGCTTTCAAATTTAAGGTAAGATCTTGCCTATTTTTTAAAAAAATCTTAGTTATGCTTATTTTTAAACTATTGTCCAAGAGTTGGCTTTTATAGACAAAACCCATAAAGAATAATTCAATTCTAATCTACATCAAATCAATAATCCATAAATATTAATTTTTTAATAATTATTTTTAATTTTATATTTTTATAAATTAATTTAATTTGTTAATTTTATTATTAATAAAATATTAAATGTTAATATTGAAAGTATTATATATGTTATTTTATCATTATATATTGAGTGATATATCAATGAATTTAATTAAAATTGGGACTAAATCATTTATATAAAATTAAAAAGTAATCACTTTAATGAGTGTGATTCTAAATAAATAAATAAATAATTCTCTTTATATATATTTCAATATAATTTTCTTAATTAATAATACATGTATATATTTATATATTTTTAAATTTTATGGAAATTTACTTATTTTATAAATTTATATTTTTATTTTATTGGTTTAGTATTATTATAATTTTATTTTGATTTAAAATTAAAATATCATTTAAAGGTATTATAAAAATAATATTAAATAATCATTATTTTTAATTTTCATTAAAGTGAATCATATTTTTTGAAAATTTGAAATATTTATGGAAAAAATAAAAAATATTATTAATATTTTCACCTCTTATAACTATGTTATGGTTATGGTATTGACTCAATCTTGATATTTTATTTATTTTTCTTTAATAATTTGAATAAATACAATAGAATAACGACCAATAACATAACTTTAAGATCGTACTTCATAATATCAAACTTTAAAAAATTTATATATCATGTTAACTCATGTTATATTCATGTATGTAGTATTGATGTTATTCATGTCTAGTCAATTTAAAAAAATAACAATAATTAAAATATATTATTTTATATAAAATATTAAGTTTTAAATTTATTTTTATTATATTTTGTTGATATTTTGTAATAAGTATTAATTAAACGAAATAATTTTTATATAATTTATTCATTTATATTATTTTATTTTTAATATTTTTAAATAAAATATATATTTTGATATTATAAAAATATTATTGTTATAATATATGTTCTCTTTTGTTATAAAAAAAACTTAAAGGTTATAATTAATGTCTTATTTGTACGTGTTCTTAATTATTGCACCCCTGGCTAGTCTCGGCTATCAATTCTATTTACTTTTTTTTTTAAGAAGAAGTTAGTGCTCATTAAAGAATCTGAAAAAAATAACTTTTAATTAAAAAATATATTTGTTATTTTAACTTTTTCATTGGAACAACTTTTTTCTTTTAAATTTGTAATCAAATTAATTTGGTGCAAAAAATTCTGTTAGATAAATTTAATATTTTAATTATTAGATGAATTTATTACCGTTGTTATAATTTCTTACATATTAAGTTATATATATTTATTTTTCTTACAATTTAAATAAATAAATATTTTTTAATATTATATCAAAATAAATAAATATTTTTTTACTAAGATAATTAAAAAGAAAACCATCTTAAATAACTAAATTATTTGTATATGAAAAGGTAAATTATTAACGTAGTTAGCTAAGCTCGCAAGGTTTACATGTTATATCATTTTCTTAAAGCCATAATCAACAAAATAAACTACTTAATTAAAAAAAATATATTAGAATTAGATTTTGGCAAAGAAAGAATTATAGTTGTAATATAAATTGTAATATTAGAATGATATTTGTTTATAGTATCAGAAGAACAACAAGATTTTGAAATCTAATTTTTGTGTCAACCTTTAAAATAATTAAAATTTTCATATTGATAGTTCTTGCAACTGCAAAAAGACAATCAAACACGTTATTGAAAAAAATTAATGTATTAAATCTTTGTAAAGACATAATAACACACCATTCAGGAAAATTACGTGTCAATGAATTATTAATTTTATTAAAAAGCTTAAATTTGTATGATAATTGAAGTATTCCAGTTCTTTAGTAACCTTTTGTCATCACACTTCGATCAATATGACTTCGATCAATTGTATAATTGATTAATCAAATAACTAATTATCTTGATAGCTACTAGCAAGTATATATCTCAAACATGTATCAATATATTGTATACGTACAAACATAAACCGTTATAAATTATCAATTAACTAATCAAAATTTGAGTTAAATTTGATTGGATAAATAAATAATTAAGTATAACATTAAAATAATAAACAGTTATACACAAAATGATCTAAGTGGTTTAACTTTTAAATGTGAAAAATTTATTTAACTTACGACGAAAAACTAAATAAAAATATAAATACAAATTCAAATAAAAATATAAAAACTAATATTTAAATTTTTTTACAAAATATATCAAAATCTAAATATATTATTAAAATATTTCTATATGATTTAAAGGTAATATATATAATAAATTAACAAATTTTCTATTAAAATAAATATATTACCATAAATTCTGCTAAAGTCAGCAACGGCAGATTGCTGCTATTCTTCTCTGTCGGCTGATGTCTTTCAGCAACCGGAAGTGGCTGGTTTCGAACGATGATGGAAGGGCTGGCTGGGAAAGACCTAGAGTTGTTAGCCACAAACAAAACTGGAGCTGGCTGAAAGCTGGAACCTGGAACCAAGAGCTGGAAGAACTGAACGGGAACGAGCTTGAAAAGGAAGCTTGAGATCGACACTGGAATATGCAACTGATTATCAATGCTGGAAGAGGCAGCCGATAAACAATGTTTTTTTCTCTGTTTTCAGCTTCCTATTCGGCTGCTCAGTTCTCAGCTCTCTGTTTTCATATATCTTCGTCGCGCCAGAGATGAAATAACTCTAGCGGCAGCTTCACAACCTTCACTGTAGATAATATATATATATATATATATATATATATATATATATGGATAGGTTTTAATTTAATATATGAATTTGTACCTAATATTGTTTTGGGTTACATTTAACACAAACACAAGTCAACTGTAAAAAGAGGAAAATATTATCCCATGATGATTTTATATTAATTTTTTTTAGGAAATTAAAATGATAACAAATTAATTTAACTAAAAATTTGGTTTTTGCAGTGAAGCTTCATTGGAGTTCAGCAAAAGGACAAGAGAAGTAGCAACTGAACTAATAAGAGCAATATCAGAAAGCTTGGGTTTAGAGCCAAATTACATTGAAAAAACAATGGAATGGAACCAAGGATTGCAAATATTAGCAGCAAATTACTACCCAGCTTGCCCACAACCAGATCTTGCTATTGGAATACCTCCTCATACAGATCATGGCTTGATCACTCTCCTAACTCAAAACCACATGGGTGGTCTTCAAGTCCAACACAAAGGCCAATGGGTCAATTGGAATGCCCTTCCCAATTCTTTCGTTGTTAACCTTGGTGACCAAATGCAGGTAATTAATTAATTATTTTTAGCAAATGATATATGATGTGATTCCAATATATAATTTAAAACCAAAAACAATCAATCTTCCAATATATAATTTATTATATGCATATAATTAAATTTTTTTTTTGTCTTAAAACGTTAATAATTAAAGCTACTATATTTCATGTAAAATTAATTATCTTATTTATATTAAATCGTAGATATTAAGTAATGATAAATACAAAAGTGTGTGGCATAGAGCCACAGTAAATAACAAAGCTACAAGGATATCAATAGCAGTGCCTCACGGACCAGCATTAAACAAAGTAGTGGTTCCAGCACCAGAATTGTTAGAAAGAGAAGGACAAGCACCAATTTACAAGGGAATGTCATACAAAGACTACATGGAACTTCAACAGAGCAGCACTGCCTACATGAAGCCTTGCCTTGATTTCATACGAATCCAGTTTAATTAATTAATAATACGCTTAAATAATTATCATTAGCCACCGAACTTAATTGCTAAACATATATTATGCTTTCTATTTTTCATTTTAACTCAAAAATAAGGAAGGAAAAATGATAATGTAGTTGATGCTTAAATGCTCCATTAATAGATATGCAGCAAAAGAGACCATACTTCTTTTTTAAAGCCCAGTTGGTATTGTTGGAGATTAATGTATGCGTTGCCTTAAAGTTGTGGGGTCGAGTCCTATCAATAACGTTGTATGTTTTACTTTCATGTTTTGTTATACACTCCGACTATGTGAGTGACTATTTATCATGTTTTTATTTCCAACTACTAGTTCATATTTGCTTCATCTATGCTAATGAAATCTTGATATTACATTATAAGTTTTCTTATTATTTATATTTATTATAAGTTTATGATTTATAATTTTGTGCTCTTTTTTTTAATTCAAAATGATTAAAAATTCATGTTATTTTTCTACTTGAAAATAAGTAAACTTTGCCAATGATTTTTTTTTTGTTTTTTTGGGGTTAAGTGTTGCAATACTATCCATTTTTATTATGAATTAGAATCATTTATTATTATTATTATTATTATTTTTTGAGATAAACCAAAGGAATTCTAGTTAATAATCAATCAACATCTAAGGATACATCAGGTAGCAATATCAAATTGAAAGTAGACATCAAAGTATCAGAGAAGTTTTCAAAAATAGAAGTTACATCACTAGGAGAAGAAAAGTTATCAACATCACTCACTGTGGCGAAAAATGAATTTTGAATGCTAGCTTGCTCGATCTAACAATCGCCAACTTTAATAATGGTTTATCAAAATGATTCAAAGACTAATAATCAAAATTCACATCCATAAATCCCATAATAACTTTCCAACATTGATCACACAGAAAACTCGCAGACGTATAACGCATTTTCACAAACACCATTGCCTTGAGAAAACATAAGAAAAAACACAAACACGAACTACAATTGTTTTAAACACACAACTACACACGTACAAATTACTACACGACCCACACATACAAACCAACATCCAAATCAAACTGTTAAATTTCCTCCCATATCGGCAGGAGTACGGTAACACTTATGTTTATAAGTTTGAATAATCTTTAACTCAATGAAATCTTATTGAATTTAGTTAGGTTTGAATTTCTAATATGATATCAAAGTTGGACTTAGTTTAATCGATAACTTAAGTTTTGTCCTTAACAGTCTCACCGTGGTTTTATGAGACCACATATGTCCGCGTAGAGAGGGATTGTTACGTTTCTTTCGGTCCTACATCGGTTAAGAGTTCAGTAGTAGTATTGCTTATAAGTTTAGATAACGTTTAACTTAATAAGATCTTATTGAGTTGAATTAGATATGAGTTTCTAATACAAACAAACCCGAGTAAAAATCGTACCACTACAGAGGAGATTCACTCTAGACAACTACAACCAACATCCACCTACCGCAGCCAGCTCCACCAGTAGAGTCCCAATTAGTAGAGCCAACCACTAGACCCTAGAAAAATACCCACCAGGCAGTGAGCCTCAGTAACACCGAGTAAGATAACCCACCAAACACCCACTGAACCATAGTGCCCACAACTGTCACAATACAGAATGATAATAAAGGAGAACCATGAAAGGACCAGTAGGTGACGAGTTACCTACTGGGAAAAACTAAAAAAACATAAAGAAAAATGCCTAATTCCAATGAAAAAAGAACAATAAACCCTATAAATCAAAAGTCTTACTTGCTCATAAATAGCTACATTTTCTCATCAAATTCAAATTAGGTGAATTACGTACTTCCACAAAGGGATCGAGTGATGAACTATGTATTTTGACACCTCAATAGTATCAATTAACAAAGTATCCAAGTTTTAAAGATAACCAAATTCTTTTATAAAAATAAATAGAGACAAAATCAACATAGGCTAAGGTTGAAGAAAGAACCAGAAATAGCCATTACGAAGTCGCAACTCCACTAAAAATGTCTCTCCATAAGTTCATGTCGGGAAGCCATACTATTGTCGACGGTAGAAGCGACAACCTCTGTGGTAAAACTTCGAGAAAATAAGCCCAAAAGAGTAGTGAGAACTGAGCAAATCTCTGATAATGGTTGGCTCCTTTACTTTTATAATTACCTTGTGTTTTTTTCTTGCGAGACTAACTGGTGTTGGAGGAAAGACAAGATTGGTTAGTGTTGGAGGTGAGGTGAGGCGAGGATGGTTGAAAAAAAATGATTCTCTTAACTTTGTTTCTCTAATTTCCTATTATCTTTTCTCTATTATTTAATATAAGCTTTAAAAAAATAGTTAATGATCAGAGGAGATTCATGAAAACTAGAAAAATACTAGATAATAATAATAATATATAAGGAAAAAAAATGAAGAAATATAAAGAGATACAAGCATGAGATTTTTGTCTTTTAAATTTTTTTTAATCTAAGATGAGATTTTGTCTGGTCGAAGATGAATGAGTTATTCTTTTAAGTTGTTTATCAAGCTTATGACATATAATATATACATTTTATCTATAAAAAAAATAAAATATTTAGTAATTTTTAATCTTTTTTTAATGTCAATATTAAAAGATACATATAACGATAGAGAGTTAACTATTTCTTACGATATTTTTTAACTTAAAAGAAAATTATAAAAAAAATTTGTATATTTCTATAGTTTTTTCACTTTAAAATTTTATACTTGTATTTTTATATTTTATTAATTTTTTAAAATAACAAAAACTTATAAGATCCTATTGAACTTTTTTATAATGTTCAATGATTAGTTCGAACTAAAATAAAATATTTTCGTGGGTTCACTAAAAGCTAAGAATGGACAAAAAAATCGCAGGTTTGGTTATCCGAACCGACGTTAAGTCTTTACCCGATAAATTATGGATATGATTTCGGATATAAATCGAACATAAAGTAACAAATACGATTCAATTACAATTATATTAAAAATCATATTTGTTTATTCTCGAAATTAATTATATTTATTTAATTAATTTATATATTTAATAAATTAAATTATATCCTAAATTATTACCGATTTTTGAATGATTTTGAATATAGATTTTATAATTCAATTCAGAAACGATTTTTTCAAATACCGTCCCCACCCGAAACATGCACATCCCTACTAAAAGCTTACCCCAAATATTTCATTGTATTTTTTGACATTAAAATCATAGAGTAAGAGGTGCAATGCAATGGCATTACTAATATTGAATGTGATGGTCTGAATAGAAGCTGCTTCTATCGTGTAAAAACTATTTGTATATGATTGTTATTTGGGCATCACTGATTTTTGCTTCTTTAACGATTAAAAAAGAATTAATATTAAAAAAAAGAATATAATATGAAAAAGGTTGATTTTTTTGATAAATAAAAAAAAATTATAACAACAAAAAATATGTCTCACAATTCAATAAATGGGTTTTCTTTTGTTCTTGTGAATTTTATTTTTGTAATTTTTAATTTTAATTTTCAGAAGAGTTTTAAGATGGGCTAAACATCTCTACTTAAGTGTGTCATATGGGCTTATGTCCTGAATTTTTATCTCAAAAGGTCAACTGGATTGTAGCCCAGGTGATCCCCTCATGGTGCTCGGTCCTTGTTCACTTATTTATTTATTTATATAAGATGAATTTATTGTTATATTATTTTTTATTATTAATTTTAAAAATTATAAAAAAACATTAATTTATCCTTAACTCGGTCCTTGTTCACTTATTTATTTATTTATATAAGATGAATTTATTGTTATATTATTTTTTATTATTAATTTTAAAAATTATAAAAAAACATTAATTTATCCTTAACCAGTGAATAAAACGTAACACTCAAATACAATATAATAAGGTTGAAAAAAAAGTAAAAATATAAAAATCGTTTAAAATTACCAATATACAATAGAGTAGCCCTAATTCAATCGATTGAACTTACCCTAATTTCACCATCTTTCTTCCACGCCAACGCTGCCAGTATAAAGGAATCCATCGCTATTGCAGGCAGCAGCTGGCTAAGCTCCATGGGCGCCATTCACTAACCCAATATTGGTCTCTACAATCTAGTCCCCCACTCTCTCGCCGTTCGCTGTTCTTCGTCGCTCCATTTCTTTTCTTCTTCTGTAATATATGCAAGATACCTTTCTCATACTCTTTTTTTTTCGGTTATTAGCTATTCGTTTAAAAAAATGATTTATTCTTCGTTAGGTTTCATGTTTCTTGCAAATCAATGAAAATATTTCTCAGTTTTTTTTAGATTAGGTTTACTTTTGGGTCATCGGTTAGTCGTTTTCAATAATCTGCCACCTTGTATCAAACTATCATATCGGCTAGTTTAGTGATCTAATATGAGTATATATGTACCTTTGAATCAGTCAAAAGTGTTATTATGAACTTTTCAATTATTTTTCCTAGTTTTGTTTAATGCTTGAAATACTTCATGAATTTTTGAAAACTTGTAGTTTCTCACCTCAATGTATCCTTTGTTCAAGTTAATTTTCAAAAACTTGAAATGCATAGGTTAAAAATTTAGTTTTTCTTTTCTTTTTACTTATTTAGATTTAGTCTAGAATAATTCTAATGCTTATTTTTAATAAAATTTACACCAATTGATCAAGGGCTTCATTTTTTATTGTGGCATGGGGCCTCCCACACTCTTGAGCCGCTCTTGTGTATCATTTTTGTATGGATTTAATATGTTGCAATTTTTCTTAGTAATTCAATACAGTGATGCTTAGAATGGTATATATTTGAGAAGCTTTTGATGGACTGAATTGTTTCAAAGTCGTAATCTGTCAACTTGATCGCCAGTCGACAACTTTGAATCATATTTTGCATAACGAATTCATACTTGAAACTATATCTTTCCTTCTTGAGTACATATGTTTACTCCCCATTAATGTTGATGGGCTTATTTACTTCTACATTGGTAGATAAATTTTCTGTAAATGTAGTTTTTCATTGAATATTCTGTTACTATGACTTTCTTTGTTATTTTTCAATCAAAATGAGCCCCTTTCATTTAAATTTTAAAAAATGAGATCAGAACCCATTATCCAATGCCAGGGAAAATTTGTATGGTAGATAGCTAACTGCTCTTAACTTTTGCCGTTGCAGAGAGGTTGGTGGGGTAGAAATAAAGACAGGAGCTTTTAGGGAGGCCAGAAGTTATGGGTGCTGAAACCACCATGATGGAAGAGAGACTAGAAGAAAAAAATTCACGAGCTCTTATAAAACAGCTAGGCTCATGCAATAAAAGCAGCCGAGACAGAGCACTGAAAGTTCTGCTTTGTACATGGCTCCCTTCTGAGACCGATGTCCCAGACGATACCATGAAGAAGCTGTGGAAGGGCCTTTTCTACTGCATCTGGCATGCTGACAAAGTGCCTGTGCAAACCGAACTCATTGATCGGCTATCTTCTGTGCTGCCTAAGCTTCATCTTTCTCTTTCACTTCATTACCTATCTGTCTTCTTGCTCACCATTCGCCGTGAATGGATAGGCATTGATGCTCTCAGGTTAGACAAGTTCTATCTCTTGATTCGTAGGTTCCTACACAATTTTTTTGTTTTGATGAAAAATAATTCCTGGGATTTGGAGCTCTCAAACCGTTTGATGAAGATTTTGGAGGAAAACACTTTCTTTGCTGAGGATAAATTTCAGGGTAATGGTGTTAATTACCATATTGCTTCTGTTTTTCTTGAAGAACTAAGACCTTTCCTTCCTATTCACTTAAAAGTTCTTCATGTTCTCTTTACGCCTTTTCTTTCTGTTATGACGAGATTGCCTGACAAGATATTAATGGGAAAGGTTAAATCAAATATGTTTGAAATGTTGCTGAACAATGGGAAGAAGCTTTTGGAGGTTAAAAAATCTGGGGAGGACATTGATTCAAGTGAGGATGCCGTGGTGTTTGGTTCAATAGCTTTGAAAATGGGTTTCTCTGGAAAATTCTATGAATTGGGTTCTTCATCAGAGTGCTGTCAGGGGAATAGGAAAGTGTTGTTTGTTTTGCACGAGGAGTTCTTGAAGTTGGAGAAGGATTTGATCTCATCAGGGATTGATGTTTCATTTCCTAATGTCATTGTCTGTGAAGAAGATGAAGTGCCAGAATTGGTTCCTATTGCTACTGAGGATATGCAAATGGATAGTCTAGAAACTTCACAGGTTGATCAAAATGTCAATGGTGGGACTGGCAGCAAGTGTTTGAAGAAGTGCAGGAAGGGTGATAAAGCATCTGGTAGCAATGATAAAAAGGCTAAAAAGAAAAAGAGAAAGAATGTAGTTTCTGATTCTGGCCTTATCCAAGAGGACTATAAGAATGAAGTCATTGCAAAGGATGGGAAATTATTAAACGAACAGATTACTGGTGACAACTTAATACCAATGAATGAATCCGTGATATCAAACCTCCAGCTGCAGTTTGAGAAGATTGCAGCTGAAGCTGGGATGGATGATGAAGTTATAAGTGCTTGTGATTTGCCCAAAGTTACTGTTACTTCCGTCTCTAAGAAAAGAAAAAGGCGGAAGAGTACCATTGAGAAGCAAGCTCAGGATCCTGAGCAGAATGGCAATGAGGATGCTGAAGGTGGTATGACTGCAAAGAGCGGAGAGAAGAGTGCAAAGAAAGTGAGATTTTCGATGAAGAATAATTTGGTATGGAAGCCTCATAGTCCTTTACCTCCACAGAGCTTGAGGCTGCCTCCTTCTGTCACTCCTAGAGGGAGTGCGCTTAAGAAAGGTGTACCTCCAGGCCCCATTGAGGAGAACCCTACACCTACCCGAAAGGCAAAAATGAGAGCTGTTTCTGCGAAGAAGTCTCGGAAGGTCATCAAAAGGGTAAAAACCATAAAATCTCATTCTGCTAAGTAGGTTTCATGTGTTATGTCATCAGTAGGAAAGATATTCTGCTGCTGTCTGTGATGTTTTTAATTAAAAATTTTGCAATCTTTTTTGTTTTTATAATATAATTTGCATCAACTCTATTTGATATTTCAGTCCATCCTTGCACCATTAATATTGGTTTATTAGTCAATGAAATCTTCAGGCAATCACGGTTATTATGAAACTTTTCCAGTTCTCTGTAGTGTTATTTATTTGAATGTGAAATGTTAGCAATGAAAACTTTAGGAGTGTATTCATTTCCCTTTTGGATTCATTCGTGTATTGATTATTAATTTTTCTCTGAATGAACTATTCGCGAAACATCCGAAAATTACTCAGGGATTTAAAAAATTGTTAAAAATGTATTTTTTTTGTTTTTTGTTTTTTGATATTTTGAATGGAGGACAGGGAGAGCCCATTAAGCCAGAGAATGTGAAGACTTGTTGGATGTAAACCTAGCCCACAAAGGGCTAGTTTTTTTGTTTTTTGTTGTTTTTTTTATTCAAATAATATCTAGGGATAGATTTGAACTAGAATATTGCCTAGAAAATACCAAGCTTTTACTAACTGTATTATAAAGCTGGCTGGCCATGAAGGGTTCTTGTCAATTGGAGCATTAATAGTATCCACCTTTTGAATCCCCAACACAATCCATTTTCTTGTTCCTTTGAATGGCAATTTGATCAGCCCATTTCAAGTTTATTTAGAGTCTTCGACTGGCCATTTTGAAATCTAGATACATGGAAGGATTTGCATTTATCCAATTGCACCTTTAATAAAATGGAAAAAAGAAACTAAAGTGGAACACGTTTTCGTTAAAGATACAAGTGCTGTTTGGTTCCAAAAACTTATCTCAATAAGGAAGAGGCTATAAAGGGAATAATTCATCATTATGGTGTCACTGTTGTATTCTCTTCAATTCCATTATTTTGCATCCTAAAACATATCATTTATTTCTCTAATTTTATATTTAGTTTATTTATTTATAAAAATGGTTTTAAAAATATATATTTAAAAATATTGAATTTACTTTTAAAAAAAATTATCATGAACTTTCTAATTAGGGATGGGATAAAAGACGATAATATTATCATAATTTATATTTGTAAATTTTTTAGTGTGATAGAACAACAATAAATGATAAAAATACTATCACCAATATTTCATTCATATTTTTTTATCCATAATTCTTTGTCTAAAATGATTAATGTATATCTTTTATAAATAAAATAATTAATAAATATTTTTTTAAAATTAGAGAATTAAACAATATTTTTACTTTAAAAAATAACTTTCATCACATTTAGTATGGGAACAAAGGTTAAATATCCCACTTTATGCTATTTCACTTTCGGGACAACTTAGTCATCGAGGTTAAAAAGAACATGTATATTTTTTATGATATTTAGAAATTCACATTCCTACACATTCGTGTACATTGTAAGAGTTTGAACTCACTTGTCACAGTAAATTGATCGATCACAATTAACATGTATTGTATAGATTTGTCACACTTTATTACATATGGGATTTATATATGACAAGAAAATTTCTTGTCACGACTTAGTATATGTATCGTTTAGTACATATGGGGTTTATATATAATCAACTCATCATATATTGATGGGTAGTTATTTAACATAATTTTTTAAAAAATAAGTTTTTATGTTCGAAATTACCTTAA
Source organism: Hippophae rhamnoides (assembly GCA_033030585.1). NCBI lineage: Eukaryota > Viridiplantae > Streptophyta > Magnoliopsida > Rosales > Elaeagnaceae > Hippophae > Hippophae rhamnoides. Next base: position 71,209,787 of record CM065429.1, on the reverse strand, counting down.
AAAATCTAATACCTCAAAATTCTGGATGTATAATACATATTCTATAATATATTTTTTTGGTTTAATCTGCAATCTAATATTCACTAATCATTCTAAATTATGTCGTTAGGATTGAGTGACTCGAACATCATTAATGACTCTTCTCCACTCTTATTTATTAGATATACAGAAACATCATTATGATTTTTCACCATTATATATATTGAATTTAATGATTATATTTAATTACCTATTGAGTTTCGTAAAAAAAATAAATTAAATCTTGATTTTTAATATATTGACAAACTAGTTTTCTTTAACGTTAAAATTACTCCTTCAATTTATGTTACTACATCCATAATAGTTGTAGGTTTGAGTTTTTTTATAAGAATAATAATTAAAAGAAAGGTTCATAAAAATATATCGGAGAAAAAAAAAATTCTTTAAGAAAAATATATGATACACTAAATATAAAAGGAGATGTCATTTTCAAAAGCCTAATAATGATCTCGCTAGTCTCTGGTTGCATTATAATTTGTCCAAATGGATATTCGTAAAGAAATAAATTCCACGTACCTAAGATAGTTTCCCAAATCAAAATAGAACAATAACATCAAGATTTTAGCGTGGAAAAACCTTTCAAAATGAAAGTAACAACCACGGGACCCGTAGCCACTTAAATTTCCACTACAATAAAATGTGATTACACACTTCACCTTTAGGTAGATCTCTCATAAAAATACAACAAATATGTATCTTTAATTTGTAGGTAAAACTTTACAAATTAGCTCTCTTAATTTTCCTCTCAAAAACTCTCTTAGAAAACTCTCTATTTTCTTTTTCTCCACTTCTGATATATTTTTGAGATTAAGGCTAAGGCCTTTTATAAAAGAAATGAATCCTTCAAACAGCCTATCATTTTTTACTTCCTCCTTTTTTTTTCTTCCCACAACCGGTGCCATCTTTGTTGAAGATTGAATTTTATGTCAATCTTTGCTGCTGTTGTTGGCCCATATAATTGGACCAACAAATCTCCCCCTCCACCTTATGTGGGACATGGCTCTTCCATACCTGCAATCGTTCTACAGATAGTAAGCTTTTCTCTAGTCACGATCTTTGTCATCATATCTGCCCCGTTATCATTGGTGTGAACCTTCTCAACTTGCAATAGTTTATGTTCCAACACATCACGAATCCAATGATACCTTACGTCGATGTGTTTGGATCTTAAGTGGAAGGTTGGGTTCTTGCTAAGATGAATTGTGCTCTGACTGTCGCAATAAAGAACATATTTTTTTTTGTTTCTGATGCAATTCTTGTAGGAAATTTTTCATCCACGGGATCTCCTTACAACCTTCAGTGATTGCAATGTACTTTGCTTCTGCGGTACTTAAGGCAATACACTTTTGTAATCATGATTGCCATGAAATAACTCCCTCTCTAAATGTTATTAGGTACCCGGATATAGATTTTCTCGTATCTACGTCGCCAGCCATATCTGAATCTGTATATCCTTCTAATACAGGTTTATTATTACCAAAGTATAAACAATGACTGGAGGTTCCTCTGAGATACCTCAGTATCCATTTGACAGCTGCCCAATGTTCCTTTCTAGGATTTGATAGGAATCGGCTCACAACGCCAACAACATGTGCAATGTTTGGTCTGGTGCATACTATAGCGTACATTAGGCTGCCAAATGCCGATACATAAGGCACCTTGGTCATCTCTAAATTATCCTCCTCACTTGAGGGACATTGACTCACATTAAGTTTGAAATGGCTTGCAAGTGGACAACTAACAGGTTTAGCTTTGCTCATGTTGAATCTTTCAATAACCTTTTCAACATAACGTTTTTGGGAAAGCCAGATCTTTTGCTTTTGCCTACTGCGGGTAATCGTCATGCCAAGAATTTGCTTGGTAGGTCCTAAGTCCTTCATTGCAAAGGACATGCTCAACTCCTTCTTTAACTTTTTAATCTTGTCAATATTTTGACCCACAATTAACATATCATCAGCATAAAGCAAAAGAATAATAAAATCACCATAAGAGAATTTCTTGATAAAGACGCAGTGATCAGTCGTCATTCTATTGTATTCATTTTTCTCCATAAATGAGTCGAACTTTTTGTACCACTACCTTGGTGCTTGCTTCAGACCATACAAGCTCTTTTTTAGTCTGCATACCAACTTCTCTTTGCTTTTGACTTGGAAACCTTCGGGCTGTTCCATATAGATTTCCTCATCAAGATCACCATGTAAGAATGCAGTCTTTACGTCAAGTTGTTCAAACTCTAGATTAAGACTAGCTACCAAACCAAGAACAACTCGGATTGAAGACATTGTAACTACTGGTGAGAATATTTCATCGAAGTCGATGCCTTTCTTCTGCTCGAATCCTTTCACAACCAATCTTGCTTTGTAGCGTGGTTGCGAGCTGCCTTCTTCACTTTTGATTCTGTACACCCACTTGTTCTTGAGAGCTTTTCTTCCCTGTGGTAGTTTCATCAGGCCAAATGTGTGGTTCTTATGTAGAGATTTCATTTCTTCATGCATGGCTTTTAACCACTCAGTCTTATGCTGATTAGTGATAGCTTCATCATAACTCTCTGGTTCTCCCCCTTCAGTGAGCATCATATACTCGTTAGGAGAATATATACGACTTGGTTGTCGTACTCGGGTGGATCTCCTTATCTGTACTTCTCGTTGGACTTGTTCAGAAACTTGTTTTGGTTCTGAACTGCCAGCTGGTGGATTGACATCATTAGTATCTGGTGTAACTCCCCCGTCATCAGGATTTATTGGTGGAGAGACTGGGTCTAGATTAACTGGAATTTCATCTGACTATGGTTTCTCGAATTTCTCAAAATCCTCGATTGTTTGGTCTTCAAGAAATACCACGTCTCTGCTTCTGACAATCCTTTTGCTAATAGGATCCCAAAGTCTGTAGCCAAATTCTTCATGGGCATATCCCATAAAGATACATTGTTTCGCTTTTCCATCCAACTTGGATCTCTCATCTCTTGGGATGTGAACAAATGCTTTGTAGCCAAATACTTTCAAGTGTTTGTAAGAAACATCTTTCCCCGTCCAAACTCTTTCCGGTACGTCGTAGTTCAATGAAACTGATGGAGAAAGGTTGATTAAATCGAATGCTGTCCTCATTGCCTCCCCCCAAAAGGAGTTTGGCAGTTTTGCATTTGAGAGCATACATCTGACTCTTTCACAGATGGGTCTATTCATTCTCTCTACGACACCGTTGTGTTGAGGTGTCTTTGGTACTGATTTTTCCAACCTGATGCCAAAACTTATGTAGTACTCCTCGAATGGTCCACGATACTCACCACCATTATCTGCACGTACACACTTCAAACATATGCCAGTTTCTCTCTCCATTTTTACATGAAACTGCTTGAAAACTTCATTCACTTGATCTTTAGTTTTCAAAGCAAAAGTCCATACTTTTCTAGAATGGTCATCAATAAAGGTCACAAAATAGTGAGCACCTCCTAATGACTTACAACTCATTGTACAGACATCTGTGCGTATTAAATCTAAAATATTTTCCTTTCTAGATGGTGCGAGACTACGAAATGCATCTCTATGTTGTTTTGCTATAATACAATCAACACAAGTTTGCAAGGGTGTTACTTTCATTCCTGGAAAGAGCTCATTTTTGGAAAGAATTCTGAGACCTTTTTCACTCATGTGGCTGAGTCGCTTATGCCATAGCTCGGTAGGAACTTCTTTCCTTGTGGCATTTATTTCTCCTCTACACAGTCTGGCTTCTATGATGTAGAGTGATGTATCTTTCTTGCCTTTAGCTATTACCAGATTACCTTTGGTGAGCTTCCACTTTCCTTCACCAAAATAATTATTGTATCCATCATCATCAAGCATACTGGTAGAGATTAAATTGAGGCGGATATCATGAACATGCCTCACATCTTTCAGAAGTTATCTGCATCCAAGATTAGTCTCTAGATAAATATTTCCAATTTCGACATTTTTTGATGCATCATCATTTCCCATCCTTACATGTCCAAAATCACCTTGAGTGTAGGTTGAGAAGAATTCCCGTCATGAGGTGACATGATAGGAAGCGCCTGAGTCAACTACCCAAGTAGGGTCTTGGCATGCAAGATTGACATAATCAGCATCTCGAACAATGACAACTTCTTCAATGATAGTTGTGGTGTCATTTGTTCGGGTTTCTACTTCTTGATTTCTGGATTGTTCCGCCTTTAACCTTCTACATTCTCAAATGAAATGTCCAGACTTGCCGCAATGATGACACTTCATGTCATACCTTGATCTAGACTTCGACTGTCCTCTTTGTTGACTTTGGTTACGGGAATTTTTACTTTTACTTCTCCCCCGCCATTCTTGCTTGCCTTGTTTCTGTATGATAAGCACTTCAGTGTCAAGAGTATATCCTTCATCTTTTTGTCGAGACTCTTTGTTTAACATTCTGTCTTTTACCATATCCATGGTAAGCTTACCGTCAGGAGTTGAGTTGCTAACTGACACAACTAGAGTATCCCAACTTTTTGGTAGAGAACTCAACATCAACAACGCTTATAGCTCGTCATCTACAATCATCTTCATAGAGTTGAGTTGATCTACAATGACTTGGAACTCACTCATATGTTCTGATATGCTGCTTCCGTCTCTATACTTCAAATTGACTAATCATCGCATCAAATTTTCTTTATTCTATGCGGTTGTCCTCGCATACATTTTCTCCAACTTTTGCCAAAGAACATAAGCATCGTGTTCATTAGCAAAATTTTGAAAAATGCTTTTGTCGATTCATGGTCTGATTTGAGCAGCATACTTTCGGTTCAAAACGGGCCATTCAATGTCTACATCGGTTACTTCTTTCTCCTTCGACATTATAATTGGCTTCCATAGATCTTTAATGTATAAAAGATCCTCCATCTTCGGCTTCCAAATTGCATAATTAAATGCGGTCAACTTTATCATATTACCTGTGCTCTCCTTCGTTTGAATCGTCAATCAATTTGTTTCGCCGAGCTTGGTACTTTTCTGACAATGAATAGTACCGATAAATAGTGCTTCCAAATAGTACTGTGTGAATAGTACCACCGAATAGTATTTTGTGAATAGTACTTATGAATAGTACCGTATATATGAATAGTGCTCTATGAATAGTAACTTTATTGAATACAACCAAGGCTCTGATACCATTTTGTTGGAAAAAATGGATGGTTGTAAAGAAATAAATTGCATACACCCAAAATAATTTCTCAAACCAAAATAGAACAATAACACCAAGATTTTAGCATAGAAAAACCTTTCAAAATAAAAGTAACAACCATGGGACCCGTAGGCCACTTAAACTTCCACTACAATAAAATGAGATTACATATTTCATCTTTAGGTAGATCTTTCACAAAAATACAACAAATATGTATCTTCAATTTGTGGGTGAAACTTCACAAATTGACTCTCTTAATTTTCCTCTCAAAAACTCTCTTAGAAAACTCTCTGTGTTTTCTTTTTCTACACTTCTGATATATTTTTTAGATTAAAGCCAAGGATTTTTATAGAATAAATGAATTCTTGAGACAGCCTATCATTGTTCTCTATTTTCTTTCTTTTTTTCTTCTTCCTATTGTCGTGACAGTTTTGTTTAAGATTGAATTTTATGTCTTTAGTGGTCTATTTTCCCACATAATTTGAACAACATTATGAGATTCTATTTGAATATTTTTTTGCAATGTGATATAAGATATATAGTTCCTATATAAGTATATTGTTTTAAAACATACAATTAGAATAACACTAAAATTAAACTTAAATAACATATTATTAATAAATAATTTATCTTCAAGTCAGAAGCATTTTTCATTGGGATTAGGTTTAAGAAAAGAGAAGGAGTTTATTCTCCCAATACAAATCAAAGTGCCATGTGATAAAAACAGCTTTTCTTTGATACCCTAAAGAGACCACGCCGGTTTGGCTACAATCATGTCATATACTTTGTTATAATTTAACTTCATTTATTATATACAATATTCCTTTTAATATTTTCAAATAATATTATTATGATATAAATTGTTATTAATATTTTATATTTTTTTATGATGATAATAAAAATTATTAGATCAATATCATTATTATTATAATTATTATTTTCCACCCAAAGTATTTTTTTTCTTTTGTTTTAACACAGGAACACTAAAAATTGAATAAATTAGAGATTAACAGTTGGATAAATAGATCTTCTTTTCATATTAAAAATTGGTTTATATTTGGTAATGAGTTTGGGAAGCGGGTTGACCCGCTCGTGCAAACAAACCCTTCGCGTTCCCATAATGATTACTTATAGAATGTATTGTAAATTGCAATAATTCGTATTTATTGTACATAAAAAATGATAAATAAAATAATTCTCCTGACACTTATATAATAGATGATGATTTGATATATTTTATTGGAATATGTGTTATATTTATTATTTTTAAGTATATTACTTACTAAGATGTTATATATATATATATATATATATATATTAAGCGTATAATAAAATATATATAATAATAAAATTATTTATTAATAAAATATAAATTAAATTATGTATGCATGTGATAAAAGCATATTTTTGTTTACCGACTATATATATATATATATATTAAGCGTATAATAAAATATATATAATAATAAAATTATTTATTAATAAAATATAAATTAAATTATGTATGCATGTGATAAAAGCATATTTTTGTTTACCGACTAAAAGAAACTCAAAGTACAGAAAATGCTCGAGAAGAAGTAGATTTCACCGATCACACCACAAACTTTTAAGCTCCTTCTCAAAGTAGAATTAGTATAAACTCGATTTCCATCTCCATTCTCTCAAAAATGCCTTTCAAAACACAACCTTTCCCTACCTCAAGAAATTAGTACTCGTGGTCTCTTGAGTCTTGTGTGTGTGTGTATAACATTACCATAACATACCAAGCTCCTCCTTAACCAACAACATTCACAATCTCTATCCCCTTCTCCACATTATGGAGACAGACAAAGTGGTAGAGACAATTATAGTAGGGAACCATGTAGAGATGGAGACTGAAGGAAAACCCAAAAGTTTGAAAACAAGATTCAGTAGTTTGTTTTGGCATGGTGGCTCTGTTTATGATGCTTGGTTTAGTTGTGCTTCTAACCAGGTTTAATTTCAATCTCATTTCCATTCTTATTTATTTCGTTTTATATAATTAATGGGACTAAACCCATATATAAATTTGTTAAATTGTCTTCTTAATATAGAAAGCTTTGGTGGGTTTATTTAAATTTCAGGTGGCTCAAGTTCTTCTTACTCTGCCATACTCATTTTCCCAACTGGGAATGATGTCTGGAATACTATTTCAGCTCTTCTATGGCATATTGGGAAGTTGGACAGCTTATCTCATTACCATTCTCTATGTTGAATACAGAACCAGAAAAGAAAGAGAAAAAGTTGATTTCAGAAACCATGTCATTCAGGTTTTAATTTCGTTCTCTTGCTCCTTTTATCACTCCCAAGCCTTATCGAATGGTATCGCATTAGTCGAACATTTTTAAAATAAAATAAAAAAATGGGTTTGAGTTTCTTTTCTTTTAACAAATTAAACATATTGCACAAATTTTAAGGAATTTCACATGTGTTTTAGTTTTTAAAATTAAAGTGACTTTTCAAGCAATCTCATAAAGCTTAGCTTGACCTTTTCTGATAATTATGTAGTGGTTTGAAGTTCTTGATGGGCTCCTTGGAAAATATTGGAGGAACGTGGGTCTGGCATTTAACTGTACCTTTCTTCTGTTTGGATCTGTCATTCAACTAATTGCTTGTGCTAGGTATTATCTTATGCCATACACATTTCTGATCCTAAATTTAACTCATTCCTCATTTTTTAATTCGTTTATTTTTTATTTTTTATCTCAGTAACATATATTACATAAATGATAATCTGGATAAGAGGACTTGGACATATATCTTCGGAGCCTGTTGTGCAACTACTGTTTTTATTCCTTCATTTCACAACTATAGAATCTGGTCTTTTTTGGGTCTCCTTATGACCACTTACACTGCTTGGTATCTTACTATTGCCTCTCTTCTTCATGGTCAGGTAACAAATATTCAAACCTTTAAGCATGTAGATAATGTGTTTGATTAAATGCCTAGCTAGTAATAACAGTTGTTAATAACTAGCAATTTTCCAAAGATGAGAAAATATAAGAAATTATACAAGTTGGTTTGTGTGATAGGTTGAGGGAGTGAAGCACTCAGGTCCAACCAAGTTGGTGTTATACTTCACTGGGGCCACAAACATTCTCTATACATTTGGGGGACATGCTGTGACTGTGTAAAACATGCTCTGTTTTAGTATTTGTGTCTTTTTCTTTATTTTTAAAATTTCCACATCTCTATTTAGTTTTACAAGGTTAGTCTTAGGCTCTTAGCATATGAATAAGATTTACAATGAAAAACCATTGGTTATATCTCATCCTGAAAGCTACTTAACCTTCTCTGCTTTGGACATCATCTGACCATGAGTCCATGAGATTTAATGGCCAATCTCTGTCTTAAATGAAATTTTTAATATTATGTTTTTCTTCCATGTAATTACTCGTACGAAATTTCATATTCCCCCAGTGCCCCTGTTAAACGTGGGAAGCAAAAAGGTCCCATATTCTTTACAGTATATCAGTTTCTTTTTCAAATCTAGAAAGCCAATTGTCTTTCTTCTTATCCTTTTAGCTTTCCATAGCAAAGAGAGGTAAAAGGAAAAAAAATGTATACAACTTTTTTCCTTATGAAAGGTGTTAAGATATCAAATTTATGTTATCTGATTATTTAAGATGATGTTTAGAAACAAATCGTTAAATTTTTAGTATTTAAATAACGTTGATTATCAATAAAAGTAATGAAAATGAAATATTTTTTGGAATTTTAATTGGAAGACTCTAGTCTCTCTTGGGAGAATGTGGTTCTCTCGCTGGGAGAACTATAAATCTATCAGTTTCATTTAATTTTTGTTTTTTGATAAATGATATGAAGTAAGTTGTTTCAATTTATCAAAGTCGATAAAAGCATTTGTGTTCAAATCTCAAAAAATTAATCCATTAGATGGAGACCCCATATTTTTTATAAACTTTAAGATAATGTTACCTTTTATAAACTTCCATTTACTTACTCGGTTGATACAAGTACGTTAAAACAGTGTTGGAATAATATTACCGATAACTTGAAATGAACTGCTTGGATTGAGTCGCAAATTAAGTCGCTCTCTTTAAGACATTTTGCGGTTTTGTTCAAATTTGTGCAAGCAAATACAGTCCAGTCGTCCGCAGAATAAAACAACTCATAATTTTTTTCTCTGTCTCGAAACTTTACTGCACTGATGAAGATCAGAATGCTACACCTGGAAAATTTATTGCTCGGAAAACTAAAAGTAATATAGAATTGTTGAAAGAATTTTTTTTCTTAATGAGATGAGTTTGCATATTGTTGTGTAGAAACTGAGAGCTGAGACCCTCTATTTATAGGTTTCAGAAACCGTGTGACCATTATGATAATAACGGTAATGTTTGGGGATGAAAAGCGTAACAGTCATTCTGAGTAATGAAGAAAAACGGTAATTTTCTGAGTAAAGACGAGTAATGACCATTTAATATTTTGAGTAAAAGAAAATAAGGGTCATATTCTGAGTAAAAAAAATAACAGTTGTTTTTCTGAGAAAAAATGTAACAATCATTTTCTGAGTGGAAAAGTTTTTTTAAAAGAAATTTTTTCCAAAAATAAAATGCTATCTCACACACACGAGCTCGCCTCGGTTTGGTCGAGTGGTAGCACGCGTACGTGATATTACATTTACCTAAGTCCTCTCCCCTTCCATAAAAGTGAGTACCTCCAATAGCCAACTCTTTATTATTTATACATCTTTTAAGTAGAGTAAAAAGGCAATGTGGACAAGGCTATACTAGTTTTTTTTTAATAAACATTCATCTTAACATACTATTCCTCTAAGTTGTGTACGTAAAGCCACAAGTTACAATTACCAGTAACGGTTCAAGTTTGTAACTTTATGAATATCTAGTAAAAGAGATGTGGACAAATTAAATGCTGAAGTCTAATGATAATAAATGTGTTTGGCAGGGAGATCATGCACGCTATGTGGAAGCCACAGAAATTCAAGGCCATATATTTGCTGGCAACTGTGTATGTTTTAACACTGACAATCCCATCAGCAACAGCTGTGTATTGGGCTTTTGGAGACTTGCTTCTTGACCATTCCAATGCTTTCTCTCTCGTTCCAAGAACTCCCTCTAGAGACATTGCTGTCATCTTAATGCTCATCCATCAGGCACGTACTGAAAAATCAAAATTATCTAATGTTCAATTAGCCAAATATTGAGCATGTGTTTGCAAATAAATTAAATTAAAATTGTGTATAAGTGTTTTAAATTTGTTGCAGTTTATTACATTTGGATTTGCATGCACACCATTGTACTTTGTGTGGGAGAAACTAATTGGAATGCATGAATGTAAGAGCTTATGCAAAAGAGCAGCAGCAAGGTTGCCTGTGGTCATCCCCATTTGGTTCTTAGCTATCGTCTTTCCATTCTTTGGACCTATCAACTCCACCGTTGGTGAAGAAATCCATGGCCTAACTCCCTCCAAAAGAGCTCTCAAAGAGGAAGGATTGCCATAGACTTATAAGTGCAGCAGAAACCCAATGCTTAGTCGATGTGGGACTTCAACACTCCCCCTCACATCGATTTCCGACCGGGGATATGGAGCGCCTCCCCCTCACACCGGCGCAGGGTTCATCCCCTACAACCGGCCGGCACCGACCGAGTCACTCGATCTCATGAAGAAATCCATGGCCTAACTCCCTCCAAAAGAGCTCTCAAAGAGGAAGGATTGCCATAGACTTATAAGTGCAGCAGAAACCCAATGCTTAGTCGATGTGGGACTTCAACAGTTTGATCAATTCTTGTTAGCTTCACTGTCTATATCATCCCTGCTCTTGCTCATATCTTCACTTTCAAATCCTCTGCTGCCAGAGAGGTACATAACAATTAACAATAACACTCTAAATTAAAAATAATTTTATTTTATACGAAATATGACTTTCAATTTTTTTAAGGAAAAAAGAAAATGTGACAGTGTTGTAGTACATTGTTGTTGTGTGGTGTCTCTTGGAAGAAAAGTTAAAGTAATGGTGAAAAAACAAAAAAAAAAAAGTTGTAGCGTAAGGTCACAGTCTAGCAGATCAAGCCCGGGGCTTTCTCCAAAACAAATAGGAATACTTTCTTTTTCGTCAATGATCTTTTTTGGTAAGTGGGACCTTTTAAGACTTTGTTATTTGTTTTTTAACGTAATTCCCGTAAAAAGCATCAAATACTAGCTTGCAGCATCTTTTTGCTGCATATATATCTGTACAAAGAAACTAATTTTGATAAAAATTTCAACTTTCTATTTATGTAATTAGAGTAATTTTTTAAGTATATTTTACATTTTTAGTTTATGAATAATAAATGCATGAAGTTTGTTGCAGAATGCAGTGGAGAAACCACCAAAGTGTTTAGGAGGATGGATAGGAGCTTACACAATAAATGCATTTGTGGTGGGTTGGGTTTTGGTGGTAGGGTTTGGATTTGGTGGGTGGGCTAGCATGACTAACTTCATACACCAAATTGACACATTTGGGCTATTTACCAAGTGTTTCCAATGCCCTCCTTCACCACTTCCATCACGCTCACCGACTCCTCGACTTCTAAATGCCACTGCCGCTCCACCTCTCCAGGGCCACCCCCACTTTCATCCTCATAGGCCTTGATCTATTCATGTTTTGGTAATTGAAGCTTCTTAGTTACGTGAAAAGTGTGGAGTTGAATTCATCTTTTCTTTTATGAATCTTTATCTCTGTTTTGACCAATGTAGTTCAGGTTATTTGTTGGAGGGATCAAAGAAGGAAAATAGGAGGGAAAAAAAATTAAGAAAAGTAGTTTTAAAATTTATTTGGTACTTTTTGTTGTTGTTCAACATGTATATGGATACTACTGTTTCTCTATGCCTCTCTACTTTCCAAAACTGATTTTTAAAAATTCACGAGTGAATGATGTATTTCTCAGAGCATGGGAACCAATAAATGTAATTAACCTATGTACCATTATTTTTGTTAATTTCATAATAAAAATGAAAGTGTATGAAATATTGAGTCCATTATGTAGAAAACTTTTTTGGGGTACAATCACTAATTATGTATTTACAGGATCAGAAATCATAGCTTTCTTCAAGCAAATATATATATATATCAAAAAAGGCCAAAGTATTATTTTGACTTTTTCATTTTGAATTAGGATTAAGCAAATAATCTAATCAAATAAAATCTAACGAGTTAATCGGAGATTATTGATGAGTTTTGAAGTAAAAGTTATATAATCACCAAATATAGTATATATGTTATGTTGTTATTTAAGATAACAATTAATATATGAGTTTTAAGTTAATCCAGACCGTAAGCTATTTGTGGGCAAAAGATATTGAAAGCGAGAGGTCAAGTAACACAGGCAGATGCAGAAACAGGAAGAGAATATTTTGAAATGACATTGTCTTTATTAAATGTTTCCCATGACAAATTGCATGTAAATGTATAAATAGAATATTTATAAAATTATAGATATAATATATATATAATAAAATTATATAATTTTTAATTATTAAAATAATATATAATAATTTTTAATTATAGATAATATTATTTTTTATGGTACCCATTGTAAATCATAAGTAGGTGAGTTGTTGAAAAATAAAATGAAAAAGCTAACTAAAGGAATCCCAATAATTAAATCATAAAAATAAAAGAAAGAAGAATCTGTGACACAAGAACAAGCTATGGAATTCTTCTAAATATTTAGATGATATAAGTTATTACAAAGGATGAATAAAATGTTGGGTAGGAATCTAATAATATAATATAAATTATACTAGACAACAATTGTAGCCAGGATTACATAGTTTTCCAAGAGTTTCCTTTTTAAGAAAGAGATGGCATATAAGGCTTTTTTTTATTTATATGAAACCATGCATGAGATGCCAAGTAAAGTGATAAAAGCTTCATGACTTGGGAAGATTTGACTAATTTTCTTAGAATAGTTTGACACTTTTTGGACCCAAACAAAAATAATAATAGTAATTAAAAAAAATCACATAAATAAAAATTAACTTTAATTATTTATATAAAAAATACTGTAAGTTAAATAATAAAAAGTTAATTTGAATTATTGTTTTATACGATTAATATATGGGTTAAGTTAATGTTGTAACTTGTCTTCAACCAGGATCATTATTTTTTAAGTTTTTATGGCAATATTGAGTTAATTATTATTATTATTATTATTATTATTATTATTATTATTATTATTATTATTATTATTATTATTAATTTATTGAACCGACTTGTTCGTAAATATGTAAGGCATGAAAATTTATCCTATTACAACTATTCATATTAATGTGATATTTATTATATGAGCATTTAAATATTTATTTGTATATAACAACTTTTATACTATTAACACACAAGTACTCAAGAGTCAAGGTAATAATGCAAATCCATCAAAAGATCGGTAAGAATTGAATAATTATCGATTATTTATAACTATTATTAATTTTATATTTATTTAATTTACTTTATAAATAAGAACTAATATTATATTTATTTTCGGACTTCTTCTTCAAGATTTGAGGATGCATTTTATCGAATAAAATCAAAAAAGGATTGACTCTATTCAATACTTGATATAGACGACAAAAGAGTCCAAGATAAAAATCAAACCATTACGAAATAAAAGTAACCCATAAAACAGAGTACCATGTCCATGTCCATGTCCATGTCCATGTCCATGTCCTGACTACTAGTAGTAGAAAACACCTTTCAAAAATAAATGAGCCAACAAACAAGTACGATACATAAACGATTAGTTAGATTAGGAGTCAACGAGAAGAACCATTCGGGCAATCTCTAGCAAAATGGCCTGAACCACCACAGTTGTAGCAGCTTCTACCGCCACCACCGCCGCCATACCTTCCTCCCCCGCCACCACTTCCATACCTTCCTCCTCCACCACCATCGCCTCCATACCTTCCTCCCCCACCATCGCCTCCATACCTTCCTCCACCACCATCGCCTCCATCCCTTCCTCCACCACCACCATCGCCTCCCTGTTCACAGTCCCCAGCCATGTGACCAGATTCACCGCACTTGAAACAACCATTATTACCGCCTCCATAACCACCACCATCGCCTCCATAGCCACCACCACTGCCTCCATAGCCACCTCTTCCTCCATCATAACTGCCTCCTCCATAACTACCGCTGCCGCGTGATCCCCTTCCTCCTCCACCTCCTCCGCCGCCGCCGCTACGGCTTCCCTGAACTGAAGCTCCCTTTGGTCCGCTCACATCAACCGCCTTAGAACGGCCACCGGAGTCAGATTCCACCTGAAACTCCACCGACTCACCTTCACCGAGACTGCGAAACCCTTCGGTGCGAATGGATGACTGGTGAACAAACAAGTCATCGCTACCATCATTTGGGGTTATGAATCCATAACCCTTCTGGTCATTGAACCACTTCACCGTTCCGCTAAGCCTCTCACCCATCTCTCTCTCTCTCTCAATCAGAATTTCTCTTGCTCTTAGTACGTGAATGGCAGTTTAGGTCTTGAGAGGGTTTATAAATGCTGTGAATGTGAGCTCTTATATTGGATTTTTTTATTTTATTTATTTATATATCGATTCATGGAATATATGTCCTCTTCGGCTGGGGCTTGGGAGATAATAATTTTTATGATAATACGAAAGATATTATTATTATCCATACAAAATTTAATTTTTTTATAAAATATTAAAATAATTAATTTTTTATTTCATATTTTTATTCTTAAATAATTAAATATTTATATTAATTAATAAATTTATCAATTAATTAAACTATTATCTAATAAAATATATTTTTTTTTTCGTTAAATATTTTAGAATAAATAATTAAATAGATTATTTAATTGTATTAACTATTATAAATAGATAAATTTTAACAATATAAAAATAAATTTCATTTATTATTTATTTTTAAAAATACTCGTATGTATACTAAACATGCTATAAATAAATAAAAATTGGAATGATTGTTCGTAAAGATGAAGAAAAAAAAAAGAAAATAAATCAAAAATTAATATTTTTAATATTTTATTCGATATTTTAATGACAATGACATTTAAGTGATATTTAGCGTTATTCTTAATAATTTTGTGATAATTTGATCAAAAGTTATGAATATCACATTTTGATAACAAAGTGTGTAAAAAAGAGATGTCGCGACAATATCAACTATTTCGTTGACATTTTAATTCTTGGTCTATTATATATATTTTTTAATTTTTATAAAAATAAAACATTGAGATAAATATATTTCATTGTTATATGCGTATCTTTAG
Source organism: Hippophae rhamnoides (assembly GCA_033030585.1). Taxonomy (NCBI): domain Eukaryota; kingdom Viridiplantae; phylum Streptophyta; class Magnoliopsida; order Rosales; family Elaeagnaceae; genus Hippophae; species Hippophae rhamnoides. The sequence continues at coordinate 71,194,299 of CM065429.1, read as the reverse complement.
AAGTGTCAAACAAGTTATTATGGTACAACACAACTTATTAAACACTCGATTCATTAATAAATCTGATTGACACATCATAACCAACTAAATATTTAACATGGCATATCAAAATATGTGAGTAAAAAAAGCATCACAATACGAACTATAACATATTAGGCAGTGTCATTATTACAAAACGAATTATTAAAGTCGGTTAAAAATTAATTTTAAATGGAATGATTTAAAATTTAAAGTTATTTCAACGCATGATTCGACTTTAAATTTTTAATTTTTTTATACAAAATTTACTCATTTTTTATTATACTCAAATTAAAATTTGTATTCGATCACTATATAATAGCAAAAAAAAACCAAAATCTGTTTAAAAAATAGTTTAAATAATACAAATAATTAAAAAAATAAAATATTAATTAATAGTAAAAAAATTATCATGATGTTATCCTATATTATTCAATATCATCATATTTTTCTCTTGATGTTATAATATAAAATCTACATATATAATACAAAAAATTATACACATAAATAATAACACATAATAGCAGAAAAAATATGAATAATAAATGTGTATGATTAATAGAATTATTTACAAGAGTAAATGAAGTAACAAAATAAAGGAAATGAAAAAAATAGTGTTTTGTAAATAATAAATTTGTATAAATTTATTGAGTATTTTGCTCAAAAAAATAAGGAATCTAAAAAATAAATTAGAGAGGAAGAAAACTCACTAACCGACGCTCGAATTGGTGGTCGTATGTGACCAGAAATGAGAAAGAGTGGAGGAGAAGTGGAGAAGGTTTTGAGTTTTTGAGAGTTATGCATCGCTTGGAATAATTTCTATATTGGGAAAAAAGAAAATAAAAGGAAATATTCACGTGTGTAACATCAATTCTACGTGTCAACCGACGCTATCCACGTAGTTCGTAGCGTTGCTTATACATCGAACCGACTTTAAATTCATTATAAGTTAATTTTTTTCCAAAAAATGACCATTTTTTGGAGTAGTGTCCAGACACGTTAGTTTAAAATTAAATTCTACTTAAGTATATATTAAATATATGAATATGGTGTAACCTAATAAATAAAATTAAATTCTCACACACAAATCGCATGACACTACAATTGTCCAATTTGGCCATTTTTGACCACTATTTTTGATGTTGCAATTTAAATTTTGCTCTCCTCCACTTATTGATCTAAATCCACCATTTTTTGTGTTTAACATTTAATATTTTCTTCCTTATTTTCTTACATTTTTTCACTTACTAAACACATTTTTCTTTCATTTTCTCACTTGTTTGATTCTTGTAAGTAATTCTATGAACTATTTTGCACTTATTATTGATGTTTTGTATTTATATTTTATTTTTATGAATTTAAAGTTTATTTTTTACTTTTTTATGTATATGATGTGTTATTAATTATTTGTATATATTTTTTTGTGTAATGTAGGTTGTTCATTTTTTCTCAAGCTTGAAGAATACAAGGTATTTTTTATTTATTTACTTTAAACTAATTTTATGTATTTCATGTGTGTGTATATATATTAATTTATGTATAATAAATTATGAAATGTATTGGTGATTAATATATGTATATTTATTGAGTACATATTTAATGTGTTTAATACCCTTAATAAAAAATTAACAAATCTTGAATGTCAAAGTTTAGAATTGAGCATGACTATATTTCTATAGTATAGACTTTTTTAGAACTCATTCGTAGAAATAGTAGTAGTAAAATCAATACCATTCGATGCATGTGTGTTAAATATAAAAATATGAAATTTCATGTTGTTGATAAGGTTAAGTATCACTTTATCTATAATGATATTCTTTTAAGTTATAAATATTTGTATTATCATGGAGAAAGATTAATGATACTTAAGAGATAACTAAGTATGTGCGTGGATTAGATACATCATATCAAAATAAGAACTCTAGGCATCTTGTATACACAAAAGATATATTTAATGTCATGGAAGATGAACTACATAAAGATAACCTTAAAACTTTTAAAATACTTTTGAAAGATGTCAAAAAGTCTTATTCATGATGCAATAAATACACTAAAATATTGAGATTAATTCATGTGTACCATGTGAATGCAAAAAAACGGCTATAAATTGACTCTTAAGTAATTAATATACATTTTTAAACGAATAAGAGGTTTTAAAAACTCTTTCAAACATATTCTCATTGTTTTCTCCTGCTATTTGATTTAAAAAATGTAGGAAGCTGGAAGAAAACTACTAAAAATATGTTGGATTATATCATTTTAAGTTAGTTATAGGGTTTTAAGTCGATTCTAGGATAGAACAGGTTTAAAATTTTAAGTCGATTGACACGTAAGATCGACTTAAAATTTGAAATCAATTGGCACGTAAGATCGACTTAGAATTTAAACAATTGACATATAAGATCGATTTAAAATTTTAAATTAGTTAACACGTAAGATCGAGTTAGAATTTAAAGTTTGTTTATATGTATGATCGATTTAGAATTTTAAGTTTGTTCTATAGTATAATTGACTTAAAATTTTAAGTCGATTCTAGAGTTGAACTGACTTAAAAATATAAATCACCTTATTTTTACTTATTTTAAGTTGATTAAAAATCAACTTTAAAACCTTTTATTGTAGTAATGATAAAGATATAGTCAAACTATTACATGTAATTAACGTGTCTATATTTAATTAGATGTTAAATTTGAAATTTTTATATGTTTAAATTGTTGTTGAACCATCTATCAAGAATACACCGATTAAAGTTCACCATATTAGTGGTATATAATTTTATTTTAATTATTATTTTTTACTTTATTTTTCATATGACACTTTAATAATACCCACATTTAATAAAAGATATAAATTTGATGCAATTTTTTTTATTTTATTAAAGATTTTTTGGTGTTGTGCATCACTTATGCATTTATTGAATATTATTTATAGTATTTGTTTTTACTATTTTCTCTACTATAACCTTAAAAAAATTTGTGATTTTAAGTACTTAAATACATGTTTTAATTTATTTTTTTTGCTCATTTATACTCTGTTCAACTTTTTTTTTCTATCATATAGGAACTTAAAAACTTAACTTATATTATTATTATTTTCAATTGATTAACTTAAAATTAAGATTTTTTCCTCATTTGCATTTTTGGAATTTTTGATGATCATATATAAGAATGGTAAAATTAAAATTGAGATTCATTCAAGTTTTAAATAATAAAATACTCGCTCAACCGTACTTGTAATATTAATATTAGTTATAATAGTGGTAATGGTGATATGAATTTAAGGTGTATGATTATATATTAAATTGTGAGTATAAATTTATATTTTTTATATTGACTTAATCTAATTTTTATATTTATACAACTGAAAAAATTACATACTATGTACTGTTTTCTTATTTTTAGGTATGTAAAATATAATATTGTATATTATATTAATTATAAGAATATTTATATAAAATTTAAATAAATATCCATAAGTAATATACAGTTACATGTAAAGTTATTAATCTTTTAGATAATAAAATAAGAAGATATATTAAAGAGAGTGTAAAATGAATAAAAAATATTAAATATGTGTTTAAGAACTAAAAAAAATGGATAAAAAAATGTTAATGTTTCATTAAAAAAATAGTAAAAGAATATCATAAATATTTTTTATTGAATGCAATGTGTTGTATATATGTGAAAATTTTTAATAAAATAAAAAATTATATCAAATTAATATATTTTATTAAATATATATTATTAAGCTATTACTTAAAAATAAAAAATAATATTAATTAAATTGTAAAATATGATATGTATAAATTTTTAATTAGAATAATTATATATAATACGAGTAAATAATCATTATTAAATTTGTGTCAGTATAACATATTATAAAAAATGAGGTCTTTTTATTTGTTATAAATAATTCTATTTATAGAATCGGAACAACAAAGTTTATGTAAAAGTTTTCAAACACAAATTTCTTCATTTGATATAACCCACCAAAATTTGTGAAACTTGTAATATATTTTTACCAACTTATTCATACAGATAAGGAATTAAGGATTAAGATAAATTAATTTAGACACTATTTTATGTTTTTTTTTTTAAATTATGATACACAAACATGGTTTACTTTTCGACCAAATTAATTCCAATATAAACAATATTTTATATCAATTATGTTTATATAATGAAGTATTTAATATATTATTTCTATATTATAATTTTAATTTATTTCTTGAGTTAGTTGTTAGTGTGATTTTTTTTTATAAAAATATTTAATATATTTTTAAAGAAAGATCTACAATAAAATTGAGAAATAAATAAAAAAGATTGCAGATGTGGTCAATCAGTCAATGAGGTGGTCAAAAAAAGATACGACAAGAGTACCAAGGTCATATCAGTGTGTACCCTATTGTTTAGAAAAAAGAAAAAAAAGGATCATCACTTATCTAGACAAGTCTATAAATATTATATTCTGAAACGCAAATCTGGAAAATTATCAATGATCATTTAAAAGTTTTTGTCTTTTTTTCATGGATATTCTTAACTTTGGTAAAATATCACAGACATTCTTATCGTTTAACTGAGTTAATAAAACGTTAATTTTGAAGAATAAAATTGTATTTTCAATATCTTTAACTTGCTATTTAGATTCAATGACATCATCAGATCCATCTTGGTTGCCTATCCATGGCTGTGACAGAAAACTCACACCTCTTAGGCCCAATTCTATCACCCTTACCACCGCTGCTACCCGAATCACTCCCTACTCAAAGAAGAATGATACCCACCATATTTACATTCCTCCTTAATATCTCTAAGGTTGACAAAGGAAAATGAAATCAAATTATTTGCTAGAAAATGATTCAACCTTTTATTTGAGGTTTATAATCTAAAATTCTTCTATTTGTGCTCAAATAATTCCTCTTTTGCAAGTGGAGTAGGAGATGGTGAAAGATCCACACATTTATTTATTTTTACGGTGTTTGAGAAATTTTGAGTTTAAATGTAAGCTTATTAAATAATTATTATTATAATTTAAATTTTTATTTAAAATTTCAATAAAAATATAATACGATATCAAAGTTAATTTCTTAAACCTCACGAATATCTATGAACTTTACACCGTCGACACTTAAAGCACATTCCGTCCATCCATTTCCCGATGTAGAAAATGAGCGTTAAGAAACTTAAGTTTTATATCGATAAAGAGATAAACTTCCATCATATATATAATCTTAAACAAACTTTTATATCATAATTTAAATTTTGAGGTGGAATTAGGTTCAAATTTAATCGAAATTATTGATTAATAATCTAATCTTGATAATATTATTGATTAATAATTTAATCTCATAGTATTTGACAAATTTTCAAGATGATTAGATATAATTTCTCTAAAAAATTCCAATACTTTGATTATTGTATTTTTTTTCCTCTCATTTTTACTCACTTATGTACTTCATTTTGAAATTTTTTAAGTTTTAATTTATATATATTAATAAATATTAAAATATTATTATAATAGATAATAATTATATAATTTATATTTAATAATTTTTTATATTTTTTACATCATTAACTTTTAATTATTATTTTAGGGATCATAATTATGTTAAATTAATTATTTTTTTCGTGTCAATATCATGTTATATCTAATATCAATTAATAAATAATCAATTAATTTATATTATTTTTAATTAATATTTTTTTTATAAAATTATTTATTAAGTTCGATCAAATTTTATCTATCGTATTAAATTCATATATATCATTCTATTATATTTAATTTATTTGTTAAATTAATTATCAATGTAAGTATCACAAAAATATCATATCATTATTAATAAAAGAATTATTATTGTATATATATATATATATATATTTTATTAAAGTAATAAATAAATTATTTTTTTATTAATATAATAATTTATATTTTATTAAAGTAATAAATAAATTATTTTTTTATTAATATAATAATTATTGTTGTATGTTTAATGAAGTAACAAATTAATTATTTATTTATTTTTAAAATATATTTTATACCTTTATATAAATTTAAACATTAATTTTTTATCTTATCATAGTTAAAAAATTTTCTTTCCTCTCATTTTTTAAAATAAAACTTTTTTGAGTAATAATAATAATAATTAGTTAATTAATATTATTATATACATGTTAAATTTAAATTATCGCACATATATTTATTAGAGTTCAAAACTAGTGTTTTAAAAAAATACTCACGGGTAAAATTAGGGTATCAAGATATATAATTTTTAATATTTTTAAAAATAAAATAAAATAGTCGTCGTTATTATTATTATTATTATATAAATAAATATAAATAATAATTAATATAATTTTAGTTTAATGGTACAAAATAATTTTAATTTTAAAAAATATATATTTATTTTCTTATAACATAAATAAATAGTATATTTTTTAAAACTATTAAAATTTTAAATTGAGGTTTAAAAGTGAAAGAATAACTGAATTATTTATTTATGAATATATAATTTGTTATATTTTAAAAAAATCTTATATTTATCTATCAAATAAAATATAATTTTATTTATTATTAAATAATTTATAACATAAAATTTCATTTTATCCTGTTCCAATATGAAATAAATTATGAATCTGGATTAACTTAATTTCTGAAAAATTTGTCCCGGGTCAAGCTCGGATTTTACCAGTTCCGAAAATAAATAATCAAATAAGTTAAAAAAGAAATAAAGAAATAATGAAAATGGAGGTATCGAAATAGCAAGAACGTTAATTTATGGTAACGATGAACAAACAAAGCCAGATTATATACAATTTAGAAGAAGATAAAGAGACATTAAAAAAAAAAGTCAAAATTTGTTAGAATATAAAGATGTTAAAATTGCAAAATATTGATCCAGATCAATAGAAACGTCCTCTTGAACCTCTGGATTGGTAAAGTTCCAATCTACTTTTGGAGTCTGGTAATAGAGTATCAACAGCTAGATCATCAGCCAAAATTGCTTGCTTTGTTGACCATTCTAGCACAATAAGAACCTCTTCCTTAGCAAGTACTTCACTATCTGGAACATGTAATGAAATATAACACAAAAGAATCAAAGCAGAAATTTGAACCATTTGTTCTCCAAAATAAACCAACTGAATCAAATGCTTTGTTCCTCCTCCATCAATAATGGCTTTACAATGATTATCATGAAGATAGTTTTCAGTGCAAGCAAAATTGTTAAGAGCTATCACAGCCTCAGTTGTAACCTCAGGCTCTCTTTCATCAAGTAATTTAACCAATGGTCCAATAATTCTAGTTTCTGTGGCTCTAAAAGTCCTTGCCAAATTCCCTATAGATCGAATACAAGGTATAAGTAGTTCAGAATCAGCCTTTTCAATTATCTTTATTAATTGTTCTACTACTGCTTTGGCTGCAGGGGAAGTTGGCTTAAAAGCAGATCGTCTCAAATCAGAATTTTGTTCGGCTACTTCTGTGATTTCCATTAATGCTAATGCTGAATAATTCTTAACATCTTCAGTACCTTTTTCTATCAAAACTGCAAAACAAAGAAGTGCTCTTGACTCTGTAATGCTACGACAAACACTTAAATTTCCTTTCGCTAATTGCCAAAGAGCTCTTGCTGCCATTGCCTTCATTTGAGCTTTAGTATAAGGGTCTTCATATTCTCTTCCCTTAATGCTAGTCCCAGTTAATGAGACTTGCTGATTTTGATTCTGACTCTGGTGGTGATGTTTTGGGTTGCCATGCGATCCATTATCACTACCTTTACCTCCATGCGTTTGTTCCCCATGACCATGAGTTGGTGGTGTTGTGTATTGGCTTGGCTTTGGATTTGGACCATCTTTTTTTATAACCATAGTGCTATTGACCACATTGTGGATATACTCAGTAGGAGAATGGTGATGACTGCCTAATGGATGTGACATTTGACAATTACTTCGTCTATCATCTTCTCCATTTTCATTTGGGTTGCTATCATTACTCGCCATTATAACAGAGTGAATGGTCATCTTTTGTTTGGTAGCAATTGCATATTTACTATGCTCTTCAATGGTCTCGAAAGCAAGATGGCTCACAAGCAATCTAATTGCGTTGTTTTGTGCAAAATGGTCTTGACATTTTGGATAATTTGCAGCTAATTCAGAAATAGCCCAAGCCACAACAAGTTGAACCTTCATATGGCCATCTTTGAGAATTTTGGAAAATATAGAACCAACACTAGAATTCACAATGCTTTCAACACTTTCTGGGTCACGCCCTAGTAGCCCAATTGCCCTAGCTGCATTTTCTTGACCTTCCATTTTACCTTCTTTAGCCAATTTCAAAAGAGGAACAACCCCACCTTCCTCTATAATGAGTTTACCATAACGATCATTATCTCTGGCCAATGAAACCAAAGAAGCAGCTGCATCAGATCTGTCTTCTAATGAACCCGTATATAGAATTGCAATTTGTTCCCAAATAAGACACAAAATGGGCTCGTTGGCGGCAATTGGGGGAAGACCTAGATACTCATCGTCGCGATCACCAGAGGAGGCTGATACTCGAAGGAGCCAAGAGACATCGCCAATGGAATTTTCGAGTTGCATTGAAGTTTTACGAAATGCTGCGGTCGGGATTATGGTGAATAGTCTTTTCATGATGCCATTGGCTCGACATTTGCAAACTAATGCAAGTGCTTTGTCAAGGACTTGTTCGGTGTCGTCGATGATTCGACGAGTTGGTCGCTCGTATAGATCGTTGCTTGCTCTTGCAGCTTGGCGAAGAAGGGCAGCGAGTTTCTCAGTTTTCGATTTAAGCTCTTGACAATCTTGTTTGAATGAGTGTGCTTCATCGGCGGTTTTGATCACCTGGTCTGCCAATTGTATTGGCCTTGTCAGGATCTCCTTTACAATTGCCGCCATGGCCTTATAGCCCAAAACACCTTCAAAATCAAATCACAAATCAAAATGAATATTATATATCAAAAGAGTAGTGATGTTAAAATTGGTTGCTTTTCTTCTTTTTATGTTTGATAAATTGTTATGTTTTTGGGACTTGTAAGTGTCAAATTATAAAGAGCAAAGAAGTAGAATAAGAAGAGACTTCAAATCCAAAATGGTTGTGTAACTTGTGTTATAATTATGGGATTAGAAATATCATTAACTCAAAATGCTAATTGCATGAGGGTTTTTGATAATTCCAAAACTAAAAAGAAAGAAAATGAAAGTGTATTGTATGAATCATTGCATAGGGTCGTGGTGGAGTTTGGTGGCGCCGCCGGGAGATAGGATGAACAAAGGGATTTATGGTTAAACGGAAATTTCTGCAACATTAATGTTAAAAAAACTTCCATTTTTAGTTTCTGTTTTTATATGTATAATATTTACTCAATTTAGAAGCACAATTCAATGGTCTAAACTTTCTTTCTTGGTTTAGCGTTTCAACATCTTTTGAAATCAAAATAACTTGTTTGACTTAAAAAAACATATGACTACATTGAGGTTTTTATCCTTTTTATAATACTTATATATATATATATATATATATATATATTAATATTTTTATTAAAAAGTATACACTTAAAGAAAAGTTAAATATTTTCATTTTAGTTACATTAAATAAAATTTATTTTTAATTTAAATAAATTGTAATTGAAAAATTGAAAAAAATTAAATAAATATAACAATTTATTAAATAAAAATATGAAAAATAATTATTTATCTTCACTTATTTATGACTATAAAATTAAATTATCACAAAAAATAAATATAACTACATATAATTACTATCTCTAAAAAACAAAATTACATAATAATTAAATTAGAGCACCTAAAAATATTTTAAATATTTATATCAATCATTGTAAATAATAATTTACACTTTGTTTTTTTTTCACTTACCATGTTATGCAAGCAACATAACTTAATAAATTTATTGATAACATTATGAGTTTCAATAGGATGTTAAATAATGTTTTATTTTAATATTTATATTTTATAAAAGAGGGTGACTATTGAGGTCTTATATTTCTTTTTAAAATAACACTCCAATCTTATATTTTTTTTATGATAGTTTAAACCAATTGTTATAAAAAAATGTTTACATAAAAATATATAATTATTTTTAATTTTTATTTAATTTTTCTTTGATTATTTTATTTATAATTTATTCAAAATAAAATAATTTCTACCTAATATAACAAAAAAAATCAAAAAATAAAAAATAAAAAGAAATTTACTTTCTTCTTATGCGATCACTTTTTAATAACAATATAACTAAATTGCTATAAAAATTAAACATACGACATAAGTGTCAATTTTTATAATAAATATAAGACATTAATGATATTCATCTCATTTTATAAATATGCTAGAAGCTTATGTTGTGCTTAGAGGTGAAAGCTTAGAACATGGTTGAAATTTGATTTTTTATATGTTTTTTTATGGATAATTTAAGCATTTTACTTCCATTCTTCATTTTTATAATAGACAACTTGTATTAGATATTTAAATTTTTGTGTCTTATTTGGTTACTTATTGTTATGTTTTTAATTACATATAAGAAGATAATCTTTTTTATTTAAAATAATATTTTAAAATTAAATTTTATGTTCTAATTTATTAGTGTGAAATAAATAAATTTTGTCTATTTTTGTAATAAGAGTTTAGATACTTAATCAAAATTCATGCAAGAATTTACTTTCTCTTATTTTACTTATTATTTATGTAAAATCATTATTTATTCATTATAATTTATAACCATATTATTTTTCATATTTTTATTGTTAGAATTTGCATGACATGAATAATATTATGAATGATTTGGATACGAGAATTAATAAATTTTATTGTTTAAGTCATTATTTTTCATTATTATTTATTTATTTTACTTTTAAATCTTTAAACTCTACGAATAATAATATTAAATGAATGATTTAAATCTAAATATTTAAATTTAAAGATTATAATAAAATTAATATTAAAAATTATAACATAATAGTTAAAAAAATATTACTAAACAAAATGAGTTGAATTTTTTTCTTGAAATAACCCAGAAGGAAGAAATAAAATCGTTTCAAGTTTGATTAATTTTTTTAAATTTATTAGTTTGAGATGTTTATTATTTTGTAAGAATTAATCATATTAAATTATTGATTATATTTTTAATCTAAAATTAAATCAATTTATATATACACACTCCTATTCTCACGTCCTTATTAATATATTTAAATTATCGAAAATAATACAGATTTATAAATTGAAAATTTTAGACGGTCTTAGTTATAGACTAGAAGCGGACCGGGTTTATTTTCTCCCGCGATATTTCGACTTCCGAGCATAGTTCATAAGGTCAGCTGTTATCCCTTCTCACCTCACGCATGCTTCTATAGCTCGGCGACGCTGCGTTTGCCCCTATTCACCAACTGCGAGCAACGGCTCTTCTTCCGGGGTTCGCCGTTTGTCAGGTATAATAAGTTTTTCTCATTTTTATTCTTTTCCAACTCTTACTCTCAGCCATTATCTCCTTTTTCGCCCGCCATTTATTTTTTTTATTCGTAATAATAATTATTCCCAACTGATTTTGTTTTGTTTGGAGCTTAGTATAGCATATCTTGGATCTATTCTTTCTTTTTTTGTTTTTTTTCCTTTTTGTATTTGGTGTGGTGTGTCATGTTCTTGCTTTGAATACATCACCACATGTTTGTAAAAATGCGTCAAGGAAGAAAATTTTGCTTGGTTCCTTATCAGTTCTCACTCTCTTCCTAATGTTAATCCGAGCCCATTTAGTCTCTTTATCTCCATCCGTCTCATCTTCGTATTTTTCCAATTGATTTTTTTCAGTGGGGGCTGACACTAGCATATTTTACTTTGGTGCTTTGAGAAGTATTATGTGTCATTTTAGTAAAATTTTAGAAGTAGTTTAGTATGTATTAGGGGTGAGCAGCGGTATTTTTTTTTCAGTAATTTGAATCCGATTCGATAATGTAATCAATTCAAACCAATTCGAATATGAACAAATAGGATTTTTTGGGATTGGATAAGGTTGAATTGATATTAAAATTTATTTATGAATTATTATTATTTATAAAACATGATATGCACAACATTTAAATTTTAAATTGGTATATATCTAACAAAATTTATTATTTATATTTATAATTAAGAAAATCAAAAGAATAAGAAATATGCTTGGACAATTATTAAATTATTATAGAGATTTAACATTTATTTTTATTTTTTACATTAAAATAATAATTCAATATAATTGTGATACATATAATGTTTAAAATATAAGATATGATAAAATAAAATATGCATTTATTTATAATTTTAATAATAATTTGATTTTGATCGGATTGCAATGAATTATAAAATTTATCAATTTAAATATGATTCGAATCCAAATGGATTATATATTTTCAAATTTGAATCCGATCCGATTACAAAATATTTCAATCCAAATCCGACAGATCGAATCGGATTTCTCAATTTAAGTAGATTGATCAGATTATTTGTTTATCGTAATATTTTTATCGTAAATTAGTTATTTACTATAGTACCACTACTACCTAACATTAAATGTTTTTAAACCACTTTTGTCCAAAACCCTTCATTTCTGTTAAAGAATACGTAGATCCAAATTGGCAGACAACTAACACACCAAATAGTTACCACCACCAGTGCGAAGGATGGTCATTCAAGAACACGCCTCTCCATAATTGTGTTTATTTTTAATTATTACAATTTTGCTTTTCTTTTCAGATAAATAAAATAGAACATTCGTTTATTCATATCAATAAATCCATTTCTTACATGGTATCAGAGCTTAGGAAACAATTCCTAGAAAATTCAGCTCATAGAAATTTTTTCCCATTTTTCTTCAATCTGTTTTTTTTTCCAAAACCAATTTCGATTAACAAAATAATTTTAATTTCATCCCATCATATTATTCAAATTCATCCGAGCAATCTGCAATTAAAATCAAGCCAAAATACCTCTCCACGCGCTCACACGCGCCTTGTTTAAACTCATCGGCATTCCACGCGCCACCAGGAGACACACGCTTAACACGCCGCGCTATTTGAGGAAGACGACTAACGACACGCCATTCGTTAAGGGCGTTAAGAACGACGCAGCGTCGTTCACCCGGTCGGTCTTTCATCCTGGCCTGGTCGGCCGGCTTGGTCTTCATCCTGCCAGGGTTCCACCGTGTGCCATTGCTTTGCCATTCCAACCGCCATTCACCCACTTTCCGACGGTTTCTTCGGTACCGAAATTTCCTGCCTTCAGAATCCTTAAATCATTTTTCTACAAGATAAAGATATTTCAATTCATTATTTATTTCATAAATAGTCATTATTGTCTAAAACACACTTAAACCTATCCCGTACTTTTCAATTTATTCAACAAATAATGTCTACGACTACCAATACCAACCCTACTTTACCAAAATGGTAATGCATTTAATTCTAGCCACCATTCATTATATTTACACCACTGACCAACCGTGCATGGTTCTCGTAGCCAACTTAAACCAAGAAAACTATCACATTTGGAGTCACGCTTACGCCTACGGCTCTAATAACCAAAAAACAAAGAAGGATTCATTGATGGCGAGACAATCCAAAGTGCCATCAAATAACCTTGAAACAGTAAATCAAACAATGGATTCGGCCGTAACATTCTCAAAGGATGGATCCTCAACACTATATCACCCAAAAATTGCAGAAAGTGTCATGATAGTGATAATCGCATATGAAAGTATGGGAAGAATTAAAAGAACGCGTTTTACACCAACATCGCACCTATTCCACATTGAGCAAGAGATCCATGATTGCATGTTGAAGGTGTAAGCATCGAGAATACTATACAAAATTGAAAAGCATACGGGATAGTCGTTATGACTACGTCCCTCTTCCACATCATGGAGGAAATGCCTGCGGAACTACAAGAATATCAACAAAAGCAAATAACCATAAAATTTCTCATAGGCTTAACAATGTTTACACATCAAAGACGTGGATAAATCTTGCTCACGGAACCATTACCTACAAGATAAGGTATATTCACTTATTGTTCAAGATGAAAAGCAAAGAGTCGTTTCACCAGCAAATGAGAAGGATGCCGAGTCGCCAGATTGCCAGGAGATAGTCGCCCACAATATCCTCACAAAATTACCCACCAAGGAATTCACATCTCAAGCAATCGATGCAACAATATAGCCATAATTTTGAGAATTGCCGAAGTCACCTCAAATGTGATTTTTGTGGTCTCAACGGACACAATTTTGAAAAACTATGAAAGCTGCCTCAAATGTAATTTTTGTGGTTTTGAATGGAGCGACATCAACACGTGTCGGAAGAAAGCGAGCAATTCAAGATAAGAGAAATATAAGTTATGGCTTCCTTCCAAAGTTTCATCATACCGACTTTCGTGAAAGTCGTCCGATACAAAGACACCATCCACAACCTTACATCCGTCAATATTAAGAGCTCCTTACACTTCTCAATCAATCGTAGCATGGCAAGTCAAGTGACTACTTCTTCAGGAACACATTATGTGCAACTGCTTTTCCATTCAAACCCGTTGGATTTTGATACAGTGGGCAACTGATCGATCACGGTTCTGCTCCCAAAACCCATGAGCTCCAAGATTCCAATACTAATCGACATGTACATTTACCCATCATTCTTCGCTCGTGTCACACATATTGGCATTGTACATTTCTCAAATAATTTCATACTTCATAATGTCTTATGTGTTCCCTCCTTCAAATTAAACTTGGTTTCCCGTAGTCCAAACTAACTCAAACCTCATTATTTCATGTCACCTTCACTAACAAGATGCGTGCTTTGTTCAGGACAAATGCTCGGGGAAGACGATTGACGTGGAACTGCGGCGTGACTCTCACGACCCGACTATTTTCGAAAAGGCCTGGATGTTTCTCGTTTCAAACACCGCTCCCACCAACTCTCATCTATGGCATCAACGACTGGTCATTTATCTAATAACAGCCATGCGTGTAATTTCTCTTTCCATCAATACACCTTTGCTCCATTAGTGATTTGTTCTATTTGTCCATTAGCTAAGCAAACACGTAGTCCATTTCCTTTAAGTTCCATCAATACAAAAGCACCGTTTGAAATGATTCATGTCGATATTCGGGGTGGTTATCACATTCCAAAGACTTAATTCGAGCACGTTATTTTCTCACTATCAGTTGATGACTACCAAGAATGCACGGGTCTATCTCTTACACGCTAAACTGATACAGCATTTCTTACCACCTTCATCAATCTTGTCAAAACACAATTTTCATCCGAGTTAAAATCATTCGTAGTGACAATGGACCAATTTTCTACGAGGCTTGTTTTCTACCAAGTGGAATCCTTCATCAAACTAGTCATGGTTCTACCCTCAACAAAATGGTGTTGCGAACGCAAACATCGTCATCTTCTCAATGCCGCTCGCTCATATCGCTCTTCCAAGCCAATCTTCCTAAACAATGCGGAGATGTCATTCTTCTGACCCACATACCTCATAAATCTTATTCCAACACCGTTCTCGAGGTAAAACACCATTTGAAGTCCTTTTTCACAAAACTCCTAGGTACGAACATCTTCGTGTTTTTTGGTTCCCTTTGTTTTCAGGTCCGCACATCATGATCGATCACCAAGTTTGATGCTAGGTCACATAAATGCATATTCATTGGGGTATCCATCCTGGGATCAGGTTATCGTGTCTACAATCTGAAACAAGCAAGACTTTAGTGTCTCGTGATGTTATCTTTCATGAATATGTATTTCCTTATTTTACTTCCGCCAATCAACACTCCAACTCTATTTCCTCCATCGAAGATACTATTTATAATGATATACCCAACATTCACAATCAACCAATCCAAATATATCACTTGATCATACATCATCTCGTCCTTCCAACAATCAACCTGCACTCTTCATCTTCGAAACATCATCATCAACTTCTCCACCACACATAACTTCTCCAACACCAATACACATAAAGGCTTCGTCGATCCACCAATGTCGTTCCTAGCTACCTTAAAAATATCATGTGTTCTTCCTTACCTTCTGGCCCTTCCCTTCCGTCTCACTCGGCGATCGTCAAAGATAAAGAGTACTTCTCATTCTTTATCTCTACGTACTTACCTACGACCAATTATTACCCGCACATCGCGGCCTTTGCTACTTTCTATTTCCATTCTCGGGGAACCAACCACTTTCTGAAGCTTTCAATGATCCAAAATGGCGGCTTGCCATGAAACAAGAACCTGATGCGCCTTGAAACTAACGGCACTTCGACGCTTCAACGCCTTCTCAAAACAAGAAACTAGTTGGTTGTAAATGGGTCTACAAAATCAAGTATAATCCTGATGGCTTCGCGGAACGACAAGGCTCGACAATTGCCAAAGGATACAACATTGACGGTTTTGACTACCAAGAAACTTTTTGCACCAAGAGTCAAACTTGTCAACGTTTCTAGCTTCCTTGCCGCTGTCTATTCAAAATTGGCATATTCGACAACTTGATGTCAACAATGCTTTTCTACGGTGATCTTCTACGAAGACGTTCTACATGTCCCTTCCACCTGGATTGGACGAAGTGGGGAAACACGAGTATGTAAGCTACATAAATCTTTGTATGGACTCAAACAAGCCTTCACGACAGGTGGTTCATCAAGCTATCAACAACACTTAAGCTAGCCGGTTTTAACCAATCCAAGTATGATCACCATTGTTCTCGTCCGAACCCGTGGTAATTCCTTCTTCTTTCTTCTTTGTCTATGTAGATGATATAATCATATGAGAAAACAATATACAAGACATTGAAGAAACTAAGAATCATCTCATGAGACAATTCAAGCTTAAAGATCTCGGTGAATTAAAGTATTTTTGGGCATAGAAGTTTCACGTTCGATAAGGGGAATTGTTCTCACAACGCAAGTACGCACTTGAAATATCGGAGGCATGGGTTATCTTGGTGCCAACCGCCAATTCACCTATGGAACAAAATTTATCCCTTAGCAAGATCAAGGGAATTCATCGGTAATCCCACATCCTATCAAGACTTACGTGGGAGATTAATATACTTGACCATCACAAGCGAACTTAGTGTACAGACATTCTCAAATCAATATATGGATAAACCACGACAACCACATTTGGCGAGTCTTCCAACGATTATGTCAAGAACACATCGTGGCAAGGTCTCTTTTTCAAAGAACTAGTTCATTACGCCTAAATGCTTTTTGTGATCTGGTAGGGCAAAATGCCATGACACGACGATCAACCACAGGATATTGTATGTTTTCGAAACTCGTTAATTTCGGAAGACCAAGAAACAAAATGATCTCACGATCAAGTGTAGAAAGCAGATACGTTCTATGGCGGCAGTATGTTGTAAGTAACCTGGTTACGATATATTTTGATGATTTGGGTATCAAACACTCTCAACCAACCAAGTTATATTGTGACAATCAGCCTCTTCACATTGCATCAAATCCGGTGTTCATGAGCGAACCAAACACATGTAGATCGATTGCCATCTAAGAAGAGAAAAGATTCAAGCTGGAATGATAAAAACTTATCATATCTCTACATTAGAACAAGCAACAGATATATTTACTAAATCAGTTTTCCACAGTTCTCAAGTTACTTAAGTTAGTAATAATTAACATATATTCTAACTCGAGGTAACGTTAAAGAACATGAGATCCATGACAACCAACACAATTTGAAGCAAATTTCCACCAATGGTGGGGAAGGATAGGCTCTCCAAGAACATGCCTCTCCTTAATTGTGTTTATTTTTAATTATTACAATTTTGCTTTTTTTTTTGTATAAATAGGTTGTAAACATTCGTTTATTCATATCAATAAATCCATTTCTTACAATTTCAAACTGCTTATCTTAAAACCACACATCCAAACAGACCCATATTGCTTTTGTGTAAATACGTAATTAAAAAAATGAGCAGAGAGATTACTATATATGACTGGGTGTATCTTCCATCGAAGCTTTCCTTACAAATCTTAATTCTCTGCTGCTTGTTTCTTTCATGATTTTTTTGTGGTTCTCTGACCTAGCAAGCTAATACTTTGATTATATTGCCTCTGTATTTGTTCTCCCGAGAAAATTTGTCCTTGTCACTTGAGAAAATGGTATTTCACCTTTTTTATTGTTGCTTTATATTCCTCACAATGTTCTTAATCTAGGTAATGTAAAGGGTTGTTGTTGAAGAGTTTTTGTATTAATATGTTTGGTCCCTTTTAGGTCTTTGAATGATTACTGAGCTTGATGGGTATTTTTAGCTTTCTTTCCTGATGTTTGCTAATTGTTTCTGCTTCAGTAATGTTTCATATTTAAAGTTGTTAATGATGACTCAATCTCCATTGTGGAAAATTCTGTACTTTGCTTATTAATTATAGCATTTATTTGGGAAAAAAGCGTTCTGTTGATTCAAAATAAACTACCTATCCGTATTTTGGTTTATTTGTAAGTTACTTTCTCCTTTGAGTGTTCTTACTATCCAACTACCATGTTATAAAGAATTGGAATGTTTCTCGAGTCTTTTGTATTTTTTTTCTATGGTTATTATAATCACAATGTTTTAAGCTGAGGTAAAACTGAATTTACCCTCTTTTGGCTACAAAACAAGTCTGCTCCGAGTCAATGCAATCTGTTTGTTCCAGATTGAGGAAGTATTGCTTAGTTTTGTTTTAAGATTTAACAGGCTACTTTAAATTGAATTTGATTTTATATGTAGTTTACTTGTATTGATTGTGGGTTTTTTCTTCAGGAAGAGTCTAAAACGATCAAACTAATTGCAGATTATTTATTGAGAATTACTTACTGAAGGACCTATTTCAAGAATTTGTTTGAATCGGTCTAAACTTATATGAATGCCAATGAAGAATAATCAGAAGAGAAGGAGAAATGATGGACAACCTTCGATCCACCCGAATAACAAATACTCTGAAAATCCACCTGACTTTGCTCTTTTAGCTTCTCTTTATCCATCCTTTGAGGCCTTCGTCTTCTACTCTAATGATGGTTGCCCCAGAATTGACTGGACTGATTTTAATGCTACCCGAGAGCTCACCAGGGTCTTGCTTCTTCACGATCATGGTGTCAAGTGGTAATCCAACTTCTAATGTCTTTCATATGTGTCTTTTACTATAAGGATTTTGGAATAAAAAGATAATTGCATCTCAAAGTTATCCTTGGCTAGTGGATTCTTGTATTAGAGATAACTATATATTGCTGTAATGTTTTGAATTTCTTAACTCTTGACCTTTGAAAAGAACAAAGTCACTTTTTGCCTCCCCCCCCCCCACAAAAAAAAAAAAAAAAAAAAAAACAAAGAAAGAAAGAAGCTGTAGACATTCAGTTTGTCCCTAATTTCTCTTCATCTGGTTGGTTATTCATCTTTAGAAATTGATATGTTAGAAGTGTTTGGTGAATTAATTTTCCAGGTGGATACCTGATGGGCAGCTTTGCCCTACAGTGCCTAATAGATCAAATTACATCCATTGGATTGAAGATCTACTCTTGTCTAACATCATTCCAAAGGCATATGCCACTGGAGAAAATGTGAAGGGTTTTGATATTGGAACTGGAGCAAACTGTATATATCCCCTTCTTGGTGCATCTCTTCTTGGCTGGAGTTTTGTTGGATCAGGTAGTTCCTTATATTTGTGATTCATTGTTTTCAAAACTTAGTTTGCTGCTATATCTCACAACTCATGAAGCATGAAGTTAAATTTCATTGGACTCTTTTTTGCAGATGTGACTGATGTTGCTCTAGAGTGGGCAGGAAAAAATGTTAAAGGCAATCCCAATATTTCGGAATTAATTGAGATAAGAAGGGTTGAAAAATGTGAAGATCGTCCCTCAAGGGAAGGTTCACAGAATTTAAATATGTCTGAGACTTCTTCAACCAGTCAGCATGCTGATGTGAACAAGAGGTACTATGGACCACCTATCCTTCTTGGGGTGGTAAAGGATGGGGAGAAGTTTGACTTCTGCATGTGTAATCCTCCTTTTTTTGATACCATGGAAGAAGCAGGATTAAACCCCAAAACTTCATGCGGTGGGACTCCTGAAGAGATGGTTTGTTTTGGTGGAGAAAAGGCTTTTATCACACGCATCATTGAAGATAGCTTTATATTGAAGCCGACTTTTCGGTAATATTATGCTTTTGATTAGTGGTGGCAATTTGTGGCATGAGCATATTAACATCGGAACTAAGCACAACATGAAAGATCTATTCCTAATTGTTTTGTGCTTGTAGACATTTATGTTATCCTTGCTATTGTTTGTAAATAAATAATTTGACTAATAGTTATTTAAATTTTCCATGGAATTAAGAAACATGTGAGTTTTAATAAAAAAGAAGAAGAAAAGAAACATGTGAGTTTTAGCTAACTAATGAGGCACAAACATGACATGGTTGCCACCCTACTTTTGATCATTTCACAATGTGTTTGAACACGTCTTGTGTCTCAATCTGCTCTTTTCGGTACTCTACTTTTTTTGTTTTATCATTTGTCTGCAGTTGGTACACTACCATGGTTGGGAGGAAGGTGAACCTGAAATATCTGACATCAAAGCTATGGAAAGGTGGAGTTACTATAGTGAAAACAACTGAGTTTGTACAAGGGAAAACACATCGCTGGGGGCTTGCTTGGTCATTTGTGGCTCCTGCCAACAAGATTGCACCCCTACTTGTTGCTAAGAAAAATAACTTATCTTTCATGCTTGAGGTTTGGATATCTTGCTTTTCCTTTTTTTCCAATTTGCAATGTCAACAAGGACCTCCATCTATATCGTAAATTTTCTGCATGAACGTGACCATCAAGATAGGTGCCATATCAAGGAACCAGATGGAAGTTGAGTACAGAGGACTTGCAGAAATGTATTTGGTTCATGAGTGATTAGTGACACCTCAATAGCATCACTATTCACATTATTCTTCACATTTTGTGTTACAGTTGTCTTCTTATGTGACAGCTCATGGTGCAAAATTTTTCTGATTCATAGGGCATCCAACGTCAGTTCAGTGCCATTCATGTACTGCACTTTGTTGAGTCTCTCCTCAGCAGTAGTGGAGCATCATGTAGCTTAAACACATCATTGTTTACAATCGATGTATGACGCCCTTAACTGTGATTATTTTTTATGGAGAAAAGATGGTTCTTCTCTTACATGCAGTACGATTACTATTGCATAGGTCACTGCTTCACATGACCACTGCAATGGAATCCTAAGGAATGATGTCCAACATTTAGAAGGAGCTGCTCGTGTTGAAGATGTGCATGATGTATCTACTAGTACAAGCTGTTTGAATCAACGTAAAAGTGACTTATGTTTTCGAATTTTGGTAGGTTTATCTTGTTGCTAGATTCAATCTGATGATCTGCTGTTCAACTTGCTACTTGATTTACTACAAATTTTACCCTTAGGTCTTTCAGCAAATACCCGGCACACTTCTGGTCAAAGGTTCACTAAAGCAGGGAGACCCACAAGTTGCAGGTTTGGTGTTGGCCTTTCTTTTGTTTACATTTTTTGATGACATAAATGGTTCTCTGGATTCTAGACTTAAATTATGCTGGTTCTTCCCCCTTATTTGATGTGAATATTACTACTGTTTTCTCTCTCAAAAATTGTGTTCAAATGTCAACTAGGAAAATGTTCCTCTTTATGATTAATACTTGATGCTAGAAAAGTATGATTATACTAGATGTTATTATGCCTTCTATTTATTTTCAGTTTGAAAATCTCTACATGATAAAACAAATTAGTCTTTTCTTCTTCTTCTTCTTCTTCTTCTTCTTTTAATAGCTTTGACGAATGTTTTACTACCAATTTGCAGGAATATTTTCGTTGATTATGCAAAAGCTAGAGCAGTCTTTGAAACATAACTTTTTATAGGGGAAAGACATGATAAGTCTTCATAGCTCGACTAAAAGTGGTACATGGCCTTCACGTCTATTAGATAGTTTCCCAAACCTCATTGATGATGTGGGATAACCTAATATATTAACAATTAGAGAACTGGCATGTACTGCAGTGTATGAACACGTTCGGGACATGCAGTGTTTTTTTAATATCATCTATCGTCTTTGACATGTTTGCTTTGCTAGTGCTTTGGTTTTTGCCTTTGCTCAGTATATTGGATTTCGGAAGGTTAAGAGTCTCATCTTTTACCATTGCTTTGTTTTGTTTTTGGTTTTTGTTTTCTGTCACCTTTACCATTGTATTGTTTGAAGTAGAGATATAAAATGAGTTGTCCCATTTCATATTATGTCTTATTTAATGGACTCATATTATAATATTGTTTCATTTTATTTACAATTTGATGTAATTTTTCATTTTAATGGGGATTTTTCACACTTGTGTAGGAGATGCGTTTTTATTGAAGGAAATTTGTGGAGTTTTCGCCTCTTTTTGTTCTTGGAACATTAACAATTTTTTCTCACCATTTTTGTGTATTTAAATAAATATTTTAATGTTTTTAGATTCATTAAAAACGTAAAATAAATGTAAAAAGATTAAAAAATATATTAAAATATGTATTTAAAGACTTAAAAATGGTAGGAAAAAACTGTCAATGTTCCAAGTACGAAGAGATGAAAATATCATAAATGCTTTTCATTAAAAGCATGTGTTGTATAGATATGAAAAATTCCTAATAAAATAAAAAGTTGTATGAAATTAATGCATTTTTAAGATATGGATATCATTAAGATACTACTTGAAAAATAAAAATAAATAAGGATGTCAAAAATATACTTAAGATAGTGGTAAGGATTTATTTACCCAAAATAGATCCAAAAAGAACAAAATAACATTTGTTACATAAATAGAAAAACAATTGAGTCTAGAGGATTTTAGTCCTATAAAAGTATCATTTTATCTTTTAGTGATTTCTAAGTTTAAAGTACTTTGTAAAACCTTACAAATAATAAAATAATGATAGGATTAATAGAAAATTTAGAAATAATGTAAATAGAAACACAAAACATTTTAGGATGTTTTTAACAAAACATGGTGATTAGCAAATTTGTTTTTTGAATAAATACAAAAAAACAAGATTAAATCTTAATGAATGAGATAAATTTAAAAATTTATCATTTTAAGAATAAAAAAATATTTTCAAGGAAAAATATAATTTAGTACAAAATAAGTAATAAAGAAATTAATATTAATATTATTGACACAAAAGAAGGTATAATATATCATTAATTGATAAAGAAAACATTATGGATAAACTGATAAAAATCCCTTAGAAGGATAAAATAAAAATTGGATACAAAGAATCTAAATATTAATAAAAACACATTTTAGAGAAAAGAATTGATACACTATTAAAATCAGTGCTGCTAGATAATAAAATAATAAATAGAAAATATGTTTTATTAGAAATATCTATAAAAATTTACGATATAAAAAATTAAAATTCACAATATACTATATGTTTGTCATTAATATTAATGATAAGAGCTTAAAAAATATTAAATTTAGCCTATGAATTTGAAAGAAGAGATTTAATAAAAGAATAAAACCATATATTTTTAATACATTACATAGTAGGATATTCATTAACAAATATCTATAATAATTAAATGTATGGAAAAATAAATTCATAGAAATAGATAAAATTTTTTAAGAATTAAGATAAATAATAAAACCAGAAATATTAACAGACTTGAAAATATCAGAAGAATAAAACGTAGATGTTAAAGAAAAACCTCTAATACCAAAAAATAATGTATCAAGATTTACGTTTATAAATTCTGAAAGTGAAACCTCTAACAAAGAAAGAGAGATAACATATCTAAAACAATAAGTTAAGATAATGAAAGCATTAGTCTATGATGTAATATTAGGAAGAAAATGATATCTTTATTGTTCTCATAATGTTCAAAAACAAACTACATGATATAAAATTAGATTTTAATAGAAGCCTAACAAAGTATATACAAAAAATCAAATAATAATAATGAAAGTTTTAATTCATATAGTTGAAAAAATGGATATAACACAACAATCAAACATCCAGTTCTTACAAGATATAAATGAAACATATAAGGAATACACATAATTAAGAAGAGATGTAAATAACGTACCTAAAAATAATGAAATTATAGGTTATAAGTTTGATCAATTTATAGGATTAAAAGAAGAACCAACAAGAAGATAAGATGTATTGATACCTAAGAATGAGAAAAGAAAGAATGAGAAAAAACTCAAAGATAAAGAAGAAGCTATAATTCTAATTTAATGGAATATAGAAAAAAATTAGAAGAATAATTTATAAACTCGAGAATAGAGACAAAAAAATTAGTTAGTTTGTTAACCCTAATAGATGAAAAACTGAGAAAATATTATGATAAAAAACTTTTGTATAAACAAAGAGGAAGATGATAACAATAATTAATGAAATTGATTTTGAACTAGAAAATATGATCACAAAAAATCACATGAAATCGATTTTATTACTAGTTCCTTATAAAGAAGGAACATCTACATCTTACCCAAATAAAAAAGAAAGAAATGGGCATAGGCTAGAAGAACCTGACATTCCTTATAGAAGAAAATAACAACCCAAAATGAAAAAGAAGGATTACATTGGGGAATTAGAGGTTATCCCTTTAGAACTCAAATTTCATGAAAATTATAGATATGATATTTTAGATTTGGATTGTATAAAAGATAAGAAAAATGCTTTAAATGAATGTCTTAGTGGTATAAGTAATCATACAAACTTTTCCAACTATACAATCAAACCCTTTAACTTGTAGAATATTAATATCCCATAAAATGATAGAAAATATTAAAATTTGGTTTACAAATTTAACAGAATAACAATATTTACAAATATAGGAGAATACTTCCATAGGAAGAGAGTACTTAGATACTATAGTAAATAAAATATATAAGGAATTTATTAGAGAATATAAAGGTAGACATATCACTAAATCTAGTGAAAATGAAATTGAGGAAGGCAAATGACATTTAACAAATATGAAAATATGGGACATGTGTTATATAGATTTCTTTATTATGAATATGAAATGTATTATTGCAAGTTATCACCCTCATGAGAATAATGTGCCATTATAAATTTCAAGTGGACCTATTACAAGGGCAAAGACAAAGAAACTCAAGGAGGTAATAAATCAGCTTATTTAGGCATTAAATCATGATCAATGAGGGGTCTAAATGGAGTACGAGGCATGGAGGGAACTAGTAAATGAAATTAGAGGAATTCTAGAATTTGAGGGTGTGTTGTGCCTTGGTGATCTCAGAAAAAAATGGGACTTCATGTAGTGACATGCACGTCACAACATAGGATAAAGGGCGCTGGGCCCTAACATCTCTAACTTTGAAGCTTTGCTATTTCATTAAGTCGCGTTGCAACATGAATTTAAGGGCGTTGTGGCCCTCATTTTTTCAGCATCTTCTCTCGACCACACGATCAAAATCAAATGGTTATTAATGTATATTTTCCTATTAGGGATATTTTGAATCACACACACACATATATCCTAATGCCATCAAACGTAAAGGATTACATCATTTATATCAATTTTTGATATTTATCAAATTAAGAGCTTAATGTTCCATGTTCCTTTACGAACCAACTTATCAAGGGATTAACAAATTTTTGTGGCGTCCTATCATCTTACATTTTGGTGAGTAATATCTATTTTGTTAAGGTGATTGCTATAATCTATCATGCATGCATTTATGGGTTATAATGCCCGTATTCACGAGCTTGCATCATTTGGTATCAGAGCCATAGGTTTTAGTTTTGAGATTTTTATTTATTTATTTTTGTGTTCTTTCATTTAAATTTCCTGTTATAAAAAATATTATATTAGTAATGTTTTTGCGAAATTTTTCAAAATATGTCTATCATGTTTTAGAGATTTTCTACCATTTATATGTTAAATTTTATATCATAACTTTCAAAATTTGTGTCATAATTTTCTGTGAGTTTCTACAATTTCTATATCATTTTTATATAAAAAAAATTCTAGAAATTTGATTCTTGGAATATATTTGTGTGGTTTTTGTATTGTAATTTTCATATATTGTGTCGTAATTTTTGTGCTGGTTCTTGATGTAATATGTGTTATTTTCGTATAAATATTTTTTAGATTTGATTCATAATTTCGTGTCCCAGTCTCTTAAATTATTTTTTAAATTTTTTGTATCGTAAAATTTTAGATTTTATATCGAGAATTTTGTGTTAGCTTTGTGAGTAGATTTATATAATTAAAAAAAGAAAAGAAAAAAGCCTAAAATTAAAAAAAAAGGTTGAAATATAAAAAAAATCTAATACTATCCATCATTATAAGCATTTATTTCATAAAATTCTACTCTATTATTATTATTATTAATTCATCATTTGTGTCTTAAATTTTCTAGGATCCATCGATATCCTTGTATTGGTTTGCCCTATTATTTCAATGATGCGTGTCTATTCTAACTTTAAGGATTTTAAATACCTTGATTTTGTTTCTTTTGTGTTTTGACTTAATTGGATATTGCGAACTAAACTTGTGGATAACAAACTCTACAATTCTTTGGACTATCTTATATAGTTTGATTTGCTTAGGAGCTTGAAGCACTTTAGCAATCAATTAAGGGTTAAAAGTAAGGGAAAATTAATTATTTTTGTTATTAATATTTTGTTTGTGTTAGTTGTTTCACAATGTCTCTTAGAAACAAGTCAAGTAGTCTTGAAGAAAGGAAAATGCTACATTCATGATGAGGGCTCTACAACAATCCATTGAAAGGATAAACACAATGATGGTCAATATGAATGAGTGGATGGAGAGATAAAAAGCCATCATAGCAAGCTTATAACAAGGAGCTCCAAAAATGATTCAATGTTAAGGAGCCAAATAAGTGAATGATGATTCTATGAAAGTAGAATCATCAATGTATTTTTTTACTTAATATTTGTTTATTTTATTCAATAAGTAATATTTTTGGGGTTCAAAATATTAAAATATAATTTTTTAGTGAAAATGAGTGAAAATATATTTTTGGGAATTATTTTGGATTTTTTAATGCAAGACTAACCAGAAGACACCACATATATGTCACGCAAATAAAAAGGGTTAATCGAGCAAAATTGCGTGTACTGGATGATATAGGGTCATGCCATGTGTCAACACGACTTTTGTTCTGAGTATCATTGCACGATCAACGGGTGTACCACACGTCATCACCTAATTTATCTATTCTTTCTACCGCGGCACCATGCAATCTATAACCACAAATCACAACACTCCATATGGCTTTGGCTCAACTGCGTTGACCACGACCAGTCCACCAATGCCAAATGTTGTGTTTTAATTTTCCCAATGAATCTCCAGTGCCACGTTTCGTGTTCTTATTGACCATCACTGTTAATTTTCCTTTTTTTCATCTCAACCTTTGATCCGAAGTTGATATGACAGTTCATATTCCACCTTAAACTAATTTAAATCCTTAATTTCCCATAAACCCTAATGAGTCAAAAATTGCATATTTTTTTATCAATTTTTATAGCCAAGAAGAGAGAAAAATACAAAAAAAAATAAAAATGAAATACAATTTTGGTGGAGATTCAATAGGAGATTGACACTACAATTCAAGAAATTGATTGTACTTCTTCTTCTTTTTCTTTCTTTATCAATTTTTATGTCTTTATTTATGAAAACATATGAGCTTTATAAACAAAATTATGTTTAGCTAATTTATTAATCTAGAGGCTTTATGAACCCAATTTTCAACATGTGATGATTTAAAATTGTACCCAAATTATGATTTTAATTTAATTATATTATTTAATATGATTTTTATGTTAATAATTATTTATCTATAGAGACAATTAAATAGATTTGAGAGAATTATTTAATTGTTTATCTTGATTAAATAACATGCATAGTTTTTAGGTAAGATATATGATTCTTATATACGTGATTCATAATTGACGAACTTAATGAATAGTATGCAATTTAATTAACATGAGAGTCTTATTATGTTAATTACTATATGATATGTAGTTTACTTGAAAAATGAATACATGCTAAGTTAGATTCAATTGATTATAAAATTGATTGGTAATTAAATTGGGAGATTTTAGTGATTCACATGCTTAAAAAATTGGAAGATTAAGTATTAGTAGATATTTTCTCATATATCTTCTTAGCTACCAAATCTGAATTAATTAATTAATACTGTTTATTTTTAGTTTTTTTAATTTTGCTTTCTTAAAACATAAAAAACACAAAAAAAATTAATTTGTATTTTTTAGTTTTAAAAATTAATTTCTAATAACATAATCTCTGTGGGAACGATCTTTTCTTATCATTATATTACTTGTTACGATACGTATACTTGCGTATTTATTGCATATAATTCGTATTCGATCAAGTTTTTGGCCCCATTATTGGGGATTATAAACATAAGAAATTAATTTTTATTTTATTTTATTTTAGTTATCTTTCTTTACTTATTTTTCATAATTTTTATTTATTTTAAATTTTGACATCTCTTTTAATGCTATTAGAAACACATTTTAGTGTATTGCATTAGCAGAGTTCGTAAAGGAAGAAATTTTGCTTTTAGATTTTGAAATTGGGCTTACTTTGAGATTAATAAGAAAACAACCAGTTGTCACCCAAGTTGAATAAATGACTAATCTATTAAAAATAAACAATAATATGCTAAATTTGAACAATCAGATACCGTTAATGGATGATAGGGATAGAGCTATGAATGAATATACAATACCTATGTTAAGAGTGTTGAATCTAAGTATTACATGGAAAAACATTTAAGCTTATTAGTTTGACTTAATGCCAGTGATATTTCAAATGCTACAAATAGTTGGACAATGCAACAGATTACCAACAATGGATCCTCATTTACATCTCAGATTATTTATCGAAGTTGGAGATTCATTGGTGTAACCGAGGAGGCATTTAGGCTTAGATTGTTCCCTTACTCTTTGTGAGACTATGCTCAAGCTTGACTAAACTTTTTTCCACATAATTCCATTACAATTTGGAAATATTTGGTAGAGAAATTCTTGATAAAATATTTCCCACCAACAAAGAATGCCAAACTTTAGAATGAAATTACCTCCTACCAATAATATAAAGGGGAATCTTTATATGAAGCATGAGAAATGTTCAAAGAGTTGCTAAGAAAGTGTCTTCACCATGATATCTCTTATTGGATCCAAATGGAGACTTTCTACAATGGTTTCAATGTTCAAACAAGAACCATTATTGATGCATCCACTAATAGAGCTATGTTAGCCAAATCTTACAATCAAGCTTATGATTTACTTGAGAAAATGACTAGAAATAATTATCAATGGCTAATGGACAAAATGACATCCATAAAAAGCTTGAGTCCATGAGGTAAATGATATCACAATACTTACAACTTAAGTTTCATCTTTGGTAAATCTTTTTGAAAGCTCAAAACTCACCAGCTAGTATAAACCAAGTTCAATATTTAGGGGTGTCCCTTGTCTTTTTGTGGGGTAGTTCATTTGTTTCATAATTTTCCAAATAATACTAAATTAACATACTATGTGGGTAATGTGAATCAAAACAATAATCCATACCCAAACATATATAACCCAGGATGAAGACAACATCCAAGTTTCTCTTGCAATAATAATAACAATCAAGGTAGTAAACAATTCAACCTTTAATTGTTTTTGCTGCCTAGTTTTCAACAACCACAAAAATCACAAGCCCAAGAGAAGAAACCACATATTGAGGATAATGCAAATACTTTAATGGGAATGATGAAAGAATTATATTTGTTCAATCAATACAAAAGTGTCAACTCAAGATGCTTTGATTCAAAATTTAGAAACCCAAATGGGGTAACTTGCCTAGGCTATAAAGCAAAGGCTTCAAGGTAACCTTCAAAGTGATACAATTATAAACCCAATGAGAAAAAGGTAAGGAGCATTGCAACACCATAGCCTTGAGGAATGGTAAAACTTTAGAGCAAGAACATGAAGCTAAAAAGGATGAGGAGGAACAAGAAATTAACAAAGATGAGGAGGAACAAGTGGATAAACAGAGCAATAGAAAGGAAATAATTAAGCCAAAAAAGAGAAACCTCTACAAACCAATTATTCCTTTCCTTCAAAGACCACAAAAGCAAAAGTTAGACACATTTTTTAAAATTTCTAAATGTATTCAAGAAGCTACACATAAATATACCATTTGTAGATATACTTGAACAAATGCCTTCTTATGCAAAATTTCTGAAGGATATCCTGTCTAAGAAAATGAGACTTGGAGATAATGAAACAATAACCTTGACTGAAGGTTGTAGTGCCATCCTTGCTAGTAAACTACCCCAAAAATTGAAAGATCTAGGTAGCTTTGACATTCATTGCACAATTGGGAACATGAAATTTGAGAAAGCATTTTGTGACTTAGGTTCAAGCATTATATGGCATTTTCATTCTTCAAGATATGGTAAGGCTAAATGATGAGTGCTCAAAAAGTACTAAAATTACCATAATTTTATGCACATTAATTGATTAAAAATATATATATTTATATGTTTTATCATATATTTATATAAATTTGTCTTTTTCGGAATCACGGGTATTTTTATTGTTTTTCTGGTATTTTCGCTTAAAAACGTCACTTAAAGACTCAAAAAGGAATACTGGAAGCAATACATCACAAATATATTTATAAATAAATGGGGAAATGTCAACAAATATGGAAAAATTGGACAAAATGGGTCGAAAAGGTCAAAAATGTCAAAAAGGAGAAAATCGCGCCGGAGCGGCGCGCCGGCCACAAGCGCACAACATGGCCCACGTCCGCGCACAGATGCACGCGCCTTCCTCTAGATCCGCGCACGCCGCAGCGCGCTGCTGCTGCCTTCTGCGCGCGCCGATGCCATTTCGCCCCATTTTTCACGTGCAGCCGCCCCCATGACGTCATGCTGACGTCATCAATGACCTCTATAATTCCACTCCGTGTTTTCACCATTTTTTAACATTTTTTCACCCACTTTTTCTCTCCATCCTCACCTATAAATACCCCCCTTCCCTTCACTTCAAAACACACCTAAAAACACATTCTCTTCTCTCTTTCTTTCTCTCATTTCTTAGTTTTTTTTCTTAGTTTTCTTAGTTTTTAGCTTTTCTTAGTTAGTTTTGCTTAGTTTTAGAGTTCTTCCCTTTTTGGGAAGAACTAGTTATGTTTTTGTAATTTATTTGCTTTTGATTCAATAAATGGGAGTGCAAATTCCGTTTGGAGGTTTTCCAGCTACGGGAATAGCATCGAAGTACTGTAAGGATATTTAATTTGTCTGTGATTAAATTTAACTGTGCTGGCTGTTTGTAAACATGATATAATAATAAAGTTGTTATGCTTGCGAAGTATTAAATAGGTGAAAATCTCTAAAATGAATTGATTTTATTTTTATTCAAGATTTTATATTAAGAATGTTAGAGAGAAATATATTATTTTTCATTACAAACTTAAATCTGAAAATAAGATTTTAAGGTTTAGTTATCCGGTCTAATTTAGAGTAGTGCTCTTTTATTTGTTGGTACAATCGCCCGGTAGTTAGAGTGAAGCTCTATTTCAAAAGTTTTTATAAGAATTATTATCTGAAAATGTATTGACAACATGTTTACAGTAGTAGTTTTAAAACTTGAAAGTTAGTACTCGGATAATTAAATTCTTAGGTTTAATTTGGACACCTTGAATAAAGTTTAAACTGTCTAACCCCACCAAATGTGGCATTTAAATGGTTCATTTTCAATCTCTTAGAAAAAGGAATTAATTTAATTAACCAAATTAGTTATCAACCCCACCCATCGGTGTTAATTGATTTGTTTAGTTAACAAAGAATATCTAACCCCACCAAAGGTGGTATTCATACAAAAAAGGGAGAATCAATAAATATCAATTCATATCTTTAATAACCTAGATAATATGAGCAAGCATAATTAACTTAGTTATTATATCCATAATTACTCCACCATTATAAAAGATAAAATTTGCATAAATGTTTATTGAATCTATGTTTAATTTTCTGTAAGTAGATTAAAACACAAAAACCCCAAAATATCGTGACAGGATGTTTAGGATTTAATTTCGTTTTTAAAAGTTTGAATAATAAATTAAAAACCACATACATTCCTTCCTTAGATCGACCTTGGGAGTATACTTATCATTTTCTACGAAATGATTCGTGCACTTGCGAGAGTTTTATAAATATAAAACCAAAGTATTGGCAGGATCAGCGATGCCGGTTTTCGCTCATCAAAGTTTTTGGCAATCCCGATTTTGCTCATCACTAAACCCAATTCAATAATATTACAAATGACAAATAGATCAATTAAGCTACCCTAGGGTGTGGTAGAAGATATGCTAGTAAAAGTAGACAAGCTCATATTTTCAATGAATTTCATTGTACTAGACATGGAAGATGACCATAATATTTCTATCATACTTGGTCATCTATTATTAGCAACCGAAAGAGCATTCATTGATGTACAAAAAGTTGAGCTTACAATGAGAGTGCAAGATGAACAGATAACGTTTAAATTTTTTAAAATTTATGAACCACTTGATATTGATAATGTTAATGAATGCTTAAGGATAAATGTTAATGATCATGATGATAACTTTAAAAACTTGTTGATTCACCCACACTTAAGACTTTTACACATGATGTTGTAAACAATGAAGTAAACTCATCAAGAAACAACTCAATATATTTTAATTTTGAAAGTATGGAATCTATGATTAATATTGTTGATTGTGTGAACTATTTAAAAGCTACACCTAACATGTGTTTACCTAATGTGGTTGTGGAGAATTTTGAGATAGGATCTAAGTTCAAATCATCTATTAAAGGGCCACCAAGTTTAGACCTCACACTTTTACCCTCTCATCCCAAATTAAGTAGGCAAGCCAAAAAGTCCAATATAGAGGTGAAAAAGATGTTAAAAATACATAAATTGGATGAGTTAGAATGGAGTACATATAAGAATGCCAAAAAATACAAAAATAAGACAAAAATATGGCATGATAAGAGACTTGAGCACCATGTTTTTAAACTGGAACATAAAGTATTATTGAACAATTAAAGACTCAAATTATTTTTGGGCAAACTCAATAGTAAATGGATACAAAGGAATGTATCTTAGGACTTGATAAGCCCATCAAGTCAAGGACATTAAACATGAAAATGGTTGGGAGGAAACCCAATATTATTTTACTTATATTTTTATTGTTTTTGTTTTGTAGGTGAATAAGTGTGAAAAACAATGGTGCAACAAGATTGAGCAGTTTTAACGATAGATATGGTATGCCAAGACTTATGAAGTTTTTCTTTCCTTTTACCTTTTTCATATTTATATGTGCACATTGGGAAGAATGTGCAATTTAAGTTACGGGAGAAAACTTCATTCTCTACTTTAATATTTAGTATGCATTTTTATTTTTTATGAATATTTTTAATTTTTAGGATGTTTTTAATCATGATTTGGGTAGAAATTGATAAATATATGGAAACTAAATGCATGCATGCTTGATATGAAAGATATGAACTCAATGATAAAATTGGTTGCCATGAATAGGATAAGAAATGTAACATGTTCTTTAAGATACTTACATTAATTATGTGATATGTTTGCTAGTTTTGATTAGATTAATTCAACTTTTTATGCACATGTTTATGGTTGATTTTGGTGTTCTTATTGAGAGAAAATTTGTGGTGAGTTATATGATTTGATGGGATATACCAAGTTTTAGAATCTATTTGTTCATCCCTGGAGGCAAAATCCTAAATAGTATGTAGCATAAGAAATGATTTAGGCCTTATTTAGATCAATCGAGTCTTTCAAGTTAACCATTATTAATATTGGTAGACACCTATTTGAGCCTAATTAAGAACCTTTCATATCTTTAGGCCATATTTTATGTCTAACCAATAAGAATTACATTTACCCTCGTACCTTTAGCTTGTATGAAAAGAAGAAAATGCAATCACGTATATGCCATATAGAGTGATCTAAAATGTAATGTATCCAAAAAAAGAAAGAAAAACTCAACACAATTATCCCTCTAAAGAAAAATAAAATAAAATTGAAAATAAGTTTAGGGGTAGTATGAAGTTACAATAGAAAGAGATGTGAAATGAAAGAATATGAAAATAATGATAAGATAGGGTGTACTAAAATATCAAATAAAAGCTCAATTATAGTTAAAAAGTGCATGATGAATAAATAAGAAAATTAAGGTGTGAAAAAAGCTTAAATGTCTTCAGTGAACTTATGAAGAGGAAAATATTGAAGATGAAAATTGAAAAAATAATGGGGATTTTAAGGAAGAAGAGGAAAGGGTGCCTAGAGGAGTTATAAATAGTATATGAGGTATGTGGAGGCCAAAAGGTGGATTTGATAGAAATATAAGTAGTATTAAAATGAAGATGCCACCATTTCAAGGAAAGAATGATCCAAAGTTGCACCTAGAATGGGAGAAAAATGTGGAGCATATCTTTGAGTGCCGTAACTACTCAGAAGAGAAGAAGGTAAAACTTACTATATATCATTGAATTTATTGATTGTGTCACAATTACTCGAAAGAGAAGATGCTAAAACTTGCTGCCATTGAATTTATTGATTATGCACTAAATTAATGAGATCAATTAGTGATTAGTAGGAGAATGAATCATGAAAAATTTATTTATAATTGGAAAGATATGAAGACCATTATGAGAAAAAAATTTGTTCCTAGTTATTATTATAAGGAGCTTCACAACTACAAAGACTTAATTAGAGATTAAGTTAGTAGATGAATACTATAAAGAAATGGAAGCAGTGATGATTAGGGCCAATGTAGAAGAAGATAGGGAAGCCACAATGACTAAGTTTTTAGTAGGTTGAATTTGGATGTTGCCAACATTGTGGAACTTCATCATTGTGTAGAGTTGGAGGATATGGTTCACATGGAAATTAAAGTGGAAAGGCAACTAAGAAAAAGAAGTATACAAGTATTGCTGCCAAAATCAAGTCCTACTATATCAAAACTGAATCCTACTATGCCTTGGAAATCAAACTAGAAAAATGATGAATGATTGAGTTACAAGCCTAGGCCTGAGGTAGTTAAAGCCAAAGAGGTGAAAAAAGGTAAAGTTGAAACCCCAAACCGTAATTGTGATATTAAGTGTTTTTGTTGTCTTGGTAAGGGTCATATAACTTCTCAATATACAAACAAAAGAGCAATGATCACACAAGTAGATAAGGAGGTGGGAACTGATAATGAAAGTATAGATGAAGAAATGCCACCATTAGAGGATTGATCGACATAAATTATCTATAATAAATACGCAAGTATACTATCGTAATAAGTAATATAATGATAAGAAAAGATCGTTCCCACAGAGATTATATTATTAGAAACTAATTTTTAAAAAATAAATATTATTCTTTTTGTGTTTTAAGAAAGCAAAAATAAAAGAACTAAAAATAAATAACAGTAATTAATTGACTCATAATGCATTACAATTATTCTCACTCTATAGCATAGCATATTATTGTATTTTTTTTTATACAAGTTAAAGGTGCAAGAGTCAAGATAATGCTTATTAGTTAGACACAAAATGTGGCTTAAAGACATGAAATATATTAATAATGGTTAGCTTGAAAAGCTCAATCGATTCAAATAAAGTCTAAATCATTTATTATGCTAAATACTATTTAGGATTTCACCTTAAGTGACAATCAAATAGATTTTAAAATGTGATAGATCTCATCAACTCTCATAACTCACTACAATTTTTTTCTCAATAAAAACACCAAAATCAATCATAAACATATGTATAAAAATTTGAATTAATTCAATTAAAACTAGCAAGCATATCACATGATTAATGTATCTATATTGGCGAGCATGTGGCATTCCTTATCCTAGTCATGAAAACAAATATATCATTCAGTCCATACGTTTCATATCAAACATGATAGTAGTTAGTTTTTATGTATTTATCAATTTCTACCCAAATCATGATTAAAAACATCCTAAAAATAAAAAAAATTCTAAAATTAAAAATGCATATTAAATACTAAAATAGAGAATGAAGTTCTTTCTCTCAAACTTAAATTGTACATTGTCCTCAATGTGCACATATAAATATGAAAAAATAAAAGGAAAGAAAACTCCCTTAGTCCTAAATACCACATCTGTCGTTGAAATGCTTAATCTTGTTGCAACATTACCCTTCACATTTATTCACTTGCAAAACAAAAATATAAGTAAAATAACATTGGGTTGTCTCCTAACCAGTGTCATGTTTAACTTCTTTGACTAGAAGGTCATATCAATTTTAAAGGTACATCTCTCTGTGTCCATTTACTATTGAGTTTACCCAAAAATAGTTTAAGTTATGAATTGTTCAATAATACTTTATATTCTGATTTAAAAACACAATTCTCAATTCTCTTATCATGCCATTCATCTTAAATGTGTTATATTTTTCAAGAGTGAAGCCAAATGAATATTTGGATCATCATTGACTAACCCTCTAAATTAATTTGCTTGTACCATTTGAATGTTTCATGGCTTAAGCTTGAAATTGTTAGCATTTATGCCCGGTCTATTGATAGATAATTAGGTTCCATTTACTTTTGGAACTATAAAATCCCTTAAAGATTTAAGGACTATAATAGCTTGTTGATCCCATTATCATGTCATAACATTTGGTTGATCTTGTGCTAACTGTTTTCTTCTCAAGCAAAGTAAAATTCTCTTTATTTTTGGACCAAAATGAACAAGATTTTCACTTATCAACCTGGGCATATAATAGAAACACTAAAACAAAAATTAAAAGGCCTAAACTAGTATAATAATAACCATTATAAGTAATTAACTCCCTGTAATGATGTCAAAATTTTTATCAACACGATGTAATCTGCAAGTATACGTGTCGTACAAGTAATATAATGTACCTAAGTACAGATATCGATCCCACAGGGAATTATGTAACTTATAATCATGTACCAATATAATTGTTATGATTACTATTTGACAATAGAAAATTATAAAAATTGAAAAATAAATGACAACTAATTGTAAATCGCAAGACTCAATAACTACGAAAATATATGAGAAAATAATCTATGAATCTTTAATCCTCAAATTTCCTAACATGTAAATCATAAAATTTTCCTCAATATAATCATCAATCAATTATATGACCAGTTAAATCTAACCTAGCATGCATTCCTATCTCAAATTCACTATACACTATATATTAATTAACCTAAATACCTAATTACACTCTTATGTCAATTAAATTTCATACTACTCATTTAGTTCATCAATTATAGATCACACATATAAGAATCATACATCTCTGCCTAGAAACTATGTATGATATTTAATCAAGAAAGACAATTAAATAATTCTCTCAAATCTATTTAATTACCTCTATAGATCAATTGTTTGTCAAACAATTAATATCATCAAAATCAAATTAAATAATATAATTGAATTGAAATAAAAATTACAGTAAAATATTAGATCATCACATGTATAAAATTGGGTTCATAAGACCTTTAGATTAATAAATTAGCTAGACATAATTATGTTCTTAAAGCTTATATTTTTCATAAATAAAGATAATACAATTGATAAAGAAAGGAAAAGAAGAAGAGATACACTTAATCTCTTGATTT
The DNA here is from genome assembly GCA_033030585.1 of Hippophae rhamnoides. Classification (NCBI taxonomy): domain Eukaryota; kingdom Viridiplantae; phylum Streptophyta; class Magnoliopsida; order Rosales; family Elaeagnaceae; genus Hippophae; species Hippophae rhamnoides. The sequence continues at coordinate 71,156,528 of CM065429.1, read as the reverse complement.
ATATCACTAATCTTCTCTTGAATCCTTCACAAAGTTGTGTCTTCTCTATTCTCCTCTTGAACTTTTTCTCTTCTTGGTAGCTACTAGGGTTTATGATCTTAATGATGTGTTCTTATGATCTCCCTATGGTGCTTTAAATAGGTTGAAATTGATCCAATTATATTGAGATTCGTATTACTTTAATCTAAGGGCTGAGATTGAAAGTTAGGATTTAATTTTGTGCTCATGCTTTTTAATCCTAATCGCTCGATCTATTGAGCCTATTCTTTATCGATTGAGAAATGACCCTTCGATTAGTCTAGTTATACAAATTCTATCAATCTAGTTCCTAGTCGATCGATCGATCGATCGATCCTGTAATCATGTATTTATCCTCATTTTCGCCTATTTTTAGTCTGTTTAATATCTTTTCACTTACATTGTTATATTAAACACAAATTAAGATTAATCATGATATTTTAACACATAATAAAGTAAATAAGTGATTTAGAAATAGATAAGTAGCTCTACTTTTGTAGAGTTATCAATTATCACCTCAAAAAGTAATCTATCTATCACCGTATAATATGGTGAAAAGATTAGTAAATATGAATATGCTTTTAATTGCAATGAATTGAAATTAAGTATACAAAGTAAGAAGGTATTCTGCCATTATGTCATACAGTAGGCTAAGGATCACAAATGCATTTATTACATTAAAGACCAGGAAGAAGACATGGAGAGTTTAGCTTCACAAGAACCATTGTCATCAAATGACTCTAAATAAATATAGGATCCATACATAATGAATAAGTGCTCTAGCCTCAATAATGTAGGTATTAACTAAGAAAGTTAGGTGAAATAGTAAAATCTTATTTATGTAAAAAAGAACTCTTATGTCTATAAAAGAAAACTCTTATTTAAAAGGAAAACACACATCTTACACTCTTTGAAAAACTTTTTCACTTAGCTCCTATCTTTTTTTTGTAATCTTTCATCTAAGAATAAGTAACTAAAACCTTATTCAAGGTTCTTAGTACTCCAATTGTAATAAATTATTATAATAAATAAAAGTCTATCTTAAAGAGAATTCATATTTGTGACTCTAACCTTAAAAGGAATGTGCAAATACTATAAATCGTCATAAGTCAAGAAGAACACAAAGTGGATCTAGTTGAGAAGCTACCTTAAGGTATAAAAAAAGCAGACATCATAGAGCAAAAAGATCGAGAAGAATCTATATTTATTTAGTCAGTTGCAATTGCATATTATTTATTAATTTATCACTCATTTAATAATTAGTATAAAATATAAAAGAAAAACATATTAAAAAAAATAAACCAAGAGCTAATTTATATAGAAGTAAAATAAAAGTAAAATAAAAACCTAAAGAAAGTCTAAAAGATGTTATATATCTAAAGCATCTTTACTATATTTTAAGAAATTTATAACAGAAAACTTCGCTAAATATAAAAAGTAATTGAAAATCTATGAAAAAAGACATGATTGAATAAAATGAAATGATAAATATTTTTTTAAAAATCTAGAAGCAAGAATCATATCAAATGTAGAGTAAACTAATGAAATACAATAATTAAGTCATTGGTTCGACACTGAATTTAATACATAAAATTATGAATTAATTTTAATATATAATCAAATAAAATAAAAAAAACATAATATATGATGATAAAAATCAAAATAATTTAATTTTAATTTGATATTATAACCATAAAATTAATAAAAATAAAGAATATTTAAGAGAAAAAAAAGAGAAAATCTTAAATTTGCCCTTAGTACGTAATCATACAAAAGGTTTGTAACTAGCTTATAAAACAAGAATAGTAAAAAGAAAAATTATAATTTTGTTTACTAGAAAAAGTCAAAAAATTATTATTTAAATAAAAATGAATTTTTTTTTATAGAAAATGATATATATACACATTTGCACAAGGCTTCGAATGAAGTCATAAGGCCCATCACTGCAACAACTCGCATGGACGGTCTTGATCTGTCCGCATATCTCTACACGTGATATCTAAACCAACTACCTAATGTGTGATATAAGCAGGTAAACCTTTTTTCAGACTATGTGTCCACGCCCGTACAATTGGCGTCTTTCACGGTGATACCGATGCATTGCTCTCATTCGTCAGATCAAACTCATCAATCGTTTTCTACCGTCGATAATTTCTTATCCGTAATTATTCTTGTGATGGCCCTAGTTATAGACTTCGAAGATTTAGAGAAAAATGAATAAACTCACTTGAGAGCGCGATCTCTCTTCTTTTCTCTCTCTATCTCTCAATACTGAGACCTAAGCAAGCCTTAATCTTTCAACTCTCTCTCTCTCTCTCTCTTAAAAAGAGCTATTCTTTCACACACAATCAGGTAAAATCCCTCTCTGCTATTTGTTATTTTATTATTGATTTTACGTGGTTCATTTTAGCCGGTTTATCTATTTTCAAAAACCCTAACGAAAAATTGAAAACCTTGTCAGGATCTTATTATATTCATGATGTAATTCTTGTTCTTATTGCATAATATATTGATTAAGAGATTCGCAATTCTTCTAGTTGGTATATTGGTAGTAGTCTTAATTTTAATTGGTCTGTTTGGATATTACGATTTATTAATTATGTCTGATGCTTAAAAATTAGTTTTTTTTTGTCAATTATTATTACGTTCGCTAAGCGGGTTAGCTTTTGGGTTTTTGTGAATCTAGGGTTTTGAAGCAACATTTGAACATTTGGGATGGAGAATGAAGTTTTGATTGTTTCGGAGACTAATAGGCATGAGGATAAGAATACTGTGGACGTTGTATTCTCTGATGAGGAGAGGGTAGAGGCAAGCGCTGTGTTAGGAAATGATGGACGAGATGAATTAGAAGAAGAGGTTTTTGAGGAGGCTGTTGAGGAATATTTGCAGGAACAGGGAGTGAAATCTGATATTACGGACGATACCGTTGTTGGTGAGGTGAGGAAGATGGAAGTCAATGGTGATTCGGGCTTGGCAGGAGTTGATGATATTCCCAGTGTAAGAGACGAGGTTGAGAAATTTGATGAGGCAATTGGAGTGTCCGGGAAAGTTGGGGAAGCTAAGCTGGAGGAAATAGCACCTGCTGCTGAAGTGGTGGGAACAGAAATGAACAGTGATAATGGAGTTGCAGTTGTGAGAGAGATTGATGAGGGAAGTACTGATGTACAATTGGCTCCTGATGAAGTGAACGAACTGAACAATGGTGGTTTGATTGGTGGTGGAGAAGATAAGGGGAATGATATCTTGCACATTCAAGAAGATGGTGAAACAGAAGCTCCAAACGGTCTGGTGGGTGGTGGAGAAGACGGGGGAAAGGATATTTTGGACATTCAAGTAGATGGTGAAACAGAAGCCCCAAACAGTGTGGTGGGTGATGGAGAAGATGGGGAAAAGGAGATTTCTGAGAAAAATGCTACTGTTGAAATAAAAGCTGAAAATGCTAAGGAGGGTGGTGGTGAAGCTTGTGAAAAGGAGGGCGTTACTGTTGTACAATTGGCTCCTGATGAAGTGAACCGATTGAACAATGGTGATTCGATTGGTGGTGGAGAAGATAAGGGAAATGATATTTTGGACATTCAAGAAGATGGTGAAACAGAAGCTCCAAACGGTATATTGGGTGTTGGAGAAAATGGGGGAAAGGAGATTTCTGGGGAAAATGCTATTGGTGAAATAGAAGCTGACAATGGTAAGGAGGGTGGTGGCAAAGATGGTGAAAAGGAGATTTCTGAGATTGGTTATGGTGGAAGAGTAAAAGCTACATATTGTTCAGTTGGAGTGGAAGATGGAGAAGAGGGGACTGCTGAGGTTGGTGCTGGTGGAAAAATAGAAGCTACGAATGGTGTGTGTGACATTGATGTAAAGGAAGAGAAGCCATATGCTCAAGTGGTGAAAGAAGAAGAGAAACAATATGCACAAGTGGCAAAAGAAGAGGTAGAGAAGCAAAGTGCTCAAGTGAATAGGCAACAGGAGACTAAGCCAGTACAACAGCCTCATGCTTCATCTGGAAAGTCTCCCAATCTTGCTCCCCCTCCTGCTCGTCCTGCTGGCTTGGGTCGTGGTGCCTCTCTTTTGGAGCCTGTTCCTCGTGTGGTGCAGCAGCCTCGGCTAAATGGTTCTGCACCTCAGGTTCAAAATCAACAGATTGAGGAACCTGTAAATGGCGACGCAGAGGAGTCCGACGAAACTCGTGAAAAACTTCAGATGATCAGAGTAAAGTTTTTGCGTCTGGCGCATCGTCTTGGGCAGACTCCTCATAATGTTGTTGTGGCACAAGTTTTGTACAGATTGGGGTTAGCTGAGCAACTGCGTGGAAGAAATGGAGGTCGCGTTGGTGCCTTTAGCTTTGACCGTGCAAGTGCCATGGCTGAACAGCTTGAGGCTTCTGGTAACGAGCCCCTGGATTTCTCTTGTACAATTATGGTTCTTGGAAAGACAGGAGTTGGAAAAAGTGCAACCATCAATTCAATATTCGATGAAATGAAGTTTAACACAGATGCTTTTCAGACGGGTACAAAGAAGGTTCAGGATGTTGTGGGAACAGTTCAAGGTATTAAGGTACGGGTCATTGACACACCGGGCCTTTTATCTTCATGGGCTGATCAGCGTCAGAATGAGAAGATTCTTCACTCTGTTAAGCATTTTATCAAGAAGACATCCCCAGACATTGTTTTGTATCTTGATAGACTGGATGTGCAAAACCGGGATTTTAGTGATATGCCACTCTTGCGCACCATTACAGACATTTTTGGACCTTCTATATGGTTCAATGCCATTGTGGTATTGACCCACGCTGCATCTGCTCCACCAGAGGGCCCAAATGGTACTGCTTCTAGTTATGATATGTTTGTCACTCAACGTTCTCATGTTGTCCAGCAAGCCATTCGTCAAGCAGCTGGGGACATGCGGTTAATGAATCCTGTTTCTTTGGTGGAGAATCATTCTGCTTGCAGAACAAATAGAGCAGGTCAAAGAGTCTTGCCAAATGGTCAGGTTTGGAAACCCCATTTATTACTTCTTTCTTTTGCATCAAAAATTCTGGCTGAGGCTAATGCCCTATTGAAGTTGCAAGATACCCCTCCTGGAAAGCCTTATACAACTCGATCTAGGGCACCTCCTTTACCTTTTCTTCTTTCATCCTTGCTTCAGTCAAGACCACAGTTGAAGCTGCCTGAGGAACAGCTTGGTGATGATGACAGTCTGGACGGTGATCTGGATGAGTCATCTGATTCTGATGATGATTCAGAATTTGATGAATTGCCTCCATTCAGACGTTTGACAAAGGCCCAGGTGGAAAAGCTTTCCAAGGTTCAGAGAAAGGCCTATTTTGATGAGTTAGAATATAGGGAAAAGCTTTTTATGAAGAAACAGCTGAAGGAAGAGAAAAAACGGCGGAAGCTGATGAAAAAAATGTCTGATTCAGTTAATGATCAGCCAAGTGATTACAATGAAAGTACAGAGGAAGAAGGTGCTGGTGCAGCATCTGTCCCTGTACCCATGCCCGATTTGGCTTTACCTGCTTCCTTTGATTCTGACAATCCTACTCATCGCTTTCGCTATCTTGATTCTTCTAACCAGTGGCTTGTGAGGCCTGTTCTAGAAACTCATGGATGGGATCATGATATTGGTTATGAAGGAATAAATGTTGAAAGATTGTTTGCGGTTAGGAACAAAATGCCATTATCTTTTTCTGGTCAGATCACGAAAGATAAAAAGGATGCCAATGTCCAAATGGAAGTAGCAAGTTCAATAAAACATGGGGAAAACAAAGCTACTTCATTAGGTTTTGATATGCAGACAGTTGGGAAGGATATGGCCTATACGCTACGAAGTGAAACCAGGTTTAGTAATTTTAGGAGGAATAAAGCATCTGCTGGTGTCTCAGCTACTCTCTTGGGTGATGCCTTATCAGCTGGAGTGAAAGTGGAAGACAAATTAATTGCTAATAAACGGTTCCGATTAGTTATGACCGGTGGTGCAATGACTGGTCGAGGTGATGTTGCTTATGGTGGCAGCCTGGAGGCCCAGTTAAGGGATAAAGATTATCCTATTGGTCGTTCACTATCAACTCTTGGGCTTTCTGTCATGGATTGGCATGGAGATCTTGCTATTGGGTGCAACATACAGTCTCAGATTCCAGTTGGGCGCAATACAAACTTGGTTGCTCGTGCCAATTTGAATAATAGAGGAGCTGGGCAAGTCAGTGTTCGCTTGAATAGCTCAGAACAGCTTCAAATAGCATTAATGGGCCTCATTCCTCTATTAAGAAAGTTGCAGGGTTATGCCCAGCAATTGCAGTATGAGCAATGAAGAGATTTGAAGCTATACTCTATGCATATGGTTGTAGCAGCCTTGCGACAATAGGTCATCATCAGTGAAGTTTCCAATGGAGCAGCGTAAGTCAATGTTCATCACAAGTGAGATATTTTAGATATTTTGCACTGCCTATTTGATCAATTTTCAATCGACAAAGTGTTTTCCTAAGATTGTACGCTTCTTTATTAGTAGATAGTCTTATTTGGTGATCTTGTTTATGTTGATTTACTAGACTAAGTGGTGCTATACCTCATTTAGGATCTGCATGTGAAAATGAATCTACTTTGCAATATTTGTTGACTGGCTTCTTGCTACCCTTGTTTTTTCAGGTTAATGTGTTCATTTTTTCTCCTACTTAGATCAGGATTAATTTATGTACGCCCTTTTGAATGGAGATGTTTCATCTAGTGCATGGTAAACGGTAAAAGAATCCTTGTAACTGCAGAAGCCAATATTCTTTTTATTAGAAGTGTTGAACATGAGAATAATATTTCATCAAATATTTGCGGAATTTATGAGGAAATTTCCATCTTTTGGAATTTATTGTTTGGTTGTTTTTTTCAATAAAATTTATTCGATGCTACTGATTCGTTCAGTTGCGCTATTGCATTGGTGATCATCTGGCTAAGAATAGACATTTGATTCTACCGTCTGCATTGACAATCCTGCTTTGTTATTGTTTAGAGTAAGGACATGAGTTGTGGACCCTAATTGTCGTTTAGATTAAGGACATGAGTTGTTATTTGTTTAGAGTAAGAAAACGGGGTGTCGTATCTTCTTGTTCTATCTTTATTGTCTTGCATCGTCAGTCATTTAGTTACTAGACACATATAAGCCTAAGGTGTTAGTGGTTGCGCTTTAGGGCTTTTATTATATCCTCAAATTTTGCAAGTGAATGTATTGACCTTTAGAGTAAATGAGTGTTAAGCAAGCAAAATTTAGTGGTTGGTCAAGTTAATCTCCAAACGATTGAAACCAAACTTAGTCATAATGGTGTGGAGAATAGTTTAAACGTTTCTACCGAAATGCTGCTTGAATTTGGTACTTTTGTATTTGTGATTTTTGGTTTCTTTTCAAGTGATTTTTAATCAATAGTAAATCAAGTCTTATGGATAAATATTGGAAAAAATGATCAAAAATATAAAGTTTGTATGAAAAAAATATCGTAGTTCACTAGATTTTTGTTTAAAAAGGAGAAATTAGAAAGTACATTAAACAATATATAAGTGATTTTAAAATTTCTTACAAAACAAAAAATATAAAAAAGAAATGATTTTAAAATGCTAGCAATATATTATTTGGCCGGTAGCAAATGGGAATTTTTAAGAAACATGGGTGTACATACATGACTGGGTAACTCAATAATAATGTATGAGGGTGACATTGTACTCAATCATGGCGTCACCATTAGTCATATTCAAATAATGAGTCTTTAGCCTAGTAAATCCTCATTCCATCTTAAACTTGGCTCTACTTCCCATTCCTCCAACTACAACAATCTCGCGTTCTGACTCGGTAACATGATTCCTCGAAACCACAATGAAAAAACTACCTTTAAAATTTTCCGGTAGGGAAACCAAAATCAATATACATCACCGAGGTGAAAATGGTACATTTCAGGAAGACAAGACCAAAAAAAAAAACACATATTACTTAAAACAAATAGTTGATTTGCAGAAAACTTGAGAATTTTTTTTTTTTTTGGCAAACAATATTACCTAATTACTGAGTATTTTTTTTCACCTAAATTTCTTTAATTTAATGTTGCAACTAGAGCAATCACATCTGGATTGATGGCCCTTTTTTTTTCATAATCTCAACCGTTTATTTTAAAATTCAATACATGAGATAAATTTAGGGTATTATAAAAAATTATTATTTATTATTTAACCCTTAGATTAGATGAATAATATAAGGTAAGTAAAAACTAACACACACAGATAATCCTAGATCAGTAATCGGACCACTCAGGCACAAGAATCAAGAAATTCATACGTAGAGACAGACTTTCAGCATATGATACTAAATTTATTCACAGATGTGTATAAATATGAAAAAATGCAACTTCACTTTTTAATCATATTATTATTATTATTATTATTATTATTATTATATTTATAGATATTTTAGATCAATTTTCATCATTTTAATGACTTTATCTTATACATTTTGAAACAAAAAAATGACTAAAATATTTAAAAATGCAACAATAAAATAGTAAAAAAGTACACAACTTTTGAAAAATGTGAGTAACGTGATAAATTTGTAAAAGTATTATACTAGCCTATGTAATATAATAATACATTGTGGTCTCAAAAAATAATAATAATTTTGATGCAGATAATTACATTTTTTTGGTTACAAAATCACTATACTTCTTAGTTAAAATAAAATTGGCCCAAGATTGAGGCTCAAAAAAAATAGGGAAACGTGGGAAGGGAATACCACATCACACAAGAACACACACTACGGGAAAATTACCTAAAGCAAGAGTTACATAAAAAGAAGACATTATATTTCTGAATGCATAAAAGAAATATCCTATCTGGCACACAAACAGGTAAACATAATAATTAGTATAAAAGGAATGAATTTTTTTTATTAAAACTCTTACAATCCAACATTTCGTATCAAATAACAATTACTGGAATAAGAATTATTCCTAAAGGGGAGTCAGTACAAACAACATTACAAAATGCCATAAGCAGCAAAGCTATCGTATCTATTCTCCTTATCAAAATTGCCTCAATGATTAGATCAATATTGTGACCAGCTATATCCAAATGCATAATTAAACTGTGAAATTGTACAATCTCACGGAGACCCAACTTCAAACTCTCTTGCCATTTCCATTGAGACTGCTAGCATATTACTCAGCGTTCTTCAGCAAGCTCATTCTCACTTTTCTCAGCACTGCATGAAAAGCAACTTATTAGTCTAAAAACATATCAAATAACCAAAAACAAAGACGCCTACAAGATAAGTACAATGAGATTCCTTTAAACCACAAAATATAAAGGTGCCAAAAATAGATTATGAGGCTGTATCCTCTACAATGGTTTCGACAGGAAAAATGGATTTTTGTCAAAATTTGTGACAATCTCACATGAGACAAAGACATCCTGGTCGAGGTGATCACAAATTCGTGCCCGGTAAGTGTTGCTCAGGAAATTGGGATAGTTCACTATTGATGTGACAAAAACTTGTAAAATGATATGTTTGGAACAGCCTAGTTTTCTAATATTCCCTGGAAGCCCCTTTCCATTCAACCACCAAGTTTAACATGACAAACATAACACCAGAAGAACATAAAAGTCATCTTTACTTTCTGTTCTCGTTTGCCTCAACTTTTAATTGAGGAGGAAGGTTCAGGGGTGCCAGAAAGATGGGCATGAAGGCATGGACACATGAACAAGGATCAGTTAAGTAAGAACCATAAGATAACAAGTTCACCAGTTGGCAAGAAAGCATGCACTAACTAAAGAAAATCACATTCTCCTGAACGATAAGAGAAGCTAGTGAGACCCATATTAAGGGAAACATTAATACCCTGCCATGGTAGATGAGTTTATGATTAAAATATTTATTCTATATTGAAGCACTTGTACAAGCCCTTCTTCCAAGAAGATTTCACAACCAAGCGACCATATCGTATGTGTGCAACATGCATTAAGAAAATACTACTAATGCAAAACTCTTGAAAGTAAAATAAAAAGATTTTCAGTGGCATGAAGATAACAATTATAGAAAGCCTGCAACAAAACCAATGTCTAAACCATTCGCAAACAAATTTGATGAATCAATAGTGCCAAGCATTCTCCAATCAGCATTTTTAACAAGCCCTTATTATCGACAAATAGTAATCAAAAGCATGAAATTTTAAATGTTACTGTAATATAATACCCATTGCTCACGTAGCAAAGCATACAAACCTTTGAGGACGAGAATCATCAGAATCAGGCTTCCTCCAACTCTTATCAATTCGATCACCTGGAGAATCAGTCCTCCCATTACCAATTCCAAAGCTTTTTTTCCCAAAAGAACTTGTCTCTGCTTTCTCATTTGCCTCCTTTATCTTCATCGATTCAAGTTGCTCATCAATCTTCTTCCAATCCTGCCCCTTCTCAGCCAAAACCTCCTCTCTAGGCCTTGCTTCTCCAAATGGATTCGACACCTTAGGCTTTGCAGGAGTCCCCGAAATAGGAGATATTTCGCTACTCAAAGGCAGCGTTCGTGGCTGCAAATTCAACCTCGGCCTCGAACCCTCAGTCCCACCAATAGTCTCCTCCTTCTTCCCCCAACTCTCCAAATCCGCCCCACCACCGTTGGGCCCAAACCCAATTCTCCTCTCTCTCTCAAAACCACCACCATCACTGCTACCATTGAAATTCTCCTTTTTCTTGCTCCAATTATCCGAGTCCGCACCACCACTAGAGCCAAAACCCACTTTCCTCTCCCTCTCAAGTCCTCCACCACCACCCCCAAATCTCCTTCCATCCGACGGCACAAAGCCTTTGTTAGAAACCCAACTGTCAGCTTCATCAGCCTTCGACTGTGAATCAAAGAACCCACCTCTCTCCTTTCTCTCAAATCCATTACCCACCGAAGATTTCTTCGCCGCAGCCCAATTATCGATCTCATCGGCACGAGACAGACCAGAATCTTTATTACTCTCCCTACCACCACCATTCCTATCAGAACCCCTCGATCCCCACCTGGAATCATCACCACGACTACCTCGATCGCCACCCATACCATAAGACTTGAAACCCCCACCTAGGCGACTGCGGTCGAGCTCCTCGGCAGTGCGCTCACGAGGCGCAGTGGGAAGAAGCAAGCGGTCTTGGTGTGTGAGACCCCTGGGTTCGGTGGGTTTTGGGCCTCCATAGGTTGTGAACTCAGCAAGGCTGACGGTTTGGCCCTTCTTCTTCTTAGGTTTGTTGGCGGCGGCGGCTGACAGAGATGGGAAGTCAGCGGTTTCTTGTGGCTGGGAGGCTTGTAGGTCATTCTGATGTTGTTGGAGGAGTTCATCTTCGTGTTCTTCAGATTCGAGCGCCCAAGCACCAGCTTTGCCCCACGGAGACCCTGTTGCCGCCATTGTTTCCCTCTAGATTCTACCACTGTGAATGGAACCTCTTCTTCTTTTTTCGCGAAGTAGGTTGCGTTTTTTGGCAGCGGAATGTATGAAATAGAGGTGACTCAGTGATATCTCACACGTTAGATATTGTGTGATCTACCGTTTTGATTTAAGTTAGTGTTTGAATGGTAAGAAACTAATTAAATTAGAATTTATTTTTTATAATTTTATGTTTTTTTTTATTATAAATTGGTAGTGAAATATAATTAATTTTTAAAACATAAAAATTTAAGATTTTATTTTCATCTTTATATAATCACGATTTTATTTCAATATTAAATTTTAATTTTAATTTTATTTAAATAGTAAATATAACTCTAGACCTTAAATTATATTTAAAAAAATAACAATTTTAACCCTAAAATTTAATCTACAAATATAACTAAAAACCTAAAAACTCAAAAAAAAACCCTAAATTTTATTTTAAAAAAAAATAATTTTAACCCTAAAACTTAACCCACAAATATAACCCTAAATCTTAAACCTAAAACACTAACTCAAAACCTTAAATCTTATTTAAAAATAATAATAATTTTAACCTTAAACTCACAAATATAATCCTAAACCTATATCTTAAACCCTAATCCATAAATCTTAACCCTAAACTCTAAACCCAAAAACCCCAAACCTAAACCTTAAACCTAAAATCCCTAAACCTTAAACCCTAAATCCTAAACCCCTAAACTCCAAGTCCTAAAACCCTAAACCTTAAACCTTATTTAGAAAAATAATAATTTTAATAATATATTTTATTTTTAAATAATTATTTCAATAATTTATTTTGTTTAACGAAAATAATAATTAAATGATTTTATTTAAACTTCAATGAATATGAGGGTATTAAGTTAATATACAATGTTTTTCATTTAATTCAAATTGTAAACCAAACACCATAATATTGATTCATTATTTAATTATAATAATCAAACCAAACAATATAATAATAATACTGTTTTATTTTAATTTCTTTATTATTTTTATTCACATTTCAATTTCATTATATGAACTAAAATTATGTTTCTATTAAGTAAAAATGTATTCGTAGTAATTATTTATTTATTCTTTATCTAAATATATTTATTTTTATATAAATTTTTTATTTAATATAAAATTAATAATATACCTAATTCATTAAATCAACAATTATGAGCAGTATTTATTATTTTAATTTTATTACTTAACAAAATTACAAAATCAATTAGAGAATTTCCAAGGCAAAATTTTGTTACTTAGTTATTTTATTTTTTATTTAAAAAAGATTATTTCATTTATTACGAAATTTTGACAAGTGCTGCCCTAAATTTTTCGACCAGTTACAGAATTTTCAAAATGATATCCTAACTTACTAATTATCCCTATTTTGATGGCAAAACTAATTTAAGTTTTAGTTTTTAAAGAGTAAATATTAAAAAAAAAAATACATATACAATCTATATGAATATTATACATAAAGTTTAAATTTAAAATAATTTTAGATAAGTTATATTTTAAAATAAGGATATATTTATCCTTTATAATTTTTTTTTATTTTATCTTATTTTTCCAACTATTACTTTATGTTTCCAACGGCTATAAGCTCTGTGACTTTAGATTTTTTCCCCCCTCATTTTTCATTTTTCCTTTTTTTTTTAAGTTTAAGTTGATTATTTTATTAGTGTTAATTATCATATAGAATTCTAACATACTATTTGCCATTAAGTTATTTTGAAAAATTAGATAGATTTTTTTGGGTGCATAATTACTTATCAGAAAAAGTATTTTTTGGATATATTTTTTATTTCTCTATCTGTATAACAATATATATTATCCATTCTATTTTTGAAGAAATTAGCATTTATAAAATTAATGGTTAATATGTTTTTAAGCAAAAAATATGATTGTTAAAAAACACATGTCTAAAATGTATAAATATTTAAAGATTAAATATAAATATTAATTGCCACTATAAGCTAAGTCAAATATTAATATATCTATAAAAATAATATTTTCTATTAATCATATAATTGAGTTTGACAAAAATAAAAAATAAAAAAAAGATAGTTCATCATGACAATTTTTTTTCTTTATTCTAATATTTATTTAAATTTTCCTTTCCCACAATAAAATTATTTCTAAGAATACTATTATAATTTATATGATTGTGATGTATATAAAATAAACATTAATTAATGTGCAAGGCACATATTTACTATATTATAGAATTCCAACATAAATTGTTTGACGTTAAATTATTTTAAAAATTAGGTAGATCTTTTTCGGTGCATAACTAATTATAAGAAAAAGATTTTTTCATATATTTTTTATTTTTCTATCTAAATAACCATATATATATATATATATATATATATTATCCATTAAGAAATTAACATTTTTAAAATTAATGGCTAATATTTTTTAAGTAAAAGGTAGTTGTTAAAAAACATATTCTAAAATATATAGTTATTTATAGATTAAATATATACATTAATTGCCACTACAAGTCAAATATTAATACATCTGTAAAAGTAATATTTTCTATCAATTATATATTGAATTTGAAAAAAAATTATTCCATCATAATGAACAATTTTTTTTCTTTACTCTAATATTTACTTCAATTTTGTTTTCCCTTTATAAAATTATTTCTAACAACAATATTATAATTTATATGATTGTGACATATATAAAATAAACATATTATTGTTATTTTGAATTTAATTTATAAACAACACATACATTCTTTACTAGTCTATATTATATATAACAAGTCTAAATCACAATTAAGTGTTTTTTTTGGGATAAATATATTATTGTACTTTAAAATAATGAGATGATTCATTTTTATTTTACTAATATAATAATAAATATAAATAATATATTAAAATATAAAAATTTATATAAATGTATTTTTTTAAAATATTTTAATTATTTAAAAATTTTAAGTTATAAAAATACTACAAAATTATAGATAAAATTAATTTTTTTCCATTTGTCTTTGATATATTAAGTGATAGGCAAATCTGATAAAAATTTAATAATGATGTTATTTCTTTCAAAGTTATAACTATTTTATTGTTTAATAGATTTTTTGTTAAATAATATTAACACATAAATATAATTTTTATAGGAGTTTATCTCATTATACTGTTTATTATGCATAATCTATTATTCTACTAATACAAGATAAGTTTAAGATATGTATGTCTAAACATACAAAAGTTTAAACTCTTATTAAAAAATCTTAATATTTTTACATGTTTTATGTTGATATATATTATTAAAAGTTATTTATTTATTTATATGATATTATATTATTTGTATTTTGTTGTATTACATGTTTAAATATTTATCATTTTTTTATTACAAGTTAGACTCATTTTTTAAAGAATCTATATCTATGAAATTTTTTAATAATAAAATTATATACATGTAATTCTTTTTAAAAATTAATGAGATAATTTTTTTTATTTTATTACAATAACAAAAGTATAGAAAAATACAATAGCATGCAATATGTGCGCCGCTCCTTTCTTAGCATTATCATCCTTATCTAACAATGAAGTCTTTTATTGGTACTTTTTAACTTATATTGATACCACAATATAAATTCAAAATTTGTTTCTAAAACAAAACATAATTAAAATTTTGAATCACATATTCTAGTTAGTATTTAATCTATAAAATATTTTTTACTTTTTTCATATTCAATAAAAATATTTTTAATTAAATAATTACCGTTTACTTATCTAATGATATAAAGCTATTTATTTGCCTCTTAAAAAGATATCATCTTTTTAACAATTTTTTATTACGTCAAAATCACCCTTTTATTTTACTTGAATAATATTTTCCACGTAAAATTCAAGTCAAACTTATTAGAATCTAATTCAACGTATCAATCCAATTCATGCCTTTACAAGAAAATAACAAGTAAAAAAGAACATCAATAATCAAATTGCAAGTCTCAATTGCATTGAGTTTGATGTGAATGAAGTTGCTATTTTGTAGGATAATAAAATATGTGACTCGTATATTAAAGATGATATATTTTTATATCCGATGAATAAATAATTTTTTTTATTAATTTATGATATTATCATTTTTTTAAATTATTGATAATTAAGAAAATATAGTACGTTAATATTTTTTTTAAGAAAAAAAAAATAATTAATTGCAAGTAACACCCACAACTTACAACATCACCTTTTATGTTATTATTAAATTTGAATGTAAAATAAAATTAAAAATATAAAATTACTTAAAAGAATAAAATTATATTATAGCATATATATATATATATTATGTCTAAAATTGTGATTGAAAACCTCTTTTAAAATTATACACCTCTTACTCTTACGGAATATAATTAAGTAGAGCATTATTATTATAGAAAGAAAAAATAACTTATGGTAATATTTTAAAAATTTTAATAATAAAAATAATGTTTCAACAGATATTAAATTAGATTGATTCAAACTATTCTAATACAATTTAAAAAATATTTAATTGAAATACATTTAATATGAAATAATTAAAATAAATTTTTTTAATAACAAAAATATATAAATCGGATGTAAATTATATTATTTTTAAAATATAAAAAATAAACCACTACTGTTTACACAAATTAAACTAATATTGCAGTTTGTAATTTTTTTCAACCAACGGTAGACGAACATCAGAACCTCATAAGCTGCGTCATTGCGCCTAGCACAAAGATCTCATCGGGTAGAGGTAAATCTCTGTTCATAAGTTTTAAAGTAATATTACAATTTCTGAAAGTTTTAAAAAATATCACAAATATACAACTCATAGTTAAAATTAACATAAATAAATAGTAATACTTTATACACAAAAATAAATAAATAAATAATATAAATAAAAACACAAGATATCTCGAGATGATAATCACAAAAAATGATAATTAATCAAATTTTTTTTAAAGAAATAACAAGATAAGATTAAATCTTAACAAATGAGATGTATTCAAAGATAAGAAATGATAATTAACCATTGTAATTGATCTACATTTCGTATCATAAATCTCAGACTCTCTCTTTTTAATTATAATCGTGTAACCCTTGTCTTGCAACTGGCTAACACTTAGTAGATTTTTTTAGGTTAGGTATGTAAAATACATTAGATATTATCTCAATGAACTCATTCTTACTTCTTATTTGAATATAACCATTTTTTTCAACCTTCACAGTTTATCGATCACCAAAATTAACAAAAATGGTGAAACTCTTATCTAGATTAGAGAATGATGACTTACAACCGCTCATATGGTTACTACAACTTATGTCCACATAACATGTGTCTTCATCCGTGTCTTCCATTGCATGGAAGGCCATCAACAAAGTCTCTGTCTCTTTCTCCTTTTCCTTTTCTACAAAGTTGGATCTCTCACTATTCTCTTTGGTCATTTTTATGTAACATGCATTTTTGTAATGGTCTAAGTTCTTACATCTGTAACATTCGACCTTTGATTTGTCGAAATATCTCTTCTTGTTTTGATCATCATCCTTTTGAGTTTGAGAAAATGATTTAGTTCTTTCTCTACTCCACTCCCGATCTTCATCTTTTTTGTAGTTTATGTTGTAAGTGTGTTGTCCTCGACCTCTTTCACGTTCATCATGGCCTCTACCTCTTCCTCTTGTGTTTGAAGACTCATTGAAGATGGAAACCTTTAGTGCCTACATTTCTTCAACTATTGATTCTTTGCTCATGCATAAGTAAGGAACTCTACAGTTCATCTATGGACATATCTTCAACTATATTAGCCTCCTTAATTGAACATACCATATAGTCGAGCTTGGGAGTCAAGGACCTTAGTATTTTCTCAACCATAATGTCATATGTGGTTTTCTCACCATGAAGACACATCTTCTTTACCACTGCCATCACTTTTCCAAAGTAGTCAATTATTATTTCTCCTTTCTTCATCTGAAGAGTTTCAAAATAGCTTCAGAGAGTTTGAAGTTGTGTCTGTTTCACTCTGTTGGAGCCCTGATACTTCTTTTTCATAGAGTCTTAGATGTCCTTAGCTGTATCCTTGTCAAGGATTGTCTCCAAAATAGATGTCGATTGCTTGAAATAAATAATTTTTTTACCTTCAAGTCTTTTAATTTTAGTGCATCATTTTTATACTTCTGTTGAGCAAAAACCTCTGAATTGTTTAGTTTAGTCTCTCCAATCCTAGTTTCTATAAGATCCCAAAATTTCTTAGATCTTAAGAATTTTTCCATTAGCATATTCCAACGATCGTAATGACCATCAAATTTAAGAATAGTTAGCTGGTTGGACAAAACTTTCATTTTTTGTAGCCATATTGTTGCTGCAAGGCTTTTGGATTGCTGTGACTTTTTTATTCAGCCCCCTTCTTGACTCTGATACTAGATGTTGGGTAAGTTTTTTAAACATTTCTCTTGTTCATCTCAATCTTAAAGATTGAGTTCACACAAATTTTGGAAACTAAGAACAACTTTTCTACTTTTATTTTCACCTTCTTATTACATCAATTTATAGGAAATAAACTGTTAAAATTTCAACATTTTTACAGAATTTCAAGAGTGTAGAACATCACTCTTTAAAACTAGAAACTTATGCTCACATTTCTCATGAAAACATGAAACACTACGCTAATGAAAACATAAAATATTCCACTCATGAAAACATGGATTGTTAAAAACAATCCTAAAATTAAGACAGTAGCAACAACTATTAACAAACCCCACTAACATATACGTGTAAAAGTATATGCGTGTGTGTAAATATTATTTTGAAAAAATAAGTAGTTTATATTAATTTTCTTTATATGTCTACTCTTTAACCACCTATGAACCCAATTCTCTCGCTATACAATTAGTTAATTTAGTCGTAAAGTTATTAATAAAATTGAATATATTGATCGGTAATGTTTTGTTATTAGCAGTATTGTTTTGAAGAAACCCTTTAGTATGCATTTTGCTTCGAAGACGTACATGAGAAAAGTTATCAAAGACAAGATGGTTTATGTGCTATATATGTTGTGCCAAAATGAAAGTACCATTTATGATTTAGAATCGATGTATTTTAATTTCACAAAACATCCAATTTGATCATTACAAAAGACACAAATCAACACAATTCCAACTCAATAAATTAATAAAATTAAACAAATAAAATATCAATCCATCCTTCCATGTCTTGTCTCTCAACATGCTGATCTTCTTAGCTTCACTACTTTTGTAGGCTTTATTATATGATGTGAGAATTCAAACAACCTTCCACAATTAAATATTTAAAAACAGGGCTTATCTCAATTTCACATGGTTAGCTGGACTAGTGAAATAACTAGCCTAGGGATGAGGAGCAAAAGGATGAGGATGTGGGATTTTTTCAAATTTTTGGGGAGGAAAATTTGGATGCATGAATTTTTGGGATAGGAGGAAGAAAAGGGTGCTTAAAGATAGGTGTGAGTGGTTTGTGGAAAATTGGAGGTAGATGCTTAAAGAAAGGATGTATAGGTTTGTAAGTTGGTGGAGGCAGTGGTTTCTTGTAGATTGGAACAGGCGGTGGAAGAGGTTTTTTGTAAAACGGAGCAGGTCGTGGAATTGGGTCTTGTAGCTTTGGTGGTGCACATGACTTTTTGGGTTTAGGTATCGATGGAGGAAGAGGCTTCTTGTAGATTGGTACAGGTGGAGGAATACGCTTTTTATATGTAGGGATAGGAGGAGACACATATCTTGGTGGAAATGATTTTTTGGGTTTCGATATAGGAGGAGGAAGAGACATGGGAGGTGAAAACACCTTAGGAGGAGTAAAGAAGTGATGATGTCCAAAACCATCTAAAGGTGGGTGAGGGGAATGTGGCAAATTAGGTAATGGTGGGTAATTGAAGTGAGACCAAAAGAATTTAGAAGTGCATGTGATTGGAGAAAATTTGAGTTTCCCAACGAGTCCAAAGTTTTGTTTTCCATCATTATTAGACTTGGATGATATTATTTTTGAGGATTTTAGACCTTCATGGGTAGGGCATGGTGCATCTGATGCACTGTGAAGTTGTGCATAACATTCTTCTTTTAGTTGGCCATCTTTTTCCATTTCTGTAGGAAGAGATACTTTGAATTTTCCTTCCCCATCAAGCACTCCAATCCCTTTAGTTTTAAAGTGCCCATTTTCTGATTTGCAGTCTATATTTACATGAAGACCTGGGAAAAAAAATATTGATTTACATGATCACTTAACAATGTTGTCTAGAATATATGATGTCTATAATCAGAGCCTCAGAGGTGATCAGGCGGACATATATCTTGTTTAGGGGCACTGTCTTTTTTTTACTTTTTAAAAGAAATATGTAATTAAATTTTTATTAAATAAAGAAAACATTAATATGGAGATTTGAATTTTAGTCCACCAACAGAATGAGAAATAATACCATTTATACTGTAAGTTAACCAAGAAAACAAATGTTACTTCTTACTTGATTAAATATAAAATTTTACACATAAAATTTATAATTTTGTAAATATTATATCATATTTAACATATAAATTTTAAAAATATATTTTTAATTAAAATTTTATTAAATAAATAAAATATTATACTATTAATATTTGAATTTAGTACATGAAAATGGTACGGAAAATGATACACTTAAACCATAGACTAGTTAAGAAAACATACTTGATTAAATATAAAATTTAAACATGTAAAATTTATAATTTTATAAATATTATTTCATATTTAACATATAGTTTTCCATCACAATATAAAATTTTAAGCATATATGATAAATATAATATTTTTTAAGTTCAAAATTTTATATATAAACTCAATTACGTTTTATAAAATTATAAAAAATCATATATTTTAATATTTATTTATTTCATAATTTTTATTAACCCTAATATTTAATTAATTTCTCTTTTGTAAATTTTACATTATTAATTATGAAGTAATAATGTTCATCTTAATTTAAGGGGTAGATTCGCAGTAATATAACAAACAAGCCATATAACATTATTCTTAATAAAAACATGTGTACCTGAAAAGGCAAGGCTGTGCTTGATTTTATACTGAGAACAATCAACACATTCACAGATTCCAAATACCTCAACTGTTTTATCATCACCATGGCAAAAGCTGACGAGAGTCAAAAGAAGCCAAAAGCCAAAAAGTGATCCTAAAAAGGAAGGAAGATTCCTCATTAGAGCCAAAAAAAATCAAAGCACCAAATAGTTAGTATGATAAAGAAATTAAGATGAAGGAATCGAGGATGAAAGCCACATTATATAGACTTTTAGGTGGTGCTGTATGTAAATTAAGTTAATTAAAAGGCTAATTATGATGGTCACGTGAGTAGTAACAAACGAGGTAGTTGACACCGCTATATTAATAATTATAATTAATTTTAAATATATATATATAAAATGAATAGATAGTAATTTATTTTTATTATTTTTTAATATTTATTTAATTTTAAAAAAATTAAATCTTTAACACATTCTTATTTTATTATATTATTTAAAATATTAACATTAATTTTTATTTTTTAATTATATAATATATATTTTTAACCATCAATCTTCTACGTTTTATAGTTATTTTTAATTAAAATTTTTTGAGTTTTTAAAGTTAATTACAGTTTTGATTATCTTTCGTTAAAATTTTTATTTTGAGAGTAAAAAAAATACATATAAAATAAAATTATTATTAATTATTTTTAGAATATATTTCTTACTAATAATAATATTATTATTTTTTTTATAAATTTTTAAGTATCTTTTTAAATATAAAATTATATTAACCTTAAAATTTATTGTAGTTTTTCTAACAACTTGTTAAAGTGTTGACATTATTTTAATTCAATGAGATCCCAACCGAACATTGCTCTAAAATCTTGTCATATTTATATCTGTCTAAACCTACTTCGCTTGTTCACATTAATGCTCTGATTTTTATTGTTATATGAGACGTAATAACTGATTTTCGCTAACGTTTGAGTTGTGAAGTTGTAGACTAATTATTATTTTAAATATTTTTTTAAGAATACATATATATTTTTAAGTTAAGCAGGAGTAAAAACAAAAAAAAATATTTATTTAATATTAATGAAAATTTTAGTGTTATAAAATTTTGAATTTATAACCTCACATTTTAATACTTTGTTAAAAGAAAATTAACAAGTAATTATCATCTAAATTTAAGCTATAATAAAAGGATGATTAATCATTTTCTAATAAGTTATATTTTATTCTTAATATTTATTAATAAAAGTGGGTTTTAGTTTCAGAAATTATCATGAATAAAAAGGTAGTTTTAGTTGGAAACTTTTAACATAACTACACGTGAACTAATTACATGTGTGATGTGATGTGTTGTGATAAGTTAAATCCTTTATTCTATATTTTGATGTAGCCATCCATTTTATTTTTATTTTTATTTTATTTCTTTACAAATTAAGGACATGCCAACTTTGTTTTTTTTTAATCGCTAAAAGTAGAAAGAAATTTATATGAAAGCAGCCCTCTAAATAAATGAAATCAATTAATCACTTTTTTTTTTCTAAAAGAAAAGAATTTTTTAGTTATTGGTTAGGGTTAACAATAATAAACGCATTTTCAATTTATTATTTTATTTTAATTAGTTTTAAATATTATATTAAATTTTTATTTATCTTTCAACTCATAATATCAAATATTTCATTAAAAAATATATATCTTTTTATAAAATAAAAATTCTTTTATAATTCTTTTATTAATTATTATATTCAATCAATTAAACATATTGGATATTAGCTCTTAATTCAAGGAATAAAACAATGACCTTAATTCAAGCCGAAAGAAAAGCTTAAATCCTTAATTCAAGTGAAAGAAATCGGCGACGCTTTAATTCAAAGAAAGAATCGGGTTTAATCTTTAATTCAACGAAAAAGCAAAGGAATCCTTAATTCGAAAGGTAAACAATCCTTAATTCGAAAGAAACAATACTTAATTCAAGGAGTAAATCAAGGGATCTTAATTCAAAGAGAAGAAAGAAATTTCCTTATAAATAACATATTACATCAGTAATGAAAACATGAAGTTAAAATAATAAGAAAGTTTTTTGGTAGAGTTATTTCTTGTTTTTTCAACATGGTATCGCAGAGAAAATTAACTGGCTTCTACTTTATTATTATCTTAAGATCTTCAATCTTTGAAACGACGAAGACATTTAGGATCCAGTGAAAGTTTGCCGCTTTCCTTCCGCTTAATACGCATGAGGTGGATGTCAACCCAAATCAAAGATTAAGTCACTTTTGTTGAATGAGTTTAATTACTTGCCTTTCGGTCAAGAGCAATGCTCTCTGGCTCTGGAAGGTCCAAGTTGGGGTTCATAAATGGAAGCATCGAAGACTGATGTTTCCTCACCAATGAATCTCGCTTAGTGGATCAATTTGGTTATGTCACTACCTAATTTCCATGGAACGTGAAATTAGTCAAATATTCCATCAATCAGATACCAACCATGTGAGATCATCGGCCAAGGAAATGTAATGACAAGCAAAACAATCTTCAGTTTTTCACCATTAAAGAAGCGACATCTCAAATATGCAACAAGATGGTAAGCCTTTTGCATACAACTCTTAGAAGCGTGAAAAAGCACGTGGAATGAAGTTAGAAATATATCGCCCTCATACAACCTGGCCGTAGTAGCCTCGCTACTAAAAAGAAAGAAGATAAGATATTTCAAATCTCGTCTACCATTCAACATACGAAGATATACGATGCCACATACTCATGAATAATGAACTTCCTTCCTTCACCAATGTACGTGTGCGACAATTCAACGTGAAGAAGTAAGGAGGAAAGTCAGCTGAACAAGGATACAATGGTTAGTACACCGAGGTAAAGAGCCTATCTAACCAACGAGAGAAAGTACAAAGTGGAAGCATCCAAAACTTGAAGTGTCAACACCGCAACTATACGGGCCATAAAGGACACATGTTGGATTCTACATCCGTAATTAAAACCCGATTTTATAAAGGATAGGGTTTACGTAAGTGAATCGTACTACACATCGTGCAAATCATGCTCGCCTCTACCTCTAATTGTCTGATCCATTCAAAAACTTCACAAATAATCCGTATGAACTTATGAATGAGTTTATGTTGTATTCTTCAAAACAAGAGCGAGGAGAGTTAGAACTGACCGACCGTGGATAGCATAGAAGAAGGAAACTCGACAAAGATTGCTAGGCAAGTTTCGGCAGTTTTCGCGAGATACAAAACTTCATACTCACAAGAGATACATGCAAGGTATCATAAAAGCCTTTAAATCCGCTCTTAAAATAAATATGTTGCATGATTTTTGGGTTTGTAGATTCAGGTGCCACAGATCATATGACAAACCATGTGTCAAAGTCTCATAAGTTTGAAAATTAGCAAATCCTTCTCAAGTTTCAAATTGCAAATGGTGAGAATGTAAAGGTTTTAGGAAAGGAAAAAATAAAATTAATGTCGATGAAATCGAGTCGGTTTTATATGTACCTTCCTCTCCCTTCCAACTGTCTGTAGGGAAAAATCACAAATACCTTGAATTGCTTAACCATTTTTTCTCCTCACAATGTCATTTTCAGGATTGTGCCACCAAAGAGACGATTGGTGAAGGGTTTTACTTAGATGGTCTCTATTACATATCCAAGAAAGCAATCCCAGAGGGTTTCAAGCCAAGTTTAACCCTATCCAAGATAATCAATCAGTGGGCATCAACGTTTAGCTCACCCTTCTCCACCAATTTTGTCAACTTTATTTTCAAACTTAGGAAAAGATGCAATTGCACGTGAAACTTGCCACTTGTCTAAAGCCACTAGATTGCCTTTTAATTCTTCCCTGCCTAGGGCTAGTAAATGTTTTGAACTAGTTCATTCAGATGTATGGGGACCAACTAATGAATCTTTTGATGGTTATAAGTATTTTGTGATTTTTGTTGATGATTTTTTCTCGAGTCACATGGTTATATCTTTTAAAGTCTAAGAATGAAGTTATGGAAGTATTTAAGGACTTTCATAACCTTGTTAAAAATCATTTCTCCTCTAAAATTCAAACCTTAAGTGATAATGGCAATCAATACATGTCCCCATATCATGAAACAATATTTGAGAATTCATGGCATTATGCATCAAACAAGTCATGTGTTGGCACACCTCAACAAAATGGTGTAATGAACGCAAAACCGACTTACTTGAAAAACTAAAGCATTAATGCTACAAATGAATGTACCAAAGAGATTCTAGTCCTGCGGGTTATGACCACTGCTACATCATCAATAGATTACCACTGAGTCTTGGATTTCAAGTCTCCCTGTAGGTCATGAAAAGGAAGGAAAATTAATCTCTCACACCTTGTAGTCTTTCGCTATCGTTTTGTACATATTCAATCTCATCATCGAGATAATTGGATCCTAGAGTCGTTAAATGTATTTTTCTTGGTTATTCATCTACACAAAAGGGATATAAGTGTTATGCGATCCCCAACTTAGTGATTAATTGTGTCTAAAGATGTTCGATTTTATGAAACTAACCCTTTTTTCACAGAAGTCACATGAAATCACAAGTCAAAGCGGATGACATCTTGGATGTGTTTCCATTACCAAGAATCGAACTTGAGGCTCTACCAACAACAAGATCCTGTACCATTGTCAACATTGATGCATCTACTCACCGAAAGTAACAATGAAGGCGGTCTCTTCTTAATGGTACACCGTGAAGATGGTGATAATCAAAGATGATCCTCACAATATGGTACAAGATGTGAAAGAGTGCGAGATAACTCCTCCCCGCTTCCACGACGTAATCCAATGCGTGTTAGGCAACCTCCCACAAGACTTCAAGACTTTGTCACCTACAAACCCACACATCCCATCTCAAATTATGTGTCATATAAGAGAGCTGACACCAACCCACGCCGTATTCCTCAAAGATTATATCAAGTTACAAATAGCCTCAAACTTTCACGCAGGCCAATAGCCAAGAGGTGTGGAAGGAAGCCATGCGAAGAACTTAAAGCCCTAGATCAACACAACACGTAGCATCACCAAACTTCCAAAAGGCAAGAAAGTCGTAGGTTGCAAATGGATTTATAAGCTAAAACTCAAGTCGGATGGATCAATTGGAGAGGTATAAAGCAAGATTGGCGGCTTGGGGATTCACTCAAACATTCGAGGTGGATTACAAAGAAACATTTGCACTACAGAAAATGAACACTGAAGAAGAGTGCTGCCATGGTCAGAACAAGGGGTGGTCCATGTACCAAATGGATGTGAAGAATGCATTCTTGTGGTGATCTCAAAGAAGAAGTCTATATGAAATTTCCACCTGGGCATCCTCAAAGAATGAACTGGATTTAGTGTGCAAATTGACAAATCCATTTATGGTTTGAACAGTCCCATGACTTGTACGTATGCCAAGCTAAGCTCGGCCACTAGTGTTGGTTTCTCAAAAGCGCAATGCCGATTCTTCACTAATTGGTTGTCAGGCCGATTTACGTAGATGATCTGATAATTACGTGATAATCATTGTGAGATTTTCAACCTCAAACAAAGTCCGCAAAGGTTTTGCAATTAAAGACCTTGGGATATTGAAGTACTTTCGTATAGAAATGGAAACCTCGCCGACAAGGGACTCTTTCTTAACCAAAGGAAATATGTCCTAGATTTGCTCGAAGCCAACATGCGATGGTGATGCTAAACCACCATTACCTCTTTCGACAAGAAGCTCAAACCTACTGGCGGCACGCCACCACCGATATAAGTTATTACCAAATGACCGGTTGGTAAGTTGATCTACCTAACAATCACTAGACTGACATCACATATTCTCGTAAGTATTGTGAGCCAATTCATGCACTCTACTCCCCAACACTTGAGCATTTTGACCCATGTTAAAAGGATCTTTACGCTATTTAAAAGGATCGTTGGGTCGTGGTAT
The DNA here is from genome assembly GCA_033030585.1 of Hippophae rhamnoides. NCBI lineage: Eukaryota > Viridiplantae > Streptophyta > Magnoliopsida > Rosales > Elaeagnaceae > Hippophae > Hippophae rhamnoides. Next base: position 71,130,133 of record CM065429.1, on the reverse strand, counting down.
CATCAGCCAGTTAAGAATGAAAACACACAAATCATAGGGTATTGTGATGCCGATTGGTAGGAATGCAATCGATCGCAAGTCCACCACTCGCATCGCGCATTTGTCGATGAAAACTTGGTCACTGGAAGAGTAAGGCAAACATTCATCGCTAGATCAAGTCTTGAAGGCCGGTATCGTGCAAGCTTCAACTCGCGTGTGAGTTGATATGGCTTAAAGGTCTTCTAGCGTGATTTAGGCGTTTCCTACAACTCTTCCTATGTCCTTATTTTGTGACAATCAAAGTACCATGACATATAGCATCAAACCCAGCTGTTTCACGGGAGGACGAACAAACACATCAAGTTGATTGTCATTACATTCGCTAACAAGTTCAATCACAAGTGATTGGACACATTATACAAGAAGTTTTACCAACTGGTCGACATGACATCTTCACCAAGCCCTAGCTTCTCATCAGCTTCAACGATTTTGTCCAAGCTTGATCCATAAACCTTTTGGATCGGCTTGAGCGAAGTATCGACATTAGCTCTTAATTCAAGAAATAAAACAAGGACCTTAATTCCAAGGAGCAAAACAACGAAGCATCTAATTCAAAGAGTAAAACAAGAATCCTTAATTCAAGGAGTAAAACAAGGAATCCTTAATTCAAGGAGTAAATCAAGGGATGCTTAATTCAAAGAGTAATTGAAGGAGTAAAATTTCCTTATAAATAGCTATACAATTGTAATGAAAACATGAAGAAAATAATAAGAGCTCTTTTGTGTAGAGTTATTTCTTGTTTTTTCAACAAAACAATTATATATTATTATTAATTAATTAACAATAAATATTTTAATAAAAATTAAAAATTCAATAAATTATTATATTCATTCCATAAATATTCAATTAATGTATTTTAAATAATTTGAGCTTTCTCTATCAATAATTAGTCAATATTTTAAAAATATTGAAGAATCAAAAAATAATTTACTTGATTATTCAATTATTGTTTGAGTTTATATTATATTTTTAACTGTAAGTGTATTAGTAATTTTTAATTATTTTATACTATGTAATTAATTTTAGTTTATTTCATGTAATATAAAAATCAACAATATTTTAATAATTTTTCTAAATCCCCTACTTTAGTTAGCTTTAATTTATATTAAAATTTTAGCTCTATATTTTATTAATAGTATTTTTAATCATTGTGTATCGTATATTTAATTTTAATTTTTACATGTATTAAAAAATTTAATAATAATTTTAGAATTAAAAAATAACATAATATGAACATTATCGTATCAAATTAATGCGATACTATTTATCTTATCAAAATTAGTGTAAAATATGGTGTAAGATTGGAACAATTTTATAATAAATTTTCCACCAAATTTAAAATTATATATCTAGACTTGAATTGGATGATGCAAGCTATAATCACATAAAGAGATGTTGGTACTTGGTACTAACATAAATCTACTGGAGTGCCAGAGAGAGAGTTGCTTAAATTTCTTGCACTTATTTAAGTCTATTTTGTATCACAAGTATATCTCAATTATATTTAAAGGGAAAATTTTATATTTAACATATTTATATAATTTAATTATAATTATAAATAACAATACACATGATCTAAGATTTAAATTAAAAATTTATAAATTTGCAAGTTTATTATTAAGGTCATATATATTGTGCCATATGTGAAGATGATCTGCTCTCTCCTATTATATTCTGGAGATGATAAATAGAAGCACAACCAACTTCAATAATGATTGTTATATATATATATATATATATATATATATATATATATATATATATATATATATATATATATATATATATATATATATATATATATATATCCGAATTAAATGTCAAAAGCTGTCTCAAATTAAAGCTATAAAAATGCAACCATAGTAGGTGACATTTTATTATGACAAAGAAGCAAATTTATATCAATAATTAATGTAATTAAAGTTTGTGTGTAGAATTAATTCACATCAATTATGGTTCAAACCATATGAGTTTACACATCTGTATTCGGCTATCCTTTGTATTACTTTCTGCATTTCACCACAGTATCCTTAAAATTTATATACAATCATTTTTTGATTTAATATAACGATAAGTAAAATATTTTTATTTAATGAAATAACAAAAGATAAAGAATTTAAATTTAATTTTTAATTATCAATTGAATCATCGTAATTTTATTTAATTTATTTCTACTTAAAATTATTTAAAAATGTTTGATTTATAATAATAAGAATCTTAATAGGAAACATTTAAAATATTTATATATTTAATTTAATTATTAATTTATAATAAAAAATAAAGTCATTACAATACTATTATTAATTTTCATCCCTCCAAACCTTTTGAAAAAAAAATAAAAAACGTTATAATGTATTATTTTCTTCTTATATTTATATAATTATTTTTATCTTTTTTTTCTTCATTTTATTGTATTTAGAAATAAAAAAATATTTTCTAATTTTATTTTAATTATACTACTTAAACAGTAATAATAATGTTATTTACATTCCATTTACGTTTTGGTAACCAAATATGCATTAAATGACTAATTACATGCTGTGAACGTAAATGGATTCTACAATTCCTTATGATTTGCCAAAGTTCACCTACTAAACACCATACTCATCAAGAATGATTCACTTTATTTATGTTGGACATTAATTAATGAAATCAGATAAAAGCTTCGAATACTGCTTTAATTAACGAACGTTTTCTTGGTGTCGATATTCATGTATTTTAGTCAAACTTAATTATTGACTTGTTGTTACAATCAATATGAGCGGAATCAATAAATAGCGGTATATGAATATATCGCAGCGATAAAATGAACACATAGAATTTACGTGGTTGACTTGCAGGTGAAGCAGATATTATTTGAATTGAGTAGGAAATATACTGAATACTGATCTGATTTCCTCACTAATAATATCTCCAGTGTTTTCCAAAACTCACAAAAGATTTTCAGCCATTTTATACTCTCTTTGATTTTTTCTCGATTTTTCGATTTTTCTTCAACGCATTTAACTCCCTATTTATAGATGAAGAAAGTCTCCATTTCCTGTGTCGCTATAATTTAAGCCTTAAATTAAGCCACCAATTTCCTTAAATTATGACACTAATTTCCTTAAATCATGCCACAAATTAGGCCACTAATTTCCCTAAATTATGCCACTAATTTGTTAATTTTAGAGCCAATATTCAACACTTGTGTTTGTTATTTTTCAGTAATTATGTTTCATCAAAAATTTTATAAATTAATTATATTTTAATTTTTTTAAAAAAATATATGACATAAAAAATATTTTTATTTAGTATCAATATTTTTTTAAAAAATTTAATTTAATCATTTTTAAACAATAAATAGCAAAGAAATTAGTTGAGATAATTGATTTTTATTCATGTATGTGCGAATGTGAGTTAATTGATTTTATTTTATGATTTTGTGTTGGGTTTTATGTATTGTGAAAATGGAACAAACCCACCCTCGGTTTTTTGTTGGGAAAATAGAAGAAGAAAATGGATTGATTTTGTTCCATCATCTGTTTTCTAGAATTGCAAAAAAGGAAGAAGAAAATAGATTGATTTTGTTCCATCCTCTGTTTTCTAATTTTGTGTCGTGTTTAATGTATTTTGTGTTTTACCCTATGCCAAAAAAGAAGAAGGAAGGCATGGCCGCATGATAAACACAACACAAAATCATTTTTTTGGAGAGATAATATTATTAGGCTTATATAGAGGTTGTATGCAATAAAAAAAAGCATAGGGTGATTTAAAAAAAAACAGAGGACAATGGGCCTATATAGAGGTTGTATGCAAGGAATAGAGTTACAAATAAGATTGATAATATTAAGAAAGTCATTTTTGTCGAGAGATAATTGCATGACAACATGATCTAGAAGAATATTATTTGATATATGGAAGATTTGATGTCGTCTTTTTCTTTCTTTGTTAGAAGAATTTAAAGAGGTATTACCTGTAAAAAGAATATGATTGGATCCCTATATCAATCTATAATATAATTGATAAGTTTATCAGTGTCCCGTAAAGTTAAAATTAGTTAGGATTATCCATTTTATGTAGTAAGATTTCTTCTTCATTAGATTGTTTCCTTTGCACGTTACCACGATCTTATTAGTATGTATCGTGGACTATTTTTCAATATTTCGTTATATAATAATCAAAGTTTTAATTGAATAAACACGGTTCAATTTCTCCAATTTTCAAACAATTTATAGTGTCGATTGTTAGTATAATTGTTCTTGTTCTCCACTACTAAGGCATGAGAACCTAAAAGCTATAGCTTTTTGAGTGAGTTTCAAAGGTAAGAAATCGAGAAAAAAAAGACTTTTAAAGGGAGCTTTGTGCAACCCTTCGTTCCACGTTTTGATGGTCATTATGACCATTGGAGCATGCTTATGATGAATTTCCTTTAAAGTAAAGAGTATTGGGATTTGATTGAAATTAGGTATGCAAAACCAATAAAAGGGGCACAACCTATATTAGAAACACAACAGAAAGAGCTAAATGCAATGAAACTCAAAAATCTCAAAGCCAAAAATTATCTCTTCTAAACAATCGATAGAAGTATCCTACAGACAATTTTGGAAAAAGGACACTTCCAAAAAGATCTAGGATTCCATGAAAACTAATTATGAAGGAAATGCATGAGTGAAGCACTCAACTCTTCAAGCCCTACGAAGAGACTTTAAAACCCTTGAGATGAAGGTTGGTGAAACAATCATTAACTATTTTGCTAGATTGATGACATTAGAAAACAATATGAGAGTATATGGGGAGACTTTGAGTGATGTCACAATTTATGAAAAAATCATGCGATCCCTCGTGGACAAATTTAATTATATAGTTTGCTTGATTGAGAAATCTAGGCACTTGGATGCAATTACCATTGATGAGCTTTAGAGCTCACACACTGTACATGAGCAAAATTTTCACAGAAGCAACAGTGTAGAGCAAGCTCTAAAGGTAATAATTGATACCAAAACTGAGGGAAGTATCATCAATTATTGAGGACGAGGGTGTGGAAGAAGCAATTATAGAGGTCGAGGACGTGGAAGAGGAGGTCAAGAATTCAACAAGAATATAATGGAATGTTATAAATGTCACAATCTTGGACACTTCCAGTATGAATGTCCAAAAAGGCATAAAGAGGTTAATTATGAAGAAATGAATGAAGAAGATGATATTTGTTCATGTCATATGTTGAGTCACATGAACAGATTGATGTTTGGTTTCTCGACTCACGATGTTCTAACCATATGTATGGTAATTGGAGTATGTTCACACACTTAGATGAGAGCTTTGTTCATTCTATTAAATTGGGGAATAATAGTAGGATGAATTTGATCGGCAAGGGAAGTGTCAAGCTATTTTTAAATGTAAGTAACCATATCATCCATGAAGTGTACTATGTTCTAGAGCTCAAAAACAACCTCTTAAGCATAGGACAACTTCAAGAAAGGGGCTTGGCTATATTGATTCAAGAAGAAGTTTTCAAAATATATCATCCAACTAAGGGCTTGATTATTCAGTTTGAAATGAGTAAAACAAATATGTTTATATTGTTAGCTCAGACTCTAGTCTCTACAAATGGTCAACCAGAAAAGTTTCTTCACACAAGCTCACATGATCTCTTTTATATTTGGCATGGAAGATATGGTCACCTAAGTCACAAAGGATTAAGAATATTGCAACAAAAAAGAATGGTTCATAGGTTCCATCAACTTCAAACCTTAAATACCACATGCACAGACTACATTCAAGGCAAACATCATCGTAATGACAAGACAACAAGGAGTACATGGAGAGCAAGTCAACCTTTGAGGCTTATTCATGCAAGCATCGGCAAGCCCATTTCTCCTTTATCAAGCAGTGGAAAGAGGTATACCTTATGCTTTATGGATTATTTTAGTTGTAAAACATGGGTGTACTTGTTGGCAACAAAGAGTGGGGCACTAATTTGCTTCCAATATTTCAAAAGCATGGTTGAAAAGGAGAAAGGGTTGAGTGTTAAGTGTCTATGAACAGTTAAAGGGGGTGAATTCACCTCAATTGAATTCACTGATTTTTGTAAAGAAAATGGAATTAAGATACAATTAACCATTGCCTACACTCCACAACAAAACACGATGGTTGAAAGGAAAAATCAAACTATCATGAATGTGGTTCGTTCTATGCTGTCTGATAAGAAGTTTCCTAAAACATTCTAGCCAGAGGCATTAAACTGGGTTATCTATGTTTAGAATAGATGTCCCACATTGGCAGTGAAGGATATCACTTCAAAAAAATCATGGAGTGGAGTAAAACCCTTAGTTGAGAATTTTTGTGTCTTTGGAAGTTTAGCTCATGTTCTCGATGCCAAGCGAGGTAAATTAGGTGATAAAATTTTTCCTTGTGTTCTATTGGGAGCTAGTAAGGAGTCCAAGGGATATAAATTGTTTGATCCAATAGTTAAGAAAAAATTAGTGAGTAGGGATGTTATTTTTAAGGAAGAAAAATAGTGAGATTGGGATGTCAGTTATAAGGGAGAGATCTTGTTAGAATTTGAATAGGGAAAAAATGAAAAAAACAATAAGGGAAAAGAAAGGGTGAATGACAATGACAATGGTAGTGGGCTTAGAGAAGAAATAAATGTGGAAGAGGGTAGTGAAGAAACATAGGGCTGTGAAGAGAGAAGTTCTAATGAACTTGGTGAGGATGAAAAGATGGTTATGAAAAAAGAGTAAGACACCTTCCCTCTTACTTAAGAGACTATGTCATTGGAGAAGGGTTAAGTGACGATGAGTCACACATGGTTTAAATCGTGCCAACTGAAGATCCTCTATATTTTGAAGACGCAGTAAAAGAAAATAAATGGAGGCAAGCTATGGACATTGAGATCGGCTTCATTGAAAAGCATAAAACATGGTCCTTAAGTGAGTTACCTACTGGAGCTAAAAAGATTGGTGTTAAATGGCTCTACAAGACCAAGTACAATGAGTATGGAGAGATTGACAAGCACAAAGCACGTCTAGTAGGCAAAGGCTACTCACAGAAGTACGATATAGACTACACAGAGGTCTTTGCACTAGTGGCAAGGATGGACATCGTGAGGATGATTATTGCCTTGGTAGCATAAAAATATTGGAAGAGTTTTCAATTAGACGTCAAGTTAGCATTCCTGTGGAGAGTTGAGTGAAAAGGTTTACATTGAGCAACCAAGGGGTTATGAGAAGAAGGGAAGGAAGCATTTGGTCTTTAAGCTACACAAAGCATTATAAGAATTGAAACAAGCTCAACGAGCTTGGTTCAGTCGAATTGAGGCACCCTTTGTCAAGAAAGGTTTTCAGAAATGTGACAGTGAACAAACTTTGTTCACAAAGAAGAACGGAGTAGGAAAAATCATCATTGTAAGTATTTACGTTGATGATTTATTTTTTAATGGAAATGATGAAGTTATGATGTGTATATTCAAGAAGTCTATGTTGAGAGAATTTGATATGATTGATTTGGAAAACATGAGGTTTTTTCATGGCATTGAAGTACTTCAAAGAACAGATGATATTTTCATACATAAAAAAATATGCCCTAAAGGTTCTAAAGAGATTTGGAATGTTGGAAAGTAATAAGTGAGTCATCCGATTGTCCTAGGCTTCAAGATCGATAAGAATGAGGATGTAACTACTATGGATGAGACATACTTCAAGCAATGGGGGCAAGCTTGATGTATCTTACTTCCAAAAGACCAGGCATGATGTTTGTCATCAGTTGATGAGTGCTTAAAAAACACTAAAATTATCATGATTTAATGTACTTTAACTAATTAAACAAATTTATATTTTTACGATTTTATCATATTTTTATATAAATTTATCTTTTCAAAATCATAGATATTTTTATTATTTTTCAAGTATTTTTGTTCCAAAATAACTTAAAGACACGAAGAAAACTACTGGAGGTAATACATCACAAATATATTGAGAAAAAAATGAGAAAAAGTCAAAAAGTTGGAAAAAATAGGTCAAAAATGTCAAAATGGTCAAAATCTCGTGTGCAGCAGGCCATTCACATCGAGTTGTATGTGCACCTGCCCATTCCTGCCATGTTCTAAGCACAGATTCCCACGCGCATCAATGCATGTGCACGTCTAACATACGCCCTCACGTGGTCGGCACACGTTTGCAAACGCCCAACACATGCCCAGCTAGTGCTCGCAGTCAGCACAAGCTTGACACAAGCCACATTGACTTCCGCACGTGCCAGGACACTCTTCGTGGTGTCCCAAGCCCATCCGCACCCTCTAACTACCTGTCTACCAAGATTTTCGTGCCTCATATGCGTGGCAACTTGTCCAAACGTGTCCAAATTCAAATTTTGAAATATTTCCTCCCCTTTTTTGGCTTTTTCCTCACCTATAAAAGGACCATATTTTCTCATTCCAAAACACACAATTTTCTAAGCACTTTCTCTCCCTAGAAAGTTTTCATTTTTTTAGTTTTTAATAAGAAGTCAATAAGTAGATATGCAAATACGATTTGAGGTTTTCCAACAACAAAATTAGCATCAAATTGTTGTAAGGATTCTTTTAAGGTATTATTTTAATATATTTTTTACATTTATCTTTTATGTTTTATTCTTATATGTTATATTTAATTTTTCTGCGGTTAAATTTAACATGCCTAGTTATTTGTAAATATGATATAATTATAACGTTGTTATGCTTGAAAAATATGAAATAGGTAAAACATTTCTATAAAATAAATTGATTTTATTTTTATTCAAGATTTTATATTAAGGATGTTAGAGAGAATTACATTATTTTTCATTACAAACTTAAATCTGAAAATTAAATTTTAAGTTTTTAATTATTTGGTCTGATTTATAGTAGTTCTTTTTTATTTGTTGGTACAATTGCCATGTAGTTAGAGTGAAACTCTATTTCAAAAGTTTTTTTATAAGAGCTATTATTCGAAAATCTATTGACGACATATTTTCTGTAATGGTTTTAAAACTTGAAAGTTAGTATTTATATAATTAATTTTTTAGATTTAATTTGTACACCTTGAATAAAGTCTAATTATTTGACTCCGTCTAAAGCTGTGATTAGATGGTTTGCTATTTTCTTATAAATAAAACTGAAATTTAATATTTAATTAATTAATAAGTCACGCTTGAGGATATTAGTTATTGAATATATATCTATGTTTATGTTTATTTTTATGTTATTAGATTAGGAAACAAACAAACCAAAATATCGTGACAAAATGTTTAGGATTTAATTTCATTTTTAAGATTTTGAATAATAAATTAAAAACCACATATATTTCTTCCTTAGATTTACCTTGGGAGTATACTTATCATTTTCTATAAAATGATTCGTGTACTTGCAAGAGTTTTACAAATAATAAAATCAAAGGAATTTCATAAGATCGGTATTTGTAATGTCGGTCTTGTGTTCATTACCAGTCTCATAATTAGATTTATAGAAAAACCAATAGAGCTTCACCTACAGTCTACACTTGAGTACAATAATGAGACTTGTACTCAAATTAGATGTGATAACAGTTCAATCATTAAGTTGTCAAAGAACCCTGTGATGCATAGTCGCAATAAACATATCGATGTAAGGTATCACTTTATGAGGAATCTTACAAAGAAGGGTTTGATTGCTTTGATTCATTATAGGAGCAAGGATCAAATGGTAGATGTTGTGATTGATTAAAAATAATATTAGGTTTGTTAGTCAAAATAAGAGGTGCCTAATTTAGAAGAAAATTCATGGAAAGTGGCTTACCATATTGTCAAAGATGGAGGTGCCTAACCTTGTTTGAATAAAGAATAAGAAAATTAGGTAGCCTAATTTTGTTGAATAAAGAAATGTTTGGCATATTAAATGGGAACTTGAAGGCTATAAATATGGCTTTATTTCTTCATTGTTGATCATCTCAAAAATAGAGAAAAACTTATATGAGAAGTTTTTGAGTGAGAGAATTTTGTGGGAAAATTCTCTTGAGCTTTTTATTGCTCTTGTCTTTTGGGTGTTCGAGAAAATCATTGAGAGTGTGGTTGTAACAATTTTTCACATAATGAATTTTTTCTCTGGTTATCTTTTGACAATGAAAATCGTTTTTCTCCAATTTGGAGTTTTCACTATAATTTTTGTGTTCTATATTCTCTACTTTTCTGTTATTTGATATTCTATTGAGGAGGATATTGGGAGAGAAAATTTATGATTATACCATTTGATTCAAATTTACTAACAGTAGACATAGTGACCAAGCCATTAAATTTTGATGTTTTCTAGATATTTTGAAGTATGCTCGGAGTTTGTGAAATTAGTAGTATAAACTAACTATTTGATGACAGTAAGTCTAAGAGAGGGATTGATAAGTCTATTAATGTTTTGATAGAGATAAGATCACTTAGGATTATCCATTTTATGTAGGAAGATTTGTTTTTTACTACATTGTTTCTTTTGTACGTTACCATGATCTTATTGGTGTGAATCGTGGGCTATTTTCAGTATTTTTATAAGGCTATATAATAGCCAAAGTTCTAATTGAATAAGTATATTTAATATTGATTTTTTTTTGTTCTAAAGACAACCCAAAAATGTGAATAAGTGAATAAATTATATTATTTTAAATTTAAATTACCCATTAATTCCAACACCTCTATTACCCCACTCTTTTTTTATTTTAAGAGACAATATTATTTATTTACATCGAATAAGTGACATAATATGCATAGGACAAGAACTGCAGGTTAGGATAAGGTGATAAGGTGATGGAGTGATATCCTTGATATCCAATCAGGCTTCAAGATTTCTCTGTACTCGTACGAATGTATATGTCGGCTTTTTATTTGTACTAGACAATGTGTATCACGAGTGAATCAAGAAAAGCAAAAAAAATTAAAACAAAAATAAAAAAATAAATTAAGTAAAATAAAAAGTAAATAAAATATAGAACATTTTCTATCATCCATAATAATCTTTTACATTATTATTACGGTAGAGTTCAAAAAATAAAAAATAAAAACAGTTTTTTATGAGGACTGTTTTGATAAAAATGCAGTAGGTTCTTAATGGAGGGTTAAAAAATGATTGAGTTTGGACGGAAATGTAGAAAAAGAAAGTGGGAGGTTATTATTCCAAAAAAAAGAAAAAGTGAGAGACTAAAAGGGAAGTAGTACAGAAGTAAGATATGTGAAATGGATTAAAATTATATACAAATGGATTAATTTTATTGGTTTGTATTTGGAGTGAATAACGTATTCAAATTATTTATTTTTAATGTATTTAAATTTTATCAAAATTTAAAGATTTTTTATTTAAATTTGATATATTGATATAAGTAATTTGAATATATATATATTTTTTAAATATAAAAATAAAAAAATTTATTTATGAATTATTATTTTATATATTAATTTAAAATTTAAATAATATTTAAATTAATATATTTGTTGTAAAATTTAATATTTATAATCTTAACTAAAAAAATTTAAATAATATTAAATATGTTTAAAAAATTATTAAATTATTATATATATATTTAATATTTATTTTTATTTTTAAACTAAAATAATAATTTAATATAATTATTATATATATATTATTTAAATATAATACATTTATTAATAAAATATTTATTTATTTATAACTTAATAATAATTTGATTCAAATTTAATTAAAATAGAATATAAAATCTATTAAGTAAATTTCAATAATCTAAATTCAACCTAACTTTTCAATCTAATCAAATTAAATTTTAATTGATATAATTAAATTTATCAAATTATTTGCTAAAACTTCAATTTTGTTTAAAATTTTGACTTGTTGTTAAATTATACCTAATTTTTTTCTCCCAATAAAATAGTGTTATTAAGGAAAAACATTAATGATAAAATAATATTTTTTAAAATTTTAGAAAATTAAAATAAAAGATAAAATATTTTATTATTTTAATACTAGTGATTTATATTTTAAAAATATCAAAAAAATTTAAAATTATTAATAATATCGTATTAAATTATTAAAAATATATAATTTTTTTTTTCACTTTGACGTGTAATAACAACAATCTGATGGACTAGTCTATCAATATTTAAAATTATGTTGTGACTTATTTACACACAAACAAACTGAATGAAATAAGAAAAAGGAAAATGAGTATCTGTATCTGGTTCGTCTTCATCTTCCTTTTTCACCTCGGTACCAAGCCAACCTCATCCAGCTTCTCTCTTCTTCCCGATTCATCTACTGAATATCTAGAAGTGGACTTTCCTCTACCGTCCGATCGTTTGAATCCATCATGCGTCCTCCCAATTCTCAACCATTCATTTGTGACCACACTCAAGTCACCGCCATTCTCCACTCCTTACTCTCCACCGTCCGACTGTCCTTCTCCTTGGTCCTACGTCGTCCTCGAATTTAGTGCAGAATGTACGGATGAACAGCTCGATCGTATCGCCGGTTTATGGCTCAACGGCACCGAGCTTCTCCGAACCAGCACACCTAAGCCTAAAACTTCCTCCGGAATCACCTGGAAGTTTCGAAAGGACATCACTAAGTACTCATCTGTTCTCTCCACGTCCAATATCACTCTCTCCATGATGCTCCAAAACCTCGTTAACCGTCGTTACCCCGGAATTTACCGCGTCAACGTTACCTTCCTCTACTACAACCATACCGCAGTTAATGGTACCGACGTTAGGGTTTCGTCGATAATTGCAAACCAGAAGTTCGCAAGAAAATTTGGTGGTGATTTCAGAGGGGAAAATCTAGGGTTTGAATCTGAGAAAATTGGGGAAACAGAAAGTTTGGGAGGTGTAACCGTAACTGAAGGGCCGGCTGATTTTATAATTCCGGTATCGGATACCGGCAAGAAAGGGTTCTGGTTCCATATAGAGAGCGAATCAGACTTGCAGTTTAAGGAAATCTATATTCCGAAGAACACTCGCAGAGCCGTACTCGAATTGTACGTTTCGTATCACGAGAACGATAAGTATTGGTACTTACATCCACCGAATTCGTACGTACTGAGAAACAATTTGACCGACGTTGATGCCAATGGAGCTTATAGGGAAGTTTTTGTCACTATTGACGATGAATTAGTTGGTGGTGAAGTTCCATTGCCGGTGATCTTCTCCGGCGGAATCAACCCGTTGTTTTGGGAACCAGTAGTCGCAATCGGAGCCTTTAATCTTCCCTCTTACCATATAGAACTGACTCCTTTTCTAGGCCTGCTTCTGGATGGAAATGCCCACACGTTTGGGATTGGTGTGAAGAAAGCGATTTCATATTGGCTTGTTGATGGTAATTTACACCTATGGTTAGACCCAAAATTGGAGAGAGTCGAAGCCAGTATAAGCAATCTTGACAAACCTAGTCTTGAAATAGAAACAGAGTCAGAGTTCAGAAAGCTGGATGGGAAATTTAAAATTGAAGCAGAGAGGAAGATTGAGTCAGTTGGGTGGGTTAAATGGAGTGAAGGCAATTATACATTCTCAAATTCGCAGAAATACAAGTTCAAGAATTCACTCAAATTCACAAACAATGGGAATCACCAAAGAATTAAGCAGAAAATCAAAATAGAGAGAGAATTCAAAATTGAGAATGAGCAAGGTAAAGTTATTGCTAAAACAGAGGTGAAGAAAAATTGCCCTCTAAAAGTTACATATGATGGGCAAGCTGGGACACTTACCAATACTACTAGCGTTGTTACTGCGAAAGTTTCTCATGGATTCAAAGCGGAAATTTCAGATCTTGACAAAAAAAAGAAGATGGTTGAAAACTCACAGAATAGTAATGGGTGGATGATTGTGGAAGATGATAAAGTAATTGATGGGAATGCAGATACTGAGCAGAGTCTTACTTATAAGGATGAAGAGTTAAAGGTTTGCTATTCTCGGAATGTTCAGGCCAGTAGTGGATTGCTTACCAAAGATGAGCAAGCTTTGGCTTGTAATTCTTTGTCGAGTGATTATTAGTCTCTGTCTTCTTTATTATCTTTACTTGTTCGAGTTTAGTTTTGCTCTCTTTCCTTAGAATCTAGCTATCTTGTAGCGAGTAAAACATTGATGAATCTTTCTCTGTAGTAAATGCTTGATAATGTATGATGAGCAAACTCTATTGACTATGTATTATGTGCAATGGATGTGTCTCTGCATTTCTTATCCTTATCATATATGTTCACTATTTTATAATCTATGAAATTTTTCCTAGTTATTTATTTATTATTTTTCTTAGGAGATTCTGCAATTTATCGAGTTAGCCGTTTGATTAAAAAAATAAAACTTATTAAAAATGTTTGATTAGAAAGTTTATGTTGTTTAGTTTGTAGATTATAAATAATAGAATTAAAAATAAATTATATTATTTTAATAATATTTTATTAAAATATCTTTGGTTAAATGATCAAATGTAATTAAAATACGATTTTTTAAAGTAATTGTTAATATAAAATAAATTTTAATTGTATTAATTATTTTAATATGTTATTATTTTTTAATTTTTATATAAATTAAAATATATATATATATATATATAAATAACTTTTTAAAATATGATGTTTTTTTTATTTTTTCTTAAACATTTTATATTAAATTTTATTTTTAACTTTACTAAAATTTATATTTTAATTATTTATATTAAAATAATATAATTTTTTTTAATTAATTTATTTTATAATTAGAAATAATTTTTAATTATATAGTTATACTCAAAGTTTTATTTTTAATATCATGTAACATAAATATATTAATTTTTTATAACATAAAAAATATTAAAGATTTAATGTTATAGGAAATTAGATTATATAAAATTTGTGGGAAAAAATAATCTAATATGAAAAAAAAATATTATTATTTATTGATATGAAAAATAATTAGGTCGAATGTGATAATGTTTTAAAAATATTTCTATCAAAATTTTGTATTAAATATATATAAAATTTAAAAATTATATAAAATAACCTATTTAAGTTTATAATAATAAAAATAACAATTTAATGACATTAAACGTTTAAGGTTTAGCTTCTTTACTTATATCTATTATAGTTGTAAATAGAGTTTTAATACTCATAAGATTTATCATTAATATCATTAATATTTTTAAATTGTTAACGATATTAATTTTTTATTTACAGATGTATTTTTTCGATAACTTTGAAGCTTAATTATGGTTAGTTGTTTTATAACATTAGTTATAAATTCTTGCATATTATATAAAGATGAATCTTTAAATTTTTTATGTTTATTTTCATATGTACTTATTAATTTCTTTGTTTTCATTTTATTATTTATTAGTTTTATAAATGTTATAAACAATTATTTAACCATTTAAGATTTTTAATTGATTTTAAATTATAATTATTATACATGAATTTAATGAGTATATCACGATTTTTTCACTTGTTGTTCGTCTTATTTTATTACACCTTATATATATCAACTTGTTCAAACTATAATACCCTCGTGATAATGACATATAGTGTTCAAATTAGATTTACATCAAGAATAAAAAACTTAATAATTATTACAATTTTAAAAGGTAATTAAAAATTTTAAAAAGATTCTTTTATAATTTCTAAATATAAAATTATTAGATGAATAATTTTTAAAATAGAGAGTTAAATTGTTTTATACCTAATTTACAAGTTGTGTCTAACTAATCAAAGTCCAAAACTTTCATTTTTCTCTCTAATTGAACTATGGTATCTGATCCACATAATCAAGAAGCTCTCGAGTTCACTACCATGTTTCTCTCTAAATGAACTATGATATCCTATCCTTATAATCAAGAAGCTCTCGAGTTCACTACCATGGCGTCCAGTGGAAAAATTGTTGACAATCACTCAATTTCTCGTTCTCAATTGACAGTAGGTGAATCCTCTAGAACATCTTTGTTCCATCACCGTCCAATGGACTTACCTTCTCAATAATGGATCACTCCATTTATCTTATTTGGTATGAACAAATGCTCTATGTTATTACTACATATGATCTTGAACACAAATACGATTTATTGGGTCTCCATGGCTTCAAAACCAACAATGAAATTTTCAAGAAACAAATCTGTAAATGGTCGGATTTGGTTCTTCAAAATCTCGACATTTAATTCGCCAATGCTCCTTTTCCAGCACGAGGCAAATCTGATGTTGAGGATGAAATTTTATAAATTATGGAACTAATTAACTTAGAGAGGGTAAATATGTTATTTTTAATTTTTACCGATTTATAATTTAATAACCTAAACAAATTAACGAGTCATGTAATCATGTGTAAATATAATTGTGGAAATAAAATAATAACTCACGATATTTTTAGGTGCAATAACCTAGGCCACAACCATGGCCTAAGAGGAAAACCACCGGTACACCGGACCACCTAACTTTCCACTATGAAAATCAAATGTTCGAGTACAAATTCGGTCTTATGCTACCCTCCCTAGGATACTGCCCAAATGTATTTTACTTATGAGCTCCTGCTCTGTTTTCACAGTTTCCAATATTAGCGTGAACGTTTTCCAGACCAACGTTCAAATAAGCTCCCCGCAAATCAGATCGTTCACAAATTAACTGCAAAATAATTAGAACAAAAATACAAGTGCCCGTGTGTGTTCTAGAACAGATTTAATAATGAATAATACTAACTAGATGATTCAAAACATATGTCATTTAAATTAAATCAATTAGCAAATCCTAGAGCAAAAATATCAAATACAAGTTCAATAAAAATAGTTTCTTTAAAGATTAATAATCAAATCAAATAATTATGATATGACAAAAACAATTATTTGATCTAACAATTTAAGAACAAAAATAAAGAAGAAGCCATAAGAACATATTATCAAAATATCATAAAATAATTAGGCTTATTAATCAATCAAACAGAACTAACAATATTTGATAGATTAACTAAATAAAGAAGTCTAAAGAATTATGATCTTATATTTGCAGAACAAGAGAGAGAAACCAACAATATTTGATAGATTAACTAAATAAAGAAGCCTAAAGAATTATGATCTTATATTTGCAAAATAAGAGAGAGAAATTAAGAAGATTAAAATAATACTCTTGTGTGGTTAATTGAAACAATGAGCAATGAGTTTTATTTATAGGAAAAATTAAAACCCTTAATCTTATGAAATTGATAAATATCTTTTCTATTACAAATAAGATTAGTAATTATCATTAATTAAGATAACTCTAATTTAAAATAAATTTCTTTTAAAATAGATTTTATGCTATCTTTATGATCAGGATTTCATATATAATTTAAAGTATATATTATCTAATATCTTTAAGCATATCTTATTTTAGAATATATATATCTTATCTAATATCTTTTAACATATCTTATTTTAGAATATATATTATTTAATATCTTTTAGCATATCTTATTCTATATTTTAGCACTAAAAATAATTTTAAATTTATAAACATGTGCTATTAAATGCATAAATATAATATAATCTTATGTGTCGTAGTTATCAAATATATACCTAAAGTACAATTATTTGAAACTCGAAAATTTGTTTGACTTTTCTTGATAGACTTGATATTAATTCTAAAAATAAATTTACAGATAAATATTTTATTCACGAAAATAACAAACATTCATAGTGCTTACAAAGAAAAAAACCCTAAATCGAAACAACATAATTAGGAAAAATTGATAGATCAATAATAGCAACCAAGATGAGATCGAAAAGAGTGGCGTGGTCAACCTTTAAGAAATCTTAGTCCCAGGCTTTAAGCTCATTGTCGACTGAAGAGATGCGATTATCGGACATGAAGGATAAAGTTGTATAATCGTTCGACTAAAATGCGATCGTAGAATGATTTAGGGAAAATTGATTAGTTACATGAAATAGCCTCTATATTAGATAATTAACACAGAAATATGGGTCGAACAGCGAGAGGCGCAACTCAATTAAGAAATTTTAGGATAAAACAAATAATGTTACTATAATATTTATTTTATAAAATGTTACTTCCTAATATATTTTTTTTTTAATTTTTTTTTATATAAAATGAGTAAAAATTCAATCTCATTTAATGTTAAAATGTATTAATTAATTAATTAATTAATTATTGTTGTTGACAGATGAAATCATCTTTTTCCAGTTATAGATGAAAAATGTATTATTTTTAAAAAAATCATAATTTTGTTAATTTTTCTGTTTTTATAAAAAAATTAGTAAAATAAAAAAAAAATATCATTAAAATTTATAATTATAAAAATAGTATTATTTATGTCTATTTTATATGTTTTTATTATTAAAAAAATTCAACATATTATTTCAAAACGTAACTTAAATTGAATTATAATAATTTAAATCTGTTAAATAGATTATATCATTTAATTAAAATTTATTAAATATTATTTTTATTATTATAAGTTTTAATAGTATTATTTTATTGGAAAAAAAGTATAAGAAAAACTTGTATGAGTGAGATACATACATTCTTGCTCCATCTCAAATGTTTATTTTAAAATTTAAGAGAAATGTGATACGGGTATTATTCTCACAAATGTAAATATGTACATAATATTTTTCTTTTTATATAAAAAAACAAAAATAATAAAAGTACAAAAATATATAAATAAGAGTATAATTCTTTGAATTTTAAAAAATACGATATTGAAAATGGTAATATAAAATATCATTATTAGATTTAATATAAATAGATCATAATTAAAGTAAATTACTAACTAACATTAAATTTAATTGTAGCATGATTTGTCTAATGTTTTGATAAATAAGACCAATCTGATCATTTAAAATTAAAAGTTTGAATTAATAAATTACTATAATTTTATCTTAAAATTTCATCTTTAACATTTATTTTTTTTAATACGATTTTATAACTAATAATTTTATTATTAAATATTTAATATATATATTTAATTATATTAAAAAAATTATTTATTTATATGAATAGATAAATAATTTTTTTAATATTTCAATAAATTATAAAAATTATAAATTAAATATAAGTGGTAAATTTTTTATTATACGTTGTTGTGTTATGAGAATAATAAATATTTAATAAAAAAATTAATAGTCAAAGAAAAAATATTTTATTTATTATTATACGAAAAAAAATATTAATCATGTATAATGATTTTTAATTCCATAGTATGAATTCTTTTTGTATGTTTGAAAATCCTTAGAAAAATAGAAGTTTTTTCTCATTATTTCATACATATGGATATAATAAGAAAAAATTGCTAATTAGGGGACTCACTTTCAAATCCAATCATACAACCGTCGCTCCAAAATTTTCTCAAATCTCAAAGACTTTGTGCTTATTGAACAAAAAAAAATCTTTTTTTTTCTGTTTGATTCTTAAAGCTCATTTTTGTGTTTTCTCAATCTTCTAGTTTTATACATAATGTCTGTAGGTTTCCACTTTCACTTTTAGATCCATTGCTTTTGGTTAATGTTCTGCTACATTTGGTTACATAGAATATATATTTTATTTATGGAATGTAAATTAAATCATAAATAGACGTGGGTATTTACCTGAGTTAGTTAATCTTTGTAAGGTTGAGTATTTGATCGTAAATCTACATCTACGTTCAATTAGAAAAAGAAAAAAGAAAAATGCATAACTATGTTTCTTTCTTCTTTTTTTTTATCTTAGTTAGGGATAATTTCTTTTTTAATTCTAATAATCAAACAAAAAAGATGATAACTTAAGAAAGCATTTAAGTGAATTTTTGAAAGAAAAAAAAATTCATATAAGTTTACTCACTAACTTATCTCACATCGCTCTTTTACATCCTTTTAAAGGTGTTTATAAGACATACTTTAGGACTTAGGTTTGGGTATCAAAGGGGAATTTGTGGAAAGGTTAGAAGATGAGTAATTGTTGATTTATCGTACGTGCGTTGCTATCATCGGTTGAGTCGAGTAGAAGTACGAGTGCCTGTGTGTGACACTTTATTTTTTTATTCTTTTTTCAACCAATCAAGAAAAGACTCAATTTGATAGAGTGGGTTTCTCTCTACCCACGTTTCCCTCAACATTTTTTTTATAAACATTACTCATATGCTTTCCACATATTTTTTTTATTAAACATTCACTCCCACGTTTTTCCCTTTAATAACTTCTGTTTTCACCTATAAATAGATGCAGTAGTCTCAGTAATGAAACACAATAAAATCAGCTCTTTACACATTTCTCTTTATACAACTCTCTTTCAGTTTCTATTTTTGTTTTTATTATTTGATTCTGAGCAACCTAATTTAATAAAGGTGTAGTATTTTGATCTTCTATAGTACAATAAACTTTCAAGATAGAATCAGATTTTAAGTTGTTTTATCCTTGGGACG
The DNA here is from genome assembly GCA_033030585.1 of Hippophae rhamnoides. NCBI lineage: Eukaryota > Viridiplantae > Streptophyta > Magnoliopsida > Rosales > Elaeagnaceae > Hippophae > Hippophae rhamnoides. Next base: position 71,109,769 of record CM065429.1, on the reverse strand, counting down.
ATGGGGTGAGAATTGCTTGCACAATTTGGACAAAGTCGTGAGACTTATTAAAGAAACCGACTTAATCCACAACTCAATCCAAGCAATAACATTGGTAACTTCGTTTTTTTATTTTATTACTTGTGAAGTAACAATTTTAAGATGTTTTTATCTTCCTTGTCTACTGAAATTTTTACTACTTATCTCAACAAACTCTTCCATTTTGAGAGGCTTCATTTTGAAATATAGAGACAAAAAATGCTATTTTTTATTACCATGAATAAGGTTACTTATGTTTTAGATACTGCTAAACATGAACTGTCTAACGAACTAACTGAAACTCAAACTAAAGATTATCAATATTGGGTAGATGATAATTTCATGTGTAAAAATTTTATTCTTAATGGTTTGATTGATAATTGTATAATTACTACAATTTTGATAAGTCTGCTAAAAAAAATCTTGGATGCACTTTAAATGAAATATGACAGTGAGGAAAGTGGAACAAAGAGGTATGTTGTTAGTAGATACCTAAAGTACTTAATGACTAACGATAAACCTATGGAAGCTCAATTATAAGAATTGCAAAAGATAGTAAATGAAATCATTTTTGAAGGTATGTCTTTAGTTGAACAATTCCAAATCACTATAATAATTGACAAATTAGTTCCTATATAGAAAGACTTTAAAAATGTTACTAGGCATAAAATTAAGGAGTTTTTTTCTAGAAAGTCTTACTATCTATCAAGGGAGGAACATGAAGAATCAGAATCGCAATACCAACTATAACTGCACCCAAAACTGCAACATATATCCTCCACAAAATGGACCCCAACCTTTCTTCCAAGAAATGATAGAAATGATACATTTATGTGTTGTATTTGTAACACGTTTGGCCACTTGGATAGGAACTATCGAAATAGGCCTCATCTTGCATTGCAGGCAAACCTAATCGAAGAGAAACTTATTGCTATGATAACTGAAATTAACTTTGTTGGTTGATCCGAGGGTGGTGGGTAGACACTGATGCTACTCGCTATGTGTGCTATGACCGTGATTTGTTCAAGCTCTATTTTGAAGCTAAGGATAAGAAAGTGTTGTTGGATGATTCACACTCCACTATAGTTGTTAGCACTAGTGTCGTGGAATTAAAGTTTACCTTTAGAAAGACTGTCATTCTGAAGGATGTTCTACATACTCCAGAGAAAGAAAGAACTTAATCTTAGGCTATCTTCTCAACAAGGTTAGGTTTACTCAAATAATTGGGACTGATTTGTATGCAATTACTAAAAGTGATATTTTTGTTAGGAAAAAGGTATGACACTGATGGTATGTTTAAACTGAATGTTGAAATGAATAAAATTTCTTTTTCAGCTTACATGTTGTGTTCTTTTAATAATTGGCATGCTAGACTTTGTCACGTTAATAAACAAATAATTAAGAACATGAGTATCTTAAGACTTATACCTAATCTATCCTTGAATGTTTTTTAAAAATGTGAATTTTATAGTCAAGCTAAAATTATCAAAACTTCACATAAATCAATAGTTAGAGAATTTGAACCACTTGATTTAATTCACTCTTATATTTATGAACTAGACGATGTTTCAACTAGAAATGAAAATGTTATTTTATTATTTTTATTGATGATTGTTTAGACTATACTTTTATGTACTTAATAAGAAATAAAAGTGAAGTGTTTTACATGTTTAAAATATTTTTGTCTAAAATGGAAAACCAACTTAATAGAAAAATAAAAAAAATTTGAATTGATAAAGGCACTAAATATGATTTCAATATTTTTAATAATTTTTATAAAATCTATGGAATCATTTAGGAAAAAATTGTACTTTATTCTCTTGAAATGAATGGAATAGTTGAAAGAAAAAGTAGAACTTTTAATGAATCGATTGTTGCTATTTTATTAAACTCTAGTGCTACTTTTCATTGGAAAGAAAAAAAATTATTAATTGTTTGTTGTGTTTAATAGAGTTCCTAAATCTACAAATAAAATTTCTCCATATGAAATTTTAAAAAATAAGAAACCTAGCTTATCTTATTTTAAAATGTATGGTTGTTTGGTTGTTTGGCATATGTTCGTATTCCTAATCTTAAAAACAAATTGCTAGTAGAAATTATGAATGTATGTTTATTGGATATGCTATGAATAGTAAAGTTTATAGATTCTTTGACTTGAATGATCATATTATTATATAATCAAATGATGTTGATTTTTTCAAATATATGTTTCCTTTTAAATTGAAGAATAGTAGAGGCTCGACTTTTGATGATCTGCTTATAATTAGAACTAATGAACTAAATGAGGAATTAGATTCTAAACTTAGAAGTAAATAAGTCCAAACCATTAAAGATTATGGGTTTGATTTTTATGCTTATACCTTAGAGGAAAATCCCAAAACTTTTCAAGAAGCCATCAATGATGAAATGAACTCTTTTGAGTCAAATAAAACTTGGCATTTAGTTGACTACCCCCAAATTGTAAGACAATAAGTTCTAGATGGCTATTTAAGAATAAATTGAAACCTAATGATATTTAGGCAAAGATAAAATGTAGATTTTTTTAATACTTTTTCACTTGTCATTAGAATCACTTTTCTATATGGTGATTTAGAAGAAGAGATTTACATGGACCAATATGAAGATTTTGTTATACTTGGTCAAGAAAACAAAATTTAAAAATTAGATTAATCTCTGTATGGTTTAAAACAACCACCTAAGCAATGACAGAAAAAATTTGATAACCTTGTTATCTCACATGGTTTCTGTTTAGAGAGAATTTCAAGTGTCAAATTCTAGTGATTTTTAGTGAGAAGTAAGAAATTGAACAACTGAATTGGATCACGTATTCTCTTCATTTAAGGGGTATATATACATGTGTATTACATCCTACGCACATAGAAGGGTACGTATAAATGACCTGGAAATACTATCTACACGTAATAAAATGATATGCAAACTAATATTATTAGAAAGAAGATCGTTGCGTTACATCAGGTCGTTATATGCATATAAGAAAGATCACTACATTTGGGTCGCTTTAAGTTCCTAAGCAGCTTTCTTCAGCTCGTTCATAGGAAGGAAAAACCATGATCAGGTCATCATAATAGGGTTAGCATGTCAGATTTTGAAGCCTAGGACATCGCACTTGGACAAAGAGGTATTCTGTCGACAGGGTAATGCATTTTACCAAACCTCTTGGGCCCAGGTCATTGTTGAACTAGTCATGTTATCTCGCTATTCCATAGCGGGGTACCTACACACCTAAGGTCGCATGTCTATTACCCATTTAATACCAAATAGTTTCAAAATGAATGAAAGTGAAAAATGTATTTATTATAACTCTAAAAAAAACATTTCTACTATTATATGTCTTTACGTGGATGACTTACTTATTTTTAGTTCAAATATTCATGTTGTGAATAACATGAAAGATTTATTGTGCGTTAATTTTGATACGAAAGATCTCGAATAAGCGAGTGTAATTTTTCGAATAAAACCACTAGGTCTGAAAAGGAATTTTCTTTAGATCAATCTCATTACATTGAGAAGATCTTAAAGAAATATAATTATTATAACTATAAACCTGTTTGTACTCCTTATGATCCTAATATAAAGTTGTTTAAGAACACCAAAGACAATGTTAGACAAACTAAGTATACAAGCATTATTAATAGCTTACGTTATGTTACTGATTGCACTAGACCCAACATAGCTTTTGCTATAGGATTACTATATAGATTTACCAATAAACTTAGTATAGAGCATTGAAATGCTAATGAAAGGGTCATGAGACACCTAAAAATGATTATGAACCTTGGTTTACATTATTTGAGGTTTTCTGCTATCTAAGAAGGATACTGTAATGTTGATTGGAACACTCTTTTAGAAGAATCCAAAGGAACAAGCGGCTATATATTTAGCATAGTTGGTGGAGCAGTCCTAAAAGTCTAAGAAACAGACTATTTTGGTTCAATCTACGATGAAATCTGAGATGATAACACTAGCAACTACTAGTGAGGAAACATGCTCGTTAAGAAATCTGTAAGCTAAAATCCCTTTATGGGAAAGACCAATTTCAACTGCCCTGATCCATTGCAATAGTATCACAGATATTGTAAAGATTCAAAATCGTTATTATAATAGCAAGAGATGATAGATATGTCATAAGCATAATACTTTTAAAAAATTTCTTTCTACAGGATTGTAAGAATGAATCATGTACGTACTGATGATAACTTAGCTAATCCTTTGAAGAAAGGACTAGCTAGAAAGAAGGTTTTCAAAACCTTGAAAGGAATAGGACTAAAGCATTTAAAGTGGTAAGTCACTTATGAAGATAACCCAACTTATAGATTGGAGATCCCAATAAATAAGTTCAATGAGCAATAACAATTCATGAAGTAATATGAGATGAATTATGCTAGTTTAAGTTCTAATTTATACTACTAGAAGCATTAAATCCTGAAGTGAAAGAAGGACTAGTTAAGTATTAAATTTTAATGAGTTATATTCTCTACATGGAATGGAGTACATATCTACATAAGTACTCTTGATAGACTCACCTATGTGAATGTGAAAATGTGGTTGCTTCCTATGAAATTTTGGGCAAATTTTACTAGAGCATTTAATATATTTGGATAAACATGCACGAGATTTTTGAACTACACCTTGAAAAGGTTATGTGTGATGTTGTTAGAAATATAGTTCAAAACTACGAGTTATACTAGTATATTCTAAAGCATTTTTACTATGCAAAATTCAAGTCGATAGACACCTTTTACTTATGACAAATCTTATATTTTGATTGGTTGCTTGATAAAAACTATTTTCTAAAAACATCAAGTGGAAAATTCTTGGAAATAAGTGACTTTTGAAAAGAAAAGGAGAGATAAAAAGTGTGTCCATATGAGTTTACCCGCTCAACTTGTCCTACATTGCTTTTTTACATCTCTTTAGAGGTATTTATAATGCATTACTTTGGGACTTGGGTTTGAGCCACAAAGGGATACCTAGTTTTGTGGAGGGGTGAGGGATAGGCAACTACTTATTTACCACACGCAAGTGCTACTGCAGTCGCATGTCCGCCCGACTAATAGAGCCAAGTTCGAGTACGTGTGTGTAAGGTGAGGTGATACTTTATTTTTTAGATAAATATTATTTTATTTTTATAAATCTTCTTTTCAACCATAAGACTCTCTTTACTCATGTTTCCCTCAACGTCTTTTTTTGTGAACATTACTCCTACGTTTCCCTTAACATCCCTTTTTTCATTAACTTTCTCTCACGTTTTTCGCTTCAATAGTTTCAATTTTCACTTAAAAACAAAGGCAATGATCTCAATAATAAAACACAACAAAACCAACTCTTTACATAGAACTCTTTACAGAGCTCTCTCTACATAATTTATATTTCTATTTTTATTCCTTAATTCTAAGCAACCAATTTAAAATAAATGTAATATTTCAATCTTCTACTGTGCAATAAACTTATGAAACCGAGTTAATTCTATATTATTTATCCTAAAGACAACAGGAATGAAAACTGCTTGCATAATTTAGATAGAGCTACAAAACATCTTAAAAATAATATAGTTCACAACTTAACCTAAACAGTAACATTAGTAGCTTTATTTTTTATTTTATTACTTGTAAAGTAACAAATCTTCCTAACGTTGAGCATTTCATAGTAAATCTACGTCTACGTTCAATTAGAAAAATAACAAAGGAAAATGCATAAGTATTTTTTTTTCTTTTTTCTTTTTATCTTAGTTAAGGACAATCTCTTTTTTAATTCTAGTAATCGGACAAATAAGATGATAATTTAATAAATCACTTACCCTATATATACTCAAACTTGTACTCACATGACTCATCTTTCAGATGAAAACAATAAGAGCTACCAACATTTCCCTTGCTGAGATTGACCTAGAGAATTCTTTTCAATCTATGATGACATTCATTATGTTCAAATGCAAAGGTAATTCTTCATTGCTAAATTAATTAACAATCCTTAAAACATGATTAGATTAAAATTTATCCAATTATTTTATATATTTATAGGTCTATTTCTAATTATTATATATAATTTACTTGATAAGATTATCTAAACTTTTAGCATGTAAATCAACACAAGAATACGAAAAGCACACGATGCAAACCTAGCACACTAAAATAATGCAAACATGGATGCCTTATTGATTTTGGTGTTTTTTTATTTTTTTTATTTGGCAGGGAGTCTGAAAATACCCAACTGGCTTATGTGACCTTCAAGAATTCAAATGCAGATGATATGGCTGTGCTTATATTGGTATGGACATAATTTTGTGCTAGCCGTAGCTTGTAAAATCTAGATCAATCCTAGCTCCTAATACTAAATCAATAAGGCTATGTTCAATTAGATAGTCTTGCTAATTATGAAAAAAACAATACATTAAACTTACATCGTAAATTATTATTTATCATAATTTTTTATTGTTTTTGTATTCTTACTTATCTTATCAATTAATACCATTTATTATCATTTATCTCATTAAAAATGGGATGAAACAAGATAAACCAAATTTTAAAAATTAATAAATTATCACATAAATCTCATTAACATCTCGTCTCAATTTACATGTCTAATTGTGTTTACCCATTTCATAATAATTTAACTCTTTAGTAATGATGCAAAAAGTTGAAACTTTTTGTAAGAGTTAGATTTACAAATGCATGGGATACCTTGATAATTTAAAAAAAAATATTACTAATGCTTACATTAAAATAAAACCCTACATGCAAATAAATGAATCAATCTAAAATAATGAATGAAGAAGTTATCTACCTCATATATGATCCTAATTCATATAAAAATACTCACACTTGGTTTCATCAAATTGTTTCCTCTCTACCTTAGTTTTTTTTACCTCAACCTAACTCATATAAAAAAACTCAAGCACGTGGTGTATGAACAAACAAACCAAGAGACCCTCCGGATCTCTCCCACAAAAGTATTTAGATAATAACAAAAAAAGAGAACTGATGAAAAACTCTTGTTTCATGAAATTGTTTCCTCTCTACCTTAGTGTTCCTGTTAGTCTAACCTCAAAAAGGGACAACTACATATCCAAGAGTTGACAACGCAAAGTTTCTTTCAAATGCTACAAAACACTAAAGGTCGATTTGTGATTTAGTTTCCAAGACAACTTTAAGTTTTGATCCTCATAAATATCTAAATCTCTCATATGTCAGTAAAAAACTGAACTTCGGCCAGTTGCCACGAGTGCTGAGCAAGGCAGCAACTTTTATCTACTTCTTCTTCTTTGATTTGTTAGCATTTGATGTATAGGCCGTTCCCTGAGTATCAGAAATGGAAAAAAATGAGAACAGAGGATTAGCAGTTCTATGCACAGGTGCTCCAAGGTGAGAGGTAATGAACGCATTAGGGTATAATTGCAGTAAGGTAAACCTTTCTCGGATTCCACAAATCATGAAACTGATAGTGAATAGAATGAAATCAAACCAATTATCAAAAGGTTTGAGCCTATGAACAGTCAGGAAGATTAAGCCAGACGTGTTTCATAAAATTTAAGACAAGTAGATCGTGAGATCTACTCACAACTCACAGTATCAACATTTTGCAGTGTTTCATAAAATTTAAGACAAGTAGATCGTGAGATCTACTCACAGTATCAACATTTTGCAGTCCGGAGATTGATCGAAATTGCAATAATAGATGAAAAAATAAGGCAGGACTAAGGATCTTATAGTCTCTGAGAAGATATAAGGTTGCATCAACTTATTAAATTTTAACTTCTTATATCTGAATCAAATCAAATCAAACGGTGCCCCAATTTCAAAAATTTAACAGATGATCAGTGCTACAAAATATGGTCATTGCAGTACACCTTCGGAGGGTACGGAAAAATCACTAGAAATATATGGTTATATTAGAAACAAGAAAACAAAAAGGCCAATTATTAAAGCAAATATTGAGCATTAAATACATACCTGAAGCCATTCATCCATTGAAGCATCTGTAGTCCTGGTCCCAACTTCCACCTTTGAAGCCCTCTTGGTTTTCTAAACAAATAACAGAAAATATGGGTCAGAGATAAACCCCTGAAAAATTCAAGAAAAAACATGAACAAATCCCAACGTCCACATATGATAGTCAACTTCTTTTACCCTTTTCCTCCTAATGCCTCTAATGCATTACTAAGTCAGTAAAAAAGCTCTCTACCACAGCACAAACCCTCATTTTTCCACATTAGCCAAAAGTACTAACATACTAAATTCTAATCCTCCTCCTTAATTTGCAGATGGAGTTAATACCAGATTGTAAATGCAATGATTGACAAGGGAATGCAGACTACAGTAAGCATATAGTAATGCTACATACATCATATCAAGTGCTAACACGTGAGAAAGTATTAGTACCTTGGAAAGATGCTGTATTTGACCATGTACCCACAATACAAGGAGAACAAGAAGAGCAATTGCTAGGGTAACAAGAAAAACAGACTCAATGCTGACGATTCCACCAGCCTCAACAACTTCAATAGTACCATTATAAAAGGTGCTCTGATAGGGATGCTGATCAATCTCATAAACAATGGTACCTACGAGATCAAAAGTTCCAGGCTGCAGAATTCAAGCAATTTACTACGGATCAATTGAGTCACATTCATAGATTTTTACACATCAAAAGGTACGGATACATATGTAAAGATGTCCCAGTTCTTATACTTAATTGCACATAATTTGAATATAGTGCGTGTACCTGCAAGTGCTTGCTGACAGCAAACATGTATGGGAAGGTAGCCTGAAGTGAAGTTGGCACTGATGCATTGTTAAATACCTATAGAGCCAAATTACATTAGTAAGCAACAAGACAACCAATCTTAGCCCCACATAATTAGAAAGAAAAAAAAGCTGATGACAACCATAAAATCAAGTACAAGATGAGAGACAAATTTATTGAAAGTCATGAGGAAACTGAAAAGAAGAAAAGAACACGCAGGGAAAAGATGGGCTTTACTAATTGAGAAAGCTCTAGACATCCGGGAAAAAAATATATAGTCATGTATTTTACCATACAGTAGCAAAATTTAAATTAGGACATGAGAGAAACATGTAAGCAGTGTATGCACACACAGCTGAGGGAGCTTAAGAATACAATCAGCTCCAAACAAACAAGAAACAAGTTTTTACCCATAAAATTAAGCTTAAGAAAAACTGGAAAAGAAAAGAACAGTCCTACATTAGAGACTGGCTATAGACCATTCGATGCTACAATTTGGCTGCATAATCTTTTGGAATTGGCCAGCACCAATTTAAAAAAATTTCAGCGAGTCCTTATCAGTGACTTTAATGCAAAGTAAGGATTGTCTATACTCAACAGTAAAGCAAACGTAAGGGAAAAAAACATGTTTGTTTATTTTCCCAGTTCAGATGTGCATATTAAAATTTTAGCTTTGCCAAGTCAATCATGAAAACTACGATTGTATTTCATAAAAAGATTAATTACTCTAGTAGTCACTTTGTTTGTATCAGTAGGACACTAATACAAACTCATTTCGTATTTTTTATTAAAACAATAAAACTAAAGGAAATTTATAGGTTTATGGTTCTTCGAGGGAACCATGACCTCCCAAGTTTCTAATCTTCGAGGGATTAGAGCCTCCAATTTAATGTTCCAAAAATATATCCATTCCCATTCTTTTTATTGATAACCATCGTTATTTAAATACTAAAAACTTAACAAATAATGAAATATTGTGTTCCTAGAATATCTCCTTAATATCATCTTTAACAATAATTAAACACAATTAAATAATATAAAAGATAATAAATAATTATGACATATTTTCTACCTAAATCTAAATATAAAATAATAATTTTGATATCGTAACATTCCACCACGCTTTCAGAACCGACGTTCACGACAGTTACTTTTTATCGGCACTGATATGATGGTAACACTTTCCTCTTCAGCTACTTCGATCGTCTATCAGTGTTAGTGCTAGTGGACACCTTAATCTAACCTCTAAAATGTAACTTTCATAGATGCAGATGTTTGCAACGGTAATGTGTAGCTTTGATACCAAATGATACGAAACAAAACTAAAGGAAATTGATAGATTTATGGTTTCTTCGAGTGAACCATGACCTCCCAAGTTTATAGTCTTCGAGAGACTAAAGCCTCCAAATTAATATTTAAAAAATATATTCATTCTCATTCTTTTTATTAATAACCAACATTACTTAAATACTAAAAACTTAACAAATAATGAAATATTGTGTTCCTAAAATATCTTCTTAAATAATAATTTAAGATAAAACTAAATAATATAAAATATAACAATTATAACTATTAGATATTTTCTACCTATATCTAAACATAAAATTCAATTATAAAATAATAATTTTGATATCGTAACAAATACTTAGTTATTTTGTTTTCACAAGAAACACTTAAGTCACTCTCTCAATAAAAATATGACACTTTAATCATTTTTTGAATAGTAAAATATTATTTAATTAATAAAAAATTAAATTCTTACTTAATAATAAAGTGAATTCAATTGGGGCAAAAAATTTCATTTTATTTTAACAATTTAAACTTGAATTTGAACAGTATAATATTTTTTTAGATCAACTATTTTCATAAATTTTATATTTTATAGAATTTTTCTGTATTTTTTTGGACACTTTTTTTATGGTGTTTTTGTCAGTATCGTGTTTGGATCAAAATTGTAAACTTTATAATATCAAAAATGGAGACCACGTAAATAAAAAAATTACAATATCAATGACGTTGGAATTACACGAACGAACTCTCCCCTATCCACCATCTTTGGATACTAGTACCAGAAAATGAATGGCACAATTCCATTGTATTGCTCAAAGCTGAGGTCGTGGATGGCGTCTGGCCTTTGACAATGGTGGACTAGAGAGAACTAATCCGTGTGGTTCCAACGCCATTAATCTTGTAATTTTCTTACTTGCGCAGTACCTATTCCTGATATTGTAAATTGTATAGTTTTGATCCAAATACAATACATACATAAAATGCATTACATTACAGTGCCTAAAAAATACAAAAAAAATCCATAAAATATAAAATTTACAAAAACAATTGAACAATAAAAAAATATTATACTATTCAAATTCAATTTTAAACTATTAAATAATAAAATGACAATTTTTCCCTCATTAGATTCACTTTATTATTATGTTATAATTTTTTATTAATAAAAGAATATTTTATTGTTCAAAAAGTAACTAAAATGTCTCATTTTAAAAAAAAAGAGTGACATACGTGTTCTTTATTAAAACAAAGTGATTAAATTGTCCACTTGACATAAGTAAAGTGACTTCCACAACCTCCCACCCTTCATCAAATAACCACTCAAACACGTTCAAACTTAAATGACCATACACAATGCATATTTCTGTTCAAAAGAAAAATATATGCACAAAGCATATGACAAATAAGTAAGTTTAAAACCTTTTGACAACAATCATTGAACAAAAAAACTTAGGTATACAATAGGATGCCATAATAAGATATTTCACTACTAAGATATCCAAGGAAAACCACAAAACTCAGGCAACAATCCAAGCTTATAAATCATCATGATGGAATTGGGACGTTCAAATTATGAGTTACAAAGTTTATTATGCAAACATTTATGATAACTCATGATGATCAAGATTCAGCAAAAGCTAACTAGACATAGAAGTATGCATATTGATTCGAGCATACTATGACTTACTTGTGCAGTCAGATTTTGAACAAGAAGTTGATGGTCAAAAGGAAGATGGACACTGGCTTTAATTGCAATGACATTTAAGCTTGAATCCCCTGTTTTCCAATCCAAATAATCAACTAAGCATAACATTAACACAAAGGAGAACGGACTCACTCCATAAAATGATAGCAAACAATTAACAAGATATTACTCATTAAAACAATCATTACCATCATTTTTCATTCCAACTAGTAGCTCAGTCTCCTCTCCAGCTTTAACCACTGCAAAAAAAAAAATATATATTTAGTCCTCAAGAATATAAATGAAGCAGAATCTTAACACAATATCTATCTTCGGAAATCTCACGTCTTGGGCCGTTCTTCGGAAAAACGCAAACTATCTCAACACCTGGAGCTGGGCTAAAATTCCCATCGCCAAAGTCTTGGACATCCTCACCAACAATCCCAAGATCACTGTTTTCCTCTACAATCTCAGAAGCTACCACATCCGCATCCGATTGACCCCAAGCAACTAACACAAAATAATAAAAATTTAAACATTAAAAGCACTGAAAATCACTACGAGAAATATCTCTACGTGAGAAATCAGACTACCACTAAGGAAGATAACCCATGCAATTACAAATTCAAAAGCAAAAAAAAAACTACTCAACTTAACGGTCAACAAGTAGAATTCAAAGGAGAAAAACGAAATTATTTGAAAACGAACAAATCCCATACTGTATCATAGAGATAAAGAGGAAATCAAATCTCATCATAACAAAACGAGACATGCATGCATCAAAATCTTCCTAGATGAAAATTTTGAAAATTCATAAAAAAAAAAAATTGAGTCAAAATTGATACATAAAATTAGGTGTATAACAGATCTAGATCTATAAGTAAAGCAAAGGGAAACCTTGAATCAACGGGGATGCGATCAGGAGAAAAGCAAGAAAGAAAACCCTAATATGATTCATTTCCAAGATTGGTTTTAGGAGCTTCAGGCCTTTTTTCCTATCTCTTTTAGATAATGACGATGATTGGAAGTGTTTTTGCGAACTCCAGGTTTTGGCTATCGGGTCAACACCTTTGACAAATTTGGGAATTTATTCAGTTAAGAAAAATCTGAAAAATTTGCATTCCATAAAAAATCTAAAACGTCGTCGTTTTTGTTTTCAGATTTTATTATAATTTTTTGAGGATAAACTCGTAGAGTCGTAGTTACTAGTTAGTACTTACGGCGTGATTTTATTATTAGAACAAGATGATGTTTGATTAAGGTTTATCCATTTATTCTATTTAAAATTTTGAAATGAATTATTTGATATTTTGATTGTTTCTTTTTATTTCTCTTTTATTATTATTTGAAAATTGAATCTTAAGGAAATATTCTTCAAATTCTAATAGTCATGGCTTGGGTGAAATGTTTCATTGACATTTTTTATTTTTATTTTTTTCAATATCATCAAATCTAAAATAATTTGAATTAAATTGATACAATTTTCATTTTGTAGGTTATGCAATTAAGAAAATGTGTTTATTAAAATTTAGAAATAATCAAAAACACATCAAAGTGAGAAAGACACAAATTAAAAATTTCAGACAGATCTGTATCAATTTATCAATTATTCATGGACAATTAAATTTCATGTTCATGTATACAACCTTTTTAGATAAATAGTAGGATGTATTTCTGTTTTGTAAGAAAATGAAATTATAAAATTTAATAATATGTATTCACTTTAAAAATATTAAAAATAAATTAAAATTGATTAATCATATAATAAATGTTATAATAACACATTGAATCATAGTAAACAAATAAAAATAACTTTAAATATTTGTATGCAATATTTTTATAAAATGTTTTTTTTATAAGTGAACAAATAAAAATAACTTAGTCTGTTTACTTGCCAATAATTAAATTATTAGCAATTATATATTTTCATGTGTTTACTTGCAAAAATAAGAATATTCAGTAATTAGCGTCCCATGAAAAATCAATAATGAAGTTACTGAAGGATATTAATTACATAGGAATTAAGTTCCTGCAAATTAAATTAATAATGGATTCAAATGTTAACCTCATAAGAAACATCTTCATTTTGCTCATAAATCATTTTAGTGAAACAACTATTTGTATTCTGATTCTAATATTTGCATTCCAATTCTAAAATATAATCGAAATCTAAAGTAATTTAATTCCAATTAATTTTGATTTTTTTTACACTAAGCTACAATATGCAGAGAACTATCATTTTCTATATCTAAATGAATCAAAACAATATTAAAGAATGAAATCGAAATTAGAACAAGAATGACAATAAAATGAAAAGAATTTTGTTTAGTTTGACCACTAAGTTTGACCACTAAAATAAAAAAAGTAATCAATATTACATTATTTGGTTTATAATTGAAATGGAATGAAAAATAATATATATTACCTTAATATCCTTATATTCAGTAAAATTTAAATACTATCATTTAATTATTATTTTTTCGTCAGACAAAATACATTATTAATATCATTATTTTTTTAAATAATTATTACTTAAAAAGAAAATATATTATTAAAATTATTATTTTTTTAAATAGGATTTAAGATTTAAGATTTAGGATTTAAAATTTAGGGTTTAAGGTTTATGGTTTTAAGATTTGGGATTTAAAGTTTAGGGTTATATTTGTGCGTTAAGATTTATGATTAAAATTATTATTTTTCTAAATATGTTTTAAGGATTTAAGATTTAAGATTTCTAATTATATTAGTGAGTTAAAGTTTATGGTTAAAATTATTATTTTTCTAAATAGGATTTTGAGTTTTGAGATTTGAGATTTTAAGTTTAAAGTTATATTTGAGATTGAAGTAATATTGTAAAAAAAATTGAGATAAAAATGAAATCATGATTCCTTAAAAAGGAATCGATTTTATTTCATTTCTATTTTTCAACCCAAACAAACATAAAAATAAAAAGAATCAATTCTAATTTCAATCCATTACATTCTATAACCAAACATAACATAAGTGTTGAAATACATGTACAAAACTTGCGGATCACCTACAGAAAGAATTGGTATCTTTATAATATACATATTCTTGTTTTGATACTTTTTTGAGCTCTATTTTCAAATGAATTACATAAAATATCGCTATTAGGTTATTGGTACAATTTTTGGCCAAATTCAGTAATAATATAAATGGTTTTCAATGCTCAACAAATCAAAATGATATATAATCTCATGAATACCACTGTTATTAGTCTCCATGGATGGTGTACCGCTCCCACTTTATCGTTGGATCATATATCTGTGCAATCAGTAAAAGATAGACAGGAAAATCAGGAAATGGCTTGACTTGCAAGAACACATGCACTAAGCATTATGTGTAAACGTAGTAAAATGCATATGCATACGCATTTACTATATTAAAATTTTAATAATCTCTTTTATATAATTTTTTTATTTTTATTATATAAAAATTAAAATAAAAAATTATATCAGACTATAATTACTTAATCTTAAAATAAGAATATTAGTCCCTGTAAAAAGTTATAAAATAAAAATCAAAAGTAACACACAAACCCATATATGAAAAAACTTTACTAGCGACAACATATAATAAAACTCATTGTAAAGGAGTAATAAACATCAACATTGTCAGAAATATTTTTCGTTTGAATTAAATTTTCATAAGCAAAGCAAATCACAAACAAAATATCAAAGAGTTCCATTTATGAAAATATTTACGCATTGAAATGTATTTAAGTTTTATTATTGTTCTTAACTTAATAGAAAAAAATTGTTTAATGTTTTATATCTAATATTAATTAATATTCAAAACATATTAAGAGAAATAAATATATCATAATGAAAAATCTACCTACACTTAAAAACATAAGAATACATAATTATTATTATAAGAAAATATTATTTTTAATCAAATTATGAGAACCTTAAACACTTGGATTTTATAAACATTTTTCTAATTTTATTCTCATAAGAATAATTTTAAAAAATTCATGGAAAGAAAATATCAAATATCTATATTTTCTCCCTCCTTTAATGATAGATATCTAAATTTTAAAGTTCTAATCGATGAAAATTATAAAATTTCATTGGTTTTAGAGAATGCAATGACATAGATTATAGAAAAGAGTATTTTCTTAGCTTCAAGGAATTTGTTTTTATCACTTTTTCATTACTTGACCAATAGTTAAACTTATGCTGCTTCTTTTTTTATAATATAATTAAAATTATGTTAATTTAATAAAAAAATTTAACTTTCAAGCATAATTTAAAATAAAAAAAAAACATAATTTATTTTTAACTATCATAATACCTATGTAGCAAAACAAATAGCAGGCACATACTTTCAAAATAAATAATTCTAATTAAATGAATTAGGGTATTATAATCCTTACATAAATTTACAATTAAAATATTAAAATTAAATACAATTACAAAATTATTCATCATTGATTTATATGCAATTAATTTATGCACCACTGTGTAACAAAACTATTATTTTTTCATGCATTCACTTTATACATAATAATAAAGTATAAAGGGAGTATATGCACAATAGGAGGAAAAATACTAAGAATGAGGTTATTAATTAATTTCTAAGTTATTTTATTTAAGTAAATTAGAATCACAAATTAAGACACTTTCATGGTTAACTGGTTAACAAAATAATGACCAAATTATTAAAAAATAATAAAATAAATTGAATAAAATTCTAAAAATATAGCAAAAGTTTTCTTCAAACAAAATACATCTAAAGAGGAATAAAATAAAATAAGTAAAAAATACAACACATAAAATATAGAAAAACTTGTAGAAGATAATAACATTCTCATAAATATTAGGAAAATTTGGAGATAAATAAAAAAAGTCAATTTTATTTACTAAAAGAAATAATTATTTATCCTAATATTTAAAGTAATATAAACTATCCATGAGTTCTCGCGAGTAGAAACTTCCTTTTAACAAAAGATGAAGTAAAAAAAATAAAAAAGATCGATTTTATTTACTAAAAGAAATAAATATTTATCCTAATATTTAAAGTAATATAAATTATCCATGAATTACTGTGAGTAGAAACTTCTTTTTGCAAAAGATGAAGTTTATAGGTTTTTTTTTTCTTTTTTCTAAATTTATTTCTTAATAATTATGCATTTAAAAAAAAGTTGGTAAATAAGAGAGAAGAAAAAACTTTCAAAAGTATAAGAGATCATAAGAGTTTTATTTATACAAGAAGTCATAGATAAGGTAAAATTCATTATTCGATTTTACTTTTACAACATTTATCTTTTAGAATAATGACAATGTGTATAATTAAAGTAAAAAAGGTGGGATAAAATCGTCCAAAATGAAAAATTACTTATAGCCAAATATATATAGTAACATGTATACGTATATGTATATGTATATAGAAATAGACATGTATGTATATGTAAATGTAAATATATGTGCGTATAGAGATATAAGTTACCTCCCATCTTGATGCTGGAAAAATATGTTTGTTCTTTTCATACCAGTGCCTTTCAACTACCTTCCCAGCATGAGACTGGAAAAAGAAGTCACATAAAAAGTCAATATCAATAGTATAAAAGAAACTTTTGCCAATAGTACAGACGTAAATCTAACAGAATAACAAATTTAAAACCACAAGAATTACATGTATAGCTGTTACTTCAAAATCCAAGCTCTCATAAGTGAGCCAGGATCATCAGATCAATCACATTTCACTTTAATGCAACTCATTGATTGGTTAAAGCCTCTATTCCACTAGAAGTTTCCCATATAGGTGTAAACTTTAAAGCGCTTTCATCATCTAATGAGACCAACGTTATAACTAGAATAATTAGCAGCGAATCTCATACTCATTCCCATTTCTCCAATACATTAAGTTCATAGTATAAAGAAAATATGCAATAGCTTCAAAACAAGAGCGATCAGGCCATCCACAGGAAACATACATGATAGCTACCAAACTAAAATCTAATGGCAACCACCTAGGAAACTTAAGAAGGCTGTAATGGGACAAATACAGGGATAATAGACAACTTAAGTCAATTTGATACACAAAATGCTAGTGCAGGAAAATGGCAAACAGACAAGAAACAACAGGTTTTCAGATAAACATACAAGACAATAATGAAAAGGGGAATACCTCATCCTTCTCAATCGTAGCATCAGCAATTGTCCGCACGTCCTCATGCACATCAAAGTGAAAAAGCTGTATAACAGAGAAATCACAGATTATTCAAATTGCCCGAACAAATGCAGTATAATGTTTGGTAAAAAATACAGCATGACATGGGGGGGGGGGGGGGGAAATCAAATTTTCATAGACTCAACTTCCAGGAATCTGTTAACACAGACAATTTTATTTGGGGAAGGAGGAGAAGGAAAGTTATTTTCTCTTCTAATCTATTGCCATGAGAGAAATCTCAATTGGTTGCAAAGAACTCATTGAAGTTACTTAAACAGTTAAACCTAAGCAAATTCCAAAAACACAAGACATTTCATCATCCAAATAGCTAAAGCATACTCTGTATCAAATTCAAAACTTTATCATTTGAACCTATGAAACTTGAAAATAAATATTTTCTATCCAAATAATAGGGGAGACCCAGGAATTTAGCTTGATGCCAGAATCAATAATGGAAGAATATAAAGGAAAGTTGAAGTATACTTTCTTTAGCATAAAAGAGAAACAACAAAAAATTCTCCTCAAACAACAGCTAAAGAAATTAGAAAGTTCCTTTTGTTTCTCATCTGTCACATAATATAATGTTTTTTCCAAAATAACAAAGCAAAAAAGAAAAATAAAAGGATATTACCGGTCCACTTTTTCCCCTAGCCTTGTTAATGATTAGATCATAGAAACTATGCTGCTGTACTTGCACAAAAGAACAAATGACATAGAGCTAGTTAGCAAACTTCCAAAAAAGCTTATAAGAGTACTACACTTGATGACTTCAATTTTTCAATCATCTTACATGTGGAATGATAAGATCTTCTTTCACATAGAGCAAATTCTCCACAGATGTAGTACGAATCTCTCGAAACTCAGGGGCAAGTTGTTGCTGAACAGCTCGAAGAAACTCTCCAATGGAATCGCCCTTGCGTACCTGAATTATGAAGAGAAGATGCAATTATCAATATATGCAGTACTTAAGATAAATCAAATAGATCAAGCTAGGCAGAGCTTTACTTGCCTGGATTACTCGCCTATGACCCGTTCCATCCCAATAGCTGTAAGTAATTTCAAGTGGCTCATCTGAAAATAAAAGATGAAACTTAATAAGCATAAAACTCTTCGGCCTCTGTTTCACAAAACCTATGTTCAGATGAAGAATTACTTCTTATTTTCTCCTGCTGAATCAGCCACTGTTTCCGCAACCTTTCACGTTCAGCTTGTTCCTCAGCTTCATGTTCACTGAAACAGCATCATTAGAAACTCTAAGCAAAATTTAGATGGAAGGAGGGAAGAGAGAAGAGGGAGAGGGAGGGAGAGAGGGGGGAAGAGATATGTCAGACCTGTCTGGCAGGAAGCTAGTTTCAACTGTTGGATCTTTACCAAATTTACCCCATCGGAGTCTTGCTGAATCTGAATTTTCTGTGGAAAGAAAAAACATTGAGAAATGTAATGACTGCAATGATATCTATGGCAAGAGGAATCAATTAAAGCTGAGAACTTAATAAGAAAAAAGTGAAACAATAAAAAAGGTCTAAGATTCGAATTAACCACCAATACTGCTTGATCAATAATAAAAAATATTTCATACATGAAAACTTTATTCATGCAACAGAAAGGGATCGGTACCCTTGTAAAGCCCTTATTCTCAATTGGGACACATCAAATACCCTAATTTAAGTTACTTGTACACATTTTGGTCAATTTTAAAAGTAATCAATAGTAATTAGTACCTCTAAGCTACCCTAAATCATTGAGACTAATGTTGAATTTGGACAAAAAATGCACCAATAACTTAAATAGGGGTATTTTATGTGTCCAAATTGAAAATAGGGGTTAGAAAAAGGTACTAAAACAAGAACAGGGGCTTTCCAAAGTACCAATTCCCATCAAAAACACCAATAGATACAAACGAAAGCTTCATTTAGTTGTGATATTGATCAAAAACTTGATCTACATATATGACCTATGCACAAGAAGATAGATGTAGCCTGTACGTCTAGTATATATCAACAATTTCAGCAATTGAATCATGCATCATACATAGCATTCACAGTTTTATTATGCATCAAATTAGCTTAACTGCTAAGATGCGTACTGGTAGCATGCAACCCATTTTTCTTGTCGTTTTATGCACAAAATCTCCTTTTGCTGAATAACAAGTAACAAGAAGGCAAATATTAAATCGCCATTACGACCAGAATTAAACTTTCTTACTGAAAATGAAAGATGCTTTAATTTGGAGAGGGAAGATATAAGCAGATAAATCATGAAAAATTACTGTGTTCAAGAGAATATTACAATCCAAAATATCATATTCAAATATAATATAAAAAAAACAGAAATAAGAAGGAAACCATTTCGCACATAAATAAGGTCATATTTGATTGGTAGTAATGGAATTGAAAGTTTGGATAATCTTTGTTTCTTTGGTTTGCCTTCTAGAAGGGAAAAAATGAATCAATTTCATAACGGGTGCATGTTATATTAATTTTAAGTATTTATAGTTTTTTTTTAATTTCTTCTCTCATATTTATTCGTTTGAAACATAATAAATGCTATTTTTCACCTTTACCCTCGATCCAAAACTTCAAACAGAAAAGAGAAAAGTGTTCAAGTGGTTACTTTTCTTTTACAAATTACATATATTAGTCATCTTCCTTAAAATTGCTACAATAGAATCACCTTAGTACTTAACAAATGGTACACTTCAGTCATATTTTGGTCCATTTTAGTAACATTTTTCATGTGATTAAAATGTCTAAAATTGACTTACATACTACTTGTTAAGAATTAAGATGACTAAAGTGTACCAATTTTAAGTAAGATAACTCGAGTGTACCAATTTTAAGTAAGTTGACTAATGTATCTAATTTACAATAAGAAAGTGACCGCGGTGTATGTTCGTCCAAAAATAAAATATGCTTACTATTTTCCCCATCTTCTTCTTCATCTCCATCTTCAATGTCATCTGTAAAGGACAAACGAGAATTTCCCTTTATTTTCCTCTTTTTACGCTTTTGTAGTTGAAGCTCTTCTTCCCTGATAAACAAAGAGCAATTGCATATCATAATCCCACAAAATATACCTTCATAAATTTTATTTTTTAAAAAAAGGAAAAAACTCACTCTTGTTGTAGCTTCTGAAGTTTCTCCCTCTCTTCCTCCTCAATTTTGTTACGAATAGTAACTTTCTACAACAAATGCAAAAACAAAGCCTCTAGAGTTAAGTACCTAGTGCCTTTCATTATATAAGGAATAAAACTTAGAAACCCTATTTTACCTTCTCAACATATTGTTCCCTTGTAACCAAACCAACAGTTTCCTTCTTAAAAGCTGTCTCAAGAATCTGAAACACATATGAATCCAATTTTAGTTATAACAATTGAAAACCCAATATGTAGCTAATAGTGAAGAAAAACTCAAGATTGTTAATACCTCGGAGGTACTAGAACCAAACTGGAGAAGACCAGGTTGACCCTTATCAGAGGCCGATTTGGTCTTGAGCTCTTGGATTTTCTGGCGTTCGGCCTCTCTCTGCTTCTCTAACCTTCGGATCCTAACTGCGTCTTGGGCTGTGCCCACATACCCATCCCCCATTCCCGACATCTTTTCTCTCTTTCGCGATTGAGCTACCGCGGTGTGTGAGATTTCGAAGAAAGCAAAGGCAACGAACCGCCACGAAAAGAAACGGAAAAAGGTACAGTATGGTATACACTGCCCCCGTCGAATGGAGCAGTCGGTACATCCTCAAACCGCATTTTGACATCTATTTATTTTTTTTACGTACACTTTGGAATACTTATTATCTTATATAAAATGATAAATGTAATTAAAAAAATTTATAAATATAAAATCAAAAAATTCTTAAGATTGATATTATTAATCCGATATTAATCTTAAACTCATCAAGTTTTTTCATCGTTATTGGAGACTTGATTGTGCTCGTCAACGAACAATGACCAAACAAGTTATAGGTGGTTGAACCATGATCGAA
This sequence comes from Hippophae rhamnoides, assembly GCA_033030585.1. Classification (NCBI taxonomy): domain Eukaryota; kingdom Viridiplantae; phylum Streptophyta; class Magnoliopsida; order Rosales; family Elaeagnaceae; genus Hippophae; species Hippophae rhamnoides. The sequence goes on along the minus strand of CM065429.1, from coordinate 71,087,835 downwards.
CACATTATAGGTGGTCGAACTATGACTGGACGTTCCAAGGGTGGTCGTACCATGGTAGATTGGAACATGGGTCTCCCGTTACTATGTTAGTCCTCCAATTGATGGCCATCTCATGCGTCCCATCCTAGTCCATGTTTGCTTGTACACGCAACAATAAAGTTGGATCCCATTCATCGGTTGAAGCTCTTGGGTAACTTGTGGACTCATAAATACACATACTTTGACCCATGTCTTCTCTTCAATAATGGAAAAGTGAATCCATTAAATAGTAGTTTTAATATCGATATTACTCCCTAATTAATAGTCCGATTGAGAATCTATAAAAATCATCGACAACATGACATCAATGTGCACGCTTTGGGTGCCAAGCAAAAATAAGAAAAATCATCATACGGGGAATGAAATATCACATAAGAGTGGACTTGACATCATTAAGGAGAGTCAAAAAATAATGAACCTAATGGTGATGAAATGATAAAATAGACCTTTTAAGCATTGTACCCATGCCTAGGGTTGATGTTGGGTGTAAAATTGTTTATGACATGTAACATAATATAAGAGATCCTAATTAGCAAATAACTCACAGATAAGTTTAATCATTATTGAATCAACATATAAATGTCAATATTAATTAAATATTTAACATGATAAACGATTGACATTTAAACCTTTAATTATCCGACAATGAGATAATTAAGAGGATAAAATTATAATATTTGAATGAAAGTCTATCTTTAAGGATAAGAGTGATCAATAAGTATATTCTTTCTCTATAAATTTTTCCACTGTTTATCATTAAACACAATCATTTATACTACATACAATACTTCTCTCAATTACTAATATTGAGATCTAAACTCTCTTTTCTTAAATATCTTACTTCATCTCTTTACATCACAAAGAGAGAGACATCAGTCTCTTTTTTTCTCCTCAGACTTACTTAAGAATCGTAGAGTTAAATATTACCATATCCTACGGTGATTCAGATCTAATAATATGTTATCTATTCTTAGGTATACAAGAAACTAAAAGTGCACCGATCAATGACACTGAGCATTGAAGTATTTTCTCAAATAGAATGTTGCGTTATGCCTTCTCTCCAAATTTATTGGGGTCCCGTAGCATCCTCTAATTGACGAAGAATGCCTTTTGTTTTTTAGTTAAATTTCTTTTACCCTGCAACCTACCTTCTTTCTTTTTTTCTTCTTTATTGCCTTTTACTTGTTACCCACGCTTTGATACTGCAATTCTTAAAATTGTGATGTCAAGGTTTAAGCTTCAATTTCTAACATCCACTTTCCATACTCAAAATAAATATTTGTAGTTTGAAAAGAGTCTGAAAAGAAAAAAGAAAAAAACCCTATATATATATATATATATTATCAATAAATATGCAGCCATGCTCTATTATGATGCACTAATGCTAGTGAAAATAAAAAGGAACAAAACCAACTTTTTATTAAACTGAAACGAGTTAGTGGATTGCAAACATCTTGTTTAACGTTATTTTTCAAATAATATATATAAACTTAATTTTATTAACATATTTTTTCACCCTTTCAAAAAAAATTAATGTATAAAATAAGAAGTTAATTTCATTAATATCACTTAAAAAATTATGAAAGTAAAATAAAAATATAATTTAAAATGTTATTAGTGTTATTTTATAATTGTTTGTACATCTGAATCGGCCCAAATATTGAGCTTTATATAGACAAAGTCTAAGTACAAGTTCAATCCAAAATAAAAAATGAAACACTCTAGACATTTCATCTATGGGACAAACTAAGCTCATATAGCCTCAATCCCTATCAAGAACGAGCTTGATGTCAACTCGAGTTTGAAAAACCGAGCTCGATGTCATCCTGAGTCCAAGAAAGACCGAGCCTAAGGTCATCTCGAGCTCGGTCACAACACGACCTCGTGGAAAGTACAGTTGAATCCGACCTAAATCCCTAACACATTATACTTTAAGATAAATCATGCCTTCTTGACATCTATTTACATTTATACATTATTTATCTGACATATATATAATTTATATGTTATAAATATATGGATCACTTATGAAGATACATACATTAAATCTTTTGTATTAATATCTCTAATCTCTCTCTAGATAAATCCTACGGTCTCAATAATAATCACTATTATCAAATCAAAAATTTTAATTTAAAAAATAAATAATTTATTTTAACTATAATATTTATTCATCTAACGATATCAATTCCCTAAATATATACCAATGCTTTAACCACATTCTTGTAAGCATGATTAAATTTGGAACACCACGTAAGTAAAATCGAGTAGGTGTAGGTGGGTATAACGTTTAAATTAAACTTTTGGAATATATTTAAGATATATTTTAATTATAAATAATTAAAATTATTATTATTTGAAAAAAATCAATTTTTTTTAAATAATTATAATCGATAAGGTATAAGTCATGGATATTTATTATAATATCAAAAATATGTTTAATCGAAATAAAATATATATATTGTTATTTTATATATATATATATATATAATTACATAAAAAAATATACATTTAATAAAAAATACACAATATTTGAAATAATCAGATTTAATTTTATTTAATTTTACATTTATATATTTTTATTTTATTAAATAATTAAAAATAAAAATTAATATTTAATATTTTAAGCAATATAATAGAGTAATGGATATTTTAATATTTATTTATTTAAAATTAAATATATTTTTAAATAAATATTAAAATATAAAAAATGTGATTAAATTGAAAAAATTGATATATATATTTATAATAGATTGTTGTTAACAAAATATATGTTACATAATCGTACTCGTTTTAAATATTATATGTATTACGTGGTCGCGCAAACATAACATGAGTCTTGGGAGTAATTTGCGCCATGATTTTTGGGTTACTTTATAATCTAAAATGAGACACATTCTTTTTATAAAGTAAGAGAAACAATATTTTTAAAATAATAAAATTTAATGAATGAAAATTTTAAAAAACTTCTTTATAATTTATGTTTCAAGTATTTTTAAAATATAAATTGTCAAAAATAAATTTTGCACTATAACTTATCCTAAATTAATTTCTATAAATACTTAACATTTTGGTGTGATTGTATTAACAATTAATTTTCCTTTTGAGAAAATTCAGATCTATGAATTGAATATGTTAACTTCTCTCACATAATTACAGAGACTAATCATAAGAAATGAGGAATAACTGAATAAGTTATGATGATAAAGAATCTTATTATAATCATCATGAAATCCCAATTCTCATGATCATATCTTAACACACCAGAATAAATCTGAACATTTTTATCAAAAACAAAAATTTATGAACCTAGCTATCCCCAAGCAAAAAATTTAATAGACAAGCAAGCAGAAGAAACCCAGAAACTTGCATAACTATTCAAGTATCTTTTCTAGTAAACACAACAATCCAAGTTTAAAAAAAAAGGCAAATTACACAGCAATTCATCAGCTATTTTAGTTAGATTCAGTAGCTTTTTTTTTTTTTTTGACAATTTAATTATTGAACTTAAATATTCTATCTCGAAAAGTTAGTAAAACTCGACGTTAAAAAAATAAAACATTTAACTCACAATATTGGCATTGGCAGTGTTATAATTTATATGAGCCAAGTATCAAGGAAGGTAGATTGGTAGTGCAACAAAACCAGCAACACAACAATAAAAGCTGCCACAATCCAAGGTGAGGTACCCTCTGATGGACGGTGGTGGGTTTGGCGGCGACGATCCCACGGCGACACGGTAAAGAGACTGTCAGCATTTTCTATAGAGGATAACCAATGAACTATTAGTAGTAGAAGTACAGGTATGACCAAAAGTAGCCAATTGAATTGTTCTTCAGCACTTTCAATAGCAGACTCATAAGAGAAGTACCATGATATTCCAAGAAATAAGGAGGTGACTGCTAAGATTAGGAGAACTGGGTATGGTAATGGATTTAGAGATAAGGCATCTAAGATTGAATTTCTTCTTCGATAGTCCATTTTTATGAATGGTGTGGCCTATAATTTTGGACAGAACAAGTTCAAGAGAACGTTTGGAATTTAAAGCCTCGTGTATTTATTATAATAGCGAAAATGAAAGAAAATAATTAATGAGAAATATTATTTTTTTTATTTTTATTTTCTAAGCAAAGATATTATTCAAAATTCATAACATTCGTGTTCTTATACACAAATGTTTGAAATAAAAATAAAAAAATTAATTTAAAAATTAGGTAAAATAACATGACAACATTATATAATATATTATTTTTATGGGTATAAATTTTAAGTTTTAATTTAAGTTTTTTTTTTCATTCACGAACAATTAAAAGAATAGACACCATTTTCTTCTTTTTCTTTTTCTTTTCTTTTTTTTTTAAAGAAAAAAGGCGTACTAATCTTTTGAATCATCAGCCTTTACCTTTGCGAGTTTAATAATTATAATGATAATAATAAAAAAGGCTTTCTTCTTATTTTGGTTATAGCACTAATGGTTGGTTAGAGCTACTCGTGGAAATCATCTAATTGGACTAAACCTACCTTTTCTTCTCAACTATACAAACTTGTTGGGAGATTTTGCAAAATAACAAGCAAGTTGAGTTGCTTATTATTTAACAGGGGAAGATGAGTAAATAAGAAAATAAAACCTATCTATCAAAATCACACTCCAATCATAAACCTACTTTAAATCATTTCCTTAGAAAACTTACAATGAAGTTAATGGACTTTTAATAGAATCAAATTAAACGGAGTTTAAGGATGAACAAATTAAAATGAACTTAATGTAATTTCAATTACTTTTAACGTGAAATGAGGTATTAAATTTTGTTTTAATACTAAAAAAATGAGTTGTACTTAAGTGATATTATTTTGTGATGTTTTAAAGTTGTAATTTTGTTGTTTTTCAAACTTTCTTAGCGAAAAAAGAAGAAGAAATAATCAAAGTAAATAATGACAATATCTCTTGGTTTTTCTTAGCAGTAATGTTACTAAAATCACTGATATTAAGTGTTAAGTACAACTCTCTCTCAAAACTTCATGGTTTAATGGAATGAATGTGCTGGAGCTGATCACAAGATCAGCTACTCCAACTCACTACTCACAGTATTATTGAATGGATATTCTGCTAGTACTTCAGTACCTATTTGCAATCTGCAATATTGAAGAATACGTACCAAGTGCTCCACTAACGACGCCTATTGTCACGATTGCAATACTGAAGACAATCTGATAAGGCAGAAGAGCAGTAGTATATAAGAAAGGGAGTAATAAATAGGAGAAACAGAGGTAATTCACGGACTAATTCTGCTTTCTTGCGGTATGAGGTGAGAAAATCTATGTATAACTCGCCATTTCTTAAAAGGGAGTGTTTCGAACAATTATATTAACAGATAATCTTAACCAGAAAAATTTAAATAAATAGTATAGATATTATCCCAACTTAAAATTTTAAATTAATAAATAACTTTTAAAACTACGCAAAAAATCAAATAACACAAAATCACGTATTCACCGTTAGATGTAAATAATTCTACGATCATATATAATTGGTTAAATTTATTAGTTATAATCATTAATCTCCAAATTCTAAAAAAAATAAGTTGAAAATTATGTCTAAAAGCCTAGAGTTTTCCTGTTGACATATTCATCTATATTCTCCGTTGTAAGTGACTTGTCGTGCATCATTTTATACACCAGTGTGTGAACCATATAATGTTATCTTCAAAGAGCTCATGCTTAAATGTTCCGTCATTGGACAACAAATTATAGGTGCACTGATTATTGTATGATAGTGTTAGTGTGAACAATAAGTAAAGGTGGAATTAGGTGGAATTAGAAGATAGGTTCTTACACTTTATCAATATTAATACTTTATTCTCTTAACGAAAGTTTCGTAATTATCGGTGCAGTAACTTTTTATATTTAACAATTTTAATCCAAAATTAAAAAAAATAGATTAAATATGTTAAATTTTAAAAATTATTAAGTTAAATAATATAATAAATAAATTTTTAATACGTTAATTCTAACTCTTATAATATAATTTAATTTAAATTGAATTAATTACGTTAAATATAAAAAAATTAATAAACAAAAAGTTACAAAAAATTGTCAATGGACAAAAATGTTAAAAGTAATAAAGTTAATGGACGAAAAATAAGTGAAAGTGAAAAATAAGTAAATATGAAATTGTAAGGGAAATTATGCATGAAATTATTTAAAAGGCTTAAAAGAAATGTGAGCTGTAGTTAATTACACTATGTTGTACAAGTGATCTCTTCTCTTTTATTTTCAGACGTGAAAGACACTTTCTTACCTGCAGTATTGTAGCTTTTCTCCACATTATTCTCAGAAAACATAATGCTGGCATTATTACTGCCTGAAGGAGGAAAAAAAAAACAATAACAGAAAATATATTTTTACTGGGATTTAATCTTAAAAGCATTCTAAATTGAAGATGAAATGTGTTACATTTGAGCAACAAAAATTATGAATCTGCATTGTAGTACATATGGTCATAACAATTAACAAATAGTTCTGTCAAAACATTCACACACATAAATAGGAGGAATACTTACCACTAGTATGCTGAGAAGGGAACCAATTAAGGCCATTACAAGACCTATAATAGGAAAAATACAATAACTTTAGCCACTGAATTTTACCAGCATAATAAGTAGTAGGTAAAAGAGCTTATCGATCTCTATTGCTAAGCACACTCTAGAAATTGACCAAAAGAATCTCTAGCAACAATCATTAAATATAGCAATATTGAATGCAATAGAAAATTTGGGGGTAAGTATATGGTTGAAGCTACTCACCAAAGAAAGGAATAAGAAAGGCAGCAAAAACAGAAGAAACGACAAGTGTTGTTCTGAGTAGAATGTAGCACCAGAAGCTATTTGAAACTCCAACTGGCAGCAGTTCCTCAATACTCCTTGCTAAAGGGTTCATCAACAGGGCATACTTGTTCAGTGTTAAGAAAAAGGGTAGCGTGACATTTTGCTCACAAATTAGAGAGATTTTTATATGAGCTAGACACATATATGACATGGAGAACCTTTCCATTGACTGCTTTACATAAATACGTTTATTTGTATACAGAGGCTTCAATTTTATGTAAACACCAATAATAATATTTTCTTGAAATTATCAAGGTACACCAAATACTCATGCATCTGGTTCATATAGAAGTTTTTTCACAAATTGAACACATTAGTCATTTTTCTTAAAATTTATACATTTTAATTAATTTATTGTTTCATTTTTGGTCACTTTACTTTCATAGATTGAACACACTAGTCATCTTTTTTAAAATTAATGCACTTTAGTCATCTTACTGTTATATTTTTGGACAATTTAATCATTTTTTTGTCAATTTTGATTTTTTAGATATTATTTAGATAAAAAAACTTAAGTTTGATCAAATTAAACTTTTTACTAACATAGCGTTCGTAGATATCTGAAGAAAAATATATCTTAAAAAGTAAAAAAAACGTGACTAAAATCACCATAATTAGTCTTAAATGAATAAACTATATATATAGGTAAAAGTCTGATGATTAAAATATACCAATTTAAAGTAAATTGTGTCTAATTTGATGAAAGAAAAATTGCCCTGATACACTCTTTTTGCTAAAATAAATAAATGCATAAAGTCATTGATTGTACATTAATTTTTATAACCACCTCATATATAGTTAAAAAGGATATTTAGTGAATGGATTTATAACCTGTAAAAAAGCAAGAAATGCAAACTTAGTAACTTATCTAACTTGAAAAGTTGTGTTTTTAAAGAATTAAAACAAATAAAATCATCAATGACTTCTCATACTTACCGTTGTCCACAGGGCAACTTTGGAAACAAAGTTATTTGGAGGCATATTCAAAGTGATCTGGGACAATGTGTTTTCACCAAACATAAGATATCCCATGACTGCAACACCCCCATATATTAAAACACACAATAGAAAACTGCAAGACCAAAACAGGTATAAGGGATCAAGGAGAAAAAAGGACAAAAACAACATGTTTGCAATGTCAAAACATGACGTTCCGTACCATACTATCAGTGCCATAGTAAATTTACTTTTATCGGCCATAGATTGGTAGATATTGGGAAACACTGAATGCCCAGAGTAGCAAAATCCATAGATTCCAATAGCAAAAGGAATTCCACTCCAGTTTACAGCATGACCACTATGATGAAACCCAATCTCATCTGTTGTACCGAGCATAAATATACATAGCACTATCAAAACTGTTGTGAAGACCCCTCCAGCTGCAAAAGGGAAAGGGGGCGAAAAAGTAAAGCTTCACGATGAATCATTCATTTTTCAACAATAAACCAACTCGAAGCACTTATCAAAGGCTTTGTTGGTTTGTTATACCTGAAAAGTATGATATAATACGAAGATCTCTTAACCAAACAGTTGGTAAAACAACCAGTGCAGTTAGAATTCCAAATAAGTGGATAGAATCCAGATGAAAACCAGCCCAATCCAAGGATGTTCCAGGAAATAGCCTGGTCAGGTTATCTCCTTCCAATATTATAAATTCCACACAATAAGCCTGCACATGATAAGATAGATCATATTAAACTGATTCCAGACCCTTGCAAAAAGGTACAACAAGCATAATGTAAAAATGGATCCAAATCTTTCACTTACATACAACTCTGTGTACAAAAAGATCTGCATCAAATCAAAAGAAAATTAATATAAGATAAATAAGATACAAAATAAGTTTTAACTAAGTCCAACATTCTTTTCCACCTCCCTACTTATCAATTAGATTTATGGAAATAAAGTAAGTTAACAGATGCAAAACACAAATTCAGACCACCCAAGCATGGAATAAAATGATAATATCTAAGTCACATATAGGCTAAGACAAACTCTATATCTTCTCAAATAACACCTGGATCTTAAACTTGTGTGGTTAGGGAAAAAAAATAGACAAACTGATAACTCTATGAAAGTAGAATCATCGGTGCATTTTTTTGCACAATATTTGTTCATTTTATTCAATAAATAGTACTTTTATGGTTAAAAATATTAAAATATGAAATATCTAGTGAAAAGTAATAAAAATATATTTTTTGAGAATTTTTTAGATTTCTTTTGAATTTTTTATGAATTTTTTAATACATGATCAATCAAAACATGACACGTGAATGCCACGCAAGCAAGGAAAGCCAACCAGAGTATGCCGCGTATACAACTGATAAGTCATTGCCACATAGATGTCACGCAAGCATAGGAGAGTAAATCGCAGCATGCCGTGTGTACCAAGTGATGCAGGCCTCCCCATGTGTCGACATGGGGTTCGTCCGTTCTTTCCATTGGGATGCCATGTAATTCGTATCCGTGAATCACAGCACGCGTTGACCATGACTAGTCTGCACCATCACGCATCACGTGTTGATTCGTCCAGTTTTCTCCCTTGCCACGTGTCGTGGTCCCATTAGCCAACGATGTTTAATTTTCTTTTTTCATCTCAACCCTTGATTTGAAGTTGATTTGACAGTCTCAATTCCATTTGAACCTAATTTAACCTTCTAATTGTCCCAAAAACCCTAATGAGCTTAAATTAACATATTTTTTATTATTTTTTGTGCCAAGAGAAAAAATATAGAAAAATTTCAAAATGAGATAATTTTGGTGAAAATTCAAGAGGAGATTGATACTACAATTCAAAAGATTGATTGTATTTATTCTTATTCTCCTTTCTTTATCAATTTTTATGGATTTCTTTATAAAAAATACAAGATTTATGAACCAAATCATGTATAACTAATTTATTAATCTATGGATCTTATGAACCCAATTTAATAAAAGTGATGATCTAATATTCTACTCCAATTATGATTTTAATTTAATTATATTATTTAATCTAATTTTTATGCTATTAATTATTTGGCTAGCAATTGATCTATAGAGATAATTAAATAAATTTGAGAAAATTATTGAACTGTTTGTTTTGATTAAATAACAGTTTCTAAACAAATATGTTTGATTTTTACGTATGTGATCCATAATTGATGAACTTAATGGATAATATACAATTTAATTGACATGAGAGTGTGATTAGATTAATTACTATATGGTGTGTAGTTTACTTGAGAGAGGAATACATGTTAAGTTAAATTCAATTGATCTTGTAATTGATTGGTTATTATATTGTCGGGATTATAATGATTCACATTTTTAGAAAATCAAGAGATTAAGTATTGTTATATATTTTCTCATATATCTTTTTAGCTATCAATTTTGAGTAATTAATTACTGTTATTTATTTTTAGTTTTTTTAATTTTTTTTCTAAAAACACAAAAAAATTGATCTTTATTTCTTTTCAATTTCAAAAATAGTTTCTAATAATATAATATTCATAGAAATGATCTTTTCTTATCATTATATTACTTGTTTGCGCTACATATACTTGCATACACATTGCACACAATTCATGTCGATCAAGTTTTTGGTACCCTTGCTAAGGATTATAAACATTAGAAATTAATTTTTATTTTAAGTTATTTTTCTTTACTTATTTTTCATAATTTTAATTTATATAGTTATTTATTTTTTATTTATATGTATTTATTTCTTTATTTAATTTTTTTGACATATTCTTTAGTTTATTAGAAATATATTTGGCTCTATTGCATAACGGAAGAATTTTTCCTTTAGATCTTGAAATAGAGCATACTTTTAGATCAATAAGAAATCAACAAGTTGTTATCCAAGTGAAAGAAATAGCTAATCCATTAGAAATAAACAATAATGAGCTAAATTTAAACAACCAGATACCTTTAATAGAAGATAAGGAGAGATATGAATGGATATGCATTACTTGTGCTGGAAGAGCTAAATCTAAGTATTACAAGGTCAAACATTCAAACTAATCAGTTTGAACTAAAACATGTGATATTCCAAATATTACACAGTTGGACAATTTAGCGGATTACCAACAGATGATCCTTATTTACATCTCAGATTGTTTATTGAAGTTAGAGATTCATTCAAATTTAATAATGTGACTGAGGAGGTGTTTAGCCTTAGATTGTTCATTTACTCTTTGTGAGACCATGTTGAGCTTGCTTAAACTTTTTGCCACCTAATTCCATTACAACATGGAATGATTTGGCAGAAAAATTCTTGATAGAATACTTCCCACCAACAAAGAAGGTCAAACTTAGAAACGATATTACCTCCTACCAACAATATAAAGATGAATCTTTATATGAAGTATAAGAAAGATTCAAAAAATAGCTAAGAAAGTGTCATCACCATGATATCTCTTATTAGATCCAAATGAAGACTTTCTACAATGGTCTCAATACTCAAACAAGAACCATTGTTGATGCATTCGCTAATGGAGCTCTCTAGCTAGATTTTACAATCAAGCTTATGATTTATTTGAAAAAATGGCTAACAATAATTATCAATGGACAATAGACAGAATGGAAGCCACAAGAAGAGTAGCCGGAGTGCATAAAATAAATGATATCACGGCACTTATAGCTCAAGTGCTCAAAACTCGCCAATGAGTATAAATTAGGTCCAAGATTTAGGGGTATTCTGTGTGTTTTGTGGTGGAGTTCATTTGTTTGATAATTGTTCAAACAATACTACATCAGCATGATATATAGATAATGTGAACCAAAAAAATAATCTATACTTGAACACATACTATCCAGGATGAAGACAACATCCAATTTTTTCTTGATATAATAACAATCAAGGTGGTAATCAATTCAACCAATCATTTTCACCACCTAGTTTTCAATAACCACAAAAATCACAAGCCTAAGAAAAGAAGTTACATACCGAAAATAATACAAATGCTTTAATGAGGATGATAAAAGACTTCATACAATCAATAATTACATAAGTGTTGACTCAAGAGGCTTCAATTCAAAATTTAAAGATTCAAATAGGATAACTTGCCTATGCCATATGTCAAAGGCCTCAAGGTAACCTTCTAAGTGACACAATTATAAACCCGAAAAGATAAGACAAGGAACATCGCAACACCATAGCCTTGAAGAGTAGTAAAACTTTAGAGGAGGAACATAAGACTTAAAAGGATGAGGAGGAACAGGAAACTAAAAAGGATGAAGAGGAACAAGTGGATAAATAGAGTACTGAAAAGGAAATAATTCAACTTAAAAGAGAAACCTCTATAAACCTACTATTCCTTTCCCTCAAAGACTGTAAAAGAAAAAGTTAGATACGTAGTTTTCAAAATTTTTGAATGTCTTCAAGAAACTACATATAAATATATCATTTACAGATGCAGTTAAACAAATGCATTTTTATGCCAAATATCTAAAAGACATACTGTTTAAGAAAATGAGGCTTGGAAATAATGAAACAATAACCTTGACTGAAGGTTGTAGTGTCATCCTTGACAAAAAACTACCACAAAAACAGAAAGATCTAGATAGTTTTGACATCCCTTGCACCATTGGGAACATCTATTTTGGCAAGACATTGTGCGACTTGGGTTCAAGCATTAATCTTATGTCATTATAGATCTTTAAAATATTGGAGGTTATTAAAGCCAAACCCACTTCAGTAAAATTAAAAATGGTAGATGGATCAATTAAGCGACCCGGGATGTGGTAGAAGATGTGCTGGTAAAAGTAGATAAGTTCATCTTTCCTATGGATTTCATTGTAGTAGACATGGAATAGGACTATAATATTCTTGTAATACTTGGTTGTCCATTCTTAACAATCAGAAGAAAACTCATTGATGTACAAAAAAGTGATGAGAATGAAAAATGAATAAGTAACATTTGAAGTTTTTATAACATCTGAATCTCCTGATATTGATAATACTAATGAATGTTTTAGGATAGATGTTACTGATCATGATGATAACTTAAAAAAATCTATTTAGTCACCCACACTTAAGACTATTATATATGATGTTGTGAATAATGAAGTAAACTTACCACGAAACAACTCAATCTATTTTAATTTTGAAAATGTAGAATATATGATTGATATTGTTGATTGTGTGAACTATTTGGAAACTACACCTCATATGTGTATACCTAATATTGTTGTAGAGAGGTTTGAGATATGATCTAAGCTTAAACCATTTATTGAAGGGCCACGAAGGTTAGACCTCACACCTTTATCCTACCATCCCCAATCAAGTAGCCAAGGGGAAGAGTCCTATAGAGAGGTGAAAAAGATGTTGCAAATACATAAATTAGATGAGCTACGAATGATTGCTTTTAAGGATACCAAAAAGTGCAAAAAGTACAAAAATAAAACAAAAATATGACATGATAAGAGAATTGAGTACCGTGTTTTCAAATCGAAACATAAAGTATTGTTGAACAATTTAAAACTCAAATTGTTTCCAAGGAAACTCAAGAGTAAATGGACATAGAGGTGTTGGGAAATAACGCAAATTCCCGATAAGCCAGATTTATGAGAAAGCAAGAATAGAAAAATAACACACAAAATTTGATAACGGAGTTTGGCCAATCTTGTTTACGTCTCCGGACCTGCTGCAGATCTTTTTACTGAAAGGGGAGAAATTACACAAGGTGTTTACAACACTCATAACTCACGACCCAATTACACCCAAAAAAATTACTCTCAATTTTCTCTCACAAAAGCTTTTCTCTCAATTGGAATGAACACTTTGGATGATTAATTCATTACAATTACACATCTATTTATAGGAAAATTCACTCCTTGAATTACTCCTTAAATTAATGATTCCTTAAATTGCTCCTTGTTTTGCTCCATGAATTGCTCTATGTTTTGCTCCTTGTTTTGCTCCATGTTTTGCTCCTTAATTTGCTCCTTAAATTAAGGAGCTTTATAACATTCTCCCACTTGAAGACTGATTTCAATCTATCTTCACACCTTGATCAATGCAGCAGCTTTTATAGTCTTTGTTACTCTAGCAGACCAACTGAAGTTGAGCACAACTTCAGTTTGTCAATAGTCACCACCTTTGTTAACATATCTGCTGAATTTTTACTTCCTTGAATCTTCTCCAGTATTAACACATCATCTTCCAAAGTAGATCGATGAAGTGATAACGAAGTCCAATATGCTTTGTTCTAGAATGAAATCTTGAATTCTTCGCCAAGTGTATTGCAACTTTGACTATCACTATCTGAGAACATTCTTCTCTTGTTTGAATCTCATTTCAATTAACGAACCTTAAAACCGTATCATCTCTTTACTAGCTTCGATTCTTGCTACATACTCGGCCTACGTAGTGGATAGAGTGACAATTTTACGTATTTGTGACATCCAACTAACATTTGTAGTTTCTTGATAAATATATAACCGGTGGTGTTTCTTCGGTGATCAACTTCACCTCGAGAAGTCTCGTCACGTACTTGTACTTTTAACTCTCCTTTACTAAAGTACAAGCAACTTTTGCTGTGGTGTCTCGCAGATATCTCAAAAATCCACTTGTTGCTTCCCAATGAGTTTTCCCTGGATTTGACATAAATGCGCTTAACAAGCTCCCGCTTGCGTAGCTGATGTTTGGTCTCGTACGAGACCATTGCGTGCATCAAACTTCCAATAGGTGAGGCATAAGGAACCTTAGCCATGAATTCTCTCTCTTCTTACGTACGAGGGCGATCCTTGGATAGGCGAAAATGGCCGGCCAAGGGTGTGCTGGCTTGGCATCGCCCGTGTTGAATCTTTGCAAAACACGATTGATGTCTTTCTGCACGAGATAAGCTGAGGATCCTTTCTTCTTATTTCTTGTGATTTGCATTCCAAGAATCTTCTTTGTTGGACCCAGTCTTTCATGTCAAATTCCTTTGACAATTCTTTGTTCAAACCTTTTAATATCATCCATATGAAAGCTACTTGCTAACATATCATCGACATAAAATAGTAAAATGATATAACCCCGGACCTATATCTCTTGAAGTAGCAAGAATGATCGACGATTGCACTTAGGAAACCTTCCTTGTGCGTGGAAAATTTGTCAAATTTTTGTACCATTGTCTCGAGGGCTTGTTTCGGGCAGCCATACAAACTCTTCTTAAGTCTGCACCTGTGTTCTTCTTCCCGCTAGAAACCTTTGGTACATGTATATCTCTTCATCTAAATCTCTGTGAAGGAATCTGATCTTCCACGTCCAATGTTCAAGATGAAGATCTTCGATGGCTCTGATACTCAATACGATCGATAGTATTAAGCTTCACGGGAGCAAAAATGTCGGTGTAGTCAACTCCTTCCCTTCTGTTGAAACCACTTTGTGACAAACTAGGCGGGCTTTGTATCTCTTGGAACCATCGTATGCTCTCTTTCACCGGTACACCCGTTTGTTGTGAAGTGCCTTCTTTCCACGTAGGTAACTGGTAGTTCCCGTATGCCGGTTGGAGATGAGAGATTTCATTTCTTCTTTCATGAAGCTTCCGCTTGTTGGAATCTCGAGTCCCGACAAGCTCATCAACATTCGAGGCTCCCTAGTCGGTCGACGCTTATATAGTTCATGTATCTCGTGTTAGGCACGTAGGGTCGAGAAGACATACCGATACGGGAGGTGGAGTAAGAGGGTTGTGGTGTGTCGAATCGTGTCTTTGCTTTGTCCAATAAGTTCCTCAGGCGAGGACTTATTACAATTAGTTACTGTTGTGTGGAAGTATACGGGACATCATCTGCCAAATCTTGACTCGTTACGCACTCCGAGGCATTGGCGTCTATTTTATGCATGTCGTATACATACATCACCTTTCGTTGAAAATCACATCTCTGCTACGGATAACTTTCTTCTTTTCGTCATCCCAATCACGGTAGCCAAACTAAATCCTACGTAGCCAATGAATGTGTATTTCTTGGATTTGGGATCAAGCTTATTCACCTTGATCAACGGTATGCCTGAAATGCTACAAAGAAAACTTTTAGATGTGATAGTTTCACCTCTTTTCCGGCTCATTACCTCTACGGTATTCATGCTCCAATGGAACAGATGGGCCTCGGTTGATCAAGTAGCCGTGTTGGCCTTACGCCCCATGGTTGCTTCGGTAGACTGACGTATACGGATGCTTCGGCTCTTTCTGTCAACGTTCGGTTCGTACGTTCGGTTACACCGTTGTGTTGAGGCGTGCACAGCCGATTCTTTCCATTCTAATCCGTCTTTCATCGCGAGAAATTTTTGAATCACGGTGTCTTCGCTATTCACCACGTTATCGGTTCGAGCTTTTTGATCTTTAAACCCGTCATTTTCCACGCATGCAGCTTTCCATCGAAAGCCTCGAAATATGGACTTGCTTTAGAAAGTAAACCTTACGAGAGTGATCATGAATGAAAGTCACGAGTAGTGTTTCCCTTTGATAGATGAGACGGTCGTTGGTCCCCACGAAACATCGAGTGAATAAGCTACAGTCTTTCCTTCTTGGGATTGTGACTTGTCGAAAGGCGACTCTCTTTGCTTTCCAGTATGCAATCTTCGCACATGTCTATCTCCGTGGAAGCCCGTAGACACTGGAAGTTTTCCCTTTGAGTGCATAATCTCCATCCCCTTCTCAACTCATAGCTGGCCTAGTGCAGTGCTGCAGATTTGGTGTTTCATTGCTTGCTTTGCAAGCTGTAATTGAACAACGTGCCTCTGTTGTCATGTAAAGAGTGACACTTTTCTTCCTCGAGCAATGTCATTGCACCACTTTGAAATCTTCCAATCATCGCATGGAAGATCGTAGTGTAGCACTTCAACTCCAGCGCCTCATTTGAGATTAAGTTCCTTACGAGATCGGGAATATGCTTGACATCCTTCGGTTCCCAAACGGATCCGTTCAACTTAATCTTACACCAACTTTGCCAATAATATACATGGTTGATCATCGCCCAAGATATACCTTTCCAAGGTTTCCGAGGACATATTTCTCGAAAGAATTCTTTTTGTGAAGTGGCGTGGAACGATGCTCAGGAAGTCTAACACCCAAAGATTCTTCCTTGCTTTCCCAAAGAAGCATATCAATGCATCTCTCTCTCCCCGAGGTGGAAGTAACATTTGCCTACGCCTTCGCTTGTTTGTCCTTCGGTGCACTTCTTGCGCTTGATTTTTGTAGTGTCAGTTCTTTCACAATTCCAACGCTCGATAGTGCTTGAGCTATGGGAATTATGTGGGATTCTGGTTTGGACCTCTTGTCCTTTGATCTACCTCGGTAGTACGTTACGCACGTTCATTCCACTTTGGTTGAATTTCTTCCTCTTGACTCTGTATGCAAAGCGAAGAAGTTGACGATTCACGACTCTGCGTCGGATCTCTTCCTTGAGAACTAGATCACGAACATCGTCAAATTTCAACTTATTGCTACGACGAGCTTTCCATGGCCGTGACGGTAGCATTCCAACTTTCGGTAAAGAAGATAAAAGTATTAATGCTCGTACTTCTTCGCTCGAATTCAATTTCCATGAACTCGGCGGATTGTGGTGTGTTGAGTTCGTTGAGATGTTGAGCTACCGATGCGCCCGTTCATCCATGCAAATTGAACAAACGCCTGCTTGAAGTTGCACTTTGTTTGGGGCGATGGCTTCTCGTACATATTGGAGAGAGCTGCTTGGCCAAGACCCGACGTGGTCTTTTCCTTTGCTATGTTGAAGGCAACATTACGAGATAGCGTCAATCGAATAAGCTCAGGGCTTTGTCGTACGAAGATTCCAATCTTCTTCCTTAACACGGTTTCTTCCCTGAGAGAGGTTGATATAGATTTCTTTGTCTGAGATAATCTTACATCTGCATTTTCCAAAACCAAAATGTGCCATCAAATTTCTCGAGTTTCACCCTTCCTTCATCTGCGGCCGTTGCTCTGACTTAAATCGACTTCCCTACGGATCGTTTCGACTATTTCTTGTAGAAAATTGGCCAGAAATCACCACTAATAGCTACGATGCAGTTGTTGGGAAATAACGCAAATTCCCGATAAGCCGGATTTATGAGAAAGCAAGAATAGAAAAATAACACACAAAATTTGATAACGGAGTTCGACGATCTTGCTTACGTCTCGGGACTGCTGTGAGATCTTTTTACCGAAAGGGGAGAAATTACACAGGTGTTTACAACACTCTGAACTCCTGACGATTACACCCACGAGAAAATTACTCTCAATTTTCTCTCACAAAAGCTTTTCTCTCTAAGCTTTTCTCTCAATTGGAATGAACACTTTGGATGATTAATTCATTACAATCACACATCTATTTATAGGAAAATTCACTCCTTGAATTACTCCTTAAATTAATGATTCCTTAAATTACTCCTTGAATTAAGCTCCTTGTTTTGCTCTATGAATTGCTCTATATTTTGATCCTTGTTTTGCTCCATGTTTTGCTCCTTAATTTGCTTCTTAAATTAAGGAGCTTTATAACAAGAGGGATGTATCTTAGAAGTTGATATCACTATCTAATTAAGGACATTAAACGTGATATTGATTGGGAAGTAACCCAACGTTATTTTACTTGTATTTTTATTGTTTTTGTTTTGTAGTTTAATAAATGTGGACAACAATGAAACAATAAGATTGAGAATTTCAACAAAAGATATGATGTGCAAAGACTAATGGAGTGTTCTTTCCTTTTCTTGTTTCATATTTATATGTGCACATTGAAGACAATGTGCAATTTAAGTTTAGAGGAGGGAACTTTATTTTCTACCTAGTGTTGAGTACGCATTTTCAATTTTTATGATTTTTATTTTTATTTTTAGGATGTTTTTAATCATGATTTAATTAGAAATTGATAAATATATGAAAACTAAATACATGCTTACTTGATATGAAACGTATGAACCCAATGATATATTTTTTTGTCATAACTAAGATAAAGAATGTAACATACTCGTTAATGCTTACTAGTTTTAATTAGATTGATTCAAATTTTTATGCACATACGCATAATTGATTTTGGTGTTCTTATCGAGAGAATTTGTGGTAAGTTATGCGAGTTGATGGGATCAACCACGTTTTATAATCTATTTAATCATCTCTTGAGATCCTAAATAGTATTTAGTATAAAAAATGATTTAGATCTTATTTGGATTGATTAAGTCTTTCAAGCACCATTGTTAATATTTTTAGTCACCTGTTTGAACCCAATTAAGAATCTTTCATATTTCTAAATCACATTGTATGCCTATCCAATAAGTATTATCTTGACCCTTGTACCTTTAGCTTATATGAAAAAAAATGCAATCATGTATTATGCTATATATTGAGGATAAATGTAATGCACCCTATTTTAAAAAAAAACAAATTCAAAATACAATTATCCCTATAAAGAAAAAAAAATTGAAAATAACTTTGGAGGTGTTATGAAGTTACAAAAGAAAAGATGTAGAATAAAAGAATATGAAAAGAATGATAAGATAGGGTGTACTAAAATATCAAGTAAAAGCTCAATTGTAGTTAAAAAATGCAAGATGAATAAAAAAAACTAAAATGTGGAAAGAGCCTAAATGTCTTCATTTATCGACCCCATCTAAGCCTTACATTACAAGCATGTAAAGCTCTTATTGATCTTTAGCTAAGTGCATATTTATATTAGTAGAGAAGGATGTAAAAAATAGACTTATAAGACTTGTTCTATGATTGAATTGATTAACACGTTCATATAGGTTGATTTCATAAGTACATTAGATGATATCATGTGCAACACACACACGAATCAATTTGTCAAAAACCTTGCTTATCCTTGTATTAATAGAACGTTGATTGATGAGTATGTGAACCTTATTGTCATAGAATTGTACGACTTTAAAGGTGATATTTTTTGTTAAATATACATGTATTAATAGATATATATTTATGAATATACTACCCATATCATTTTATCTAGTTAGATTTGTCTTTACTTGAGAACAAACAAAGAGTTAAGTTTAAGGGTATGATAATTGTATGAAAGTAGAGTTATCAGTGTACATTTCTACTCAATATTTGTTTGTTTTATTCAATAAGCAATACTTTTGGGCTTAAAAATATTAAAATATGAACTTTCAAGTAAAAATGGGTGAAAAATATATTTTTCATGAATTTTTTGGATTTTTTTTAATATTTTTAAATTTTTTAACGTATGACCAATCAGAACATGTCACGTGGATGTCACGCAAGCAAAGAGAGAAAATCGGAGCACGCCACGTGTACAATTGACCATTCATTGCCACATGGATACCACGCAAGCATATGGGGGCCAATCACAACACACTGCACGTACTGGGTGATGCATGCTGTGTCATGTGAAGACATAGTGTTCAATCTGAGTTTCATCACGCGATCAATGAGCATGCCATGCATCATCACGGGATTTGTCTATTCTTTTCACCAGGGCACCACACAATCTGTATCCACGAATCACAGCATGCCATATGGTGCTTACTCAGCAAGCATTGATCACGGCCAATCCTCCCCGCCATGCATCGCGTGTCGATTTGTCCAAGTTTCTCCCTTGTCACGTGTCGCGATCCCATTGGCCAATGCTATTTAATTTTCCTTTTTTCATCTAAGCCCTTGATCTAAAGCTAATCTAACGATCCAGATTACATCTAAGCCTAATTTAACCTTCTAATTACCCCCAAAAAACTTAATGAGCCAAAATTAACATTTTTTTATTAGTTTTTGGTGCTGAGAAGAGAAAAAAATACAAAAAAAGAGTTCCAAGAGAGATAAAATTTAGGTGAAAGTTCAAGAAGAGATTGGTACTACAATTCAAGAGATTGATTGTATTTATTATTCTCCTTCTTTATCAATTTTTGTCTTTCTTTATGAAAAATATGAGATTTATAAATAAAATCATATCTAGCTAATTTATTAATCTAGGGGTCTTATGAACCAATTTTCTACATGTGATGATCTAATATTCTACCTCAATTATGATTTCAATTTAATTATATTATTTACTCTGATTTTTATGCTATTAATTGCTTGGCAACAATTGATCTATAGAGACAATTAAATGGATTTGAGAGAATTATTTAATTGTTTGTTTTGATTAAATAACATACATAATTTTCAAAACAGAGATGTTTGATCCTTACATATGTGATCCATAATTAATAAACTTAATGACTAGTATGCAATTTAATTGACTGAGAGTATGATTAGGTTAATTACTATATGGTGTATAATTTACTTGAGAGAGAAATACATGTTAGGTTAAATTCAATTGATCGTGTAATTGATCGGTAATTATATTGAGAGGATTTCAATGATTCGCATGTTTAGAAAATTAAGGGATTAATTATTCTTATATATTTCATCATATATCTTCTTCGCTATCAATTTTCAGTAATTAATTACTACTATTTATTTTTAGTTCTTTTAATTTTGTTTTCTCAAAATACACAAAAAAAATTGATCGTTATTTCTTTTCAGTTTTAAAATTAGTTTCTAATAACATAATCTCTGTGGGAACGATCTTTTCTTATCATTATATTATTTGTTTACGATACGTATACATTGTACATAATTCATGTCGATCACAAACTCACAATATAGTTAAAGCATATGAAGAACTAGTTATGTGAAATTCAATGTATTCATGAAAAATCGGTTAAACACAGGTAACATACCATGACTAGTATGTAACTGGGTTTTCATGACTTCATAGTGAATTTCTTTATATCCCGTGATTGTATTAGGTGATTACCAAAAAATTAAAAATAAACCAGGCATGCTAGGAAGAAAAGGCTCAAAAGATGATCTGCTAAACTTACAGATATGAGTATACGCCCATATTTACCAAAGGCAGCTTGACCAAGGTCAGGGTAAGTAATGATTCCTTCCTTGCTTTCAAAGCAGTATCTCATGAGAGAGGCCGTGTAACAACAAACTACAGCAAAAAGAACTAGCACCGCCAAACTCATCCATCCAGCTTCTTTTACCGTAAATGGTGTTGAAAGAAGCCCTAACCCAGCCATTACATTAATTCCTGTCTCAGAAAAATGCAATATAATAAACATAAATTCAACATCCTTATGAAAAATTAAAATTTTAAAGTAAATTCTGTCCACTGCCCAGCCTTCATAACCATTAGGATAATGTTCTTTATATCATTGGCAGATAAAATCATAATCTATCAGGAAAATCAGACCAATGTGTCATATAAAAATGAAACAACATAGCACACCATTGAAGACTGTTTGTGTGAAGCTACAACCCTGACCAATGGGTAATTCTCCAGTCAACTGCTTGCGAACTTGGGATCTGTTTGACCATGATGATTGTGTCCTTGAGATGTCATCCTTTTGAGAAATTCTTTCATGATCAGAGAGCAAAGGAGCCTTCCCATCCACATCTAAGTTACTTTTAGAGAAACTTCCAAAGCTTAAGTTTCTAATAGGTCCAAAACTTCCAAAACCAAAACCTGGTGATGCAGCAATTGTGTACGAATCAGTTGTCTCCCTACACCAAAAGAGAACCTATTAAAGACAAGGAACAAAAAATTGCAATGAGATAGCACTCTGATTATTTGTAGTACTTATGCAACAAACTACCTTACTTATGGAGGTTCCCTATCTGGCGTACAATTTCATCAATTATATTTTATCTGCTGTTTGGCTTACTTACGGTTTTAACAACTTGTAATCCTACCAACTTATATTGGTGATCATCTTGTCATTACAACAAGATTAGGAATTAGATGCTCAAAGGAGGAAGTTCATAAAGCTGTCTTTAGTTTTGATGATTGGTCCTTCACCAAATATCGAAAAACAATTTGGCTTCAACTTCAAGAAACCTCCATAGAAGTTCATAAAAACTCATATCTAGTTAGTTTCAAGAATATTGTCTTTCATATAACATGTTTTTCATTTCAATAGTATTTTTTTTTCCAAACTATCAAAAATTTAACTCAAAACTCATAATTTTATACATATAAATACCAAAATACCCCTTATTATATAAATTCAATCAAATTAAAATAAGTTTGGATATATCCGATAATCGTCGCCAACAACTCACCAAAATTCTAATGACTTTTGTTAGCGACCTACCAAATACAATATATTACATTCAACTATATTTTTGTATATAACATATTATGTCTACCTTTATAAATTGATCGATTTAACTTCACTCTATAATAAAACTCTATCTTTGTATATAATATGTTACATCTATCTTTATATTTAGATGTAATATATTATATTTATCTCTAGTATGTTCGTAGCTCCAGTAAGGATGTAACATATTACATTTAACTTACTTTTAACTATATCATGTTACATCTACTTCTGACGAGATCACTAGCAACATTATCAAAACTCCATTGAGATTATCGGTGGAGTGACTGGAGTTCCGATAACATTGTAAGAGTTGTGGTGAGGTTTTATAGGGATCACATTTTATTAAAGTTATAAAATGATACTCCATCTAAAGCCAAAGGTGACAAAAGTGTATTTTTTCTACGGAGAAATAAATCTAGGAATCTACCACCCCGACTAAAAGCATATAAATAGAAAGTGATTTCAAGAAACAAGTAAAAATATTTGAAACAAAAATTTCATCTTTGACACCTTAGCCCACAAACTCATTACATATCATCGTTACTCATACCTGTAACTCTGTGGCCATATTTGTGAAGAAAAGGTACGCAAAGATGGATCATCATCGTTAGGAAACTCATCATCCTCGCCACTAGAATCACTACTGCCACTCTCATTCTTGTTCACTTCAACGTCATTCGGTTGGCTACCATCATCGTCATTCTCAAAGAAATACTCCGATTCGTTACCCTTATCAGCCATTGATCAAGAAACAGAACAAACCCACCAAGCTTCCTTAATCGAGAGACACAACAAAGAAAAAGGTGGTGAGTACCACGAGTAGCGTGTGCACTATAAGTATTTGAGACGGTTAAGCAATGAAAAAATGTAAAAAAAAAAAAAAAACGACAAACGAAAGGAGAATAGACTGG
Organism: Hippophae rhamnoides; assembly: GCA_033030585.1. Classification (NCBI taxonomy): domain Eukaryota; kingdom Viridiplantae; phylum Streptophyta; class Magnoliopsida; order Rosales; family Elaeagnaceae; genus Hippophae; species Hippophae rhamnoides. The sequence continues at coordinate 71,063,911 of CM065429.1, read as the reverse complement.
TGATGACTGAACTGATGACTGAGAAGTAAGGCAATATTCTTTTTTAAAAATAGTATTTAATATTTCAGTGACACGAATATGACAAGGACGTTATTATCTTTCATTTTATTTAATTTATATTATAAAAAATAAATCGTATAAAATTGCCAAATCAGAAAATGCCAAAACCCTAATTTAATTGCAATTTATGAGTCATTATAAAACATACCATTAATTAATTATTCACATGTATTTTTAGACGGGGAAACCTGGAATGCTTCGCTAGTCAATCAAATATTTGGAATATCTTCGAGCACATGAGACAGACAGGTTCTAAAATATGATCGTGCACGCGGCGACATTACCGGCTCGTTCAGACGGAAAATGCTCCAGTGACAAATACATCTAAGAAAGCTTAAAGTATTTGATTGATATTAAATTTAGATATATGTTTGAACATATTATTTAATTTTTAAATTTTTAAAGTATTATGTATAAATTTTTAAATCATATAATTTAAATCTTAAATTCTAAAAAATTTATAAATAGAATTTGAAAATGTTATCCATAAATAGTTATTTTAATAGGTAAGTTAGGATTGAATTTAAAAATTTATAAATAAAATTTCAAAAATTTAAAGATTATATTTTAAAATTTAAAAATTTAAATATAAATTTGTTAAAAAAATTTGAAATTAATGAAGTAATTAAACATTTAATAAATTACATAAAACAAATCATGGATAACCTAATGCTATTATATGCTTTGCTACTAATTCGTTCATTTTATTATCAAATATATTTTTTAATTTAATAAAAATTAATTACTAACCTAAACTCCCTTCATTAATTATAAATACTCTTTTATATTTAATAATCTTTCATTATCGTATATTTTATGTTTTTTTAATATAAGTTTTTCACAATTATTCAAATTTAATAAATATATAATAGTATTAATTATTGAATAATACTTGTTATTATTTCAAAAAAGTTATTTTATAAAATAAAAGAAAAATAATTCTTTAAATATATATTTTTAAGTTACTTTTGTTATAATTAAAAAATTGACTTTACTTTTATTATAAGGTGGTTTGAAGAAATATCTTTAAAAAAATATTTAATTAATTTGTTACTTTAGTGATTAAGAAATATATAACAGTAACTATTATATGAGTAATAAAATCTAAATATAACATAAACATAAGTGATTTATCATGACATAACGATAATTATATAATTTTATTTAATAATTAATTAAAATATAATATAATAATAAATTAACTTATTTAATTAATATCTTTATTACATGAAAAGTTAACCATAATAACATCGTTTACTTAAAAATAATTTATTTAATTGAATAGACTTTGTCTTTATTAATACGAGAAATAAAATGATCTTAACAAAAAAAATATTAGTTGAATAAAAATATAATATGTCTATAAGTAAATTGATCATATATTTATTAACTAGATAATCATAAAGTTATGAATTTTTATATTTAATGTAATAAAAACAATTACATTATATAAAATAATTGGACTATATATTGATAAAAATATCTAAAAGTATATATTGATAATTGAAGCATTTTGTTGTATATTAGAGAAAACTTAGAAAGAAGTTAAGCTAATTCATTGAATGCGTGGATTTCATAGGAGATTCATGTATTTATAGAACATTATCTATACAAGTGTCAATGACACAATGAGTGCACATATTTACATGTCAGAGGGATATAATTGACATAAAGTACAACATATCAGGGGTTTAGATCGACCCTAGCTCGGCTTGATCATAAAGCTCGAGTTGATCATTGAGCTTTGGCTAATCGTTGAGTTTGGGTTGTTCTATAGGTAGCACATTTGGGGTGCTTTGCCTTCCATCTCAGGTTGGTGACTTGTCTTGAGTGGCTTGTGTGGGTCGGGCACCAGGTCGGTTCGGATATCCAAACATATAGTCCCCCTATTCTTTCAGCTCGAGCTCTAGTTTAAGGTGGAAGAGTAATTATCGGTCATGGAATACGAACCGTTCAGCTCCTCAAATAAATGTGTCAATTGATTGGAGAGAAAAACAAAGGACCTCTATATAAAGGGATGCTTGGGTTGGGACTTATCATCATTACTTGCGTAATTGAGAAATAGTTAAGAAAAATGCTATGTCGTATCACCCGAGTTTGTTAAAGGTTTTCAGTTTGGTGGTAAGAATCCAACTCAGACTATAGTTTTGTATGTTTGAGTTTTTAAAGTTCAAACGTCAAGAACCTAACGATTTTCTACTTTTCCTCATGTCGATTTTAAAATGATTATTTTCTTTTTTATGTTTTTGTAGCTTTTACAAAATGCATAGAGAATAGACATCGGCCTCCAGCTCGGGCTCCTAAGAGAGCCCCTAATATTCTAGTGCTAGTGGCGACTCAAGGTCTTCTAGCTCAGGCTCTTCCAGTGGGGAGAATCGATCTCTTCCTCAACCTTATACCTCTACCCCTCATCCTCAGACCACTCCTACCGTTAGATTGAGCATGTCTCAGACTCAAATCTCAATGGCCAAGACATGGAGGAAGAAAACGAGGAATATAGGATATGAGGAACCCACAGGTCGTACCAAGGGTTGGTCGATTGTGTCTACGACTTGTGAGTTGGTGTCCCAGGATAAAGAAAGATTAAGAAAAACCTACAACATCTCATCCTCGATTCATATAATTATTCCTCCAGAGGGAGCCTATGATAGTGATCAACTTCCATCCGATTGGACCTTCTTTCATGAAAAGGCCTTGTGGTTGGTGGTAAGTTTCCCCATGTACCCCCTCATTAGAATATTCTTGATTAGGATGCAGCTCACGTTAGGGCAGTTGATGCCTAACGGGTGAAGGTATCTACTCTGCCTGACGCGGATCTACCAAGAACTCAGTGTAGATTTATAAATGGTCGAGTTTAACAAGGCCTATGTTCTGAAGTAGAACCCCATGGATCTTAGGAGGGTATATATGTAAGTGAAGCAGGATCAGGGGATGAACGTGTCATTTCTTGAAAATGAGAAAATTGAAAAGAGTACATTTTATATGGTTTAGGTCGGTGGGAGTCTCCCACCAGTGACACTAGGTTGATAAAGAATGTTTAGAATAACACTAAGGTCATAATAAGAAATATGGTTTCCTTAATCACGACATTGAGTCTTGACGCGAAGCAAAGGTTGGTTGATATTTAAAACTATCTTCTTAAAAAAATCAAATGGAGAACCTTGTTGAACACCCCACGCTTTGCCGTGTATGGGTTGATGAGGCATGGTGCGGTGTGGCCTCCTCTAAGTATCAATAATAAACCCCAGGCTCCATCTAAACCCTGAGTTCCTCTTAAACGTAGAACTCCTCTTACAGACTTTGGAGGCCGATTCGAGATGGTGGCCAATGATGGTGAACTAGTCCCATGACTTGCCTTTCCCCCCTTTTTTTATTGACGTGATGTGACTAATGTGATGTCCTTTCACTCTTATTTTGCAGATCCCATGGATTTTACCACTATTAAACTCTTTTCCCGTATGAAGACTAAGGTTGCACCCGTAAGGGGGAGCTTTCCAACGGGTACACCTTTGGCTCCTATAGGGGGTTCTTCTAGGGGAAAGAAAATGCACATGTCTTCTCATGAAGGTCGCCCTTCTTCACTAAAGAAGAAGAAGAAGAAGAAGGTGGTGGTGGTCGACGAGCCTTCTCTCAACCCCGAGCCTCTAAATGTTTACCTGCCCTTATCACCCTTGCAAGAACAACACATAGCTCCAACTCCTTGCTCAAGTTCTAAAGAATCTAAGGATCATATAAAGGATTCAAGGAAGGGGAAGGTAATTTTTAAGGTAGGCTTTGAACCCTATCCATGAAGAGGGAAACTTTTCAATAATAGTTGCAACTTTGAAGGTTTCACTAAGTACCATTCATTCATCATACATCTCTTTTAAGATATCTTAGATTTTACGTACTTATTGCATTCATATTTAGAGTCTATCATCTTATAATCTAGAAAATGACCAACCAAAACTTTCTTGGCACCGACATTTTTTAGTTTCATACTTTCGGTTCAATAATTTTCATAAGTCTTTAGTTGTCTTCTCTTTATTGTACTTATTGTATAAGAAATCGGTTAGACTATTCAGAACATTGTTCCGACATAGATAATTAGAATGCTTCAATAGTACTAACATCTTGTTCATGCTCAAGTTGATCAAGAGCTTATTTAGTCAAGAATCTTACAAAATTCAAGGTGGTAGGATAGAACATCATCTTACTCTTATATCTCTTGAAATTCAAACCATTAAATTTATCTAGTTTCTCTACCAAACATGTTTCATAGAAACAAAAACCAGTAACATTGGGATTATCCCATGAGCCATAAAAAGTCTCATCATTTGGTTCACATTAGAATTACTCACAATAGGATTCTCAATTTGTAACAATAGATTGATCTTTTCTTTTTCTTTATGCTAAATACACGAATAGCAATCTAAATTTTAAAAAATGCCAAATAAAATTTTAGATTATAAACAAAAACTATATATTTATATCAACAATTAATTAAAAAAAACAACTCTTAAACAGTATGAAAAATAATAATAAATATAAGAGAGAACTATGTGTACTGGGAGAGAAGAAAAAATAAAAGTTTTGAAAAGCATCACTTTGTTCAAATATTAAAAACGAAAAAAAAATATTAAAATCCTAGGAAATAATATATAGATAAATAACTTAAGAATAAAATTATTTTATTAAAATTAGAAATACATAAATATAAATTTATGTATAAATTATAAATTTATGTATAAATTATAAATTTATGTATAAATTATAAATATAAAATTTAAATAACATAATTTAAAGAGTAAAACATCTAAATTCGTATATGATACAGTATTCTTAAGATAATTTTTTCGCTCACTGTAAATGTTAAAAAAATACTACTTATCTCCGGATCTACAACGATTAAATAATAATAAAATTATCACAATTTATTATTCTACGAAACTCTTTTGGAACCCTAACTCTAGACACAAAATACAAAAAAAAAATTCTCTTTTCGTATTCAACCTCTTTTTCCTTCTTTTTTTTCCTTTTCCTTTATATTCTCTTTCCTTTCTTTTTCTTTTCCCTTTCTTCCTTCTCGACGGATATATATATATATATTAGCAAAGCTTTAAATGGAAGAATTAATTCAAAAATCAATTAAAACATAAACGAAAAAATTAAATCAGAAACAGAAAAACTTTATAAACGAAAAAGAAAAAGAAAAAGAAAAGAAAAAATACTTAAAACAATTTTAATTCATAAACAATTTCAGCAAATTTAACTTTACATTTTAAATTAAATTAACATAAGCAAGTGTCTGCTTTACTCACTTGATCATTACTATATTAATTCGCTTCTTACGAATACGTCAAAAACTAGCTTGCTATAAATGCATAGATTGTCTTATTGTTTTTGAAACTCTAAATCAAATCCTATATATGTATTACGGTAGAATTTAGAACACATGTATAAGAACAGTTGGAGAAATAAACTACTTTGATTAAGCGGAAGAATGCAATGACAGGAACTAAAATGATAATCATACGCAAAGAATATATTAAACTCATTATGCAACAGTGATTCACCGAAAGTAAAACTCACTCCTCTATAGCTTTTGTCCATTTGATCTATTAAAAAAAAACTAATTATGCAACATCAAACATTAGGAACTAAAAGTTAAAGATTACGCCATCAATGTCTTAACATAAAATGCTAAAAAAAAATCATTTTAATGCTAATAAATATTACAATCAAAGGCTCCAGAAGTGACATTGTCCTCAATTTTTTTAATACTTTCAACTCATAAACCCAAAAACACGTTTCAGCTGTTTTGTCACCCTTGCCTTATTATTTTTCTAATTTAAGAGTTCATCATTTTGTGACTACAGCTTTATATTTTGGGATTCAAAATTGGTTGCTGCTTAATAACTCACCATACTTAAGAAAATGTTGTGTGCAGAAATCCACAGCATGAATATCATCAGAAAAACTCTACTGCTCCTCAAGGATTCAAGTAAGACTCCCAACCATCCTTTTCTAGCTTCTCGGCTTTAATCAAGACATCATTCTTTATGTCCTCTTGATACTGGATAATTCTGCTTACAATTCAACACAATACAGACATTTTAATTCAAATTTGATCTAAAGCCAAGGGGTTGCCAGGAAAAAGGTTACGTTTGTATTTGATTAAACAAATTTTAGAGAATTTTTTCCTAAATTTTCATTCCAAATAATCTAGTCCCCTTTCTATTCTCTCCTCATATTTCTCCAATCTTAAAGCACAAGGAGAGAGAGTCTAACCTCAATGCCAAGTCAGCATTACAAACACCTAAAATCCTTGCTGCCAATAGACCTGCATTTGTCGAATTATTGATAGCAACTGTTGCAACAGGTACACCCCGTGGCATCTGCATGGTTAACAAAAAACCAATTTGTTGTATAAGAAACTTTGTCAGAAATGCAAAAAAGAATGTGAACATCGCAATTAACCATTGCATCAAAACAAAAATATGGTTTCAGCATTTACTCCTTAGTAGAATGCAGATTGATTATGTCAAGGGTTCAAGGTTTCTCCCAAGTACAATGACACTGAATAAACAAAACCTCAAAAATCGCAACAGAGGATCAAAAAAGCACATGCATTTGAAAGGGGGAAAGAAGTCCCATTCTTGTATTCAAGTTCTAGACTTTTAAGTCAATGGGAATGTGCACATAGTTCAATCTATAGGGCAAATAAGATTATAAGCTCTTTCATGAAACATTACCTGCACAATTGATAAGAGTGAATCTAATCCATCTAATGTAGAAGCACGGACAGGAACACCAATAACTGGCAAAGGAGTCAGTGCAGCTACCATACCTATAGATCAAAGCAAAGAAATTAATGCTAGACTATCAAAAAAATATCATGACCTTTGTGCAGCAACTTCTACATGAATAACCTGGCAAATGTGCTGCGCCACCGGCACCAGCAATGATGACCTGAATTCCCCGATCTCGAGCAGAGGAGGCATAAGAATACATAAAGTCAGGTGTTCGATGGGCAGAAACTATTCTCACCTGAAAGTCTTAGTACATAAGCTTTAAGCAGAGTAATAATAAAAGACACAGACAACAACCCACTGTTTACTGCCCAAAATATAGTAAATAAAAAGTTAACCTCGTAAAGCACATCAAACATATTCAAAATATTTGCTGCATCCTTCATAACAGGAAGGTCTGAATCAGACCCCATAATGATTCCTACTCTTGGTATGACTACATTAGAAAAAAAGAAGCAATTTAGATGAGATAAGGATGGCAACATAGTAAATCAGAATATAAGACCTAGTTATGGATTATCGTCCAACAAAACCATCTCTAATAAAAAAAGTTCAAGTTACAAAAACAACTTATTATAACTAACCTTTGGTGGGTGAATCAGACCTTTCTTTGCTCAACAATATATCTAAACTGTTTTCTACATCGCCCATGAAAGAACCAACTATAGTTATGTGACCCATCTTCCGTTGCTTCCTCATTTCTGTAATACCGTTATTACAATGTAGGTATTTTTTTATGGGTGCACAAAGATGTGTAAAGTACCAATAAACATTAACTAAGAAAAACCTAACCTGGCTTATCATACCAATGAATCGTGGCACCTGGAATACTCAATGCTCTTCCAATGAGTTGATGGGCTAAGAAGAAACCATGATCCCCCTGAAAAAATATTTTGAAGTCATTATCTAATTAACTGGCTAAATGCATGAGAATATAGTCTACATATTGATATTCCAAAAGTCTTCCATGTATTATAAATAATTAAACATTTGGGTCTTTGGAAGCATGAAGACATGAATGTTGACACTGTTAAGTTAGGAACAGTTAGCAGTTGCGCTTAAAATTAAAAAATGGAAATGACAAGAGAAAAGAAATTAGAGCATTAATAGATCAACAATATTCACCTCATCTTCACCGAGCAAATTATACATAATTGCAGCAGGAGCTTTCATTGATGGATCCCCTAGTGGAAGACCTACAGTAGCTCGCAAATGTTGTTCATACTGTGACGTGTAGCAAGACTCTATTGTGTGATGACCGCTATTGTGAGGTCTAGGAGCTACTTCATTTAGTAAGATCTGATGCGAATAAAACTCAATTTCTTAGTACACAGCATACTTCTAAATTACAAGAAAACATAAGATTGAATATGCAAGTAATTATGTGGTTAGCTGATTAAAACTTAAAAGAGACCTTAGTACCTGGCCATCATCAGTCAAAAATAATTCAACTGCAAACACCCCAGCACCTTCTAATGAACTAACAGCCTTCTGTGCAACATCAGTAGCTAGCTTCCGGACTTTCCATGACACAAAAGCAGGTGCCTTGACTATGTGACAAATGTTTTCCCTAGAATAAGACAGATCATGATGATGTCCTCAACACTAAAAAATCAGAATCTGAGGATAAATTGCATCTCACAAAGACTTGATTTGAAGACCAGAACTTGAGAGAAGAATCGTGAGTACTAACAAATATCACAACACTAAACCTTTTTTGAGGGAAAAATAAAAAGATAAATGATGTTCTATTATTCTGCAGCTTACTTGTGAATGGTTTCAACCACAGGATAGCAAACGATAGAATTGTCTCTTCCTCTTGCCACAATGACAGCCAACTCCTGAGTATTGTTCCAAATGGTGTTAAGAACATTAAACGATGGACATAAATAGATGGAAACAAAACAAAGATCTCCATTTTGACCAAAATCCCTAGTAAGGTATTATAAAAGGTGTGATTTGGACAGAAAAATTGCAGTTTAAGGCCTTACAAAGGCGGAATTTTGGTTGAAAATGAGTTTACTAGTCTTACTACCATCAATATTGGTACATTTATCCAGGAACATTTTCAGTAATACTCAAATTAAATTTAGGGAAATTCAACACGGTGCAGATAAGCAATTAAGCAGCACATTTTTCTTGATTAATCTCAAAGCTTGCCCTAGAAAAGGTGGTGAAGATTTTTTGTTTTTTGTTTTTTTGGGGTGGGTGGGTGGTTGGGCCTGCGGGGGAGGGGGAGGGGGAGGGGGAGGGGGAGTAAAAGAAATTTGAAATTCAATATATTTTAAGGAAAAAAGAAATGATTTTTTCTTTAGCACAAGCTGTCAGAGCTGTCCCCTCAAAAAAGGGCTTCCAATCCAATGGTTACGGGCAGTTTCATAACATAGAAAGACAGACATAAGTATACTCGCAGCCTTAAGCAAGTCTGCCATTAACTAAACTGAAACCTTCCAATGCATTTAAAAAAGATTTCATATTAAGTTGCAAATATGCATTTGAAATGTAAATCAATTAACAGCCTGGTACACACCATATGTGCCTAGTTAAGCAGCATACATATAGAAAATAACAGCTGATTGACAATACAACTTAGAAAATAAAGTCTAACAAACTAGTAGTAAATTGCATTAATAATGTCAATGGTGAAAACTAAGCACTAACCTTCACAAAACGTGTCCATTTCTCTACATACAAGCCGTGATCAAATCCTCCAAGAACTGCAAATACAATTGTTAAACTTAGACATTAAAAAGAAAATATTTAAGCCACCACGTAAACTTACGACCCCCAAGAAAGAACTGAACTAGCAAAATAGGAATAAAACATGGGTATTGAAAACAATTAAAAAAAAACTAGAGTCTGAACTAAATGAATATAAGAATTCACACCATAAGTCACATAGATACATAAGGAAGAAAATTATAATTAAATCACCTAAATAATAGCAACGAAATTCATTGGGCTTACCAAAGCATATTTTGATAAAATATTTCACTAGCAAAGACATATTAGATTCTTATGACTAGTGTAATATGAAGCACCATTAACAAGGTAGTCCAAGAATGGTCAGAGATGAGAAAAAATTCAAAAAATCTCAATATAACCAAAATGGATATCAGTAAGATCTGTCATCGGTAAATGAAATGAAAATGAGAAATGATCAAAGAAAATAAAGGAAATTAATCAATGCTCTTTAACAGTGAAAAATCCTAAGAATATGTCTATATATCAAAACGATCAACACAATACAAAAAATAAACATGTAAATCTCCAGCATATAAGAAACTAAGCAGTTAGAACCCTTTATTTTTTAAATTTAAAAAGACAAGAAGCTAGACCCTTTTTAGTACTATATACCCACCCCTCTAGCACCCCACTCTATATTTTCCAAACTTAACATTTCACTCTAATTTGATGAAACTGGGAGGTTCAGTGATATTCTTTCAATCAATAACTCGGCAAATATGTTACCAGAAATGGCAGAAGAAAGCTCCTCTTCACTCTTAGCAACAGCATTTCCACGCCCATCATAAGCTAATCTTTTACTCTTTATCATAAGAGGATAGCCAAATAGATCTCCTGCTCTTTTAGCACCTTCTAGATCATCTATCTACCTTTTCCATATCATATTATGCAAATTAAAATCACTTTATATGCAGTAAGTTAAATATCAGGAAACACTTGTAATCATTAGCTGAGTCCTTCAAGCAGAAACTAACCTGCATAAACTCAGGAAGTGGAATGTTATGCTGGGAAAAGTGAACCTTTTGGAGATATTTATCCTATATGTGTACAAAACGAGCCCAAAATGATTAATTTCAGTACTAAATTGCTGACTGAAATTAATAATTAAAATTGTTGTCGCTAGATATGGACACTAATACTTTAATAATTGATCTTTTAAATCAAAACAATGAGTTCAGACTTGAAAGCATGTTAAAAGTTACATACAAAGCAAAAAATTTGCTACATGCACCCAATTTGATCAAACTGGGGCAAAAAGCACAATATCAGATTGCCAATGAAGCACAAGAAAAGACATTTTTCTTTTCTAGTTTTCCCTTTACTACGAAAATAATCATAAAAAACTAATGGAATTTCAAATTTGTAAACATCAATAACTCAATATGAGCATTTTGCATGCAACATTATATATATATATAAAAGTAACCCTTAAGAATCATGAAATTTGGATTGTTAAGATTCCAGATGGCTCTATTTGTGTTTATGTGACGACTAAAATCAACTCTAGAAGTGCAGTGACACAAACCTGGATTGTTCTAATTGTAGAAGCTTTGGGTTGGCAATCTACTCCTCCTTGCTCAAGTTTCTCTAAAGTTTCAGCATCCACATGTTCAATCTCAATGGTCAATACTCCACATCTAATTAACCAACAAGAAGTTAAGTGTGAAGATATTACTCACAACATTACCAAACGGAGAAAAATGATACTAACAAGCACTACGATAAATTCAGAACAATTGAACATTAAATAATGGCACCAATTTCGAAAATTGAACCTCTTTGCAAATTCTTGAACAGTAGCACTATCGTTGAAGCTTCCAACCACATGATGATGAGCAAGTCCACTTGCAGGACAGTTCTCCTGTGGATCCAAAACCATTACTTTAATGGCCATCTTCGATGCTGCTTGACAAAGCATTCGACCTAGTTGTCCTCCTCCAAGAACACCAACAACCATCTCAGTCATCCCATGCACAGGTTTGTCCTTTTTCCTATATACAAAACTTCCTATTTAACGTTTTGGATATTTATTGGGTCAGCAGTAAGAACTTTATCATAAAAATAAAAAATAAAAATTGTAAAGTAATGCGCAGTAAAGATGTTCTTTTGACAGAACAAGAGAATGATTTTCATTTGGCCACTACTATATATTACACATACATCACAATCACAACTAACCTATAGTAGTTTGATTATACTTATCAATAAAATTATGACACATCACTTGAGATTCAGTTCAAATATTGAGATATATAGGTTTTTTCTCTCAATTCTCACCGCTGGTGATTACACATAACACTTTAACATGTAATAATTTTAGAATCATCCCAAATTTGATTTGAGATACATAGAATTTTTCTCAGTTTTCACCACTTGCAATCGTAAAGAATAGCTAATACACAAATCAGCATCATTGCAATAACTTAAGGATTTAAAATTATGTAATTAAAAATTCTTATTAAACTAAAGGGGTTATTTAGTCTCTAGAAAGAAAAGATGTCATTTGATACTTTACTTTTGTAAAAAATAACAAAGAATAACAAAAATTATATTTTATTAATATTCTAAATAAAATAATATTATTTTCTAGATACTTCATTTTATTGGTTATTAGTAAATAAGGAAACGATAAAAATGATATTTTATATAAAAATTATTAAAATATTGAGTAAATAGTTAATTTTAACCTAAAACTATTAAAAATTGAGTAAATAGTGAAAATTGTTCTTCTTTGTTACTTTTAAGAGATACAAGAGACTAAATAATACATTGTATAATATAAGAAAATAATAAACACCTGTAATGTAAAACAACTCACCCTACACAATGCTTAATACCTGGATGAAATCTCCTGGGAGTCACGTGAGGCCCCGCAAGCCAAGACTGGATTACTTTTGCTGGCAGAAGAAGAAGAAACTAATGGGTTCAATTTCTTTCTAGTAATGGTAAGAGCTTGGTCCGTAAAAATGGATGGTAGGTTTGCTTTTGTTGCAATCAAATTAGTTCTGAACTCAAAACCCGAAGCCAAATTAAAATCACAGCATGGACTTCGATGAAGCATTACGAAATTCCAAGATGGATTCTTTCCTATGAAATAAGATTCAAAAGAAAAATTAGTTGAAAAATAAACACACATAATAGAGTGATTAAAAGAGAGAGAGAGAGATTTAGGTATTGAGTTTTGTCGGGAGAGTTTAAAGAGATACCTCTAAGAAGATGATGCTGGCCAATTGTAATTTAACACGCGCACTTTCGAGTGAGACTGAAGTTAGACAAAGATTGGAATGAAGGTGTTGGAAGGGAGAGTGAGTGGGATGGAACAACTGAGAGAGCTCAAGCTTAAGTAGGATTTTCGTAGCCCAATACCTGACAAGCGAGAAACGTATTGTTGGCTACTTGGCTTTGAGTGACTGCGGGTTAATTATCAAAAAATACTACAAGATGTAATATTATAAATATGGTGAAGATTTCAAACATATCGTAAATATCTTTTAAATTTAAGGGAAAAACAAATTAATAAAATTAAATAATAATAATTTATATACTTTTTTGAAATAAAAAAAATTAAGAAATAAAAAATGACAACATAATAAAAATAAAAATACTAAATATTTCTTATAAGAAATCGTAACTCATAAAGAAATTTTTAAAAAAATACAAAAAATTAAATTAAACTTTAAGAAAGAATATAAATTTAAAGATTCGTATTTTCAACGAGGGCGAAAATATTTCAAAGAAAATATATAATTTATTATAAAATAAGTAATAAAAAAATGAGTATTAATATTAAAAATATAAAAATAACGAGTAAAGAAAGAAGGAATAGAGAGAGAAAAAAAGAGGAAGAAAAATAATAAAAGAGGAGTGAGTGAGAAAAAGAAAGAAAAAAAAAAAGAAAGGGGAGGATTTTTTTTAATATTTTTTTATTAATAAAATATATAATTCTCTTCCTGTTCCTAAGAAATCTCAATGCTTAAATTTTTTTATTTAATTAATAATATTTTTAAATTATAGAAAAACTAAAATATATAAATAACATAATTATAGTTACTTGAATAACTCAATACTTATCTTATATATTGAAATATAATTTGAATGTCAAAACAAATAATCACAACTAAATACTCTTTTTTATATAATTATTAAAACGAGATCGTAAATCTCCTCTACCATTTATCTCACAATTATTGATTTAAACATTCGATGATTAGAGATCAATTCTACAAGGTAATTCAAGATCTTAACAATTTATTCATCTTACAGATTTCACGAAAAACAATCATATTTAATATTGACAAAAATCAATATCAACAAATATTTTTTTCTTGTATAATTGTAAAATAATTAGACATATTAAAAAAATTATGATTTTTGCCAAAAATAGAGTAACTTACATAGTAAAATTATTAATTTAAGCTTTACATGATAAAGGGAATGTTGCAAGGTAAAAGGTCATATAAAATGTATAATTTTATACCATATTCTCTCGTTTGATTGCTTGAATGAAAATTCTAATATATTATATAAATTAAATTGCTTGAATGAAAATTTATTAGTGGTAGCTAATTAAATAAAGTTAATCAAATGAGAGACTACTATAATAGGAATATAATTACACAATTTATATGACCTTTTAACTCGCAATATTCCCTTATCATATAAAGCTTAAATCAATAATTTGACCTCATGTTTTGTTGACATGAATTTAATGCAATTAGAATTAATTTCTTCTAATTTTATATTTAGTTAAGTTGATTTACAATATCGTTCTATTAATTATATAAAAAGATAGTGTTTGATTGTTATTATTAAATTATATTTTAAGATATAAGATGAGCATTAGGTTTTTCAGATCTTATAATTATATGATTTATATATTTTAATATGGTAAGTTTTTGTGTAAGTTTTATTAATCACGTAATTTAAAAATATTATTAATTAAATCAAAAATTTTTAAGTATAAAATAAATTATATATTTTATCAATAACAAAATATAAAAAAAATCTACCTATATCGCCCTTTTTTCCTATTTTTCTACCCTTTTTCTCACTCTCTTTCCCTCTATATTATTTCTCTTCATTTACATCTCTCTCTATCGCTTTTCTCTCTTAGTCACTCTCTCATACTCATTCTTTCTCTATCTTAATTTTTTTATTAATGAAATAATGATAAGAAAATAAAATAAAGGAATAATGAAAGAGAGAAGAAGGTGGGAAAGAAAGAGAGAGTAAGAAGGACGAAGAATATTTTTTTTATTAATAAAATATATAATTTTTATTTTACTCTTAAAATAATTTTAAATTTTAAATTTTTTGACTTAATTGATTATACTTTTATATTATATGAGTAATAGATCTAACATAACAAGTTAAAATATTAAAATATATAAATCACATAATCACAAAACTAATATTATATTTTATTATTATATATATATATATGAGAAAATAATTAACTCGATACCTATCATTTTCTGATTAACATTAAATTGTTATAATTTTGTGGATATTTATGTTAGAGGTATTTATTTTTTATAAATATTTATTTTATGTAGACAATTATCATTAATTAAAAAATAATCATTAGATCTTTATCTATTTAAGATAAATATCTTACATTTATGATTATTAGACACTTATTTAAAATTATTCTTTAACTATTACATGAGATGTATAGAATTACCCAACAAAACTTTAAGGATATATTTATTACACAATATTAAAATTTTAAGTGTATAAGTTTTGTGTAGTCATATATTTAACTATGAAGTGAGATCGTATTGTATATAATAAAAATTGTACGATTATGTAAAGATTTAATATCAACAATTTGTGTAATTTTATAGATATTTTATTTAACTTATTTTCAATTCTAAAATTAATTATTAACTTTCTCTTTCATATTAAATTAAAAATAATTTTATTTTTATTTTTAAAAAATAAAAAATAAAAAATAAAAAATAAAATAAAAATTAAATTATTTTGATAGATAAAAAACTACGTAAATAAATTAAATATTATTTTATTAATTTTTTTATCATTAATTCTATACAATTATATTATATAAGTTATAAATAAATATTATATCGAGTGATTATAACATAATTCAATATAATTATATTTGAATCAAATATTGTAATTATAAATGGTTAATGTGAGCATATAATTTGACAAAAAAAAGTCAACATATAATGAAAAAAATTGAATGTATATGTAAAAAATAATAATTATTTTTTATTTCAATTGTGAGCAGGGATGGTTACGGGTACGGATGGGGACAACTTTTGATATAACTGTCCTAAAATTAAATTATAAAACTTATATTCGAAATCGTCTAAAAACTGTTAAGGTTTAGGGACGATTTTTTAACTTCGAGTAACGGTTTGGGATGGTCATTAAAAAAAACTTAGAAAAAAATATTAATTTATTAAATATATATAATTAATTTTTAATTTTTAATTTAATTAATTAAATATAATTAATTTCGAGTACGAACGGATACAATTTTTAATATAATCATAACCGAATTATATCCGTTATTTCATGTTTAATTTTTATCCAAAATCGTCCCCATCTTAAAAACTTACCGATTAAAAATCGAAACCGTCTGATTGTGAGATTGCAACTTCAAGGATGAAGAAGTTGTGTTATTGATATTTTCCCACAAAATACTAATTAGATTCTTTTCCTTATTAATTAGCGCGAGTTAAGAAGTCAAATGGTAAAGGGAACTAAAATTTCATTAGAAAGAGGAAATCGAAATCTATTAGCCAAAAGAAAAGGAATCTAAATCTATGAACCAAAAATAGCTTAAAATATATATCCTTTATTTTCCCATTTGGAAGCAATGCAATAAAGAAAATCCGAGAACCTAAATCGCACTCTTTTTTACTTTTAAGTTGTGTCCTCCACATCGTGTTCAATTTTTCGTTTAGGGGCTTTGATTTTTTTATTTTTTTTTATTCTCCCTCCACTTTCTTGCCTCCCAATCACGATTTTCTGCCGAAATCAAAGAACACCAATACCTCATGAGGCCTCAGAAATCGCCGATTCACGTCGCGACAACATGGGTCCGGCGGCAACCACCAAAGGTGAAGGCTTTTCTTGCCGTAGTTTCAGGCATGGCAGCTCTGGTTTTGTTACGAGTCATCGTTCACGATCACGACAATCTTTTTGTGGCAGCTGAAGCCGTTCACTCCATTGGGATATCCGTGCTTATCTACAAGCTTATGAAGGAGAGGACTTGTGCTGGTAAAGTCTTAAATATTTACCCCGGAACGTTATTTGTTTTTTGTATTAGGTTGTTTGGTGTTTGAGAAAACTTGGGAAAAGAATGGAAAATCTGGGGGTTTAGAAGGACAATGTTAGGTCGAATTTAGTTTGACTCTTACCTCGTTGTCTAAATTTGGGATTCTTGAATTAGAATTTCCCTATTTTGATTCACAATGTTATAGCAAATTGGGGACTCTTCAAATATTTTCTCTTTTTCTCTCAATAAATTGCGTACTTGATGAGACTCTTAACTTAAATCGATCTCTATAACTGCTTGTTTGATTGTTGAGTATTGTATATTAGAAGGATTGAGCACGCTTAAGTTCCCCCCGGCGCGTTCCTCCTCTCTTCTCTCTGTATTTCTTTCCGTTTTATCCTTGATTTTGTTAGTTCTAAGCTTCGTTCTTGCGAACTTTACGAGCATACGGTACATGAATGGGATTTTATGGATCCTTAATATAGAAAGCATACAATCTTTCAGGCCAACCTAAAGCTAAGAGATTCATGTTCCGTCATTGTATGCTGTTGTCATTTTATGATATAGTTTGGCATTACAGGGAAACACAAGCACTTCCTATGTTCTCTCATTTTCACCCAATTTTACTTGTTTACCAGTCAAATGTTTTTCAAGCAACCCTGGAAAAGAGTCACTTTTTTGTCAAATTTGTTTAGTAAATGTATAAGTAACTAATGATGTTAATCATTTTTCAGGCTTTGATAGCTGATTAGTGATCGAGTAATCACTTAGGAAGAAATATTATTGGTATGGATCTTACTTAGTTTGCTCTTATCATGGGGAGTTCTTAAGTATGAGATAATAATTGATTTTTGAATTCTAACATAATGGAGAACACTATGACTGGATGCCGATTTAGGTGTTTTTAGCACCATCTGATTTCTTCTACTTGCTTTAGAAAAATTATCTGTCATAACTGTTATATCGTTGAGTTTGTGTGTTCATATGTGTGTCTGCCTGCCTTTTTAGATGGATGAATGTATGGACGCATTTATGCATATTATACATGTGCCCTTGTTGTGCTTTCATGGCATCCTTTAAATAATCATTCAAATGATGTGCAGGGATATCACTAAAATCTCAGGAATTAACGGCTATTTTTTTAGCTGTTAGATTGTACTGTAGTTTTGTTATGGAATATGATATTCATACCCTACTCGATCTAGCAACACTGGCGACAACCCTGTGGGTTATCTATATGATCCGTTTCAAATTAAGGTCTAGTTACATGGAGGATAAAGACAACTTTGCAATATATTATGTGGTAAGTTTTCTAGAACTTATTTGAATTAAGTTTCTTAAATTTTGCAGATTGAAATTTAATTATCATTATATGTATAGCTTTTTAATTATTACTTGCTTTTTTTGGCAAAAAAGAAGTATTACCAACTCAGGACTTTCTGTTGCAGTGATATCGATGCTACTGAAGCATGCCATCTTTTGGTCTTGTTGCTTTGTTGATAAATGGATCAAAAGCTTATCATATATTTCATATTTACTTATTTACTTTTCCTGTCCATGGATCTATACTCAAGATTGAATTACACCTAAACATCAATTTGATGTGAAGTTCTTGTTATTGTTCTGTCTTTCTATAGCTCTCATCCTGCTTTTAAACATTCATATGAGTAAGCATTGAAGTAGATGCTATTATAGATTCTTTGCTGCATATGTTTTAGATTTCCTATTTTGGCCCACTTGGAGCTGTAAGGCTTCTAACTATGGATGTTTACACCAGAATAAATATATATATTCATATTTTTAAGAATTTTTGCATCAAGCTAGTTGGTATTGATGATGTGTTTATTTATGCTTCTTCTTTTTTATATGTAAATATATGGACGTAGGTGGTACCCTGTGCTGTGTTGGCCTTTTTAATCCATCCATCAACTTCTCATCATTTTCTAAATAGAATTTTCTGGGCATTCTGTGTATATCTTGAAGCTGTTTCCGTATTACCTCAATTGCGGGTCATGCAAAATACAAAGGTAAACTTAGAATGCAAGATAACATATTTTGTAGGTTTTATATTTTTATTTTTTAATATCGTAGTTTACATCTTGCACTATAATAATTTTCTTCACATTTCAGATTGTTGAACCATTCACTGCTCATTATGTATTTGCACTGGGTGTTGCAAGGTTCCTCAGCTGTGCCCATTGGGTTCTCCAGGTTTGATATCTCACCTTTAAGTGTTTTATAGTTACCATTTTCCTTTTGACCTTTAAGTACATAAAGATGCATTTCACAAACATAATTTAGCAAATTAGTTTGTAGGTTTTCAAATGCATTGAATTCTTTTGATATGTTGATTTGGATTTTGGCATAAAAAAGATTTATTCCGTGTGTAGAATCGTTTTGATGAATTCCACCCATATTCAGTTTCTATAGATTCCTTCTTTTTCTTTTTTTTTCATACGTGCATTGTTGAATTTGATTTCTTCCACCTAATAGAAAGTATTCAATGGCATTCAACAGGTTCTAGATACCAGGGGACACTTGCTGGTAGCTCTGGGATATGGATTATGGCCTTCTATGGTTCTTATCTCAGAAATTGTCCAGACTTTTATCTTAGCGGACTTCTGTTACTATTATGTCAAAAGGTTGGTGGAAGCTGCACTTTTTACATTTGATCTCTTATTATTTTTCCCTTCCTTCCCTCCATAATTGAGTTAAACACAAAGAGTAGGAAATAAAATCGGTTGTAATTAAACCATGAAAAAGTAAATTCAAAACTGGACCTAACACTATTCTATTATGGGGTTTATGAATAAATTGTATTTGTGGTCATTTTTTGCAGTGTATTTGGAGGACAGCTTGTCCTTCGTCTTCCCTCTGGAGTGGTGTGATGAAGTCAGTTTTGAATGGTGATTTTACAATTAACTTGCGTTTGAAAGTGGAAGGTTGTCCCAGTTTTAGTTCCCCATTTTTTATCTTCACTTTCTTCACTTTCTATATTGTCGACATGACTGGAACTGGAAGTAGAATTATCTGTAAAGTTGGGATACCAGATAATATTTTATATTTATATTATATATCACAAGCACTCTCTTAATCAATTTTCTGGGTGTAGGTTTATGACATTTAGCCAGCGTTATTTTATTCTTGATTACTTTTTTTTGCTTTCACTTCCAAATTCCAATGATTGCTTTGATGTTGTTAGCGGTGTTTGGTTTAATGGGAAGATTGAGATGTAAGTGACGTGATAAACCTACTCCTACTTTATCTTGAAATTAAACGATTCCACATCCATTCTCACTAGCTCATATTTTTTATTTTCTGTTTTTTTTTTGGGATCGCCTCACTCCTCTCAAATTGAGGTAACTAATGATGAATTTTAGCTGCCAATGAGTCTAAATGGTATATTGTCCATTTAGGTATTTTGGGTTCGAGTTCAATTATTGGTGCGTGAGTATAAATAATGATTTTAGCCAATTAGATTGGGCATGTGAGTGAACAATTGGTTAAAAAAAAAAAGAGAATAAAAAAGTTTTTGCATACAAAACCACAATAGAAAATCAAATTTCCTCACATGCAAACTGCCAATCTCTCATTTGGTAATGTGAGGAACAAATAATTCGATAATTCTACTTTGAAACTTGATGTATTGAATTTGAATAGAATCTAACCATTTTATAATTTATTATATTTAATTTATATCAAATTATTATTCAATTATAAATAAATATATATTTTATTTTATAATATATTATATTTAGATATTATATATATTATAATTACATTAAATTATTAATAAAAATATTTATAATAATTTAATAATTGTACATACTTGTTTTAATTATTTTAGTTATGATTATAAATAATAAATTTTTTTACAAATATATTAAATTTAAATTTAAATATTATATACGTTATATTTTATATATTATAATAATTCATAAATAAAATTTAGTATCAAATTTACGTTATCTTTTCTCACAAACTTCTATATATTTGAATTTAAATTGCTTTAAATTGATTACATCGTCATATTAAATTCACGTTTAAAATCTTTAAACTTGATTCAGATCAAATTTGAATCAATAGAAAACAAACAAGTTTGATATGTTATTCATCCCTGAGTAACAGCTCAGTTCATCTAATTTAAAATAGATATAATAAATTAATAAGTTGAAAAGCTCACAACCTCATTAACAAAATGCAATTTTCAAATGTTATTTTTTTTATAATTATGATAATACAATTAAATATAACATTTTTTTTGTTATTTTACAAAAATATAATTAAATAATTTTGATACTAATATTTTATTCTTGAAAAAATTATAACTATTTATTTATTTTTTACGAGTCAACTTGTGAGTTGCTTAGTCGTTGATTTAAATTGAGCTACAAAATCACTTAATACGAACTGAATATTAGCTCAATTAATGACACAAGTCCACAGCTAGTCAACTACTCACCGATGAAAATCAAATAAGAAAATCGTGTTCAACAAGTGCATTTGTGTAAAGTAATTTGAAATTCACAAATAACATGTCATCTTACACAGGGAAATATAAGGAAGTCTCCGAATAACCACCTGTATGTTTAATTACAAAACCTAGTTTATTTATAAAAAAAATACCTAGTCCTTGTCAAGTTTGGGACTCTCACTGTCTCACACCTGACGCCAAAAGCAAAAAATAATAAATAAAAAGTTTGGGACTCTAAGTCACAAATACTATTATAGCATCTTCAGTCGTAGGAATTAAGGTCCATGGAATATCACATATAATATGGGATAAGAGCATCAAAGTTCAGAGAAAGACTTTCCATGAATGAAATCAATGACTTGTGTCACTGCCTGTTCAAGAGCTGCAGTTACTGCTGCCAAATTCTGCAAGAATTCTTCTGAAGTTGGTTTGTCACCATCCACTATATCTGTCACCGCTTTAATAAATATTGCTGGGACTTTCAACATATCTGCCACGTATGCAATAGCTGCTCCCTAAATGTAAATATTTGAAATTGCACTTAAAGCACACAAAGGGCAACTCACAAATTCACTAAATAGCTCAATTTTTTGATTCCATAAGCTATTTATAGAGCGCAACAAGATAGGCCCTAAAAGTAAAAATGTGAATGAATTTGAGACTTTCTACACAAAAAATATTCTCCTAAATGAAGGTATTTGTACTTGGATGGTGGCTTAAGATCAACCTCATGAAAACCTTATATTCCCTTAGGAGGTTTTACAAAAGTCTTTGTATATTCTCAATTTGTTACAATGAATGCCAAATAGAAATCAACCTAGAGGGTCAATTAGTTTATGATCTATACATGCCAGCAAGATACATTTTTATATTCAAATTCTTAGCGTCATAAAATAATGAAAATACAAGTTCATGAATATTTTCTTTTTGTATATATGTTCAAAAGCACAAAAGTCGTTTGAGCTCCAATAACTCCAGCGATGGACAGTTATTGAAACACTGACAAATCATGTTGTGTCTCTAAGAAAAGTTTTGAACCATGTGTTTAAATGAGTTTCAATTTTGAACATATGTTCAGTTTTGAGTGTAAATTGATTAGTATCAAAAAGAAAAACTACTCTAAAATAATCTACTATATCTATGTGCACATAATCACCAAGATTTTTTTGTAAATATATAAGATAAATGAAAAAAAGATGAAGCTGTGTATGTGTAGGCACCATAGCGAGCCAAGAGCTGATAGTAAAATAAAAAGCACTGGCTTTCTGAGATGCCCTTTATGAGTTCATTATTAGATCCTCTCTTTTTCAAGAGAAAAGACACAATGAAGTAGTTTGTTCAGAAAATAAATCCAGTACAACTCCTTGGTTTCATGTATTTTAGAGGATCTTCTACCAAGATATGATTTATTAAAAGGTCGTACTTACTTCCATGTCTTTTATAGTAGCATCATTTGCAAAAATTGATGTTTCATCCTGTTGGGACATATCCAGAGAGTCACCAGTAGACAATTTGCCAACCTGAACCAAGCAACAAGAGTAATTAAGATGTTTCTTTATATAACTTAATGATATGCTCAGTTCACTGATGAATTAGACAAATCAATCTCATTTTCGAATTATTTCATTCAACGGTTCAAATATTGCATTGTTTAATAAGCTTAAAATCATAACCTTACAAACAAGCATCCTAAAATCAACTTGTACGTTTGCTTACAGCAATTGTATACTCAAGGTGGAAGAAAAGAGGAAATAAAGTATCATGTTGCATATATACGAAATTTTAACACGGTACATATGCTTTCTGAATAGTGAATGCCTACATATATAAAGGTCCTATAACTAACTAATCAACTTACCCAGAAGCTTATTTATCCAGAACATATAAGAGAGGACAATTCAAAGAGAGCGTTTCTGATCAGATTACATGAGCATAACATCTAAAATTACCCTTTCTCTCCTTGCTTTGCCCCTAAAAATTGTCTACATCCATGCTTACTATGCACAATCTAGATGGCATGAAATCATGAGTAAATATGCCCATAAGCATTCATCTCTAAATATCTAAATGTTTTATGAATGGTGGAGAGGGCCAGATGGAAAGATGCAATTGACAAGAAAAATCCTCATAAATATGGTATCGAGGCATTTAACATGTGCGTAAAATAAAGCAGTTCAAGTGTATTATCAAAGTTGAAGATGTTAGTAAAAAGAAGACTAAGGTTATTGGTAAATGGGGCTCACCTTTAGATTGAGTTCCTTTACAAGATTAGGTGTTGAAAAAGCTTCCCGCAAACCAACTCCATACAGATCAAAAACCTAAAGGAAACGTACATAACAAAAAAGAATAAGCCCACTGTTTATTATTTATTTTTATTTTTTGCTAAAAGGAACTAAGCTTAGTAAGTAAACATGACACAAACTGTAACAGCAACATATTCATATGGGTTCTGCATACAATGGTTTAGTAACAAACCATTGCCTCCTCTGCTATGGAAAATACTTCCTGTTAAAAAGGAAATGTCCTTAAAGAGAGTGTGCAGCACCCCAAGGTAAAGAGGAAATCTCAAATTGGATTCCTCCTATTCTACCGTGTCTAACATAAATCTCCTTTAAGTCCCGTTGAACAGTATAAGTCCATAGTGCATAATACTTCAACTTGGCTGATGACACTTTCATGCATACTTTCAAAACAAAACTATGTAAACTTTGGAGGGCTGTTGACAAGACCATGAAAATTTTGCAGTCAGTATCAGAAAATATTACTGCCACTGGCAAGAACTAGCGAGGTCCCTTTCCCCAAAGAGTTTAAATAAGCTACTCTAATGTATAGAAAGGTTTGCCTAATTCTATTTGCACCTCCTATTGAAGTAATATTACACAAGTATAGCTAACAAATCAACAAAAGGAACAATTTGCATGATTAATCAAGCAAGGAAAGTGTAATTATATCACTCACAGGAATTGGTATCCTTCTATCATGGAAAGCAACATCAGAGGCGAAAAATATATCCCCAATACTTGCTCCTTTTGCCTGGAAGCAGAAACATAAGTCATACTTATAAACATATTTTTTTGCTAAATTATAAGAAAATATAAAGCACCAAGATGTAGCGGCTTATTACAGTGTATGCATGAATGGTAGAATTCTAAAGGTGCTACATGTGTATTTCTTTTCATTATATCAAGTTTGAATCATGAAACAAAGAAGCTCAAATGATGGCCTTTTACCAATTCCAGCAAATTAAAGAAATGTCCAGCAGAAGGAGGAGGCGGGAGGGGAGGGAGGGATACAGCATAGTGATTGATTTGAACGAAACAAATACAAATAACAAGGAAAATATGAGCAGAAGGCACTATGAAGATACAAGACCTTAAAACTTGGAAAAGAACAGTACTATAATGTCAATTGTCAAAGGCATACCTTAAAGCCACCAGAAGTACCTGCATTAATAACTAGATCTGGCTGCAATGCTTGGATGGAAGCATAGGTTACTAGAGATGCTGAAACTGTACCGATGCTGTCAACCCCTGGAAAGAAATCCAAAACATCAATGGCAAGACATACGAACAAAAATAATAACCATGCATTTGCTTTTCATTAGTGCTGAAGCTGGACACATCCACAAAATAATCTAGAGTGGTGGCTCATTTAGAGAGCCCATTAGATGACAGAAAGATTTTGGGGTTAGAGACTGATTCAAGAGATTAATCCAGTTAGAAGTGAAGAATATGGTGAGTTGTGTGACACTTTTTTCCATATATAGTCAAGCGGGAGGAGAGAAACACCTAACTTACACCACCAAAGCAACCATTGCATTTGTAAGAGGGGCTACAGTCCATTGAAGTAGGTCATGGGTTAAAGTATATGGTGACATACCAGAAGTTGCAGGGATTATTTTCTCGTAAATATGGGTTCGAACATGAAAAACTGAAGCTAGACTGTTTTCTTTAAAATGACAAATATTTCAAGGTTAGTATCATCCAGTTATCAAAGAAGCCAAATAAATTAGCCAAACAACCTAGAAGTTCAAAGACTCCAGCAACACATAATGCTCGTAACAAGAATTGGATGCCTTATGATAGCATTAGCCCATTGACAATGCCCGAGTAGATAATTCAAACAAAATCAATTATGAGATCTAATATGAAAGTAAGATAAAATTAAATTAAAATATTAACACAAAAAGAAGATTAAAGGTCCAAAACTTACCTAAGGCTGAATCTTTTCCTGGCCAAACTAGATTGATAGACAAATCCTTGTAAGTACCGTGATATCTGATCCAAGGGACCCCTTTTGGAAACCTGCATCACCTTTGTATAGACATATCAAACATATCAAGCTTGATAACAAGTAATTGCTCTCCTCCCACCCCCAACCAAAGAAATAGGGAAGAAAAAAGAGAAAATTTAACCGTGGAGCTTTCAAGTTTCATATATCGTGTATATGTATTATTATGTTAGCAACAAAATCTTTACTGAAAACACTTTAGAACACCACTATATCACTTGTATGTCATAAATCTAAAGGTTGTTTGAATTTTAATGAAATCTAATCAATGATCTTGAATTTAACCACCTAAGTGGGTTTGGTGCCCCAATGGTGCCTTATAAATTTACTCAATCTTTACTCAAAATTTTAGTTTGCATATAAATTCACCCTCATTAAACCAGCCATTTCAAAAGGAAAATAAGAGGGAAGGTCAAAGATGATTTTGCTACTTAAAAGGCAATTAGCCAGTACAACAGTATCACTTTGCAAAATTCTTTTATTACAAACCGTACCCATGGAAAATGAATAAAATAAAATACTCTGCTACATGTGAGTGGAATCAAAGCTGAACGAAGCGATCACGTCAAAACTCTAGCAGCTAAGAACTATAGAAAATAAGAAACAAAGACAAATTGTTGCACACAAAAAAACAAAAAAGAGGAAGAAAAACTAACACGGAGTTGACGTCTTCAGTGAGCTGTAGCTTATCAACCAAAGGAAGCGCTTCAGTCTGCATAGCTGTTAATCAGAACCCACATCCAAAAAGGCATCAAAAGTCGAAACCCCAAAATATTATACAAAATAATATACATACACATATTCATATGAGAAAAAAATAATACAAATACCCATAGATGCACTAACATAAACATGTGAGGGAGATAAAGATTACCAATCACGATAAGGATAGTGGAAATGGGACGTTTATCAGATTGGGTAACCATGGCTTCCTCCGCCTCCACAATAATATCTGATTCGTCGCCAGCACGAGGAAGCACCATAACTTTGCTTTTCTTTCCTTATCTCTCGCAGTCGGAATATGAATTCCCCAATTTTCTCAGAAAATTTCACTCTTTCCCCCTCCACATAGCAAGGAACATAGCCTCTGGAATCTGAATGAAGTTTTTGCAGAAAATGGATACAAAACTTTGGAGACAATCGCAACACAGCAAATTAAACAGAATAGTGCTTGGAGCGAATAGAGATGTTACAAGTGTGAGATTCTGAAACGATCAACAGGCATGGTCTCTGATTGGGCCAAATTTTACAGACTGGCCCACGGTTCCTCAGCTAATGTTTTATTTTTATTTTTTTTCTTTGGTCCAAAATATGACTCCATAGATTTTGTAGGGGCTAGTTTAAGAAGCTATTGACTTAAATTTTGATTCCCATTTGTCTTTGACTTTTCTTCCCTTTTTTTTCCTTAGCAAACCGTAGTTATTACTATTAGAAATTATGATTAATTAAGAATAATGATATTATCCTAATAAAAATTATTATTATCAAAATTACTTTTCATTAACAAAAACTTATTAATTGATCATGAAAATAATGTAATTAATTTTAAAGATAATAAATATTTTATATATTTTTATGATATTAATAACAAAATTAGTTACGTTAATATCATTATCTTTAATTAAATCTAAAAAAAATATTATAAATATTTTTTTACAAACTATAAACATACTTTTATCGACTATTATTAGTAAATAAAAAACGCATTGTAATATATACTTACATTTATAATATTTAAAAATAAAACATAAAACATAGAATTGTTTGGAAATCATTTTTGTCATTTATAATATATGTATTGATACCTCATACATAACATTCATAATTATAAAAAATAATAAAAATATAAAAATTATCAAATATTAGATGTATTATGAAAATATAGAAGCAAATAAAAATATAATGTAATTTTTTTATAACTTTTTAATCGCATTTTATTAATTGTAATTATTTTTATAACTAACTTAACATATATTAATAAGACTTTGGATTTTGATTTTTAATTTTTTAACAATAAATAATTATTATAATATTTGATTATTTTGATTTTACCTTTTTCAAATTTACTTTTAAATATATCCATATATTAAATGGTAATTATAAATTTTATTAATTTTTTTATATAAAATGAAATATTTTAATATTTTTTTAATTCTCCAACTATAATATAACTAACATATATAATCAATTATTTTTTACAATAAATATAATTTAAAAAATAAACTAAATTTTAACACATATTTGTGAGACTTTTTTATTTCTCTTTTAATTTTCTAACAATAAATAATTATTACAATGTTTATAAGTTTTTTTAACTTTTTTAATTTCACTAAGAGGTAATTTATAATTTATAAATTTATTTGAATATAATCAATTATTTTAAGCTTTTTTGATTTTTTTAATTATCATATATAATCAATTATTTTTTACCTTAAGTATAATTTTAATAAATAAATATTTAATACATACTTAGAAAACTTTTAATTTTTTATAATAGATAATTAATATAATATTAGTGATTATTTTGATTTTTCTTTTTTAAATTTTCAGAAAAATTATAAATTTATTCACATATATAAGTTATTTTAAAAATATTTTGTTCTTCTTTTCTAATTACCTCATTAAAATATAATTAACACAAATAATTAATTATTTTTTTCAATAAATTTATAATTTTAACATATATTTAAGAAATTTTAGTTTTTTACTTTGATTAGATAATAATATACAATTATTATAATGTTAATAGATCTTTTGATTTTTTATTTTCAAATTTCTACCGAAAGATCATTTATAAATTTTAAATCTATTCATATAGAATAAATTATTTTAAGAGTTTTGATTTTTCCTTAAAAATTTCTCAATAAGAAAATAAATAATACATATAATTAATTATTTTTTAAAAGTAAATATAATTTAGAAAATAAATACAACTTAACACATCTATTAGGCATTTTATTTCTTATTTTAATTTCATAATAATATACAATTATTATGACATTTTTGAGTCTTTTAATTTTCTCTTTTAAATTTCCACTATATATATATAATCACTTATTTCAAGAGATTTTTTTTTCTTTTAATTCACCCACTAGTTTAGTGAATTGGTTATTCTTTTTATATTAAACTATATTAAAAAAATATATTAATATTTAGCATACAATTCGTCAAGATATATTATTTTTAGAGCTAAAATCTTTATTTTTTATATCAAAATTTTAGTTATGAATGCGAATATAAGTATTTTCAATTCCAACAATTTAAATGCTACAAACCTAATAATAATTATATCATACAAAATCTTATTTTCACATCATAAGTTCATGTACATGTACATGTTCAATAATACAATATCAACAATTTTTTCAGATAAAATAAAATAGACCATAAAATAGATGAAAACTAAACGGAAATAATTGAAATAAAGCAATAATATAGTATTGTAATATTATGTATTTTGATTTAATTAAATCCAAGTAACTAATCTCAATGAAGCCAAAATGATAAAAAAAAAGTGAAAAATATGGGGGATTTATTCTTAATTTAATATTTGGCAACAATGGATAGGTATTTGGTAAAGGCATATCACAGTTTTCACCATTGAAATATATTCTTCTAGGCAATGCCCACTAATTTTTAATTATTTGGTCTAATTTAAAACATTATTCTTTTATTTGTTGGTACGATTGTCCAGAAGTTAGAGTGAAGTTATATTTTAAATGTTTTTATAAAGATTATTATTCAAAAATGTTTTGACAACACATTTTCAATAATAATATTAAAACTTAAAAGTTAGTACTGAGATAATTAGATTCTTAGATTTAATTTGGACACCTAGAATAAAGTTTAAATTATCCAACCGTACTAAATGTTTCATTTAAATAGTTCATTTTCAATCTCTTAAAAAAAAAATTTAATTAACCAAATTGATTATCGATTCCACCCATAAGTGTTAATTGATTTGTTTAATTAACAAAGAATATCTAACCCCACCAAAGATGATATTCATATAAAAAAGAAAAAATCAATAAATATCAATTTATATATTTAATAACTTAAATAATATAAACAAACATAATTAACTTAATTATTGTATCCATAAATACTCCATTATTATGAATGATAAAAATTTACATAAAAATTTATTAAATTCATATCTATGTTTATTTTTATGTTATTAGATTAGAAAACACAAATCAAAATATCGTGACAGGATGTTTAGGATTTAATTTTGTTTTTAAAAGTTTGAATAATAAATTAAAAACCATATATATTAATTCTTTAGATCGACTTTGAAAATATACTTATCATTTGTTATAAAATGATTCATATACTTGCGAGTGTTTTACAAATTATAAAAACCAAAGTATCCACAAGATCAACATAAGCAAAAACTACAAATCTAGTATGCTATGTGTTTCACAAAGATCTTATTTAGAAAAAAGTACTAAAAAGGTTTTCAATGCATGATTTAAGACCTGTTCAACTTTCTTTAGGTGTACATTTTGATTTGTATTTGCATGATTATCCTAACACTAGTCAAGAAATTCAATATGTGTATAGAATTTCAAATTCTAGTTTTGTAGGATTTATTATGTTTGTCATAGTTTGACATATGTAGTGAGTATTTTGAGTAGATACATGTTAAATTCTAGGAAAACTCATTGGTTAAGGGATAAATGGATTTTGAGGTATATTAAAGGCACTCTTGATATTGGTTTGATATTTAGTAAAGGACTAACTAGTTCTCTAATTGTGCAGGGTTACACTGAATCTGATTATGTAGTAGACAAGAATAAGATAAGATCATTGTTTGGTTACTTATTCGTTATATTTAACAATCTAGTGAGTTAGAAGTATAACCTGCAATCCATTGTGGTATTGTCTAAACTTGATGCAAAATCTGTGGCATGCACAGAAGCTGTTAAAGAGAGCCTGTGGCTCAAAAGGATTACAAAGCAATTAAGCATTGCCACGGATGATGCACCTGGAGTAATGCATTATGACAACTAGTCATCCATCCATCTTTCAAAGCATCATGCATTTCATAATAGATCTAAACATATTGATGTAAAAATTCATTTTATTAAAGATATTGTAACATAAAACGTGGTTAAGTTAGAAAAGATAGCTACCGAGGATAATTCTGTAGACATGCTCACCAAAACAATACCCCTAACTAAGCTTCATCATACTATGAACTTGATTAAAGTTAAAATCACTTACTAGTGTGTGTAGATAGGGGAAACCTAAGCAATCAAATTTACATTAGGTTTCAAGGTAGAGAGTTGTTAATTTGTGTTACCTAAGTCAAAGTAAATATTGGAGCATGTAGAGAGGCATTGGTAATTTTAGTAGAGTGTATTTTAGTAACCATATTACATTTTGCTTTAAACTGGGCCAATTTGATAGTTTTGCTGGACTTGTGCTTATTTGACTTACCATCTCATTCGGTTGTGCTTTTTCAGCTAATGGTTTAATTGTAATTATTTTACTCAATTGAGGAAAAAATGGTAATTGTTCTGGATGCTACTTATACTCTCTTCCTAAGTCCCATTAGGTCAAGCTGTTACTCTTTCCTTTTTCTCTCACGCATTCCTCTTATTTTCTCTCTAATTCTAGGGATTTTTAGTTCTCAAATAACTCTTGGTTTTCGATATGAGAATTTGGATGCGTGCTTTTTTTCTTGAGTATGTAGTGTCTTATGAGTGTGTTTATCCCTATGTACTAATTGTATTGGGTTGGTTCTATAACTTGTAATTTTGATTCGTTATAGTAGATTGTTCTTCTCCCCTTCCCATGGATTAGGGTGTTAATACACGAATCACATAAATCTTTGTGCAATAATCTTTATTTGCTTATCATTTTACTTTATGTTATTCTTTCTAGATGTGAATCGCAAACTATTCTTTAGAGTTCTTTGTATTCTTGTGAAACAAAGAGCATTGATTCCTTACAAGTACGTTTTTCCATAATAACATTATTGTAACTATAAAAATGCTATCATTTAACAAAATAGATTTTATTTTATCAAATGAGCTTTTAAACTACTCATGAACTAGATGAGTTAGTTTTTTTTACCTTATTAACACATTGGATCAATATTAAATAACTTAAGTTGGATTAAATTACTCATTTGTCACCATTACATATGTTTATTTTCTTATATCATTAGTTAGATTGCTGTAAAAATGTCACTTGAACTCTGGCATGAATTACTTACTGTAAATTTGATCTTGTCTTCTACCATCAATATTTAAAGAAATAGCAACATCTTAAAGTGAACTGCAAGTAAAGACAAGACCATATGCCATTAAAGAAAGGTTTTGAGGTACTAGTTAGGAGTATTTTGTTCCAAGTTACCAACTGTAATTTTAAAGGAAGAGAATGACTTTGAAGGGTTAATTGTCCATGCATTAAGAATACCACTATGACAACAATCTTCTGACCTATTCTCCAACGTAGCTTCAGGCCAAAGATCAATTATAATTGGACTTCTTTCGTAGGAATGTTGTGTATCATACTTGAAAAATGAGCAATTTCCGTGATGGGTAGCAAAAGCATCTCTCATTGACAAAATCACTTCCTTTTTCGACTATGTCTATCGTAGTAACCAACGAGAATTGTTAATACGACGATACTAGTAATAATTTTGTATAATCACCTTTCTCATAATGTAAATCAATATGACAATATATGTTTCAGATTCTCTATCTTAAATCATGTCTTATTAACACAAGAATAACAATTCATTTAAAAAACCATGTAAGTTTCTAGGAATGATAATATTTTAAATGACAAATCATGACCCTATCAATAAGATAAAATATTCAAAACCGTCAATATGATGATACTGATAGTAATTTTTTTGTTTTTCAAGAATCGAGAAAATAGTAAAAATAAAACTCCTATGTTCAACTCTTATATTTTATTATTAAAAAAAGTTTAATTTATTATTTCATATTGAATATCATTTAAGTTGAATTATTAATCATTAAGATTAGTTCAATATTGAAATATTATTAAGTGTTATTTTTATTATTATAAATTATACGATAAAAAAGTGAGAAATACTTTACTTCAAAATTGAAGTATTGGTAAAAAGATAAACATTACTGGCCTAATAACCATCAGTTTTACGATTATAAATATCAAAAGTAATTGTGATATTACCACGTGGATCCACAGGATCATAACAATCTACAATATTCAAAGCAGAGATACAAATCAGCAAATGAAGTTGGAAATTAAATATCATTCAAAGCATATGAAAGCAAATAGCAATGAAAGACCTGATAAAGTGCACATAGCTACTAATAACACAAGTGCAACAGACCATACACATATGAAAAGGAATTTGCCATTTTTTTTTATTTTTTTATTGTTTTTTCATTTGCAGAAAATAGAAAGAGTAACACAGGAACTTATTCACTTGTTATGATAAAAGAGACAAACGATGAGCTGTTTAAGATAAAAAGACAAACCTAGTTTTTGCTTACTCATCTGAAGCTTTGTCATGCCCGTAACAACAAAATAAGAGTTATTGGAAATATCGAATGGAGTCCAGACACAATGTTTGGAAGGTTCTCTTTTGTCCTACTTAGTTTCTCTAGACTATGCAAGACTTGGTTTAAAGGAAAAAAAGAAGAAGAAGAAGGTATAAAAGGCAAATATTATAGCCAAGTACTATAACTGGTAAAAATCATCAAACTGGGTAAAACAACACATTGAACCTGGTCAATGATTTTTCAAACAAAGCTAAAAGAGAGAGTTTGAGAGTTGAATCTCTAGTCAATCTTTCTATATATTAAAGCTAAAAATAAAAATTCTATTACATTCAATGAAAATTCTTTAAATTTAATCTTTGTTGACTGAAACAAATAATCACAAATGAGTTTTCCATACTTACATCTCAATCTTCAATGTTGATTGAAATTTGATTAAACTAAAATGATGCAATATTTGTTTGTTTTATGGAAAATCTATGAATTAGTTGCGTATTTTGTGAAAAGTGATTTCATGATAAGTACTTTCGGTACATAATGTTAGTAATCCAAAATGTGTTTTCTAAATCTTAAAGGCACTTATAACAATTATTGTTTTATATTTGATTCAAAAGCATTCTTTATATTTTTTTTTCTTTCTAAAAGTATAAACAAAGCATACATACCTTGGTCAAGAGAACTTAAAAAAAGAAAAAGAAAAATTACAATACCTGGGAATTAACAAAATTTAGTCCAAAATCACTTATAGTTAAACCAATCTGTTATTAATTTTCTTTTTACACAATCTTTTTCATGAACTCAAGCGATAATTGAAAACCTAAATAAGTGAACTTCTTTATAGTAAAAAAAAAAAAAAAAGAGTTACAATGTGACATAACCAGCTAAAGGTCCACAGCTCATTCTCTTTGCACGTATCTGATTGTGTGTCGCCTGAGCCACATCTGATACATCAAAGTATTAAAACAATCCAACGGCTTTGGTGACTCGTTCCACACAAAATGCTGACTCGCCATCACACACAATCTTCTCATTCGATCGTACCGATCACCGCGCGTGCTTTTCATTACGCGCTTCAGTTCCTTAACCCCACCTTCCCTCCTTACAAGAATAGCCATTTCTTGCCACCTCAAGACATCTATAAACGGTAATTCCTGTATCGCACGGTCGGTAATTACCACCGGTACGCATCCGAAACGCAAGGCCTCTCCTATACCCGAAACATCCACACCATAATCGAACAAACAAAATTCGCTTCTCGAAAGTCTCTCGGCATACTTCAGCTGATCCGACGGCTCAGATTCAACCAAAAAATCCGGATCGATCCTCAATTCCTTTGCTAAAGTTGACTCTTTCACACCCTTGTTTCTCAAGAACCCCAGAAAGTTCAAAGACCTGTTAGATGGCGCGTGTGGCGCGTTTATAGTAGCGACTGGAGGTAAGCTTATATCTTTATGTGGTACAAAATTACCAGAAAGAGTAGGGAAGCAAGAGATCTGAATCGCGTTTTTCTTCAGCTCGAGGATGTTTCGGTCCGATTCGTATCCGATTCCCGAGCACGAGACGTAAAAATGGTCGGCCCCAAGGGCACGGTTCCAGTGGGGAGATTGTATACG
Source organism: Hippophae rhamnoides (assembly GCA_033030585.1). NCBI lineage: Eukaryota > Viridiplantae > Streptophyta > Magnoliopsida > Rosales > Elaeagnaceae > Hippophae > Hippophae rhamnoides. The sequence goes on along the minus strand of CM065429.1, from coordinate 71,029,184 downwards.
GAGGTTTCTAACGAGACGCGCGATGGAGCGAGTGGAGTAGTTAGAGGGAAAGGGGATAAAGAAGAGGTGAGCTTCTTCTGGATTTTGGGTCACATAAGGACTGTTTTGAAGAGCGGTGTAGAAGAAGGATTCGGAGGGAGAATTGAAAGTGAAGGGCTCGTTTGGTTTGTGTATATAGATTTTGAAATTTCTGATCATTTTTTGGTAATTTGGGAGGAAGGTAGTGGATGAGAGATATAGTGATGGTGGGTTAGTAAGGGCTTCGGAGTGAATGGTGAAGGAAGATATGAGAGTGAGAGAGAGAGAGAGAAGGAGAGAGAAGGAGGTTTTCGACATTTTCAGGAGCTCGAACAAAGCTTAGCTTCAAGGCCGAGTGGAGTCAAAACTAGAAAGTAGAAGATTATTTTTATCAAAACGCAACACTGATAGCCTAAAACGACAGGACATGAAAATTGATTTCAATCTTCCTTTTAATTCTTCTCCATTTTCCACCTTACACCTTAGCTATTAGGGAAAGTAATCATAATAATTTACTAATAAATTAATCTCTTATTTTTATTTGTTTTATTATTATTATTATTATTATTTTAGTTAAAGGTTTTAGATGAAACGAATTTGTTACGGCAACAAGACATAATCTAAAATGAAAATCTTATTTGCCTAAGTAAGTAAATCAGATGCTTAAATAACTATGGTTTAAACTCTTAATTTTTTTTATAATTATATCAAAAATAGATAAATATTTTATTAACCACTAAACTCTAACCTCACGTTTGGTTGGAGGGAATGGAATGGAATGTAATCAGAATCGATTCATTCCATTTTGTGTGTTTGATTGGACGGAATGGAGGGCTGAATGGAATCTGATTATTAAAAGAAAAGGAATCACAATTACTTCTCTCACCTTTGGTAATCATTATTCCATTCCTATCTAAACATTTTTTTCCAATTTTACCCTCACCTAAAATATAACCTTAAATTCAATTCCTAAATTCTCAAACCCAAAATTCCAAAACCCTAAACCCAAAATTTCAAAACCCTAAATCCAAATCCTAAAATCCTAAAATCCTAAAACCTTAAACCCTAAACCTCAAATCCCTAAATCTTAAACCTTAAAACATAAATCCCAAAACCCTAAACACATAAATCCCAAATCCCTAAACCCTAAACCCTAAATCCCAAATTCTAAATCCTAAACCCCAAATCCTCAAATCCCTAACCCCCAAATCTCAAAATCATAAACCCCAAATTCCAAATTCCAAATCATAAAACTCTAAATCTTAAACCCCAAATCCCCAAATCCCTAAACCCCAAATCCCTAAACCATAAACCCCAAATCCCAAATCCCTAAACCCTAAAACTTAAAACATAAATCCCAAAACCCAAAACCCTAAAACATAAATCCCAAAACCATAAACCCTAAACCCTAAATTCCAAATCCTAAAACCCTAAACCTCAAATCTCTAAACCCTAAACGTTAAACCCTAAAACCCTAAACCCCAAATCTCCAAATCTATAAACCCTAAACCCTAAACCTTAAAACATAAATCCCAAAACCCTAAAACATAAATCCCAAAACCCTAAAACATAAATCCCAAAACTCTAAACCCCAAATTCCAAATCCTAAAACCATAAACCCTAAACCCTAAATCCAAAATTCTAAAACCCTAAACTATTTTTAGAAAAATAATAATTTTAACCCTAAACCTTAACCTATAAATATAACTCCAAATCCTAAATCCCTAAACCCTAAATCACACATCCCAAACCTCAAAACCCTAAACCCTATTTAGAAAAATAATAATTTTAATAATATATTTCTTTTTAATTAAGTAATACTTATTTAGAAAAATAATGATTTCAATAATGTATTTTTTCTGACGAAAAAATAGTAATTAAATGACATTATTTGAACTTTACAGCATGTAGGGGTATTAAGGTCATTTATAGCTTTTTTCATTCTATTCCAGTGGTAAACCAAACACTATAATCCTGATTCTGAGCCTGATTCCAGTGGTCAAACCAAACAAAATTGTTTCCTTTCCATTCCATTCTAATTCCGATTCCGATTCCGATTCCGATTCCGATTCCGATTCCGATTCCGATTCCGATTTCATTCCACGAACCAAACGCCACCTAATGGTCGGGCGTTGCTTTTCTTTACTTTTAAGGCATATTTGTTATACTATAATTTAAATATTATATTATATTTAATCTATAACAAGTTATATATATATATATAATATTTGTATAAAATTAAATATAAATATTTAATAAAATTATTATAAAAATTATTTAATTTATTTTTATTATATTTTAAAATTAAAAAAATATTATTTTTAATTTGAATTAAAAGAAAAAAAATCAAAACTTATAATTTTATTATTAAAAATTTAGATAAATTAAATTATGTGTTTATAATGATTTAGATCTGTACTTTTTGATTGTATTAAATTTTTAAATAATTATATTATTTTATATTATACTGATATAATTTTATAATTAAATATATGATTATATAAAATTATGGGAAATAAATCTTTAATAATGTATAATAATGTATAACAAGAATAACAAAACCAAAATGGAATAGTTTTATACAAATAAAATTGGGCTAATTTTAATCTATTTGACATTACTTTATATATAACCCATATTCTTATTAGTTGTAAACGAAGATAAACAATACTAATTAAATTAATGAAAATAAGACATGTAAGTCACCTCATGAATGATTTAAATTTTTTCTATAAAACACCGTGCCATCCAAATCAAAGGCTTAAAAACATAACAAATTATTATTATTTTTTAAATAATTATCTTTTAAATTAAATTCAAGATTTTAATAAACTATAAATTCAATCATTTGGTTCATAGGATTAAAGATGTAAAGTGAACTATTTTATCTTATTTTATGTTTCATTTAATGTCTTTAATAGGCTCACAATATATGTCTCATTTTATTTAAATATCATCATATTTCATTACTTCTTATTTATATTATAGTTATTATGAAGAGTATAGAGAGATAAGAAGAAATAATGATTTAATGTTATATTGGTGTGTTTTAGAATATACATAGAAAACCCTATTTATAGGGTTGTAACAAGTGTAGTACAAGTGAAATAGTGAAAGTGTAGTACAAGTGAAATAATACAAGTGAATTATAATATCAAATATAACTTAACATCCCCCTCAAACTCAAGGAGGAAGAGAAACAATCAACTTGAGTTTAGAAACTAATTCTTGAAATCTGCCTGGTAGATGAGATTTGGTGAAGATGTCAACTGTTTGATCTGTGGAGGATATTGATTTGAGACAAACAATGTCTTGAAGAACATGTTGACGAACAAAATGACAATCAATCTCGATATGTTTTGTTCTTTCATGAAATACATTATTGTCAGCAATCTGAATAGCATTTTGATTGTCACAATATAGGATGATTGCAATTGATTGGAGAACACTCATATCAACAAGTAACTAATGAAGCCAAAGAAGTTCTTGAGTGGTGTCAGCAAGAGCACGATATTCAACTTCAGTACTGGATCGAGAAGTGATGGATTGTTTCTTGCTTCGCCAAGATATGAGAGAGTTTCCAAGAAAGAAACAATATCCAGTGGTAGAGTGACGATCAGTTGGGTCACCTGCCCAATCAGCATCAGAGTAGGCAGAAAGAAGAAGATTAGACTTGTAGGAGAAATGGAGACCGTGAAACATGGTGCCTTTGATGTAGCAAAGAATGCGAAGAACCGCAGTATAATGGGTAGACCGTGGAGCAAACATGAATTGACTAACCAGATGAACAGTATTGGCAATGTTAGGACGAGTGACTATGAGATAAACAAGACTGCCTACTAGTTGTCTGTATAATGTGGCATCTGAGAGAATTGTACCATCTAATGGAGTAAGTTTGACATTGGTTTCTAGAGGTGTTGATGCAGTTTTGCAATCAGTAAGGCCAACCCGATTAAGAATATCGGAAGAGTACTTTTCTTGAGAGAGATAATATCCTTGAGAATCAGATAAGATTTCTAGGCCCAAGAAGTAGTGGAGACGACCAAGGTCTTTCATTTCAAATTGATAGCTCAGAAACTGCTTGAGATCAATAATTCCATTAGAGTCTTTCCCTATTATGATCATATCATCTATATAAAGGAGTAGAAGTGTTACACCAGTGGGAGTCTTCTGAATAAAGAGGCCGGAGTCATAAGAACTGAAAGTGAAGCCAAAGTCAGTAAGTGTAGAGCTGAATTTGGAAAACCAAGCCCGATGAGCTTGTTTGAGGCCATAGAGAGCATGACGAAGTCTGCATACTTGATGAGGTGAATAAGTGTATCCATGAGGAGGTTTCATATAAACTTCCTCGGTTATGTCTCCATTGAGAAAATCATTTTTGACATCCATTTGAAACATGTTCCAATTTCGAGCAGTAGCAACAGCAATGATACTTCGAAAAAAGGTTAGGCGAGTTACAGGTGCAAAAGTTTCTTCATAGTCGATTCTATATTCCTGTGTAAAACCCTTTGCAACCAGACGAGCTTTATATCGTTCCACAGACCCATCTGAATGAGTTTTGATTTTGAAAATCCACTTATAACCAATCAGAGATTTATTAGATGGAAAATCAACAAGATCCTATGTATGTGCTTTTGTTAATGCTTGTAATTCATCTATCATAGCTTGCTTCCAATGAGGGTTAGAACTAGCTTCTCTATAGTTTTGGGGTTCATGATGAGACAAAATAGTAGAGAAACATTGGTAATCACGAAGATGAAAAGGAAGACTACTTACACGAGTATAACAACGAAGTGATGACTCTGGACAATCAGGTAGTTGGTCTTCAAAAGATGTTGTTATGGTAGGATCAGCAGAAGGAGCATACACATTAGAAGAAGCCGTAGTAGATGATGGTTAGGGTAATGGAGCAATGTCAGGAGGAAATAAATCAATAGTTGGGTCATTAAAAAATGAGAGTGAGGTAGGAGATGAGACATGAAATGAGGAAATAGAGGAAAATATTTTATGTTCCCAAAAGATGACATGACGAGAGAAGCGCAATCGTTTAGATATAGGATCCCAATAACGATAGCCTTTGTGTTCTATTCCATACCCTAAGAAACAACAAAGACGAGCACGGGGTTCTAATTTATTGCGTTCATGAGGGTGAAGAAGAACAAAACAGGCACAACCAAACACTTTGAGTAGTTCATAAGATAGAGAAGTACTATAGAGATGCTCATAAGGGGATTGATTGTGAATAATAGGCATGTGAACACGGTTTATGGTATAAATAGCCGTAAGAGCTACTTCACCCCAAAAGTGTTCAGGACAAGAACTAGAAATGAGGAGAGTGCGAACAATATTAAGAATATGTCTGTGTTTTCGCTCAGTTCTTCTATTTTGTTGAGATGTGCCAGGACAAGAATATTGAGAAAGAGTCCCATGTTGTCGAAGAAAATTTAAAAATTTAAAAATTTGTTTCTTTATTTCCATAGCATTATCACCTCTAAGTACTTTGATATTTTGAGAAAATTGGATTTTAACCATTTGGGCAAAATCATAATAAATTTTGGGTAATTCAGATCTATATTTCATGAGAAAAATCCATGTGAATCTTGAATAATCATCAATAAAAATGACAAAGTAAACACATCCCCCCATAGTTAGATGTGAGGTTGGACCCCAAACATCAGAATGAATTAAGTCAAAAGGGGAGAAAAAAGTAGAATCACTTTTATTAAAACATAAAGTAGGCTATTTTCCCAATTGATAAGGCAAACAATTTACATTATCAGAAATAGAAACAGATCCTAATTTACCAGAAGATGCTAAGGGACGAAGACGTCCCATAGACGTATGGCCTAGATGAGCATGCCATAGGTTGATTGGAGTAGTAGAAGCAGCAACGGAAGTATGAGGAGAATTGGGTAGATGAAGGTTGATAAGTTCAAATAATCGTCCAACCTTACGGCTTATCTCAAGGATCTGTCCTGTTTGTGGATCCTACACATGACAACCAAAAGAGGAAAAAGTAATAGTAAGACCAAGTTAACATAATTGGCCAACAGAGATAAGATTTATAGTAAGGTTGGGAATATGAAAGGTGTCAGAAAGTGATATAGAAGATGTGGAAACTTGTCCTACAGCATTAACATGCATATGTGAACCATTGGCAGTTTAAACTAAAAGTTTGGAGATGAAAGATTGTGTGGGAGAGAAAATATGAGTATCATGAGTCATATGGTTACAACAAGCAGAATCAAAATACCATAAAGATTTACCTGATGGGAGAGACAAGGTAGTAGGAGGAGGATTACTAGATTGTGAGAGAACATGTTTAAGAAGACCTTCTAGTTCTTGAGTAGAAAAGGTAAATTTGTCATGATTATCCTCAGAAACAGCAGCAATGATAGATGAGTTACTATTTGTACCTGAAACATGTTGAGAGGTATTCCGTGAGGAATGTTGAGAGGAATTCTGAAAGCAATATCTTTTAAAGTGTCCTAGACCCTTCTTGTGACAATATATACATACCCGAATATAACATGTAAGAAGCTCATGATTGGGGTTGTGACAGTAGGTGCAACCTTGATGTTTGAAGTCCTCTTTAGAACCTTCTTTAGGGCGATAAGAGGGGGTGGCAAGAACAGAATCTGTATGATGAACTTTGAAAACCCTTATCCAAGTTTCTTCAGAGCGAAGCTTGGTCACAACAGTATCTAATGATGGAAAAGGACTCCGATGGAGTAAGGAAGTTCGAACAGGTTCAAATTGATCATGAAGAGCCATGAGAAAAATAACAAGACGTTGGTGATTACAGTAAGTTGCAAAATCTCCGCATCAATCTTGTTCCTCCAAGTTGGTTCAGAGAGATCGAGTTAATTCCAAATAGTATGCATTTCAGAGAGAAATTGGTTAATGGTTTGATCAGCCCTTTGGCGTTTGGTATGAAGAGTTGTTAGAAGTTGATATCGATTGGCCAAATCTATTGTAGTGAAGCGAGTCTTAAGAAATTCCCAAACTTCTTTGGTAGTGTCAAAACACCCAAATTCACCATGGATAAATGGTAAGGTGGTGTTACAAAACCAGGTAATAATTTGATGATGTTTACTCTCCCAGTCTTCAAGGCAGTCATCAAATAAGGAGTTGTTTTCAGTGGTTTCTTGGATGGGTATAGAGATATCACCAGTTATGAAACACCATAGCTTGCGTCCTTTTAAGAAAATTTTCATTGCTTGTACCCAAGCTAGGTACTTAGTATCATCAAGGGTGGTAGAGATTGGTTTTGGGACATCATTTCGGTCCATTTTAACGAAATAATGGAGGAAATATAAAGAAAATATATAAAAACAGTATAAAAAAGATATCCTTAAAAATGAAAAGAGGAGTTGAAAACAAGCCTGGAACCGGGTTAAGGTGAGCCGGGTTGGAGTGAGCCAAGTTGAGGTGAACCGAGTTGGAATGAGCCGAGTTGAGGTGAGCCGGGTTGAGGTGAGCCGGGTTGAGAGTGAACCGAGTTAGGGTGAGTTGGGTTGAGAGTGAACCGAGTTAGGGTGAGCCGGGTTGGCTGTGATGAAGAGAGGCAAAATTTTGATAAAAATTTTAGAGGCATATAAAAGGCTCTGATAACATGTGAAGAGTGTAGAGAGATAAGAAGAAAGAATGATTTAATGTTGTATTGATGTGTTTTAGAATGTACATAAAGAATCCTATTTATAGGATTGTAACAAGTGTAGTACAAGTGAAATAATAAGTATAGTACAAGTGAAATAGTACAAGTGTAGTATAAGTGAAATAGTACAAGTATAGTACAAGTGAAATAGTGAAAATGTAGTACAAGTGAAATAGTGAAAGTGTAGTACAATTACAATATCAAATATAACTTAATAGTTATAATAGTCATAATTTTAAACATATGTCTTATCATTTTTTTTTCTGATTAAATGTATATTATAAATTATTATTTATCATATTTTTTATTATTTTTATATTTTTATTTGTCTCATTTAAGTCTATTATGAACAAATGAGATATTTCAATTAACTTTTTATTATCATCTTATCTAATTAAAAATAAGTAAGATAAGATGATATATGTTTTGAAAATTAATAAATTATCTCATAAATCTCACTAATATCTATCTCAATTTACACAAAAAATTATCAATCACATCTCTAAAATTTTGCCTTTCTTTACCAATACTTACAAAGTCATCAAAATATCACAGATATCCTCGTCGTTTAATGGAGTTGGAAGAATGTTAATTTGAAGGAAAAAAATTGTATTTTCAGTATCTTTAACCTACGATTCAGATTCAATGACATCATCAAATACACTTTCGCTTGATAGCTCACATAGTACCCTATCCACGACTATGACATAAAAATCACACCTCTTAGGCCAAGTCTATCACCCTTGCCACTACTGCTGCTCGAATCACTCCAACTAAAAGAAGAATGATACCTACTATATACACACTCCTCCCTAAAATCTCTAAGGCTAGCACAGATAAGGCCAAAGTTGAAGCTCAAGAGAAGGTGGAAGAAATTAGAGCAAAGAACCCAATTGGAAAAGATATGGTAATGGAAAGGAGGTATGAGAAAGATCAAACAGAGATGAAATTTTAAGTCAAATTTTTTTACGAAGTGTTTGAGAAGAAAGATATGGGTGTTTGAGAAATTTTGAGTCAAATTTTGAATTGGAATATTTTTTTAACATATTTTGTTAACCCAATAATGTTATTATTCTCCTGAATTCACCACTAAGCTCCATAAGAGAGTGAGGTAACTTTTTGTTCTCAAGTTCATATGAAGCCTCATGTATCAACCCTTCATTCCATTCCTCATTTTTTGCAAGTGAAAGAGCTAATTATTGTGTGAGGAACAAGAAGATGAGAGGTAAAATACATAGGAAGCAATAAAGAATTTGCACAACCAACTAGAGGACAATAACAATGGATACGTTTAATCAACACTCAGATTGCGGATATGAGTTTACAAGGATAAAGGAAAATCCCCTATGGATAATTTAATATAAAAACTAAAACACTTGAAAAAAGGTGAAGATTATATCCCTAAAAAATTAAAGAAAATTATTGCTTTCATCTCGACCACAAACTTTAAAGTTGATGAATAATTATATCTAGAATCATTCGTAAGCGATATATAGATAGTTGGATGAGATTAAATATGTTAAAAAAATATATAAAAAAGATAAAAATAAAATGAATCATTATAAATCAACTTTATTACATATTGTTTAAATCTTATACTTCTCACTTGTAATAGAATCTTTCTTTAATAATATAATTATCCTTCAGTTTCTTTCGGTTCTTAATTCTTGCTTCTTATATTCTTCTTTTGTACACTTTATCTTCCTAGTAGATCCTAAATGAGAGGTAAAATACAGAGGAAGCAATAAAGAATTTGGACATTAACAATGGATACATTTAATCAACACCCAGATTGTCGATATGGGTTTTGAAATTCAAGCTTATGGACTGCAAAAATGATTACTTGCCAAAGATATTACAAAGGAAAGTGAACTCAAATATTTGCTAGAAAAAAAAAATTCAACCTTTTATGTGAGATTTACATTCTAAAATTCTCTTATTTGTGCTCAAATAATTCCTATTCTGCAGGTGGCATAGGAGATGGTGAAATATCCACATAAATTTATTTTGATAGTGTTTGAGAAGAAAGATCAAGCTGAGAAAAAAGATGCGAATGTTTAAGAAACTTGAGTCAAATTTGAATATATTTTTTTAACAGATTTTGCTAATAGTTAACATTGATGATATGATGGATTAATAATTTAATATTTATGGTATTAAATATACTTTTATAAATATTAAAAATATCCTTAAAAAAATGCAAAACTTCAAGGATATTATTGATAATTACTCCTATTTATAACACTACACATATATTATAATTTGAGTATAAAGTGTACCTCTTGTGCTAATAAATATTAAAAGAAAACACAGACATCTTTTCTCTATACTTATATCATTATATTAACTCAATTTTTTTTAATTTAAAACAATTTATGTATTTCTATAAATGATACTATTATTTCACACCAGGCAAATAGATTTGGTACTTTGGGTAAAATATGCACTTCTTGAAGAATAAATAAAAAAAAATATGAAGAGTTGACATAAATTTTATGATTAGATTATTTGAATTATTTTGTCTTCTAATTTTAAAATAATATTTTATAATTTTAAAAAAATTGATAAAGGAAAAAATCAATTTTTTGAATTAATAGAAGTTAAAGTTTGTATATCCACGAAGATTTTGTATATATATATACAAGTAATATATATATATATATATATGGATATCAGCTGCACATTTTCTACTTTATTATTATAAGGCTTATTGGCATGTGATATATGTTGGTGGGTCTTGAATTGTTTTTTTTTTCTTTTTTAGCTGAAATTGATTTTCAATAGTCCACAGAGCACTTTTTAATAAGATGTTTGACCATTTTTATGCCAAATATTTTTAAAACTTTAAAAAGCATTATTTTCGCTTTTAAGAAAGAAAAAAATTCATTATTTTTGTGTTTACTGTTAAAAATTTTAATTCATTGAGAGAAATAATTCATTACAATTACATATTCAATTAAATTTTCATATTTTTTCAAAATAAAACTTTTTAAATATTCAAACATCCCATCAGTCAAGAATATATCATTCTTTTAGTGTTTAACTATAATTTTATACCAAGTAGAGTCCAAGATGCATTCTCAATAAACATTCATATTTCATCTACTTAAAAATGATCAAATAACATGCATTAATTTAATCATATATTAAGATTTTAATAAATTTATTATTATAATAAGTAAAATTTTCATTGAAATCAAACAAAAAGCCTACCATTTATTTAGATTTGGACAATGTGTACCATGTGAGTACATTTTTATCTTTAGAATTCATAAATTAGACTATGCTTTTAATATTACTTCTTAAGATTGGAGTTACAACCCAAAAATTTAATCAATCAATTGGAGTAATTCATCCCAATTCTATACACAAGAAGTTAATAATTATTTTTAAGATAAATAATTTTGAATGCATGTTTTCATTTTAATATAATTACTAAAGTGACACTCAAAAATATTTGGAAGAAGAAAAAAATACAAAAATTATGAATGAGTTTTAAAACCTTAATCGGAAAAGATTATTGGGCATGCATTATTTGGAAGAAGAAAAAATACAAAAAATTTGCGGCATGAAACTAAGTACTCTTAGTTTCAATTTTTTCATTGATCCAAGTATTAATTTGTAAGATTAATGAGAATATCTTCACGATTAATGTTATTAGTTTAATAACGGCTAGTTAGTAACGGTTAGTTTAGTAGACTAATTATTCTCAACAATTAACAACGGTAATCTTTCTTTTCTAGGCAAAAATCATAGTTTTATTCTTGAATAACTCGCCATGTATGGAATGCGACATGGCTTATCAAAAATTACAATCCAGTATAATGAGAATATATATACCATCATATGTTATTGATTTTGGTATCATAAAGATAAAGGCTATGGATTCGGTCATCATTTCCAGTGAAGATGTTCCAGATTTCAGGAAAGCAACTAATAAAAATGTTGAGGCTGCAGATCATTATAATCTCAAAAGAACCAATAACTCCTCAAACACGTTTCTTGCTTCTTCCATAGATGCTCATGATTTTTCCTCTCTAGATGTAAACTAATTATTATTATTTCTTGTTGCTGCTGCTGTTGGTGGTAGCGTTAAGTGTAAAGTTCAACTTTTTTTTTTTTTAATAGAAGGTAAACTATTTCATATTGAATACTTGCATCTTCCATTTTTTTTTTGAGTAATTGGATTTGGTGCGGTTAATTTAATAATCTAGAATAAAATTTATGATTTTTGAATTTTAAATGGTATATTAAAATGATATTAGATAATGTTTTATATAAAAAGAAATTAGTAGATTAATAAAATTAAATTTACTTATCTTAAATTAATAGTTTAATGTTAGAAAGAGAAATAAATAAAGATAAGAAGTTACGTATGTTTTTTTACGAGAGTTCATGATTAATACAAGTGTTATTTACGATTAAGGATAAAATAAATAAAAATATTAACTTATCAATAATATTTTTATTCTTTTTATTTATGAAACATATTATTTTTATCATTTTTGTTTATTAAATATGATATTTTTATTTTTTTATTGTTACATATAATATGAAGTATTTTTTATTTATAAATATGAATTATTGACTTGAATGTTCATATTCTAGCAAAAACATGACAGTTATTCATTTTTACATTTTATACTTAATTATACATTGTATAACTTTTTAAGATGAACGATTTAAATTTATAAAAAATATGAGAAAAGAAATTTATTCATTATATCCCGGCGTTCAAATATAAGAGTGTAAATAATTATGTAATAAATTGAGATCACCAATCCTATCTTTTATTTATTATTGTATATATATTTTAGGAAACTGACTAATTAATTTTGAGATTGTTATAAAACTTAAAATTGATTAATTTAAAAAAGTTAATTAAATTGACAAATATACCCCTTTTGATCCATAATAAAATTTCAGGTATGGAGAGCAGCTCTGACAGAATTAGTAGCAACAGCTTGCCTCATGTTCACTCTCACATCTTCAATAATCTCATGCCTAGATTCAAAGGACAACAATCCCAGACTTATAGTTCCATTTGCAGTCTTCATAATACTATTCCTTTTCCTCCTAGCTAGTAACAATTTCCTTATCTGGTGGTCATATGAGCCCAGTTCTTACCTACATAGCTACCCTTGGATGACTCATAACTCCTTCTCGGGATTTCATATATCTTATAGTCCAATGTGTTGGTTCAATCATGGGATTTGTAGTAATCAAAAGTGTTATGGACCCAAATTTAGCGCAAAAGTACTTTTTAGGTGGATGTAGCATCACTGGCAATGGAAGTGTTTCTAGGCTAAGTACTATTACAGCTTTGTTATTAGAATTTTCATGCACATTTGTGGTTCTTTTTATTGGGGTTACAATTGCATTTGACAAAAAAAGAAGTAAAGAACTTGGGGTTAGTTATGGTTTGTGTTGTGATAGCAATGTCTATGGGACTTTCAGTTTTTGTGTCTATTACTGTAACTGGAAAGGCTGGATATGGTGGTTTTGGGCTTAATCCAGCAAAGTGTTTGGGCCCAGCATTATTGTTAGGAAGTCCATTGTGGGATGGCCATTGGGTAGGTCCATTTTTGGCTTGTCATGTGTATTATGTTTTTACAGTCAACTTGCCCAAGCTGGAAGACTTGGATTCATTAGATGGTGACTGAGGCTGATCATTGATGTTTTGAAGTTGGTTGGGGCTTGTTTTAGGGGTACTATAGTCAGTTATCTTACGTTGAAATTAATAAAAAATAAAAGAATATTTGAGGTGTAAGCTTCTAATAGGTCGAGGCTTAATTTCCAATCCTTTATTTTTAGAAAACATATATTAATAAAAAATATTTGAAGATGTTACTCAAGGAAATATTAAGACAAAAATAAAAAAATAATAGTGGCAAGAGGAAAAAATAAAACAAAACGTAAGTTATTAGTAATTACTGTTAAAGTACATGAAAAACCAAATATTTGCTACTATTCGAGGGATAAATCATTTATGAAATATGACATTTTAAAACATCTAAAGATTTTAATTAATCGTACTTTCATTTTATAAAAATTAAAAGAATAGTAAATTCAACCAGATTCTCTTTACAACATATACAAATTTCAAATTGAGATTCAATTCCTGAGTTATATAATAATATTTTTTAAAAAAAATAAACAAGACAATTATGATTTATTTTAATTGGATAATCATTTTTCATAAAATTATTTTCTACTATAAAATTAACATATATATTAAGAAAACATAATAGTTTGAGGATAATAATTTTTTTGTCGTTAAATTAAATAAATATATTTTTAATTTTTTATTAAATAATGATTTTTTCTCATTTTTTTCTCTAATTAAAATAAATTTTTCATAAATATTCATTTTTATAATTAATAATTTAGAGTTAAATTTTTGTTTCGTACCGTCTTGATTAGAATAATTTTTTTTAAAAAAATTATCAACTTCTTTTATTGAAATTTTAAGAAATTTTATTAATTCATCAATGATTTTTCATTAAATAACTAGACTTTGTTATTAATAATTCATACTTAAAATTTTAAGTTTAATCCTCATCTTAATCGAATTATTTTTATTATGATTTGTTATAGATATTAAAAAAAATTGTATATATGTTAAACCAAATAATTACAACTAAGAAAGTTGTGAATAACATCAAAAATATCATAATATTTCAAAAAATTTAAAAATACATATCAAACATAACAAAAATAAATTGTAATATTTCATAAATAAAAATAGAAGAAACAATAATAATGAACCAAGAAGTAATAAGAAATCAAAGAATAATAAAATTAAAAATAGAAGACATTTCATGATGTTTCACAGTAAATGATAACTAGTAAAAATAAATTTAAAAAAATTTTAAAGGTAAAATTAAATCTTACAAAAAGAGATGAATTTAAAGATTCATCATTTTCATCTTTAAGGAAATTATTCTCAAGAAAAAGACATAGTTTATTATAGAATAAATAATAAAAAATTGAGTATTAATATTACAGATACAAAAAAAATATATATATACCATTAATTGGCAAAAACAATTTAATAAATAAATTATTTGAAATTTCCCAAAAAAGATACATAAAAAATTGGATACATCCATTTAGAAGGAATCCAAATATTAATACAAGTTCATTTCATAGAGAGAATATATACACCCATAAAAATAATATTGATAGATAATAAAATAATAAACATAAAATATATTTTACTAGGAATAATCCATAATTATTACAAGCTCATTTTAGAGGGAGAATAGAAACACCCATAAATGGGTGTATCCATAATAATTTGGAATACAAAAAACTAAAATTTACACCATATCTTAAATTTGTTATTTACATTCATGATAATGTCAAATTTAGCTTATAAATTTGAAAAATGATATTTAATAAAATAAGAAAATTATCCATTTTTAATATACTATATATGACAAAATGAATATGTAGAAATAAATAAAACCTTTCAAGAATTTGGATAAATAATAAAACCATAAATACTAGAAGAATGATACTTAGATATTAAGGAAAAACTTTTGATACCAAAAAAGAAGTAATATGGTTAAAAACAATAATATATCAATAATTACTTTTATAAAATCATTAAGAAGAAACTTCTAACAAAGTAGAAGTTAAAAAATTAAAAAATGAAGTTCTAGTAATAAAATCATTAGTTTATGATGTCATATTAGGAAAACAATAATGTTTAAAGACAAATTAAAAAATATATGGTTAGAAATAGATGTAAGCTTAATAAGAGTAGCAAAAAATCAAGCAATATTAAAAAAGACGTTGAGACTTCTAACAAAAGAAATGAACTTAGTCCAAGAATCAAACACGATAAAAGAATTATCAAAAGAAATAAATGAATATGGTTATAATAAATTAAAACAAGATATACATATGAAATTTATAGAAATAAGAAAAGAGTTATATAACATATATAAAAACAATGATATTAAACGTCATAAATATGATCCCTTAGAAAAATTAAAAGCAGAATCATCTAAAAGATAAGATGTTGTGGTACTTAGAAATGAGAGAAGAAAAACTAAAAAAAAATCTAACGAAAAGATATAATTTCAATTTAATGGAATATAGAAAATAATTAGAAGAACAATTCATAAATCCCAAAAATAGGGATATGAAAAAACTAATTAGTTTATTAACACTAACTAATGAAGAATTAGAAGAACATTATAATGAAAGAATTTATATAAACAAAGAGGAGGATAATATGATAATAATTAACAAGAATGATTTTGAACTAGAAATCATGACCCCAAAAGATTGTATAAAACCAATTTCATTATCGATTCATTAATAATAAGAAACATCTGACCCACATAAAGAACAAAGAAATAGACACAGGTCAGGAGAGTTTGACACTTCTGATAGAAGAAAACAATCATTCAAAATAGAAGAAGGGTTACATTGGAGAACTAGAGGAAGTATCTCACCAGAATTCAAGTTCTTTGAAAATTATAGATCAGATCTCTTAAATCTAGATTATATAAGAGATACGAAAACAACCTTAGATGAATGAGATAGTGGTATAAGTATACTTATACAAATCCCTCAAACTACACAAAAACCCTTCAATCTTTAGGGTATTAGTAGCTCAAAAAATGACAAAAAATATTAAAGTTTGATTTTTAAATTTAACATACCAACAATATTTATTAATGCAAGGGAATATTTCCACAGGAAAATAATATATAGATATATTAGCAAATGAAATATACAAAGAAATTATTGAAGAAGATAAAAGAAGAAGTATCATTGAATTTAGTAAAAATTAAATAAACTAAATTGCATTTAACAAATATAGAAATTTATAATATGTGTTACATCTATTCTTTTATTTGTGAATATGAAATGTATCACCATAAATTACCATGCTCTATGCAAACAACTTATAAGGAAATATTTTTTTCCAAAAATTACCTGAAACATTGCATAAGATCTTAAAAGAATATTGTAATTAGAAAAATAGAACAACTATACCTGATACCTTATGAGGAAAATTAAGAAGCCTTAAAAGCTAGATAACCATTAAATGCTAAAAAAACAAAAGAATATAAATAAATAAGAGAAAATTATAAAATCTATTGTGATATAAGAGCCAATTAAGGATTTTGAATGTTGAAATATTTACTTATATCAAATTATAATACTGATAAATAAGAAGATAATATGGTATTAGAGCCATAGAAATATTAAGATAATATGGATGGAAAAGTTAACACCATTAGATTTAGAAATATCAATGATATTAAACATAAAATCTAGGGACATTATAATATTTTTTATAAATCTGAAATGTGTAAGTGAATATATGTTAAATCTCAAGAGTGTTATAGATAAATATCCATAAAAGTTGTGATGATTTGAACCTTGTGATGAAAGTTGTGTATAATTTTCTCCGAGTTGAGTTATGTATAATATTCCAAGTACAATAAAATGACTACACTATTTATTATTCCCAATTATTTCATTTTCATGTAATAATCATTTTAATTATTGTTATTTTCATACATACTAATATACATACCTAACAAAAATATATTAAAAATACAAAATAGTTCAAACTATTCATACTTTAAGGGATAATATCTCAAATGCTCCTAAGGTTTAGCATATCTTTGCTTATATCCTCAAGATTTATAAAATATCTAGAATACCCTTGGATTTGTGGTTAATATCATTGATGTCCTTAATCCTTAATGATGTTAATTTTTCATTCATTACTATTCATAGTATTATTACTTGGCTCTGATACCAATTTTGTGGATCAAAATAAAAATTTTAAATTTTTAATCAGAGGTTAATATTGACCTAATTGATAGTATTTGTCTATTTGATGAAGAAATATTTTTTCTAAAGAGCTTATTATTTGTTGGTATAAATCTAATTTTCTTCTATATTCTTTACAATTGCAGTGTGCAGTGTGTTCTACTATTCATAGTACTATTCCTTGGTTTTGATACTAATTTTTGTGGATCAAAATAAAAGATTTTAATTTTTAATCGGGGTTAATATTGACCTAGTTGATAGTCTTTGTCTATTTGATGAAGAAATATTTTTTCTAAAAAGCTTATTATTTATTGGTATAAATTTAATTTTCTTCTATATTCTTTACAATTGTAGTGTGTATAATGTTCTTCATTATGTTGATTACTTATTTTTAATTCTGAATATATTAATTCTTTTAAAATTTAAAATTATTCTTTTATTTGTTAAATCTAATAATTTTAATTTATGTACTAATGATTCAATATTCATAGGATATTATCCTGAGAAGTCATATATGTTAAATGCATATTATTTTGTACTATTCATAGTGTACAAACATAATTTTCTTGTCTACATACAATGTATTTAAAATCTTCAAAAAAGTAGTATCCAAACATTAAGTTGTTAAATTTCTCTTCTCATATTCTTACATATTTTTGATTAAAATAGTCTCTTAATATCCTTGAAACAAGAAGGTTTATGATGCTTGTGATAACTTTAATATAATTTGTCGAGATGTCTAACAAAGTATTAAATTTGTCAAAATTTTCAAGACAAGTTTCATAATCCTTATCTTTAAAATATTCGTTTAAATGATAGAGATAGCCCTTATCAAATTTTTCTAATAGAATTAGATTTTTATCTTTAATTTTATTTGGAATTAGTTGTTTATTTTTAAGAACTGTTTCCATTTTTTTGTCTATCAGTATTATGACTTGACATAAGAAAATATTTAAACATTCAAAATTCTTCATTGGCTTAAAGTTAATTATTACACCTAAATTTAATGGGTCAATCATGGTTTTCCCTTCTTTTCGTTTCCTTTTGTTACACTTGTTATGCCTCATCTTTTCTCAAATCTCAACGCCCTCATAGAAATAGTGAGCTTTTTACATTTGTACATAAATGATGTCCAATATTTGACTTACTAGGAAAGAGTAATAGAACTTTATTTTATTCATAGGACAATAATTATTACAACTTAAGGCCAAATAAGAACCTTGAAGGGATTCTTAGCCGCTCATACTTGTTGGGTATAACATTACTAGTTGATAGAAGAGATTTCTATGCTAGAGTTTTTATTTTTCAGAGCAGACAACTCTGGATTTCTATGTGTTCGTGTGTTTTGAAATAAGCATAAGGGTTTTTTTATAGCACAAGGAATCCCTATTTATAAAACTAGAATTATTATTTTACTCTTGCTTTAATAATTCATCTACTTTTATCTTTAAATGATAGCCACTTCTGTTTTCCTTGACACATACTGTCGATTAAGATGTGAGGTCTACATCTTTATTTTCTTTATCATCTTCTACCGACAGTTCCTTTTTTATTCTTCTTTGTCATTTTCTACCAATGATCCTTTTAATGACGTTGATGATGAGGCATCTTCGTTTTCTCAATCTTTGATGTAGTGGATACATATGTGATCTTTGGTAGATTTTTTGGCATAGAAGCATAATACCTTTATTATTTCTTGACCAATTTCCAAGTTATTGTTGTTAAAATTGGCTTCATATTTGAAAAACAATTCACCATCTTCTTCTGACAAACCATGTTGTTGTGAGAAATGATGATAACTTTAATAGTTGAATAATTTACTTTGATCTCAGTAGAATTGTCAATCTTCTTGAGTTCATAGTAAATTTGACCTAACATTTATTCTCTTAGTATACAGAGTTTTTATGTATTGAATTCCTTTTCTAAAAGTACCCTTGGTTTGGGAACTTCTATGTTTATGTTGGAAATCACAATCTTGAAGTGGTAGGGACTGATACATCCTTCCTCATTTCAATCCATTAATGAACTGAAAAATCTAAGATAAACAAGTTTATCACCTACTTTAATTTTCCTTCTGAAGTTCATGATTGCTCTTTTACAAATTTTTGGAAAATAATTCAATTAACTTAATTTAATCCCTCGATATATATTTTCTATTAATCCTACATGAAAATCTTTATAAATAAATATTAGATCAGCTCCTTCTAAGATATTGAATTTACTTCCTGTAGGAAATTCCTTGTTTGTGGTATAAAACTTCATATCTTCAATATGTTCCTAGGTATATTTTCTAGCCAAGTTATATAGACTCAACCATTGTGGCTTGTTGAGGTTTCTATATTGGCCTTTCTCATCTTCAATGATTGGAACATTTTTGGGGGATGCCTCCCTGAACAACACTGAATGTTTTACTATTTTTGGTGTTTCTAGAATAGATGCTTCTTCTCTAAATAGCACCTTAGGCCTTGCTATTTTTCCTAGGTTTTTCAATTTTCTTGGAGCTGTTGGTTGTTGTTGTAATGCTACAAAATAATTTCTTGCTATTTCTTTTAGGGTTACTAGTTTTGGTGTTTTGTAGTTGGCATAACTATCTTCTGCTTCTATTTTTTTGGTGAAGGCTCTATGAGTTACTCCACTATTTTCTAGAATATATTTACTAGCTTCTTCCCAGTTATTATAGATTCCTGGGTTTGGTCCGTTATAAACCACATAAACTTTTTTCTATTCTTTTTTCTTTCTGCCTCATCTACCCAATTGAGCTTTTTGGTTTCAGAAATTGTTCTTTCTTATGAATTGTTAGGTTCTTCCTTTTCATTTTGAATTCTTTCTTTAGAAGTTTCACCTTCTTTAGATTGAATTTTTAATGAAGATTCTTTTTTTGAGATTCTAGACTCTAGAGGTTGTTTTGAACAATTAAGTTCTTTATGTTTCTTTCCTATCACCATAAGAGATTTCTTGAGATATAGCAACTCGAGTTGTTCCTGTAGGATTTTTATCTCCTTTTCCTTTATCTTGATTTTGATATTAAGATGTTTCATTCCTAAAAGCATAAAAATAGTTACATGTGCTAATTCTCTAGTAAAAGCATCTTCTAAGCTATTCTTGTGTCTTGGAAGATGTTCAACATCAAAATTGTAATGTTGAACCATTGTTTATATTTGACTAATTTAATGGCTTCTTTATAATGAATAACTAAAATTATTGTTATATGTTCTTACAATAAATCTGGAGCTTATAACATATATTGTAAATTTATTTATGGCTTTTTTAATAGCTAAATATTCTTTCTCATTACTATGATAATTTAATTCTAGACATTGGAAAGATCCTGATGTATATTCATCTTTGTCATCTACTCTTGCTTTTAGAATTACTCCTCAATATTCTTGTGAAATATTCGTTTCAATTATCATCTTATCATCTGGTCCTGGATGATATAAAGTTGATAAATTTTTTACCTTTGCTTTTACTTTATCCATATATAGAGTATCTTCTTCAATCCATTTCCAAATATGATTATTTTTAAAATTTTCTTGTAATGGTTTTCGCATTTCTACAAGTTTCTTGATGTATGCTTGTGCATATGTTAAATATCCTAAAAATATTTGTAATTGGTTTTTGTCTTTTAATTCACTAGGGAAACCTTGAATATTATTTAGTATATGAGATCGTAGATTATGTTTTTCATCTTCAATTTTCAACCCTAAATATTTAATTTTTTATTGCGCAAGTATTACTTTCTTTTTAGAGAGTACAATGCCTTCATTTACACATTCTTGTAAAATATTGCTAATATCCAAATAGTGTTTATTTAATTTATTATTGAAAATCAAACTATCATCTATATAAACACAACATATATCTTGTAATTTCTTGAAGATGTTATCCATGTATCTTTGAAAGATACATGGAGTTTGTTTTAATCCAAATGGTATAATTGTCCATTAGAATTGTCCTTGACGACAACTAAATGCTGTTAGTTTTTAAGATTCTTCATCTAGTCTTATTTGCTAAAATCCAATTTTGCAATCAAAACTTGAGAAGTATTTATTTCCTTTTATTAATGATAATAATTATTCTTTCTTTGGAATGAAGTATCCATAGTCAATGATTTATTTATTTAGTGTTTTAAAGTTTATTACCATTCTCTTTTTCCCTATTCTTTTCTCAAGTTTTTTTTCAACTAAGAATGTTGGACTAGACTGAGGTAAATTACTTAGTATTATGACTTTTAATTCCAAAATTTCCTGAATTTATTTTCCAAATTCAATCATGACTTCTGAAGTTTAAATCATTGGTTTTACTCTTATAACCTTGTTAGGATCTCTTAATTTTATGTTGACTATTATCTTAGATTTATTTATTTTTAGGTCCAGATAATTTTCTAAACTTATTATTTTTAATAGTTTTCTAATGTTTATTAGGGCTTTGTTTTCCTGTATTTCATTGAGAAAAGAGTTTTGGTTCTATTCTATATCTAATGAAATATTTTTTAAATAAGGTTTTTCTGGTCATCTATCTCACAGTGTTTTCACTTTTTATGTTATTGCATAAAAGTGGGGTTTGAGACAGCTAAATCTTTTCTTATTTTTGAGACATAGATGATATCACCTTATAAGGTTGTGAGATTTATTTTGTCAAAATATTGTGTAAAAGTTTGATATAGGTTTAGGAAATTATTTCCTATTAATAAATCAACTCATGTTTGTTGTTAATATATGGTAGAATGTGAAAATTTTCTTCTCCTATCATTATATCTGTATCTTTTAATATATTATTAAGATTTATTGTAGTATTATTGGCAATTCTTACAATTAAATCTTTTGACGCTTGTTTCCAATTCTTACATATTTACTGGCTACACCCATACTAGCTCCTATATATATATATATATATATATATATATATATATGCATGTAAATGATAAGTGGCATAACCTTTAAATTTTAGTCCTACTTTAATATAAGTATTATTTGAATTTATAATACTATACAAATCATTCATCTTCTATTGAAGAACATCTATAATTTTATTGTTCATATTCTGAGTCAGTTATTTCTTTCTCAATTTCTTCCAATAGATAGATACTATAAGTATCATCTATATCAGATTCATCAATTAGTTCTAATTCCATTTTGAATGTTTCTTCCAAGATTTTTGCTTTTCATGGAAATTCCTATTTAAAATCCTTTTTATGTTGAAGTATGCTTTGATATTCGTTGGTATAATTTCCTTCTTCATTACAGATCCAACATCTGCTTTTTTTTTTCTGAAGAGCAATAATTCATGTTTTCAGAAGGTTTATACTTCTTCTTTCTAAAATATCTTTTCTTATAGGGTTTTCTATTATATCTCTTTTTATATTTTTGGAAATCTTATTTTCTGAATTTATATTTTTTAAATCTTTTATATTTTTATATTTATATTTTTTTATAAGATTTTATATTACATCTATATTTTTCTAGTATTATAAAATATTTTATATCACAACAGATTTGATCATTTCCTTCTATTTTTTATATTTTTTTATTTCTTGACATTTAATAATGATCCAACCCTTAAGGCTTCTTATTCTTCCTTATAGAGTATCTGGTATAGTTTCTCTATTTATTTGTTCCCAACTTTTTGTTAAGGTATTATGTAGTGTTCCAAGTAATTTTTGAAAAGAAATTATTTTATAATTTGTTTGCATATAGGGTGGTAATTTAAGGTAATACATTTCATATTGACAAATAAAAGAATCTATGTAACACATGTTACAAATTTCCATATTTTTTAGATGCCATTTAGCTTCATTAATTTCATTTTCACTAGATTCACTGATAGTTCTTCCTTTATCCTATCCAATAAATTCCTTGTATATTTCATTTATTACTGTATCCAAGTATTCTTTTCATTGGTAGCATTTCCTTGCATTAACAAATGTTGTTGATCTGTTAAGTTTGAAAACCAAACTTTAATATTTCCTGTCATTTTATGTGCTATAAGTACCCTAAAATTGAATGGTTTGTTTGGGTAGTTTGAGAGGTTTGTATGAGCACACTCATACAACTAGCCCATTCATCTAAGGCTTTTTTCCCTATCTCTTATATAGTCTAAATCTAGAAGATTAGACTTATAATTATCACGAAGTTTGAATTCGGGTGGAATACTACCTCTAATTCCCCAATGCAAACTTTTCTCCATTTTAGGTGGTTATCTTCTTCTATTTGTGGGGTCAGGTTGTTCTGTCCTTTGCCTATTTGTTTCTCCTCTATGTGTGTCAGATTTTCATTCTTGGTAAGGAACTAGTAATAAAATTGATTTCATATGACATTTTGGTGTCATGTTTTCTGGTTCAAAATCAATTTCACTGATTATTGTTATATCATCATCTTCTTTGTTTGTACAAAGTTTTTTAATTATAATGTTATTCTATTTCTTCATTAGTTAGTGTCGATAAACTAACTAATTTTTCCATATCATTATTTTCAGGGTTCATGAATTTTCTTTCTAATTCTTTTGTATAGTCCATTAAATTAGAATTATATCTTTTTTCTCATATCTTTCTTTATTTTTTCTTTTTTCATTTTTAGAAATCAGGACATCTTATCTCCTAGGTCGTTCTTCTTTTAGTCCTTCTACGAGATCATATTTATGACTTATAATTTCATTATTTCTATATATGCTGTATATATATTTTCTTTGTTTTAAAAATTCTTTATGTATACCTTGTTGTAATTTGCTATAACCACATTCCTTTATTTTCTTTAATATTATTTTTGTACGTCTATTATTTCCTGTAGGTATTTTGTGTTTTATTCTTAGACTAAATCTATTTCCTCTGTTAACAGTTTCACAATTTCAAATAATGTTGCTTGATTTTTTACTAGGCCTATTAGGCTTCCATTTACTTCTAAATGCACATTTTTTATTTTATTTTTAAACATTATTTTTTTCCTAATATAACATCATAAACTAGTTAGGCTACGTTATTTTGACTTCATTTTCTAGTTTTTTAACTTTTTTTTGGTCTATAAAAGTAAAATTTGGCATACTATTATTTATAACAACATTACTTTTTCTTCTTGTTATCAAAGATTTTTCTTTGATATCTAATTGTCATTCTTTTGTTATTTCAAAGTCTGTTAGTATTTTTGGTTTAATTATTTGTCCAAGTTCCTTAAAAGTTTTGTCTATTTTTATAGATTTATTTTCTCCGTATATTAAACTATTGTGACTATTTGTTAAAAAATATGGTACTAGATAATGTATTGAAAATAAATGTTTTTCTTCTTTAATTAATTTTCCTCTTTTGAATTCATAAACTAGACTTAATAATTGATTTAGATTTTTATCATGTATATTAATAGCAAATCTATGATATGCTAAAAAATTTAACTTTTGGTATTCTAAGTTACCATAAATTATTCCTAAGAAGGCATATTTACTATTTATTATTTTGTTATCTAGTAATACTATTTTTATTAGTTTATATATTCCTTTTCTGAAATGAGCTTTTATTAATATTTAAATTCCTCCTAAATTGATATATCTAATTTTTTCTTTATTTTTATGGGTAATTTTGGATAACTTGTTTAATATAATTTATTTATTAATTAATGGTATATTATAGTTTCATTTTGCATCTGTAATTTTAATGCACTCATTTCTTTATTACTTATGCTATAATAAATTATGTTTTTCTTAGGAAATAATTTTCTTAGCAAAAATGATAGGTCTTTAAATTTATCTCATTATTTAAGATTTAATTTTGTTTTTTAAATTTCTTAAAATTTCTTTTTACTTATTACCATTTACTATGAAAAATATCTTGAGATGTCTTCTGTTTCTATGTCTATTATTTTTTTAGTTTATTTTTTCTTCTTTCATTTTAATAATATTACTATTCACTTTTGTTAGATTTAACTTCCATTATATTTCAAGGGTATTTTTGAATTTTTGAAACGTTAGAGGTATTTTTAAAGATATCTCAAAATTAAAAGATATTTTTGATATTAATCCTATTTTAGGAGTAAATATAAGTGTATAGAAAAGATATCTAATATTGATTAACAAATTATTAATATAATGTTTATATAAATAGTATAAAATTTATATCTTTTGAGGTTAAGATAAGTTGCGAAAAGTGATGGCTTGACAATTTATATGAGAAACCGAATTCGAGTCAAGAACAATTTTCAGTTGTGAAAAGTCATGAGCCATCACATCTCAGCCAAGTCCCCTTTATTTTAATAATATTACTATTCATTTTTGTTAGATTTAACTTCCGTTATATTTAAAGTGTATTTTTGAATTTTTGAAACCTTAAGAGTATTTTTAAAGATATCTCAAAATTAAAAGATATTTTTGATATTAATCCTATTTTAGGAGTAAATATAAGTGTATAGAAAAGATATCTAATATTGATTAACAAATTATTAATATAATGTTTATATAAATAGTATAAAATTTATATCTTTTGAGGTTAACATTTCAAGTTGCAAGTTGTGAAAAGTGATGGCTTGACAATTTATATGAGAAACCGAATTCGAGTCAAGAACAATTTCCAGTTGTGAAAAGTCATGAACCATCACATCTCACCCCAGTCGCCCCCCACGTCTATGTTAATATATCACACAAGTCCAAGAAGACCTTCTTTTTTTTTTTTTACCTTCCTATTAAAGTGAGGTGTAGGCTTCTAATAGATCGAGAAGTAATTCCAATATTTTCCTTTTTATATTTTTAAAATAACATAGTAAATAGAAAACATATATTAATAAAAAATATTTCAAGATGTTACCTATGGAAATATTAAGACAAAAATAAAAATAGAAAAAAAAGTGAAAAGAAGAAAAAATAAAACAAAAAGTAAGTAATTGGTATTTAAAAACAAATAATTGCAACTATTATGTAGATAAAGTCATTTATATATGAATGTGATATTTTAAAAAAATTAAGTTTAATTTATCATTCTTTCGTTTTATAAAAAAAAATAATTAAAAGAGTAAGAAGTGATTAAACGGTACCAAAATCATTTATAATACATATAAATTTAAAATTAAGGATTCTATTTTTAATATATATGAGTGACGTAATATTATTTAAAAAAAAGAAGAAAAAATTTATTTAAAAAAACTAATAATAAAACATCATACAATGTGATTTAGAAAAGAAGGAAAACATATTCATGTTTAAATAAAAGAAGAAAAAAAAAAGAAAACTTAAGAGTAAAGAGCCACGTATGTTAATGATTTTACTTCGTCTTCTTTCTCAATAGTAATAAAAATAAGAAAATCTTATAAGTAGATGAACAATGGTTAATATTACTAACATCATGTTTGTGAGAGTTTTTTTCGTACTTCAAAATAACAAATGAAATTAGAAATTATAAATCTATAAATATCAAGAAATTAAGAGAATAATGATATGATAACAAATGAATTAACAATAAATTATAAATCTATAAATATCTTGTTCTAAGTATTTTTTTTTACCAAATAATACATGATATTTTATGGAAAAATGTGTGGCTTTTATTTGACTAATAAATTATAGTAAGCCTGTTTTGACCAGTCAAGCTTAAACTTTAATTAGGATCGGGAATTTGTGATGCTATTCAATTATTCAAATTCAATACAAACCGAAAAATACCAACTAAATATGAATGAATTAAATTTGCCTCCAATTTGAATCTTACGTGATAACGTAAAAAAAAAGTTAAAGACTGATATGATAATAAAAATTAAAAAAATAATTATAATTATTATTATATGATAAGTTTGTTAATTGTATTTTTCTTTTTAACTTTTTTCTCCTTTTATATATTGATTCTCTTATATATTGATTGTGAAAAATTTATTATATTTTCTAGTAATTTTTGTCTTTCTATATATTGATTATTTATTTATTTACAAAAATTATTTAATATCTTATAGGCATGATTATATAAGAATATTTTTAAATTTAATTTAAAAACTAGATATGTTATAATTTTTTTTTAAATTTAAAAAATTATTTCATATAAACTAATTACGATTAATTTATTGATTTGTTAGTAAATAGGTTAAATTTATTTATAATGTTATTGTTATTAACTACTTGTATAAATATATTATATTATATTATTACTAATTATAATTATTTAAAGTTAATATCCAAAACATTAATATATTATTACTAATTATAATTATTTAAATTTTATGTCTAAAATATTTATTTATTCTAACTTTAAGTAACTCTTTGAATTGTTTTATAATATATTTATAATTTTAAAACACTTACTTCTTAGTTTTATAAAACATGTAATAATTTATGTTTATTGTTATTAAAATTCATTTCAAAACTTTTACCATTATAATTACATTAAAAATTATAAAAGCATTTATACTATTTTAAATTAATATCTGATTAAATAAAATAAAAATAATAATTAAGATATATAAATAAGAATTTGAGCCGATTCAAACTAATTTTAGCAAATTTGAATTTTTTTAATTTAGATTATCTAATTTGAGTCGAGTTAATTGACATCCGACTTTTAGCACTTCAATGCGATTTTATACCGTGTCGCTTTTGAGCGCGTTTTGACTAATGCACCAACATATTTAATTTTTTATTAATTGTTATATATGAAAGTTTATTATTAAATCAATTCAAACGCATACTAATTAAAAATAGAAATAAATGTATCATATTTTTTTTATATTATTTAAAATAGTTTAAATTTATTTATTTTTTAATAAATTAGTTTATTTTTAATAAAAAAGCAACTATATAAAAATAAATAAATAAATATTTTTTTAGTTTTTATAATTTTATAATTATAATTATTTATTATTAAAGATAATTTATAAAAATGATATCTTAATTATAATAGAAAAATAAAAAAAATCAATTAATTATTTTTTAAAATAAAAATTAATAAATAAATTAAACTAATATTCTTGATATTAATATGAAAACTTATGATAACACCCACCCTTCAAAATAATTAACTTTTTTGCAAGTGAACATGCAGTAAAGATGAGATAATACTGACCTCTTAGAAAAAATAAGTAGCGAAGATATTTTAAGTTTTTTTTTTCTTTTTAAAAAGCAATAATATATTATCATAATTTTTGTTAATTTCAAATTAAAAATAAATAAATAATTTTTAATTCAATAATTATACTTTAATATTTATTATGATAATAAAAATAAAATTATAATAATATATCCGCCGTTGATATATAAAGCAATTTCACCTGAAGAAAACTGGAAAATACAATTTAAAAGAAAAATAATGGCGGTTGGAGAAACCGATGGCTCTCTGCAATATACACCCACATGGGCACTTGCTACTGTTTGTTTCATCTTCATCTCCGTTTCTCTACTCCTTGAGCATTCCATTCATCTCCTCTGTAACGTAATCAACTACTTCATTTTCTTATTCTTCTTCTTTATTCTTGGTGCTCTGTGATTATGAATTTCATGCTTAAATTGGTTTTTTTTTCCTTGTAAACAAATTAATGTGTGCAGTGGCTGAAAAGGCATAAAAAAACAGCTTTATCTGATGCAGTGGATAAGCTAAAATCAGGTATAACATTATTGCAGTGGTGATTTTTATCGAGTGTTGGGTTGTTTTAGACCTGGATTTCTTATTTTATTTTATTTTTGGTTGCAGAACTGATGCTTTTGGGATTTATATCACTTTTTTTGGCAGTAACACAAGATTATATATCTAAAATATGCATACCTGCCAATATAGCAGACACTATGCTTCCATGCCGTAAAGAAAATACAACTAAAACTGCCCAAGTGCAACATTTTGTACATAAACTATGGTTGGCAGATGATGTGTTTGATGGAATGCTAAAGCGACCATATAGGCTATTATTAGCTGATGAGGAGAGTACTCCAAACAATTATGGTACAATTGCTGATTCTTGCAGTGCTGATGTATGTCCCTGAACACACAATTAATTGGTTTAATGGGAAGTAAAATAACTGGGTTTTGATTTAACATTTCAAATGGGTTTTGTAGGGAAAGGTTTTTTTAATCACTAAAGAGGCAATTCATCAGCTTCATATATTCATTTTTGTGCTGGCAGTTATGCAAATTTTGTATAGTGTTTTTACAATGGCTTTGGGCAGAGCCAAGGTAGTAAAAAGCTTATTGATTATGCTTATATAGAGTAGTTTCCCCAAAGCTTTTAGGTTTATACAATTGTGTTAGTTATATACACATATAACTTATCCAATTTCTCCGTTTTCCCATTTTTACACATGTTCTTATTTTTCATTTTTCACTTGGTAGATGAAACGCTGGAAAGCTTGGGAGAAAGAAACTCAAACGATGGATTATCTAGTAGCCAATGGTATGGTTATGTTCTCAGGACGTGTGAAAGAGTGTTTGGCTTTGTTTTTCGAAGGGTGTTTAGATTATGATCTAATTGGTTGGAATTTTTCTACATTGTCCTCCTGGGATTCAAGTTTACATTTTTTTAGCTATTTATGTTTTGATTTTCTGCCAAATTATACATATAGCATATGTTATGCTCTTGGGCCATGAAAATAATATATTATTCCCACAAAAAACGATGCACCATGGTCTACTGATTCAAAATGAAGAAGTCCTTTGAACATAAATGGAAACATTAACTATTTATTGGTAGGTCTAGAATACACGAGTCACATTTGGAGGGCTGTAATATTTCTTCTATTTAAAATCGACCTGTAGAGTCATACAATTTTTCTTTGGAAAAAGCAATTGAGGGATCAAAGACCTGTAGTTATAAGTCTTAATGATTAACATTATGTTGACTTGCCAATTATTTTTAAGATTTGTTCTACACAATTATATACTTGTATTTTATTCAACTGGTTCTTTGTGTATTTAATTTCATCTATCCTTATATCAGGTGGTTGGATTTGAGACATTGTAAACACTAAATGAACATATTTGTCAATTAAAGTATATGTTGGATATTTGATCCTTTTTATGCATTATATGTGTTTGAGAAGGGTATTCTGTAAATTATCAACCCATGAAATTAGAAGGAAACACAAGTTGCTCTATGATTCTGTGACTTTGTAACGAAATTCTGAACCCAACTTAGATGTGAAGTATCAACAATAGATAATATATTTTGCAAATGTATCTGCAAGCTTTAATTAGCCACTTTTATTAGACATTTTACTCGAAAAATATCAAAGTTAATCCTTTTTTCCCCTGAAAAATGTTGATTAACAGATCCAAATAGGTTTCGGCTTGCTAGGCAAACAACATTTGGAAGACGGCACATGATATGGTCTACACAGTGGTCAGTTCTGCTATGGATTGTGAGCTCCCTTCATTCCATTATGAAGCAAAATGTTTTTTGTTAATTGTATCTAAGTTTTCATGTCAACCATTAGTAAAGCAGAGAATAAAGAGGTGAAGTTTCAATGACTCAATTTTGGTGACTGAAATGGTGCAGAAATGTTTCTTCAGGCAGTTTTTTCGATCAGTGGCAAAAGTTGACTATCTCACCTTGAGACATGGTTTCATTGCGGTAGCTGAACTCAAATACCAAGTCATTTTGGTGATTGAAAAAAAACCCAGATTGGCATTCATTATTAATTCTTGAAATCTTTGATTCAGGCTCACTTCTCTGCCAGACACAATGAATTCAATTTCCAGGAATACATAGAAAAATGTTTAGAGGAAGATTTCAAGGCTGTTATTGGCCTGAGGTTGTTGATTAATTTATCATTATTTTTAAAATGTAATATGAATATGATGTTTTCTTTGACTTTCATCTTTTAATAAAAATTTCATCGTATATTGAATTATATCCTATTGTTCACTTCTTTTACAGCCCTTTGATGTGGTTTGTATTTGTCATCTTGTTGCTTGTAGACGTGTATGGTAAGTTTGGTTTCTACTGCTCATTTTCTTTTAATCATACTTGACTACAAATAACATGTTGATTTCACTTATCAGGCTGGCATGTTTATAGCTGGATGTCTTATGTCCCAGTGATGGTAAGTAAAAATCTATGTTATATAAACGTTTATTACAAAAATAAATGAATTATGCCCTCCTATCACTGAAGCTTTGTTTAGATGGTTTTGGCTCTAGGAACCAAACTTGAAGTAATTGTTGCAAGAATGGCTCTTCAGATTAATAAACAACACACTGTAATAATTGGAACCCCACTTGTTAGGCCGAATGATAATTTCTTTTGGTTCGGGAAGCCAAAGTTTGTCTTGACACTGCTACATTATACCTTATTTGTGGTAATCCCTCATTCCTATTATAAATGTTTAAGAAATTATGATAGAGCTTAGAATTGTCATCTTGATAATATAAACAATGAACTCCGTGTTATATATTCTCTGTGAATCTGCAGAATGCATTTGAGCTCTCTTTCTTCATCTGGGTTTCAGTAAGTCCTGTTTTCTAAATGGTTGAATGCTCCAACTTAGTCATGAATAACAACCCTTTTGTATCCTCTGTTTCTGGTTGTTCTTTTTGCAGATTCAGTTTGGGTTTGATTCTTGCTACCATGTGCACACAGTGGTTCTTATCACTAGAGTTGCAATAACGTGAGTGTCCTTTACTGCCTAATAATTAATATCCAATTATTTGCATTTCATTACATGATTTTGAAGCTAATCAAGTGTTTGTTGCAAATGCTTATTCCCATTTACTAATTATTGATAAATTCCATAATTTTCAGGGTGGTTGTCCAAGTAATTTGCAGCTATATTACTCTCCCTCTTTATGCACTTGTAACACAGGTGAAATTTTTTCTTTGAAGACAATAAGTTATCTAAAAAATAAAATTAGTCTAGTAGTAGTACATGCTTATAATACTCATGAGCATCCACCCATTGATATCCTTTTTTTTATATAATAATTACCAAGAAATTCAAAACTACATATGAACTTGTTCTATTGATCATAGATGGGCTCAGAATACAAGAGTAATGTACTAGATGAGAAAATGGCAGACATTATAAAACATTGGCATGCTGGCGTTAGGGAGAGAAGAAGAAATCAAGAAGCTACGCAGTCTCTGCACAAGTCTTTATCAATAGAACAGATCAATCCTAGAAGGAGCATAAGTGATCTGCCTGGAGTCTCCTCTTATTCAAGACCTATGAGCCTACCGACTGAAAGCTCTCAACAGGCCATAAGAGGGGAAATTATGGAAGAATGAGAAGAAAATGTCATGATAGAAGCAATGATCTTTCCTGCATAGCAAACTTGTTGCTCGTTCTAGAAGAAAATACTATGCATTAGCTTTGGGTATAAATGGAGGGGTAAAAAAAACAAAATGTGAATGCTTAATTTATACTGCATACGTCTTTTAATGCATTTGATGTAAATTATGTAGAATTTACACAGTTTTAGTTAATCTATAATAAATGAATTTTATAATCCTTAACCGCACATTACACACATATGATTCTATTTGATTCATTTTACATGCATATTAGTGGGGATTAATCTGTATAATTCGTTAAATGATAATTTCCATTGTAACAAAATATTTTAAATAAAAAATTATACAAACTATAAACTATAAATCCACGCAACTCAAAGTTAAAAAACTATAATATGCTACAGTATAACTAATTAATAACTTCCAAAAAAAATATATATTAGATTTTAACATATACGATAAGATCAAATTTATGCAGATTTAAAAATTCTATTATGACATCCGATCCACCTTGAAGATTTTGAAAATTTCCGATCATCGGATAGAAATCATCCACGATTCTTCAAATGCGGATGGATTTACAAATAGATTGGATGAGCGGATATTTTGTAGACCCTTGATCAATATTTTAGGATTTTATTTATTTCACAGATTTAATAGGTTACTTAGGGTTCTATAATGCCTACAAATAAGGCTATTGTCTATTGTAATTGTCATACTTGGATTAATAAATTGATTATGGCTTCTCTAAGTTTTTTTTATCCCACAATTTCTATTCGTATGAATTTCTAACCTAACCCTAATTATTCTTGTTCTTCTCCGATTCTAGCACGCTAGTTCTCTCTCCTCTATTTTCCTCCATGTTTTATATCAATTTTAGTACTTACCATCGAAAGAGAATTTCTACACTTTAGAACATGCACCCACAAATATCATCCAAAATGATCAGAAAATAATTTATATAAATTGTTTGATGTTTTAGGTATGTACTTGTTAGACATTTGTTAAACAAAAATGTCTTAAAAAATAAATCAAATTACATTTCCGTGGGATTGCACGGGTACAGACGGGATGGTATTTGCTATAACCGTTCCTTAACCGAATTATAAAATCTGAACCGAATTATAAAATCTATACCTTACGATTCGGCTGCTAAAGGTTCGGATCAGTTATTAAAAAATCCCCGAAAAAAATCGATTTTCAAACAAAGCACTAATATACAGTTATACACAGAAAAAAAGGTAAATATGAAAATTGAAAGGCTTCTCTACGCGCGCACACACGGAGAGATAACCACTATATCAGATTTTGCTTCATCAATAGTGTCTCTTAAATTCTAATTTTGTTTAGGTCCTTGCACAAATAATTGGCTAAAGTTTGTCATCAAGATTTAGCAAAACACAGATAGCACTAATATACACATAGAAGAAAAAAGGTGAATATGAAAATTGAAGTCTTCTCTGAACATACACACAGAGAGACAAAGACAGAGACAGAGAAAAAATTAATCTGAGAAGTGAGAACCCCAACCTTACATTGATCTGCTTGATAACCTTAAAAGCATTGGGCAGCAGAGAGAACAAAGATGTATTTCTAAAGATGAGAGATGGAAGAGCAAGAGACACAGACGGCAGACGCATATGGCATACGCAGAGACGAGGACGGCGAGCCGAAGACACGCGTAGAGCAGCAGAAGGCAGAGCGGAGACGAGAGCAGCAGAGAGACGAGAGCAACAGAGTGGAGACGAGAGCGACATAGTGGAAACGAGAGCGCCAGAGCAGAGACGAAAGCAGTAGAGCGGAAACGAGAGCACCAAAGCAGAGACGAGAGCGACAGAACGGAGACGAGAGTGGCAGAGCCAAGACGAGAACGACTCAAGCACTCAACCGAGACGAAAGCGACTCAGGCACTCAGCCAATACGAGAGCAGATTTCTGATTTCTGAATATAATTTCTGATAGTTTTGTAACTTTTGTTTTTATATCTACGGAACAGTAAAACCTAATTAATAAAATAATATATAATTTAATTTAATAAATATATAAATTAATTAAATAAATATAATTAATTTAAGGTACGGACGGATACGGTTAACCGTAACCGAATTGAACCCGTTGCTTCATGTTCGATTTTTACCCAAAATCGAAACCGTCTCCAAAATTTATTGGATAAAAATCGAACCGCCGATACAGATAACCAAACCCACGATTTTTTTGCCCATTCCTACTGACTTAGCTTATACATCTTTGCCGCATAAAACAAGTGCTATAGTACCAAAGCAAACATATGTGGGAAGTATGAGAAGTGCTCCTTCATTCAAAGAATGGTCAAAACTCATGGCTGGTTTAGGTGGTCTCTAAATGTCTTAGGAAAAAGAACAAAACAGTATGTTAAATTCAGCTAATAAAGTCATCTGGTTCTATAATACTCAAAACTCAAGAGTATATAGTTTCCCAAATCCTGTAACAATTTTGCCTCCGCAAGAACAAACCCCATTTTTGAGGTGGAATCTGCTGCTATCTCTTATGACGTCCACTAACAATAGCTATTAGCTTGATTGCAGAGTGGCAGTCTCCACAAACACAATGACTCTGTACAATTTGTAGTGATCTCCCATTAGAAGTATTGATCAAGCCAAAAGCTATTGCCAGCTTCTCGCTGTGGTAAAGTAGCATCCGCTCTTCTTGTTCATCTACATCAGAAAGCATATACTTCTCCCTAGGAAAATAACCATGCTTTGAGATCTCAGACATCACCTCATCCACTATCTGATAAATCCCTTCTGTTAGGGGATGACTTCGGTCTCCACTGCGAAAAACATTTGTTTCTTTTTTTACTTCAATCCAACTACATGCTGGAAGCATTCTTAAAACCTTTCTCATTAAAGTCCAAACAATTTCAGCAGCTTCTATCAACTTACCACAGGTGTTATATTTATTCAGGAGCACAACATAATTACTAAGCTTCTCTGACTCCATTCCATATAGTTTTTCAGCTGCAAATTTCCCAAGTTCTAAATTCCATGGATCCGACAAGCTGTTAGCAAAGCAGCCCACATGTTTGCGGTTGACTTGAAGGGCGCTCTTTGTATTAGTGCAAACGCTTCATCTAAAAGTCCCTCTCGACCTATTAATTCATCCATACATGCATAATGCATTGTACGGGGCGTAACTTTGTAATCCCTAAACATTGAATGAAAAATCTCCTATCCACGTGCTGATAAATCTGAATAGCTACATGCTGACAGTACAGCAAGAAATGTCACGTGGTTGGGTACCATTCCTTGTTGGAGCATATTCTCAAACATCTCCACAGCCTCTTCACCTCTACCGTGATTTCCATATCCAGCAATCAAAGCACTCCAAGATATAATATTCCTGCGATGCATCTTGCCAAAAACATGATGAACATCTTCTATTTTGCCCCATTTGCGATACAAATCCACAAGTGTTGTGTTTGCTACTACGTCTGAACCAAATCCATGATGAACTAAAGCTGCATGAGCTTGTTTAGCATGCTCTAGTGAAGCTATTCTTGCACAGATTCTTACAAATATGGAGAATGTGAAATGGTCCATTCTGACGCCAGAATCACACATCTTGCTCATGCTCAGAGCTTCCTCACTATAACCATGAAATGTTATCCTACTATTATGGAATTCCATCCAACTGTTGTCTTCTCAGACATACCATCAAAAACAAACTGAGCATCCTCAATGCACCCGCACTTACTGTACATATCAATCAGTGCACATGACACAAAAATATCTTCGTTTACACTCATCTTCACAGCACAAGAGTGAAACTGTTGTCCAGAAAAAATGAATCCCAACCCAGCAAATGCCTGGATCATTATCGCAAATGTATGGGACCCACAATCAGAAAAATCTTGCCACATTATAAAAAACCTGCGGAAAGCTTCTATGTAATCTCCAGAGTCCACAATCCCAGTTACTATCTTGCTCCATGAAACCAAGTTCTTCTCTTGCATCCTATCAAACAAGATGCGTGCATCAATCATCATCCCACATATAACATGCATAAGAAGTATCCTGTTACTCATATACTGATCTGGCTCAAACCCATGACTAATTATACGATTAAACACCCTCTTTACATCTCGAATAGATTTCATACCAATGCAAGCACTCACTAAAGCATCGTAGGTGCTATTATCAACCTCATAACAAGCTTCTAATTCCAAAATCTCAAACAACTCAACTGACTCCCTGTACCTCTTGCACAAAACCAACTTCTCAATCTGGCTACAAATCCCAACATGAGGTTTCTTGATCTGGGTTTCCTCCAAAGGCGTTTCTTTTCTTTCAGCAATATCAATATTTGAAGTTTTCAACTTTGGGCAAGGCTTTAGTCCTTGTTCCATTGCAAAGGAACAGTGAATCCAAGTAAATGGATTCCTCCATCTTTTTCTACTGAAAGATAAAGAGTAGCCAAAGAACAAAGGTCTTTGCCCAAAAAGCTTAGGATCTAAGAAAGAAAAGGGAATGCTTGAGCCACTCTGAATGTGATCCAAAACTAAACTTTGATACCAGGAAAGCAGAACCTCCATGGTTAACAACTGCAAGGAATTCAGAGAACCCGACGAGTAGAAAT
Source organism: Hippophae rhamnoides (assembly GCA_033030585.1). Lineage (NCBI taxonomy): Eukaryota > Viridiplantae > Streptophyta > Magnoliopsida > Rosales > Elaeagnaceae > Hippophae > Hippophae rhamnoides. Next base: position 70,991,919 of record CM065429.1, on the reverse strand, counting down.
CAAGAAGATTTTGTTGAACTCATACCTGTCACAAGCAGAGCTGGATCTAGATTTCTAAGATTAGGGTCAAAAATTGCAACAAGTGAGTGGGAAGTGGGAACTCAATCTACTGATCTAGAAAGTAAATATCTCGATACTGCCAAGTACAAAAAAATTATAATAACAATGATTAAATTTCTAATAATTTTAGGGGAAATTAGCTAACATCACTCGTCTCACTAATCTTAATCCAATATAACATGACCTTTTAGAACAAGAATAGTAAAAGAAAGATTAGGATAACCTATATTCCTAATTTCAAAGCAGGCAAAGTTCTTTAGCATTATCTAATCAATTCATTCCATAAAAATGAATCAACAGCAGAGTTTCAAATGCGTATTCAACAGAAAAGCATCCAAACTAATAGGGAAACAGAATCTAAAAATAAGAGAAAGAAACGAAAAATCACAGTTGAAGTACAAAAGTATTGGCGGCTCAAACAAGAATAAAAGATTCGTCTTTGTTGTATTTGCTATGTCCAAAAAAGATAGTTGTCATAAAAGGCAATTTGATCGAAGAGCATAGAAAACATGTAGATGAAATAAGATTCAGTAAAGAAAAGGTAAGAAATTTACCACAGCGTCGGCAGTAAAGCCCAAATATGAGCGTAAGCTTGAGCTTGTTGAGAAACAACCGTACGTCCCTGTGCAGTCTACCCGATAAGAGAGCAACTCGAACCCTGAGAGACAAAGAAATATCTATTTCTCAATTCTCAGGTCAGCCACAGACTAGCATGAGAAAGAAGAAGAAAAAAAAATGATTTACCATATAGTATTTGGGATATCTATTATTTTTTTACCTTTATAATATTATCTTATCATGATAAATTTTAAAGTATTATCTTATCTTTATAAGTATTAAGGTATTATCTTATTGTGTAAAATTTTATCATGATATTAGATGTAAATGATAAGTGTACTCACACTGCATTAATATTTTCACACAATAGACCAATATCTTATCACGAATTTCATTTTTTACCAAAATAGTTATGAGGTAAGATTTATTATTGTTATGGTAAGATATTACCTTGTTATGATAAGTCTTATTACGATATTATGTGTCTCTTTCCATAATGAGCAAATTTCTTTTCATATCACTTCAATGTCTTACTACAAATTTTACTTTTTATTAAAATTGTTTCAAAATAAACCTTATTATTATTATGATAAATAAACCTTATCTTCTAAAGATTATAGTAAAGAATAAAATAACATCCAATGTCAATTAATTTTGAATAATTTTTCTCTTAAAAGTGAGTCTTATCAGAAAGGGGTCTCGAGGACTCGGGTGTTAGGTCTATAAAGTGTGGATTTTAGTTATTTATTTTAGGTTTTTTTTAACATGAGTTTTAATTTAATTATTATTAAAATATGTAAAAGTTATGTGATAGGGTAAATATATGTAATTTTATTAATATAAAAATATTTATTTTTTAAAAAAAATTAATAACTCTTAATTATTTTTATTAAAGATAATTTTTTCTTTATTTATAATGTTACTTGACTTTAAGTATCTAAATTATAATCAAAATAAAATAATTAATTTAAAATAAATTTATTTACACCTTAAAAGTAAATAAAAGAATTATCATATACCTTTGAAAATATTAGGTTTTAGAATTCTTTTTTTTAACTTTAAGGACTCCAAAAATTATTTTTTCCTATAAAAAGATGATTGAGTTAATTGAATTAGTTTATGATTTTATGAATAGCATAATTCATTCATTCATATATGAGTCTTGTTTTCAATCAAGTCTCTTTGATATATAACGGAGAGAAAAATAGGAGAAATAATAAATAAAAAGAGAGAATATTAGAAGAAAATGAAAAAAGATCACAGGAAAGGAAAAAATAATGATAAGAATACAAGATAAGAAAGATGATAATAATAACTAATATTTAATTCATTCTGAGCTTGAAAAATAAATACAATATTATGTAAATAAACACAATATTATGTTCTATCTATACGATTAAAGTAGCAAACTAACTAATAAAATCCCACATAATAATATAAATATCTAAATAATAAATATAAATAATCAATATACAATTTAAAGATAACTAAATAATATCAAGATAATAATCTCAATCACAATAAATCCTAATTTAAATAAATATTCTCTCAAGTTTTTTTAAGCCTTAACTTTTAACAAATGGATCAATTAATAACAAATAATATTTTTTTAATATTTTTTTCATGTAAAGTGATTAAAACAGTATTAAAACTCATCCTTAATAGTGATATATTAATAATTAATATGAAAAATCTACAAAATATTTATTTCAATATCTACTTATTATCATTATTTTATTTTAATAATTTATTGAGTTCTTTTTAAAAGCATAAATATATATATATATATATAATTTTTTTTATATAGTATTATTGTTGATTTTTTTAAATAATTTCGTAAAATTTTACTTAAGTTTCTTATATTAATATCTCATGTTGTAATGTTGTTTTAATCTTTTGACATAAAAATAATAGTATTTTAATAAAAAAATATTAAAATAATATTATTTATTCTTAATTAATCTCGCTAATCAAACTTGAGTGACTCAAAAACACCTTTTAAACCAATTTTAAAATTTGAAAGATTTATACAACTCCTCGGTAATATAATATAGATGTATATGTTGTTTTACAGAGAAAAATATCAATTTTAACCTCTATACCGTGGTATTTTTTTTAAACAATGTCAAGAATAATCTTGTGAGACATGTTGCAAATTATAGCAAAATTAAACTAAATTATGATCATGGACAAACTCATTGCTACATTTTGAGGTTGTTCTCTATTCTGTGTAATGTTGTTAGATCATGTTTGGTTGGCAATAATATGAATGATACTATAAATGATTTAGGACATTTCTATGTTTAATTTAACCGTTAATTTTGAATGAAATGTGTTGGAAGTCCCACATCGCCTAGGTAAAACAGTTAAGTGTTGGTTATAAATCTGCGTCAACCCTTCCCTGATAAGCGCGTTTTGAGAAAATAATGACTGCACAGACTTCAACATGGTATCAGAACAGGTACCTGGAGTCACGATGTGCCCAACAAATCAAACCCCAATCATCCACACGATCACTCCGGTAGAAGGTACTCCGGCCGATGTGAGGAGGAGTGTTGGAAATCACACATCACCTAAGTAAACCAGCTAAGTGTTGTTTATAAGTCTACGTCAACCCCTCCCTGATAAGCGCGTTTTGAGAGAAAAATCATGGCTGCGCAGACTTCAATATCTTACTTATTATCATTATTTTATTTTAATAATTTATTGAGTTCTTTTTAAAAGCATAAATATATATATTTAAATATTTTTTTGTTATATAGTATTATTGTTGATTTTTTTAAATAATTTCATAAAATTTCACTTAAGTTTCTTATATTAATGTCTCATGTTGTAATGTTGTTTTAATCTTTTGACATAAAAATAATAGTATTTTAATAAAAATTATTAAAATAATATTATTTATTCTTAATTAATCTCGCTAATCAAACTTAAGTGACTCAAAACACCTTTTAAAATCTAGAGAATAAAGGACCAATTTTAAAATTTGAAAGATTTATACAACTCCTCGTTAATATAATATAGATGTATATGTTGTTTTACAAAGAAAAAGATCAATTTTAACCTCTATACCGTGGTATTTTTTTAAAACAATGTCATGAATAATCTTGTGAGACATGTTGCAAATTATAGCAAAATTAAACTAAATTATGATCATGGACAAACTCATTGCTACATTTTGAGGTTGTTCTCTATTCTGTGTAATGTTGTTAGATCATGTTTAGTTGGCAGTAATATGCCTGATACTATAAATGATTTAGGGTATTTCTATGTTTAATTTATCTGTTAATTTTGAATGAAATGCAAAGTGTTTAAACAGTAACAAGAATGCACATTTCTCCCACATCCCTTAAAAATACGCTCACATATTTGTATAATCATTGATTATTATTTTTATTTTATCATATTTAAAAATAAAAAATTCTTATTTTATAAATTTTACTTTAATATTTATCATTATTTTGATTCCATTATTTATTCAAACATAATAATAGTAATATTATTTTCATTAAGGTGGCATTTGGTTCACAGAATCGGAATCGGAATCGGAATTGAAAGGAAACAATGTTGTTTGGTTTAACCACTAGAATCAAAAAAAGAATCAGTATTACAGTGTTTGGTTTGCCACTGGAATGGAATGAAAAAAATTATAAATTACCTTAATACATATTCAGTAAACTTTAAATAATATCATTTAATTATTATTTTTTCGTCAGACAAAATACATTATTAAAATCATTATTTTTCTAAATAATTATTACTTGAAAAGAAAATATATTATTAAAATTATTATTTTTCTAAATAGAGTTTAAAGTTTTTGAGGTTTGGGATTTGGGATTTGAGATTTAGGGTTTAGGGATTTCGGGTTTAGGGTTATATTTGTGGGTTAAGGTTTATGGTTAAAATTATTATTTTTCTAAATGGAGTTTAGGGGTTTTAGGATTTTTGATTTAGAGTTTAGGGTTTTAGGGTTTAAGGTTTAGGGTTTAGGGGTTTGTGGTTTGAATTTTGGGATTTGGGATTTTGGGTTTTAGATTTTGGGTTATATTTGAAGTTGGGATAAAATTGAAAAAAAAAATTGAGATGAGAATGGAATCATGATTCCTAAAGGAGGAGAAGGAATTATCGATTCTATTCCTGACTCATTTTCCAACCCAACCAAACACACAAATGGAAGTAATCAATTCTGATTCATTTTCATTCCCTCCAACCAAACATAGCATAAGATCTACTCATATTCTAAAAAGGTAACCATTTTGTCAAAAATGATTTTATGCACAAAAAAAATTAAAGGATAATTTAATTATTTTAATTTTTTTCATCTTTTACTTTTTTTTTCATCTTTCTCCTCTTGTTCTTTCTTTTTCTTTTCTTTTCCCTTGTATCATTCTCATAACTCTATCTATTTTCATAAAATTCTATCTCATTAATTTTTTTACTAAACACTAAATTCTAAATACTAGACACTAAACCTTAAATCCTAAATCCTAGATTTCAAAACCAATAACATAAACCTAAAAAATAAAGAGAATGCAAAATATGGCAAAAAGGAAAGGCGAAAAAGAGAGAAAATAATAATAAAAAATTATAGAATGAAAATCACCTTCAAAAATTTTGTTTACTAAATAAGTATATTTTTGATACTTTTAAAATACAATTCAAAATCTCGTAGAAAAATAAATATCAAAAAATTAATATGGGTATTAATAACTACTGTACCCGAATATGCAAGTATCTTTCGTTTCTTGAGGATATAAACTGTTCGAATGAGCGTAAGTAGTAGCTTGAAATATAGTGGGCCGACTTGGTCCACTATGCAAATGCCCATTAGAATGTGGAACTGGAAAATATGGCAACTTTTTTTTTTAAGTTCAAACATAAATTTCATTGCTTAAAAACTAACATACAAAATCAAAATAATGTCTACATCATATGAATTATATGAAAAAAATTATGAACAATTCAAATGATTCTTTTTTGATCCCTGCATATCAAACAGAGCAAAGAGAGATAGGTAATATTAACATCCCTAAGAATTTGTTTTAGCCTCCATCGTAAAAAAATGTAATTAATTTTCACTATCCAATAGATACGTGCTCTTAAAATAGAGATGAACCAAAACCTTACTACATGACGTGTTAAATTCTTCAACCCATTCAAAAAGAATTGTTTTACTCCTAAAACTTTCACGAATACATCCAAAATAATAATATCTGTAGGTAAAGTTCTAGTTGTCGAACTAGTTATTTTCTTTGAACCTATCACAAATATATCATAAGATGCTTCAAATATGTTTTTAGGAGCATGATAAAAGTTTCATTTCCTCCAACAATGATTGAATATTTTTCTCTTTTCAAACACCTTTTTCTGCGGATTATTTAATAGAAAAGAGCCCCTCAAGTTTACTTACAAGGTTAACAAATAAAACACAACATCAAGGTAATACAAATGCTTAGCATCAAACAATGCATTCATAAATAACAAATCAATACCTTGTGTATTCCAAATAAAATCCATCATGTTGCAACAAGAATTAAATAGAGTGCCAAAGCACACAAAAAAAAACAATTTTTAGTAGTACTATAGCAAAAAATCAACAACTCTTGGTAATTAGGTTCACAAGCAGAGAATGAATTCAAACAGAATAACACCTCTCAGAGAGGTTAATAAAACGAAACAATCTTGCACACAGAAACACTCAGCACAACAATAAGAACCAAAAAATAGATCAAGCGAAATTTGAAAGTAAAGTTGAACTAATATGTGCTAAATCGTGTAATGACAAAGCAACAATATTAATCACAACTGCTTATCAACTTAGATCATACCAGAAGGAGCAAAGAGGACTGAAAAATTCATCAACTGCTTATCAATATTTTGTCGCAGAAGGAAAATCAAAAGAAAAACTGATCTTGAATGTAACTAAAACAAGTAATAAATTAAAATGAAAGAATTCAATCAAAAATTGAACCTATACCTCAATTTAAACCAGACCTTTCCAATAATGAACAGAGCAACAACGAAGCAGAGAAGCTTCAAACCAGAAGATATCGTAAGATTTAGTGATAATCATGGATTCATAGCCCCAGAGAAGAAGACAAATTTGTCGACTGCGATTGTACGTCCTCAGTTGTCAATAATCAATGGCCATAGTGCAGGAAGTAAACGATCTTTTGCAAAGCTCGCTTCGCAAATCAACAAACCTCTTCTTTTAACAGTAACTTCGTCAAAGAAGACAGTGATGTTCTAAATCCCCACAATCATTGCTGGAACCATAAAGGATGAAAAGGAACAGACAAACCTTCAAACTCTCACAGCCAAGCGCGTCGCACCTTCACAAAACAAGCTGATTATCGTAAATTTTGCTTTCATTCACTGAGCAAAGCAGGTGCAGATTGATCAAATGAAGGAGATTCAAAAGCGTTGAGCTTAATTCATGAAGCAGCTGGAAATTTGAGTAAGATCGCCAAGAAAAGTGAAGAAATTCGAAACCCTAAATTTCTCGAGCTTGAGAACAAACAGAGAGAGAGTTTTTCTAAACACGTTTACTGATCCACAAAATTTAATATGGCAACTTTGTTGTCTCTGTTAATTAGAATAATAACAATTCTGCTTAAGAAAGTTTGACTACTTCAGGACCTGTAAACGAGTGGTATGAACATGAAGAGAAAACTTCGAATGTACTTCGAATGTACTTCGAATGAAGTAGTACAAGTCAATTGCAAAAACACAGCTTCTATATTCGGTAAGGTGAGCATTTAATAATCCTTAAAAAGAGGGAAAAAAAATTAAAAAAGAGAACATAAAACTCCATTTAGAAATTGTATTATGGATCGATTAGTTAAATCTACCGTTCTCAAATAGAGATGATCGAATCATACTAATATATATTCATTTCTCTCACTTTTAACTATTTATAAATCGAACTAAAATAAATAAATAAAAAATCAATAATTTGCCCACCTATGCACATAAACATTATTTCAAAAATAAATAAATTAAATATTTGCATATTAATATGTTTTTCAACTTTAGACAATAATTTAGTTGATAAGATGGTTTCAAACTTTCCTAATCAAAATCTAATTTGCATTTATGTGAAGCTTGTATAACTTAGATGAAAATAAAAAACATATAAATAACATATATAATTAAATTTAAACTAATATTGTATTATTACCATATGATTAAATTAATAGATATTATTTTACTATTTTTTATAACATTAATCATATTCAATAGAATATGAATACTTAATTAAAAAATAAATACTTAAATAAATAATTCTTAATATAAAAACAGGTTTCACATCTAAAAGAGTTAAATATATTCAAATATATTCTCATTTTGAAGAGTTATTAAATAAGTTAATATTTTAGGTTAAAATCTCATGCTTATAGTTTATCCGTGTGTTTGTAAAGACAATTCTAAGAATTAAGGTCTCTTTAGAGAGAGAGAGATTTAAGGTTTCTCAAAAGTTAAAATTGTTAGATATGGCTTTGTATTTGTACGAAAACATTAAGATATAAACAACTTATGTGAACAATCAAAGAACATCTTCAAGGTTATCATACATAACATCTTTGAAATGTATGTCGAACTGATAGCCACAGCCCAAAAGCCTTCTAATTTTCATTAACATAATTTAACCTAAATAACAAAGAAATACAGACTTGGGATAGTTCTTATCGTCTTTTCAAAAATTTATTCGCAGTTCTATCTTAGTATATATTCAACATATACATGATGTAATAACATTAGGATGATGGTTGCAACAATGTGAAAGAAAAGGCAAGGGGCTCATGTGTTGTGGGCGGAAGCAATAAATAGCGGTATATGAATATATCAAAGTGATAAAATGAACACACAGAATTTACGTGGTTCGCACCGCAGGCCCACGGAAGAGAGATATTATTTGAACCGAAAGTAGAATATACGATCAGTCTGATTTCCTCACTAATAATATCTCTCAAGTGTTTTCTCAAACTCACAAGTATTTTCTCTCTTTGAGTTTGCTTATACTCTCTCTGATTTTTGACTTGTTTATCAATGCATGAACTCTTCCTTATTTATGGATGAAGAAAGGCTCCCTTTCCCAAAAGTGTGCCATAATTTAAGCCTTAAATTAGGCCACCAATTTTCTTAAATTATGCCACTAATTTCCTTAAATCATGCCACAAATTAGGCCACTAATTTGTTACTTTTAGAGCCAATATTCAACAATCTCCACCTTGGCGAAAAAGTTCATAACGTTGCCTCCAAATGCGCCCAAGGCACCCTAAGCTCGAGAGATGTTGATCAAGTTCAAGCAGTGTTGAAACTTGATCCCTGTTAACACCTTTCTAAGCATATCTGCCGGGCTATCTGCAGTTCCGACTTTCTAGAGTATAACATTTCCTTCATCGACGATTTCCCGAACAAAATGAAATCGAACATCGATGTGCTTGGTGCGACCATGATGAACTTGGTTCTTTGCCAAACAAATGGCACTGGCGCCGCATGAAAACCTCCACGTTCTTCCGAACAATACCCAAATCCTTAGTCAACCCGAGAAGCCATATAGCTTCTTTGAATGCTTACATGTCATATACTCGCCTCTGTAGTAGACAAAGCTACGCTTGACCGCAATGTTGATCTCCAACAATGGTCCTCCCGCTATTGTGAACACATAACCAGGTTGTAGATCGACGCTATCCAGCATCTCTAGCATAGTCGAATCCCACATATCCAACTAGGTGTTTACCTTCGCTTTGTCTCTCAAACTTCAAACCAATATCCACAGCTATGTACGTAGAATCCACTTCACCGCTTACCGGTGTCCTTTACCGGATTATGCATGTACGACCGACTCACCATACTAACGGTGGGAAATATCGTGTCCGGTGCAAACCATTGCATACATCAAGGCACCAACGGCATTTGCATATGGAACACGTTCCATTTTCTTCTTCTCATCGGTGGTGCTAGGTGACATTAATGCACTTAATCAAAGCGGAGCAAGTGGTGTACTTACTGCTTTGGTTTTTTCATCAATGTCAAACCTTTGTAGTACTTTCTTCACATACCGAGTCCGTGTCGATAAATCAGATTACTGACTCTATCTCTTGTGATTTCCATCCCAAGAATTTTCTTAGCTTCTCCAAGATCTTTCATTTCAAATTGAACTCAACCAGAGCCTTCATCATGCCGATCTTCCACCTCGCTTTCTTAGATGCAATCAACATATCATCAACATATAAGAGCAAATAAACGAAGGTACCGTCTGGAGTTTCGAAAGTATACCATGATGATCAAACCCGACTACGTGTGTACTTCGCTTCTCGATGAAGTTACAAAGCGCTTGTATCATTGTCATGCGGTGATTGCTCAAACCGTAAATTGACTTGTTTGAGCTTGCAAGCCCAATTCTCTCGTCCCGGAATTTTGAAGCCATCCCAGGTTGAGACATGTAGATTTCTTCGTTCAAAGTACCATGGAAAAAGTTGTTTTGACATCGAGTTGAGCTAACTCGAGATCAAACCTGCTACCAAAGCCAATAGTATCCGAATAGATGAATGCTTAACAACGGAGTGAGAATACCTCATTGCCTATTCCTTCTTCTCGAGCATAGCCTTTTGCTACCCGGCTTTGTATTCGATGTTGTCTTTACCGTAAGCACCTTCCTTCGCATGTAATCTTACGCAACCAATAGTTTTCTTTCCTTTGGGAAGTTGAACCACCTCCCAAGTCCGATTATGATGTAGAGACTTCATCTCTTCATCCATTGCCATTTTCCACTTCATACTATCAACTCTTTGCGCACGCTTCTGTGCAGCAATGGACATCATCATCAATTACGGAAGTACGAATGTTACCATGTCCGTGTATCCTCGGTAGGCTTCCTAATCTCCTTCTCTGGCCGAGTGCTGGCAATAGATTCTGGCTGTTGATTAATCGGTGGTGATGGTGAGAACCTCCACCTCAACCGAGATCTCTTCGATCATCAATTTCATATTCACCACGACGGTAATGGTGGTGCGATCTTTTTCTGGATCTTCCGAAGTCTCAAGCATCACCTTAGAAAGAGTATTTGGACTTTCATTCTCTTTCTCTGAATTTGTTTGTCTCAACATAACAGACTCATCGAATGTAACATCTCGGCTTAAGACGATCTTCTTGGATTCACCACACCAAAGTCGAAATCCTTTAACTCCTTCCTTAAAGCCCAAGAAAACAACTTTCTTTGCTCTCGAATCCAGTTTGGATTCACTAACATGAAAATATGTAGGACATCCAAATATTCGCAATGAATCATAATCAGTAGCAGGTTGTCCAGACCATACCTCTTTAGGAGTTTTTCCATCTAATGCAGTCGCAGGAAGTCTGTTGACTATATGAGTTGCATATGACAAAGCCTCGCCCAAAATGCTCGCTCAATTTGGAATGAGATAGATACATCGACCTTTCTCAACCAAAGTACGATTCATTCGTTCTGCAACTCCATTCTGTTGTGGTGTACGAGGAACTGAAAAATGTCTGATTATCCCTTCATCTTGACAAACTTTAAAGAAAGGATCTGATTTATACTCGCCACCATTATTATATCTGAGTCTTTTAATTTTCCTGCCTGTCTGAGTCTCGATCATTTTCTTCCATTTAAGAAAGATATCCTAACTTCATCTTTGTGACTCATGTTATATCCGTACATATCTGAGAGAAATCATCAATAAAAGTCACAAACCAACGTTTACCTCCAAAGTTGAAGCATTCTTGGAAGCGTCTCCAAACATCCGTGTGAATATAATCAAGAGATCCCTTAGTACGATGAACGGCGGTCTTGAACTCGACTCTTGTTTGTTTTCCCATTACACAATGCTCATGAGAAATCAAACTTTCAGCCTTGGCACCTTTCAAAAGACCTTGCTTCATTAAGCCTTACAGTTTTTTCATGAACGCCCAGTTACAGCGTGTGCCGCTGTAGGAAGAATCATTTGCCTTTTTCTGTAACTACTTGAGATGCGTCCTTCCCGTAATCGTACACCCATTCAGGAAATACAAGTTCGCCTTCCGAGTACCTCTTCTCTTCATTGCTACAAATGCACCTCGTACAACTTTCAAGACTCCATTTTCCAATGTTACCTTGTAACCATCAGAATCTAGAAGTTTTTCTTTAGGTCAGGAATATACCTTACATTTGTAAGTCGTTTGATTATACCATCGTGCATCTTTAGTCCAGATTATTGTTCGATCCCTTTGTTTGACGACATTGTCGCTCATAACACAACTCCTTCCATCGAGCTCTTCAAAACTTCAAACCAATGTCTGTTTTGGACACGTATGATAAGAACATCCAGAATCAAGGATCCACTTATCTCAGTAGGTTTTTGATGGACGATGAAAGAAAAACGATTCTTCATCTTCACCGCCTTCAGGCAACATTTGCATTTGACTTGTCCTTGTTTGGACAATCTTTCTTCTAGGCTCTTTCTGGTGACAATAGGGCACACTCGTCTTCGCGGACGTCTTCTCGATGACTCCATACGACTTTGATCTAGATTTCCCCTATTATTTGAACCTTGATTTTTTTGTTGTTAGTCCTACCTCCTGTCACGCGTCAAATGCTTCCGATATCGAGTCTCCGTGATCATGTTGATCCTTCTCCCACTGATTTATTTACCAAAGCATTTGAAACATTCACTGACTTAACCTCATCCTTTCCATATAACAGGGGTTGTGGTTAAATGCTCATAGCTCTGTGTAATCTGTTCAACAACAAAGCTTTATCTTCATCGATAATTTCAACATCTAAATTTTGTAGATCGGCCAAAATTTTATTGAAATTATCTAAGTGTTCAATCATGTGGTACACTTTCTTGTACTAGAAACGGAAAAGTTTCTTCTTCAAGTAAGTCTGCTTCTCAATACTTTTCGTCTGGATATTTGTCTCTAGTTTCTTCCGCAGAATCAAGTTACATTCTCTTTTCCTAAGCACGGCCGAATTGTGCACTGAAGCTTGTCGGTTGACATAATTCCAATCTTCATTTGAATAATCTCCTGCCTGGTTCTCAAGGCTATATTAGATCCTTCTCGGAACAATAGATCTAATACTTCACATTGCCACGTGCCAAGTTATTTGTGCCGTCGAATTTCTCCACCTCAAACTTTGCGTTGGACAACATAGTTCTTCGAGTAGAACTTGGTTTGCCATAAATTCTATGGTCAACTTGTTCACCTTCTTCGATCTCTCCTTTATCAGCCATAAGTACAAACTGATAACAGAAATTTTGCACTTACAACTTAAAACAGTGTTTTTCCAAATTTTATATCTTATTTAAAAAAACGGAGTCCGTAGTTGAATTTGGAATGGTCCAATTAGCTAGGAATAGATCCAAATCAGTTGAAAACGGAAGAAAAATAGACCAACTCGGTCCAAATATCACTAGTGATTGAGTTGACTCGGTCCAACTCGGCGAGTTGACTCAGTTGTTGGCAGCAGGACTCTAGTAGCTTCTGGCGGTGATTCTGACTTCCGATTTGAGCGATTTTTTCACCGTTGCGTTCGTATCGTTGAGAGCTTCGATTTGATATATAATACTGCTATATTTGGCTCTGATACCAATTTGTTGTGGGCGGAAGCAATAAATAGCGGTATATGAATATATCAAAGCGATAAAATGAACATATTAATTTACGTGGTTCTAAGAATTCGCCTAGGTCCACGGGAGGCAGCAGATATTATTTGAACTGAGTAGAAAATATACAGAATACAGATACAGATTTCCTCACTAATAATATCTCTCAAGTGTTTCCCAAAACTCACAAGTATTTTCTCTCTTTGAGTTTGCTTATACTCTCTCTGATTTTTTTGATTTTTGCCTTGTTTATCAATGCATGAACTCTTCCCTATTTATAGATGAAGAAAGGATCCCTTTCCCTAAAGTGTGCCATAATTTAAGCCTTAAATTAGGCCACCAATTTCCTTAAATTATGCCACTAATTTCCTTAAATCATGCCACAAATTAGGCCACTAATTTCCCTAAATTATGCCACTAATTTGTTACTTTTAGAGCCAATATTCAACATCATGTACTACATAGTTTGACGAAATTGAGATGGGATTGCCCTCCAATTGCAACATGATACCCCCTAAAATTTCTGTCAAAATCTTCTTCAATTCGTCTTCTTTAACCATCTTCCCATCGTCCACATTTATCATCTTGAATACATCATTTATAACCTTGTCTATCTGCAAGATTTTAACACAAAATCTCATCAGCATGTAGAGCTTGGCTAAATGGTCATGTATTTAAAACGAATGGTACCTTAAGCTAAAATCAGAAAGCTGAGGAAATCATTGATCCGTAACAAGCTCGTGCACAACTCGAATTTATTTGATTAAGCTCGATGTGCTAAGAATGGGTAACCTTATAAGTAATCAAAGTGAATTTTCAAAATAAATTTGTTATGCATGTTCATTTTGAAAGATTTCTGAAATGATTCTGAAAGATTTTTTTTCCCCTTTACTTGAGTACGTTTTAAGGTTTTAAATTTTGTGAATTGTTACAGTTGGTATCAATAGTAAGATAAGGTTATAGTTGACATAAGGTGTGTTTGCATATGCTTATGTTAAAAATGGTTATAGATTCAAAAGAAGGCACTTTCAGGAAGAATCACATTATTTGTACATTATAGGAAGCAAAAAAATGTGCTTCTTGAGTCTGAAAGCACTTTTGGTAATACAAAAAAAGCTGTTTGATTAACAAGTGCTTTTATATGATCTCAAAAGCAGAAAGAAACAAACCCATAGTACCTGTTCAACTGCACCAAGAGGCGGTAGACCAACTGATGGAGCCAAGACATCCAGCACTACATGCAAATGCTCTTTGGGTATTTTTCCATTGCGATCTTTCGGCACATTTTCTAAATCTGCATTGAGCATCTGCAAAAAGCAATATTGAAGAAGAAATTCCAAGAAATATTGAGACAAAAATGGAAATTATTCAATTAATCAAGTAGGATTTGTTGAACAAACCTTGTCTAGTTCAAACTTGTTGGACAATAGTCTTCTAATGGCACTACCATCAAAGGTGTTTTCACTATGAGCAACAATCACAGGTTGTTCTCTAAGATGTTGAGCTACATTTTCTGCTACTTTCTTAAATTCCACCAAAAATGTCTCTTGAGAACTAGGTGTATCCCAATCTTGTGCAACACATGATTGAATAGCAGGTTCCACAATATTGCTCATAACCTTAAGAAGCAGAAAAGAAACAAATAAGAAAATCTTCATATCAAGAAATAGCCCTTATCACTATAAATTTATGGTAAAAGACTAAATACTAACTAATTATGTGTCAACAATAACTAGAATTTCCTCATTACCCAAGAATCAGAAAAAGGTGGCATCCCTTGTTCAACTGTGAGTTTCTCAAAAGCCTTGTTGATACACTCGCGTATCGACAATCCTTCAACTGACTCTATCTGACTATATATATACACCATTTCTGGCTCAAAACTTGGACTGTTGATGAATTCTTGCAGATCTTCCCCATCAATACGGAGAATAACAATAGGATCTCGCTTTAAACCAGCAGCCATACCTAATAGAATGTCTGATAAAACCTCTTTGAACTCAGTTTTGCTTACTTTTTCTTGTTTTCCATGAGTGAATTCATTCAATACCTATATATGTCAGAAAAACAAAAGTAAAAATTTTCAGGGCATAGATATTGCATACAAAAGAAGACGTTCATTTTGTAGTACGAAAAATCGCAAAAAAAAAAAAAAGATCCATCTTTCTATTGTGGTATCGTATTTATGGTTTACATTGGTACAAATTCAATCATTTTCATTTTTAATTTCAAACGAGAAAGAATTCTCATTGGTAGCAAGTGGTATCCATTAAACAGGAAAATCCTATTTAAAAAACCAAATTTCGAAATAAAGATTTTTTCATTTTTCATTTTCAAATTGAAAAATAGAGAAATTAAAAGAAAAAAAGCGTTACAAAATGGTCTATAAAAAAATTGATAAAGTTTGAATATTATATAGAAATAAACATGTTTAAATTTAAGAAGTATGAAAGAATTATTGAGATTAAGTTGTTCATCAATTAATTTTTTACATAAAATGAGAAAATAATCTCGTTAACTTTTTATGTTTTGTCCATGATTTGTGACCATTAAGGGACCTGCTAACCAAGCCGAGTATATTGCAATTGAGATCTCCATTTCTAACTTCAAGGGAAATTCTAAATCCGTCCATTACAATCAAATCCACTTTTGATAATTTTACATCCAACATCAAATGTTTCTCTTTGTAAGGAATTTGAGATTTCTTCCAAAAAAATTAACATGTTAGGTGGGATAACTTAAACTCTTAATAAGCTATATATCACAAGTCTGGCATGCAACTTTGTTTGCCATACTCAACACACTTGAAATCACTTTTAATCAAATACTTCATTTCAAATTACTTTCTTTAAAACTACTTCTAAAAACTCAAGCTGTTAATAGGTAGACTAACTATTCTCTTGCATGTTATGGTTGGGTCTTAATGTTCTTCATTACTGTCAAACGTTTTTTGTTTTTTTAACACTCTCGTAAAGCTATTAAAAGAAACACCAACTATATTTTTACACATTTATTAATTCCACAAAATGTTAGTTATATATACCATGCAGACCAAACATCCCCAGTTCAACAATTGGAGTTACTGGATTTTAAACACATGACCTTCAATTCTTATATCATATTAGGGAATCAATTCTCCTAAAAGCTTATGTTCTTAAGAGGTGAACTAATTATTCTCTTAAACATATCATATTATAATTATTTTACCATTATCACTACTGTCACGGGAAGGGTGGTTTTTTTTTTTTTTTTTTGTGGGAGGGGGGGCTATAATATTTAGTTCATTTGAAAAGAGAATATTTTTTTCTGATAAGCATATCAAACTTTCTGGCTGTAGTTTAACTTATTTTGCCCCATACGGTGATTAGGTATTGGATTCTTTCATAGTTCATATTTATCTCTGCTTACACCCACTAGAACACAAATTTATGCTATTTAGACTTATTCAATAATCATAGTCCCACAAAATTTCATAAATGTTTTGATGATGTGTCCAACAAGACAAAAAGCTTCCACATAGTTCTTCACTAGATTCCTCCTTTAATAACAAGTTATTAAAAAAAGTAATAAAGGTAAATTTTAAGATAAAGAAAGCAAACGTCCCACAAGACCGACAAAGTTCTACCACTGGTTAGAATTTGGGTGCTTGCTAGAAATATAAACTTTGTATTCAAAAGCATTTATACTGTTATACAAATATATTGAACTAGAATACAGGTACAATTGCATACTCTTTGAGCTTAAAATTCAAAACTATTGAATATTGGCTCTAAAAGTAACAAATTAGTGGCATAATTTAGGGAAATTAGTGGCCTAATTTGTGGCATGATTTAGGGAAATTAGTGGCCTAATTTGTGGCATGATTTGTGGCATGATTTAAGGAAATTAGTGGCATAATTTAAGGAAATTGGTGGCCTAATTTAAGGCTTAAATTATGGCACACTTTAGGGAAAGGGAGCCTTTCTTCATCTATAAATAGGGAAGAGTTCATGCATTGAAGAACAAGGCAAAAATCAGAAAAAAAAAGAGTATAAGCAAACTCAAAGAGAGAAAATACTTGTGAGTTTTGGGAAACACTTGAGAGATATTATTAGTGAGGAAATCAGACCGTATTCAGATATTTCCTACCCGAGTTCAAATAATATCTGCGCCTCCCGTGGACCTAGGCGAATTGCCGAACCACGTAAATTACGTGTGTTCATTTTATCGACTTTGATATATTCATATACTGGCTATTTATTGCTTCCGCCCACTGACAAATTGGTATCGAGCCAAATATAGCGGTATTATATATCAAATCGAAGCTACCGACGATACGAACGCAAGCGGTGAAAGAATCGCTCAAATCGGAAGTCGAATCACCGCCGGAAAGTCACGGGAGTCCTGCTGCCAAGATGGCGAGTAAACTCGCCGAGTTAGACCGAGTCAACTCAGTCACTAGTGATATTTGGATCGAGTTGGTCCATTTTTCATCCGTTTTCAACTGAGTTGGATCTATTCCTAGCTAATTAGACTATTCTGAATTCAACTACGGACTACGTTTTTTCAAATAAGGTATAAAATTTGGAAAAATATTGTTTTAAGTGCAAAATTTCTGTTATCTGTTTGTACTCGTGGCTGATAAAAGAGAGATCGAAGAAGGTGAAAAAGTTGACCATAGAATTTATGGCAAGCCAAGTTGTTCTACTCGAAGAACTATATTGTCCAACGCAAAGTTTGAGGTGGTGAAATTGACGCACAAATAACTTTGTACGTGGCAATGTGAAGTATTAGATCTATTGTTGAGAAGGATCTAATACAGCCTCGGGAGACTAGGCCAGGAGATTATTCAAATGAAGATTGGAATTATGTCAACCGACAAGCTTGTGCACAATTCGACCGTGCTTAGGAAAAGATCAAGTACTTTGTCATGAAAGAGAATGTATAGCTTCTGGAAGAAAACCAGTAGGACAAATACACGACGAAAAGTATTGAGAACAGACTCTACTTGAAGAAGAAACTTTTCCGTTTCCAAGACAAGAAAGGTACCCTACGATTGAGCACTTAGATAATTTTTCAATAAAATTTTGGCTCAATGCAAAATTTAGATGTTGAAATTATTGATGAAGATAAAGTTTTGTTGTTGTTGAATTCATTACCTGAGAGTTATGAGCATTTAACCACAACCCTGTTATATGGAAAGGATGAGGTTAAGTTCGTAGATGTTTCAAATGCTTTGGTAAATAACGAAAATGCAGGAAGAAGGATCAACATGATTATGGAGACTCAATATCGGAAGCATTGGCGGAGAGGTAGTGACTAACAACAAAAATGGCGGATCAAATAATGTGGGAAATCTAGATCAAAGTCGGAGGAGAGTCATCCGTAAGACGCCCTGCGAAGGACGAGCGTGTACCCTATTATCACCGAGAAGTGGCAGGAAGAAAAGATTGTCCAAACAAGGACAAGTCAAATGCAAATGTTGCACAGAAGGCCAATGAAGATGAAGAATCATCCTTTTCAGTTTCATCATCAAAAACCTACTCAGATAAGTGGATTCTTGATTCTGGATGTTCTTATCATATGTGTCCAAACAGACATTGGTTCATGCATTGAAGAACAAGGCAAAAATCAGAAAAAAAGAGTATAAGCAAACTCAAAGAGAGAAAATACTTGTGAGTTTTGGGAAACACTTGAGAGATATTATTAAATGCGAGAAATGCATGTCGTATTCTGTATATTTCCTCTACCAAATAATATCTGCTGCCTCCCGTGGACCTAGGCGAATTGCCGAACCACGTAAATTCTGTGTGTTCATTTTATCGCTTTGATATATTCATATACCGCTATTTATTGCTTCCGCACACAACAAAAACATGGCATTTATAATATACTTTTATTAAAAAATCACTTATAAATAAATATAAAACACAATAAAATGGACCACAAGTTCCAAAGTCAAAGTCATATATATATATATAGACATCTTATCTTCTCAAGTGTTTTGTTGAGTTTGCAGCATCACTTCACTTTTTAATATTTTGGTAATAAGTTGTTATTAACTTTGCAAATTAAGCTCAAATATTAGACTAGTTTGTCAATCATATGATTCATATCATGTTAACTGGGTTTAAATGACTGTCGTAAATAAATAAGAAACATTAATATATTTGGAGAACACAATTTATTAAAAAGAAAAAAGAAGTTGTTTCAGGTTTACACCATGATCTTGAATTCAAAGAGAGCTATTAGAAACCTATCTTACTTGGACTCTCGTGAATTATTTGTGTTCAAGTGATATGACATCAAAATGCACGTCGGTGCTTTAGTCAAAGTGGAACCAATTCCCATTTTCTCTACATGATCCTCGAATTTCATTGGTGGCATGCCTTTAGTCAAAGGATCAGCAATCATCAACTCAGTGCTTACGTGCTCAATGATCACTTTCTTTTCCTTAACACGTTCTCTTATGGCCAAGTACTTAATGTCGATGTGCTTACTACGACTACCACTTTTGTTGTTCTTAGCCATAAATACTGACAGGCGAGTTATCACAAAGATAATCTTAATGGCCTAGAAATAGAGTCAACTACTACTTAAGCCCGAAATGAAACTTCTAACCATACACCACGCGATGTGGCCTCAAAACATGATACGAACTCGGCCTCCGTAGTGGAAGTAGCCAATGACTATTTCGCGACTCCTCCAAGACACACACCTACGACGAGCATGAAAATGTAACCGGATGTTGATTTTCGTGGAATCAATACAAACAAGAAGTCCGCATCGGAGTAGCGATTACTTCCAGGTTCATCGTCGGTTGCTATACATGAGCATATAATCCTTGGTTCCTTGTAGGTACCTCATCACTTTCTTTGCAGCTTTCCCGATGGTCAACACTGGATTACTCGATATCTCCCCTAGCATCCCAACAACAAATGCAATGTCAGTGCTGCGACACTGAGCATACATCGAAGCTTCCAACAAATTTAAGCATATGGAATGGTTTTCATACATTCTCTTTCAAAATCATTCTTTGGGCATTGGTCCAAATTGAACTTATCACCTGCTTCACAATGGGAGCAACACTTGGTAACAATCCTTAAATCCGAAATCTCTAAAACTTTATTGATATAGGTTTCTGAGACAAACCCAATACACTGCCGAAGTCTATCTCTATGGATCTTAATGCCAATGACATAAGATGACTCACCCATATCCTTCATATCAAAATTTTTAGAGAGGAATTGTTTTACCTCGTGTAGCAAACCCCCTATCATTGCAAGCAAAATATCATCCACATATAGCACCAAGAAACAAATCTTACTCATTTAACTTTCTACGGGTATATACATTGATCCATGACATTCTCTTCAAAACCAAATGAAGTGATGACGTTATGGAATTTCAAATACCATTGACGGAGGCTTGCTTTAATCCATATATGGATTTATTAAGCTTACAAACCAAATGCTCACCATCACTAGAGAAAAATCCTTCAGGTTGTTTCATATAAACCTCTTCCTCTGGTTACCATTAAGGAAAGCCGTTTTCCACATCCATTTGTTGCAAATCCAAATCAAAACGGGCAACCAATGCCATGACCACACGAAGTGAATCTTTCTTAGATATAGGAGAAAATGTCTCCGTGTAGTCGATTCCTTCCCTTTGATTGAATCCTTTGGCAACAAGTCTTGCCTTATGTCTCTCAATGTTGCTCTTGAGTCTTTCTTTGTTTTGAAGACCCATTTACATCCAATGGCTTTCACACCATCAGTAACTTGACGAGATCCCGTGACTCGGTTGGGACGCCATAGAATCCATCTCTTCTTTCATGGCATCATACCATGCTCGAAACCTCGAACTCATGGCCCGTGGAAAACGTCTCAGGATCATTTTCTACTCCAACATTATAGTCACATTCTTGTAGATACACTGACATAATCATTAGGTATACATTTTTCCTTACTCGTAAGATCTTCTTAATGTTGTATCAACATTCTCCCGGAAGCGAGGATCATGTTGTTCAGCCGCTTGTAGAGCATCCGTTGAACTTCAACATCTACTAGATCAGATCAACGGCTTGTGGTGCTTCAGTGGTTCTTCAACACGTGTTTGTACTCGAGGCGTGTTGTTAACAATAATGATCAGTCCATTACTTGAAGTGGTACATCGAGCATCCAATGATCTTTCTCGAGAACCAATGCCCGGGATCGATCGCTCCCATTAATCAAGTAATTCTCAAGAAATTTTGCATTTCTTTGATTCCACAAATCTAGTGTTGTGAGATGGACAATAAAATCTATAACCTTTGGGCGTTCGGCATATCCAATGAAATACCCACTAATGGTCCTTGGGTCCAAATTTTTCTCTTGTGGATTATATATCCTCACTCGGATAGGCATCCCCAAACGCGTATGTTGCAAACTCGGTTTCCAACCTTTCCATAATTCAAATGGTGTCTTTGAGACAAATTGGTTGGAACTTCGGTTTAATATATACATAGCTGTCTTTAAAGCTTCAATCCACAAGGATTTAGGAAGATCGAGTTGCTAAGCATACTCGCGCCATGTCCAAAAGTGTTCGGTTTCTTTCGCTACACCATTCTGGTCCGGTGAACCAGGCGTAGTTGTATCAGGCAACTATCCACGTGTTCTTGAAGAAATTTAGCAAACGGACCAGCGTCATTCCATTCTCGGTATCTACCATAATATTCACCACTTATCCGATCTCACGATCTTTATTTTCTTTCCACATTGTTTCACTAACCTTAAAGCTTTTGAAGGCATCCAATGCTTCGCTCTTATTATGAAGCGTATAGAGATACATATATCGAGAAAAAAATCATCAATAAAGGTGATAAAATATTTTTGACCTTGAATATCCATGTCCGGACAACATATATCCGTATGTATGATTTCTAATATGTTTGAACTTCTATTGGCACCTTTCTTTGACTTGTTAGTCCGCTTTCCGCTTAATTGATCCACAGCGTGTCTCAAAATCAAGATAAAATCTAGAGTACTAAGTACCCGTCTTTCACTAATCTTTTAATTCTTTCTATGAGATATGTCCCTAATCTCCTATGCCATAACGTAGAAGAGTCATCGTAAATCGATAATACACCTTTTAGTGCTACAAATGCTTGAACAATGCGTAGCGTTATGAGTGGCATTATTTTGTAAATTAATGCAAGAAAGACCATCGAGACAAAAATACCATTCCCAACACAATCGATTTATTAAATAAATTGAAAGATGTTTCTAAAAAAGTGAAAGGAATAACCATAAGGTACAAGTCTTGAAATTGAAATCAAGTTTCTAGAGAAACTTGGAACATAAAAGGTCTTTTCTAATTTTAAAATAAAACCACTACTTAAAAATCAAACTACATGTCCCTACACTCGCGTTTACACGTGAGCCCATCTTGTTCTGGGATAAGATGTATTGCTCGGCCTTTCCCAACGCTTCCTTAGATTTTGCATACCCCTGTAAGAGAATTTGCAACATGGATTGTAGATCCGTAATCAATCCATCGGTGTTAATATTAACATTAACCATATTAGATTCATAACAAACAAACGAGGTTGGATTACCTTTATTCTCGAAGCCATTTCTCGGAATCGATACAATCCTTCTTCATATGTCCCTTAACTTTTTACAAAAGAAACACTTGGATTCTTTCCTTAATATCACTTGAGGTGGAATTATTCCACTTTCCTTTATGCTTGTATTGAGATTTTCCTTTACAGTGCGTTGTAGCCAACATTGCACTTTCACCAAATTCCATAACAAGCCTCCGCTTCCTCTGAACACATATGGTCATTAGTTCATTGATTGACCATTTATCTTTATGTGTATTGTACGAGATTTTGAATGGCCCATACCGATGTGGGGAGAGTGTTAAGGATATAGTGCACCAAGAAGGATTCTCGACATCTCAACCTCGAGATGCTTAAGTTGACGAGCTTGATGTCCCTCATTTGCATAATGTGCTCGCGGCACACCTTTCACACTCATGGTGAGTCTTAAAGAAGAAAACTTCATAATAAGGGTGCTTGCATAAAGCCTTATCCGAAGTGACGAATTGATCATCAATGGCCTTTAGCAAGTCTTGAACATTGGTATCTTTGATCAACGGAACCACGAATACCAAAGAGAGATTTTAGTCTTAATGAACATCATACTAAAGGCGATTAGATCGTTCCCATTGTTCATAAAGCGTGATATTCTCCGGAGTCTTGTTGAGTAATTTTAGGTGGTTCGCTTTTCCTAATAGCATAATCAATATCCATCCACCCTAATTGAAGGAGAATTCTTTCCTTCCATATTTTATAGTTATCCCTTTCGGATCGGGAATATCAGCGGATATCAGAGAAATTCTGAGTTGTAGGTTTAATTAAAGATTATATGCTTATTAAAATTTGAGGCATAAACTATAATCATTCTTTACCAATGTAAATAATGAATAATATGAATCTAGTGACATAAAACTTGCTGTGGGCTAAAGTTTTAATTGAATTAAATTCATCCTAACTACGATAAAACTATCAAATTATGTTCATTTTCCTAATCCCTGTGGGTAAATTAGAAAAATATAATTTGATATTATATCTAATTAATCACACAAAAATATAATAAAAATTCTTGTGGGATAAGATTTCTTATATCACATATGATTAATTACAATTAATATTTATTTTCTAAATGTGATCCTAAATAAACTTTATTATAATTTTAATTAATTAAAGATCTTTGTGGCTACTCACTAATTAATCAAACTATATGAATCACTTAAATATTAATTAAATTCTTATGCTCGATTATTGCATAAAACCATAAGCAATATTAATTTAATATCAAATGTGTAAGTATTATTTATCTTAAATTGCATATATGACAATAAATTATACAAGCAAAAATTAAATAATATAAGCACTAATTAAATCCATAAGAGCCATTAAAAATTAATTTCATTATACATAAATTTTTTTTTAACTTAATTTTATATGTATAATTAATTACAAAATTTATACATATAAATACCAAAAACAAATAATTTAAGCATAATGTATTTAAATAAAATTTTAATGTGTACAAAAATTATTTAAATAAATATAATATGTATAATAAATATTATACATATGATAAACATAATTTAAAATTATATTCAGAATTATTTTATATATATTAATATATATATATTTATTTTGTTTTAATAAAATTAAATATCTAATATATATAAAATATTACACAAATAAAACACATAATATGTTGTAGCCTATTGGTCTGGTCCTTGAATTCTGATCACCGGGACCAAGGTTGAAGTCGAGATAATCCGAATGTTTGATTTTTTTTAATAAAACTAACTTACGATTCTATAGATATATTCTGTTACATAAAATAATAGAATGGCCTCAATTAATTGAGTGGGCCAGTCATTGCAAAATTTGTCAGTATCTGGGTTTGATTCCCACTAAGCAAATTTGTTTTTTTTTAATAAAACTTCATGCTTGACCTTTCAATGAATTCAATACGACCGTTTTTTATCTTAACGGATGCGTGTCATTATCTTTCTATTCCGTGCGAATCAGTGATTTTTTTATCAAAATTCTCGAATTCAATTTCTCGGGTGATTCATCGATCTTAATTTTAAGTAAAAAATTCATTTTAAATAAAAAGTTAATTAATGAAGGAAATAAATACCCGCGGCCAATTGGATTTATTTTCTTCATTGTTTTTCAAGTTTAATTTTCTGAGAATCATTCAAAAATCAATATTTAAACACTTTATAATTTCCATATGCATCAAAAACAATCAAAATAAAAAACCCAAAATTTGAGTTCTCGTGAAAGCGAGCAAAGCGAGTTGTTTTCAAATTGCTCACGATGCAAATGTTAGATCTCGATTCAATCCGTGAAACATTCATAAAAACCATATGAATTCATAATTTAAATGCGGCGGAAACAAAATTGGATTGAAAACATACCTCCTACCATTCATCAAATTTAGAAGACTTACGAGAATTCCAATGGATTTTACGTTCGATGCTTTCACTTGTTTTCTCACACTTATTCTCTACGCATTATTGATGGTGTAATCAATTGTTATGCGATTAATAGTGAGAGGACGATACTTTATTAAGGTTCTTCCATCAAGAACCTCGTTCGGTTCGGGCAAGCGTCTGATTTAAACGAACCGTCAAACCGTCGCACGGTTCACTAACGTTGCATCGCTAACTTCATCTTGACCTCTGGCCAGGGTCAATACGACCCGTTTTTATACTAACAGATACCGTGGTATATCTTTCTATTGGCGAAATCCAGCGTTCTTTTTATCAAAATTCTCAAAATTCAATTTCTCGATGATTAAGCATGATCTTAATTTTAAGTAAAAACTTCATTTTAAATAAAAAGTTAATTAATGAAGGAAATAAATACCACATGACAGTGGATTTATTTTCTTCATTGTTTTTCAAGTTTAATTTTACTGAGAATCATTCAAAAATCAATATTTAAACACTTTATAATTTCCATATGCATCAAAAGCAATCAAAATAAAAAACCCAAAATTTCGATTCGTGAAATGAAAGCAAAGCAGAGTTGTTTTCAAATTGCTCACGATACCAAATGTTAGATCTTAATTGATCAAAACGTTCATAAAACCGTATGAATTCATAATTTAAATGCGTGAAACAAAATTGGATTGAAAACATACCTCACATTGATCAAATTTCAAAGACTTACAGGGAATTCCAATGGATTTTTACGTTACGATCTTTCACTTGTTTTACACATTACTGCGTATTAATGGTGTAATGATTGTTATGCGATTAATAGTGAGAGGGCCGAATCTTTTATTAAGGTTCTTCCATCAAGCATCGTTGATTCGAGCAAGACGTGCATTGACGAGCGACCGTCACCACGGTTCACTAACGTTGCACCACTTTGATTTACAGGCAAGCCAAGAGCAGCACCAATATCAGCAACAGCAGGTTGAAGCTCCTTCACAGAGAGCTTGCCATCTCTATCAATGTCCAACTCGTGAAACTTATGGTCCACGAAATTGCTAAACACCTCTTTGTTTCCAACCAACTCCATTATGTTGGAACCGTCTAGAACCTGTTCGTTGTTACCCTCGCTTTTCTTCTTTGGCGTCTCCATTCTTTCAACTCTATCTTAGCTTTTAGCTAGATAGCTTCCCTTTCTTGTGATTTTTCTCTGCTTTTGCTTTTCAAGTCTCGTGCTTCACACGAACCAAAGCTAGAGTTTATGTTCTGTTTTATAGTTGCTTTGCGCCTCTTTGTTGCTTCCTATTTTTGTTATTTCCTCTTTACATGGGGACCAAATTGCTAACCCATAAACAATAACATATAAAAATAAAATAATATAATTGCACTTTATATCAATAGCTAAAAAAAATTATACTTTATATTATTATATTATTATTGATATATATATATAAAATTATGTTATTATTACAAGTCCTGTGATACTATAATTAGTTATAGTTTAAAAATAAATCATATTATTTTAAATAATAATTATTTAACTTATTAATTATAATTATATCACAATTTATTGTATAAAAATAATATTTTATAATTAAATATTCATTTAAATATACTAAATTATTATTATATATATCATAAATATTTTATAATTATAATTATAAAAAAAATATTTACTTATAACATCACATTACTTGTATTCATATATTAGAAAAAATTATAAGATATTTTAATTATTTTATTTTTATAAATTAAATATATTAATTATATTTTTAAAATTGATACAATTTAATTATATTATTATTTTAAAATTTAACATTTTAATAATTTTTTATTGATTTTTATTTTTTGAATATTTTTTTATTAAAATTTAAATTAAATTGAAACGAATTTTATCAATAAAGGCGAAGAATAAAATATTTTAAAAGTTGTATAAAAATAATAAATAAAATTATTAAAATTATTTTATTTAATTTGAAATGATTGAAATATTATAAATATAATAATAAATTAATTTAAAATAAAATAAAATAGTCAATATAATTAATTTGCTAAAATAAATCGCGGTGTACATTTTCCTGTCGTAAATTTTCAAATCGCGGTCTTTTTAATTTAATAGAGGGAATGGCAGCCACTATTTGATAACTGGACAGGACACGTGGGACGGTGAGACAGACTATACGAAATGAGTACTTACCAACAATCGTTGCTTGACATGTAATAATTTAAAAATATAATTAAATTTATTAATTATTAAATTTCAAGTAATAATTAATATATATTTACTTCTTAATAGAAAATTCTTATATACATGAGAACTGCTATATATATTATTATTGGGATACAAATTTGCTTAGATATTAAAAGTGTGAAATCGTGGGATTGTGATATTTAAATAATATTAAATGGTATAATTAAAATAGAATATATTGTTTTATATATTAAATCATTATATTTATTAAATAATATTATTTATTAATTTAAATTTAAAGTAATTAAAAAATTATGAAATTATTTAATGTGAATTATGTATACTTGTAATAATTGTTTTTTGGCTATAAAAGCACAGAAAGAAAATGGAGATAAAAAGCCAACAAGGTAAAACTTTTATCTACTTTGGTCGGTCAGCTCTTATTCGATTCACACGTTAACATTGAGGTTTAGTAAAATTATTAAAAAGAAAACGATAATTGGTGTTATTGGAACTTATAATTTAAAATGAATATGGGTAATAGTCGTAGGAAGCGGTACGGTAGAGTTCGTTTATATTAAGTTATTTAATCTCATTCTTTAAAAAAAAATTATTAAAGATAAAATATATTATTTTATTATTAAAATAATATAAAAATATTTAAATAATATAATTTTTTTAAAATTAAATGACTTAATAATATAATTTATAATTTAGGAAATAATATTTTTAAGACATTTTTCTATAATTTTTATTATTCAAATATTAGGTTAATCGAAAAAAAATATTAATAATACTGATTAAAATTGTAAGGACTATAAATATTAGCTATTTTCGTGGATAAAATATTTATCTCAGAATTTCTTTTTGCGCTTCCTATCGTAAGATATCAAGAAAGCGTTCAACAATACACTTTGACATATTCAGATTTCAAGATGTTTTTATAACTACACAGATTGCGTTTATACATTTAATAAGATACTGCTCGTAATCAAAATTATTTTTGGTATTTAAATATTTTTTATGTGTCTTAATATTTTTTAAGATGTGATTTAAAAAATATTTTTTAATTAAATATTTAAATGGGCCTTGAATAATGAAGCCTAAAATATTGTAAACCTAATACTAGTAGGTTATCATTATATATATATACATATATATATATATATATACACACATAAGCTGAGGTAGGTATCGTTGCAGAGAGAGTTTAAAAAGCGAAAGAAAAAAAAACCTACGGCAAAACACAAAAGCATAAAAGAGTTTAAAGAAAATATATATCATTGCTTCTCTGCTTCAATATATTTTAAAGGGTAATCAACGCATCTTATATGAAGGTGTAAGAAATTTGTAAGCGTCAAGGAATTAATATATACAAGCTCCTTTGACGGCATCAGGTATCATATAATTAATATATATATTGAAAGGTAATTATGCAGTGGGCGAAAAGGTAACTAATATATATATATATGATTTTGATTTATATTAATTAATTTAATTCTTCTTGATTTGATTTATACGTATTTAAATTAAATAATTTTATGAACGATCATGGTTATTTGATTTAATTATTAAATTTCAAAAAAGTTATTTTTATTGAAATTATGCGTAATCTTTTTGCCCTAGAATATACTAGTTGATTTGGTTTAAATGAAATTTGTTTTAAATCATCTAGTTAGTATTATTCATTGTTTAATCCTGCTCTAGAACACACACGCACTTGTGTTTTCGTTAACAATTTTGCGCATTGATTCAGGAACGATCCGATTAACGGCGAGCTTATTGGAACGCGTTGGTTTGAAACCGCCACGCTTAATTTTGAAAATCAGAAAACAGAAAGGCGGGTCGTAAGTAAAGTACATATCGTAGTATCTGCGAGGTAGCATAAGACCGAGTTTGTACTTGAACATTTGATTTTCATAAAGTGGAAAGTTAGCGACACAAAGTGACCGTTTTCCTCTTGCGTTGTTGTGGCCAGGTTGTTTCACCTAAAAATATCGTGTGTTATAATTTTCGCACTTTACTCTTACACACGATTGCTTCGTCGCTCTGTTTAGGTTAGTAAATTATAAATTAATAAAAATTAAAATAACCTATTCACCCCCTCTAAAGGTTAATCAGGTCCATATTTTATAAACTTTCAATTGAGTATCGGAGCAAACACTAAACACACTTAGGCGAGATTGATCTTGTGACACACACACGCTTACTTATGGACCAAATGAAAGAAGGGTCATCCGTTGGGACCTCACTCTTGACGGGTTTAATTACCCTATGGAAGGCTCGTACGCAAGCCTTTCTCGTACAGATGAAAAAGTACGGGATGTTATTCTCGATGGTCGGGGAACCAATTGTAATGAAAGATGGTGTAACAATCATAAAGCCAAGAAAAGACTCGGACCACCGAAGAACGCACTCCTAGTGGGGCAAACCAAAAAGGTCTAAGCTCAATATTATTTGTAGTGTCGATGGACGAGTTTCGTCGCATCTCCGACCGTGGGAGATCGCTAAAGATGCACTGGAATGCACTTGCTTCGCTCGTGGAAGGAACTTCCCAAGTAAAACAAACAAAATTGAGATTGCTAACATCCGAGTTTGATTCTATTAAAATGAGCAACAATGAAACTTTTGGTCAATTCTACGCCGCTCTCGTGATATCACTAATGCTTGTTCTAACCTTGGTGAGAAAATTACACAACCTATACAAGTGCTACAAACTCCTAAGCTCTTTAACAACCGACTATAAGATGAAAGTTCTGATAGAGGAAAGCAAAGAATGTAGACACACTAAAAATTGATGAACTTGTCGTCAATCCAAACCTATGAGCTTTCTTGATCCACCCAAGAAAAATAAGGATGTGGCATTCAAAAGCTCCAAAAAGGACATCTTCCGATAGTGATGATGATATGAATGATGAGTCACTAGTCTTGTTATAGCACGAAAAAGAAGTTCAGAAGAAGGGTCAATGAGAATAATCATTTCAATAAGGACAATCCAACATTCGAATGACCGAAAGTCATGGAAATCAAGTCTCCTAGCCTCGATGGTAAGAAAAGTAAGCCCACTAATCCTCAATGCTTTACTTGTGGGGATTTGGTCATATTTCCACGATCAGCTAACAATAAAAAGAAATTTGGAAAAGCCTTTAATGCTACACTCGCGACACGTAAAGTCGGGAAAGGTGACAACGCTAGTAACTCGAGGACGACACTAATTATCGTGGCTCTTTACCGCAACTTCCAATGCACAAAGACAATGACTAGACCTTAGCTCCTGGATGAAGAAAATGAGGAAGTAAACTCTTCTCTCTTACTGCCTAAGTTTAATGTATCGAATTATGAGGAACTATTCATGGATTGTTCAGGTGCCAGGGAAGAGAGATAAATTGCAGTGTGGAAGTAACTAAACTTAATGATATCATCAATGTTCACAAAAAAAATTCCTCTAACCTGAGAAAGATAAAAAGGAATTGTCTGATCATATTAATGCTTTGAATTTGAGACATGCGTAAAACCATCGAGGAAAACAAAATCTCAAGCAAGAACTTAGTATTGCTAAGGAAACGATGAAGAATTCACCATTGGGTTTAAAAATTAACCAAAGTCCTGCATACTATGGAAAGCCATACGGAGATAGAGAGATCTTGGATACATAGATGAACAATCAACCCTTCATCATCCAAAACTCAATTTGTAAAACCCATTATCAAGCCAGCGGGAAGGTAGTTTTTGACCTTATCATTCTAAGAAAATTCAGCTTTGTTCCCATATGTCATCATTTGTGGTAAAGAAAGCGACATGTAAGACCCAAGTGTAGATTTCTTTACGCCACATTCTATCACTTAATAATACAAATGTTTCTAAAATACCTCAAAAAATTTCAAAA
This sequence comes from Hippophae rhamnoides, assembly GCA_033030585.1. Taxonomy (NCBI): domain Eukaryota; kingdom Viridiplantae; phylum Streptophyta; class Magnoliopsida; order Rosales; family Elaeagnaceae; genus Hippophae; species Hippophae rhamnoides. The sequence continues at coordinate 70,960,625 of CM065429.1, read as the reverse complement.
TGTAAAGTTTTTACTACAAGAACTACACAAAAAGAGGAATATAAGAAACCAAAGAACTCAAATGTCCAAAATTAAAAAAGGATGGGTTAAGAAATCTGAGTTGCAATCGTTTTGGGCCCATATAGCATTTAAAGTTAAATCAAATACCGCTTGGTATTTTGATAAGTGGACGCTTCAGACACATGACAGGGAATCGTTCTTTGTTTAAAACCTTTAAGGAATACAATGAAGGCGGACGCTTACTCAAAGGTGATGGTAAAACATCTAGAATTATCGGAAAAGGCTCGCTCAAATAGAGGTATCCCTAAACTTGATGAAGTTTTATATGTGGAAGGACTTAAGGCAAACTTGATTAGCATAAGTCAAATACGTGATGTTGATTTTAATGTGCAATTTACAAACAATCCATTTGTAACATATCAAAATGGTGAATGTGTGATTAAGGGAATCAGATCACATGACAATTGTTATTGTATTGATACATCACCCACAGTAACATGTAACCTAGCTAGCACTTTACTCTTACACACGATTACATGTTTGGCCGCTCTGTTTAGGTTAGTAAATTATAAATTAATAAAAATTAAAAATAACCTATTCACCCCCTCTAGGTTAATCAGGTCCATATTTTATAAACTTTCAAAAATCATAATAGTTTATAGACCATCCATAAGTAAGGATGCCAACTATTTACAGTTTTAGGTAAATAAATGGTTTATTTATATAGTTTTCAAGTATTTAAATTCTATAATTTTGAAAAAAATACACATGAATAATATAAAAAATATATTTTAATCTTAATTTTTGAGTTTTAACATTAAAATATATCTTTTTTTTTCAAAATTATAAAACCAAAACACCACGTTTAAAAATTATTAATTAAAAAATTCCTTTTCAAAAGCTCCAATAGCTCGTACTTTCGCATCTAATATTTTATAGATATTTCTATTAATATATTGGTATCTCAAATATTTTATGTTATTAAAATATTTATTTTAATATTCAATATTATTCTTATCTTTTTTAAATAGTAATTAAATTTTTTCATCCAAAATATCTTTTTAGTATTTTAAAGAAGTTTTTTTTAAAAAATAATTAGAACCAACAAAAGTGAAAAGATTGTTAATTTTTAAATTTTGTTTACATCATTATTAATGAAAATTAGTCATTTATGTCAAAATATGTGTTTCTCTGATAATTATCATGTATATTTCATTATTATTTCTATTCTGTTTTCTGTACAAGAGTTGAGATATATGTATATAAAGAAAACGAAAATTAAACAATAACCATAATTCCTGCGCATCCATGTTTTATGGATCCACTATCATTATTATATGCTCCATGTTTTACTCCAATGAGTCATTGGTGTCTGCCACAACAACACACACCAACACTCCTCCTCAAGTTGGTGCATATATGTCTCTTATGCCCAACTTGTCAAGTGAGCTCAGGTTCTGCATTACGCATTGCGGAGTATATCGCCCAATTGATCTTCTCGATTTAACAAATGAAAGCTTAATAATCTTTTCTTCAAGATTCTTCATTGATGGTTCCGATCCACGTCAACGTGCTTCGTGCGATCATGTTGAACCTGGATTGGCAGTAGATGGCAATGGCCGCTTTGTTATCACAAAATAAGTTCATTTCGTAGCTGTGAGCAACACCAATCTAAGTTAGAAGTTTTTTCAACCAAAGGAACTCACATATTCCCTTGACCATTCCTCAAAATTTAGCTTCAGCACTGGATAAAGCAACTACATTTTGCTTCTTTCTTCTCCATGTAACAAGATTGCCCCCCACGAAAGTAAAGTACCCAAAGAAGAGATTTCCTATCCTTCATTCCCCCGCTCACTCAATCAGATATCCAAGGACTTCCAATTGACAATTCCTTGAAAACATAAGTCCTTTCCCGTGGGAGGAATTTAAGTAACGAAGCATTCGTACGACCGCATCCATATGGTCTTCACTGGGCAAAGGTAATGAACTGACTCACGACACTCACTTAATAAGCAATATCAAGTCGAGTACGAGATAAATATACGTTTACCTACCAACCGTTGATATCTCTATTTATCTCCGGTACTTGGTCCACATATTCTCCGGAAGTTTACGATTTTTGAACCATTGGAATATCGACAGCTTACAATTCAAGAGTCCCGTCACCGCTAAGAGGGTCCGCAGTATATTTCCTCGGGAAAGACATATGCCTTGTTTTGATCTCTCGTTACCTCAATACCTAAGAAGTATTTTGAGCCCTCCCAAGTTCTTCATTTCAAACTCATTCGATGTTTGTTCTCGGCTTAGAGATTTCTTCTTTTATCATCCCCTCGTAATGATCATGTCGTCTACATAGACTATAAGTGGTCAAGTTATCTTCCCTAATCGATGTTTTAGGAAAAGAGTATGATCGTAGTTGCTTTGTTGGAACCCATATTTCTTCATTACCGAACTCAACCTACCAAACCACGTTCGAGGTGATTGTTTTAGTCCATACAATGCTCGTAGAATCTACATGCAGCTGCTTTCTCGATGTAACAAGATATCCTCGTGGGATATCCATGTAAATCTCTTCTTCAAGGTCACCACGAAGGCATTCTTCACATCAAGTTGCTGCAATGGCCAATCTAAATTTGTCAGTAAAGAGATAACAAAACTCTCACAATTTTTTAGTTTAGCCGCGTATAAGGTTTCGATAATCTATCCCACAAGTTTCGTGTATATCCTTTTGCTACAAGACTCGCCTTTGTAACGATCAACTAACCCATCCGCTTTATACTTTAACGGAGAAAAATCCACTTGCAGATCCTACCATCTTCCTCCTCGAGGCAACTCGCTTAACACCCATGTGTTATTCTTCCGCAATGCCTCAAATTCCTTTTATAGCTGAGCCCATTTTGGATCGTATAAGGCTTCTTCATCGCTTACTCTAATTTGACACAGAGTAAGCCAGGTAAAATTCCCGATAGGTTCCGATAACCTCAGAGATACACTTGCTATTGATACTCGGTTGTCGTTCTTCTCTTCCTGGGAGTATCGATTGAGATTTACTCGATTGTGTCCGAAAGGTAAAACATAACCAACAAGTGTATCTATAGCATTAGATTGTAAAAGGTGATAGATAGCTTACTCCTGTGAGTTGTTCTCAGCAGTGAGGATCATCGCAAGTGCTGTAGAACGGAGGGTACATCAACCACTTCATCTTCTCGGAGATTCACTACTACTATCACCTTCAGCCTAAAGTTCAAGCTGCCTGGTCCCAGATACAGTGCTCCTCCATATTATCGGCACGATCCGAGTATGTTTAACTAGTGTCTAATACTTCAACATCAAGCCAATTTCCTGTTCTTCACCATAACTCACATCCCGAAGAGTGTAATCGATACCGCGATGGAAAACATTCTGATTCGAGGAAAGTGACATCCATGGGTAGTATAGTTTCTTTTAGTAATTGGATCATAACATCGGTACCCCTTTTTTGTACACCATACCCCAAGAATACACATCGGACAAAGATAATGGATCTAACTTAGTTCGTTGATTTTTAAGGAGTGACAAAAGCAACACATCCAAAAATTCAAGGCGAAGCATCAAAATAGTAGGCAAGGGAAGATGATCGATAACACCTTTATCGGAGTATGAAATTGTAAGGTCTTGGGCAAGTATTCGATTCAAGATACACAACAGAAGTAACAAAGATCACTCCAAGATTTATTGGCATACGGGCACCGATTAGTAAGTGCCCAAGCCGTTTCTAAGATACGCCGATTCTTCCTCTCCGCAGTCCTATTCTCGTTGTGGGGTTTCAGGAACACGAGGTTTCACGGGAGAATACCACGGTTGTCAAAGTATGTCCTAATTGTTGATTAACATACTCCCTCCATTATCGACCTAAGTATCTTAATTTTTCTAAAATCGTGTCTCGAACCATGGTACGAAACATGCGTGAAATGTAGCAAATACTTCATCTTTACGTTTTGAGAAGTGTAAAGCCATGTCATTCGTGGTACAATCATCAACAAAAATAACAAACCAACGATGACCCGACGACGTAACGACCGGGAATGTCCCCAAACATCGAATGTACCAAAGCAAAAGCGAGCCACACTTTTATTCACGCCTCACAGATAAGACACCCCATGACTTTTTCACAGATACAAGTACCAAATTTGAAATCCGAATGCTATGATATTTGAAAATAAACGGGAGAAAGTGCTTTTAAATACCCGAACGATGGATGCCAAAATCTACGATGACATAGCCAAATCATATTCCTTGTTACCAACAAGATGTCAGTACGTGATCGCTCTTCCCGAACCGAGGTCATCCACATAATATAGCCCTCATCTCCTAGTACTACGCCCAATGATCTCCTTGGTGAGTAATATCCCGTAGAAGGCAAAAAGTAGAATACATCAATACTACGCCATGTCCAAGGACTCGACTTACGTACATTAGCTGGCTTCGACTGCAGAGGCAAGCAAAGTATTAGATAATGATAATGCAGGAGATAAGTGTCACCGTGCCAGCCTCTATAATCCGGATGTTGACCCCATTTGCATTGGGCAACACTACTCCATTCGCTTTGCCGTAGATTGGAGAGACGTTTGGGGTCAAATGTCATGGGATCCGTAGCCCAGAGTCCTAATCCACTCATCTTTTCTCACTACGAGTAGAGCATGTGAAATACTTTACTTAAAATACCCGGATCCCAAGATTCTACCAGGAGGTGCGGATAAACAGGCATTATTGGTAGCCACCGCCGCCGCTCACGCAGGTCTCCGTTTCTTCCGTGTCAAGATCATTCCACCATTCTCGATACCCCTACGTAGCTCAAGCGCTCACGGTGTGTTTCGAGTTTCTCGCAATGGCCACATTTCATGTCAAGATGGCCATGGATTTCCCACGGATTTCTCACTTACCAAGAAAGGTCCTGCTGGTACGATGAGATTACGTGTCCTCGACTTTAAAAGCCATAACGCTCCGGTGTCGTATCTACACCGTGATCATCACTGCCCGTTCGACCTCTTCCTCCTGGACGTAATCCACAGTGCTTGTTCCACCGTAGTGAATGGCTCGATCCAAGCACATCACTGAAGCCATCCACCTATCATCAAGTCCCATCGAGGAAGGTATACACTGATCTTCCGCACACGGAGTTGTATTTTTGTATATCAATCGCACACTCCATTGATTAGACGACGGAAATCAATTTCCCACCATAACCCTCGGGCGTCATCAGTAGTATTTTTCAATGGATCCTCCCGCTTGCTTCATACGAGTAACTCGGGACTGAAGATCATACACTCGAGACGTGTCTCCGTCCCATTATAAGAGCAGGTAAAGAACCGAATCCCAAACAAACCGTTTCAGCAAATGAATCTGATAAAGTTTGCAATCCGCGAGGGTCCATCGAATTGATCAACCATCCTTTGACAATGGAATTTTCAAGACGCCATCTCCTAAACGTAGTGGGTCTAAGCCAACATGTGTCGAGGAAAATCCCCATTAATATATCCTGGCTTATCTTTACCAGAGATATACATCTCCACCACCCGTGACCACAAGTCATAGTCGATCCTCCCAACTTGATACTAACGGGAAAGCTGCCTACGTCAATATGGCGAGGTTACGAGCCGATCCGAGCTCTAGTTAACTTCACATTTTCGCCACAAATCTTCCAACACGACCTGTAGTTAAATCTCTAGATTCACCATAAAATCTAAATTTTTTTCCTTCCGCTTTTTTTTACACTTGCTCGTGCACTATATATAGAAAAAAATCGTAACCCTAAAAATTACAAATTAGCGCAGCCTTCTTCTTCAAGGCTCCTAACCCTAAACAATTTCAAAGTCGCATGCCTTCTTTCTCACCATCTTCGCACAGCCTTCTTCTCGCCCGTATTCGCGGCAAACCTCTTCTCAAGGCTCACCAACTTCTTCTTTGTTCCTCGCCTGATTCGCAAATACCTTCTCGCGGCTCCTCAACCAACTTCTTCTCGCCTCGCCGCAACTTCTTCTTCTTCGCGTTTCACAACAACTCATCATTTACGCAGTTTCCCTATGCTAGCTTCCTTCGTTCCAAGCTCGTCCGAGCTTAGAAAAATAGTACGGTTACCGCGCATGCAGAGACAACACACAAAATATATGTTTCAAGGCTTCAAGTTTCATAGGCGTAAACCTGTTCCACCATCGCTTTCTTTTCCGGAAAAAATCGAACACAACTAAGATCGAGGTCAGATTCGTGGTATCCGTAATCGGAGTTACAGACAGCTCGCAGCCTCTCTACGTCACAGTAAGTCGACCGAACCAAAGGTCGAGATATCGTAAATGACCACAATTAGCAATCACAAATATCAATCAAAGAATGGCCGTAAATCAAGAGCCACACCAGTAATCGAATCGAAACCCAGAAAAATATAAATCAACAAAAAACAAATTAGTAGGTAATTCCATTACTCAAAGAATAACTCGCTTCCGATACCATGTCAAAATACGTGTTTCTTCCGATAATTATCATGTATATTTCATTATTATTTCTGCTCGTTTCCTGCAAGAGCCGAGATATACGTATACAAAGTTAAAACGAAAATTAAACAATAACCATAATTCCTGGCGACATCCACAAGCTTTATGTGATCCACTATCATTATCAGATACTCCACGTTTACTCCATCGAGTCATCATGGTTCCGCCACAACAACACACACCAACAATTTATTAGTTAAGGATATGCATTATAGATAATAGTAAGCAAATAATCCGATGAATTCGTTTAAATTAAAAAATTTGATCATATCCGTTGAATTTGGATTAAATTATATTGATAAATTTTATAATCGTATTAGATTTGAATTGAAAATTATACAATCTATTCATATTCGAATTAATAGATTTTATAATCTACTATATCCGATCTGGAACGAATTACTATTAAACTATAAATAAATGCATATTTTATTTTATAATATGTTACATTTAAATATTATTCATACCATAATTATATTATATTATTATTTTAGCTTAAAAATAAATATAATATTTATAATAATTTAATAATTATATAGACATAATAATATTTGTTACAGAAATATCAATTTAAAAATTAAATTTGTATATATTGTGTTTTATATACGACAATAATTCATAAATAAATGTAAATATTAATCTGACCTTATCTGATACGAATTGATTATATCATCGGATCGAATTAGATTCGAATTAATCAAAAATAAATAATTTTGATCTACTTCTCACCCTTAATTGTAGACATTATTTGTTTACAATCTGTTTATACATAGTTAAATTTTGACATTTTTTATTCTAAATATTGGATTTAGACATTTCATTTTAAGAAATTAATAATTATTATGTGATAGAATCTTTGTAAAAAGTACGACGTTTATATGCATTCTTAATTTTTTCACGTGAGTTATGAAAAATATTTTCATTATATCTAAATAATATTATTAAAATTGTTATGATTTTTTAGTATTAATTTATATTATTTATTTTATAAAGACATAAAAGCTAACTATTTTTTGTAACTTTTAGTTTGTAGTGACCGATCTTCGGGAGCAAAAAATCATTTTTAAACTCTAGCTAATATAAAAAAAAGTAAAAGGAAAAAAATTTCATTAAAAAATCAAAATTGTATTTTAAGAAAAAAATATTTACTGTCAAAGATATTAATATTTAAACTCTAGTATTAGGATGAAATTTTTTAATAATATAAAATATTTCAGATATTAACCGACTACTTTTAATCTCTTCCAAAACTTAAATGGTTGGGACTTTGGAGTGCATATTTGGCATATCAATTTTAATCAAGTCTATGGAATAGACTCAATAGAGGGGTGGCTGGGTGGGGTTGGGGCAGCATTTTTTTTGTTCTTTCTAAAATGACGAAATCGTGTCAATCTTATTTTCTTTTCTTTTTATTCTTTATCAGGAAAAATCGTGTCTAAATCGAACAGCAATAAAATTATTGAAGGATTTGTACGTGGATTATGGTTTGATTTTTATCAAAAGTTTAAATTGTATGGTTGACTTAGGTTTCAACATTTTAAAAAGGATTTATGTTGTATTTCTTAGCTATACCTTATGTATTTTCCTCTCAATTTATTATTTTAAATTATAATTTATATATTAATTAAATACTTTTAATTTATATTAATATTAGGATAAAGGATATAGAATGAAACTAATTATATCAAAAATATATAAAATTTAATTAATTATTAGATTATACATTATAAGTTCATTAAATATCAAAAAATATATAAGAACAAAAGTTTAATAAATGTCATATTTATGTCATGTTAAAATAAACGTGTATTTTTAAAAGGGACAAATTATCATTTTAATCCCCAAAATAAAAATCTTTAAATCTCAACTACTTTCTACCTTTATTTCACCTTTATTCTTAGTCAAAAATTCAAAAATTATATTCTATGAAGACTACTTAAAGCTAAACGTTTTAATAAAATTCTTTTATTTTCAAAAAAACAGAGTTAGAGATAAACAAAGAACAAAGTTGAGATTTAAGAAATATTTATTTTGAGAGTTAAAAATGACTATTTTATCCCTATTAAAAATGTATTCTCACTCTCACGTGATACAAACTATACATTTTTAAAATTTTTGTACTTCAGGTATATTTTTTAATATTTAATTGACTTATAGTGTCACACCTAATAGTTAATAAACATTTTTGACATAATTAATGTACTTATGTTACTTTTTATCTTTAACTTATATCTTGATGACATAAGTCACTTTTAGCAATTGAGGATGATGAAAATGTTTCATTAAGTTAGATAAATAGTATAGTTGGTCCCCTATATCAATCTAATAATTTATTTGATCCAAATTTAATAAGAATTTGTTTGCAGTATTCGTTAATAAAACGTTTAAATATAAATAGTTTTTAGGCATATTTTTATGACTATTATTCAAAGCCCACAAGAACTCGAACTTTATTTTGATGTGCTTCAGGTATACACGTTAGAATTGAGGTTACACACCTAGGAAAATATGGTGTATATATATGTATGTTGGTCAATCGATTATATCAATCGAGAATTGATCGTGTATGATCTTGTTACTCTCTGGTTAAAATTTTAATTGAGGTTGATCGATAGAAGTTAGGTTCGATCAATCAAGAGTCTAAATCAATCGAGGATTGATCATGATCGACATACCTACTCTCGGGTATTTATTAATCATTATTGGATTGATCGAAATCCTTTTCAATTGATCTACCTTCACTACGCCAAAAATGACTTTTAAAATCAGTTTGGTGAATTGACTTTAAATACGATAACTTAAAAATTTAAAGTCGGTTCAACGCATGAACCAACTTTAATTTTTTTATTTTTTTTTCCAAAATTTACTCATTTTTTATTATACTTAAATTAAAACTTATATTCGATCACTACATAATAGCAGAAAAAACCAAAATCGTTTTAACAAATAGTTTAAATAATACAAATAATTAAAAATTTTAAATATTAATTACTTGAGAATTAAATTTATTACAAAAAAATAATTTCTATATAATAAATATATATTTTACTTAAATTACAAATAAAATGATGTCTCTTTTTTTCATGAATTTTGTGATATTCTTATTTTATTTCAAGGAGAGAAAACTTGGTTGGCATAGAATCACCAGTATAGTGACTAGAAAACTGGGCAAAAAACAGTTGGTCCATATAACAATTCATTCTCCTAAATAAATGAGCACGTAAACATCCATCAAACAAGCAGTCCAAACTTCAGAGACACAAGAATGGTGAAATTAAAACCATGGTGTTGTCATATGTTATTCAAGATCATAAGATTTTTCTCCTGATGTTATAATTTGAACAAAGTGTTCTGTCTATTCTTCTCGTAAATCATAAAAAATTTGCATATCATAACCCCACTTGTTCCAACCAAAGAACTATATGTAATTAAATTCAAAATAAGAAAGTCAAAATCATGAATTCACAAAAAATAACTTATATGTTAAAAAATTAATAAAAGAGATTACCACATCGACACCGGAGTGATATAATAATAACCTTATCCCTTTGAAATCATATTAGCACTGTATTAATCTTTTATCTATAAATATGAAGCTATCTGGAATCTGTCTGATATTTTAAATGCTGTAATGAGCTCTAAATATGAAGTCAAGTGTAGCTCTGATTTGTTACTTGGGTTGGTTGAGTTTTGGTGCCATAAATTATAGAACCGACGCTAGACGTAGAATGTAGCATTGGTTTTACATGTCAACCGACGCTACAATTTACGTGTTTTAAATTCATTTTAAGTCAGTTTTTCAACGAACCAACTTTAAATCTCGACTTAAATGGCCACTTTTGTAGTAGTGCTTATTGGTTCGATCGATCGAAATATCAATCAAGAGTATGAGTTTTCAACTTAAAACATTTTTGTTTACTCGAGCCAAACTGGTAGTTTATCATATTACCCTTACTTATTTTTGCTCTATAAAATGTTTTAGGGATAGAATTGCCATTGCCCAATGACCTAGCATTAGGGTTTCAATTTCCCTATTTAAACAATCTAATGCTTTTTGTTTTTCAATAACCACACATATTCTATTTATCTAATTATTTTGTGTTTTCTCTTTCAAAATATTTTCTAAAAACTAGATTATATTTCTTTAGACTTGTTCTTGATTTAATCTATCAAATATTTTATAATAATGTTTGATTGATTTATAAGCGTATTTATTTTTATGATACTTTGTTTTTGTTTTTGCTATAGGATTTTTGCTTTTATTATTGGTGGAGCCCTACATGCAGTGCAAAAGGGAGATTTGTAGGTTCCTCCCATATAGAAGAGGAAGAAAATAAAAATATTAGATGCAACCACATTTGACAAATACATATCACATTTTTGTGACTAAAAGGTTAGCTATGTGGCCAATTTGTGGCCATATAAGGGATAGATAACTTTTCCTATAAATAGGCAATGTCTTTACCTTAGAGATACACGGCAACACACCAAAAGAAGAGAAGCAAAGCAAAGGTAAATAAATAATTTTCTTTGAAGAAAAATAGTGTTGTGTGTGTAAGAGAATGAGAGAGAATATTTTAGAAAAATATTGGGATATTTTTCTAAGAGGGGAGTGAAAAAATAGTGAATTTGGGAAACACTTGTGTGACACTATTTGTGTTTATCTCAATTTGTTGTATTGCCTCTCACTTTGTACACATTAATTTTATTAGTAAAATAAATATTTTTTAGAGTTTGTCTCATATACTTAGCTCAAATTAAAGGGTGAACCATGTTAAATTATCGATATTATTATTTTACTCTGTTGAATTTATTAGTTGTACCCGCTGTTTCCAATAGTAGTAAGGGATGGTACTGGTACTGCATTGGCAATTTTTGGTCAGTGAGCATTTGACAATTCCATTGAACATTTGTATTTGATTATTATTTTGGAGGGGTTGTAGTTAGCTTTGGAGTATGGTTGGCATTATTGCTGAGTCTGACTCGAAGTTGGTGGTTGATTGGATAGCCAAAAAAGGCAATGGAGTTTCTTGAAATTTGAACGAGTCCTTAGGGACACTAACCATTTAATAGGTCTCTTTAATCACTTTTTGTTACTTTTCTAAATTTGTAAAGATGCAAGGGGATGTTTATATGATAAGTTGTCACCCTAGGTAGCTTCGTGATGTTGTGGAGAAGGAAAAGGTTGTTGTATTAATGCTTATCTTTTTGACAAAAAATCCTATCCCTAGTTAGACATATAATTTTTCTTCAGTTTCAAGCACATGAGTCACTTAGCTAGTCGTGCTATGTTATATCATTTTCTAGAGGGGTCATGTATTTTAACCTTTCAAGCAAGAGAGAGTCCGACGATCAAGCTGTTATGGACTTGTGGTACACAACCGAGTCACTTGTGTTGATGTTGTTTATCTATGACGATTATGCTGAGTAAAATTTAGAATACATAACTCTAAATTTATTAATATTGGATCCAAACAAGTAAACAAATTACTTTTATTATACCCACAATAAAAGACATTATAACACCTTTCAAAGGCAACTCATAAATTGAAGAGAAATACAAACACTCAAAGAGAAAGCTCTCAACTCACACTCAAACTAAGAATACAAAGACTTATTTTTTTTGATGGAATGATTAAACCAAATGCAATGTAGGCTATTTATAATTCTCACCATGAAATCTACATCATACAAATATAAAACTAAGAAATAATTATAACCACACAAATATTATCACATTCAACCGCTCCTCTTTTCTACATCCTTTAACCACTTCATTTATTGAGTTGGTATTGATTTTCAACAACTTTCTCAACACTAACTCTCACTATTTTTACTGTACCAAGTTGACGGCAAAACATTTTGAATTTATCAATACTTAAGCTTTTTGTGAACAAGTTTGCAACTTGATCATCTGTCTTAATTTGCCTCATCTCAATTTCTTCTTAAAAAACCTTTTCTCTAATAAAATGATAATGCACTTCAACATGCTTAGTTCTTGCATGAAAGACTAGATTCTCTACCAAACGAATTTTCGATTGATTGTCATAATATAATGAAACTGCATAATCTATTGGTTGTTGTATATTATTCATTAGTTGTATCAACCATGTACTTTCTTGAGCTACCATTTCCATTTCTTGATACTCAACTTCAATGGTTGATAATGATCGTTTGGATCTCTGGATTCATCTAAACTTGGTTGGAGTTGAATAGTATGCTCCCCCATATTTTGTTACAACTTGTCTCCAAATTCTCTTGAGTCTAACAATGCCTACTTATTTGAAGACCACCAAGAAGATGCTTCATCGAACATCACATCTCATGAAGTGTAGCATCTTTCACTCGTTGGATTACAACATTTCCACCCCTTTCTCTGGCTGTCATATCCCACAAAGATACATCTGATAACTTTCTTGTCAAACTTATTTCGTAAATGATCAGGAATAAATACATAACATACACAACCAAATACTTGAAAGTAGCTAACTTTAGGTTTCATGTTCCACAGTTTCTCAAAGGGTGAAACAAATCCTAACCTTGGTTGAGGAAGTTTGTTGATCACAAAGACTATAATCCTCATTTCTTTAGCCCAAAACCTCCCAAGTACATTCTTTTCATGTAGCATACTCCGACAAATTTCTGCAAGATGCTGGTTCTTTATCTTTGCTACACCATTTTGTTGTGGTGTGTTGGCACAAGTGTATTGATGACGTATTCAACATTTTCTTAGGTATTGAGAGAACTCGTTAGAGCTATACTCTCTGTTATTATCTGTGCGCAACCAACATATCTTTTTTGCTAATTCTTCTTCAGTTGACTTTCTAAACTCTTTAAACTTTGAAAATGTATCAGATATTTCTTTCAAAAAGAAAATCCACACATACCTTGAAAAGTACCACCAATTGATAGTTTCTTAATAGGCCCGAATACATTAGAATAAGCTAACTCCAATGGTTCTTTTGCTTTAAACTTTGATTCCCCATGTGGGAATTGGTAAGTTTTACCATACTGGCATCCTACACAGACAATGTTTGTTCACACATCTAGTTGAGGAAGCCCTTTAAGCATTAACTTCTTCACCTTCACACTTAGCTTGGAATAACTAACGTGACCTAACCACATATGCCATAGATATGATGTCTCATTTATTCTTGTCCTGTTTACATATGCATATTCTGTTGACATTACATAAATTGATTCTAATTGTTGCCCTTCCATTGTTGGTTTTGAAATTTTGAGAACACAATACATCTTCACGTCTCCAAGACCGAACAAGATATAGTGGCATGATGGTGTCAATTGAGACATAGATAACAAGTTTTTATTCATTCCTGGGACATGATAAACATCTTGAAGTGGTACATGGTTAGTATTATATTAAGGCGTAACTATTGTCTTACCGATGTGGGCTATCAGTAACCTTGATTTGTCAGATGTTACCACTACACGACCTCTCTTGTACTCAGACATGCTTTCTAGCATATGTTTATCACCCTTCATATTATTTGAACAGCCCGAATCTATGATCCAGTCATTCTTATAGTCAATCTGTTTTGATGTTGTCACCGTAAGAGGTAATTCTTCTTCCTCTGTATCGAATAATGCTTCGGCATCTCAACCATCTTTGCTATGCTCCTTAGAATTAGAAGTAGTTGTATTACTTTCAACAGGATTTTTCTTACTCCAACAATCTTTTGCCATTTAACTCATCTTCCCACAATTGCAACACTCTCCATTAGATTTTCTATTGTTACTATGATTCTTCCAAGCTCCTCCTAGACAAAAGCCTTCCTTTCCTTGAGAAACTTTTCCTTTGTTGCCATCCTTGTTAGATCCACTACCATTGTATCGCTTGAAAGTGCCTCTATTTTTGCTGGTGTAGAATGCTTCTTCCTCACCCTTCAACGAGACTCCTTCCATTTCCTCAACAAGAGATGGTTATGTTGACCATCCTTGTATAGTAGTAACAAACCCTCGATATTCAGGTCTTAAATCATGGATAATTATTCTCTTTATCTTGGTTTTCCTAACAAGAGCTTTCAAATCTAACTCTAAAATTTTGTGGCATAACAACTTCACCTTGTGAAAGTACTAGAAAATCGTCATGTCGCATTGTGCCATTGATAGCAACTTGTTCTCGAGAATTTGCAATCTTGTAACATTATTCTTTGAAAAGAGTGTAAAAAGAGTGTCACATGCTTCTTTCGATGTTTTGGCATCTCAAATGTGTTTGAACATTTCTTCTTCAACTGTGGTCTTTAAAGCAAACATCGTTTTTCCTTCTTTAATTTTTCACTTTCATAAGATTTCATTTGCATCTTCCACTGTTGGTTTTTTTAACTTCGTTATCGCCAACAACCTCCCACAGGTCTTGACCTTGTAGGTAAGACTCCATACATGTTGTCCATGTATTATAGTTTTTGTTGTTAAGCTTCTTGATTCCTCCAACTACTTGAAGGTCACCTATCGTGTCGGCAAGACTTCGATTATACCGAATAAGCTTAACTAAGAAACTTGTAGAGTACTAAACTCCCCACAACTCAAGATAGCTCCACTAAGAACGATCATTAATTGTCCCACTCTAATACCAATTGTTGAGTAAAATTTAGAATACATAACTCTAAATTTACTAATATTAGATCCAAATAAGTAAACAAACTACTTGTATTATACCTATAATGAAATACACTATAACACCTTTCAGAGGCAACTCACAAATTGAAGAAAAATACAAACACTCAAACTCACACTCAAAGAGAAAGCTCGCAACTCACACTCAAAGAGAAAGCTCACAACTCACACTCAAACTAAGAATACAAAGACTTTTTGTTTTTTATGGGATGATAAAACCAAATGTAAGTTAGGCTATTTATAGTACTCATCATGCAATCTACTTCATACAAATATAAAACTAATAAATAATTCTATCCACACAAATATTATCATATTCTTCAACCTACATTCTTTAACCACTTTATTTATTTTTTTATACCCTTCAACTTTCGGGTCGAACGAGCCGCAGGTGGGACTATGCCGATTTTCCCTATTCTTCTACTTTACAATCGGAATAAGGAACCTTAGAATTCATCCTACCTACTTATATTTTTTAAGAATTTTTACATTATTTTATAACTTAAATCGATTAAAAATAATATCCGATTAAATATAATATTACAATATAGTTTATAAAGATTACAAGTGTATATATTAAGTGTTACAATTTAGCTTCCCATGCTTATTATCAACTTAAGAAAAAAACAATAGAATGAAGGATACAAATCAGAATATTCCTTGAAAAATACCAAACTTTCAAGTATATACAAAATCCAATTCCATCATTTTTTGTAGTTTATGAGTAATTAAATATACAATATTATATGGAATGATAAACTAATTACTAGTACTAGTTCCCGTACAAAAGCTAGCTGTGTGCATGTATTCGTGTTGTTTTGATGACCTGGCTTCTAGGAATGAGCTGAAGACCAGAACATCTTCCAATGTTTACGTCGCAATGGACTAGACTCTTTCTTCTTACTAGATTTTTGGTCCGAAAGATTTACATTTTCGATTTCAGTTGGCATAATTATGTTTACTGGTTGGTTACAAGCTTCAGCTTCAGCTTCTTCACCAGAAACACTCATTGTTTTACTCTCACTCTGCTGCTCATGTTGTTGCTGGGACAAGGACCAATTAGACGAGTCTGCAGAAATATATAATTGGATCAATATTTTTTCATACGAAGAAGATTACTCTTTGTTTAGTCAATATATATAAATGTGTTTCTCAAGTTAAAAAAAAACCTGAATCAAACATAATAAGGTAGAAAATTTTTTTAAATATAAATTTGTGATAAATCATAAATAATATTACGTAATATTATTTGATAAGTATATTCGAATTTATATAAACATATTGAATAAAAAATTATCACATCAATTATAATTATAATATATAAAATTATTTTAATAAAAATACTTTCGATCAAACATTTTCTGTTAGAAGTACTAATAGAGTGATTCCTTTGTTTTGATATGCTTAATTGGATCCAAACTAATAGAATTACTAGACTTATAAAAGACGGGAAATTATTTATATCTGACTGTATTTTTATTAAAAAACAAAAGATATGTTCTATAAAATTGTGAGGTCTCATTTCATTTAATTTAATAGGGAAGTACGTGTACGAAAATCATGATCAAATTGACTCTTGATGGAGTTTGTGCCCTAATACATACAAATAAAATTATTCATAAAGGAATTGCTATTCTTTCCAAAGTGAAAAAAAGAAGCCTTATATCCTACATTCCTACTCAAAGTAACAGGAAAAGTTGCTCGGAAAATCATCTAGTTTTTGGCTCAGTGATTAACATATTTTGACTTTTAATCTGTTTAAAAAACATATATTTTTATGTTATAAAAAATATATATAAATTCCATATTTTTGAATATGTAAAAAAGTCTATTTTTTACTTTATATGTAAAAACACATATACATTGTATAAAGAAAATTAAAATTAAAATTCTATTTATAAATGGGTTATGGTATGCAATTAAATTTAAAAAAAAAATTTGCCAAACTAACCATGATTTTCAAGGGGAGCTTGGATATAATTATGAGGCCGTGTAGAAAAACTCTGTATAATCTCAAGGATTCTAGTCCGGCCCAAAATTGCAGTCTTTTGCATATAAAAAATGGCAATATCCACAACCTTTGTTTTGAATTCCCATATGTAACCGTCAATTTTCACTTCATGTTTGGCCACCAAAGGCTTGAAGAAAAACTGGTAAACATATTTGGTCCCCTGAAAAGTTCAAGGTATATACATAAAATGTTTAATTTACAGCCACAATTATTCTACAAATCCAAGGTGTTGAGTTGCACCATATATTTACCTTCATATTCGAAGAGCAAAGATATATAACCAACACCAACTTTGCTTCATCGTAAAATGGTAGCCTTCGAAAGTAGCATTATGAAAACAACAATTATATATCACTAAGAAGAAACCAAGGGTACCTTTTGAAGTACTTTTCAATGGAAGTGGTTGGGTCAAAAGTGATTGTAAGATAATTATTTCGATGTCAAGAAAAACATTTATCCCCTACTATACTACTCACAATTATCTTAAAGTCACAAATATTGTTTCTCAAAACTTTAAAATCACTTATCTTATAAATCTTCAGACACCTTCAAAATATATTTGACAGATTCAAAATCACAAGACCAAAATAGCAAAGGAAATATGCATACCATGAAATAATAGCATCTCCAACTTTTTCAATAACTGTAAACATGGCAATCAAAACCCTGTGGAATAAAGACAAATAATTGGAGGGCATAAACTAATGTAGTTGAATTAATGAAGCATTCAAATAACAAATTTCATAAGATTGTTTTGCTAACGATGCATATTAATACCAGTATTTGCACCAAGATTGAAGTTGTTCAACCTCTGCCTTATTCTTCTCCAGAGTCTTAAAGCATTCATATGCTGGATGAGCGTAACCAAAAATCAACCTGCAAATTTTAACATTAGAAGCTAATTTCAACGAGACAAGTAAGAAAAAAATAATTAGTTAACAACAGAACACAAAGTTAATTACGTACAGTGAGGCCCTTGAAAGAAAAGATCCCAACATTTTTTTACTCCTTTTTGAAAATTCACAACAGAATTTGAAATATCAAAGAGGTTTGAATGTATAGTAATCTAACTACAATAATACTGTTTGAATATAAAATAAATAGGTTTAAGGCGTGGAGAGTAGTCTTATTTGCTTAAAGACATTCAAGTTTGAAGCAGAGCCAAACCAAACCGCTTTAACGGAGTAGCGTGTGTTCAAGAGTAATAAGCTAATCAGGACGTGTCTCATGAAATACCACCATATGAAGAATCGCCTCTGAATTTTGAACAATCTTATATTACGGTTGCAAAAACCGTTCTGCGCTTTTTTAAACTTCAGGGTTCAGAAAAGAAAAAAAATATATATATAT
The DNA here is from genome assembly GCA_033030585.1 of Hippophae rhamnoides. Classification (NCBI taxonomy): domain Eukaryota; kingdom Viridiplantae; phylum Streptophyta; class Magnoliopsida; order Rosales; family Elaeagnaceae; genus Hippophae; species Hippophae rhamnoides. The sequence goes on along the minus strand of CM065429.1, from coordinate 70,942,103 downwards.
ATACACGTTTTTTTTTTCAAATTATTTAAAATTTATAATAATAAAAACAACACCTAAATAATTTTAAACATATTTTAATTTAACCTAATTCAAAGTATTATTTAAATTGTAGTAGTTTAATATAAAAAATTAAGTTAGATTTCTTTTTAATAATAAAAATATATAAAAATTATTTTTTTATTATTTTTTTAACTTTTTTTAAATAAGAATCTATTAAATTTAAATTATATACCTCGTAATAATTAGAACACACTTATTTACGCAATTAATTTAACTTTTATTTATTTTAAATGATAATTTATTTTAATAAAATTTGCGATTAATTTGACTTTTATTTACTTTAAATGATAATTTATTTTAATAAAATTTAAAAAATAAGAGTTCGAGTTATATACACCGATTATTATTTATTTTATTATTCATTTTCATTATTTTTATTTTTTAATTTTCATACAATTAGTAAATATATACTTAAAAATTCACACATCTATTTAAGTTTACTTTTGGCACAATTTATATCTTAAAAAATTTATTATCTTATGAAATAAACTAAATTTGTACCTAAATGAGTGATTTCACCAAAAAAAAATTAACATTTTTTTATCGATCGATAATTACAAAACTAAGCTTATTATTTGAATTAATAATAGGAAACGGCATATGAAAGTTCGTCGTTCATTAGACACAAACGACTTCTAAGCAAGTGCCACGGTCTCACAGGTGTGAGTTACCCCGCGCAATGATTTATCGAGACTCGAAATCGAAACAACAGAATGATGCCACGTAAGCAATAAATGGATCAGCAAAAGGGTAATAACAACCAAAGAAAACAGAAAGGACGTTAGAGTCACTGGTCACTAGTCACTAGTCACTAGTCACTAGTCACTGTCACTCCCTTAAAACTTCTTATTCTTCTTCCTCTTCTTATTCTTCTTCTATCTCCAATTGGAACCCTTTTCTCTCTCTGTTTCGCTCTTTCCTTTCTTCTATGTATATGAGATTAACTGCAAAACCTCAAACCCTAACCTTATTCTCTTCCTCACCTTCTCTCTCAACTTCAAAGTTCCGATCAATCAGAAAAGAATTTCTTGGCTGTGGCCAAAACCTCACGTCTCCTGGAACTATTCGCTCTCGCAGAAGGCACAGGAACTCAGGTCTTCACTCTCACTCTTCGCGTTTCATCTTCAAGGCATCTCTTAGTTCCAATTCTGTGCTCATTGTCGTCGGCTTGGTCACTCTTTCTGCTGTTTCTGTGGTCTACTACTTGAGCCGCGTAAAGTCCAAAAACATTTCCGTAGAGGTAACCATATTGACTTCTGGTTTCTATCGTTGCTTTGAAATTGAGTTTTCTTTTTCATTTTTCTTTCCTTTGCCTTATTTTGATTTTACTTTAAATTACGTCGTCTGTCAACGTATTTAATGTCGTATGATGCAAAAAACAAAAATGACATTGTGATGATAATAACGTGATAGACGTCCGGACACTCGAATTTTGAGTTACCTGAATTGGACAGAGATGTGATGAACATCAACCATGCTGTTCCGAATATGAATGTGAATGTAGAGAATTTGATGAAGAGTGATGTTGAAGAGAGTATCCATTCATCAGACAAAGAAAATGCTGAATTGCAGCTGCACGCACCTGCAATGTTGAGCGAAAAGGCTTTGGTCATTGAAAAGTTACCGTCGCCTCTTCCCATTGGGGTTTCTTCGGGGCTTGGTAACTCTGATTTTCATAACGAGACCAAGGTTGTGGACGAGCTTCTTTTACCTGGGCTGTCTGAATCAGAAATGCGGAAATTTCTTCAATCATCTAACAAGCTGAATGGATTCTGCACGAAAGAGTTCCTAGATAAAACTGAGTCTAATTATGAGTTGCACGAAGTAAGGAGCGACTCTGAGCTTTGTACTTCCGCACTTGTGAATAATTTGGTGCCAGTGGAGAATGAACGTACAGCCCAAAACGAGCTTGATAAAGAGGCAGAAACTACTAGCTACGATGTTTTTCTTAGTGAATCTGCTAGAGAAGAGCTTTATATGTTTTATGAGGCAAATAAATATACAACGTACTTGAATGGTCACAATCACTTATCTAGTCTTAGAAACCCAAGCCTAACTCTTAACCCAAAAGCTAGCTTGTGAGTTAGAGGATTGCCTAGACTTATAAGGAGCATTGTTGCTTTACTCTTAGCCAATGTGGGACTTAACATCCCCCCTCCACATCGGCTAGAGTCCGGATTTACGGCACGGTCCGGATTTACGGCACGAGGGCCAATGGGAGTACGAGGAAGCCAAGAGCCTAGCTCTGATACCATCTTAGAAACCCAAGCCTAACTCTTAACCCAAAAGCTAGCTTGTGAGTTAGAGGATTGCCTAGACTTATAAGGAGCATTGTTGCTTTACTCTTAGCCAATGTGGGACTTAACATCTAGAAATGCCTCTGTTTTGGATAGTTATGCATTTTCTTCATCATTGAGGAACACCATTCTGAAAGGAGAGGAAGTATCTTCATGGTATTCTACTCAAGCTATAGGTAATTCTGTTAAAGAATGATGGTTGATCTCATTTTGTTTTCAATGTAATGAAGAATAAAATTTTGTTCTCAATGATACTGTTCTTATAACTTGAGGTTCCATAGTTCTGTTCATCGTCTTACTGATTCAATGTAAAGGAATTTTTTTTTCCATTCAGAACACCATGAAGGAAAACTACCTTTTGTGGCCAGTAAAGAAGATCATCACTATGGTAGAAAATATTTTGGTGAATGGAATGGACATCCAATGGAGAGAAATGCAAGGCATTTGCCTCAGAATAATAATCATACTTTGCCTCATGTTCCCCACTTAAATGGCTTGTGCATTGGAGATGACGATCATGCCTCCGTGCAGTTTAGTATTTACAATCGTTTGCTAAAGGCTGAGAGGTATCCTTTTTATAATCCACATGATACATTTCATAGTTTCTGGGAATGAAGGATAGAGGAGACAATTCGAGCTTGAAATGAAATATAATAATGGATGAAAGTATAGTAAAGTTTTACTAATAGTTTATGTTTGAAACTTTATCTTTTTAAAGAAAAAGTTAGACCTACTTGCTTATTGTAGAATTGTTTGTGTTTATTAGATTAGTTGATTCAATGAAATTGCTTGAGGATTTGGAAAGGAGGGATTTGTTGGACATGAATAAGGTGTGTGTTATCCCGTTTGGAGTTATTGTTTGTTCTTATTTGCACAGTTTTCTTTTCTAATTAGATTCTCTGTTGCCAGGTGTATCATGCAAAGTTCTTTAGAAGCTGCAAAAGTCAGAAAGCTGTGAAAGAAGCTTTTCGTTACATCAAATTGATTCCTAATCCTACGTTAAGTACTTTTAACATGCTTATGTCTGTCTGTGCAAGCTCTCAAGATTCAGAGGGTTCGTTCATTTGTCACTTCTGTTTTCTTTATGCAGTGCCTTCATGGATTCCTAACTAGTGTGATTCCTTGTTTTTATTGTGCTAGAAATTTATAATGTTTGTATTGTGCATATAGGAGCATTCCAAGTTTTACAACTGGTCCATGAAGCTGGACTGAAAGTTGACTGCAAACTATACACTACTCTGATATCAACTTGTGCTAAAAGTGGCAAAGTTGATGCAATGTTTGAAGTATGTTATCTTCATTGGTGTTTCTAACCTAGGATTCTGTTCTGATTTTTTTCTTTTTCTAATTTTACTCAGATGTCTCCTCTGTCTTCATGTCGTTATTATATTGAAAACAATCACTAGTCAGCGTAGAAGACTTCCATTTTGACTTGTTTATCCAGAGAGAATTCTTATTTTGTTTCAATTTTACATGTGAGAAAGTGTATAGTGAATCTTTTTTGCAGTTATGGAACATCTAGAACCAGACTAAGATTCTTTTGTTTTCTTTCTCTGAAGTCAAAATTATTGTCCCCCCCCCCCCAACCCTCTCTTTCCTACTCATACTGGCTGCAGATAAATCATAAGCCTTTTATGTTTGATTAAGTGTAACTGCATGCAACTTTTTTAGGCTCAAAATTGATATTGTTTAAAACACTTTTCTATTACTGACTCTATTTTACGAATGGAAAGATGATAACTTGTCATCCTCTATTATACATGACTTTTGGATAAATGTTTGTGATGCTTTATGGGTTTCCTCTGTAATTTGCATGACATTATTCTCTCTCTTAAGGTGTATCATAAGATGGTTAATGCTGGCGTGGAGCCAAATGTTCACACTTATGGGGCACTTATAGATGGTTGTGCTAGGGCTGCACAAGTAGCTAAGGCTTTCGGTGCTTATGGTATAATGAGTTCTAAGGTATTATTCTAGAGAGAAACCATAAACTTTATGTACCTTTTTATTGAATAATTTATGCTATGTAGGTTGTGTTTTCTTTATTATTTGTTAATTTTTATATTGCCTCATGATTTCTTAAAAAGTACATTCTGATAATATCTTATATGCAGTAGAGTGTGAAGCCAGATCGAGTTGTATTCAATGCACTTATCACTGCATGCGGTCAATCAGGAGCAGTTGATCGTGCCTTTGATGTGTTGGCCGAAATGACAACAGAGACACAGCCTATAGACCCTGATCATGTCACTATTGGTGCATTGATAAAGGCATGTGCTAATGTTGGTCAGGTGAGGGTTTGCATTTATCTCATGGTTCTGTTTGGTCATTTTCTTTATGGTTGTTAACTAAATATCATATTGGATGCTTAGTTTCATTTTAATTATCATAGGCCATTATATTATTCACAGGTTGATCGAGCACGAGAAGTTTATAAAATGATGCATAAATATAAAATTAAAGGCACTCCAGAGGTTTATACCATTGCTGTTAATTGCTGCAGCAAGACAAGGGACTGGGAGTTTGCATGCAGTGTGTATGATGATATGACTGATAAAGGTGTTATCCCGGATGAGGTAACTTCTATAGATTTAATATTATATTTTGTAAAACATATATGGGCTTGCACTATAATGTTTAACATGGAGGCTTTGTTAAATGCAGCCGATTCTTGATAAATATTTAGTATGTGGTAAATTTAGTCAGTTTGGAGAAGGTGAAAATGTAGAAAAGTGGTCTGCAACATAAAATGTTGCACCTTGCATTCTCTCTTCATCTACAATGATTCTTCATGTGTAGGGTGGATAGCAGTGTGTTTTTTCAGTGACATGATCCACATTTTGTAAAAGTTTGTGTAGCCTCTGTTGTTTCAAATTGCGCAGATTTCTTATTGAGATGTTTTGCCTTCAAAGCAGATGTTTCTCAGTTCATTAATAAGTGTCGCCGGGCATGCTGGAAAACTAGATGCTGCCTTTGACATACTACATGAAACCAGAAAAAGAGGAGTTCCCGTTGGAATTGTTTCTTATAGCTCTTTGATGGGAGCTTGTAGCAATGTATGCCTCTAATAAGCATGCCTTCTGTAGATTGATCAAATTATGCTTGCATTTTGCATCTCTAAGTTTAAACCTTTATCATTCTGACTAAAAAGAAGCTCAAAATTTCTCATAGAATGTAAACTGAAAATGAGCATCCACTCTGAATCTGCTTAAGTAGTTCCCAACTAATGTAGTTATATAGGGTTTTGCTCCTGTACCTCCCCCTCCCCCTGCCGTTAATATTGTGTCCTGGGTTCGTAATTGCGAATAGAAGATTTTCTGGTATTTTTAAGAGCCCCTTTTGGAGATTAGTTTTCTTGAGCTGCTTGGCTTGTATAAAGTAATGATGTAATGGAGGGAAATTGTCTGGGTTTCATTGTTCACATTATTTCCTTGTTTATGTGTAATGTTTGTTATGGTACCGATGCTCGTATAATAATATAGAAAATTTATTCCTTGTTTAGGCTGGCAACTGGCAGAAGGCACTGAAGCTGTATGAGGATCTCAAATCAAATAAAGTAGGACAAACTGTCCCTGCTGTCAATGCTTTGATCACAGCATTGTGTAAGCCTTTATGCTGTTCTTTTTTTTTTAGATAGCATCCATTGATGGGTTGCCTGTAATGTCTCTACTTCACAACATGATCATAGCTGTAGTTTTGTTTTCTCATTTAGCATGATGTGTGACATTTTTTTTAAACTTTGTTTTCCCTCTATCTAGAAAGAGTTTTTCTGTTGACTTATAAAGAAAAATAAGTTCTATTACTTTAATTGCGATCTTTTAAAAATAATTGCTACATGCCATGAATAGAAAAAATGGAAGAGAGAGATTATTAGGTTTCATTAAGATTCCATTCTATTTTGACATCTTACATTGATATCTTACGTTAAGAATTTTAATGATCCCAAACATGTTTTGATATGCACTATTTGAAAAATTTCTTTTGATAGAAAGTATAAAATTGCTAAAATTTGATACAGGTAATGGTAATCAGTTGCAGAAGGCTATGGAAGTTCTATCTGAAATGAAGACCATAGGACTAGTTCCTAACAGCATAACATACTCAGTACTACTAGCTGCAAGTGAAAAGTGGGTCTTTGAACAGTTTCCCGTTGAATTTTTTCTTTTCTTCTCTACAGAGGGGGGTTGGTACTTTTGAGATACCCATATTCTTATTTTGGTATCTTTTTTACCCTCATTCTCAATTAGTACCTTTGGAGTACTCCTATTTTAAGTTATTGGGATCTATTTTGTTCAATTTCAACAATAATGGTACTTCTGAGGTGCCCCTAATTTATTGATATTGTTGTTGAAATTGATCAAAATGGGTACGAATAACCTAAATAGGGATACTTTAAAGGTACCAGTTAAAAATAAGGGTAAAAAAGGTACCAAAACAAGAATATAAGTACTTTAAATGTACTAATTCCTCTATAGAGTATAAAATATCATTATGTAAAAAGATGTTAATAAACTCATTAATGTTACTTTTCTTATCTGTGCAACATATTTGCAGAGAGCATGATCTAGAAGTAGGCCTCATGCTCCTTTCTCAAGCCAAAAAAGATGGTGTTTCCCCGAATCTTGTTATGTGTAGATGTTTTGTTGGTAAGTGCATCTGGTTAACTAAAGGGTAACTCCCTTATTGCTATTCCCTTTAATTTATTGATTAATTATTTTTCTTATGAACTTTGCTATCCTATTTGCATGTATTTTATTTGTTTGAAGGCATGTGCTTACGAGGATATCAGAAGGCTTGCACACTTGGTGAGTCTGTTTTATCGTTCAGCTCAGGCAGGCCACAAGTTGACAATAAATGGTATTTGATTCCCTGACTTGCTCGGTTAACTTCTTTGATTATGGGGAACAAAAGAGAACATAAATGCTTGACCCAAAAAAAAAGAGAGAGAACATAAATGAATGCTCTTAGGGAGAAGAGCTGGAGAATGCTCTCCATGTAATCAGTCTTTCTAACCCTTTAAGAATGTAACCTCACAGTTGAGTAAAGTTGCTTGAAAGCATTTTGATCATGGACTTAGAGAAGAAATATTTCCTTTTCTTGATATTATTATATTTCACTTGCTGGTAATCAACTCCACAGATTGATGATGAAAAGATAAAATAGTCAGAGATCAGCTTTTGATCATATGCATTCCATGGAAAGAATTTGATAATTAATTATTTTGACAAATAGTTCTAGATTAAAATGTTGTGCTCCTTAGCGAATCTTGTATTGTTGCATTAACTGTGCAGGACCTTGTCAGCCTTAATGGTATATCACGAGACCGTTGCAGCTGGTGTAATGCCCACAAGTGACATTCTTTCACAAGTTTTGGGATGCCTGCAGTTCCCTTATGATGGATCCTTGAAAAGTAGGCTCATTGAGAATCAAGGGATAAGTGCTGATAAATCAAGACCATCAAACCTTTGCTCACTGTTAGATGGATTTGGAGAATATGATCCTCGTGCCTTTTCATTACTTCAGGTGAGTAGGGAAAAGTTTAATATACGTCTCTTACTCTCAATGGAAACTATGTGGAAACCATGTGATGAAATTATATATTTTAGGAAGCTGCTTCACTTGGAACTATACAGTGTGTTTCCTTCAAAGAAAACCTGGTTATTGTTGATGCAAGGAGGTTGGAGATGCATACTGCTGAGGTGAGTTTCCTCTGCATAGTCAAGGAACTTCTTTTACTGCAGTAGTTATAGTTTTTGATGACCAATACTCAACTTCTGCAGGGAGAAACAACCTTTTTGTGAAAACACTTAATGGAAATAGGAAAATGAAGCCTAACTGTAACATCCCGATATTTGATGCGTAAATAAACCAAAGAGTGGTCATTTGTGTAAAACAAAATCTATATAGACTCCCAACTTGGTTAGATCATCAAATTAACAATATATATATATATATATAACCTCAAATATAACATTTATAAAACCCAATACCCACACAATATAGCCAAAAAATTTCCCAGGGACCAACAAACTTCCAAAGATGTTGCCAAGAGCAATGTTAGGGATACAAATTTGCACCTATTTTTGCACTCATATGATACGTGCCAACCATGGCATGCGCCTTGAGGCTGCTCGTGTGCGCAGAGTTGGTTAGGCAGGGCTGGAGTGCGAACATTGTTGTGGGCGGAAGCAATAAATAGCGGTATATGAATATATCAAAGCGATAAAATGAACACACAAAATTTACGTGGTTCGGCAATTCGCCTAGGTCCACGGGAGGCAACAGATATTATTTGAACTGAGTAGAAAATATACAGAATACAGATACAGATTTCCTCACTAATAATATCTCTCAAGTGTTTTCCCAAACTCACAAGTATTTTCTCTCTTTGAGTTTGCTTATACTCTCTCTGATTTTTTCTGATTTTTGCCTTGTTCTTCAATGCATGAACTCTTCCCTATTTATAGATGAAGAAAGGCTCCCTTTTCCTAAATTGTGCCATAATTTAAGCCTTAAATTAGGTCACCAATTTCCTTAAATTATGCCACTAATTTCCTTAAATCATGCCACAAATTAGGCCACTAATTTTCCTAAATTATGCCACTAATTTGTTACTTTTAGAGCCAATATTCAACAATCTCCACCTTGGCGAAAAAGTTCATAACACTACCTCCAAATGCGCCCTAAGCTCGAGAGATGTTGATCAAGTTCAAGTAGTGTTGAAACTTGATCCCTGTAACCACCTTTGTAAGCATATCTGCAGGGTTATCTACAGTTCCGACTTTCTGGAGTATAACATTCCCTTCATCGATGATTTCCCGAACAAAATGAAATCGAACATCGATGTGCTTGGTGCGACCATGATGAACTTGGTTCTTTGCCAAACAAATGGCACTCTGGCTGTCGCAGAAAACCTCCACGTTCTTCTGAACAATACCCAAATCCTTAGTCAACCCGAGAAGCCATATAGCTTCTTTGAATGCTTCTGTTACAGCCATATACTCTGCCTCTGTAGTAGACAAAGCTACAGTTGACTGCAATGTTGATCTCCAACAAACTGGTCCTCCTGCCATTGTGAACACATAACCAGTTGTAGATCGACGCTTATCCAGATCTCCAGCATAGTCAGAATCCACATATCCAACTAGGTGTTTACCTTCAGTCTTGTCTCTCTCAAACTTCAAACCAATATCCACAGTACCATAGATGTACCGTAGAATCCACTTCACTGCTTGCCAGTGTTCTTTACCCGGATTATGCATGTACCGACTCACCATACTAACAGCGTGGGAAATATCAGGTTTGGTGCAAACCATTGCATACATCAAGGTACCGACGGAATTTGCATATGGAACACGTTCCATTTGCTTCTTCTCATCGGTGGTGCTAGGTGACATTAATGCACTTAACTGAAAGTGAGGAGCAAGCGATGTAATTATTGGTTTGGTTTTTTCATCAATGTCAAACCTTTGTAGTACTTTCTTCAGATACTGAGTCTGTGTCAGACAGACTGTACTTGCAACTCTATCTCTTGTGATTTCCATCCCAAGAATTTTCTTAGCTTCTCCAAGATCTTTCCTTTCAAATTCTGAACTCAATAGATCCTTCAACTGGCCGATCTCCATCTTGCTCTTAGATGCAATCAACATATCATCAACATATAAGAGCAAATAAATGAAGGTACCGTCTTGGAGTTTCCGAAAGTATACACAATGATCAAACTGACTACGTGTGTACTTCTGCTCTCTGATGAAGCTATCAAAGCGCTTGTACCATTGTCGCGGTGATTGCTTCAAACCGTAAATTGACTTGCTCAGCTTGCAAGCCCAATTCTCTCGTCTTGGAATTTTGAAGCCATCCGGTTGAGACATGTAGATTTCTTCGTTCAAAGTACCATGGAGAAAAGCTGTTTTGACATCGAGTTGAGCTAACTCGAGATCAAACTGTGCTACCAAAGCCAATAGTATCCGAATAGATGAATGCTTAACAACTGGTGAGAATACCTCATTGTAGTCTATTCCTTCTTTCTGAGCATAGCCTTTTGCTACCAGTCTGGCTTTGTATCTGATGTTGTCTTTACCAGGATCACCTTCCTTCTTGGCATGTAGACCCATTTGCAACCAATAGTTTTCTTTCCTTTGGGAAGTTGAACCAACTCCCAAGTTCGATTACGATGTAGAGACTTCATCTCTTCATCCATTGCCATTTTCCACTTCATACTATCAACTCTTTCGCACGGCTTCTCTGTAAGTGCATGGGACATCATCATCAATTACCGGAAGTGCGAATGTTACCGTATGCGTGTATCTAGTAGGCTTCCTAATCTCCCTTCTCGGTCGAGTAGTGGCAATAGATTCTGGCTGTTGATTAATCGGTGGTGATGGTGAGAGAACCTCCACCTCAACTGAGATCTCTTCTTGATCATCAATTTCATCTTCACCACGATCGGTAATTGGTGCACCGTTCTCGGATCTTCCGAAGTCTCAAGCATCACCTTAGAAAGAGTATTTGGACTTTCATTCTCTTTCTCTGAATTTGTTTGTCTCAGCATAACAGACTCGTCGAATGTAACATCTCGGCTTAAGACGATCTTCTTGGATTCACCACATCAAAGTCGAAATCCTTTAACTTCTTCCTTAAAGCCCAAGAAAACAGCTTTCTTTGCTCTGGGATCCAGTTTGGATTCACTAATATGAAAATATGCAGGACATCTAAATATTCGCAATGAATCATAATCAGTAGCAGGTTGTCTAGACCATACCTCTTTAGGAGTTTTTCCATCTAATGCAGTCGGAGGAAGTCTGTTGACTATATGAGTTGCATATGACAAAGCCTCAGCCCAAAATGCCTTGCTCAATTTGGAATGAGATAGCATACATCGAACTTTCTCAACCAAAGTACGATTCATTCGTTCTGCAACTCCATTCTGCTGTGGTATACGAGGAACTGAAAAATGTCTGATTATCCCTTCATCTTGACAAACTTTAAAGAAAGGATCTGATTTATATTCGCCACCATTGTCAAATCTAAGCTTTTTAATCTTCCTGCCTGTCTGAGTCTCGATCATTTTCTTCCATTTAAGAAAGATATCCAGAACTTCATCTTTGTGACTCATAGTGTATATCCAGACATATCTAGAGAAATTATCAATAAAAGTCACAAACCAACGTTTACCTCCAAGTGAAGCATTCTTGGAAGGTCCCCAAACATCCGTGTGAATATAATCAAGAGATCCCTTAGTACGATGAATGGTAGTGCCGAACTTGACTCTTGTTTGTTTTCCCATTACACAATGCTCGCAGAAATCAAACTTTCCAGTCTTGGCACCTTTCAAAAGACCTTGCTTCATTAAGCCTTGCAAAGCCTTTTCACCGACATGCCCTAAACGCATGTGCCACAGGCGAGAAGAATCATTTGCCTTTTCTTCAGAACTACTTGAGACACCGCTTCTTCCTGTAATTGTACACCCATCTAGGAAATACAAGTTCGCCTTCCGAGTACCCTTCATTGCTACAAATGCACCTCGTACAACTTTCAAGACTCCATTTTCCAATGTTACCTTGTAACCATCAGAATCTAGAACACCTAAAGAAATAAGGTTTTTCTTTAGGTCAGGAATATACCTTACATTTGTAAGTCGTCTGATTGTACCATCGTGCATTTTTAGTCGTATTGTTTCGATCCCTTTTGTCTGACGGGCATTATCGTTGCCCATAAGCATAACTCCTCCATCGAGCTCCTCAAAACTCGAAAACCAATATCTGTTTCGACACATATGATAAAAACATCCAGAATCAAGGATCCACTTATCTGAGTAGGTTTTTGATGATGAAACTGAAAAGGCTGATTCTTCATCTTCATCGGCCTTCTGTGCAACATTTGCATTTGACTTGTCCTTGTTTGGACAATCTTTCTTCTAGTGCCCTTTCTGGTGACAATAGGCACACTCGTCCTTCGCAGGACGTCTTTTGGATGACTCTCCTCTGGACTTTGATCTAGATTTTCCCCTATTATTTGATTCGCCAGATTTTTTGTTGTTAGTCCTACCTCTGGCTACCGTCAATGCTTCTGATATTGAGTCTCTGTGATCATGTTGATCCTTCTTCCGGTACTCGTTATTTACCAAAGCATTTGAAACATCTACGAACTTAACCTCATACTTTCCATATAACAGGGTTGTGGTTAACTGCTCATAGCTCTCAGATAATGAATTAAACAACAACAAAGCTTTATCTTCATTGATAATTTCAACATCTAAATTTTGCAGATCGACCAAAATTTTATTGAAATTATCTAAGTGCTCAATCATAGGGGTACCTTTCTTGTACTAGAAACGGAAAAGTTTCTTCTTCAAGTAGAGTCTGTTCTCAATACTTTTCGTCATGTATTTGTCCTCTAGTTTCTTCCAGAGAACTGCGGCTACATTCTCTTTCATGACAAAGTACTTCTGATCTTTTCCTAAGCACAGTCGAATTGTGCCACAAGCTTGTCGGTTGACATAATTCCAATCTTCATTTGAATAATCTCCTGGCCTGGTCTCCAAGGCTATATTAGATCCTTCTTGGAACAATAGATCTAATACTTCACATTACCACATGCCAAAGTTATTGGTGCCGTCGAATTTCTCCACCTCAAACTTTGCGTTGGACAACATATTTCTTCGAGTAGAACTTGGTTTGCCATAAATTCTATGGTCAACTTGTTCACCTTCTTCGATCTCTCCTTTATCAGCCATAAGTACAAACTGATAACAAAAATTTTGTACTTACAACTTAAAACAGTGTTTTTCCAAATTTTATATCTTATTTGAAAAAACGGAGTCCGTAGTTGAATCCGGAATGGTCCAATTAGCTAGGAATAGATCCAACTTAGTTGAAAACGGATGAAAAACAGACCAACTCTGTCCAAATATCACTAGTGACTGAGTTGACTCGGTCCAACTCGGCGAGTTGACTCATTTGCTGGCAACAGGACTCCGGCAGCTTCTGGCGGTGATTCTGACTTCCGATTTGAGCGATTCTTTCACCGTTGCGTTCGTCTCGTCGAGAGCTTCGATTTGATATATAATACTGCTATATTTGGCTCTGATACCAATTTGTTGTGGACGGAAGGAATAAATAGCGGTATATGAATATATCAAAGCGATAAAATGAACACACAGAATTTACATGGTTCGGCAATTCGCCGAGGTCCATGGGAGGCAGCAGATATTATTTGAACTGAGTAGAAAATATACAGAATACAGATACAGATTTCCTCATGATGAGTGCTCAAAAAGCACTAAAATTACCATGATTTTATGCACATTAATTGATTAAAAATATATATATTTATATGTTTTATCATATATTTATAAAAAATTATCTTTTTCCGAATCACGGGTATTTTTATTGTTTTTCAGGTATTTTCGCTTAAAAACGTCACTTAAAGACTCAAAAAGGAATACTGGAAGCAATACATCACAAATATATTAATAAATAAATGGGGAAATGTCAACAAATATGAAAAAATTGGACAAAATGGGTCAAAAATGTCAAAAAAGAGAAAATTGCGCGAGTGACCACGCGCGCTTGCTCAACGGCCGAGCCGCGCGCAGATGCGCATGCCTTCCTCCAGATCCGCGCGCGCGCCAACGCCATTTCGCCCCATTTTTCACGTGCAGTCGCCCCCATGACGTCATCAATGACCTCACTATTTGCACTATGCGTTTTCACCATTTTTTAACATTTTTTCATCCACTTTTTCTCTCCATCCTCACCTATAAATACCCCCCTTCTCTTCGCTTCATACCACACCTAAAAACACACTTCTCTCTTCTTTCTTTCTCTCCATTTCTTAGTTTTTAGTTTTTTTTAGTTTTTCTTTTGTTTTAGCTAGTTTCTCTTAGTTTTAGAGTTCTTCCTTTTTGGGAAGAACTAGTTATGTTTTGTAATTTATTAGCTTTTTGATCCAATAAATGGGAGTGCAAATTCCGTTTGGAGGTTTTCTAGCAACGAATGGCAACGAAATCGTAAGGATTTTATTTTCTTCATAGCTTATTTTTTATGCTTTATTCTTACATGTTATATTTAATTTGTCTGATTAAATTTAACTCATCAATTGTTGTAAAAATGATATAATAATAACGTTGTTATCTTTGCGAAATATTAAATAGGTAAAAATCTCTAAAATGAATTGATTTTATTTTTATTCAAGATTTTATATTAAGAATGTTAGAGAAATATATTATTTTTCATTACAAACTTAAATCTGAAAATTAGATTTTGGTTTAATTATCCTGGTCGATTTAGAGTAGTCTTTTTTTATTTGTAGTACAATCGAGGTAGTTAGAGTGAAGCTCTATTTCAAAAGTTTTTATAAGAATTATTATCGAAAATGTATTGACAACATGTTTTGATAGTGGTTTTAAAACTTGAAAGTTAGTACTTGGATAATTAAATTCTTATGTTTAATTTGACACCTCAATAAAGTTTAAATCGTAACCCCACCAAAGGTGATTTAAATGGTTCATTTTCAATCTCTTAGAAAAAGAAATTAATTTAATTAACCAAATTAGTTATCAACCCCACCCATAGGTGTTAATTGATTTGTTTAGTTAACAAAGAATATCTAACCCCACTAAAGGTGGTATTCATACAAAAAAGGGAGAATAAATAAATATCAATTCATATATTTAATAACCTAAATAATATGAGCAAGCATAATTAACTTAGTTATTATATCCATAAATACTCCACTATTTATAAAAGATAAAATTTGCATGAATGTTTATTGAATCTATGTTTAATTTTATGTTATTAGATTAAAAACACAAAAACCCCAAAATATCGTGACAGGATGTTTAGGATTTAATTTCGTTTTTAAAAGTTTGAATAATAAATTAAAAACCACATACATTCCTTCCTTAGATCGACCTTGGGAGTATACTTATCATTTTCTACGAAATGATTCGTGCACTTGCGAGAGTTTTATAAATATTAAAACCAAAGTATTGGCAGGATCGGCGATGCCGGTTTTCGCTCATCACCTCACTAATAATATCTCTCAAGTGTTTTCCCAAACTCACAAGTATTTTCTCTCTTTGAGTTTGCTTATACTCTCTCTGATTTTTTCTGATTTTTGCCTTGTTCTTCAATGCATGAACTCTTCCTTATTTATAGACGAAGAAAGGCTCCCTTTCCCTAAATTGTGCCATAATTTAAGCCTTAAATTAGGCCACCAATTTCCTTAAATTATGCCACTAATTTCCTTAAATCATGCCACAAATCATGCCACAAATTAGGCCACTAATTTCCCTAAATTATGCCACTAATTTGTTACTTTTAGAGCCAATATTCAACAAACATGTGCGGAGTTAGTTATGCTGACGCGCATTAGTGCGCAGAGAGTAGGCGTCTGACGTGTGTTAGAGGAGGACCACGTAGGTTGTTAGGAATTCAGAGTTTGTTAGTCTCTTTTCTATTTTCCCTTTTCCTTGTAAGGAAATATAGCCTTAATGAGATCAATAAAAGATGTAGAAGAATTTATCAATTTAGCTCTCTCTCTCTATATATATTTCCTCTCTCAAATTATACATAACATTGGTATCAAAGCCATCTCTTTCTATGTTTCTTCTCTCAAAATATACATAACATTGGTATCAAAGCCATGGATACACGAGACGCTATCTCTTTCTATGTTTCTTCTCTCAAAATATACATAACATTGGTATCAAAGCCATGGATACACGAGACAAGTCCAACGCTGAGTTTCATAATGATGTCATGGAAACTCTCGCACTACACGGGACTGGCTTCGATCAAGTTGGTGCTCACCGAGCTACAAGTCTTGTGCGAATCTCATAGCACACCTGAGATCAACCCATTTGCAAGGGATGAATCCTCCCATCCTCGTCCACACACTTCTCGATCCAATCAAGACTATCCTCACCCACACCTAATGTTGTTTTTCCCAAAATTTGCTGGTGAGGATCCATCAGCTAAATTTATAAGGCAGAGAAATACTTTGAATACACTAACATTACACCTGACCAGCAAGTGCAGCTGGCTTCCTTCCATATGGAAGACATTGCCTTGCAATGGCACCGATGGCTTACCAAATTTTGTGGACCACTCACCTGGGATGAGTTCACCAACGCTGCACAATTAAGATTTGGTCTAATGGATTACGAGGATCCTTCAGAGGCTTTAACTTGCCTTAAACACACCACGAACATCACAACATATTAGGAAGCTTTTGAAAAGCTTTCCCATAGAGTGGATGGCTTACCAGAAGAGTTCCTGATTGGCTGCTTCATTGCTAGACTTAGAGATGAAGTTCGCATTGATGTCAAAATCAAGCAACCTCGAACATTGGTTGTTGCCATTGGAGTAGCCAGGCTAATTAAAGAAAGAAATTAGCTAAAAAAGTTCACTCAGTCCCTTTATTTACAGCCCCCATCAATGCCACCAAGGTACCCACCCAACTCCATAGTTGGTGTGTTGGGACCTCTCCCAACTCCATAGCTGGTGTGTTGGGACCTCTCCCAACCAATGTTTAAACTCAGGTTCAACGACTCCACCAGTGCCCTTTCTACGAATTACCAACCAAGAAGCACGTGAATAGAAGGACAAAGGACTATGTTATTACTGTGATGAGAAGTTTGTGGTTGGCCACCACTGTGCACGGCCTCAACTATTCATGATTGAGGATTCACCTTAGGATCCCCCAGATGACATGGCAAAACTCCTTCTTGAACCCTTAAAAATTAGTACCAGAAATTTTCTTCCATGTCATAACAGGCACTACACACCCATAAACCATCAGGGTTATAGGTAAGTTAAAAAATAAAAAGGTGCTAGTGTTGATAGATGGAGGTAGTACCCATAATTTCATTGACCAAGCCTTAATCACTCAATTTGGCTTAACCATAGTAAAGAATAAAAGACTTGAAGTCAAGGTGGTTAATCGTGAGAAGATAGAATGTGCTAGACAATGCAACAACCTCACCCTCTCCATTCAAGGGTATCATATCACTGTACATTACTGTGTGCTTCCTATTGCAACATGTCAAGTGGTCGTAGGAGTCCAATGGCTTGAAACGTTTGGCCTTATTGAGATGGATTATAAGAAGCTCACCCTAAGCTTCAAGGTAGGAGGAACCTGCCATACGTTTCAAGGACTAGAACAAACCAGCATTGCAGCCCTGCCTAACCAACTCTACGCACACAAGAGCATAACCAACTCTGCGTTCAAGTGCGCGCACTCCAACCCTACCTAACAAACTCTGCACACACGAGCAACCTCAAGGCGCATGCCATAGCTAGTCAAGAAAGATGATGGAACCTAGAGGTTCTGTGTGGACTATAGGGCTCTGAATGACAACACAGTTAACGATAAATATCCCATCCTTGTTATAGATGAACTCCATGGAACTAGAGTCTTTTCTAAATTGGATTTATGTTTCGGGTATCATCAAATACGAGTCTATGAATAGGAAATTCTTAAGACAGCCTTTCGAACACACGAGGGCTATTATGAATTCCTAGTGATGCCATTTGGTCTCACCAATGCTCCATCCACTTTCCAAATCCTCATGAATGACCTCTTTCGACCCTACCTTTGAAAATTTATTTTGGTTTTCTTTGATGACATTCTGATATACTCACGATCATGGGAAAACCACCTAGTGCATCTACGAATTGTTCTCCAAATCTTATCAACTAACAGCATGTACCGCCAAGGAGTCCAAATGCCGATTTGTAGTGCTATAGATGGAGTACTTGCGACATGTTGTTTCAGAGAAATGTGTCTCAATTGATCCTGCAAAATACAAGCTATCATTGATTGGCCAATCCTAACCACAACAAAAGGAGTTCGAGGGTTCCTCAAGTTAGCTGCTATTACAGGAAATTCATACGTTAATTTGGAAGTATTGCAACCTCCTAACCTTCTTGTTGAGCAAGGAAGGATTCCAATGGAATGAGATGGCCGAGAGGGCCTTCAAACAACTTAAAGAAGCCTTGACATCCCCTCCAATCTTACGCCTACCATATTTTACTCAATGGTTTGTGATTGAATGCGATGCTAGTGGAATTGGACTTGGGGCCATCCTTATCCGAGAAAACAGACCAGTGGCATACTTTAGTGAAGCCCTGAAAGGATCAGCATTGGCTTTATCTACCTATGAGAAGGAAATTCTAGCCATCATCAAGGCCATCAAAGTATGGCACCCATACTTGCTGAGAAAATCTTTTACAGTCCGCACTAATAAAAAAAGCCTCAAGTACCTCTTGGAACAACGTATCATAACTCCAACACAGACACGATGGCTGCCAAAACTCCTTGGTTATAATTATGAAATTGAATACAAACGTGGACCGAAAAACCAAGGTGCAATTCTCTATCACGTGTAGTTGAATTTCAATTTTTATCCATTTCTCAACCACGCGCAGATTGGTGGCCCATACTTCAAAAAGAAGTACAACAAGACCCCTTCTATGAGGAACTGTTAACCAAATATTCCACTTTAGTTGCCCACAAATTGCTCCAACAAGATGGAGTATGGCTCAATGGTAACAAAGTATATTTGAGCCCCAACTCATCTTTGATCCCTAAGATAATGGTTGATTGCCATTCCACGCCTATTGGGGGCATTTTGGGTTTCACAAAATCCTCTCTCGCATCAATCAAAACTTTTGCTGGTCTAACATGTGCAAAAGGGTGAAGGAATTCCTACGCCTATATGATATATGTTAACGGTTCAAAACTGATTGTATGAAACCAGCAGGATTGCTTCAACCATTACCAATTCCTACCCAAATATAGACTGAAATTTCAATGGATTTCATTGAAGGGTTACCATCCTCTAAGGGGAACACTGTGATCATGGTAGTTGTGGATCATTTGACAAAATATGCCCATTTCATTGCCATGAAACACCCCCTTACTGCAATGATTGTGCTAAGTCATTTGTGGCCAATGTGGTTTGCCTGCACAGCATTCCAACATCTATAGTTAGTGATCGTGATAAAGTATTTATCAGTTCATTTTGGCGAGTCTTGTTCCAATTGCAAGGGACCAAATTGTGCATGAGTTCCAGCTATCACCCTCAAACAAACGGTCAGACAAAGGTTTTCAACTGCACTTTGGAACAATATTTATGTTGTTTCACTGGTGATCAACCAAGGCAATGGGTTGACTGGCTTCCCTAGGTTGAATTCAGCTACAACACCTCAACTCACTCTTCTACCAAGATGACACCATTTGAGGCAGTTTATGGCATTCCACCTCCACGTTTACAAGCCTATGTCCCAAGAATTTCCCACGTTTCAACAATGGATGAATACTTGCGTGATTGAGACACTATTATGCGTGACCTACACCATAACCTTCTGCAGGCGCAAAATCGCATGAAATGTCAAGCTGATCAACACCGGTGCGAGATCTCTTTCGTGGAAGGGGATTATGTGTACCTAAAAATCCAACCCTATGGACAGACTTCAATGACTTCTTGCTCTTCCATGATGCTCACTCCACGTTTCTATGGTCCATACAAAGTAGTAGTCCGAGTTGGTGTAGTAGCTTATAAGCTAGCTCTACCTCCGGACTCCCAAATTCAAAATGTCTTTCATGTCAGTTTATTAAAGAAGCACTTGGGACCCCTCACTTTAACCTTCTCCTAGCTTTCTCCATTCTCGGACAACTCTACTATACTTCCCCAAACAGAAGCCATTTTGACTCAATGTGTGATCCAAAAAGGAAAGTATCAGCCCAAGCTTGAAATCCTTGTGAAATGTATAGGTGCGTTGACAGAAGAGGCCACCTAGGAGAATGAATAATGTTTCACCAAAACCCATTCTGATTTTATCCTTGTGGACAAGGATCCTCAGGAGGGGAAGAATTGATATGTGCTAGAGTGCACACATGTGGGCGCAGAGTTGGTTATGTTGGCACACATTAGTGCACAACGAGATAGGCGTCTGACGTGTGTTGGGGGGCACGCAGGTTGTTAGGAATTCAAAGTTTGTTAGTCTCTTTTTTGTTTTCCCTTTTCCTTGTAAGGCTATATATAGCCTCAATGAAATCAATAAAAAATATAGAAGAATTTATCAATTCAGCTCTCTCTCTCTCTCTCTTGGTTTCCTTTCTCAAATTATACATAACATCATACTACCTAGACTTTGCTGCATGTCACTGTTATCTAGAAAAATGAATCATTTTTTCAATTTTTATAACAATTTTGACATATGGCAGAATAAAAAGACGAGTGCAGAACTGTATGCAAAATTAGGTATTAGCATTTCTCTATTGCCAAATATTCAAAATGGGTTCCTGTAAAAAGGTGAATGAAACTTGGGTGATACCACTCATTAATAGACAGCTTAGATGCTCTGCATATCTGAGATGGTTTCAACGCTATCATAATAACTTATTTTCTTTTTCCACGAACCTCCTTTAATTGTTATATGTTGATAGTTGAACATTTCACTTCTATGGAAGATGTTTTCTGGTTCATCTTATATTTGCGGCTATTTTGCTAGAATATACAAATATATTTCATTTACCTTTATTCTCGGTTTTCCTATTTAGTTTTCAAATTATTTGCTGCCTTATTGGGTTTGTGAAATCTCAAAATGGATTTTTGAAAACCTATGCAGCAGGCCTGTGAATATATGACCATTTTTTCCCTCTTCTATAGTCTCTACTTAATATCATCTTGTGCTTGTCATTGCATTGCATATATATTAAAACACCCCCAACTTCAAGACATGCATGTTACAGAGGCTCAAAAAATCATATTTATGACATCTTAATTTTTTCAGGTGTGCCTTTTAACTGTATTGAAAGGTCTGAAGCATCGGCTTGCGGCAGGTAAACATAGTGTCGTTTATCTTATTGATTTGAAATTTGAATAATTTTAACACTATTAGTATTAAGACTTGATATGGACGAACATTTGCAAAATATAAAAGTTAGAGGAATTAATGTTTCTAGTTTAAATGAAGTAGGTAGAGCATTCAAGCTTCCATTTTAGCCTAATGTTACTTTTTTTATCTTATAATTTCTGTCCTCATATCATACAGGTGCAAAATTACCTGGAATGACAATTTTACTGCCTGCAGAGAGGACAGAAATTATGTCTTCCAACGAACTGAAGACTGTCAACCTTGCAGGAAGGTGAGGAATACTTCTTAATAAATATAACATGCAATAAAAACGATATTATTCTTGGAACTTCGTGAATTGATGCACACACACAAGACG
Source organism: Hippophae rhamnoides (assembly GCA_033030585.1). Classification (NCBI taxonomy): domain Eukaryota; kingdom Viridiplantae; phylum Streptophyta; class Magnoliopsida; order Rosales; family Elaeagnaceae; genus Hippophae; species Hippophae rhamnoides. Next base: position 70,920,501 of record CM065429.1, on the reverse strand, counting down.
ATGAGAAAGCTTGTAGTCTTGGAGATAGCTGCAGTCATAACATGTGTAGCTTTCAGGTTTCAGCTACTGAGCAATAAATAACCATGCACCAGGCTCTAAGTCGATAAATTTCGAATTATGATTTAAATGAAAAGTTAATTCTTAATAAAAAGCTAAGGAAAAAAAGTCTGATCAATGATCATATTGTCATTGGTCAAGATGGGTAAAACTTTATGGGAACCCTGTTCGTACTAAGTCTATATACGTTTCAAGTGAAACTTCTGGCCACTGTTCCTGAAACTTCAAAAATGGTTTGAGGTTTCAAAGGCCAATGAATGGTATAGATAATTCATATTGCACAAAACTAATCATGTAAACACTTCTATGCCTGGGATACACTAATAAATAAAAATGGTCCGTACTCTGTCTTAAGACTGCTTTGTTATGCCACATATAATGATAAATCAAATCCCCATCTTATGAAATATAGCTTATGGGGACTTCATTCAAGCTGCAGCTATATTCACATAATAAGAAGGAAGGGTATATAGATGGTTTATGTTATTTTTTGTTTTATGGTCAGAAGGATTCTTGCATTGTACATATGTTTATCATTAGGAAAGCAATGTGATTTACATACCAATACTGTGAAGAAATATTTAGAATGTTGATGCTCTTTAATTTGAACTTCCCGATGTAATTACCGTGCAAGTGATGTCTTTTGGTTTAACAGAGTTGGGCAGGTAGTTGCTGCATTGTTGAGAAGGCTTGGGTTATCATACCAAGGAAATGAATCATCTGGCAAAATTAGAATCAATGGATTAACTATGAAAAGATGGTTTCAGCCAAAGCTTGCTTCTTCCTTGAGTCGAAAACCAGGAGACTTAAGCTTATCACGGTTACGACTAGGCAAAGAAATTACTCATCAGCAGCGTAATATTAGAACTTCAAATCTGTCACTGGACTAAGGGTTAATAGTGCTACACGTTGCGCAATATTTATCTCACTCAATTTTCCTAACCGTATTTGAACGGAAAAGGAAAGAAAAGTCTTGCATGCCTATTCTGGCAACAGATTAATTTCCTACCCCATGCTTGAAGTTTCCTTAGACTTCAAAAGAAGTTCAGAGAAGAGACGAGCCGTATGATCTTTCATAGAGTAGAGTGAACTGAGGAATAACGAAGGGATCATAACCATTTAATTTATAGAGTCAATTCACTAAGGAAGAGATGCAAACGGCAGCTGGTGCATGTCACTATACTGTGAAATGCACTTGTTTCCAGTTCTCTCTCTCGTTAAAACAGTTGTTTACATTCGATCATTCGGTCATTGTTCTTGTCTATTGCAGTTTAAATGATAGTGATAGAATTATGAGAACCAATTGAAGTTATATATATTTATATATTTGCAATTGTAAGCAGAGGTGAGACTTATTTTTGCATTGGTTAGAACATGGTTTTCTATCATCCTCCCTCCCTCTAACTTATTTGTGTCCTGTGCCGACAAAGAACACGAGTCTTTAGACGCCGAACAAAACAGGTTAAGTGGGATGTGTACCGAGATATGTGTCATATTTAAGTTTTAGATAACCATTTTGATTTTTGATTTTTGATTTATAATAAATAATTAATTTTATAATTTCTGATAATTTTGTAAAAATAATTATTTAGTGATATTTAAGAAAAAAAATTAAAAATCACATATAAATTATTTTATAACAGTTTCTAGTTTTTTATTTGAAAAAATCTTAAAAAGATTTAGTAATTATGTACAAATTAAAGTTTTTTGTTATTTTTTTCCTATACTTGTATGTACAAAAATTATAAGATTTAATTTACATTTTAGAAAAAATATCCGGTGAAAATATAAATTAAAAATCTGGAATCTAGTTGAAAAATTTTATTTTAAAAAGTTTATGAATTATTCAATATTTTGGTAGTAATTTTTTAAAAAATTAAAATCTATCAAACATATATAATTGAAAAAAAATCAAAAATTAGGGAAGGAAATCATTATCAAACAAACTCTTAGTAAACTTCTTTGAAAAGGTTAATATAAAGTTGCTTTAGTATTTAATTTTTTGAGTACAAATCCAATAGTTATATAAAGAAAAGTAGTTTAGTTCATATATTAATTTTTTAAGATTCTTATGTTTTAAAAAATCGATAGTACAATGAGAAATGATAAATCTTTTATTTTGTTTTTATTTTTTTATATTATTTTAAGTGTTATTTATCTATCAATTTTATAAAGAAATTTGATTAATTATTTTCTTGTATTGTTATTATTTTATAACAAAATGAATAAATTGCAATAAAAATAACAAAGAATCAAATTGCAACAATTGAGATAACTAAGCAAAGGATGGGTGCATTTGTCTTAATTTTTTTCAGCATTGTGTTCTTTCTTAAATGGCGATGATTTCTATTGAATAATAAAGTATCGTTCTAGACTACAGAATATGCAAAAGTATGCCTTGATGGGACCATTTGATATTTTGGCCTAGAAAATATTATATTTACAATAGAAGAATCGATATTTAATACATATATTCCCTGCATTTTTCCTAACGTTGCAGGGGAAAGCAAATTATAAAAATATGTGAAAGGTACTGCTCTCTAGCTTTTATGGCTATTACAAGACATGGAATTGAGAAGTGAGATGAATGAAGGTATCTTCTCTACAAGGAATTGTTAAACCTCCCATTGGGGAATCAAAACCAAATTCTTCCTCTGCTTTTCTAAGCAACTCTCTGAAAGAAGGGTGATTCAAGTAAGATATTGGTACTACAAATCTCTTTCTTTGATATTCTCCAACATAAACTGCTATATGCCCTTTTGGAACATCTGATTTATTTTTACCTGAAACAGATTGTAGCTTCAGAATATCCTTAACGTTGTGAATCACAATAGATGTCAAGCGAAAACCCATTTCAGCTCGACTGGAGAAGACCAATATGAAAATATGGATCAAAATCAAGTTGGGTTTTGGTTGATTGATGTACAAGATAATAAATTTTTTAGTACTTGTTGTTGAATCTGCAACAATATTGTGTTCATAATATTGAATGAAATCCCTGAACTGCGACGATTATATATATATATGGGGTTGTATTTAAATCAAAAGTATCGTGATGGCCATATGTCCAAAGTGGCTGAGGTCATATGACTACAAATTGAAGGTCCCACTCTGTTGAAAAGTTTACAACTTCATATGATTATTGCCAAGATTTAATACTATTGTTGCTTGTATAAATTCTATGGATATATGAAAAGATATTATCTTTTTTATATATATTTTAATTATTAAAAATATTATATCGTTATTTTAAATTAAAGTTTTTCTTATTAAATCTTTTTTAAATTTAATTTTTATTATTTAAATATTCTTAATATCAAATATTATTTAATTAAATTTTATTAAATATTACTATTAATTTTCAAATCAAATGTGACCAACTTCACTTACATTTTATTAAATAAGATAACATTATTTTTATATTTTTTTGGTCAAAATTAATTAAATTATAATTAAAAGAAATGTATTACTGATTTCATTGTTACTGCTCTCAATTTCGCTATATCTTTATGGGGATTCAATGAATTGGCTAATATATTACATATATTATGCCAAAAACAATGATTGTTTATTCTTAATTTGTTCTTTATAATCACGAGACATAACATGGGTTGCACTGTCGTTTCGTAGATGGCATGAAAATTGTTCATTAAATCTAATATACTGCCAAAACTCATATATATATATATATAATTAGAAGATATATATTTATATCATAATACATGTGCATGTGGATGGTGGTCCAAGTCACATATAATTACAAAAATGTTTTTTCTTTAATCAAATTGTTTTAAATGGCAGTTTAATATTTATTAGAAAATAATTTTAATCAATAATAAATTATCATATCAATTATTATTTTATAATTAAATTATTAAAATTAAAATTTAATTATTTTAATTAATAATAAGTTAAGTAAAAAAACTTTATGGATTTAGATTTTATCATGCCAGATCAAACTTCAAAGGTAGCTGTCAGTCAATCTACATCTACTCCGTATCTTTCCTACACAAAAACAAAGGGAAAAAAATCATCAACTTGTTTTGTTTTGTTTTTTGTTTTTAATTAAAAATCATCAATTTGTTAACAGGTTAACTTTTGTCTTCTCTCTTTTTTATAATTTTCAATCTATAAGATTAAGGGTAATTTAAGTATTAATTTAAAAAAAAATTAATATCCTAACTTTTATGTAAAATTTATAAAAAAAAAAGAATAGTAAAAATTTATTTTGTAAAGATAATATATTTATTTTATTTTATTTATTTACGAAATTGAGAAATTATAATTTTATTATCTTTATATAATAAATTTTTATGATTTTTCTTATAAAGTTAAAGAATTTATGTTTCATAAGAAATTAAACATATATTTAATGTTTAAAATAAGATTTAAAAATAAAATTATATTTTAATTAAATAGTATAAACTTCTGTTTTCTTGTTTTATGGAATAATTATTTTCTTAATGGGATTCAGTGAATGGTTCCCTGATGTATTATAAACGGCTTACGATTCTTAAATTTTTTTTATTGGTATTTTTAGGTTTAATTTTTTCTTTTAAAATTATATAAAACAACAATATTAAATTTATAATAATAAAAATAATATTCTTATATTTTTAAACAAAATAAAATTAAACATTGAATCTATAACCCATGAAGTTTTTTAAAACTATAAAAACATTATTAAGTTTGAAAAATAAACAATTACATTCTTTTGATTATTATTTTATTACAATATCATTCCTTAAATTTCATAACTTTTATTAATTTTATTGTAAATAACTTCCTTAAAAAGTTAAAAAATAGTAATAATAAATAATAATATTATTATTTTTTAATCTATGAGATCTTTTTACTATTTCAAAAAACTTGAATGGAGATATTTTTAATTGAACCTAAGTTTTAATATCATATCATACTTCATCACTTAGGATTCTTTTAATTGTCTAAAAAAACACATTTTATGGAAGATTGATTCTTCAGTGTTATTTCGTCCTAATGAGACACTTAAGTGGCAAGTAAGACGAATGGAGGTTTCTTCGTTGCAGGAAATAGTGAGAGCACTCATTGGATGGTTGAACCCAAACTCTTCCTCCACAGTCTGAAGCAATTCTCTGAAAGTATGATTATGAAAACAGGAAATTGGAACCACAAATCTCTTCCTTTGAAACTCTCCTACGTAAACTGCTATCCTTTTGGGACACTACCACCTGACTTATTATTTCTAGCTGAAACAGACTGCGGCTTCAGAATTTGCTTCTCATTTTGAGTCAGTTGATTACAAGAGAAAATCCATTTCAGAAAAAACTTGAATTGAAGATGGATAAGGAATATTTGTGTTGGATTTTGATTTTTTTTATTTCTCAGAACAAATGGGTTTTGGTTAATATAGAATAGAAGTAGGAAGATCTAGCGTATGTAAAACTTGGGGTTGAAGAAAGTTTTGAAGTGACTGTGTGCTCTGATACTTATTTGGAGATTGTATCAATAGAAAGGTATGCTTATACGCCTTTCGGATTTAGTCACCTAATAGCATATTAACTTCTATATACAATGTAATTAATCCCCACCTAAAATAACATGTTAATTAATTTTATTTTACATAGAATATACATATTTTATTTATATACATATTGGTGTATATCTACAACGGACATGTTATTTTAAAACCAATTCATTACATGCTATACATATGTTATATGTACAACGGACATGTTATTTTAAAACCAAATCATTACATACTTTACATGCTATTTAAAGCCCGAACTCTGTGATTGGTGAGATTAGTTGGGACCATCCCTTCAGTTGCCCCAGAAATAATAAATAACATCTTTGCAAATACTCTAAAAACCAACTTGGATAGAAAAATAAATCAGTCCGCTTATCCTTGAATCGCAATTTATTGGAACCACCTATCACTCCAATCAATTTATGCAAGAAGATACACATATTGATCATTACGTCAGAGTATGATTTCAGTCAAGGGAAATCAGCTTGAGCAGATGACAATGTTGTTCAACTAAAATCGGAATACATACTTGAGAGTTACACTATATGGAGACATAGGCCTCCATTGTAATATACTTCCAGTCTTCGCAATTGAAATAATAAGTGCAACAAATGAAGGCTAAAGAGGGGAGTGTAATCACCAATTCCAAAGCATCAACATCAGCTCTGCTGTATTCCACTAGGCCAGGTTTGATTCTTCACAGGTTTCAAAATAGTTTCAACTTCTGATAAAGTTTCTCCATCCTTCCCAACCGTCGCAAGTTCCATTGCAGCAGTAGCATTCTCTTCAACCTGATATGGAATTGCTATGAACGTAAACATAAAGCTCTGCTAATAGTACGATGAATCTACTAAATGTAAATATGCAGTAGATGTTAGTTGTGCATTTTAGAAAGTATACATGTGTATTAATCTTAAAAGCTACAAAATATATATATATATATATATATATATAAACTTTGGTGTAACAACTTATATATATAACTTTGGTGCAACAACTTATATATATAACTTTGGTGCAACAACTTGATTCAATGAATGTGATGTTAGTTATACTCTCTAAAATTCTCTTTACTCTTCATTATGGTATCAAAACATTAAGGTTCTAGAATTGAATCCTTGTAATAACCCCAATTCAACTAAAATTCTTAAGTTTGATAGGCCTTGTAAAAAGATAAGAAAACTCACTCTTGAACAAAGTTTAAGTGATAGATCTTTACAAAGACAAAATAACCGACACTTGAAGGGAAATATTAAGAAGTATAAATAAGTTGTTAGGTACACCTCCCACAAACTTAAGCTTTTAAGAAAATTGATATCTGATATCTCTACAACTATTTGTATCTATACATTAATTAACGTATACAATTATGCTCATCTGATAGTAATCAGGTAAATGACACTCCCTAATAGTGGTTTCTCTACTTCAATAGAGATCTTTTGGAATTGATGTAGGAATCTTTTAGACACTAAAGTAGAAGATAATCTAGGAACTAAGCTACTATGGCTTACACCAATATATTCATATATGAAAATGAAACAAAATTTGGAGAGAATTTGTTACAATAGAAAATGATGGCAAAAAAGTATCGAGTCTTTTACACACAAAAGCCTCGTATAGTTGAAAACAAGAAAACAACTATCCACAACTACATAGTTTTGGTATCATGCTATTCTTAAAGGATATAAAACAGAAATGAGATATAAAGCAATAAACGACAATACAAAAGTGAATAACAATGCAATAATTAAAACATAAACTTAGCCTCTGCGTCATTCCCTCTTTGAAAATCAGGCTCTCTAGATTCTATCAACAATGCAGCCCCTTCGTACCGTGGATAGTACTCAAAAAAGTCAGAAAATGCTAAAAGTAGAAGAGACTTTGAGGTCTTCAGGAAGATCCAGAATGTATGCATTGTCTCCTGCTTTATGCAACCCTCGAAAAGATCCCATTTTCCTGTCTTGGAGCTTGGAATAAGTACTAACAGGTGTCCTCCCTCTCCCAAAATGTACCATAACTAAATCTCCCTTTACAAATTCTTTAAATCTCCTATTCTTATCAGCTAATTTGAGCCTTGTAAATGCTCAGTAACATCCTTCAACATATTTTGAACTTTCAAAGCTGGTTTAATTGCTTAAGTACTTTTGAAGTTGGGTAGGATAGTGATATCAGTGTGGAAATTGGAAGGTTTAGTATAGAATATTTCAAATGGACTTCTTCCTGTGGATTTGTTAACCATCCCATTAAAGGCTAATTCAACTTGTGGCAAAGTCAAATCCCACTGTTTTAGTCTAGAACTAGAGAGGCACCTAATCAAATTACCAAAAGTTTTATTGATGACCTCAGTTTGTCCATCAGTCTAGGAATGACAAAATTTTAGATAAGTGTCAAACCTCTTCCAAATTTCTTTCCAAAAGTGACTCGTAAATTTCACATCTCGATCAAAAGCAATTAACTTTGAAACTCCATAAAACCTGACTATATCTCTTAAAAATATTGAGCTACCGAGCTAGCATTAGATGTCTTCTTACATACTATGAAATGAGCCGTTTTTGAAAAATTGTTTACTACTACCATTATTGAATCCATGTGCCAAGAAGTCTTGATGAAATCCATGCTTAAATCTTCCCAAATGTTGTAAGGAATAGGAAGTGGTAAATACAACCCAACATTATTACCAATGCCTTTAGCGGATTGACAAATAGGACAATGTTGCACAAATTTGGTTACATCTTTCTTACATTTTGGCCAAAAATACGTACCTTCCAAAGTTACGATTGTTTTGTCTATAGAGCTAAACCTCCATTGTGTGTTCTCGAATGAATATCTCCCTTAAGAAAGTTTGAGGAATACATAGAGAATTTCTTTTGAATAAACAACCAAAATTAATAGTATAATCTTTTAGGTACTCTTTGGCCAAAACATTTCTCCAAGTGTCTCCAAAATCCACATCATCCCCATAAAAGTCTTTGAGAGTGTCAAAACTGGTGATTTCATTCCTAACCATAGGGAATAGCATACCTCTTCTACTAAAGGCATCAACTGATTTCCCAACTTTATGTTTGAAAACATAATTAAATTTCTATAAGAAAAGAGCCCATCTAGAATGCACTTACTCAAGGTCTTTTGTGAATTGATATACTGTAAAGATTGATGACCACAGTGTAGAATGAACTCCCTTTGAATGAGAGAGATAATGCTCTCAATGTTTTAAGGCCCTTATGATTGCATAAGACTCTTGCTCATATGTAATCCATTTCTGTCTACATTGAGTTTCTCACCGAAGTATTCAATAACCCTTCCTTCTTGAAGCAAAATAACTCCTATTCTAACCCCTGAAGCATCAGTTTCTACCTCAAACACTCAATCAAAATTTGGTAAAGCCAACACTGGTGCACTTGTAAGTTTTTCGTTGATCACTTCTAAACTGTTTTCTTGCTCTTGCCCATAATAAAAATGACCTTTCTTCATGCAATTGGTGATAAGTGTTGAAATGTTTGATGAATCTCCTATAAAAGATTGCAAACTCATGGAAACTTCTAACATCATGCACATTTTTGGGTGTTGGCCATTCAATCATAGCTTGAACCTTCTTTTGAACCACTGAAATACCTTCAGAGCTTATCACAAATCCTAGAAACACTAGCTAACTAGTAAGCAATTCATGTTTCTTAAGATTAAGGAAAATGTTTTCTCTTAGTATCCCAAAATAGATCTTAAGTAACCCTAAAGGCTCCTCTTCATTCTTGCTAAATATAAAGATGTCATCAAAATAAAAAACTATGAATTTCCCAATGAATAGCCCGAGGACTTGATTCATCAATCTCATAAGTGTATTAGGGGTATTATACAACCCAAAAGGCATTAGTTGTCATTCATACAAACCTTGCCTTGTTTTAAAGGTTGTTTTCCACTTGTTTCCTAGATGCTGGATGGATTCTAATTTGACAATGATCTTATTGATGACCCTGTTGTCTATACACAACCTGTAACTTCCATCCTTCTTAGGCACTAGCAAAGCTGACACTGCTTAAGGGCTAATGTTCTCTTTATTTTGTTTCCTTCCCAGTAGACCTTCCACAATGGTTTGAAGTTCGTCATGATCCTTTAAACTCATCCTATAATGTGGTAAATTAGGCAATTTAGACTCAAGTACAAAATCTATCTTGTGTTGTATGTTTCTTAAGGGAGGCAATCCTATTGGCAATTCTTTTGGAATAATATCCCTAAATTCTTCTAGCAATGAATTCAATAAAGAGTTGTTGTTAGGAGTATTGGGATGATCTTCTTTTAAAACCAACACAAATACTGTGGAATTCTTCTTGCAAGTTTTCTCTAATTTAGTACCAGAGATACTATAAATCATCAAAGCAAAATGATTACGACCAGTGGTTCCTTCAGGTTTTATTTGTTGGGACATTAGTACTATCTTCTTGTTTTTCCACACAAAAGAATCAGTATTCTCTTTACCCTTGTGAATAGTATCCTTATCAAATTATCAAGGTCTTCCCAATAGAATGTGGCAATCCACTTCATCTTGATTGTATTTCCCAATGAAAAAATGGTGCAAATCTCAGTCACTCTAGTCTCATAACTCTTTTTAATCCACCCCACCTTGTAAGGTTTAGGATGTTTCTATGTGCTCAAATCCACTGCATTCACTAGGACACTTGACACTACATTTCCACTACTTCCTCTATCCATGATGGCATCACAAACCTTCTTGTTGATAGTGCATCTTGTCCTGAACAAGGCATATTTCTAACGTTGTTTCTCTATTTTGAAAGACAACAGTAACCTCTGTATGATATAAGTGAATCTCTTCCCTACATCAATCTCTATAACTTTAACTTCCTCCAATTCATCATTATCTGTATCCTTAAATCCATCCTCAAGTCTTCTACTCCATCTACAATGTTGATAGATTTCTTCAAAGGACATTAACTATATCTATGCACAAATTGATTACATTTAGAGCATTTTTCCATTGTAGGTCTGGAATAAGGGTTGGGTTTAGGATTGATAATAGGTTGTTTGCTAGGATTTTTGAATAGTTGGCAGAATTAGGATTGGGTTGTATTTGTATTAAAAGAATAAGGTAGTTTTTTTGAGTTATTTCTAGGATCTGTTTCTTATATGGAAATCTAGATGATCTATTGAATTGATTTTCATACCCGGTAGCAAGTGTAATAGCTTTTGGAAAACTGAAAAAAGTTACTCACATCCACCTGACTTCTTAAAGGTTTACGCAAACCAATGGTATACCTCATCACCTCCTTATATTCACTCTCATCCAAGTCATTACAAGCTCGTGATTTTTGAAATTCATCAGTGTAGGTAGCCACACTCCTCAAGCCTTGTTGACAATAGTGATATTGTTTAAACAAAATCTACTAGTAATCAAAGGACAGAAACTGATCATACATGAGTCATTTCATCCAACTCCACGACCTGATAGGAAGTTCACCATGTCTCTTCCTGATCAAGAAGTTCACCATGCCTCTTCCTGATAGATTGAATGCGATCCCACCATGCACTTGCAGCTCCCTTTAACTTATAAGCCATCATTTTGACTTGTTTATCATCAGGAATTTTAAATATTCCAAGAAATTATCAATTGCCTTAACCCAATTTAAAAATTCCCCAATATCAAGTTGGCCAGCATACGAGGGTATCTCATTTTTAATTCTGAAACTTGGGTAATCATTGAAACGTAGTCGAAAAGGTGTGGGTAGTTGGGATTAATAGTCAGATTCTTCAAACAAGTGATTACCAAAGCCATTTTTGGTTCTGAAATTTGGGCAATCACTGGGAAAAGGTCGAAAAGATGTGGAGAGTTAGGATTGAGGGTTAGGTTCTTCAAATGGAAGATTACTCAAGCTCTGGTTGTTGTGAAAAGTGGGTAGACGCGAACAGTAGTGAACTCCACCACCTTCGATGGTTATATATTAGGCTAACAAGGGTAGGTCTGGTGTTAAATTCAATGTAGAATGATTTGAGTTGGTTGAATTTAGCTAGGTAAGTGCTTGGGTCGGCTACTTGGAACTGTTATCCGGTAAATCTCAAAGTTCCTTTACCAATTCCACTTGAAAATGAGTGAGAGTCTCACACAGATCATCGATGAAGACTCGAAAATGAGTCTCGTTCTTCTAATCTTGTTCATGTAAATAAGTTATCAAAGCTTTTGCAACAGGCTCTCCGTCCATGTTATGCTGACTACCTTCGACCTTCTTTGCCATCGAAGTTTAGGAAAATCCAAGAGCTCTAATACCAAAATTGATGTAGAAGTCTTTTAAGCACCAAGGTAAAAGATAACCTAGGCTAAGGAACTAAGCTACTATGGCTTAAACCAATATATGCATATCCGAAAACAAAACAGAATTAAGAGAGAATTTGTTACAATAGAAAATGATGGTAAAAAAGTATTGAGCCTCTCACACACAAAAGCCTCATATAGCTGAAAACAGGAAAGTAGTTATCCAAAACTAACAGTTTTCGTATCACGCTATTCTTAAAGGAAATAAACAGAAATAAGATATAAAGCAATAAATGACAATATAAAGGTGAAAACGACAATGCAATAATTAAAACATAAACTTAGCCCCTGCTTCAGGAACGTACAGCATATCTAAAACAAAATTATAGTATTATTACCAGATAGAAAATTACTACTGCTAAGAAAAATCCAATTTGGCACAGATACTTTACTTGATGAGACATAAAATCTCAAAAATTGAAGATGTTCACCTAAAAGATAGAAATGGAATCAATATTTAAAGGCATATAAAGAATAGAAACCTGTCTAACAGAGTTCATCCCAACAAGTATTGAGGAAATATCCTTATTTGACAAGCTGTATTGCATGGCTAACTTTGAAATATTCTTTCCCTTCTCTTTGCAATGGGCAGCGGCAGCTTGGCAAGCAGACTGTGGGAGCATAAAATACAAAAAATAAACATTAAGTGGTAGACAGTTTCAAACTAAAATACAAATTTTGAAACGAATAATCCATCTTTACTTTGTCGGAGTGAAATATTGTGTTCGAGAGAATCGTTAATAGGTTGTGTTCAAACTCTTAAAAGAAAGAGGAAAAAAAACCAATAATAATGATAAATTTCTTCCTAAGCTAAAATGGGGAAGTTGTGTAGATAGTTTCAAACTAATTTCTGTAGAATTAATTGATATATCACTCTTCTTTTTTGTCCCCCTAATATCCCATGAATGCCATGTATATCATGAGTTGGTCTTTTTGGTCATGTTTCCATCATAAGTTTATAATAATATAGTTTATTGAGAACTACTTGCCCTCGATCTTTGATTCAAGTTAAGCTAAACATCCTCCAGTCTACAGAACCTAAAGGTCAAAAAGTATTTACAGCTTTCAAGAAGATAAAACAAGAGTGGTCATAGGTCTTAAAAACGCTGTATAGAACATCTTTTGCAATGTTGTTGATAAGAAAGAACTTAATTTTTTAGAATTGCGTATGCATGAAAGGAATATGTCACCAGTTAGAAAAGAGAATGAAGGGTTTATCTCTCCCTCACAATGACTAGTTAAAACGAAATTGAAATATTAATACATACACAACAAACAAAAATTTAGTGGCTACTTTGTCAAGCATTCTTCAATGAAGTGTGACAAATTTAAAGATAAAAAAATCGAGAAAGTAATTTGGTTGACTGATGGAGAAAAATAAACATAAGCTGACTATCTGACTATCTGACAGAGGGAGATATATCAACCTTAAGCTCGGGTGAAGCTGGGTGCCATTCCGGTGGACCACTTTCAGTAAGAAGTCCCATTGCAAGTGGAGAAGCACTAATTACACCAACACCTTTGCTTTTCAGGTAAGGAAGCAAATCCTCCAAAGCTGAGTCATTGATGCTATAGTGACAATATGAGAGGATCGCATCCACTGTTCCAGGTGGGACCCGATCAAGAACGTAGGTAAAAACTCCCAATGGAAGACCAGTGATACCAATGAAACGAATCTTTCCAGATTCTTTCAGAGTCTGGAGGGCAGGGATTGTCTCGTTCACAATCTGTTTGGGAAAGGAAAAGATGAACCACGAGAAACAAAATGGACCTGTCACTGTAGTTTATTGAATAATAATATGATATATGCTGAAAAGACTAGAAACTGAAGTCATAAAAAGCACATTTGTACATATCACACATTTAAAGCAGCATGTACAAAGAAACATGTGAGAACCTGATCCAGATTTCCATACTCAATGTCATGACATTGAAGTATATCCACATAATCTAGCTGTAACCTTGCCAAGCTCTCATCAATGCTCTTTGTCACTCTATCAGCACTGAAATCAAAACCCTCAACATATCGTCCACACTTAGTGGACACAATGTACTCATTTCTCGGGACACCTAGCGTTTTTAATGCCTTTCCAAGAACCTTTTCTGATAATGTCCCCCCATAGTACCTTCAAATTTGGAAAAAGACAAGGGATAAAGAATTGTAGTCAAGAGCATCAAGTAATGGTGACTTGAAACATCCATACAAAATCAATCTGATGGAAATGAGCAAGTTTAAGCAAGCAAGATGCATTCAGAGAGGAGCAAAGAAAGAAAAAAAAAATCAAGATGCACCTCTTCCTATCTACTTGCTACCAATTCATAGTTTATTGGATGATAAAGATGTTACGGTAATAACCTTTTGAATAAAAAACAGTTCTTAGCAATTTAAATGAACATTCGAACTAAAATTTATTTTTTATTCCAACTATTTCCATCTCCCCGTAATTGGTTAAAATAGCCCCAGAGTATGTACACCATCTAGTCATACCGAAAAGCCACTTCAACTTCTTCAAAATAAACATTAAATCTGAAACAGAAACTTCTTAAGTGACATGAAATCTGCTAATTTGCTAGAGGGTTGCATCATACGAATAAGAAAAATAGAAAGTCCAAGAATAAATGTCCAAAGTACTAAAACAGCAAAGAACACAACCCTATATCTTTTCTCACAAATTCTCACAACCCAAATGACATAATTGGGCTAGATTTTGTAAATCGACTTATATAACAACACCAAATTCCAAAGGAATTAGACAGTTAAGCATTATTCCCTTTCCTTCCTACATTGTTCTAAGCAACTAGACAAATCCATCAACATGTCTTTATATACATTGTAATGAGAGGAAGAACATACGGTGAGGTATCAAAGAAGTTAATCCCCAAACGAAAAGCTTCGCGAACAGAAGCGAAGGCCTCATCCTCAGAAACGGGACCAAAGACATTGCCGAGCGGAGAGGCACCAAAGCCCACGCAGCTGAGTTTGAGTCCCGTGTTGCCCAGTGGACGAAGCTCAAGTTTCGGTAGTGACAAAGCCATTGTTTATTTCTAGGGCTTTGCTTATGCTTTACGGATCGTCTAAGAAAGTAAGCTGATCGAGAAAACGCTATAAAAAATTTCAGGGAAATTGAAATGTTGTATAGCTACTTAACAATTTGAAAAAGTCAACCATAGAGTTTGTTGTATTATATGTTATAAATAGAAATAACTACTCTACTTTGTAAACCTTCAAAAATTTATAAATCTTTTCTTTTTGCTAAAATTAATTAATTAATTCAATTTTATCCGATTAATTATAATTTTGAAGTCTATTTAATTTAAAGATAGTGAAAAGTGATCAACGACATCCGAAAACATAAATAATATTTAAATGAACCTCTTTAAATTTTAAGTTTTTTTTCTCTTTTATTTTTTTTAACATTATATTTTCAATAACATTGTTTTGTTAGATAAGTTTGAATTCTATTCATTTAAATCATAGTATTTGTAAATAATAACTATTTAGAATAAGAAAAATATATCTGATTTTTCTAACAATTAGTATCAAAGCCGAAGATTTCTACTTAGATATTTGTTTGTATTTCGTTTATTTACTATTAAAATATAGTTGTTAGTTGTTGTAAAGGCTAGCCATCCACGTCAGTCAGAACAATTGTGATGAATGAAAGGTTCGAAATGAAAAAGTTTGATGAAATCGATCATTTTGGCATGTGACAAGGCAAACTTCTAGCTTTGTTTCAACAAAGTCTAGACATCTCCATTGAAGAAGAGAAACCATATGTAGCATATGAAGTCGAGTGGAAAAATACCACCAATTAACATGTAGTACAATATGTTCGTGTCTCTCAAGAGAACAAAAATACGTGTTTATAAAGGAAACATTCACAAATATGTTGTTTATA
Source organism: Hippophae rhamnoides (assembly GCA_033030585.1). Taxonomy (NCBI): domain Eukaryota; kingdom Viridiplantae; phylum Streptophyta; class Magnoliopsida; order Rosales; family Elaeagnaceae; genus Hippophae; species Hippophae rhamnoides. The sequence continues at coordinate 70,904,720 of CM065429.1, read as the reverse complement.
AAGAGTACCATCCATGTCAAGCAGAACAATTATGATGAATGAGAGGTTCGAAATGGAGATGTTTGATGGCATCGATCATTTTGGCATGTGGCAAGGCAAAGTTTTAGCTCTATTTCAACAAGGTCTAGACATCACTATTAAAGAAGAGAAACCATATGTAGCATATGAAGTCGAGTGGAAAAATATTAACCAATTGTCATGTGGTATAATTTGTTCGTATTTTTCAAGAAAACAAAAGTACACGTTCATGAAAGAGACATATGCAAATAAGTTGTTTATAAAGAGTGATTAAATGTATAAAAATGATATTGATTATTTTTCAACAAATTTAAATTTTTTAAAGAGCTAATTTTCTAACAAATAGGTAGTAATATTACTACAATATAAATTGATATTGTCACAAAAATACTTAATTATAACTTTTTCCAATGATAATAACAATGAATTGTAATTATTACTATGATAAAATGAACATTTTATGCAATTTTATTTTGAGGATGATGATCATATCATTATCTTAAATTTGACACTTTTTTTATATAATTATTCTAAATCTAACTAATTATATTTAAGTGTTGAATTATTTTATTTAAGTATAAATATATATTTTATATTATTAAATTTTTGTATTAATTTTAAAAATTATTAATTAGTTTAAAATTGTGATATTATTTATAATATTAATTTAAAATAAGTAGCTAGATTTATTGGTTAATAAATTCTAAAGTTCATTAAATTAAATGTAGAATTAAGTTCTAAAATTTTATTTCATTTAATTTTTAACACATAAATACTCTCGACTTATTTTTATTTTTAACTTTTTATATAAAATAAGAAATGATATGAAACAATCAAGATTATTGCTATTTCAAGGATATGCATACATGTCAATCAAATGCAAGTCTAATGATGTAAATGAAGCTACTTTTTACCTAATGAAACAAACAATTAGAGTGATTCACTTTTTAGTTGAAATCATTCATGAGAGTAATTTTATATGAAATTATTATAGTATAAAAATTATGAAAATGTATGATATTATTGCCATTGATTATTTTTTATTAAAATTTTAATTATAGTTATATTTATGATATTTGAGTAATATAATAATGTTCTAAAATTTTTATTTTAAAATAAATTAAAAATTTATATAAAAATTGCTATTAAATTTTTAAAAAAATATTCTGACTTTTTAATAAAAATAATAGGATAACTTATAAAAATATAATTAAATTATTTCGTTTATTTCGTTTATATTATCGAATTATTTTTTATCTCATTTATACTATCCAACTATTACATTTATTTTATTTATATCATCTTGTTGATCTTCATCTAATGGCATCACAAATAAATAGTAGATGTAAAACAATTCAAATACTTAAGTAGTAGATTTGTAACAACTTAAATAATTAAATTTTATATTTAAAATAATAATTTCTTTAAAATATACCACTTAACTATATGAGTTGTTATATTATAAGGAAAAAATATTAACATATAATAATTATAATGTTGAAAAACTAGGGATTTTGGATCAAAAACTCTATCTTTCCAATCTCCATCAAATTTCTTTGTTTGTTATTTACAACCTATAGTTGAGTTTATTTGTTCATTAGCCCGTCAATGGCATTGCTCTAAACCATCTCATAAGTAAAGCAAATTAATCCCCTTTATGACAACAATTATTATAACAAAAAAGAGAAAAATGAGAATTGTTCATAGAGATATAGAGGAACCTTAGAACTTTTCTTAAGCATTGTTATCCATGTTTAACTTAAGAAAAAATAGAGCATTCCCTCCTTTCGTATGGATTAGATAGAAGAACCCCTCTCATAAAACCCTTATCTCAGAGAGTTCTAGAAACCTTTACCAAAGGCCCTTCTTTCACAATCGTTCAACCCAAGCATAGACTAGGTTTCGTTGAGAAGTCAAGAAATTACAAAAAATGTCTCTTCTCGAAGCTTATTGAAAACCCAAGCTCTCTAAATTAAGTTGTATGTTTCTAGAGTCATGGCATTGAATGTCGGTTTTTTCTCTTCGAACTGCTCGACAACCAACCAAGCAGTTAAGCAGTTGGTCATAGTTGGTCTATAACTTCCATCACCCACGTTTTGCAACCCCTTAAGTGCATATCCATTTGCTTTTTGAGGAACATAGCACTTGAGACATGCTTATATATTTCAATTTGATCCCTATAATTTTGTATTTGTTCTTATTTTTGCTTATTTTTGATCCATTGATATCTTTTCACTTACATTGTCATATTAAATACAAATTAAGTTTTTCATAATATTTTAACACATAACAAGATAAATAAGTGGTTTAGAAATGAATAAATAACTATACTTTTGTAGAGTTTTCATCAGTCTTTAGTGATATCAATCCAATGTTCTTAATGTAATGCGAACATTGCACATATAAAACATAAATAAGTTTAGAAATAGATCATAAACCATTAACTTTATTTTGGAGAAAACTAAACAATCCAATGTCTAAGTAAAACACATAAAACATAAAAATAACTCTCACTAAACTAGAGTATTATCATAAATAACACCTATATGGGCAGTGTGCTCGTGAAAGACCTTAGGTGTTAAGTCCTTGGTTAATGGATCTACTAGCATAGAATCTGTTCCTATATGTTCTATGAAAATCTACCTATCTTAAACTCTCTCCTTAATAATTAGAAACTTAATGTTGATAAACTTTGACTTTATTGAGATTCTATTGTCATTAGAGTAAAGAATGATCGAGTTATTGTCACAATAAATCTTTAATGGCCTGTCAATGCCATCTATCGCACGTTGTCCAACTATAAAGTTTTGTAACCCTATCTCGTGGTTGGATGCCTCATAATAAGCAATGAATTTTGCAACCATGGTTGATAAAGCTATAAGAGTTTGTTTAGTATACTTCCATGAGATAGGTCTTCTAGCCAACATAATGATATAGCCTAATATAAAGCACCTACTATTTTGGCATCTAGTAAAATTAAAGTGAGAGAACCCAATGTCTTCTAAATTATCTTATCTTTGATAAGTGTGCATGTATTTTGTTCTCCTTAAATAACGCATCACGCATTTGGCAGCCTTCTAGTGTTGCATCCCTAAATCACTCAAATATTTACCCAAAACTCCCACTATAAATGCTATGTCGAGACAAGTGCAAACTTAAGCATACATTAGACTCCCTACTCGTGAAGCATAAAAAATCTTTTGCATATCTTTCCTTTACAATATCATTATTGGGGCATTGTTTAAGAATAAAATTTCTTGTCAAATCTACTTAGAACTTTATCGATATGGTTCTCTTATGACAACTCAAGGATATCCAAGAATGATCTTTTAGTATCTGAATGCTTAATAAAAAAGAGGCATCACTAACGTCTTTCATCCTGAATTTCTTCATCAAAAATTTCTTAGTTTTGTGCAATAAGTCTATATCACTACTAGCGAGCATAATGTCATCGATATATAATACCAAAAAATATATATTTACTCATATTGAACTTGTGATAAACATAGTCATTAATGACATTCTTCTTGAAGATTCTCATACGTAGAAACAATTACACGAAGAACAATTGTTTTCTGACTTAAATGGATAACCGAGACCTAAATGAGGGGTGAAAGCACCAACTCATGAAATCTTTTCATAAGCTCTATATCAATTTGGCCAAGGAGACCTTATAATGTAAATTAAGCAATTGACACACCATAAGTACAAAATAATATGTTCAATTCAACACTCAACAAAAAAAATAACTTGTAGATGTAATAATAACAATCTGAAAAATACATACTAGTAATGGTATGCTTCACATGGTCTTATCTAGACTAGCAAAAGTATACATGGAAAACAATGCTCAGCTCGTGATACATGCATACATACTGAAAAGCTAAAAGGATTTCCAATTACTTCAAGATCTTGTATGTGAAAAAATATCAGGTAAATTATGATTGTACTTTCACAGCATGCAATCAAACATACATAACAAATCTTAATAAAGAGTCCAACATCTAGTATAAGTTTAGGGTAAGAAGATATCGATTCCTTAGAGATTGACACCAAGCAAGTATATAGATAAAGATAGATTATACTAACACACAATCTAAGAATGCATGTCTACTAAGAATGAGTCCAAGACCCGATGCACAATCAAGTTAAGGAGATGCTGACTCCTTAAAGACTCAACCAAACCTTGCAAATTTCGAAGATAAACACACATGACAGGTAATCATAGCTACAGTATAAATAAATATATATAAGGAGTATAATAAAAGAGTGGATATAATTTAGTAAATAGAAAGCAGGTTATTAATATTAAAAGCTTTATAATAAGAGTTTTCACTTTAATATGTAGAGACATACACCATTTAAACTCGTACTATATTGCCACACATTCGAGTATGCATAACTTTATATATAATAGGGTAAACCCATATAGAAACCCTATATATGTGGTAACATCACCAGGTTGCTTAAGGAAACCACCCATTAGTAAATATTTCAAACTATAAATAAGTTATAACTCTAAAAGAAATAAAACCATTATTACCTCTATCAATTGGGACGTATGTCTTAATTGTTTGTTTATGCTCTTGCTTGTTACCTCCATGATAATTGGTTCAACACATGAACCTGACTCACCTTAAAAGCCAATACCACCCAATATAGTGTGATAAAAAAACCATAAATTAGTAATGAGTGATGTGCACAAACAATAAAACCACCCTTGAACACGAACACCCAATAAACAACCAAGGACATACAGTTTACCACAAACCATCGAGGGACACATAGTCCAATATGTGAAAACTCAAAGCATTTAATTTTGTCTGCTATCACAAAGAGGTATTTACATATAAAAAATTCCACGTAGAAATCTAGCAACTAACACATAGCTCACCTCACATAAACCATTTTTAAACACTACCTCGAGTACTCACTACTCACAAGCACGATTTTGCTTACACAATCACTAATCACTAATATCGAACAACACACTAGGTATTAGTGATCCAAAAATAGAAAGAACGAGATGTTAATTTGACAAAGCTCTACTACATTTTTCTAGATACCAAATAAGAAGAAATGAAGGGTATTTATAGAACTTGAATTTACCACCTCGTTAGCCACCTTGGCAAGGGTGATAGGGAAGGTAGTGGTGAGCATGGTGGATATCTTGGTGATGAGGTCATAAAAAGTCACATTTTTTTGTTCCAAAGCTTGTCGAGTACTTTCCATATATACATGCACCTAAAAAAAACCAAAGACATAAGTGGCGACGTTGACTTGCTCACATGCTCACTTTTTGAAAACCAACACTCCACCTAGCATGCACGCTAAAAAAACTAACCCCGTGATGTGTGTAAACATGTTTGCATAGAAAGTGTTCCTAACTATATATGTGTGTGTATTACGGATCGACAATAACCAACCTTACATAGAGAATGACAAAACACTGAGTAAAATAGAACATACATTATGTTTTATACATGAGAAACCAATACACCCATATAAGAGCAATGGAACTTACACCTCTTAAAACCATATGAAGTGATGACTTGATAGAACTTGTGATACCATTGATGGGAAGTCTATTTGAGACCATATATGGATTTCTTTAACTTGTAAAACATAGACTTTGGATCTCTTGATACAAAGTTTTCTAGTTGTACCATATAAATAATTTCGTTAATATTTCCATTGAGAAACACAATTTTGACATTCATCTGATGCCAGTTGAGATCGAAATAAGCCATTATTGTCATTATAGTTCTAAAAGAGTCTTTCAAAGATACTGGAAAGATAGTCTCTATGTAGTTTATGCCTACCTTCTAAGGAAAGCTTTTGGCGACTAAACGTTCCTTATATCTCTCAACATTACCCTTCAAATCCCTCTTAGTTTTAAATATCTATTTACAACCAATAGGCTTCACACCTTTAGGCAACTTGACGAGATCCCAATGTCATTATCTTTCATAGATATCAAATCATCCTTTATGAAATCAATCCACTTTTGAGAGTTAAAATTGTGCATGGCTTGATAGAAGTTGATTGGATCATCCTCTATTAAACCAACACCATCCTCATATTCTTGGAGAAAGATGATATAATCATCTATAATCACACTTCTCCTCTCTCTAGTGAATCTCCTAATAGAACTTCATGAGGTTTTTGAGTTTGTCCTATAGTTATTGCTCGAGGAAGAATCTCATTATTATCTTCGTTTGGAAAACTACCAGGAATATGAACATGAACATTGTTATCTAGTGATGGAACTGTGTCTTGAATAGTGATAGGTAGAGAGACCTAATCACCATTAATAACAGATTCTTCTTCAAAGACAATATTCTTTATATTTTTTTGCCCTCAAACTAAATATCTTTAAGAAATCTCACATTTCCCATTTCAAAGAAGGATCTTGTTGTGGGATTGTAAAACTTGTAGCTTCGGGAGCATTCAACACAACCAAGAAAATAGTAGCTCATCATCCTTAAGTCTAATTTTCTTTCATGTGACTTATAAGCCCATGCCTCAACTGGACAACTCGAAATGTGTAAGTGCCTAATGCTCAGCTTCTTACCTATCCAAAGCGCATAGGGATTTTTGGAAACTGCTTTGCTCGATACCTTGTTAAGGATGTACACTATGGTCTTTAAAGCTTTCCCCAAAGTGACTTTGTTAAGGAGGAATGATTAATCATATTTCTTATCATATCCTTAAGAGTTTTGTTTTGTCGCTCTATAACACCGTTCATGCTAGGTTTTCCTAGCACAGTGTATTGTGGAATAATTCCACAACCATTGAGGAAAATTGCAAAGGGTACTGGACATTATTCTTTTGATCTATCATACCTCCCATAGTACTCACCACCACGGTCCAATTTAATAGCTTTAATTTTCTTTCCAAGTTGAAGTTCAATTTTAGTTTTGAAAGACTTGATAATGTCAAGGGATTGTGACTTCTCATGTATCAAATATAGGTAACTATACATAGAGTAATTGTCTATGAATGTAATGAAGTGTTGTTTTCCATTCCATGTAGCCGTAGGAAATGGATTATAAATATCAGTATATATAAGTTCCAAGACGTTTATAGCTCTTTCATCATCTAATTTTGTAACATTTGTTCATTTCTCGTTGATGCACTCAATACAGACTTGAATATCTGTCAAATATAAGGGTTTAAGAATTTCATCAAACACAAGCCTTTGAATTCTCTATTTAGAGATATGACCTAAACCCTTATTGCATAAGGTGGTAAAATTCTCAATTAATTTTCGCTTTGTACCATGTGAACTTGTTTTCAGTATTCCATTATAGAAACTAATAACATCAAGCATATATAGATTATCAATTAAAGAATCAGAACTAATAAAATTCTAATTTTGATAAACTAACTTTATTATTTCTAAAAGAACAAAAAAATCTTGATTTGTCCAAACTAGAAATAAAAATTAAATTTTGTCTAAAAGATGGTACAAAAAATATATTAAATAAATCAAAATAAAATTCAATTTTCAATTGTAATCTAAAATTTTCTATAGTCTCTATCGTAACTTTACTGCAACCGCCAATAAAGATTAATCTTTTAGTATCACTTGGTGGTTGGCTCTACAGATAACCCTATATAGATATACTTATATGAGTTGTAGCACCAAAATCTACCCACCAAGTATCCGTATATAAAAAAGGTAAATTAACTTCAGAAAAAACTAAAGTTAGAAACATACCCTTTCTTTACAGGCTAGTCATCGTACTTGGAACATTGCTTCTTCATATGTTCCTTCTTCTGACAGAAATAGCAGGGAAATTTTTCATCCTGCTTCTTTGGTTTCTTTTATTGATAAGAACCTTTCATAGAAACTTTAACTCTTTTTCTTTTCTTCTTTTGAGAGTTTGAGGCCAATTGATCATTTTCAGTCTTATCCCGTTACTACCTCTCTTCTTTTCCCAAATTGTGTAGGAAGAGAGATAAAAACCAAGTGCATAAGCAAGTTTTCAAACAACTCCAACTTAAGCAACTTGAGTTTTGATGCGAAATGAGACATCTACATGATATACTCTCATATGTTCCCTTTTCCCTTATACTTCATCGTGACGAGTTTAGCCAAAAGGTTACTCGCCTTTGACTCTTTATTTTTGGAAAAATATTGCTTAATTTCTTCCAAAAACTTCTTGGCACTCTTACTTTCAATAATAGAGCTCTGAAGGGTTTCTAGAAGGGAGCATTACATGATCATTATGCATATTCAGTTAGATCCATCCCACTTTTCAATTTTAACCTCATTGGAATTTTTTGGAGTAATAATAGGTCAATCTGATCAAATTACAAGATCCAAGTCCATACAATCGAGGAAAATCTCCACGATTTCTTTCCAAATTTTGAAGTTTGTTCCACTCAGCATTGGAATGTTATTGACTAAGGGATAAATATTCGTAGCAGTAACAACAAAAACTATATAGAGAATAAAATAAACATCTATACTTGTAGAAATAAATAAAAATATGAACAAATAATCATAATTGGGGATCCATCTCAAAATATCTAGCATAGCATTAATTGCTATTCTTTGGACAAAGAAATTAACTATAAGTGAGATTCTCGATGCAATGATCAAATATTGACAATTAGTTTTGTCAAACCCTAACCTTTCTTTGGACCGATTGTTATTTACATGAAAATAAGTAAATAAATATCTTTATATATAATCATCCTGCATTTATTATTGAGTGTACATTAGTATTTGGCCGAACTATGTTTTCCTTTAGGCCGAGCATAGTTCGCGTAAATAACTCCGTACAAAATATCTATGTATTTTTGGTTAAATTAATCTTCATAATAAAGGTTGCTTTGACAACACGTTTTAATTAATTTAATTGAATATACTAGGCTAATTGAACAAAATAATAATATAATCCTGTAAAAATTGTATTTTTATACGAAGAAAGAATCACATGTTCTACTTTGTAGATAACCAAATCACTTAAAAAACTAATAATACTAAAACCATGATATATCAAACAATATTAAATATATGGATCCCAAACAATTTTATCTTAAAAAAATAAATAATAAATTAATTGACAAAGTATGAAAATCTAAAGAACATACTTTAATCTCAAATTTAAAAAAATTTCTTAAAATTAAAAGAATTTTACACAAAATATAAATATCCTATTTAAACACCATACAAATATAATATATTCTAATTTTAATAATCTAACAACAATGATCGATGTGATGCTATTTGTTGGAATTGAATTATATTGAAAGATATAAAGAGATTCTAGATACAAATATCCTAGAACAAAATACTAAAAATTCTAAGATCTATATCATGTCAGATTATTAAAGATTTATGAATTCGAGTGAGATACTTGGATCTATAGGGAATGATTGATTACTATTGTGAAAATATTATAGCAATTGATCACAAACCAATAAACACGAACGAGGGCATAGTTTGTGATCTTCCTTATCCAAATCACCTTAGTTCTTTAATAGAACTGTCATCTCTCATTTAGATGGGAATAAGATAAATTATTTTATAATTTGTTATATTGGGGATATAACGAAAGGATCTTTATATAAGGATTCACATAATCCTTAGTCAAAAAATTAGTGTCTATTCAATTAGTCAATATTAATTTGAACAAGGAGCTTACCAAAATTTTACTATTTAATTTCAAAATATTATATTAAATAATTAATATGATTAAGAAAGGAAAACATACATTGACTAATTTAGTGTGGAAAATATGATTTCCTAACATATATTACTAAACTTTTGTTATATTTTACCATCAAATTAAAATGATGTTCCATTCATATCATTAAGTTAGTATTTCGTCCATTTATTCTACTAATAAAATATAAAACTTCTAAACTTCATTATTTATTGTATTTCTCGTTAAATTTTATGCAAATAACCTAACAATATAAAATTCATTATTATTTCATGGTTATTTGCCCAAAATTTGGAGAGAAAAAATATAAACTCTCAACTTTAGAGATTTTTTAAATTTCTTTTAACAACATACGCGAACATAATAAAATATTGAATGAAATTTAGTTTTATAATATATAAATGATACAAACTTATCAATTTAATAATATATTTATAAGCTTATCTTTTTATTTATTATACAATTAAATTATATATATATATATATAAGTATGCAAAGTAAACCCCAATTTAGTTAACTGTATTTTATTATATGCCCGAGTAACGTAAATTATATAAACAGTACACATAAAGTCTTTTTTAGGAGTTACATACCTTTAATATAATTTACGGTATATTAATTAGTTAAAAATATGATTAAAAGTAATTTAAAAAAAATTATATTAATTAATACTTTAAAAGTTATCATAATATAAATAAAATATAATTTAATGATATTTAATATTTAATATGTTTAAATAATTATATTTTAATTTTAACAGTGTTTAATGTAAAATGATAAATTGAATTTTTTTAATTATAAAAAATTATGAGTTAGATATTAAGAATGTTATTTTTGTATTTATAAATTTTAAGATTATTTTTTTTATTTTTCCTAAAAAGCAAGTTGGTGACAATTATGAGATATTATCATTATATAAAAGTTATTTTTTGTGTGAAAAAATTGATAAAATATATAAAGCATTAAAAAAAAAACCTTTATGGGTCGGTTTGACGATCTATTACGATCCAATAAGAATAACATAGTTGTGTCTACAACTTTGTCCTAAACGTGTGACAAAATCATTTACTACTACGCTGAAAGTCAAAAGAAGGTTCTAAGGAGGGAAAAAAATCCAAGTGATTCGTAACCCATAATTAACATATGAAATTCTCAATTACTGTCAAATCCAATCATAATTTAGTTGACGCGCGCGTCTTAGTTCACATGGTCTTAAACTGTGCCTAACATTTAGCAACTTACTCTAATGAAATAATTTCACAAAACCAGCTCATTTCTTAAGGTTATATATTTATTGACTTTGACTTCGAAAGTGAAAAAACAATTAAATGAATAGTTCAAAAGTGTTGTCTTTTCTGTAAGAGACAATTGTACGAACCATTTATTCAAGAATTGGAGGAAAGGTATTATTGATGGTTAACATGAGTAGTCATAAGCATTATTATTTATATTAAAGTTATTATTTATTAAAATATATATCAAATAATAAATATAACACAAACTATATATATATATATATATATATATATTTAACCACTATTTGCAATATAAATCATTACAAAATTATTAAATAGTGATAAGTGTCAATTTCTTTAGCAAGCTGCCCTTGAAAATTCAACACTTGGTAGTTGAGGATCCTTTTTAAAAGTCCACAAAACAACAAAAGTGATTTGATAATGTGTATACTTTGTCAGTTTAAAGCGACACACAACAATATAAAAATTGATTTTGCTTTTCCATAATTAATAACCAAGACTAAATTATTAAACTTTTAATACTAACAAGAAAACAAAAAAATGGGTGACAAAAGTTTCGGCAGCCCGTTTCACATCGGCGATATTGGTGAGAGACGAATATGCAAACTAGTTCAAAGTGGGAGGTAGTTACAGGTGAACTACATAGTCATATGATATGGATAAGAGCTATATAAGTTGAAGTACCACAAGAAAGAACTATACTCTTTTACGTGGGGGACTTGGAAAAGAAGAAAGGGTTTGATTAGTACTATTTTGGGGTGAGCTCTCTGTTACCATTGTTTTGCTTGTCTTTGTTTTCTGGGTTTTGGCTTTTTCATGTACACTTTAATTATTTTGGGACTTTCTGAAGAGTATTGCTAATTGCTTACTGTTGTTTGGTTCTTCCAAAAGAAAATCAATAAAAGAAGTTTGTTCTAAGTATTAATGAAAATTTACCCATTTATGATTTCCATTAGATTAGTGGTTTTAAGCTTTATTTGCCAAGTACTCTGGAGATCACGTAGACAATTCAATTAATGCTTATAAATTTCAGTTTCATTTGTTTTTGACATTTTGTATGATTGTTTTGTAGAAGCAACTTGAAGACTGAAGTAACCTGCTCTTTTGATTGCTTGCTAAAACCTATTTGAGTTTTTTTTAGATCAAAGGGGAAAAAAAAGGAAAAAAAAAAGCTTTTCAATGGACATTTCAACCGTCAAAGATTTGTCTGAGCTGGTAAGTTTCTTCTTTTTCTTTTTTCTTTTTTAATATTTTTTTAGTACTTTAATGATTTGAAATATGACATATGGACACAATTATGATGTGGGAAATTTGTAAATATGACATATGGTTTATTCATTAGTTTTCTTAAAATGAAGTTTTTGCCTTGAGGAAATAAGCACAGAAGGTGTTTGTCAAAATGACTGTAGAGGCTAAAGTTCTGGTTTTTCTGGTAAAATGCAGGATCCTAATTGCATTGGTCATTGGCACTTGAGCTCTCTTGAAGAACTCAACATGCTACCTCTAGCAGCAACTCTTGGAGAGAACTTGCATAATTCTCACTCTCACATGAACTCAAATTTGATAGACCATAAAGGCTCTATGGTTAATACTGACAATGTAGAAGATAGACCCATGAAACATCTCAGAACCAACAGCTGGAATTCAAGCAGAAATGATCTTATGTCAAATCTACAAATTGCTTCATCTCCCAACTTTTTTTCCTTTGGAAATTCTAATTTCACGAACCAAATGGGTTTTGTGAAGCCCAAGGAGGAGGCTTCTTGTCCAAAAAATACCAGTACTCTTTCTTATGATGTAATGAGTTCTCAAAGTCCTTTTACCAACCAGAAGCCTAGTCAAGCAACTAAGAGGGTCAATGCAAATACCAATTTTTCACAAACTCAAGATCATATCATAGCTGAAAGGAAGCGACGAGAGAAGCTCAGCCAGCGGTTCATAGCTTTATCTGCAATAGTTCCTGGCCTAACAAAGGTATGTAATTCTTATATTCTGATCCCTTTGTAATGCTTTTATGTCTAAATAGTTTGACTTCATCTAAAAGAGCATGAATGAACCTATTGAATTTAGAAAGCAATAATGAAAGCTCAAATATATTTAACTATATTGTAACAAGAGTAGATACAAACTATAATAACTCTCAACTTGCTCTCACCTTACACACCCTCACTACACTTATCTTAGTTGTACACAACTCACATCATACACTCATATATATTTCACTTTCAAACACATATATAGCTTAAGTAAATTGGTTGCTCTCCAATTTTCTAGAACCTTCTAGTAACATGACTTTCTAGTAATGTCTACACACCAACTTCCTAAAACCTTTAGTGATGTCTACACATATATTAGATTACATACTCATTAAAATATTAGTTAAGAATTTTGTAGAAATATCATGTAGGAGCTTCCTAATTAAGAAAACATCTAGAGTAGTCTAAGGAGATTATAGAGTGATGGAGAGATAATGGTGATATTTTAACACTCCCTCTCTCATCACCAACTCTCTTTCTTCATTCTTATTGCTTCTTTGACTCTACCATATTAGCATATTTTGTATTTGGTTTTGATTACCTAGTTGACCTTTTGAGTGACGGAGGTTTGACTTCCTCGTCGATATCAAGTTGGCTTGGTCTTTCATCTTCAATCACCATTGATCATCTTTTATCTTGTTGAGGACTTAATATTGCCTGTGTTAGATCTCTTTTTTCATCTTCTTTTTTGCTTTCTATATCCTCTTTAAATGTTGATATTTTGGGGTTATTGCAATTCGTTCTTGTACTTCATCTTTGGTTTATGGTGACTCTGGCAATTTGATTTTATTTGGTGACACCCATGAAGAAGCTTTGTTAAACACCACATGCCTTGAAATGTAGCACTTGTTAGTTGGAACCTTTTCTTTGATTATCATATCCCAAGAATATGCATTGTATTGTCTTCTTGTCAAACTTGCTTCGTAAATGATCTGGCACGAATACATAATAGACACAACCGAAGACCTCAAAGTGGCTAATTGTTGGTTTGATACCCCATAATTTATCAAAGGGTGATATAAATCTTAACTTCAGTTGTGAAAGCCTATTAATTACGTGTATTTCCATACTCATGCACTTAGCCCAAAATCTTGTTGGCACATTCTTGGCATGAATCATGCTTCTACACATCGCTAGATGTCAATTCGTTCTCTCTACAACTTCATTTTGTTGTGGAATGTTTGGACACGTTAACTGACACCTTATCTTATGCTCTTGTAAATATGAGGAGAATTCTTTTGACATATATTCTCTTCCATTATCCGTGCATAGGTACTTAATTTTTCTTCCATGTTCTCGTTCTCTTTCGACTTTTTCTCGAAACTCTTTAAATTTTGTAAGTATCTTAGATTTTCTTTCATAAAGTAGACCCAAACTTACTTGGAGAAGTCATCAATGAACATCACCATATACCACAATCCTCCTATAGATGTTGGTTTGACAGGTCCAAACACATCAGAGTGTACCAACTCCAATGGTTGTTTTGTTTTAAAGTCGGACTCTTTAAATGGCAGCTTGTGAGCTTTCCCATACTGGAACCCTGTACATACTGCATATTTTCTAACCTCGAGTTGAGGAAGACTCTTAAGCATTCCTTTCTTCTTCATCAAATTTAACTTGTCATAGCCAACATGTCCTAATCGTTCATGCCACAACTATGTTGTATCATTTTTTAAAGTTGTTTTTATATATGCAGACTCTTCTGACATCATGTAGATAGACTATACTTTTCTTCCTTCCATAGTTGTTTGCATGAAACATTGATATTGCGATACACCTTAACATCATTAAGTCCAAAGAAAACATAGTTACCTGTAGAAGTTAATTGTGCTACAGATAGTAGGTTCTTCTTCATTCCTAGCACTTGAAAGACTCTTTCTAGATGCACTTGATTTGAATTAGCTCTTGGTGTCATTTTGATGTCTCTGGTATAATTGATTGGTAGTTTTGCATTATTTGCAAAAACTACCACACGATCTTCATTATACTTGGTCAACTTATGCAACTTCTTATCATCTCCAATCATTTGATATGAACACCCTGAGTCAATAATCAAATACTTTTCGTAATCAACTTTCTCTGGAATTGCCATTGCTAGTATTGATTCATTTTCTTTTGTTGTGATTGAACTCATTGCCAATTCTTCCTCATTATAATTGGGCTTCTTCAAGCTCAACTATTGTGGAACATACCTCAACATCCCATTCCTCCTTGTTATGTTTATTCTCTTGTTAATTGGTGATGGCAGCATTACTTTCAACAAATTTTTTCTTGAATCGACACTCTCTTGCATAGTAGCCTATTTTACCACATACATAACATGGACCATTGTTTCTTCTATATTCTCTAAGTTGACGACCTCTTTGGTTGTAGTTGCTTCTGGCTCCTCGTGATTGAGAACCTCCTTCTTTTTTGTCATTTTCTTTCCTCCAGTTTTGATATATTTTTCCTTTCGCCTAATTCTGTTTACTAAATAGTGCTTTCTCTTGTGGCGATTTTAAGAATAGTTCGTCCGATTGTTTAAATAAAATCTCCTTGTATCGTAGTAGTGTATGGATCGTATTTATAATTCAATCCATTAATTATGATTTTTCTTATTCTATCTCATCAATTCTTACTTTAGGATCCAATTCTACTATCTCTTGACATAGAGTGCGTCCTTTGAAGAAGTATGCATTGATGGACAAGTATCCTTGTGACGTGGTCATTAATTATCTTTCTAAGAATTGGAGTCGGGCCTCATTCATTCTTGAAAAGAGCTTTGCAAAGCTCTCCCATATTTCACTTGGTGTCTTCATGTTGTCAACGTGTGGCTTCAATTTTGACGTACTTGATGATAGTAAAGCATATTTAGCTCTTCTTACCTTCTTATACCATTTAGGATACACATCGGAAGTTCTTGCGGATGAAGTTAATAATATCTACACACAAACTACCTAGAACTTTCTAATGATGTCTACACATATATTAGATTACATACTCATTAAGAATTTTCTAAAAGTATTATTTATGAGCTTTCTAATTAAGAAAATATTTAGAGTAGTCTAAGTAAGAAGATTCTAGAGTGACGGAAAGATGGTGATAATATTTTAACAAAACCTTGATTTATTTAGTGAATAGAACTCACTCACCCGTTTTGAGTTACGAGTTGAAACCACGCAAACTACTGCTTTATAATAATAGAATGAACTTTGGGAATTATATTGTAGCTACTAAGTGGAAAATGTTCAATAATAGGTTTCTTGGAGCTCCTAAATTATTTTGCCTTTGGATTTCTATTTATGCTTGCATCGTACTATTTTATGTTTCTTATTCTTAAGGTATAATTATGTCAAACACATTTCTATATTTGTTGGGTTTGTGAATGAGTCTCACTTTAAAAAAATATGGAAAACAAATTGAATATATAATTGGGATGGATTACTCTTCTTAATAGGTTAACATTTTTGTTTAGAGCATCAGACCCAACACTTCTATAGTAATTGAATTCTGTTTTATTATGATGATTTTACTTTTTACACATCCCTTATAATTCGTAAGGGACATGTAATTATAATGCTAGAGTAGAAGACTAAAATTCTTATATTCTGAGTTCTGACCCCAATATGATTGTTCCTTGTAAATCTTTTGAAGCAACTATAATTCTCAAATCAAAAATTAAAAATGGTATATTAACTAATTGGCAGATGGACAAGACTTCTGTTCTTGGAGATGCAATCAAGTACATGAAACATTTGCAAGAGAAAGTGAAGACACTTGAGGAACAGACAAGAAAGAAAAACATGGAATCAGCAGTTTTTGTGAGGAAATCCCAACTCTTTGCAGATGGAGACAAATCTTCTTCTGACAAAGATTTATCTGGTGACCCTTTTGACGACCCACTGCCCGAAATTGAAGCAAGATTTTGTGACAAAAATGTTCTTATAAGAATTCACTGTGAGAAAAGGAGAGGAATACTAGAGAAAATAATTGCTGAAGTAGAGAAGCTCCACCTAACTGTTACCAATACTGGTTGCATGACATTTGGGACTTGTACTCTTGATGTAACCCTCATTGCCCAGGTATGTTTCATATAAGGATGTCAAGGGGACGGTTCGTACAGGACCTAAACTGAACTGGCCCGCGAGACTAATTGAAATGATTTGTTTTAAATGGTTTCTGGTTCAGACCGTTTGGATATTACCAGCGGGTTAGGGACCTGAATTGTTGACCAATTTTAAATACTATTTTAGTATATACTTTTTAAAATGTACAAAGATTCAAAATAAATAATAAATGACAAAACGGGTAAAATCTGCCCCAATTTGTGACCCAAATCGATATTACAAATAACGTGCATGTTCCAAATTATGCGGGATCCGAACAGGGCGGGTGCTCCCAGGGTACTGACTAGTTGGATCAAACACTTATCCCTCCTAATTTCACATCATTTCAAAGGAAAATCATCATTTTCAAACAAATTTTGGTTCTTCTTAATCACTTCTTTACCTCTTTTTTTCCCCTCTTTCATTCTTTTACCCCATTTTTTACTTCAATTTTGGTTGCAAGATAGATCTTATAGAGGCTGCGTTTAGTTTTTACAATTAATGTGTAACCTTCTGTTCAATGGTTAAATTTATTTATGCTTCAAAATCACTTGAACTACTTTGACAGATGAACATGGAGTTCTCTCTAACAGTGAAGGATCTTGTCAAGAATCTACGCTCGGATATCAACCTTTTCATTTGAATACAAGTTCAATCTTCATTCATGTGCCAAAATTTATGTCTTTCCAAGCGTCAGTTGTTCTGATGCAGTAGCTTCTAGTAGTTGGTAACAATCCTGAAGTATAACAAGTACAATGTATGTTTTTGGAGTATTATTTGTGTTTACAGGGCCTGCACTTCTCTTCTAAGTTAGACCACTGCCTCCAAACCTGTTCAAGCCTGTTTTGCTGTGAGGTTCATTTTGCAGGAAAAGGGTTTTTATATCCAGTTTTTTGCATGGTTTAAGTTGTTACCATGTTCAGTTACCCTATTACCCCTCTGTTATAAAGTAGTGATCTCATAGCTAGATATTGGGGCCTTTTTAAGGGATCTTTGCAAAAGGCAATTGAACCTGTTTTGTATCCCTTTCTTACCTAAATTGGGAGATGAGGAAAAGTGGTTTTTTAGATGTGTAGAGAAGTTGCAAGCTTTTGTTTCAACAGTTCTTAAGTGGGTCAGTTGGTTTCAGAGGTATCTTCTGTTCAGCCTCTTTACTCAATGTAATGTCATTTTCCATGTAAGTTTGCCAAAGATTAATGGAATTGAATAATTGTAACTTTGTATGTATGCAAAATGTTTCAGTATATTTAAATAATTGTGCCTCTTCTTGATATACTTTCACTTCTTTGTTAAGGATAAATTTTCAAAATAGTTAATTTTGAACAAGTATATTTTAGTCATTTTTTATAAAATATAACTTTTAGTTCAAAATGAGACTTTCTATCCTTCAAGATCTCAAGTACTCATTTTCTAATTTTTAAAGAACCAAATGATACATTTTTTTCAAAGAAATTAAAAGACATTTTTAATTTTAGTAAAAAATACTATTTTACGATGTACATGAAATTTGACAATATTATTTTGTATAATTAAATTAAAAAAATTACATTGTAAACTAATCACGATTTAATATTATAAAAAAATGTTAATATAAAAATATAAATTTTGAAAAAAAGAGGCCTAATTACCACCAACAGCATAGCAAAATGTCTATATATATACGTGTGTGAAAAAAAACAGTTTTTTAGTGTTAGCCTGAGGTGAGAGTAAGTTTTAATTGCTACAATTACATTATATAATCTTGATTCACAAATAAAATTTTATTTTTAATTCTTTCTATATATATATATTACAATATAAAAATATATATATTTTATACATATTTAAAAATACAATATATATATATATTCTTTATAACGTAAAAAAAATTATATTTTATTAAAATAAATTAAAAATAAATTTACATGATTGGACGTGTATAAAAACGAGAGAAATAGAAATATGAATTATAAAAAAGTTATTGAAAAATAATATTTTTATAATTTATAACTATAAAATTAATATTTTTTATTTCTAGTTTATTTATTTTTGTTATTAAAAAAATATATCATATCACTTTACATTGAACTTCGTTAAATTTAAAAAGTTTAATGTTAAATAAAATTCAACATAATTCTATTGAATATTATTGAAATTTTATTTTTGTTATTATAATTTTTTTATCAAATTGTTATTATAAATTTTAGGGTTATTATTTTTTTGTAATTTTTTTTTTAAAATAAATTAATATCACCTTTTTCACAAACAATCTTACAATTATAATTTGCATTATAATTATTTTAAAAATTAGAAAATAATTTTTTTTTCAAATAATATTTATACGTGAGAAAATATAAATATAATAATTAAAAAAATTGACCGCACATTATTGTGTTATTTATCTTTCCCAAAATTCTTTATTCATACGAATAAAAACTAAAGAAAGTTGATATTTTAAAGAAAAAAATACTAATATTAAAATAATTAAATATTTTCCCTATTATGATTTTTAAAAATGAAAATATTGTTATAAGAAGTACTTAACCCATGTTTGATTCTCCATTCACACGAACGCCAGCCGACAAGTATCCTCCAGCTCTATTGCCGCCGGCTGACTAGTATCCTCCAACTCCATTGCCGCCGGCCATTCACTAAGCCAATAGTCTTCACAGTCCACTCTCCCCTTTATTGCCCGTCAAGTATTTTGCTTGGTTAGCTTTTAGTTTGTAACAGGTAATCTCTCTGTGTTATCTTGGTTTGATGGTTTCAGTTTTATTCATTATAATAGCTGACCTTATATGTATGGTATTGTGATATTGTCTAGTTTAGTGATCTGATATGATGACTTATGTACCTTCAGAATCTTTCAAATGTGTTATTATCAAGTTTTCGGTACATTTCAAGTTGGATTTTAAGGGCCTCATTTTTAATTGTGGCCTTGGGCCTCACAAACTCTTGAACTGCCCCCATCGCTTTGAAACTTCATATTCTGAAGAGAATGCTGTCAGTCTTTTGAATCAATTCGAAGGCATCCTACAATCTGATCCTCTCATGTAAGTTATACACATGTCTAAGTAATTTTACAGGTATATATATGTTATTTCTTCCTACAGCTGTGTAAATTTTGCTTCTTTAACATCGAAGTTGAGTATGGTGTATCCGGCTGAGCAGATATATGGGTGCCCACATATGCATTGCGATGTTGTTGGGCAGTTAGGATATTCTTTGAGTTTTTTACTTATACAACTGTCATATTATTGTGTAAATAGCAATACATCAGAATAATAATACATTATAGCAGTATACATTTCATCTGTGTGTTTCACTTCTTCCCCATTTCTATTCTCTCATGAATGCTCACATTATCATGTTATCAAAGCCTTATGTCACGACCTTAATTTCTCAAGTAGCGATCGTGCAAGACTTAAGAATCATTCGTCAGACTAAGCGCTTTCAACCGAAATGTAACTCCAAAGAGAATAGAAAGAGAGTTTGCAAAGAATGCTTTGTATTGCTCTAGAGAGAGTTTATGATACAATTGCTAAGAATTCCCAAGGATGATTACAAATGAAGACGAAGTGGTCTATTTATAGTGTGGCAACAAGCCTAGGAGTATGCCACATTTCTCTAGATCCTTCTAGCTCTAGAATATACAAGAGAGTTCTATGTACAAGCTGGCACAAGGTTCTAGGACCTTCTATCTAACTCTAGAGTCTTCTAGTAGAGTCTTCTAGGTTTGTCTAGCTCCTTCATGCACCTTCCGGGATGTTCCGCAAGCTTCCAGCGGCTTCTACAACCTTCCCGAACCATCCGGCACGTTCTAGAATATTCCAGCCCGTTCTAGAATATTCCAGCCCATTCTAGCACCCTCTAGTGTGCTCTAGAACATTCTAGGGTCTTCAAGCTTGAGTTGAGTCCATCCAACTCTAGCCCTTTCTAGACTTCTCTAGGCAACTCTAGAACTTTTCATGTGTCTTAGATCCTTTAGGCAGCCAACATTTGGATTTTTAGGGGGCAGTTTGGGCGGGACGTGACACTTAGCTCTAGCTATGGCTTCATCACCTCCATCCATTCATTCTTTAGCTTCCGCAACTCCTAACAATCCTAATAACAGTTCTGATTGTGAATTAGTTCCTCAACACAGCAATGGATGTATATCATCGAAACAACTACAGCTTTCTATGTACCCAATCAACCCTATTTTTTCTGTAAAATCAGATGAGACAAATTATCTCATATGGAGAGAACAATTACGGCAAATGATTGCTGTCTATGGTCTTCAACATCTGATCGAATAAACAAGCACCACACCTGCTTGACTTCACAAGAAAAAGGTATTAGTTCTTGATGAAAATGGAGAAATGCGAAGTTGTGAAGTCATTGAAGAAAATGTAGATTATAGTGTATTGGATAGACGAGACAATGCAGTGAATAATTGGATTTATGCATCTGTTATAACAGGTTTTCTTAACGCTTGATTGGGAAACCACAACAAAACAAGATTATTAGATTTGAGGTGTCGTCTACAACCTTTAAGAAAAGGCACAAA
The DNA here is from genome assembly GCA_033030585.1 of Hippophae rhamnoides. Lineage (NCBI taxonomy): Eukaryota > Viridiplantae > Streptophyta > Magnoliopsida > Rosales > Elaeagnaceae > Hippophae > Hippophae rhamnoides. The sequence goes on along the minus strand of CM065429.1, from coordinate 70,883,117 downwards.
GTCTATGGAACAATACATTAGAGTTGCTAAAGATTTGTTGGATCATATCATGACTGCAGGAGATGTTCTTAATGACAGAGAACAAATGTTGTACTTAGACTCTAATTACACCTCTTTAATTACTAATATCACAAGCAGGAAATGTGTTATTCCTCTTGATGATATTTTTACTTGAATGTGCATGAGAAACAAAGAGAACAAATGAGTCTCACTGATCTTGAGGTGTTAATGCAAATTATACAAAGCAAGTTAAGCATTCTGGAAATTCTACATATTAGCATCATTAGTCGAATGCATCTTCCAAGAGTCAGTCATCTCAGTCCTTTGATTCTACAACACAAAATTCTGGTAGTGACAGGCAAGAATCCAAAGTTTGAGCAAACACAATCCCAAATATGCAAGAAAATGGGTCACATTACAACCAGATGTGTTATGAATTAACACTTGTGGAAGCGAATATCGGGTCTAATTTTGGTTACACAAATTAATAATAATGGGTAACGACAAAAGTAATAAACAGTAAGAAATTAAATGGTACACAATGATTTAAGTGGTTCAACTTTTCAATGTGAAAAGTCTACTCCACTGACGACGGCACACCGAAAAAAATCCACTAATAATCAAAATGGAGATACAAACACCAATGCCAGATAGCTTCACAAATTATACCAAAATTCAAAAAATTAACCTACAAAATATCCTCTCTAATTTACTGGTAATATATATAGCAAGATAAATTAACAAACTTGCTATTAAATCAAATATTACCGTACAAATGAGATAGAATATAATTAGCAGCGGTGGCGATACGAAACGGTGGAAGAAAATTTCAGCTTCTTCTTCCAATTTCTGCAGCAAATAGAAAAGGAAAAACAGAAAAAAGAAAACTAGAAACCCATTTTTCTGCTCTCTTCTCTGTCTCCTGTCCAATGTAGCTACTATTTCCTTACTTTTTTTTGTTTTTGTTTCAAGTCTAGCGTCTGCTGCTTTCTCTGATCATCTATCATTCACGCAGCAAATAACTAATATATATATTAGTTAAACCTAAGGGTTATAACATGAACAAATGGGCTTTAGGCTCAATTTGTTTTGGGCCAAATATAACAAGATGCTATTTTAGATATAGTCCGTCCAAAAATGGCTGTCCAAATGCTAATTCTCTATCAAGAGATTATTGTCCGCCTCAGTCACACTTGACTCAATTGCAAGCACGGATTGAAATGTCGACAATACTGTTGACATTGTTACGATATTGTTACTTTTTTGCACATCCCGATATCGAAACATAATATTCATATCTTTGGGCTAAAACGTCGAGAAAATGTTAAGTATGTCGTGACATTGTTGACAAAATGTCAAGAAAAAAATCATTTTTTTTGTCAAAATATCGTAGTTACTATGGATATTGTTGGAAAATTATTAACAAGATGTTGAAAAATATCGTTTCATATTAATTTTTTAATTTTTTTCTTATTTTTTAAATAATTGACCTTTAAATTTATCTATTTATAGTTTTTTTATCTTCAATCAAAATATTATTTATTTAAGACAATATTTTATACTTCTTTATATATATATACCTTATTTTTACGTTTGAGTTATTAGTTTTTACCTATATACTTTTTTTCATCATTTAAATTCTATCATATATTATCAAAGTTTATCCATTTATAATAAGATTAAAAATTACAATTTAAATAATTATTTTAGATTTTAATTTATTATTCTGTAATATTCTTTATAAATATATGTATTAAATAAGATTCTAATTTAAAAATATAAGTGATTGATTATTTTGATATTTTATAAAGTTTTATAATTAAATTTCATAATTTTGATGAAATTTTCATAGTTTTTTTTAAAAAAATCAAAATTTCCTTCGATAATGACAATATTTTTGACATTTCAGTAAAATGTAAGTCTCGAACTTTAGATCTATATTGATATTTTAAACCTTAGTTGCATGATACAAACATATCTAGTGATTCTTGTTATAAAAGAATGGAACAAGTGAGTTTATCCTCAAAATCGTTTTGTCTCAAATTCTGTACAGAATCCTCGAGAATTTCTTGCCACTACTTTGCTTCAAACTATTATTCCTCGGCATTGGTTTATTGATATAGGAGTAACACATCATCTTAACTTTGATTCAGAGTTGTTCCTTATGGTGGTGATGCTTCTATCATACTAAGTAAGGGTAATACCATTCCCATTATTTATATTGGTTATGATCGTATATCTAGTGCTTATAATGCATTAAGATTACAGAATCTATTGTGTTCCACGACTTGAGAAAAAATTAATTTTTGTTAAGAAGTTATGTGAGGATAATAATGTCTCTATCAATAAACCAATCATTGCATCAAACGCTGCCCAAGCTTACTATGAGAATGTCCTCCAATAATATGGAGTACCACAGTCTATAGTAAGGCGATGGAGACTTTTTTGTTCACTAGTTCATTTTGGAAGGAGCTATTCCGATTGCAAGAGACCAAGTTTCGTTTTTCTTCATCCTACCATCCGTAGACAGATGGGAAAACGGAGGTAACTAACCACACTCTAGAAATGTAATTAGTTTTGTTTTACAGAAGGACACCCAAAACAATGGACAGGTTGACTACCGTGGGCAAAGTTTCGGTACAATACTAATTGGCACTCTTCCACCGGATTCATACCATTTGAAGTGGTATATGGACACTGACCACCGGTCCTAATATACTATGAGCTAGGGTCTGCCCAGGAGGTTGAAGTGGACCAAGAGCTATGACTAAGAGATCAAGTTCTCCGTCAACTACAACAACAAATTTTCCAAAACCAAAGAAAGGATGAAGGTGACATATGAAAAAAGAAGGAAGGATCGACAATGTTAAGTAGGCGATTGGGTCTACCTTAAACTACAACCTTATCAACGACACTCGTTGACAGGTGATCGAAGGCACAAGCTATCTACTAAATACTATGGACCCTACCAAATTATTGAGCGCATCAGACCTATGGTATATAAATTGCTCCTACCTAAAGGAAATAAAGTTGATCATGTCGCTAATCAAGAAGCAACTTAAAAATCATTCAAAAGTGGCGAAGACTATGCCAGAAGAATTGGACAAAGTCATCATTGCTTTCTAATAGCCTCGTGGACAAGGCCATTTTCAAGGGGGTAGATTGTTGCTTGCCATCTCCTAAGGAAATTTAGCACATTTATTTTGTTTTGTTGATTCTTTCAAATTCAATTAGTCATAAACCATGTTTTTTGCTGTTGTGATCATATTTTGAAGTCACATTTGTGTTTCAGTAGTGACCTTGTTGACAGGTCCTGTTTCCCATTTTTCAACTTTAATTCTACATTTTCTTAAGAAATAAAAGTTTGTTTATTATCAAAAAAATGTATAAATAAAGAAAAGTTAATGAGAATGATAGCGTTAATTTTTCCACCAAAAATAAATTACTTTGTATTTGTAGAATTTATTTCCTTAAAAACTTCTTCACTTCGGAGGGTTATTTTATATCGGGACAGAGTCTGAGCAAGAGCTCGACGTCACTGGGCAAGTAAAATAATGTAAAACCATTTGATAATCAAATTTATTTTCGTCATCACATAAACGAAGAAAAAACACGTTTGATAGGGAGAAAATAGAGACTGAATTTGTAATCATGAATGATTTTTTTCTCGGTTGCTGAATTGGGTTTATTTTTAAGAACGAGACAAGTAAATCTTTTATTAGACGTAACTTTTGTTTAATTCGATGATCTTTTTTTTAATAGGAACTGAAAGAGGCAATGGAGAAGTGGTTGGGGCTTCAATCAGATGGGTTTAAGATTTCTGGGTTTGATTTGAGAGATGCCCTGGTGGGTCATTCGGTGGCGTATGAGTTTGATGTGGAGGTTGACAATCAGGTACTTCCTTGGCATCTTGAATCCATAGCTCCATTGGACCAGCGAGCTGAAATGGAGCCAAAACTGGTGGTAACCCTTCCTCGGATTTAGTCTTCTCTACAAGCGCATTCTTATCTCCGGGTTTACTCGTTTCCTCGACCCGAAATATGGGCCAATCCACGTAGTCCCATCTATTCACATCTTCCAAAAGCTTGAAAGGATACGAGGCTTTCATTACAGGTGAGTAAAATTTGAAGGCTTGTTTTTTATTTGTTGTGTTGTCAATGTTCTGTTTTCTCAAGGATCATGAGTGATTATATAGGCTTAAAATTTCAAAGATATTAAGAGAGTAACCAACTAATTGGGATCTTGTTAATTCTAGTGTGGCTCAAAAGCACTTGTTGTTTGTATGTTCTCTACGGTAAATTTGAGTGTGATTATGCGTAGTGACACAAAATTGTTGACAATTCATACCATTTGCAACCTGTTTAAATTGATAAAATTATGGTTACAAAAATATGCACCTTCTGGTATAATTACATTTCAAGGATTATTGAATAAATTTTGTAGTACCTCAAAGGCTCAAAGAACATCATTTATGTCCTGAGAACCCAGAAGTCACTGACTTTGTTTGGTATCAACCTTGCAGCATGATATAGATGCTGGTGTCTTGAAGAAAGTCATACTAGCTGAAGATGATGTAGTCACAGTCAAGGGTGCCCGATCAGTTAGCCTTTGACACCCTCTTGATCTGCCCCTTCCCTTAAACCGAACCAACAATGGTTTGGCCTCTGGTTTACTTGCCCTAGCTGAATGGTTGCGCCAAGCTTCTTCCAGGACTCAAAGCACTCCCTTGCTTTCACTGCGCATCGTTGGCCCTTCCTCTCCCACAACATCATCATCATCTCCCTCTTCTAGTAACCGGCTTAAGCTTAAGCGGCTTGCTCCGGGCCTCGTGCAGTTGTCATCAACATCTAGAACCAAAGCAATTGAGTCCTTTTCTTCTCTCAATTTCCAAGAAGAAGCTACTTCGATTTTAACTCGAAGTCATTTTGTGACGATGTGGCCTCTAGCTTCCATCAATGGTTCAAACTTAAACTTGCTTGGTTTTGAAACACTTCTTGCTTCTGTACTTGGTCCTAAGGCTAATAAGAAAGGTTCTTTCAAGCTACTTAAAGCAGATGTGTCAGTACAGACATTTGTTAAGATTGGGTTTGCAGTTGAGAAGAATTTGAAACATGGAGATAGTGTTGAGTTCAAAAACTTTCCAGATTGGAGGACCAAGCCTTAGTCCATGACGATGTGTTCTGAGGTGCTTGCGAAGGTAGATGGTGACAAGGTTGTGCCAGAAACCTGTTGTTTTGTAGGATTCTGTATGACACCAAATATGCTTATAAACAACATAACCTTGTCGACCATACCTATTGTTCACCCGCCTTCGAACCCCTTTACTTTGTAAACTGAGTGTTACTCATTTTGCCTGGTTGCTGAAACAGGGCGTAAGTTCTCTCTCTCTCTCTCTTCCTGAGTTTCTTCCTACAGAGAAAACAAGCCCAGTATAAGTTATTGCTTTTATTATGATGAAAAATTATATTGGTATTGGATTAATGCTGAGGTATTGGTTCACATCAATGATAATTAGGAAATACAAATTCAAATGTACACCAGAAAGAAAAAGTAGGAAATACAAATTCAAATGTACAATAGAAAGAAAATTGGCATCATTTTCAAGTTCGTTAATTTTCTTTTATATATAATTGCGGTATGTTCTTAGCCTGAATCATTACTTCAAGACCAATAAATAATTCTTCTATAGTAACTTTCTGGTTCTGGATATCCTAATTACATGATCACATGATAATATACAAGATTGGGTAAACTTAATAACTTATTGTTGAGTTAATATATAAAATTTGATGTAATTGCATGCATTTCTCAACATATTTCCTTTTGTTGCTAAATATCAAAGTATATAAGCCTTTACTTAAATAATTATCTCCCTTTATATTTATTATCTGTGAATTATTTTTAGAGAATATTGGCATCCATGGTTTTGAATATATACTTAAATATTGGCATCCACTGGCATCCATGATATAATTTCTCAAGTTTCATTTTAATTTCTACTAATATGTTTATTTTTTTACAATGTAAATAAATATATATTTTTAAAATAACATCAGTTAAATAATTGAGTAATTTATGCTTTGAAGGGATAAAAAATGAAAAAAAAACATTGTTAATAGGTCATAGGCGAAACTTGCTCCTATTTTTACCACGGGGGATAGTGTAATACTATAAGATCAATATGTATTTATCTGTTTATATACAAATCGATTTGATAGTATCTTCCATTATTCAATTATTAAATTAGTTTTACTATAATCCTCTATTTAAAATATATATATTTTATGTTGTTAAGAAAAATGAATATCATTTTTCTTAAGAAGTTAAAAATAAAACTTCATGTATAAAGTATAATTATATGATTATATTATACAATTAAACTCAAATACTATCTTCTTTGTTAAAATTTCATAGAATATGCTAATTTTCAATCTCCTTTGTATTTAGCAACGTGGAGTATGTTGGGAAATTACGCAAATTTCTGATAAGTCAGATTTATGAGAAAACAAGAATAGAAAAATAACACACAAATTTGATAACGGAGTTTAGTCAATCTTGCTTACGTCTCTAGACTTGTTGCAGATCTTTTTATTGGAAGGAGAGAAATTACACAAGGTGTTTACAACACTCACAACTCACAACCCAATTACACCCAAGAAAATTATTCTTAATTTTCTCTCACAAAAGCTTTTCTCTTTAAGCTTTTCTCTCAATTGGAATGAACATTTTGGATGATTAATTCATTACAATTACACATCTATTTATAGGAAAATTCACTCCTTGAATTACTCCTTAAATTAATGGTTCCTTGAATTGCTCCTTGAATTAAACTTCTTGTTTTACTTTATGTTTTACTCCATGTTTTGCTTCTTAATTTACTCCTTAAATTAAGGAGCTTTATAACAATCTCCCACTTGAAGACTGATTTCAATCTGTCTTCACACCTCGATCAATTTAGTAGTTTTTTTTAGTCTTGTTACTTTAGCAAATCAACTGAAATTGAGCACAACTTCAGTTTCATGGCAAGCTCCTACCTGCTGGCATCTCGAGTCTGACAAGCTTCATCATAGCATTCAGGCTCTCCTCCATCAGTCAACAACATATAATTCATGTATCTCATGTTAGGCACATGAGGCCAAGAAGACCTTCTCAATATAGGAGCTGAAGTAAGAGGTTGTGGTGTGTCGGATTGTTGTGCACTGCTCTGTCCAAATAGTTCCTCTGGCTGAGAACTTGCTACAATTGGTTCCTTTACAGAACTATCTAGGACATCATCTGCATCTACAAATACTAACTCGTTCTGCTTTGAGTCGTTGGTGTTTGTTTTATGCATGTTTTTATACTTCACTTTTTCATTGAAAATCACATCTCTACTATGGATCACTTTCTTGTTTTCGTCATCCCAAATGCGGTAGCCAAACTCATCCTCACCATAGCCGACGATAGTGCATTTCTTAGATTTGGGATCAAGCTTATTCCTACCTTGATCACTAATATGCACAAATGCTACACAATCGAAAACTTTTAGATGTGATAGTTTTACCTCTTTTCTGCTCCATACCTCCTCTGGTATTCTGTGCTCCAATGGAACAGATGGGCCTCGGTTGATCAAGTAAGCTACCGTGTTGACTACTTCTGCGCAGAACTGCTTCGGTAGACCTGACTGTATACGAATGTTTCTGGCTCTTTCTATCAACGTTCGGTTTATACGCTCAGCTACACCATTGTGTTGAGGCGTGCTTGGCACAGTTCTTTCCATTCTGATCTCGTGCTCATAGCATAAATTTTTGAATCTAGTGTCTTCATATTCACCACCATTATCGATACTAAGCTTTTTGATCTTCAAACCCGTCTCATTTTCCACCATAACTTTCCATTTTCTGAAAGCCTTAAATACTTCAGACTTATGCTTTAGAAAGTAAACCCATACCTTCCAAGAGTGATCATCGATGAAAGTCACGAAGTAGTATTTCCCACCAATGGATGAGACAGTTGTTGGTCCCCAAACATCAGAGTAGATAAGCTCTAGCCTTTCCTTCTTTGGGGTTCTGTCACTTGTCTGAAAGCTGATTCTCTTTTGCTTTCCAAGTATGCAATCTTTGCACATATCTATCTCTACAGACTGTATAGGCTTGGAAGTTTTCCCTTTGAGTGCATAATCTTCATCCCCTTCTCACTCATGTGGCCTAGTCTCTAGTGCCACAGATTTGGTGTTTCATTGCCTGCTACAACTACGATTGAACAACATGCTCCTATTGTCATGTAAAGAGTGTCACTCTTCTTACCTCGAGCAACCGTCATTGTGCCTTTTGAAATCTTCCAATCATCACCATGGAAGATCGTAGTGTAGCCTTCACTAGCCAATTACCCTACTGAGATTAAGTTCTTTCTTAGGTCGGGAATATGCTTGACATCCTTCAGTTCCCAAATAGATCCACTCAACTTAATCTTCACTACACCTTTACCAATAATAGCACACAGTTGATCATCACCAAGATATACCTTTCCAAGGTTTCCGGTGACATATTTTTCGAAGAATTCTCTCTATGAAGTAACATGGAACGATGCTCCACAGTCTAACACCCAAGATTCTTCGTTGCTCTCTAAAGAGCATATCAATGCATCATCTCTTCCATCTCCTCCCGAGGTGGAAGTAACATTTGCCTCTACCTTTACTTATTTATCCTTCGGTGCACTTTTGCACTGATTTTTGTAGTGCCCGTTTCTCCAACAATTCCAACACTAGATAGTCTTCGAGCTATGAGAATTATTAGGATTTCTGGATTTGGACCTCCTGTCATTTGATCTACTTTGGTAGTCTGTTCTGCCATGTCCATTCCCTCTGGTTGAATCTCTTCCTCTTGACTTTGTATGCAAAACTGAAGAGGCTGACGATTCATCCAACTTTCTACGTCGAATCTCTTCACTTAGAACCAGATCACGAACATCGTCAAATTTTAACTTATTGCTTCCTAACGAGCTACTCACAACCGTGACAGTAGCATTCCAGCTTTCTGGTAAAGAAGAAAAAAGTATCAATGCTCGTACTTCTTCATCGAATTCAATTTCAATTGAACTCAACTGGGTTGTGACTGTGTTGAGTTCATTGAGATGTTGAGCTACCAATGCGCCTTCTGTCATCCGCAAGTTGAACAAACGCCTCATCAAATGCACTTTGTTTGAGGCCGATGGCTTCTCATACATATTGGAGAGAGCTATCATAAGACCCATCGTGGTCTTTTCCTTTACTATGTTGAAAGCAATATTGCGAGATAGCGTCAATCAAATAACTCTAAGGGCTTGTCTTTCTAGAAGACTGCAATCTTCTTCCTTCATAGCCTTTGGCTTCTTCCTTGAGAAAGGTTGATATAAATTTCTTTGATACAGATAATCCTCTATCTGCATTTTCCAAAATCCGAAATCTGTGCCATCGAATTTCTCGAGTTTCACCCTTCCTTCATCTGTGACATTGCTCCCACTCAAATCTAACTTCCTCCGGATCGTTTATGACTATTTCTGTAAACCACCGTGTATTAGAACACCTCCGTCAACGAACAAATATCGTCAACAAAATTTAACTATTCACGTGAATACCTTGTAGGAAATTAATAGAAATCACCACCAAAAGCTCTGATACCAGTTGTTGGGAAATTATGCAAATTCTCGATAAGCTAGATTTATGAGAAAGCAAGAATAGAAAAATAACACACAAATTTGATAACGGAGTTCGGCCAATCTTGCTTACGTCTCCGGACCTGCTGTAGATCTTTTTACTGAAAGGGGAGAAATTACACAAGGTGCTTACAACACTCACAACTCACAACACACAACCCAATTACACCCAAGAAAATTACTCTTAATTTTATCTCACAAAAGCTTTTCTCTCAATTAGAATGAACACTTTGGATGATTAATTCATTACAATTACACATCTATTTATAGGAAAATTCATTCCTTGAATTACTCCTTAAATTAATGGTTCTTTAAATTAAGCTCTTTGTTTTGCTCCTTATTTTACTATGTGTTTTGCTCCTTAATTTACTCACTAAATTAAGGAGCTTTATAACAATCCCCAACAGAGTATTCCTTCTTTAGTATGCAGTCGACAAATGACTTATAAAGGACTCCCAAGTCTTTTACCAAACTCTCGTCTTAATTGTTGTTTCACGTAATTCCTTGACTCGTTTCTCATTCTCACTCACCGATTTCGCAATTATCTCGACTAATTCATTTGAGTCGAAACACTTATACAACCTTAACACAATCTTTTACCTAGTTTCAACTAGTCCACTAATAACGTGATATTAGAGAATTGGTGAGCTCCGATTGGCCAAGCTAGCATCCTTACACCATATGTTAACCCTTTAAGAATTGAGTTCCACCCACAATAAGTCAAAAATACACTAATAACTCGGTGCTTCAAAATCATCACCTATGGGGCCTAACCTCTCAACACCGGTCCTCTTCCTTTCACATGTTACTCAAACTAGTTTGGAACTTCTCTATAACCAACCGGGTGCCCTTTAGTAGGTTCTTTAAATGACCAAATAAAGTGGACCTCACTTTTCTCAGTTCTCAAAGTAATCACCTCCAGTTGATCATTCTTCAACATAGTTCGACTAAAAAAACATACAAAATTGTCTAATTATGTTTATCATGAACATCTAACCATGAAGATATAAACTCAACAAATACCGAATTAGGCCCACCTACAGGTAGGGGTGTCCATAAAATGGTCCGGACCGGACCAAACTGTAAAACCGGACCGGACCGGACCAAATTGAATGGTTTTGCTAATCAAACGGTTCGATCCAATTTGTATTAATTTTAAACCGTTCGAACCAAATCGGACCGGTTTAATAATATGTTAAAAATTTCACATTATTTTTCATTAAATTATAAAAAAATCGAACCAAATCGGGAATCAAACCAGACCGAACGGTTTTATAAGTCAAACGGTCCGGTCCGGTTAATTTTTTTAGGAAAAACCAGACCGGACCAGACCATGGACACCCCTACCTACAGGTGGAAGTAAAGGCCCAATGGCTTAAACTTGATCATGTCTCAATTCTTTTTTGACATGTTCCAAATATTCCAATTCCAACTCATTAAATGAGTTAACAACAAGACCCCAACTCGCGATATTTTGACCAAATCCACTAATGATAATTTCATACACGGAGTCTCCTTCAACATAGGTACAATACAAAGGCGAGAGTTTCCACCAAGGGTAATAAGGACAATTAGGGATGTTATGAACTGAAACGACCTTATTTTGGTAAATAACAAAAGCACTAATTAGCCTGCAAGAGAGTTGGTTCAACCCAAGAACATATCAGAGATTATATCAATGGGAGGGGATTGGTGGGATTCGAACCACTGATAAAGTGGGTTGTGAAGATGAGATAAAACAGACATAAATGATTTGAAGAAGTTAGAGTTTGGTAAGTCCTTGACATTTTCAATGCCACGAGGAATTGAAGTACGTGAAGAAAAAGAAAGTGCAAGGTTGAAATAGAAGAAGAAAAAGAAGAGGTTTTTTTTTTGGTAATTATGGTGAAGAGAAATAAGCTAAGAAGAGAGGTTTTTAGGAATAACAAGAATGGTAACGGTGACATTTTGATGACGAGTAATGAGTTGATAAGTGGTGTTTAAGAAGGGATTCATGTGACCTTATTGTCACGACCTTAATTTTTCGAGTATCGATCGTGCGACACTTAGCACCGTCTGTTGCACTAAGCCTGCCTTTGAATCCGAATGAAACTCCAAAGAGAATAGAAAGAGTTTGCAAAGAATGCTTTGTATTGCTCTAGAGAGAGTTTATATTACAAATGCTAAGAATTCCCAAGGATGATTACAAATGAAGACCAATAGGTCTATTTATATTGTGGCAACAAGCTTGGGAGTATGCCACATTTTTCTAGATCCTTCTAGCTCTAGAATATACAAGAGAGTTCTATGTACAATATGCCACAAGGTTCTAGGACCTTCTAGCCAACTCTAGAGTCTTCTAGGTTTGTCTAGCTCCTTCATGCACGTTCCGGGATGTTCCGTAAGCTTCAGCGGCTTCTACATCCTTCCCGAACCATCCGGCACGTTCTAGAACATTCCAGCCCATTCTAGCACCCTCCAACGTGCTCTAGAACATTCTAGGGTCTTCAAGCTTGAGTTGAGTCCGTCCAACTCTAACCCTTTCTAGACTTCTCTAGGCAACTCTAGAACTTTTTATGTAAAATAGTCTAGATCCTTTAAGCAACCACCATTTATTTTGGATTTTTAGGGACATTCTGAGCGGGACGTGACATTATGCTGGGTATAGGAATACCAATATATGAGTTGGTTTGTTTATGCTCGATTTTATTCACTTAAATTCTCTATAGCTTCTTGTTCAAGAAATTATTTTTTTATTGGAATTTATTTTCTTCTGTGTCTTATGAGTTTTAGTGAAATATGGATTTTTAAGAGCAAATATATATAATTAAGCAAATGGTGGATATTAAATAGAGATATGCGACGATATTTTTAATATATTATTAAAATGTAAATTGTTAGTATAATAAAAATAATTATGGATGATAATTTTATTTAATAATAATGATATTAATATATAATTAATATTATATATTTTTGTTATGTTAATATTGATTATTTTTTATTAATTCAATACAACTTACATGTCCCAAACGCAATTACAAATGGTAATAAAAAAGACATGCCATTTTCAAGACTTATAAATATAACCAACGGTGTTATATCGGACGAGCTTTACTATCTATTATTAATATAAAATTTCAAGGGATGATTTCTTTAAGTCTTTTTTATTTGGTATAAAGCCGTACATATATAGCATGCGTTCACATTATTTTAATTTTTATTAATATTAAAAAATTAAAAAATTAATCACAAATTTATAACATAAAGCATTTCTCAACTATATTTAATAGAAGAATTTAATTATTATTTAAAGGAAAATTTAATATAAGTACAAGAATGCCGTTTTTTTATTTTGACTTTTCTTGCAATAATTTTGCTCAGCTTTAAGTTGGACGTTTCCATACTTAATTTTTAAAAAAATTAAGTTAATATAACCTATTTTCATTAATTATATATATATATATATATATATATATATATATATATATATATATCACCTTAGAATATAAGATTACATTATCAATCAACAAGGGTGGGTTGGTGTTGTGGTTTTGGGTTTTGGTTTCGTCAGGTTGCCAATGGGACGGGATTGTATCGAATACTCTCTTCTTATCTATAATTTATAATTTATCTTTTATTCTTGTTTAAAATCATTACAAACAGATATGAAGACAAAAATCCATATAATATTTTAAATATTTTTTTTATTTTTATTATAAAAAATTATAATAGAAATAATCCAACAATAAATATTTTATAATAAAAAATAAAATTTTGAATAAATAAACAATATAAAAAAATAAACAATATTTTTATAAAAGGATTTAGAATAAAATATATCTGAATAAATACATTATCCTTTTATATTAAACAATATTAATAAAATCTTCTTACAAACTAGTTTGAAATAATAACAATAAATTATTAAATAATTAAAAAAATTTAAAATTTAAATAACTTTTATAAAAGAAAAATTATTGATTTTTTAATATAATAAAAATATAAATGAAAGATGAAAGATGAAAGATGAAATATATAATGCATTACTTATAATTAGTTTAAGTTTAAATATAATTAAATCTCTAAAAAATATTAAAAAATTAAATTTTTTATATATTTATTAAAATAAAATACAATCTCCCCCTTATCCCACCTCATATTATAAAATTTGAATCCCCGTTTTCTATTCTCCATTCTCCAAATTTTACTTGATAGGTCTAAAGACATACATTGTTAATCTAATTGTTGAAATATTACTTTTTTATTAATAATTTCAAATCACTACATACATTATTTATAAAATAAACATTTGAAATTTAAAAACAACTACACAAGTATACAAAAATCAATCAAATGATCCTATTCTGACTCCATCCAGTCAATAAAGTACCAGCTACTTCTAGTAATAACTGACCTAAATAGTATGACATGAAAATAACTGACCTAAACAACAACCAAATAGTAAGACATGAAATCTTACATTTGGTTGACTTAATAACTGACCTTTTCTTGCATCCAATACGGGCCCTTCAGCCCTGTAAACTAAATTACATGCCTTACATTAGAATCAATTATTGTTGTAAAGCTCAAAATTATACAAGGAAAGCATGTTAGAATAAGCTCCATCAAAATTATATAAAATAAAAATATATATATAATCAGGAAGAAAACAACTTCTCTTCGGTTATGTAGCAAGTGAACTAGAAGCCGCTTCTTTTTCTTCAACCACAAAAGGGATAGGTTTGGTTGGGGCTGGCAGGCGGCCAATGCTATCGACTTTATCACTCTGTTTTGGAGGAGGCCTAGCTGGTTTAGGCAACAATCTGCCTTTCTTTTCAAACCACTCAGGCTTTAACAAGGCTCGGAAGCCTAACTCGTTGTAATATACTCTTCTAACAGACCCACCTGCAGCTTCAACTGCAGCCTTAGCTCTAACAGTAACTCTTGACACCTGCAAAGTTCGCTTATCAGCTGAGCTTCAACTTTGCACATAGACTATAGCAATTCAAGTTCCAGAAAAAGACAATAAGAAAAAGGAAGAAAAACAATTCATGATCAGCAAAAAATAGGTTCGTATAAGAAAGATCTTGGATGATGAGATTTCCATCTTTTTGTCCTTTTGGCTAGTATATTTTATATGAAGAGTTTACCTCCAGATGAATTGGCCACTTGATCTCATCAGCACCACGGCCCATTAGTCTTACACCTTCTTTTATCTGCTTCCCTATCGCCCCTGCATCCTGAAATAATGGAAATTTCTGGACTGAGATAAAGTTCAAAAAGAAATACAAACTGCAACACTACAAAGAAATTTTTACCTTAAGTGTTTTCGTTGTAATCAACTCTGAAGAATCAATTTTTCCTGCATTTATAAGCTTAGCAATCTTACCCAGCCCTACTGGCTGCCACAGAAAATATACATACAAATATCAGAGGATCAAATAATGATAAGGAAGATAGGCCTAAATAATGATAATGAAGAAATCAATGTTTGAAGAAATAAACGTTTCATTCATTTATATTCATTTATTTTCTTGATTTGTATCGGATATTTACATTGTTTATATAGACAAATACTAATTACTATTTCACCAACCACCATAATTGAATTATATGATTTACAGCTTGATTGGTAGGCGCCGTGTATATTGGAAAAAAATGTTTGGCGTCGGTGCAGTGATTGTTGAATTGTGTTTGCGATGTTGTTGAATTGACATTCCCCACCGAGTTGGTGCGTAGATGTCTTTCATGTCCAACTTGCAGCTTTGTGAATACTCGATATGAGGCCTTTAGTGAGGATGTCGGCCAATTGATCTTCGACTTGATTTTTGGCAATTCTAATGAATTTTCTTCTAACTTTTCTTTAATAAAAAAATCATCAACTTGACATGTTTTGTACGATCGTGTTGAAGCTGGATTATGCTTGAATATCACATCTTGCTTTATTGTCACAAAATAACTTAATTGATTCTTTTGCAGGATATGTCAAATCTTTTAAGAGAGATTGTAACCACAAGGCCTCACAAAGCCAGTGCCATTCTTACGTATTATCTTGACTTGAGCAGACCCACAACACGTGTTGTTTCTTACTTACTCGTGTTACAAGAATTTCCCTTATAAAAGTGAAGTAACTTTGATGTAGATCGTTTATCATTTATTGATCAGAAGCGTCAATCGTGTCGGTATATACTTGATTCTAGAAAACTACGAGTTCTTAGTGAACAATACTCGCTTTTCCAGGCGGACTTTAAATATCTCAAAATACGAATAACGCATTCATATGTTGTTATCCAGATTATGCATAAATTGGCTGATAATACTTAAAGCATAGGCAAGGTCTGGTCTTGTGTGTGCCAAATACATCAACCTTCCAACAAGCCTTTGGTATCTTTCTTTATTTGTTGGAACTTGATCAACCTTGATACATAGCTTTAATCCTTCCTCTACTGGTGTATTAATTTGGTTGACATCTTTGACACATACCTGTTTCTTTTAATAAATCTAAGGCATCACTTTCTTTAAGATAAGAAGATTCATACGTTGATCGAAAACCTCAATCCCAGAAAATATTTTAAGGAACCCGAGGTCTTTCATTTCAAATTCTTTGGACAAGTAAGTTTGTAGCGCTTTCCTTTCTTGAATCATTTCATGTTACTATCGTATCATCAGCGTATACAATAAGTGGAGTGATCTTACCATACCCTTTTTTAGAAATAAAGTATGGTGCAATTGCTTTGCTTGTAGCCAAATGCCCGTTGACCTTGTGAACACATGCCAAACCGTACTCTTGGGGATTGTTTCAATCCATACAAAGTGATTTTTTTAATTTGCACACCTTTTCTCCATGGATTGTGGATTTCTTGATTCTGGTGGTAAATCATGTAGACTTCTTCAATTAAATCTCCATTGTAGAAAGGCATTTTTACATCAATGATATAATGGCCAATCTAAATTTACTGACTAGAGATACCAAGACCCGAAACGGTGTTAATTTTGGCCTACGGTGCAAATGTTTTACGTATAGTGATCCATTATGTTTGAGTGTATCCTTTTGCCACCAATCTTGCTTTATATCGTTGATAAATGCCATCCGCTTGATATTTTCTTGAAAAAAATCCATCGACATCCAACAATTTTCTTTGTTGGTGGACGTCGACAGCTCCCGAGTTCTATTTATTTCTAAAGATTTTAGTTCTTCATTCAGCATCTTTCCATTTTTTGGTCGACTAAAGCTTCATGCGCCTATTGTTAGGAATAGATAATGAGATAATTGATTCCACGAATGATACGTTTGATTTTGACAAAGCGATGTTTAGACATATAGTTACTGTGGGATATTTGACTTTACTTTAGAAATCTCAGGTTCATACTGGCTTTAGGAATACCTCTGTTAGGGCATTGATGGAAGTATTTTTACGGTTGGTTCAATAGTTGGAAAATCCTACGCAAATGATTGGTTAGGTATATCAGTGACTTGTGGAGAAGGAATCTCGTACTCGTTTAGTGGTAGTAAGGAACTTCCTTGATGATCTTGAAGTTGATGACTTGATTCCATTTCCTCGAAGTCTTTTCTATATTGAGAGTTATTACCATCAATTCCAAGTTATTTGTATTTTTCCTCGCATATAATTTGTCTTTCTTCGTAAGGAAGCAATTTATATGTAAGGGTCTAATTCGACATGGTTGTACTCCCTTGAAATTAAGGTGTAGAGGAGAAATACATTGTATCTTCATGAAAAATAACATCCAGTAGTAGTAATCATTTGTTTTGTAGGAGGATGGTAACACCGATACCACTTTGTTGTATGACATATCCCATAAAAACACAACGTATTGGTGGTGGATCCAAGTTGCTACGTTGTTGTTTATGTAGGTGTACAAATGCCACACAGACCAAAGACGAGGTAGATTGGGAACATTTGGTGCAACAATTGCTTCGATGATGGCTTGTAGTGGTGTTTGGAAGTTAATGGGACTGGAAGGTGCAGATTGATTAAATATCTTGAGAGTAATTGCTTACGATAAGATAATGACATATTAGCTTCGATCAATGAGGCACGGACAACTTCCAACAAGTGTCGATTTTAACTTTCCATGACTCCGTTTTGTTGAGGTGTATCAACACAAGTAGTTTGATGAATAATGCCTTCGATTGAAGATATTCTTGAAGCTCATAACTTTTATATTCTCTCCAATTATCACTTTAGAACTTGGATCTGTGTTTTATATTGAGTGCTGAACCATTTTATGAAATTTTCTAAATAAGAAGTTTACCTCACTTTTAGATTTCATTAAGCAGGACCGAAGTCATTCTACTAAAATCATCGATAAATGTAACAAAATAGCGTGATCCTCCCAATGTAGAGACTTTGGAAGGACCACATTACATCGAGAATGTATAACCATAAACGGAGATGGACTTTTTATTTAAGGTTACGGAAATGAGGAACAATGACTTTTGCTAGTTCCACAGACATCACACTTTAAAGTAGAAAGATCTATTTCAAAAATAAACTTGGAAATAATTTTTTCAAATATCAAAAAGCGTGACCCGATCTCCTATTCCATAGCCATATATTTTATTCTTCCTTGTTAGATCGATTCTTTACCAATGCATGATTTGTTGAATCCAAGTCGAAATAATACGAGGTTTCTTAACTTTAACGCCCACGACGATCGTTTGCTTTGTTTGAATGTCCTTGAACACAAAAGTCGTGCCAAAAAATAACAAAACAAGATAAAGCGGTGGTTATTTGAGAAATAGATATAAGGTTATACTCTAAAGAGGAACAACTCTTGAGTCTAAATTCAAAGTACTTAGTGAGAGACAAAGATCTTTCCCCGATATTTGGGGTTGTGTTACCATGGCGGTCTGGCTTGAGTTTTTGTGTGAGGATGGTTGTGTTACCATTGGCACGAATCAATTATCCATGTATTATTAAAAACGAGGAGAAAAACTTTAAGCATCTTTACCAATGTCTTGAGGAGGTTCTGTGTGATCCTTTGTTGTTTCGAATGGTGGCGGTAGATATCCGTCGTGGATTTTTCTTGAGAGTCACGGTTGTGATCCCACCACGGTCGGGATATCCCACTTGAGTTCAAAACATCGTTCTTTTGTATGACCCTTTTGATGACAATGAGTGTACATTTAAATGATGATTTATCGATCCTTTCGTTCTTGGCGATTGGAAAAAGAATGATTTTTAGATATCGTAGGCGGAGCGTCAACATCTCTAGATTTTTCCTTGATGAGATTCGACGTACTACCTCCGTCGAATCGAGGAATAACAACCTTCTAAATGCAGGGATAGTTTCTTTTCGCAAAAATTTCGCCCACGAACACCTTTCCAAACTCGTCATCTAATCCGAAGGAAAATATGTATCCTTAGTGCTTTCCATGAGACTCTTGATATGATATTAGATCATGAAGGTCTTTAGCGACCACCTTATCACGATGGTCTAGCTCTTGGAAAATTTCGGTTAACTCTCCATAATACTACGAAAGTGATTTTCCATTTTGTCAGAAGTAAAGGCTTTTGGTTTAAGACAAATACACCGTAATTCATCACTTCCATCATAGAATGCTTTCGCCAGCTTTTAAATTTCAAGAGTAGTAGGTATGCGTAAATATCGGCTTGTGATTTACGGACTCGTTGACATAAGTAGCCATCTCTTCACTTTTTGATTTTCTCGCATACCACTTGTTATAATTGTTTGATGTTTTTCGGTTGCAAATTTTTGTCATGAATATAAGAGAGTTTTCTCTACCGATATGCATTTCTATTATTTGAGACCAAACATCATAATTAGTCTCATTAAGAACAATTCATTAGATTAAACACTTGGTGAGCAGTTGTATGCAATATTTGGATTTGATTGCTCTATAGGTAATGAAATTATACCTCTCGTCATGATATTATGGTAACGAAACTAGAAAATGGTGTAATAATTTTAGGGGCTAAAGAATATTTTTTGTGTATTTTTAATATATATTTATACTAAAACGGATAAAAACCATAAAAGCGATTCAAATTTGGTTTAAAAAAACTTGAAAAAATGAACCAGGACGGGTATTAGAAATCGAGAATCGGAAAAAACCAGGTTGAGACCTTTAAAATAGACCGAAACCGGCCAAAAATATGGGAGCTATGTGAACAGCGAAAGCGGGTTCAAGCCGAAGCCATTGTCCAGGACCAACTGGCCGAGCAAGAGGTGACTGGCTGAGAGCAAGGCGCCGGACTATGCCTCGAGGCGGGCCAAGCCGATGGCTAGCAACCGGCCGAGCCGTGACAAAGCCGAATCAGGATGACACGTCATCATCTTGACCTCAGACGGTGCGTGGGGCGCGTGGAAAAACTTACCCTCCAGCTGCGCGTGAGGCGCGTGGAAGGTTTTTCTGCTACTCTGTTTTTACCAAAATGTTCAGAATTGTGTTTAGAGTAATTTGGTAAAATTAGGTGGGAAAAATACTGCTTAAAAATTGATGTTTGTAATTAATATTTGTAAGGGTGTTTGAATGAAAATTTTTTCCAGTAGAAAAAAAATATTTTCAGAGAAAGAAATCTCTGTTGCTCTGATACCATGAAGAAATCAATGTTTGAAGAAATAATCAGAGGAAGAAATAAACGTTTCATTCATTTATTTTCTTGATTTGTATCGGATATTTACATTGTTTATATAGACAAATACTAATTACTATTTCACCAACCACCATAATTGAATTGTATGATTTACAGCTTGATTGGTAGGCGCCGTGTATATTGGAAAAAATGTTTGACGTCGGTGCAGTGATTGTTGAATTGTGTTTGCAGTGTTTGTTGAATTCAACAGATAAGTCTTTAGAAAGAGATTTCTCTATGTGAGCCTAAAGCAACCCATTCTGCTTGAGATAAAGGTATGGAAAACAAAAGAACAATGTATAGAAAGACTTGGGACATTTTTTTAATGAAATTTAGATCAAGATTTGTAAAATAAAAAATTTGGTATATGTAAAAAATATAAATAACAAAACACACAACATACATGTTTTTTTCCACCTAAATCTCCGCCAAAAGGAATTCCAAGGAAAGAAAAACGGAACCAAAAGTAGGGATATTGCACGAAATAACTTTCAAACAAACATTAGTGAGATTTTCAACTATTCTTTGTCATAAAAGATATGAAATAAAAAACAATTTCATAATGCATAACGTCAATGGGCTCTTTATAGGATGGACTTTCTGATGAAGAGCAGTAGTCTTAATAATAGATAAAACTATCAGCTGTATCTCATGTAGTTCATAGACACATTCTAAAGGTCCCAGTATATAGAAACAGCTTATAAGGAGATGATCAAAAGAAGATGGCTGAAGAAAGATTGTAAACAGGAGGAAAAGGGGGGAACTCGGGGAAAATTATAGGCATGAAATAATGCCGCTAATCTTCTTTTTGATATGACAAATAGGAGAAAAGTAACAGCGTCAACAAAGTTCCTCACTACATAGACTAGTAAATAAGAAGTATATTGTGAACACCCTACACGATAGTTCATTATGACAGTTAAAAACACTCCTTCCATAAAAACTACAATAGGGCTATTCTAGTAATCATGCGACGCACACTCAAAAGAAATGAAGCCCCAATATGAAGACATTCCATTCTAAAAGGTAGCATCAGAAGTAAAATCATCGGTCATACATGATCCAAAAATCATAGTATCACTAACCAACAGTTAGATATATACATAATTCATGGACCTCGCAAAAATTCTGAGGATTAACTATATAGTATTCAGATTCCTACATCTCATGCAGCACATCCAAATACCTTTTGTTAGTTATTTGAGAAGATTAACTAAAAGCACTACCTTTGGGTTGCACACTTGGTATGAAACAGAAATTTTTATGAGAAAGCCTCTTTTAGTCACTCGCATACCACAAAAACAATGCTTTTCTTTTCTTTCTTTCTTTCTTTCTTTCCTTCCCTTTTTTTCCCTTTCATTTTTCCACTTTTCCTTCGCATTCCACTGTTTTTTAGGAAAACAAACGAAGCTTTTGTTCATAGATATCTAGTAATTTTGACATACCTGAAAGGTAAGGCTAAAAGGGTTCTTGAACCCTCTCTTGGGAAAACGACGTAGTAAAGGGGTCTGACCACCTTCAAACCCCAGCTTTCCAGAGCCTCTTGCCTTCTGACATTTATGACCCCTTCCAGCAGTCTTGCCCTTCCCAGAACCAATCCCACGACCTTTCCGAGTCTTCTGTTTCCTCGGAACAAATCATAAATTCTCAATCCCAAAATTCCAAAACCCTAAACCCTAAACTCAAAATTTCAAAACCCTAAATCCAAATCCTAAAATCCTAAAATCCTAAAACCTTAAACCCTAAACCTCAAATCCCTAAACCCTAAACCCTAAACCTTAAAACATAAATCCCAAAACCCTAAACACAAAAATCCCAAATCCCTAAACTCTAAATCCTAAACCCCAAATCCCCAAATCCCTAAACCATAAACCCCAAATCCCTAAATCCTAAACCTTAAAACATAAATCCCAAAACCCAAAACCCTAAAACATAAATCCCAAAACCCTAAACCCTAAACCCCAAATTCCAAATCTTAAAACCTTAAATCCTAAATCCCTAAATCCCTAAACCCTAAACGTTAAACCCTAAAACCCTAAACCCCAAATCTTCAAATCTCTAAATCCTAAACCTTAAAACATAAATCCCAAAACCCAAAACCCTAAAACATAAATCCCAAAACCCTAAACCCTAAATTCCAAATTCTAAAACCATAAACCTAAACCTTAAAACCCTAAAACCCTAAACCCTAAATCCAAAATTCTAAAACCCTAAACTATTTTTAGAAAAATAATAATTTTAACCCTAAACCTTAACCTAAAGAAATAACCCCAAATACTAAATCCCTAAACCCTTAATAACACATCCCAAACCTCAAAACCCTAAACCCTATTTAGAAAAATAATAATTTTAATAATATTTTTCTTTTTAATTAAGTAACACTTATTTAGAAAAATAATGATTTCAATAATTTATTTTGTTTGACGAAAAAAATAGTAATTAAACGACATTATTCAACTTTACATGTAGGGTATGATACGTCATTTACGCCTTTTTCATTCCATTCAAGCCAGAACCAAACACTATAATCCTAATTGAAATTGATTCCAGGTGGCCAAACCAAACAAAATTGTTTGTTTCCATTCCATTCCATTGATATGGCATTGTATGAACTCTAATGGTTGAAATGTTATTGGTCGAGATGTGAAAATGGGTTTGTTGCAGACTGAGAAGCCAAGAATTGAGGTTGACAATATTGAAGATAGTTTTCTCCTCAACATTTCTGGCTACAAGTTCAATCCCACTGCGATCTGATTTGTGAGTGACTTGAAGCTAAAAAGTAGAAGAGTTTAAGGTTAATTGTTTTTTCTGATTTATTACATTTTATTTTAAAATAGAGGAAAGGGATTTAACAATTAAATCTAAGCAAAAAGAATCAAACAGAAACCTTTTGATAATACGACAGAGCCCAATTACATTCATTACCTATTACTAAAAGCCGATCCAGCACAACTACAAGCCGATGACCCAAATGTAACAGTAATCTAATGATACTGAGAGAGATTCTTTAATTTGCGATAATCATGGAACTTAGTTATCTTCAGAGCAAATAAATCATTTCAAATGACCAGCTAATAACATAAATGTGAGAATCACAAAAGATTGACAACATGTAATTACCTATATTTTAAAGCTCAAATTAAAATTGTTTGATTATTATTTGAGTAAACAAACTCTATACAACTTTACAGCATGCCGTTGTATCCACGTACGATTTAATGAGTAGCATATATCCTTTTTAACTTAATTTAATTTACATATATTTATTCAACACATGCCAAATAGTTAGATTTGTGATAATTTTTTTGACTTAGAAGTGTTGGATGTATCGTAAGAGACTTTTAGAACAATTAAACACTTTATTGAGCAAGAATTAGTACATGCTTTTCTAGGTTTTAGTTTTTTTTTAATAATATTTACACACTTGCACGCCCAAATACATGTACATATACACTGATAGGATTCGAACTCGTGCACTTACAATGCTTATAAAAAACATATATCATTATAGTACAAAACAATTTGACCGCCTAATTTGTTAACAAGGAAAAGAAGACCCACCAAGCTTAAAATATTACAATTATGTCTTGTCTGTAAAGCCATACGGGTTTTGTGAAACCTTCTAAAATGTTAATGGGCAAAGGAATTGGAGTTGGTTGAGTGCATTTACAGAAATAACCCAAACCCTTTTTGGGCAAAGCCCACATAGAAACATGCTTTTGACGCAAGTAAGACTAAAGCAAAGTGGTGCAACATCTTGTTGCTAAAGATGATGAAATATATGTTCATTTGAAAACCTGAACAAATGCTCAAAATTTAAGAGGGTGTTAAAGTGAATCTGCCACTCACGCACACGCGGGGGCCCAAAAAAAAAATACTTGCATATAATTCTTTCTTCACTTTCTCTGGTGCGAGGTCCAGAGATAAACTATATCAAAATGTTGGAACTTCTTCAGCTCATCCCAGCCTGAAAAGTGTGGTCATTGGATTATGATGTCTCAGTAAGTCCATGGAATCAATTTCTTTCTTGTTGAATAAAGACCAAGTCAGGCTTAGTAAAGCACCTAACAGCTTCCTCTAGAAAATCACGCTGCAAGAAAAGCTAGAACCATTAAGTAACTCTGTTTGATCCTAATAACAATAAATTAGAGAAAGTAGTATCAAAACAAGACACTAGATTAAAACGAAAATGTGTTTCATAGCTTTAAATGCTGAAGAAGCTTATCCACCATACTTCTCAATAAATTAGAGAAAGGAATATCAAAACAAGAAGACACTAGATTAAAACGAAAATGTGTAAAACTAACTTGATAGCTTTAAATGCTGAAGAAGCTTCTCCACCATACTTCTCTGCTGTATACTAAGAGATTCTGAATTCATAATTGCATTGGAAACAACAATGACTGTAGAGGGTGAAGCAGCATTGACCTAGAATAGAATAAGAAATACTGGTAAATAAATCTTGCAACAAAAGATTTCCATTGAGTACCAACAACAATTATCTATTATTCTTTTAGCATGGAAGGCTCAGATGCAAGTAAGAAAAAAACAACCGGCTTAGATCCAATCATAAGATAATTTTTCAGTTACCCAAACACGGCCATTTAAGCCCACTGCTATCTCAAAAGAAAGCTTCTTCCCTAGTGACTCAAGAACAGGACATGTTGGTGAGCTCAGCAACCTGGTAAATAGAAGGAAAGTCAAATCGAAATAGAAAAGAGAAAAACCCTCAAAATCCTACTATTCAATTGCAAATTGAATATATTTAAAAAAACAAAAAAAAAACTGTGAACTGAATTTATGTCCGTGGAAAAAAGAGAACCAATGTTTTTCTCCTAATAATTTTTTTATACTACAAACAAAAACCAATGTCTCACATTCTTGAAAGGCCAGTTGAACATTCAAACATAAAGCCATCTTTAAGCTGGCCAAATTCTGCTGCTTTTCCACCGGCTACATCATCAAAAAAGGAAAGAAAAAAAAACTAAATAAAAAATATCCTTTCTATTATTACACAGTATACTGCCCAATAAATAATAATGAAGGAAAAAACAAACCATCAGTGCAGGACAATTCAGGGTTCATGCCAGGGTTTGCTTTCACAACTCGAACATAAATCAAAGTACCTGGCTGCCATGCAATGTTTTTAGTTTATATAATGAAATAAAGAACAGACAGACTACATTTGAAATCAAAATCAGAATCCATTATAACTTCCTCAACATAAATGAACGTAAATTTAACACATGCACACACCTGAAATTTTGGTATGTTTCTTCTGGTTCCTCCTTCAAATGCAAGCACAGGCAAAAATGCTAATGAAGGGCTTTTAATGTCAATGAGAAAATTCTGCAAAAAAAAAAACGGCAGAAGGAAATAGTAAAATTGCTGTTTGAAGCTCAGGAAAGAAACATACAAGTTGAAGGCAAGCAGTGGTCAAGTTAGACAGAACATGCCACCAATGGAAGCACATAAAATAATAGAAGAAAATGAACTTTAACATTTACAATGGTGGATGGAAAGAGTTAACTCGAGAACATTTTGTAGCAAGAAACACTTACAAGAAAAATAAATTCATATCAGATTCAACACAACTTCAATAATTCAAGATGAATAAGGATTCCTTTTAGAACAGAACAAGACATTTTCTACACATATATGAAGGATGGCTTTAGAACGAGATAGATTTAAGGTCAAGCAATATACTCTTCCGCATTAAATAACAATCCTATTGAAAGTGGACAAAAAACAATTTTATTTATGTATTAAGTCATCCTACTTACTACGGTTTGCAGTTAAAATAGAAACTCAAAACCAGACATCCCAGATTTATATGTAAGAAACTAAGCTGAAGCTGGAAGAAGGTTACTAATGAAAGAAAACTAAAAACAATTCAAAGATATAAATATTTTAAAACTTTACTGCAAAAGAAAAAAAATCTAACACTTCTTACATCTGCTTTGGAGTCCACCACAATTCCCAAAACAGAATCCTCCGTGCAAGGCACGTACTGTAGATGAAATCCAAACATTATACAAAATAAAAATATCATAAGAGCTAGAAGTGTGCTGAATAGTATATATTATTCAGGGATAGTATATCCTAAAAACATTGCACCAACAAAGCAGCTCACACCCTCTTCCGACATATTGTATATACACAACAAAGCACAGGATAAATTATATGTCAGTATGTAACCTCGTTATTATCAGTGATGAAAATGATTTCAGAAAAGAAAAAGGGAGGCGACAAAGTAGGAGTTAACTAAAAGGACCCAAAAAAATTCTGAAAACATCACATGAAAAGAACAGCTCAAACCCTTTTTTGGGAGCTTTCAACCCAATATTTGTTTGGTTTTGAAAATCTCAATGTTCCCGCCTTCATCACCGATATACTATCACAGTCCTGATATTAAGAAAAAAAAATTGAACAATAATAAATTTATAAGTTAACAAGAATAAATGTATTAATAACTAATAAAAACAAAGAGATACCTGCCGAAGGCCACCGCCAAGTTTTACAGTTTGGTTAGTCATGCTTGAAAGATCAAGGACCACATCACCAGGCACCTGGACAACTCCCATCCCCACAACCCATAAATGTCTTTAGATAATTTCATATCAAGCTATGCAATGTCAGAGATAACAATAACAATCATATGTAAGAAAATGAAAAAAGAATGTGTGTGAGAGAGAAAGAGAGAGAGAGATTCACCACCAACTGGTTGACTAAGCCAACTGGTGAGATACTCTTCTTCTCAGCCATTCCAGCAAAAGACGACAGAACAAGCCAGTAGCTTTAGACAAGTGAATTGGCCAATGGAACAACAAGTTTCTCTGCAATTATATAAAAAAAAATCATATGTCAACCAACTAGTAAAGCTTTCTTTCTTCGAATATTATTTACAAACTGATTAAAGAAGAACTAACAGAAATGCAAACATAAAATAAACTCAATTACATTCAAAATCAGCATCATAACTCATTTAAGCAATCATTGTGATACAAACTCATTTCATATCTTTTATTAAAGAAAATTAACAAATTTATGGTATTTGAGGAAACCATGGCCTCCCAACTTTCTAGTCTTCAAAAGACTAAAGCGTCCCAATTAATATTCCAAAAATATATTTCATTCTCACTCTTTTTCTTAATAATCAACATTGCTTAAATAGTAAAAACTTAACAAATAATAAGATATTTAGTGCTAAAATATCTCCTAATATAATCTTAAATAATCATTTAACATAAAATAAAATCATATAAAAGATAATAATTATAATTATGGGATATTTCCCCTAAATCTAAACATAAAATTCAAATATTAAATAATAATTTGATATCGTAACATTCCACTATGCTTTCAAAAGCGACATCCACGACACGATAGTTACTCGTTATCTACACTAACCAATGGTAATCCTTTCCCCATCGGCAGCTACACTCGTCTATCAGTAGTCAATGCTAGTGGGCATCTTAATCTAGCCTCTAAAATACAACTTTCATAGATGTAGATATTTGCAAAGGTGATGCCCGACTTTGATACCAAATGACACGAATTCACTTCCTATCTTTTATTAAAACGACAAAAACTAGAGAAAATTGATGAATTCGTGGTTTTTTCAAGAAAACCATGGCCTCCCAAGTTTTTAGTATTCGAGAGACTAGAGCCTCCCAATTAATATTCCAAAAATATATTTCATTCTCATTCTTTTTCTTGACAATCAACATTGTTTAAATACTAAAAACATAACAAATAATGAGATATTTGCTGCTAAAATATCTCATAATATCATCTTTAATAATCATTTAGCATAAAACAAAATGATATAAAAGATAATAATTATAATTATGGGATATTTTCCACCTAAATCTAAACTTAAAACTTAAATATAAAATAATAATTTGATATCATAACACATTGTCAATGTTTTCATGTGGACACATATCAAGAGAAAAAATTACTTTTGGAATTATGAATAGTTAAGTGTCACCACCTTAATGACAACAAAGCAGATGACACAGCAAGCACCTGTGCATATTGAATGAAAAATCATCACATCCGCTTAGGGCATATTTGGTACAACCCCTATAAAATACAACATGGGGAGGGATGGGTATATTTGGATCAGTTTTGAAGAAAAAAATCATAGTTTTATTACAAAACTTCAATAAGATGCATTTATATATTATTCTTTCTTTTTCCTTAAGCTCATACATTTTCTCTTTTAACTAAAAAAACA
The DNA here is from genome assembly GCA_033030585.1 of Hippophae rhamnoides. Classification (NCBI taxonomy): domain Eukaryota; kingdom Viridiplantae; phylum Streptophyta; class Magnoliopsida; order Rosales; family Elaeagnaceae; genus Hippophae; species Hippophae rhamnoides. The sequence continues at coordinate 70,854,602 of CM065429.1, read as the reverse complement.
AAATTACTATTTAGCTTTGTCGAACTTCTTAATACAAGCAGCACCAAAAACTATTCAAAATCATTGTTGTAAGCAGGTGTTTAATTAAGGCTTGTGCTTTTTTGGTTGAAACTTACTACTTAAGGCTTTTACACCTCAAGGTGACTGAGGCTTTAATCACAAATGGTTAATTTTTAAAGTTGTTTCATGGGTTATCTATAAAATCTTGACCCGGTTTCACAAAATTAAAAAAAACAGCAAGTCATAGATAAAAAACAAAAAAGAGAATGTCATAATCTCATGAACAAACATAATTAGGTTTGCTTCCTTAACATTCTTCGATCTTCTTTCACCTATAACATTTTTTTTCCTTTATCTCCAACAACTCTAAATTTTATCAGTCACTAAGTTACAGTATTACAGATCACATTAACCCTAACTATTTATATTTGTATTTTTCTTTAGGTGCCATATTAATATTTGAACAATAGACCCATAATTTTAAATTACTTTCCATAATATTTACTACTTATTGGATTAAAAATTACTTTCATTATATTTTCTAAGTTTTTTAAGTTAAAGTTCAATGTTTACGTCTTAAACTGTCTCGAGACTTGATCGTAGCCTCATTTAAGGAAAATGTCTCGGTACTTCAAATAGCCTTTTACAACATTGTTCACAACATTACTGCTCAATTTGTTCCAAACTTTTAGTTTGTTATGCCATTGCCAAACGCACCTTTAGTAGGAACGGACACGAGTACGGACAAGGACAGTTTTCAATATAACTATCCCCAAACCGAATTGTAAAATCTGTATTCGAAACCGTCTGAAAGTCGTTACAGTTCGATGACAGTTTTTACCCACGAGTAACAGGACGGGACAGGTAATAAAAAATCCCTAAAATTAAAACTATTTTTTCTAAACTCCTTAAAAAAATTATATTCAACCTGATACAACCAACACACAATTAAAAATGAATAATTTTGCTTCTAACTTAATAGAATAAATCCAAAATTCAATTATCCACACATATAACAGCATAGGATACAAGTAAAATATTTCAAACTCATACAAATATTGGAAACTAACTCAAAATATTCCAAACTAACTACAAATATTGGAAACTTACTCGTTCTTGATTTTCTATTTGATAAATCCATAAAATTCAATCAAACCAAATAAAACAGACATGCAAATAGTTGCAAGCAAAGCTATATTTTGCTGAAAAACTTGTCGAGCTGAAATGGTTATACTACAAACCCTTCATGCCTGTAAGGTTTATCCTTTATTATCAAGGACTTATGCACCACAAAGCCAATAAACTACTTAGTTCTTTTATGTGCTTTACCTTTAACAAGAAAAAACTCAGCTTGAACTCCTATAATGGATGAAAGTTTCTGAACAAAGATTTTTATACCAGTTATCTTTATGACTTTCATGTCATGTATGTCTTAAAGAAGTTCATAAGAGACAATCTAAAAAGGAAGAATCTATTGTACAAATGCCTTATTTCATGCACCTCCAGAGTCATTGCACTTTTTATAAAATTATAAGATTAATAAAGTGCACCATTGTAAAAGTATATAACTAAAGTGTTTCTTTAATTTTTTTTTAGTTGGATTTTATGACACAGGAGGACTTGTGGAACGTTGCAAAAGAATTATATAATATTAGAATCAAACAATGCTTTCAAAAATGGTTTTTGCTTGAAGAATAAACAAAGTAGTCCTGCCCTGGTAGGAGTAAACTAATACAAGTTAAAATAAGATATAATCAATTGCTGAAAACAAAAGGGGTTGTTCAATTGTACTAATATATACAGCTAAGAGTACTTTGGGGAGCGGAACAATTGATGAAACAAGCTTCCAAAATTAAAGACAGAATGATTATAGGAAGAGCTTCATATAATGAAAGAGTCAGAAAAATTGTTCTCCACTGTCAATATTATAAAGTAAAGCACAATCAAACCTTTTACAAATACTTCTAGCCATGTAAAACAAGAAGGGTATAGACGATAATATACTTTAGGTTTGATTCGGTTTGATTTAACAAGGTAGATAGGACGTGATATTATCTGAGATTCCAGTTATCCTCTCAAAGTGGTTAGTGTAAACAAAACTAAAATTCCATATATGATCGTTAGGCATACTAGGTTCTTCAAATTAAAAGTTCCCAATGAAACGAAATAAAAGAAAGAAGCAAATTTTATGTGTTTGAGCTATTAGGGCTGTAAAACTGAATTATCTTCCCGTCTAACCGCATAACCCGAAAACCATTCGGACCCATCTGTTGAACTACAAATTATAGAAGATTTAAACAGCCCAAATCCCGAGTAACTGAATTTAAGCAAAGTACCAAAAACTATTTCAAGAATAATGAAGTAAAGCTTGATTATTGACACAAATTCCAGACAAAAAATTTGAAGAACCTATTCAACTCAGCCACGACTTTTAACATGAATTGAAAACTCAAAGGTAAAAGTGAACGAGAACTAACCAAGTAAAGCAGAGAGAAGTAGTGAGCAGTTTTGCAGGTCCCAATTGAGAATTAAACAGTCTTTTTTTACAGAAAAGTTCACGGCCACGGCAGGACCAGGGGGAGAGAGCAAGAGACGAAGACGGCAGACGCTGAGACGAGGACCGCGACACACGCAGAAATGAGGGCGGCTTCGATAGCATATGAGATTCTCAGAAATGTTCATTTATATCTGCTGCGCGAAGACAAAACCCTAATTATTATTAATTAATTAAATATAATTAATTTATGTTATGATCAAAATAACTGTATTTGATTTATAAATGTTATTTCATATTTGGTTAATAACTGAACTTCTTAAAATTTATTAAATAAAAATTTAACTGTTCACCCAAATAACCGCAAATATCCACAACTATAATTATTTTGTTCATTCAAAAACCTTTACGATCTGGTTTCTCCCTCTTATCTATGTTAAGTAGAATGGACAAAAAAAAATGGTGTGTTCGATTATTGGTAGTGTAAGTTTAATTATTATCAGGTAAATTTAAAAAATGAATACGATTTTAAATACAATTATATTTATAATCGTATTAAACTGTATAAAAAATTAATTATATTTATTTAATTAATAATTAGTGTTTATTAACATTATCGATTATAATCTAAAAATTAATTATATTTATTAAATTAAATTATTTATTAATTTTTTTGTTTATATACATAAAACTTTTTAAAAAAATTAAAAAATAATTTTTTTATATTTTTTAATAATTATCTCAAACCACGAATAAAAATTCGTTCTCAAATCATAATAATTTTCGGAATATTTAGAAAGTAGGTTTTATAATTTAATTTTAAAATAATTATATCAGTAACTATTTTCATCCGGTAACTATAACCATTTATAATCTTAAAGCAGTGTTCTTGTATTTCATTTTAAGGTAACATCCTTAAAGTTGAAAGTAAATTTTTAATTTACCCAAAACTTATCCATTAAGATCCCCAAATCCCCAAATAAAGGAAGAAATATTAAATTAAAAAAGTAGAGAAACCACCATCAGAAAAACCCCATAAACCCCAACACTGAGATTAGTGGCTAATAATAATATAAATTTTAATCATACTAACCTATTAAATACTAAGAAAGAGCTCGATCAAATTGATACTTCAATTTATTAGTACTTCAAATTTGCATTAATCCAAATGAAAACAGAAAAATGTTTTCATTATTCCCAATAATCATGAAGGACCTATCTTCAAAAATATAAATCATTTCAAACGACAAGCTAATAACCCAAATTTGATAATCAAAAACAAAGAGAAGTCAGAAGAGTATCTTATATGATGCAGATGAGAGATGGAGTGGAATGTGGAGACTATTGGCTTAGTGGAAGGCGACAATCAAACTTACCAAATTGCAATATTGTAGGATTCTTGACTGGCAGCTTTGGTGCCCAAACGGAGACAATGAAATTAGGGCAAGTAGAATGATCAAATGGATAGGGGGATTTTGCAGGTTATGTGCATTAAATTACACTTCATCGGATCTTTAAAACTAGTCTGATAAGTTATAACCATTTAGAATATTAATACTAAAATATATATTAAAAATACATTGTGCGATTATCAAGTTAAATAATAATTGATTTAGCATTGAAATACATGTAAATTATTAATATAACAATATAAATAATATATTCTAATTTAAATAATTTAAAGTTTTTTTATAAACTAAATTAAATTGAATTAGGACATAAATCAAATTAAATTGTTTGGAACAATCTAATTTTTTAATCTGGTTCGATTTACTAGTTTTTGTGTCAAACCTTATATGATTATTAGCAAAAAAAAATCGATAGTTTTTCTCCCAAAATAAACATAACTAAAAAGGGTTATTTCAATATCGAAATTGTGTTTAATAAAAATCGAATATATATTAAAAATATCTTTTACGATTATCAAGTTAAATAATAATTGATTTAGCACTGAAATACATGTAAATTATTAATATAACAATATAAATAATATAGTCTAATTTAAACAATTTAAAGTTTTTTTATAAACTAAACCAAATTGAATTAGGACATAAATTAAATTAAATTGTTTGTAACAATCTAATTTTTTAATCTGGTTCGATTTACTAGTTTTTGTGTCAAACCTTATATGATTATTAGCAAAAAAATTCGATAATTAAATAAACATAAATAAAAAGGCATGATTTGATAACAGTTATTTTAATACCGAAATTGTGTTTAATCGAAATTGAATATATATTAATTTTTTTTATATATACATATAATTATATATAAAAAATACATTTTTAATAATAAAATACACAACACTTAAAATAATTAGATTAAATTTTATTTATTCTTACTTTATATTTTTTATTATACTTAAAAACATGTGTTAAATAGATAAAAAAATAAAAATTAATATAAATATTTTAAATAACGTAATAGGGTAAGAATTATGTTAATATTTATTTTTTTAAGATTAAATATATTTTTAAGTAAATGTTAAATAATAAAAGAGTAATTAAACTATGGAAAAAATGCTACAGTTTATAAACTAGAATTATTACTCAAATATATTCAAAATTAACACAACATGATTATAATTATCAATATAATTGTTATTATATGTTCACGCGTACTATCCTTATATAATTTCTCTTGCTATATTTAAAAGTAATAAACATCCAAAAACATAATATTTTTTAAGCTATTAAAAAATAAACATATATGCACTACAATTTACATAGAAAGGGATTAAAATAAAACTAATTTATAAAAATAATTATGTTACTTAATTATCTAATTAAAATGTTATTTTATTAATATTTTTTTAATGTTGTATCTATGTTTTCAAGTAATTTCTTAACCACACAAAAAAGCAAAAATTAATTACTTTCATCGAAAATTTATCTGACTTTTTATATATTTAATTATTAAATTATATTTTTTAATTAAAACAACCTATTTTTTTGATATATAACATTAAAGATTTTAGACTCATATTTAATAAGAAATGGGATATAAGGTTTATCAAATCATTATCCTATTGAATTTGTATTATATATGTAATTGAATTTAAAAATTAAATAAAAGGCTATAAATCTATAAGAGTAATTGTTGAGAAGTCCCACATCTACCAAGGACCAGCATAAGAGCTGGTTTATAAGCCTGGGCAGTCAAAATGTTGATTCACATCGGCCTAACTCTACCCCTGAAAACGCGCTTACAAGTGCGAGGACTGCCCAAGCTTATAAACCAGCTCTTATACTGGTCCTTGGTCGATGTGGGACTCCTCAACACTCCCCCTCACATCGACTGTGTCAACGGACGATGGTGGTCTTATGGTTGCCACGGGTGTAAGTGTAGGGTAGCTCTCCTCCATCGCCAAGGGTCCTACTCTGATACCATGTTGAATCACCTGGACCTAACTCTACCCCTGAAAACGCGCTTACAAGGGTGAGGACTGCTCAGGCTTATAAACCAGCTCTTATGCTGATCCTTGGTCGATGTGGGACTCCTCAACAATAACGTAACGAGAAGTTGAAAATTGGATGCCACTTAGTCTAAAAAATATATATATACTTTATTCTTTGAAATTTTAGAACTTGTATTGTGAGTCTATTACTCGTAGTTTGATTACTATTTAAATATGTGAAATTCATGTGTTATATTAATTTTTACACACATTTATGATACCTTAATTTGATTTTCATATCTGTGATACCCTAAGTTTTAGAGATAAATTTATCAATAATTAAACTATTAATTTTTCTTCCAAAAACTAGGGTACCATGAGTGTAATGAAATTAACTATAAGCATGTTGAGAAAGTAAAATTTTGATAGAAGTATTAATGGATGAATAATTTCTTGAATCTATTTCTTTCTAATTGAGTGCTTATATAGCCTCACTAGTATGACTAGAGTAAGTTAGTTATAACTAACTATACAAGTGTAAGTAATCCACTGCATAATATTACATGATATATTATAGCTAGAGTACATCTAATATTAAAGCATATACAAAGTTATATCTAATATAGAAATATATAAGATTATGAAATAGTTAATTTTATGTCAAGGTTAGATAATATTCACTTAAGTTTCAATACACATCTTTTGTTCTTTTAACAATTGCGTCGTAGCTTGCTTGAATGATGTAGCATAAATGTTGGATTAAAGGGAAAAATAACGGATAAATAAATAAAAGGGAGAAATAAAATTTAAAAAATACAATTCAATGATATAATTGAACAATGAAAAATATATGGTAAACATCATGAAAAAAGATAAGTTTTGTTGATTTCTGTCATTGTCCTTGTGCAGCTCCTCCGAACATGGATATTATGAAAATTAGGTTCCTTTGGATTGGTTGGGGAAGCATCGCTTTTACACATTTTTGCTGCTTCCTTGGTTCTAAGAGTTGTTGAACATGTCTCTTTTAGTACACTAAGTTGACCATGTTTCTTATTAGAAATAACCGCCTTTCTTGAAGAACACCTGAAAAAATAGATACTAGAAGTTTCAAATATCAAAATCTTAATCTCATTTAACAAACTAAAGGAAATGCCTGTAACAAACTAAAGGACTTACCCTTGAGGCCTCGCTAATTTCTTTTGCATCAAGGGCGATTTTGTCTTTTGTAAGCCATCTTCACACTTTTTAACCACTTTAAACTGGCATTCTTCCTTAATTGAATTCACAAGACTTGCTTTATGTTTCATAGAGACACTACATGTCTGTAGAGTTGTGACAGTACATGTCTCATATTCATTTTGTCTAAGGCAGTTCTCATTTTTCTAATATGAAAAGGATTAATTTTTAGAGCTTCGATCAAATTCATGATAACAAGAAAAGCCAAAAATGTTAGAAGATAATTACATGGATTGCACTTTGATGCTTTTTCATTGATTTTCCACCTTGGAGTCCTGCTGGTGTAATTTCCTTCAGAGGGGTTTGAAGTTTTTTCTCCAAATTTGCCTCCTTAAGAATGCTTCTTTCCTGAAAGCAACAAGTTTTTCAGGTCACATATAAAATTGGACAAATGTAAATGATTTTCAATTAATATGGTTAGGGAAAAAGCATTTACATCAGTTCTTAGTCTGAAAGGTTTGGGATTAGTGAGCTTTGGTTTCCTGTACTGAGGTCCAGTGGAAGTAGATGCAGAACTCTTTTTCGAAGTCTTGTGTGTTACTCGGTTAACCTGCACTCGTTTTTCAGTTTAGTGTAGACATTAGAAACCATAATAATAGACATGAATCACAAGCAATATTATGACTTATTTTTTTCAAATGGGAATTCAATATTAACCGTGTGAAGAGTATAGAGAGATAAGAAGAAAGAATGATTTAATGTTGTATTGGTGTGTTTAGAATGTACATAGAGAACCCTATTTATAGGATTGTAACAAGTGTAGTACAAGTGAAATAGTGGAAGTGTAGTACAAATGTAGTACAAGTGAAATAGTGGAAGTGTAGTACAAGTGAAATAGTGGAAGTGTAGTACAAGTGAAATAATACAAGTGTAGTACAAGTGAAATAATACAAGTGTAGTACAAGTGAAGTAAATTACAATATCAAATATAACTTAACATCCCCCCTCAAACTCAAGGAGGAAGAGAAACAATCAACTTGAGTTTGGAAACTAATTCTTGAAATCTACCTGGTAGATGAGATTTGGTGAAGATGTCAGCTGTTTGATCTGTGGAGGATATTGATTTGAGACAAACAGTGTCTTGAAGAACATGTTGACGAACAAAATGACAATCAATCTCGATATGTTTTGTTCGTTCATGAAATACATTATTGTGAGCAATCAATAGCACTGATTGTCACAATATAGGATAGTTGCGATTGATCGGAGAACACCCATATCGCCAGTAACCAACTGAGCCAAAGAAGTTCTTGAGTGGTGTCAAGAAGAGCACGATATTCAAATTGATCTTTGGATCGAGAAGTGAGAGATTGTTTCTTGCTTCGCCAAGATATAAGAGAGTTTCCAAGAAAGAAACAATATCCAAGTGGTAGAGCGACGATCATTGGTCACCCGCCCAATCAAAGATCGAAGTAGGCGGAAAGAAGAAGATTAGACTTGTTGGAGAAATGGAGACCGTGAAACATAGTGCCTTTGATGTAGCGAAGAATGCGAAGAACCGCAGTATAATGGGTAGACCGTGGAGCGACATGAATTGACTAACCGGATGAACAAAGATAGGCAATGTCGTGACGAGTGGTGTGAGATAAACAAGGCCGCTTACTAGTTGTCACCGTATAACGTGGCATCTCGAGAGAATAGTACCATCTAATGGAGTAAGTTTGACATTGGTTTCTAGAGGTGTTGATGCAATTTTACAATCGCAAGGCCACCGATTAAGAATATCGGAAGAGTACTTTGCTTGAGAGAAATAATATCCTCGAGAATCGATGAGATTTCTAGGCCCAAGAAGTAGTGGAGACGACCAAGGTCTTTCATTTCAAATTGATGACTCGTAAACCGCTGAGATCAATAATTCCATTGTAGTCATTCCTGCTATGATCATATCATCTACATAAAGGAGTAGAAGTGTTACACCAAATGGGAGTCTTCCGAATAAAGAGACAGGAGTCATAAGAATCGGAAGTGAAACCAAAGTCGGTAAGTGTAGTCAATTTGGCAAACCAAGCTCGAGGAGCTTGTTTGAGGCCATAGAGAGCACGACGAAGTCCGCATACTTGAGGTGAATGAGTGTATCCGGGAGGAGGTTTCATATAAACTTCCTCGCTATGTCTCCATTGAGAAAAGCATTTTTGACATCCATTTGAAACATGTTCCAATTTCGGGCAAAGAAGAACAAAGAATGATACTTCGAATGAGAGGTGAGTCGAGCTACAGTGCAAAAGTTTCTTCATAGTCAATTCCATATTCCCGTGTAAAACCCTTTGCAACCAGACGAGCTTTATATCGTTCCACGTAATCTATCCGAATGAGTTTTGATTTTGAAGATCCACTTACAACCAATCAAAGATTTATTAGATGGAAGATCAACAAGATCCCACGTATGTGCTTTTGTTAACGCTCGTAATTCATCCGTCATAAATACGCTAATAAGGGTTAGAACTAGCTTCTCTATAGTTTTGGGATTCATGATGAGACAAAATAGTAGTAGAAACATTGGTAATCACGAAGATGAAAAGGAAGACTACTTACACGAGTAGAACGACGAAGTGATGACTCCGGGACAATCGTGTAGTTGGTCTTCGAAGATGTTGTTATGGTAGGATCGGCGAAGGAGCGAGACACATCGGGAAGCCGTAGTAGACGATGGTGAAGGTAATTGAGCAATGTCAGGAGGAAAAAAATCAATAGTTGGGTCATTAAAAAATGAGAGTGAGGTAGGAGATGAGACATGAAATGAAGAAATAGAGGAAAACATTTTATGTTCCCAAAAGATGACATGACGAGAGATGCGCAATCGTTGTAGAGATAGGGTCCCAACAACGATAGCCTTTGTGTTCTATTCCATACCCTAAGAAACAACAAAGACGAGAACGAGGTTCTAATTTATTGTGTTCATGAGGGTGAAGAAGAACAAAACAGCACAACCAAACACTTTGAGTAGTTCATAAGATGGAGAAGTACTATGTAGACGCTCATGCGGGATTGATTGTGAATAATAGGCATGGGAACACGATTGATGGTATAAATGTACCAGAAGAGTCGCTTCACCCCAAAAGCGTTCAGACAAGAACTAGAAATGAGAGAGTACGAACAAGATTAAGAATATGTCTGTGTTTTCGTCGCCTCTTCCATTTTGTTGAGATGTGCCAGACAAGAATATTAAGAAAGAGTCCCATTTTGTCGAAGAAAATTTAAAAAATTTGTTTCTTTATATTCCATAGCATTATCAGCTCTAAGCACTTTGATATTTTGAGAAAATTGGGTTTTAACCATTTGGGCAAAATCATAATAAATTTTGGGTAATTCAGATCTATGTTTCATGAGAAAAATCCATGTGAATCTTGAATAATCATCAATAAAAATGACAAAATAAACACATCCCCCATAGTAGGATGTGGGGATGGACCCCAAACATCGAATGAATTAAGTCAAAAGGGAGCATGTATAGAATCACTTTTATTAAAACATAAAGCGAGTTGTTTTCCCAATTGACAAGGCAAACAATTTACATTATCGAAATAGAAACAGATCCTAATTTACCGTAAGATGCTAAGGGATCGAAGACGCCCCATGCACGTACGGCCTGCAGACGAGCATGCCATAGGTTGACAGGAGTGGTAGAAAGAACGAAAGTGCGAGGAAAATTGGGTAGGTGAAGGTTGATAAGTTCAAATAATCGTCCAACCTTACGGCCTATCCCAAGGATCTGTCTCCGTCTGTGGATCCCGCATATGACAACCGTAAGAGGAAAAAGTAATAGTAAGACCAAGTTCACATAATCGACCAACAGAGATAAGATTTAGAGTAAGGTTGGGAATATGAAAGGTGTCGAAAGTGATATGTAAGATGTGGAAACTTGTCCTACAAAGATTAACATGCATACGTGAACCATTGCGCTTGAATTAAAGGTTCGGAGATGGAAGATTGTGTGGGAGAGAAGATGCGAGTATCATGAGTCATATGGTTACAACAAGTTAATCAAAATACCATAAAGATTTACCCGATGTGAGAGACAAGGCAAGAGGAGAAGCATTACTAGATTGTGAGAGAACATGTTTAAGAAGACCTTCAAGTTCTCGAAAGAGAAAGTAAATTTGTCATGATTATCGTCAGAAGTAGCAGCGGTGATAGATGAGTTACTATTTTTACCTGAAGCATGTTAAGAGGGATTCCGAGAGGAATACTGAGAGGGATTCCGAGAGGAATGTTGAGAGGGATTCCGTGAGGAATGCTGAGAGGATTCCGTGAGGAACGCCGAGAGGATTCCGAAAGCAATCTCTATTAAAGTTGTCCCGGACCCTTCAGTGACAATATATACATACCCGAACGGGACATGTAAGAAGCTCATGATCGGGGTTGTGACGTAGTTGCATCCTCGATGTTCAAGTCCTCTTTAGAACCTCCTTGTGGCGATAAAAGGGGGTGGCAAGAACAAAATCTATATGATGAACTTTGAAAACCCCCATCCGAGTTTCTTCAGAGCAAGCTCGATCACAAAGCAGTATCTAAGGATGGAAAAGGACTCCGATGGAGTAAGGAAGCCCGAATGTGTTCAAATCGATCATGGAGAGCCACGAGAAAAATAACAAGACGTTGGTGATTACGGTAAGTTGCAAACATCTCAAAGATCAATCTTGTTCGTCCAAGTTGGTTCAGAAAGAGCGAGTTGATCCCAAATAGTATGCATTTCGTAGAGAAATTGGTTAATGGTTTGATCACCCTTTGGCGTTTGGTATGAAGAGTTGTTAAAAGTTGATATTGGTTGGCTAAATCATGTTGTAGTAAAGCGAGCCTCAAGAAATTCCCAAACTTCTTCGCGTTGTCAAAACGCCCAAATTCACCATGAATAGAGGTAAAGTGGTGTTACGAAACCAGGTGATAATTTGATGATGTTTACTCTCCCGCCTTCAAGGCGATCAAAGAATAAGGAGTTGTTTTCAGTGGTTTCTTGGATGGGTATGTAGATATCACCAGCTATGAAACGCCATACCAAGGCCCTTTCAAGAAACTTTTCATTGCTTGTGCCCAGGCTAGGTAGTTAGTATCATCGAGGGTGGTAGAGATTGGTTTTAGGATATCATTTCGGTCCATTTTAACGAAATAACGAGGAGATATAAAGCAAATATATAGAGACAAGATAAAGGAGATATCCTTAAAAATGAAAAAAAGGAGTTGAAAACAAGCGGGAACCTGGTTGAGGTGAGCCGAGGTTGAGAGAGCCGAGTTGGAGTGGCCGAGTGGAGGTGGCCGAGGAGTCGAGCCGGGTTGGAGTGAGCCGGGTTTGGAGTGAGCCGGGTTGGAGTGAGCCGGTTTGGAACGAGCCAGGTTGAGGTGGCCGAGTTGAGCTTGGCCGGGAAGCGAGGAAGAGAGGCAGAATTTTGATAGAAATTTTAGAGGTATATGAGAGGCTCTGATACCATGTGAAGAGTATAGAGAGATAAGAAGAAAGAATGATTTAATGTTGTATTGGTGTGTTTAGAATGTACATAGAGAACCCTATTTATAGGATTGTAACAAGTGTAGTACAAGTGTAGTACAAGTGAAATAGTGGAAGTGTAGTACAAATGTAGTACAAGTGAAATAGTGGAAGTGTAGTACAAGTGAAATAGTGGAAGTGTAGTACAAGTGAAATAGTGGAAGTGTAGTACAGGTGAAATAATACAAGTGTAGTACAAGTGAAATAATACAAGTGTAGTACAAGTGAAGTAAATTACAATATCAAATATAACTTAACAAACCACCTGCTGTAGCGGCTTCTTAGGGGTATCGTGGTTGCTAAGATCTTTTCCCTCCTTCAGTTCTCTGTAAATTTTACCCAAAAGTCATTGATAGTATAAAGCAAGTTATATGGAGATAAGCAAAACTTAAAAAAGGTGATGAGGTGCCACACCTACTATCATCAGAAGCTGAAGCATTTTCCTTATCATCACTATCTATGACTTGACCATTGCCTTCTGCACCAAATACCAAAGCATTTTCTTTATCATCATGAGCCATATCTTCTGAATTACTAATATCCTTTGAACTATATTTTACTGAAGCTGAAGCATTTTCCTTATCATCACTATCTATGACTTGACCATTGCCTTCTGCACCAAATACCAAAGCATTTTCTTTATCATCATGAGCCATATCTTCTGAATTACTAATATCCTTTGAACTATATTTTACTTTCTCTTCATTGCCATCTGCTGAACCATTGGTGTTCTTTAATGGTCCAACTATAGCTTGAAACTTTGGATCACTGTCACCTGGCTCTCTGGAACTCTTTGATAAAACTTCATCAGGGTGCTCAGTTCTCGTCGCCTTCAAACACTCTTTGTTACCTTTCTTAGAAAGACTTGATGCAGAACACTCTTCCAATGAGCCACATTTTGATCTTTCTTCAATTTTCGTGTCATTTGTATTAGTGTCAATCCATTCACAAGCCTCAGGACCACAACTATTTAAGTCTTTTTCCTTATTCTTCCTCTTCAACAAGTCAAAAACTCGGCTTTTGACCTCCCGCACTCTCTTTTGTTTTACAGTGGAATGTAAAGGCAATGGCATATTATGCTCCATTAGATGTTTCTTGTCACCAGTTATTTCAAGTTCCTTCTTAATACGAGGATGGAATGAGTCAAAAACCCGGCTTTCGACCTCTCTTCCTCTCTTTTGTTTTACTGTGGAATGTAAATGCAATGGCTTGTTATGCTCCATATGTTTCTTATCAACATTTATTTCAAGTTTCTTCATAGCAGCACTGATTTTTCCCACCTTGACAGCCTTCTTTGGAGAGTTAAACACCAGAGCTTTTGCAATGAGTTTGTTCTTTGGCACTGCAATGTTCACGTCTTTAGGGTTCCTAACACTTCTAAATGTATCTGGATTTGATATTTGCTTTCTATTCCTTGGAGTAGTTAAAGCCTTGGCTGTGGCAGCATATGATTGCTTTGAGTTGGCTTTTGGGGTTGTACTGATTTTTGAAATAGGTCTTCTGTCTCTATCTTTAACATCAAATATCTTTTTAGAAATTGAAGAAATCAAAGCCAACCTTGATAGTCTAGACTTTGAAGATTCTGGAGGAGCTGTAAGTGGGCATTTCACACTTGAACCAACAAACCAAAAGATAAAGGGTATTATTGTATCAATCCCAATTCTCAACTCACAGTTAAAAAACATGAGAAGCTTTGCAGGCTTACCTTTGTGGCTTTCTGCTGTTCGATGCCTTTTGAAGCCGTATATTTGGACTTCTTGATGCCATAACCTGCATAAGTAATCATTGTGATGTCTAAATTCAACAACAAAACAAGTTTAGACTAAACCAGAAACTTAACACTAACTCTAAGAACGAAGTTTTTATATATTGCTTCAGAGTCCATTTCTTCTTCATGCTTCTGGTCACAACCTGTAAACATACCCATAAACACAGAAAATGATTAAAACCATAATCAGCTTAGAAATGCAGAGTACAAAAAACATATATATTTTAAGTTAAAACAAATATATAAAAGTTAAAAATAAAACTTTATTTGTAAAACGAGTTTATGTTATACAATTAAACCTGGATTACTACACACCTAATCAAAGAGGAAGCTGTGAAAGATCTAGTTACTATTATCATGAGTTAAACTGACACATTCCAGTCAAACTTCATCTACCTAGTTAGATTTTACCATGTTTCATATCCCAATTCATGTCAATCTTTTAACTTTGTGAACACAAACTTGGCCTTATTCTGAATTCACCATCTCCTAAAAAGTATACGGAGATGACAAAAAAAAAGTGGAAATCCACATGTGCATTTTCAATTAATTTCCTCCACAAATCCATTTTCAATTACTTTCCTCCACAAATCCATTTTCAATTACTTTCCTCCACAAATCCATTTTCAATTTCTTTTAACTTTGTGAGCATAAAGTCGGTCTTAGTCTGTTTTCACCATCTCCTAAAGTCTATGGAACTGTAGGGATTTTTTTTTTGAAACCCACAATTCCATTTTCAATTACTTTGTTTAATTAATTTTTAAATTAGCGACCCAATAGAACTGCTACATGATCAAGCCACACATACAAACAAAAAATTTCACCACTTAAATCCAAAAATTGAAGTAAAATCAAGCAAATTCTAAACAGATCAATCAAAAGACAATAATAGAATAAAAACTATATAGGTTAGATTTGTTAGCTATATAGCTTGTGGTTACTAAAAGAACCAAGGGGATTAAAGTAGTTACGAACCGACTCGCAAGCAGAACCAGTAACGGTCACCGGGATGGGAATGATCAGGTGTAGTGAAATCTACAAACTTGGGGGCCTCGATCGTCTCGTAGAGCTCGTCTCCATTGATCTGCGAGGATTGGTCTTCTTCCTCCATCAATTGATCCACACAGAGAGAGATAGAGAGAGAGCTAAGGATTTTGGAGTGGAAGCGATGGTATGATATAGTTTTGGATGAGGCGTGACTTATTTTAAATTGGCTGTCTCTATAAGTAGCCGTTGGGAAAAGAAAAAAAAATTCCCTGGATTAAATCCACCAACATGTACTATTATTTAATTTATACTTTCAAATATTATAATATAGATAGGTAATCTACCTTGTTCCATTCAACATCTTTTAAATTAATTTAGAGTATGATTTTAAATAAAGAATGAAGAGTAACAGGAGTATATTAATTTATAACAAAATTATAAAAAAGTTTATTAATTTTTTATGGAAAATTATAATTCTATTAACTATAAAAAATATATTAAAAATTTAAAAATGTAAAAAAAATCAGAAATAGAACACTTAAATACACATATGTATATTTTTTAGGTTTTTATGTATTTTTAAATTAATTGATATCTGTTCAAACTTATCTAAATTCATGTTTTTTTGAATTACAATTTATCTAGTTAACATATAACAATTTAAAAAATATGTACACGTGTATTTACATAATTTAGTTCTAACATTTTTTTAAAATTTTGGACTTATTATATATTTTTTTTATAATTATTGAACTTGTAATGTTCTGTATTTAATGATATGAAATTTTAGTATAATATAATTTAAAATTAATATAATTTTAAAAAAATAAATATCTAATAAAATATATATATAAATTAATTTAATTAATAAGAACAAAATTTAAGATTAATCAATCTACCTCAATACATATATGTATGTTATAAGAGGTAACATAGTAATTTTCATTAGTTATATTTAATTTTACAAGTGATCAGGGCCTTACTTGAGTTTTATTTTAATTTTTTTTATAAGAGTTGATATATCAACACATGTTTTAATAAGTTCATAAAATAATTAGTCACAATAATATAATATACAATTCATACGTATCATTGTGACAAAATGAAAATATATTAAATTAGAAATAACAATATGATCATTACCCCATTTTATTTGACAATAATTATAATTTTTAACGTGAGATATATAACATTAACACAATCCAAACACGTTATAGTTTAACGAGTCTCGCTTCAAAAATAGTATTATACATAATATATATATATATATATATATATATATATAAATTAAATATATACATATTTACATATATTAAATTACCATATTATTTTAAAAATACATAGATTATATATAATATATATTTTTTATTTTAAAACTTTAAATCTAATTTAATATTATTTAATACATATAACTTATCCAACTCAAACTTGCATTCATATAAGGTGCCATAATTTTCGAAAGCATAAATAATTTATCTATTTTAAAAGTTATTTTTTCAAACCCAAGACTTTGAAAACAACTATCTTCCTCGTTAGAATCCTCTTTCTCTCCCTGCTCTTCATTCCCTTTCTAATACCGATCTTCCCCTCCTTTATTAGATCTCCAAGTATCAACTAAGATGTTATTAGATCTTCAAGTATCACATAAACTTTCAATTTAAATGTTATTATTTAGTAAATAGTAAGTAAGGTTTTTTACGTGAAGATTTTTAAAAACTAACTCCTGTTTGTTAAAAAGAAAAAGTTTTATTTTGTAAATTAAAAAGTAAATCTAATAATTAAAGATTAATAAATATAAAAATTATGATAAATATGTTAATAAATCGTTAATGTTACAGTATACAACTAATATATTTTCTAAAAACACTTTTCCAAAAAGTAGATTCATATTTTCTGTATTTATATATGTATTAATATTCATTGTAATTAAGTTTTTGTAAATACATTTGGTCTATTTAATTTAGTATTAAAGTAAGAAAGAAAAAAAAATTTGTTTTATCGATTTCTGAGTAGCAGTGCCGCCTAGCGTCGTCGTCAGTTTTTATGCAGTGCCGTTAATCTTCACGCGTTGTTCAGCCCGTGTCATCCACCTCAGCCCTCTGTCGTTCAGCCCTGCGCGCCGTTCAGCTAGCACGTCCCCTGCGACGTCCAGCTGCCCTTCTGCGCCATCTAGCTTCGCGCCCCTCTGCGCTGTTCAATTTCCTCTCCAAAATCAACTACGTGCCGTCCAGCCGCACCCCTGCGCGCCGTCTAGCCGCACCCCTGCGCGCCGTCCAGTCGCACCCCTGCATTCTCTGTGAGTCCTGCGCCGCGCTGTTTGTTTCTGAACTTTTTTTTTCTTTTTGCAAGTTTTAAGAACTGCCACTTTCTGCCCTAATTCACCTAAGTCCAAGCCCAACAACCCAAGCCCAATCCGACCCAAAAAAAAAATCACAATTCTTATTCCACTGCACAATATATTTTTTATTTCAATGGAAGATTTAAGACAACATCAAGTTTCTAGATTTCATGAAGTTCCAAATTTTGAAGTTTCTATTAAGAGTTCAGAAATTGGTTTTTTCGGGGGTACTAAACTTAATGGTACAAATTTTTGAACATGGACAAAAGTTATGTCTGTTTATCTTTGTGGGATGCATAAGATGCGACATGTATCTAGATTAATTAGGGCTCCTAGTCAAGATGATATAGAAGCCTATACTAGGTGGGAAGATGATGATGGCTTTGTCATGTCAATTTTATTTAGAGCTATCACTGATGATATCTTACCAATGGTGGAGGAATGTGAAACTGCTAAGGCCATATGGAATACCTTAAGCGATCTTTATACAAATGAGTCTGACTTTATTCAAGTTCATGAACTCATGTGCAAAGCTGTTGGCATGCAGCAAAATGGGTAACCAGTATCTCTTTTTTTTACCAAGCTGAAAAATATATGGGCTAAAATTGACCAAAAATGTTCGTGTAAAATTAAAAATCCAGAAGACCTTCTGTAATACCAGAATGAGAAGGAGCTTGAACGAGTACATGCCTTTTTAAGAGGCCTTGATACAAAACATAATAGTGCTAAAGGTGAATTGTTTCGAATGTCAGACCCTCCGAGCTTGACTACTGCCTTTACATACATTCGTAAAGATGAATCTTAGCAAGAGAGTCTTCATCGGGCACATGTTGAGGTATCAAGCCTAGCCATTCAAGTCAAATCAAAGGCATCATTCCTCCAGCAGCAAAATTCAATTCCACCTCATCAGTAGGGACCTCCACCAGGTTTTACCAACCGACCTCGTTCTCCCTGCTCTTATTGCAATGAACATAGGCATCTTCGTGAGACTTGTTGGAAACTATATCAACACTTGAAACCAAAAGCAGACTACTATGGAGCAAAACGACAACATGGGCATCGCTCTAAAGCAAAAGCAGTTGCCGTGCAAATTGTCCAAGAACCAGACTACTATGGATAGAATCATCCAATGGAATGTGGAGGTATCCCTACAGCTTCAATCGCTGGTCGTGGTAAGATTGGTATAACCTTAAATATTTCTCACTTTGTTGGGTCTAATACTAGGATTATTGATTCTGGTGCATCTGATCATATGACTTATGATAAATCTTATTTTAATGAGTTATCTCCCCCACCAGTGTCTTATGTTATGAATGCTAATGGTGAGGCCTTTCATGTCTTAGGAAAGGGGTCAGTTTATATCATTCCATCTTTACAGCTCCATAATGTTTTAAATGTACCTCACTTATCTCATCACTTAATATCTGTCCCACAGTTGAACCTTGAGTCTAAATGCTTTGTAACCTTTTATCCTATGTATGTGATTTTTCAGGATCTTCTTACCAGGGAAATAATTGGTCGAGGGTATCTGAGGGGCAGATTGTTCCGTTTGGATCAGAACTACGGAGGGGAGAAACCAGGAGCACGGGCAAGCACTGCATTGACTTCTAGTTCCAATAAGCTAAGTGAAATTTGGTTGTGGCATCGCCGCTTAAGGCATCCTTCTTTTAGTCTTATGAAAAAAACCATGCCCACTTTATTTATTGGTGTTAGTGAGACAATTTTACATTGTGAGACTTGTGTTTTGGCCAAGAGCCATCGTATTACTTATTCTCCTAGTATTTCTAATAAAAGTACTATTTCTTTTTGAATTAATTCAATCTAATGTTTGGGGACCATCTAAAGAGCCCACTATATCGGGTATGAGATATTTTGTTTCGTTTATCGATGACTGTACAAGGTTATTGTGGATTTCTCTTCTTAGAACAAAAGATGAAGTTTTTTCAGTTTTTCAAAATTTTCATGACCTTTGTTCAAACACAATATAATGGCATCATTCGGATCCTACGTTCTAACAATGAGGGGGAGGGGGGAATATATTAATCATGTTTTTCAAAAAAATTCAAAAAACATGGGATTATTCACCAAACTACTTGTCCGTAATCACCGGAACAAAATGGAGTTTCTAAAAGAAAAAATCGCCATTTACTTGATATGGCTTGTGCACTCTTATTTAATGCTTATATGCCAAAATACCTTTGGGGTGATGCTGTACAAGCTTCCGCCCATCTCATCAATCGTCTCCCATCTAGTGTCCTTAATGGAAAAATCCCATTCCAAATTCTTGCATCTTATGTCTCCTTATCATCATTCCATAATCTTCCTACCCGTGTATTTGGTTGTATTGCTTTTGTGCATGTTCCTAAATGTGTGCTTGTTGGTTATGGAAGTTATCAGAAAGGGTACAAGTGCTTCCATCCACCAACCAGAAAGTATTATGTTACTATGGATGTATCTTCTTTGAGGACATGAGTTATTTTTCCTCACCTGATACTGCTCGTCAGGGGGAGAACACATATTTCGAAGAACTGTATCATGGTGAAGGGGAGGCATTAGGTGAGTCACTGACTTATGTTTCAATGAGACCAGATGAAACTTCTAATTCATTGAGAACAGTCATTGTAGAAACAGATGCTTCAAGTAGTCAAGCACCAAATTCACTTACAACAAATGACATTGAAGACAGAATTGTACCCTCAGGCATTACTCCTACCCTTGATCAACAACTCCCTGGTACTGAAGGTCACTCATCTGAGGTATGTACACCTACTGATACTAATAGCATCAAGTCTAATGTTGGACAATATGTGTTACTAAATAGGTCTACTCGAGGTCAACCAGCTAAAAGGTATGAACCAAATATTCATGCAAAATCAAAATACCCAGTAGCCAATTTCATGCCCACTAAAAGATTATCTAAGTCATATAAATCATTTATGAATCAAATATTTGGTGTATCAGTACCTAACAAAGTGCAGGATGCGCTAGGAGATCCAATATGGAGGAAGGAAATGGATGAAGAGATGGATGTGTTAAAGAGAACGATACTTGGCAACTTATGTCACCACCACTAGGAAAAAAGGCAGTTGGTTATCGATGGGTGTTTACTATAAAACATAATGGTGATGGATCCTTAAATCGGTATAAATCTCGCCTTGTAGCAAAAGGGTTTACTCAAACGTATGGTGTAGACTACGATGAGACTTTTGCCCCTGTTGCCAAAATGAACACGATTTGGGTTCTACTCTCACTTGCTGCTAACCTAAACTGGCCACTTCGGCAGTTTGATGTCAAGAATGCGTTTCTTCATGGAGAATTAGCCGAGGAGGTGTACATGAGTCTTCCACCTGGGTATGTAGTTGATTCTCCTGGTAATTTTGTATGCAAATTGAGGAGGTCTATGTATGGCCTTAAGCAATCCCCTCGAGCCTGGTTTGGAAGGTTTTCACAGTTCATGCAAAAGGTTGGTTACAGATAGAGTAATTCAGACCACACTCTATTTCTCAAACATCAACGAGGGAAGGTAACAGCCCTAATCATTTATGTTGATGATATGGTAATCACTGGTGATGATACTATTGAGATGGATAAATTACAAAGACAACTAGCCTCTGAATTCGAGATGAAGGACTTAGGTGAACTAAAGTACTTCTTAGGACTTGAGGTAGCCAGGGGAAGAGAAGGAATATATATGTGTGAGAGGAAGTACATTATTGATCTGCTAACAGAGACATGTATGTTGGATTGCAAACCTATTAACACTCCTATTGAGCAAAACGATTGTTTAGTAGAGTATCCAGATAAGATACCAACTGATCAAGCTTGCTATCAGAGATTGGTTGGACGTTTGATTTACTTAGCTCATACTAGACCAGATGTTGCATATGCAGTAAGTGTGGTGAGTCAATTCATGCATAATCCAAGTGAGAACCATGTAAAGGTTGATCGTCACTTTATAAAAGAGAAATTAGATGCCAAACTTATTAGTTTTCCTTTTGTTCCCACAGAAGAGAAACTTGCAGATATGCTTACCAAAGGAGTCTCCAAGAAGTCATTATATGGCTCCCTAAGCAAGTTGGGCAACTTGAGGGGAGCGTTAATAAATCATTAATGGTATATTAGTTGTATACAACTAATATACTTTATCAGCTGTATATTAGTTGTATACAACTAATATACTTTTTCAAAAGCACTTTTCCAAAAAATAGATTTTTATTTTCTGTATTTATACATGTATTAATCTTCATTGTAATTAAGTTTTTGTAAATACATTCAGTCTATTTAATTAAATATTCAAATAAAATAATGATTATCTGATCATTTTTTACTACTAACATATATTGTAAATCAATAAAAATATGTCATATTATTCTATTCTTTGATTATATTATCTTAAATAAATTTACAAAAGCAAAAGCCTCCACTTATTTTTATATATTTGTTGAATTAAACAAGTTCTTAACTAACTCCTTTTAATAGACAACCTATAATAAGCTCTTTAAATTTAATCTATCAAAAATAATAATTTTTAAAGAAGCAAATTAAATCAAAGTTAAACACACGTTTAGTTTAATTATCTTGAGTATTAATTCTCGTTTGAAAACAATTCATCATTAATTATTTAAATTGATCAAATAATTACGTATTCAATCAACTAAATTTATTAACGATGAATTAATTTGATTATTTAATTGTATACTTAAATAATCAAATAAATTCATACAATAATTAAAATAGAGAATTAATACATAATCAAAAATAATAATTGAATAAAATATTACATATCTTATTAAATATTGTAATTCATGTCTAGGGCTTTGTAATCATCGACAATCAATTATAAAATTAACTATTTATGACAAATAATAAATTCATAAAATTATTTATGAAAATAATAAAAAAAATGGAAAAAAAAACCTTAAGATTTTTATTTTTGAATATGATATTCAATCCCTTTATTTTTTTTAATCTCTTCATCTCAATTATTGCTACCAATTTAATTCTATAATTTTTATATTTTTTCTTAATTTTCATATAATTATGATACTATTTATATTTTATATCATGTTATTTTGTATTTATATTAATAAAATTGATATATTTTTAAGTAATATTTAAGTATATGCATAAAAGTTACACGAATCATGGGAAGATTTATAAAAGAGAGCACAACGCTATATGTCTTAACGTAAGATGATGAGTTATTGTTCACACATGATGTGTTCTCCGTAGGTTTTGTAAATTTTGTTGAAAGCATATTCACATGTTAAATAAAATTTCTAAAAAAATTTAAAAAAAATTTAAAATATTAATAATTTTTTAATAAATACAAAATAAATATTTTTTAACTCATTATAATAATATTAATATATATATAAAGAATTAATATTTAAAAATGAGTATAAAATATCACTTATTATCAAACTTTTCTCTTATATTGTTGGATGAATTCGTCATGAGATGAAATCTCACTCCAACAGATCTATAAATTTATATATTTCATCTTTATAACTTTTCTTTCGTGCAAGAGGCTAGTGTAGGTCACCCTAAAGATTTCTTTTGGTATTATTCGTTTTGTGCATTTGTAAATTACATGTTCATGGACTGCTGATGTGTACATAATCGATGTTTATTGTATCATTTGATGTTATTTAAGTAAATCTCTTATTGTATATTGACTTTAATGGTGCTATTTGGGTGGGTGAATCTCTTGTGGCTCGTATCGGGTTCTTAGTAGATATTATTTGTATGTTTTTTTTTTTGTCACATTGTTTTGGTTTCATTTCCATTGCTCATATGAAGATCAAATAAAGTTTGTGTTTATGAAAAGATTGTTTATAAAAGTTGAAAGTGAATGGTGCTTTTTCAAGTTCTTAATCAACCTCAGATTTAGAGATTTAATTTAGCTTTTTTTGTAGTGTTTATGTGTTGCTATTATGATTTTTGGTGTATTGGTTGGTTAATCTTTTAATACCTTTTTATTCCTTTATGTATTACCATATCTTTGTATTATATTTGTTGTCTCGTGTAATTGTGATTAAATGTTATAGTTCTACTTTGTATGTTATTTCTTTATATCATTTTATACTTTTTTTTTAATTTTATTTTTGAAAAAAAAATTATCATTATTAATATAAATTTAGATATACATGCAACTAACAATTTTAAAAATATATATCAAATATATTAAATTAAGTCTATTACTAATATCCTAGTTTCCATATATGGTATAACTTCTCTTGAATTTGTGATGATTTAGGCTTTCATTATATATATATATATATATATATTTATATATTTGAGTAGTTTCTTTCATATAGCATATATAAATAGCTTTCTTTTGTTACTAATTTTTAAATTACTATTATTGAAAATGATTTATGCGCATTTCGTTTTAAATATTATATTTTTAAAATTAGATAACTCCAACTCATTACAAAATAATATATTTTTAAAAAATTAAGCAAATACTATTTATAAAATTTATAATAATAATTATAACATTTTAATAATATTTAATATGTTTTAATTGAATAGAGTTTTACATTAGATATATTTAAATGACCATAATTTAACTTTAACGATATTTATTTGAACGATGTTTAATATAAAATGATAATCTGAATATTTTTTAAAGGAATATAAGCACAAAAAGTCATATAATTATTTAATATAAACGATTTAATGTTATAGATATTTCTTGGGTTCTAGAAGTTCAATAATTAAAAAAAAGGTAATAGTGTAGTAAGTATTCCCATTAGTATGCACAAATGGACATTTTAGTTAAATATCTTTTGAGTTTATCATCTACGGTCGGTTGGTTATAAAAATTTAGGTATTATAAGTGCTCAATTTTAATATTTTTAAAATAATAATGATTATTATAATAAATTATACGATTAAAAATGCTTATTTTTAAATAACATGATTAGTAGTATCTAACTCATAAACTAGGTAATTAAAATACTTATTTTAAAAAATTACACCTAACTCAATAATTATAGAATTAATATACTCATTTGATAAAAAATATCGAATTTTTTTATCATTTTTAAATAATAAAAATATAACTAATGTTATTTTTTTAAGGCATGCAAACTTTTTCAAATAATTATGATTCATCCATTTACACAACTTAACAGTGAATACAGTATCCTTCGAAAGAACCATCAATTGCAAATAATTCTATAATACATCATTGTAAACATATTATCATTAGATTCGTTACGCTTAGGGTTATATTACTTCACTTGTCCAAAAGAAAAGAGATTAGATCAAAATAAGTTGTAAGTTTAAAAAAATATTATTTTTATGATTAAAATTTTAAGAATATATTTTTTTTATTTTTTTTAGAATTTGTTTTTCTTTTATTGCCTAAGGTATGACTCTAAAATATATGGAGATGGCTCAGAAGTCTATCATATTTTAAAGTTGATGTCATTTAGTCCTTCATATGTTATAGAATTTATTTTTTAATCTTACAATTTTAAGAAAATGAGTTAATTAATAGTATATTTTTTTATTTTTTATTAAAATAATATTTTTCTATCAAGTAATTAAAATATAATAAAATATATGATATTAACATGAATAAAAATCAAATTTAATATCAAATTATTTAAAAAATAATCAATATTATTAATATTATAATAAAAAATTATTTAAATATATTATTTTTATTTTTTAAAAAATTAATAAAATCCTAAAATAAAAACTATGACAATCAATAAAAATTAAAAAAAATATCTTGCAATAAAACTTTATAAATTATTACTTTATTATTATTGAAAGATCAAGTTTTAATTATGACTTGATATAAAAAATAATATTTTAATAAAAAAATTATTAAAAAAAACAATAAAAGTAAGACTTTTAAAACTTGTAACAATAAAAATAGCATATTTATGATCAATTCAATATTTTCACTATTAAAAAAAATTGACATGTATTTTATATTAAATATTATATAATTGATTGTATTTAAATTGAACTATAATAATTTAAACTTGTTAAAATATTAAATGTCAAATTAAATGACGTTCAAGTTTTATTTAGATGTTATTTTTGTCAAATTATTGTTGTTAATGTTAATAGTTTCTGTATTTCTGTATTTCTCTGTTCTCATCTTTTCTTTATAAGAGTTAAGATATATGTATACAAGGAAAACGATAATTAAACAATAACCATAATTCCTGCACATCCATGTTTTATGGCTCTACTAATATTATTATCTACTCCACGTTTTACTCCACTAAGCATTGGTGTCTGGCACTGTTGCAGCATGTACCACAACACACACCAACACTCCCCCTCAAGTTGGTGCATATATGTCTCTTTTGCTCAACTTGTCAAGTGAGTTGTACAAGTTCCTTGCAGACACAGATTTTGTGAGTATATCAGCAAATTGATCTTCTGATTTAACAAATGTAAGCTTAATAATCTTTTCTTCAAGATTCTGTTTGATGAAGTTCCGATCCACTTCAATGTGCTTCGTGCGATCATGTTGAACTGGATTGTGAGAGATGGCAATGGCTGTTTTGTTATCACAAAATAAGTTTATTTCAGAGTTAGGAGCAACACCAATCTCAGTTAGAAGTTTTTTCAACCAAAAGAGCTCACATATTCCCTTGACCATTCCTCAAAATTCAGCTTCAGTACTAGATAAGGCAACTACCTTTTGCTTTTTGCTCCTCCATGTAACAAGATTGCCTCTCACAAAAGTAAAGTACCCAGTAGTATATTTCCTATCCTTCATATTCCATGCCCAATCTGAATCTGTATATCCAAGGACTTCCAATTGACCACTCTTTGAAAACATAAGTCCTTTTCCAAGGGAGGATTTTAAATAATGAAGTATTCGCATGACCGCATCCATATGGTCTTCACTTGGGCAGTGCATGAACTGACTCACGACACTCACAGAATAAGCAATATCAGGTCGAGTATGAGATAAATATATGAGTTTACCTACTAACCGTTGATATCTCTGTTTATCTGCTGGTACTTGGTCCACATATTCTCCGAGTTTATGATTTTGAACCATTGGAATATCGACAGGTTTACAATCTAGTAGTCCTGCCTCTACTAGTAGGTATTGGGAAAGACATATGCCTTGTTTTGATCTTGTTACCTCAATACCTAAGAAGTATTTGAGCCCTTCCAAATTCTTCATTTCAAACTCATTTGACAGTTATTCTTGAAGCTTAGAGATTTCTTTTTTATCATCTCATGTAATGATCATATCGTCTACATAGACTATAAGGGCTGTTATATTCCCTAATCGATGTTTTAGGAAAAGAGTATGATCATAGTTGCTTTGTTGGAACCCATATTTCTTCATTGCTGAACTCAACCTACCAAACCATGCTCGAGGTGATTGTTTTAGTCCATACAATGCTCGTTGTAATCTACATGCAGTTTCTTTTCCTAATGTAACAGTATATCTTGGTGGGATATCCATGTAAATCTCTTCTTCAAGATCACCATGAAGGAAGGCATTTTTTACGTCAAGTTGGTGCAATGGCCAATCTAAATTTTCTACAAGAGATAACAAGACTCTAACGATTTTTAGTTTAGCCACAGGTGAGAAGGTTTCTTGATAATCTATCCCATGTTTATGTGTATATCCTTTTGCTACAAGCCTCGCCTTGTATCAATCAACTAACCCATCTGCTTTATACTTAATGGAGAAAATCCACTTATATCCTACCATCTTCCTCCCTTGAGGCAACTCACTTAACACCCATGTGTTATTCTTCTGTAATGCCTCAAATTCCTCTTTTATAGTTTGAGCCCATTTTGGATAAGATAAGGCTTCTTCAATGCTACTTGGAATTTGACACGAGGAGAGTTTTTGTGCAAATGCCCTGATAGGTTCTGATAACCTTTGAGTAGATACATAATTTGCTATTGGATACTTGGATTGTCGTTCTTCTCTTTCTGGGGAGTATCGATTTGGAGGTTTGCCTCGATTATGTCTGAAAGGTAAATCATAACCAACAGATGTATATATAGCAATAGTTTGTAAAGGTGTGATAGGATAGCTTACCTCAGGAGTATTCTCAGCAGGGGGATCATTGGGTACTAAAGAGTAGAGGGGTACATCAACCACTTCATCTTCTGGAGATTCAATTACTACTTCAACTTCAGTTCTTGGAAGTTCAAGCTCGGGTCTAGATACTGGCTCCTCCATATTATTGGCACGATTCGAGTATGTTGGACTAGTGTCTAATATTTCAACGTCAAGCCAATTTTGTTCTTCACCATCACTCTCATCCTGAAATGTGTAATTGGATACCGGTGATGGGAAAAAACATTCTTATTCGAGGAAAGTGACATCCATGGTAATATAGGTTCTTTTAGTAATTGGATCATAGCATTGGTAACCTTTTTTTTGTACACCATACCTCAAGAATACACATCGGACAGCACATGGATCCAACTTAGTTCGTTGATTTTTATGGAGGTAGACAAAAGCAACACATCCCAAAATTTAAGGGCGGAAGCATCAAAATAGTAGGCAAGGGAAGATGATCAGATAGCACCTTTAATGGAGTCTAAAATTGTAAGGTTTTTGTGGGCATACGATTCAGTAGATACACAGTTGTAGTAACAGCATCACTCCAATATTTATTAGGCATATGTGCATCGATTAGCAAGGCCCGAGCCATTTCTAAAATATGCATATTCTTCCTCTCCACAGTCCCAATCTGTTGTGGGGTTTGTGAGCACGAGGTTTCATGGAGAATACCATAGTTGTCCAAGTATGTCCGGAATTGTTGATTAACATACTCCCCTCCATTATCAGACCTAAGTATCTTAATTTTTTCAAAAAATTGTGTTTGAACCATGGTGTGAAACAGGTGAAATGTAGCAAATACTTTATCTTTATGTTTGAGAAGGTAAAGCCATGTCATTCGTGTACAATCATCAACAAAAATAACAAACCAATGATGACCCGATGACGTAATGACCGGGGAAGGTCCCCAAACATCAGAATGTACCAAAACAAAATGAGTCATACTTTTATTCATGCTCATAGGATAAGATGCCCTATGAATTTTTGCTAGGATACAAGTATCACATTTGAAATCTGAATGTGTGATCTTTGAAAATAAACTGGGGAGTAGGTGCTTTAAATACCCGAATGATGGATGCCCAAATCTACGATAACATAGCCAAATCTATCGTTCCTTGTTACCAATAGTGTGTTGCATGTGATTGGCTCTTCCTGAACTGAGGTCATCCACATAATATAGCCCTCATCTCCTAGTACCACGCCCAATGATATCCTTGGTGAGAATATCCTGTAGAAGGAAAAAAGTAGAATACATCAATACTACACAGTTAAGATCTGAAGTGACCTGACTTACAGACATTAGTCGGTTTGACAGAGAGGGTACAAGTAAAGTATTAGATAATGATAATGAAGGAGATAAGGTCATTGTTCCAGCTCCTGTAACTGGATAAGTGACCCCATTTGCATTGGCAATACGGCTCCGTCTTGGCTGGGTTGTATTGGAGAGATCGTTTGGGTCAAATGTCATGTGATCTGTAGCTCCAGAGTCCAGAATCCAATCCTCCTTATCACTACGAGTAGAGATGTGAAATGCTTTACTTGAAATACTTGGATCCTGGGAAGATTCAGCCTGAGAAGTAAGGGATAGTGAGGCATTATTGGCAGCCACAGCGGCTCGCCCAGTGGTGTCCCGTTTCTTCCATGCTTGAAGATCATTCCACCATTCTGGATACCCATGTAGTTTGAAGCAGTTTTTACGGGTGTGTTTAGAGTTTCTGCAATGGTCACATTTCATGTCAAGAGATGGTGGATTTCCAGTGGATTTCTTGCTACCCAAAGAAGTTCATGTTTTTGGTGGCATTAGATTATGGTGTCCCTTGACCCCTTTAAAAGCCATAATTGCTCTGGGTGTCGTATCTGCACCTGTGATCATCATGGTCTGCCTAACCTCTTCCCTATGAATGAATCCATAGGCTTGTTCCACCGTAGGAAATGGTTTGATCTGAAGCACATCACTTCGAGTTTTATTCAATCTATCATCAAGTCCATCGAGGAAGGTATACACTCGATCTTCCTATACGATGGAGTTGTATTTTTGTATATCAATCGCACACTACATTGGATTAGGACGACGGAAATCAATTTCATACCACAACCCTTGAAGGTCATTGTAGTATTTTTCAATGAATCCACCCGCTTGCTTCGTACGAATAACTCGACGGCGAAGATCATACACTTGAGACGTGTTTGTCCCATCATAATAACTCTGCTCTGATACCATGTCAAATTATTGTTGTTAATGTTAATAGTTTCTGTATTTCTGTATTTCTCTGTTCTCATCTTTTCTTTACCAGAGTTAAGATATATGTATACAAGGAAAACGAGAATTAAACAATAACCATAATTCTTGCATATCCATGTTTTATGACTCCATTAATATTATTATATGCTCCATGTTTTACTCCACTAAGCATTGGTGTATGCCATTGTTGGTGCATGCACCATAACACACCAACAATTTTTGTCATTATAAATTTGTTATTTTTTATAACTTTTTAAATTATTAAAATAATATTATTTATTTTTAATTTATTTATGAAAATAAGAGATTAAAAAATTCATTTTACAACTTTAAAAAACTAAACACGTATTTAAATTTAATACAAGAACTCATCTAATATTTTTCTCTCATATAGCAGTACAATTTTGACATCAGATACCAAAATAAATGCGAAACATTAATTCCACAACTACTTCGAAAACTTGCCAAATTAGTAGACAAAATAACAGCCACAATTATTATGCTTCAATAAACTCATAATAATTTTGATAAAAAAAAAACAATAACACATTATCTTGCATTTTTTTTACTATCAGAAAACGAGAAAAAGAAGAAGCAGATGTACGTACTATTATATGCCTTTTTATGACCCAAATCAACGTGTAAGCAACATATACTCAACTTTTTTCGTTCTCAAAAACAAAACAAAAAAAAACTTAATAGAATTTCTATTTGAGAAAAAAGTAAATAAATAAAAAATCATAAAATTAACACCCATAAAACTTATAACAACAAATTTATAAAGTTATTTTGAAAATATCGATGTTCTCTCGCTTTTTTACACATCTTAATATTAAAACGTAATGTACATATCTTTTGACAAAATTATCACTTAAATGTTATATTGTTGCTAAAATATCGTTGTTATTAAAATGTTACTTAAATATCTTTTTTTGGTTAAAATGTCTTAGGATATTATAAATATTATTTCTAAAATGTTGTTAAAATTTCACTAAAATATCGAATAAAATATCAATAATATCAATTCTTGATTTATTTTTATCTTTTTATTTTTCCTTTTTATGTCTGAATAATCATTTTAATTTAATTTTTTCTCACTTTTATAATAGATAATATATTTTTTTCTTTTTTTTATAATGTTGTTTTTTTCTTTCTCTTTATGAATAATCATTTCAATTCAAATTTTTTCAATAGATAATTTATTTTATTTCTTTATAATAATTACAATTAAATATTCTACTTAATTATTTTAAACCTTTTAATTATTTATTCTATAATATTTAGTAAAAAATAATATACATTTATTATACAATATTTTAATTAATTGATCAAATTATTGATTAATATAAACATTTTATGCATTTAAAAATATATGTATTAAATAGAAAACTAGTTTAAAATATAAGTAATGTTTTGATGTTTTATAAAGATTTATAACTTTTTTTCATAATTTTCATAAAATTAACACCCCTAAAACTTATAGTAATAAAAATAATATCACATAACATTAACTCATATTTCTCTCTATTTAAAATGAGATACTATTTTTATTATAATAAATTTTCAAACAAAATACTATATTTTTAATTATAATGTTACGATATTTATAAATAATTTGGTGACGAAAATTAAAAAATATATTATTTTATAATTAAAAAGATGTATCTCTCCAAAATTTGTGAAAACCACAAAATGAAAATGAAGTCGTGTAATCTTATTAGCCAAAATAAAGTATATGTAGACCTATTAAGTTAATGTACAATTTTGTCAACTCATTTGGAATATCTTGCACTACTTTTTATATTTTGCAAGTTTTGTTACAGATTGTGACTTATACGCTCACTAACACATTCAATATGAGCTAAAAGTTTGGGATTTCAAACAATTCATTTTAGATATTATTTTAATTTATGGAGAAGAGGCTCGAATTTATATCTAAAATAACATAGATTAATATCTTTATTATCAATTTTTAAAGTTAAGATTTTAAAATTCTCAATAAATTCATAAAAAAACACTATTAATTAAAAACTTAATCATAATTTATGAAAATTGAACATTAAATTCATTAAATACTAAAGGCATGTTTGGTTAAATAATTCAAAAATTATTCAATCTTTTTTAATGTGTAGTTATATCATAATCATTTTGATTTATTCTTTATAGTCAATTATATATATATATATAATATGTTAAAAGTGAAATTCCTATAATAAAAATCAAAATTGATTGTTACCTAAAATTAATATTAATTAAAAAAAAGTAGCATATAGTATATATCTCAAATTTGATTCCATTTTCAGCTTAAGTTACAGATTATAATTATACAATATTGATAATTGGAAAATTTCTACAATTATGAAATGTGCATATTACAAGTGTCAATAATATTTTTTTAGAATAAAATAATATATAGTGTAGTTTAAATATATACTTTAAATTAATTTTTTAAATAACTTTTTATATATACTTTAATGTGAATTTTAAAATATATATATATATATATAACTCAAGGTCACCCAAATCATAAACATTTAACCTATTTAAATAAATTAACTTCACATGTTGAGCCACAACTCACTAGTTAAATTTTAAATAAGTAATTTAATAATATAGTGATATATGTTGAGTGAAAATAATAAATAATGTTTCTTAACTAAAGAATATCAAGTAAACCAACAACTTTCTAATAAGTATTTTGAGAATTAACCACTTTTTTTTTCTTTTGTTACCCATTTATACAACTATATATATGCGTATAACTTGCTAATCTCAAAACAAAAAAAGTTTAACGAGATAACATAATTTTGTTTTATAAATAAAATTTTATTTCTAATTTTTTTATGCGATGTATATACGTTTTTTTATATATAATTTAAAAAATATATATTTTTCTTATGTTAAAAAAATAATATACACATTTATTTTTATAAGATAAAAAACATATTTTTTAAGAAAGATTTAAAAATAAAAAATAAATAGATGATATAAAAACATTAAAAAAATTATTATTTATAATAATAATATTTACAATTTTATACCAAAAAAATTCCATGACATATTTACGGGTGTAAGTTATATTTTATTTAAAAAATATATATAATATAATAATTAGACTTAAATATAATTTAAAAAAAAATCATATATATGAACGTACCATCAAAATAGGCCCAGAAACACCGACCGAATTACTTGATCATTACCTGACTCTTATATAAATCATTTTAAGCTTCGTTACTTCATTCACAGCTCACGCGTAAAATTACAAAGAAATATACACACATCCTATAAGAGGGAGATACTCAGAAGAAAAGGATTTAGAAAGAAAAAAAGAAAAGGATTTATGGGTTGTGATCAGTACTGCTATGTATTAGTTGGTTTCATGGCTTCTTTGTTGGGGTTTGTTTTCTTGTACGATTTTAATGCAAAGAAGAGAAACAGAGCTAATTTAATGGAGGAAAAAACTAATGGGTTTTTAAAGGTTTCTCAGAATGGCATTTCGTTGAGACCTGAAACTTCTGGGAATAACAACAATGATGTTATTATCGTCGGCGCTGGGGTTGCCGGAGCTGCTTTGGCTTACACCCTTGGCAAGGTCAGTATATTTCTTTATTTTTATTATGATTTTGGTGGGTGTAAAGTCAATGTTGAATTTATTTTTTTGATGAATTGAATTTGATTCTCAATCTTCTTCAAGGTCAGCCTTCTCTATTCTCTCTGTCTTTTGGATCTTTTTACCATTGAAATTCTGTTTGGGTTCTGAGAAAATTATGGAAACGTGATATCTTTATTTAGGGCTATGAGCGTTGAATTAGAATGGCTTAGATTGGCCAATTACCGAACATAGCATTTAGTCGGTACCGTAATAGGCATACTTCCATCTTCATTGTTTTGTTTTACCTTCCATGTCTTCATCAGTCAAGTCAATTAGTCAAACGAACTTTAACAACCTTATTTTTCATTTCATTATTTTGTTTTCTAATAAGATCAGAAAGCTGATGGCATACATTCAAATTGTGTTTTACACCTAGATGGGTGTATTTAGATCCTTGATGTATTTGTACGTAATACTAGACAAATCAAATTTTACAAATTTTTTTTCTTGGATCATCTAGAGTTCTAGCGCGCCCATTTTTATCTAGAAGAATTTTTTTACCCATTATTTGACCTAATTGTTTGAAGAGGGGACTAATCTGAGTTAGGAGCTTCACCTAATAAGTTATGTCTCTGATTATTCCAGGCTTTCAAATAATGAGTGAAACAATTATGAAACTTTGGGGCTTTTCTTATGATAGTTACTGCGCTTGGGATGTATTTAATTTCTCAGAGCAATTTGAGTTCAGGTTTAATGTGTTTATGAAGTATATTTCAAAAACTTAAAACTAAAAGCAGAGGATAAATCTTGGGAAGAAAAACAGTCATTGTGGTGAATTATACTAATTGGACAGCTGTTGCTGCATTGGTGTTTTTTGATAATGATTTACAACTTTGACTAATCAAATCTCTTTGGCTATATTTTCTTATTGCAGGAAGGACGCCGAGTCCATGTAATAGAGAGAGACTTGAGTGAACCAGACAGAATTGTTGGTGAATTGCTACAACCAGGGGGATACCTCAAGTTGATTGAGTTGGGTCTCGAGGGTAAGTGATCCAGTTGATACCTTGAAGTCCTTACTTTTTATTGTAGACCTTTAGAAGTCTACTGGTTTCAATAGCCTGCTATTATACCTATACTTGTACTAAGTTATCTGCACTAGTGATTCTTTTCTTTTCATTTGTTTGGTGTGTGTTTTTGCTTTAGTTACATGTTTCTTCCAGATTCTAGTTAGCAAACAGTTGCTGTCTGTTGTTTCAGATTGTGTGGAAGAAATTGACTCTCAGAAAGTTTTTGGGTATGCCCTTTACAAAGATGGGAAAAATACCAAACTATCTTATCCTCTTGAGAAGTTTCACACGGATGTTGCTGGAAGAAGCTTCCACAATGGACGTTTCATTCAGAGAATGCGTGAAAAGGCTGCAACTCTTCCAAAGTATACTTTATATCCTTTCAAGATTTCATTTGTATTTGATCTGTGATTTCTAATATTTATATACCAATCAATGACTCAATTTAGGCCTTCAGCTTCCTTCAAGACCTGTCACTCTCTAGTTCAGCATAATGCTTCCTTAATTTTGGTTACTTTCAAACTTAAACTAAGCATTTTCTGCTTCTAATGAGTATCTTCTATTTTTTTTCCCCTTCAGTGTGAGATTGGAACAAGGAACAGTAATGTCTTTACTTGAAGAGAACGGGACTATCATGGGTGTTCAGTATAAAAGTAAGACAGGTCAAGAACTCACTTCACATGCTCCTTTGACAATAGTATGCGATGGTTGCTTTTCAAATCTGCGACGTTCCCTCTGCAAACCAAAGGTATAACAATTTCCTGAAATTAGAAACTTGAAGAAATTAACTCTCTAGTACTATATCTTCTTTTATACTTTGAGATTAATGCATGGTCATTTTCGTTTTCAACAGGTAGACATTCCCTCATGTTTTGTTGGGTTGATCCTTGAAAACTGTAATCTTCCATATGCAAATCACGGACATGTGATTTTGGGAGACCCTTCACCTATCCTATTTTATCCAATCAGTAGCACCGAGATTCGTTGTTTGGTTGATGTTCCCGGCCAAAAAGTACCTTCCTTGGCTAATGGTGAAATGGCTCATTATTTGAAAACAATGGTTGCTCCTCAGGTATATATCTTCTTCGTTCACTTTTGACTTCAATTTTTACACATCCATCTCAAGCTTTTAACTGGAATAATTTAACCACACACTGTATTTTAGGTACCTCCTGAGCTGCACAATTCTTTCATAGCAGCAATAGAAAAAGGAAACATCAGAACAATGCCAAACCGAAGCATGCCTGCTGATCCTTATCCCACACCCGGTGCACTTTTGATGGGTGATGCATTCAACATGCGACATCCTTTAACCGGAGGAGGAATGACTGTTGCTCTTTCTGACATTGTTGTTCTAAGAAATCTTCTCAAACCCCTACATGATCTAAATGACACATCTTCACTTTGCAAATATCTCGAATCGTTCTATACTCTACGCAAGGTTAGCATATGCTCTTGCCTACTACTGATTTCTTTTAGAGTACAAAGGGTCTAATTGCATGTGGTTCTAGATGAAGGCAGTTTCATAAAAAAAGGGGTTTTCAAGAAGAAACAAATTATTTTGCCTCCATTAGGAAGCACAAAATGTGCTTTCAAAGTTTTGATTGAAAGCACTTATAACAACTTTTTTGATGTTTGGTTCAAAAGTGCTCTTTTGCAATCAGTGTTTTCTAAAGCACATTCATCTCTTAAGTATATGTCTCTTTGATGACATTCTTTTTAGAAACTGGCTAATCCCAGTTAGTAACTTGTATAAATAACACCAAAATAATTATAGTTCTGAAGAAATTATGAAAAACCCTATTGATATAGTGCATGATAATATTTGCAGCCTGTGGCATCTACCATAAACACATTAGCAGGTGCTCTTTACAAGGTGTTCTGTGCATCCCCTGATCCTGCTAGAAATGAAATGCGACGAGCATGTTTCGACTATTTGAGCCTTGGGGGCATATGTTCAAATGGACCAGTGGCTTTACTATCTGGCCTCAATCCTCGTCCATTGAGCTTAGTTCTACATTTTTTTGCAGTAGCTATATATGGCATTGGCCGCTTGTTACTTCCATTTCCTTCACCTAAACGCATGTGGATAGGCGCCAGATTGATTATGGTACTTGGTGTAATTCTTTAGCATCATCATAGCTTTTACTGTTTTCTCATAAATTTGATATATTGTTAAACTTTTGATTAATTTCTTACATGAGTTTCTGATATTTATATTTCAGGGAGCATCTGGTATCATATTTCCCATAATAAAAGCCGAAGGATTTAGACAGATGTTCTTTCCTATAACAGTGCCAGCATATTACAGAGCTCCTCCAGTTAACTAAAATATGTATGCAAGAAGTTCATCTGATCCTCAGTGTAATTACCAACCTCTCCTTACCAAGCCAGTCTTATTTGGAGAGCTGCTCTACTTCATCTCATTGTCTTGTTACAGCCAATAAGTTAATAATCAAATCCACAATTACGAGCTACCTCAACTTAATAACCAAAGAAGTAACCATGTATAACATAAGCATTTCATTCATCCAGAATTCAGCCTAATATCACAGCTTTATCTTCATATATGCTTCATGTAGTTGTTAAAGGGTTTGTTTGGCTCTCTCTGTACTTTTGATGGGAACTTCTGTCACACGGGTTCAACCACTTAAATGATATTTGATAATCTTTACTAGCAATTTTAAAGTTTCGATAAATATTATTTGTTGGAAAAAGTGAAATTTTATAAAGCAAATGATGTCAATTTTTTGTCTTGTCGCAAATTGTTATTTTAACTCACTTAGGAGATGTATAAATAGAAAAGGATTGACTATTTGGTTTGGGTCTCAAGAGTCACCCACTTTTGTGGAGGCAAGTGTGATACCACACGCTTGCACGTTGCCGCCAACCGACCGTGCCGAGTTTGTGTACGTGTCATTTTATTTTTTGGAAAAAAGTTTTTTGTTAAAATACTTTCTACTTAAAAAATGATCGTTATTTTTTTACTCAGAAAATTACCATTATTATTTATTTACTTAGAAAATGATCATTATTTTTTCATCACTCATAAATATCTGTTATTTTTCTTTACTCAAAAAATGACCATTATTTTTCCTTTCATAAATGGTCGTTACTCTTTTCACCCAGACATGACCGTTATTATCATAATGGTCACACATTTTCTCAAACCTATCAATAGAGGAAGAAGACCTAGGTAAATGTGATACCACGCGTGTACATACTGTCGATCGGCTGTGTCGAGCCAAGTCCGTATGCATGACATTTTATTTTTTAGAAATTTTTTTTTATTAAAATACTGTTTCACTCAAAAAAATGGTCATTATTTTTTACTCAGAAAATAGTCGTTATTTTTTCATTGCTCAAAAATATCTATTAAATGGCCATTATTCTTCTTTATTCAAAAAATGAACTACTTTTTTCTTTCATAAAATGGACGTTACTCTTTCCACCTAGATATGATAGTTATTATCATAATAGCTACACGTTTTCTCAAACTTATAAATAGAGGGCCTCAGCTTTTAGTTTCAACACATCAATTTGCAAACATTTTTTACTAAGAAAAAGCTCTCAAAAAGAAAAAGAAAAAGATCCTAAATTATTGAGTTTTCCGAGCAAAATTTTTTTATCGGTGTAGCATTCCAGTCTTCATTAGTGTAGTGAAGTTCTGAGACAGAAGACAAGATTTTTGGCTGTTTTATCTTGAGGACTACGAGATTGTGTTTGCTTACACAATTTTGGACAGAGCCGTGAAACGTCTTAAAGAGAACGATTTAGTTTGCAACTCAACCCAAACAGTTCATTTCAGATTATCGGTAATATTGTTCCTATATTGTTTTCACGTGCTTGCTTTAACATTATTATTCTTTTTAAGAAAAATAAATAATTTCCTTTTAGGGTAATTAGCATTGTATTTTATTCTTTATATTATTTTATATCTTTATTTATTTTATTGTGATTTATATCATTGATTATCCTTTCTATTCTCAAACTTTTTGTAGCTAAAATTAGTTGAATGGTCTAGATCTAAAATAAATACCCAACGGTTTATGTTACTCTTATTACTAAATGCAATAGCGTAAACCATAGGAAGCAAGAAAAGAGAACGAAAAATCAAAAGAAGAGTAAGGAGGCTTCTGTTGTTAGAGATTGTTATAAAGCTCCTTAATTTAAGGAGCAAAACAATGAGCTTAATTCAAAGAGTAATTAAAGGAACTATTAATTTAAGGAGTGAATTTTCCTATAAATAGATGTGTAATTGTAATGAATTAATCAACCAAGTGTTCATTCCAATTGAGAGAAAAGTTTTTGTGAGAGAAATTTAAGAGTAATTTTCTTGGGTGTAATTGGGTTGCAAGTTGTGAGTGTTGTAAATACCTTGTATAATTCTCCCCTTTCAGTAAAAAGATCTGTAGCAGGTTCGAAGACGTAAGTAAGATTGGCCGAACTCCGTTATCAAATTTGTATGTTATTTTTTTATTCTTGTTTTCTCATAAATCTAACTTATCGGGAATTTGCGTAATTTCCTAACAACTGGTATCAGAGCTTTTGGTGATGATTTCTGATAATTTCCTACAAAGTACTATTCATATGAATAGTGAAATTTTATCGACGATATTTTTTCATTGACAGAGGTGTTCTAATACACGGTGGTTAGCAAAAATAGTTAGAAATGATCTAGAGGAAGTCAAATTTGAGTGGGAGCAATGGTCGCAGATGAAGGAAGGGTGAAACTCAAGAAATTCGATGACACAGATTTCGAGTTTTAGAAAATGCAGATAGAGGATTATTTGTATCAAAGAAATCTATATCAACCTCTCTTATGGAATAAGCTAGAAGTTATGAAGGAAGAAGATTGGAATCTTCTAGACAGACAAGCCCTCAGAGTTATTCGATTGACGTTATGCCGCAATGTTGCTTTCAACATAGTAAAGGAAAAAACCACAGTGATTCTTATGGAAACTCTCTTCAATATGCATGAGAAGCCATTGGCCTCAAACAAAGTGTATTTGATAAGGTGTTTGTTCAATTTTCGGATGAAAGAAGGCGTATCGGTAGCTCAACATCTCAATGAACTCAACACAGTCACAACCCAGTTGAGTTCAGTTGAAATTGAATTCGATGAAGAAGTACGAGCATTAATACTTTTGTCTTCTTTACCAGAAAGCTGGAATGCTACTGTCACAACTGTGAGTAGCTCGTGAGGAAGCAATAAGTTGAAATTTGATGATGTTCATGATCTGGTTCTCAATGAAGAGATCCAACGTAGAGAGTTGGGTGAATCGTTAACCTCTTCAATTTCGCATACAAAGTCAAGAAGAAGAGATTCAACCAGAGGGAATGGACGTGGAAGAATATACTACCAAGGTAGATTAAAGGACAAGAGGTCCAAATTCAGGAATCCTAATAATTCTCATAGATCGAAGACTATCGAGTGTTGAAATTGTGGGAGAACTGGGCACTACAAAAATCAGTACAAAAGTGAACCAAAGGAGAAACAAGTGAAGGCAGAGGCAAATGTTACTTCCATCTCAGGAGGAGATGGAAGAGATGATGCATTGATATGCTCTTTGGAGAGCAACGAAGAATCTTAGGTGTTAGACTTTAGAGAATCGTTCCATGTTACTTCACAGAAAGAATTCTTCAAGAAATATGTCCCCAGAAACCTTGGAAAGGTATAGCTTGTTGATGATCAACCGTGTGCTATTATTGGAAAAGGTGTAGTGAAGATTAAGTTGAACAGGTATGTTTGGGAACTGAAGGAAGTCAGGCATATTCCCGACCAAAGAAAGAACTCAATATCAGTAGGGCAATTGGCTAGTGAAGGCTACACTATGATCTTTCATGGTGATGATTGGAAGATTTCAAAAGGTGCAATGGCGGTTACTCTAGGCAAGAAGAGTGACATTCTTTACATGACAGGAGGGGCACGTTGTTCAATCGCAATTGCATCAGGCAATGAAACACCAAATCTGTGGCACTAAAAACTATGCCACATGAGTGAAAAGGAGATGGAGATTATGCACTCAAAGGAAAAACTTACAGGTCTAGAGTCAATAGAGATAGATATGTGTGAAGATTGCATACTTGGAAAGCAAAAGAGAGTCAGCTTTCAAACAAGTGGTAGAACCCCAAAGAAGAAAAGGTTAGAGCTTATCCACTTTGATGTTTTGGGGACCAACGACTGACTCATCCATTGGTGGGAAACAATACTTAGTGACTTTCATTGATAATCACTCTCGGAAGGTATGTGTTTAATTTCTAAAGCATAAGTATGAAGTATTTGAGGCTTTCAGAAGATGGAAAGCTATGGTTGAAAATGAGATAGGTTTGAAAATCAAAAAGCTCAGAACCGACAATATTGGTGAATATGAAGACACTAGATCCAAAATTTTTGCTATGAGCACGGGATCAAAATGGAAAGAACTGTGCCAGGCAAGCCTTAACACAATGGTGTCGCTAAACGTATGAACCAAATGTTGACAGAAAGAGCCAGAAGCATTCGTATACAATCAGGTCTACCAAAGTAGTTTTGGGTAGAAGCAGTCAACATGGCAACTTATTTAATCAATCGAGGTCCATCTGTACCATTGGAGCATAGAATACCAGAGGAGGTATGGAGCAAAAAAGAGGTAAAACTATCACATCTAAAAGTTTTCAATTGTGTAACATTTATGCATATTAGTGATCATGGCAGGAATAAGCTTGATCCCAAATCTAAGAAATGCACCTTCATCGGCTATAGTGAGGATGAGTTTGGCTACCACATTTGGGATAACGAAAACAAGAAAGTGATCCGTAGTAGAGAGGTGATTTTCAATGAAAGAGTGATGTATAAGGACATGCATAAAATAGACACCAATGACTTAAAGCATAATGAATTAGTATTAGTAGATGCAGATGATGTCCCAGATAGTTCCGTGAAAGAATCAATTGTAGCAAGTCCTCAGCCAGAGGAACTCGTTGGACAGAGCAGTGCGTAACAGTCCGACACACCACAGCCTCCTACTATAACTCCTGTATTGAGAAGGTCTTCTCGACCTCATGTGCCTAACAGGAGATACATGAACTATATGTTGCTGACTGATGGAAGAGAGCCTGAATGCTATGATGAAGCTTGTCAGACTCGAGATGCCAACAAATGGGATCTTGCTATGAAATTGAATTTGTGCTCAACTTCAGTTGGCCTGCTAGAGTAACAAGACTAGAAAAGTTGCTGCATTGATCGAGGTGTGAAGACAGATTAAAATTAGTCTTCAAGTGGGAGATTGATGGAGATTGTTATAAAGCTCATTAATTTAAGGAGCAAATTAAGGAGCAAAACAAGGAGTAACAATGAGTGAATTTTCCTATAAATAGATGTGTAATTGTAATGAATTAATTAACCAAGTGTTCATTCCAATTGAGAGAAAAATTTTTGTGAGAGAAAATTGAGTAATTTTCTTGGG
Organism: Hippophae rhamnoides; assembly: GCA_033030585.1. Lineage (NCBI taxonomy): Eukaryota > Viridiplantae > Streptophyta > Magnoliopsida > Rosales > Elaeagnaceae > Hippophae > Hippophae rhamnoides. Next base: position 70,812,470 of record CM065429.1, on the reverse strand, counting down.
TGTAATTGGGTTATGAGTTGTGAGTGTTGTAAACACTTTGTATAATTTCTCCTCTTTCAGTAAAAAAAATCTACAGTAGGTCCAGAGATGTAAGCAAGATTGGCCGAACTCTGTTATCAAATTTGTGTATTATTTTTCTATTCTTACTTTCTCATAAATCTAGCTTATTGAGAATTTGCATAATTTTTCAATATTTGTCTGGGTGTACGAGCAGTAGTCTTGTAGACAAGACATGGCTGTTACATTTAAATATGAAGCTCAATTCTAAAATCAACCTCGAATGAAAGTGTAAATGACAATATTACCTCTGTGTATGGCCTAATCAACCTTAATCTTTAGTTAGAATATCAAAAATGTACCATTTATCATTATTTTTACAATTATTTTACACTTTATATCTTAATGATACCTATATTTAATAAAATATATTGATTTAACATAATTTTTATTTTATTAAAGATTTTTCACACATGTGTAACACATATGCGTTTAATAAAGAATATTTGTGATATTTTTACTATTCTCTCCATTGAAATATTAAAAACTAATTTTTTGTCATTTTCAATTCATTAAATGAATAGCATATATTTTTGTTCATTTTACACTCTCTTCGACATATGTTTTCCTATATCACTTAAGAACTTAACAAACTTCATCAAGATAATATCAACAATACCCTTAAATTTTAAAGTAACATCACAAATACTTCTAAGATTTAAAAAATATCATAGATATATTCAAACTTAACGATAGTTAAAGTGAATTGAAGTGAACTAAATAAGAGAAAATTAAGAAATAATAGAAATAGAAACACAAGATATCTCAATATGTTTCTCACAAGAAACAGTAATTAGCAAAAACAAAATTGAAGAAATACAAAAAGTAAGATTAAATCTTAAGGAATGAGATAGATTTAAATATTCATTATTCTCAAAAATAAAGAAAATATTTTGAAGAAAAAAATATAGTTTATTATAAAATAAGTAATAAAACACACAAGTAATGTATACTGTATCAGTAATTGACAAAAAACATTATAAATAAACTATCAAAAATACCTATGAAGGATAAAAGAAAAATTAAATATATTTATTTAGAAGGAATCCAAGTATTAATAAAAACATATTTTAGAGAATAAATTGATACACCAATAAAACTAGCACTATTAAATAATAAAACAATAAATAAAAAAGATGTTTTATTATGAATAATTTATGAAAACCTAGAATTTTAAAAATTAAAATGTACAGCATACTCTAGTTTGTCATTAATATTAATGATAAGAACTTAAACAAAATATTAAGTTTAACCTATAAATTTAAAAGAGGAGATTTAATAAAAGAAGAAAATCATTATTTTTCATTACACTACATAATAAAATATTCATTAACAACCTATCATAATAGTTCAATATATAAACAAAATGAATTCAAAGAAATAAATAAAAAATTTAAGAAATTGGATAATTAATAAAACCAGAAGTATTAATAGACTTTAAAATACCAAAAAAATTAAACTTAAATATTAAAGAAAAACTTCTAATAACAAGAAAAAAAGTAATGTATTAAGATTTACGTTTATAGATCTTGAAGGAAAAAACTCTAACAAAAAAAGAGAGATAGTAGATCTAAAACAAGAAGTTAAAATAATGAAAGCATTAATCCATGACACAATAATAAGGAAAAATGATAACATACCAATAATGTTCAAAAACAAATTACATGATATAGAATTGGATTTTAATAGAAACCTAACAAGCATATCAATAAATCAAATAACAATAATGAAAGTTTTAATTCTTTTTGCAGAATAAATAAATATAACATAAGAATCAAACATAGAGTCTTTACAAGACATAAATGGAACATAAAAAGAACTCATACAAGAATTAAGAGAATATGGATAAAAAAATTACAACAAGACACACATAAAGAACTTATAGAATTAAGAAGAGATATAAATAACATACTTAGAGACAATAAATTATACATTATAAGTTTGATCCATTTGTAGGATTAGAATAAGAATCACCTAGGAGATCAGATGCATTGATACCTAAGAATAAGAAAAGAAAGAATGAGAAAAAACCTAAACATAAAAAAGAAGCTATAATTCTAATTTAATGAAATATAGAAAAAATTTAGAAGAATAATTTATAGATCCTAGGAATAGGGACAAAAAAATTAGTTAGTTTGTTAGTCATAACAGATAAAGTATTAGAAAGACATTATGATTAAAAACTTTGTATAAACAAAGAAGGAGATAATATGATAATAGTCAATAAGCTTGATTCTGATCTAAAAAATATGATTATAAAAAATCATATGAAATCTATTTTATTACCAATTCTTTATCAAGAAGGAACATCTAACCCATGTAGACCCATGTAGAGAAGAAAGAAATGAACAAAAGGCCAAAAAAACCACTTTGCTTATAGAAAAAAAACAATACAAAATAGAAGAAGGGTTACAATAGGGAACTAGAAGTAATATCCTACTAGAATTCAAAATTCATGAAAATTATAAATCTAATCTTTTAGATTTAAATTGTATAAGAGACAAAAAAAGCTTTAGATAAATGATCTAGTAGTATGAGTGTAATCATAAAAACTTTTTCAACCATATAATCAAATCCTTCAACTTGTAAAGTTTTAGTGATTAACAAAATGACAGAAAATGTTAAAATTTAGTTTACAAATTTAATAAAATGATAAGATTTATAAATGCAGGGAATGCTCTCAAAGGTAGGTAGTATTTAGATACAAGAAATTTATTAGAGAAGACAAAGATATACATATCAATGAATCGAGTGAATATTAAATTGAGGAAGTCAAATAACATTTAACAAATATGAAAATATGTGACATGTGTTACATAGATTCATTTATTTGTGAATATGAAATGTATTATCATAAGTTATCATCCTTTATGTAAGAAACTTATAAATAAATATTTTTTTCAAAAATTACTTGAAACATAACATAAAACTATAATAAAAAGATGGAATAAAAGAAATAGAAAAATTATACCAAACACCATAGGAGGAAGAATAACAACTTAAAAAAATTAAAAAATCATTAAATGTCAAGAAAGATAGAAATATAAACAAATAAGAGGAAATGATAAAATCTATTATTATACAAGAGATTTTAGGATGTTAGGAAAATATAGATGTAATATAAAATCTTATAAGCAAAAATATAAAAATATAAAAAAATTACAAAATAATTAAAAGATATAAATTTAGAAAACAAGACTTTCAAAAATATAAGAGAATGTACAAATAAAAAACCTTATAGAAAAATATATTTTAGGAGAAAAAATATAAGCCACCAAAAATTAAAAAGTATTGTCCATAAAAAAAAGAAATACAAATGTTGAATATGTAATGAAGAACATTACACAAATAAATGCGCTAACGAGTTTTAATATAAAAAAGAATGTAAAAAGATATTTTTGCATAAAACAAAAATCTTATAAGAAGCTTTTATGATGGAATTAGAACCAATATAGAAATCATATATAAATGATACTTGTATTATTTATTAGAAAAAACCGAGGATGAAATAACTGACTCAAAATATGAATACTCACAATATGAATACTTTTTATTAGAAGGTGAATGATTTGTATAGTATTTCAAATCCATACAATACTTATATTAAGATAGGATTAAAATTTAAAGGTTACACAAGTTATTATTTACATGCATATGTAGAAACAAGAGTTAGTATATATGTAGCTAGTAAATATGTATTCCTAGAGTAACTCTGAAAATAAGCACTAAAAGATTTATTTGTAAAAATTACTAAAAATACTACAATAGATCTTAAGAAAGTCTTAAAATATACAATATAATGATAGAAGAAGAGAATTTCATATTCTTACCATATATTAACAAAAGACAGGAATTGATTTATTAATATGAAATAATTTCTTAAACTTATATTAAGTTTTTACACAATATTTAAATAAAATAAGTTGAACAACATAAGATAAGGAAACCATTTATGTGTCAAAAAAAGTAAGAAAAACTTTAATTATATCAAATCCAACTTTTATTCAACAATATAAAAAGCGAAAACGTGATTAGATAAACACAAAATAGTAACAAAAATATTATTTAAAAAATATTTCATTAGATATATAAGATAAGTAAAACTCTTTTCTTAATGAAGTCTAAAAAGATAAAGCCTTAACAAGTATCAAAGAATTCTTAAAAATAACAAGTTTAGAAAATCCTTTAGATCGAAGAGTAAATAAATCTAAAACGATTGCTAACATAAAACTAAGATACCCTAACAAAATCATTAGTGTAAAATATATGATTTATACTTCGAAGATATGATTGAATTTGAAAAACAAATTTAAGAACTTTAGAATTAAAAGTTATAATACCAATTAATTCATCTCCTTTGGTCTAGCATTCTTAATTGAAAAAATGTTGAAAAACAAAGATGAAAAAAAGAATGGTAATAAACTTTAAAGCATTGAATAAATAAACAATTAATGATGGATATTTTATTCTAAAGAAATAATAATTATTATCATTGATAAAAAGAAATAAATACTTCTTAAGTTTTGATTTCAAAAGTGAATTTTGGCAAATAAGATTGGACGAGGAATTTCAAAAACTTATGACATTTAGTTGTTCCTAAGGAAAATTCTAATAGATTGTTGTATCATTTGGATTAAAACAAGATCCATGTATTTTTTAAAGGTATATGGACAACATCCTTAAAAAATTACAAAATATTTGTTGTGTCTACATAGATGATATTTTAATTTTAAGTAATGAATTAAATAAATATTATTTGGATATTACTAATATTCTACAAACAATACAGGCAAGAAGGTATTGTACTACTGTCTGAGAATAAAACAATAATTATTGAATAAAAAATTAAATATTTAGGGTTAGAAATTAAAGATAAAAAATATAACCTACAGTCTCATATACTAAATAACATTCAAAAATTTTAGCAAAGTAAAAGAAAAAAAAATTGCATACTAAATAAAATTCAAGAATTTTAGTAAAGTAAAAGAAAAAAATAAATTACAAAAATTCTTAGGATGTTTAATACATGTTGATCCATACATCAAAAAAATTTAAAAAATGTGAAAACTTTTACAAACAAAATTAATGTTTGAAAATAGATAGAATAAGATACTTTATACATAGATAAAGTAAAAGCACATTAAAAAATATACCTATTATATTCTATTTAAGTCTAAATGATAAAATGATAATTAAAACAAATATTTCACATGAATATTAGAAAACAATTTTAAAAGTAAAAGTAGATAATAAATATGAATATTTTCGTAGATATACATCAAGATCTTTCCATAGTCGAGAATTAAATTATACAGTAATAAAAAGAATATTATTTGTTAAAAAACTATTAAAAAATTTAATATATATGTAATAAGTTTTATATTTATTGTCAGAATTGATAACAAAATTTTTGGTTATTGATAAGTGATATTTTATACACAACTTTATATATATATGTGTATGTGTGTATATGTATATTTTATTATTATAATAAGTTAAAATTATTTGTATTATATTTATTGGTTAAATATTAATCTTTTAGATTTTTTTGAGATTTTTATGAATTTTTTATAATTTTTATTTAACAGATAAATGTACTTAGAAATATTCGTGGATATACTGTGGAAGTACTTCGAGGACCTGAGATGCACACAGAAAAGAGAACCCAAAACGACACCATTTTGGCATTCCCTAACATGTTCCTCCAGTCTCCCAAACCACGTGTCTCTTCATAACCCTTTCCCTTCCATACAATTTGTCGTATAGTCGTGACTCAGCTCCTAACTTAGCATGCATCATTATTTCACTATAAATATAATATCCTAACATGCGGTGGCAACCATATATATCTTGAGTGATTTTTACCATTTTATGTGTATATTACGTGTATCATCAGTCCCAATACAACTCCAAAATAAATCAATTTTTTTAATATAAATACAAAATAATATTCCATAAAATAGAGATAGTATTAAAATTGAAAGAAAATTAAGAAAAAAAATTAAGATGGATGTAACAATTGAAAAGAAGATTCAAAAGGCAATCAAAAGAATTAAAGAGAAAAAATTAAGGCAAAAATTCAAAAAAAAAATTATCATTTTTTTTATTGTTTTCATAAATAATATTCTGAATTATTATTTTCTATGAGTAGCTAATTTTATAATTAATTGTGGGTAATTTCAAAGTCTTAGACATAGATTGTAATATTTAATAAGATATGCAGTATTTTATTTATTTATTTATTTTGATTATGTATTAATTCTTGGTTTTAATTTTTGTATAAATTTATTTGATTATTTAAGTGTACAATTAAATAATCAAAGTAATTAATCGTTAATTAATTTAATTGAATGGGTACGTAATCACTTGATCAATTTAAATAATTAGTGATAAATTACTTGCAATGATAATTAATACTCAACATAATTAAATCGAGCTTGTGTGTTTAACCATGATCCAATTTCTTCTTGAAATTGTATGTTTTCTATAGATTAAATTTAGAGAATTTACTCTAGGTTGTCTATTAAAAAGAGTTTAGATTAAGAGCTTACTTAATTCACGAATAGGTAAGAAGAGGTAAAGATATGCTAGTGATAGAGAATAATCATGCAATCGTTCTTTTATTCAAATCTTTATCACAATCTTTATATTTTGTTTTTAGTCGTTATTTATTTCTAGTTGATGATTTAATTTTCGTTTCACAAACAACAAAAACCCTCAATTTAATAAATAGGAGTTAGTTTTCAAAGTTTTCTTAAAAAAAGACCCTTAATTGTTATACACTAAATAACAATAATTTTATCAATTTAAAGTAAGGTTTAAATTTATTTTTTTATCTAAACACATCAACTATTTTTAAGCACTAATATTGTATATTATTATAAATAATGAAGATTAGTTATATAGCAGCAATGGTTTAACCACTATAATTTGATATCGAACATCATAGAGGAAACGAGAATAGTTAATACATGCTCTTACAAGAGAATTAACACATTTAACTATTTTTTTCTTATAGATATGAAACATTTTGATATCAAGATCAAGATAAATGAAAATGAGATAAGAATTCTTCAGGAACAACTTGAGGTTTTATACATAGAAAAGTCTATTTTAGAGATAAGAATTAAACATGAAGAATTTAACAATTCAAAACCAATATTATAGTCCAAAAATTCTAAAGAAGAATCCACCTCAAAGATTCATTTTAAGGAAGGTAAAATTTCTAAAGAAGGAATTCGAAATGAGAAAGAAGAGTCCAACAGTTCAAAAGAGAGTAAAAACTCAGAAAATAAAAGAAGAAAAGCTTAATTAGGTTGAATAAGCAAAAAAAAACTAGAAAAAGACTTATGTAGTCTATAATGGTCTAAAATTAACAATTTTCAAAAGTTTGCTTGAAGTAAGCAAAACTGTTATTAAATTTAGTAAAATAACTCATAGAGCTTTTACTAGTAGAATATAAATTGAAGGCATTCATGCCAACTATAGAGTACCAAATCTATTAACTCCAGAAGATATAGTTAAAAATTACTCTATAATAATATAGCAACAACCATCACTATCGAGTAGGTTGAAGACACAAGAAAAGATACTATGACCGTTAGTATTATTCAAAGAAACATATTTCACATGGATAGTAAAGATAGTACAACCATGAGTACATTAGAGAAATATCTCCTAAGAATATATTGGTCATTAAAGACGAAAAAGATCAATATAAGAATTTAAGTAAACCACGATAGTTGAGTCTCTATAACTTATCCAAAACATTTACTTAGGAATATAATGAAGACATAAAGTTTTACACCACAGAAAAAAATTTCTTGTATGTAATAAATTTAATAATTTTGAAGGTGTTGACCCAATTTTTGTTTATAAAACTTTTCATACATGTTTAATTGAGAGACTATATACATGAATTAATTTAAATAAATTAAATTATTTTCATGAAAAATTCAAGAAAGCTATCAAGAACCCAATAGGAAGATCAGAGTAGGTTACAAGCATGTTTATCTTAGATTTTTCAGTTCACTTATGGACTTGAATGAATAAAGTTGTGTTAGTCACTACCATTTTATTAAATTAGGGATTTCCAACACTAACATAGAAGTTTCAAAACCAAGGGCATTTCTAGAAAAGTAATTCAATATATATGAACTTTGTATTCTAGGAGTACAAATATTAAGTCAAATTTATTATAAACTCGAGAAAATTGATAATTCTTCAAATGTCAAGTTAAATTACTTGACTAGTAAAATTATAATCACTTCTAATAACAATATGGCCTTTATTGAATAAGATGGTGGAAAAATCAATAAGTTTGAAACAAATTATAATAGTAATAATTTGGAAAATTTTCAAGAAAAAAGGAAAGTGTTTTGTTTTCAAGCATAGAAAACCACTAAGGATCGTAAATGCATTTACTGCATTAGAGATCAAGAAGATGAAGATGCATTATTGTCTACGTCATCAAAAGGATTGTCAATAGAAAATGACAAAGAGTAATAAAGATGTCAAACTCACATCTCTAGTTGAGAGACCATGGCAAGGAAATGAAAGACTTAAATTCAAAAGCCAAAAATATAAAGTTAGGTGAATTATTAAAGTAGGGATAAAACATTGATTTTTCATTAATTGGATACACCTTTAGCAATAGAAACTTTAAAATCATTCATCTAATAATTATATATCTAGAAATTATGAGTATCTAAGAATCTCTTCAAAGTTCTTAGTTGGCTTTTAAAATCGTAATAATTATTAATATTATGAATGAAATGGAGTGTATTCATTCTTTTTCTATTCTATAGTAAGTCTAATTTAGACACCATATATATCATATACGGATGTAAGAGTTTCACTATTATCATGAGGATATTAGAGCTTGAATAAAATGAGGCATATCAGGTGTAACAAAAGAAGATGCATAGTGGAATGAAAGACCTTGTGAATCCATTAAATTCGAATATGATAATTCTAATTCTAAGTTAATTAAGGATATTTAATAATTAAATATTTATTTATAATATTTATAATATTTATAAAGCTAATAAATAAGAAAATGAAGACAAAAAACTAGACACATGTATGTATGAAAATAAACATAAAGAAATTATAAAATTAAAATAATATTTTAATAAAAAACTTAAAAGTTTGCCTTTAAATTATAATCTACGAAAAGTAATAACTATTGTTGGAAAATAGTTGGTCATAATTTGATATCAAAATCATAGAAAATAAAAATACATCATCGGATAAAAAGTTAACGCAATTATTCATTCAAAAATATTAATGATATTAACTATAAAAGTTGAGAACATTATGTCTCTTTTTATAAAAATTAGAGACATATATGAATATACGTTAAAGATCAAGGACGATCAAGGACATCATTGATAATTTTTCAACTTCATATGCATTCTATTTTTTTCAATTAAAATATTTTTTTTATTATACTTGTTTTCCTTTTAAGTATTTTTTATTATTATAAGAATGAGAAAAGTTCGAAGCTTATAAACAAAATTCTATATCAATAGTCCTTATGATATTAATATTTTTTATAATAGTTATAAATTCAATAAGTATGATAATATATTAAGTTTTGTATATATAGTATATTTTATATCGAATCAATCTATTTTTTCATACAAATTACATATTGAATATTACTTTTTTTTTTACATACAAATTTTGAAAACTCTATACTGTTTTCGTTAAAACAAAACTACATAAAATTTGAATGAACATCAATAAACAATATGTAATTATCAGTGAAATTGTTAAAATGAGTCCAAATGTATTAAAATATATATCTAAGAATTCAAAATAACGAAAAAATAAATTGTTAAATATATATCTAAGAACTCAAAATAACGAAAAAATAAATCGTTAATATTCTAATGAAGGGAATAGTAAACAATACCTTAGATGCCCTTCATTAAATGTATATATACTATGTATGTGAAAAATCACTCATAAAATAAAAAATTGAATCAAATTGATACATTTTATTTAATATGGATATCATTAAATTACCATCTGAAAAATAAGAGTATCTAAAATGAAATCATGGTACCATTCAAATTGCAAACCCCCCTGTATGTATACCTTACAAGAAAGGAGATTAAAGTATACATTTAAGAAAGTATAGAACCACAAATATATACCTTAAAAAATAAAGAATTAAAGTATATATCTTAAAGAATTAAAGGGCCAGTAAAGATATCAACCCTCATTTATTAGTTTAATTAGACATTTATTTGTTTTTTCTCAGGATGATACAAAACATTTCATAACAAAGAACACTGGACAAAATGCTTGAGGGACATCTTTTTTGCTACAATGGACATTATAGCAAATGTGCATGAAAGAACATGGAAATTTTCTAATAACGTTCATCTCTCTAAGAAACGTTTCAGCAACATAAGTGCATGTGGGCTTATCTAAGATTTCAAATACATAAATCTAAAATTCAATGTCATCATACTTGGCTAAGATTACAAGATTAATTTCCATTATTGGCCAAACAAGGGGAGGAAAATTGTACATGTCATGTTCACTTGTATAATTGCTTGAATCTTCCACAGGCCTCTAAAATATTCTCCCTGTGACCGAAGGCGCTAACCCGAATAAAGCCTTCACCACCAGGCCCGAAACCACTCCCAGGCGTGGTAACCACATGAGTCTTCTCAAGGATCTCACTGAACACATCCCACGAGCTTCGACCAGGGAAGTGAACCCACACATATGGCGCATTCTTCCCTCCATATACTTTAAATCCAAGTGATTCAAATGTCTTCACTATTATAGAAGTATTTACTTTGTAGAAACCAATCACATCTTGCATTGCCTACAAATTATATCAATATAAGTTTGTTATGGGAATGCACTGTGCAAGTAAACACCTTTTTTTAATAGAAACTTTTCAGAGGATTAAACTACTGGGTCTCCTTCCATAAGGAAAATACATTACTTTATATGAAATATTGAGATTTTTCGAAGACAATCAGCGAGTTGCATAGTATGACAGTTTGTGAGCTTGTGTGGATCATAACAAATAGCAACTTCATCAAAATCATAGAGCAAACTCTTTCCTATAATCCATTTACTTTTTGCCTAATCATCCCCTACAGTCCCTTTTCATATATCATGTTATCATTTTTCCAATAAAGAAATTTAAGTAATTTTAAGCTTTTAGGATATTAGCAATGAGACCAAACTAACCTTAAGACCTTCAGGTGAAAGGCAAGCTAGAGCACCAGCTTGGGAAATGTTAGATGCCCCATTGAAGGAAGTACAAACAATGCGATTAAAGTCCTTCGCAACAGGAGATCCATCAGAAAAGAGAAGCTGCTTCGGTATAACAGTCCACCCTAAACGTACTCCAGTGAATCCAGCATACTTGCTAAATGATGACGTCTCAATCGCAACCTGTAATATCCAGACAAGCAAATAATAATTAACATGCTAGGCACTGTACATGCAACAGCACTTACCCAAAGAATACAGATTGTGGAAATGATTGGCTAACAAAGCTCCTAAATGTTTATATAATGCAAAAAAGACTAAAGGAATTTAAGGAGATATATTGCAACAAAATAATAAACCAAGGGATTTTCCCATTTTAACATGAAAAAGAATTAAATTCATCTAAGCAAAAGAAAATGCTCCAAACCCACCTCTTTGGCACCAGGAATTTCAAATATGGATCGTGGGTTATCATCCGACATATACATGGCATATGCAGTATCATAAACTATAATAGATCCATTGTCCTTGGCAAACTGTACAAGACGTGTCAGTTGCTCTCTCGTTGCAGCAGCACCAGTAGGATTGTTTGGGGAACAAAAAAAGATAATATCTGTTTGTGAAACAGCAAGTAAATCAGGAAAGAAGCCATTCTCAGGAGTACATTGCATGTACTCAATCTTCCCATATTTCTCAACCTCCTTCTGAAACTGTCCAGTCTGACCCATAATAACGCTCGAGTCTACATATGCCTGCCCACAAAAGAAAGAAAAGTTGTATTGTATTATCTTTATGCAGTATTTGATGAGAAAGAGCATATCAAAATTAACCATGTGAGTTTCTCTTTCAGTTTATTTAACTATTTTGTTCACATGTGCAGTTTACTGTCATAAAAACATTATGTTTAAGGTATATATGGTACAAATGGTTGAAACATTTAATAACAATGACTGTTTTGTGTCATATTCTTCCAGTTAGTACAGAGCAAGAGATCATAAGAAAATGGTTGCTAAGTGACTAATTTTACATCCCTATACCCTTGCTTAGTGATTAAGTTTTCACCAGGCCTGCCTTTTCTATTATTTATAAATTTCAGAAATCTATTTTAAGCAAACCACAGAAACATAATATGCACATAAAAGGTCAAACAAAAAAAGAGAAAGAACAGCTAAGTGCTAAAATTCAAATAAGGGTCTAGCTTTTCATGCAAGCCTATCCTCGATTTCAGCACTCAAACTTCAATAAATTTTCATTGTTGAAAAGTGAAACCCAAGAAAGTGCAGATACTTGAGCAGGTGATATTTCATTTGCTATCTAGTTAGAACTTCTTAAAACGTTGCACTACAGCAGAATAAACTTTTCTAGCATCAAATAACATCATACCCTGAATTAGGGGAAAATGTCAAAAGCTGAATAAAAGGGGGGAAAATCAGAAGGAAAGTGAACAAATAAACATAACTACCGAGCATCACAAGATCACTTTCTATATCAGGACAGATATATACACACAGAATAAAATTAAATATCTATAAGAGTGAAATTACCGGATAGGATGGATCTTGCACTGCCATAGTAACATTCGACCCAAAAACAACCTGCCACAGAATAATAAAATGAAGTGATTTTAATTCTTCAACATAAATTTGAGGCAATAAATCAATCAAAAGATATACAAGTAACTAACCTGCAAGCGCGATATATCACATTTTGCACCATCTGATATAAAAATGTCATCTTCCTCTATGCCAAGGTTGCTATAAAATGATGATGCTATTGCAGCTCTCAAGGGCTGCATCAATTAACAACACATTGTTGCTCTTCCATTACAAAACATCCCTCATGCAAAATAAGAGTTGCAAACAGTAGAACCCACCACTCACCATCCAATCATATATGAGCCGACCTACACACGCTAGCACATGGACACATCACTAGCAGACTTTTAAACTTAGTTCTTATCCTTAAAGTCTCCATTTGATGAAAGGAGTATGAACTTTTTCAATCCGCAGCAAAGTTGCTAAAATTGTAGAGCCAGACCTGATACTCTCATCTAACCATTTACTTAACACTGGAAAAGGAAATCATATGGCTAAATGACACAAAAGGATTTGTGGAGCTAATTTCATTATGTCATACACAGACATAACTTGCTAACATGTGTCGTGCAAAAATATCTCAATAAGCATAATTTAGCAGTCTTAATTCTATATTATTAATTTGAATTTCTATGTATTTTACTGTTGGAAATTACTATTTTTTTAGCCTGAAAATGCTAGACATTCTAAATTGGAAGTCATCCAACCCACACAGCCGAATATAACCCTTTGCACTATGGTGACCACCAATGTCAAATCACTAACCAATTACATTCGGATTTGGAGACATGATTTGGGGGAGAAAAGAGAGCATCCATTGGAATATATAGCATTATTCTTTTAGAGATTAATAGTTACTCCATTATCCCATTAGGTAAAGCACAAGATATTTGGACACAGAATAATAACTTATCCGGTTACCCTGAAACTATAACATTGTAACTGTATTGAGGCATGTTGCAATCTACAGGGTTAATATCATTTGTAGAAAGGAACCAATACATATCTCAAGTTCTCAATTTGTCCAAGGAAATAATAAACGAAATAGAAACTAGGAAGTAAATTTTAAAATTTCATATACCTTTTCCCCTTGTTCAGCTCCATAACCACTGTAACCTTCAATAGTGGATAAGGCATGTGCTTTCTGCCAAAGAAAAAACAGTTTACAAAAGCAATCAGTAATGAGCAAAGATAAGCAGTTTTGATTGCTAAAGTTATGATAATCAGCTTTAGAAGTCCTTAAGAATCTATAAAATGTTATGATAAAAATCTACCTAGAATTCTTCTACCAAAGTTTATGTGAAATCTATAAAAATCAATTAAAATTCACAAAAGTCCACACTAATTGAGATTGTTTAAATACTTAAAAATAAAAATTGAAAACACCCTCCTTAACACAGTACCTTAGCCATTGCAGATGTTATGACTTCAGGAATGGGCTCTGTAGTATCACCAATTCCAAGGCTTATCACTTTTGCATCAGGGTACTTCAGCAAGTGGGCAGCTCTTCTTCTAGCAATCTATTTAACCCCAAAAAATGGAAAGAAAAACATATAAGCAATCAGCACACATTTGTATGTAGCTAGATTTTCTTCTTTGGTATTTCTCTAAAAGCTAAGGACTCGTTGACCTCTTTTTCCAATCAGATTTCAGAATAAAATCAACAAATTTACATCCAAATAAAAAGGGGGGAAATATAAGAAAAAGGAACAACTAATACAGCAGACCTCGGGAAATAGATAACCCGCTTGAAGTTTCGCTATGTTTGCATTGCGGGAGACCTTTGTAGTGTAAACTTAAGAAAAATATGAAGTCACATCAGAAGCGTAAAATGTAGCCAAAAAAAATCAACTTTGGGAGGTCAAAAGCAAAATTATCCACCAAATTGCAAAGGGAACGGAATCTATACCAGTGTGCTGTTCTTGAGTCGTAGCAACACATTTACAGATGCCTATGGACTTCGCAGGAAATGCAACACTCTGAGATCTGCACCATTATGAACAGAAACACAATTCAAAAGAGCTTGAATCCCTTGTTTGATTGCTATGAACATGAAGCAAAATAGAAGAAAATAAAATGTTTTTAGATAACTGTTAATGGGTTTGAACATCACCCAAACATAGCAAAGATAACAATAGTTTCTTTAAATTTAGAGATAGTGATATACCTGGAGGTGAAACTAAAGTTGGGAGGGGCTAAGAAAACAGAGGAAGAGGAAGAGATGGAAGCATTCAAATTCTGCACCCCCGACATTTTTCGAGTCCGTAAAAATGAGAAAAAGAGCAGCAAATGATAACGGCAACTCTGAGACTAATTAATTGCTCCTTTTAGTGATGAACTTTGAGAGAAGAAGAAAAAAAACACAGAACGCTGCGTCTCGGTAGGTTTGAATTCAGCCCATTTCTTTCCTTTCTCTCCTTCTTATCATTTTATTATTTTTCATAATTAATTTTTTTTAAATATTTATTTTTAAATGATACATAAAAAAAATTATATCTTTTACTAAACTCAATTTACATTATATCTTTTTATCAACTCTCACGTTTTCAATGAAAACAACCTGACCTCTGTATATAATTAAAACGAAAATTGTTCTATTCATTATCTATCATGAAAGTCCTAATTTTGATAAGCTATTATTATTATTATTTGGTAAGTAATTATTATTGTTATATTCGTCCGTTCTTCGTAATTTGATAAGTTTCGTTTTTGTAGTTATGTTTGGAACCTTTGTTACTTGGAAATCTAATATGTGATTAAAACCTCTTATTTTTGTGATTTTGGAGTTTTGTCTGATCTTTAAAGGTTTGATTAAGATTTTAGGTTTTGAAATTTTGTTTCGAGGGTTTGGGTTTTAGAAAATTGAGCCTTTAACTCGAAACTAGTTTTAGGAGAAGAGAAATTATCATTGTTTGTTTTTGGTTGGATTACGAGGAATTTAAAGCATAAATGTAATTAGGGTTGTTTAATAAGATTGGATTGCTTTGAAAAAGTTATAAGAAAAATATCACTTCTATCAAAAATATCACTTCTATCTTTGTATGATTATCTAGATGGAAATTGTGGTAAAGATTGAGACTTCAATGTTATGTAGTAGTTATTATTCAATTAAGTAGAAAATTTTGGTTGTATTGGATCATTAAAATTGTTTACCTAAATACTAATGTTTTTGTTTTTTGTATTAATTTAATAATATCCTTAAGAAGAAGTGATGAATCTTGAAAGAAAAAATAGAATAGTTACAATGCTAATGAAAGAAGCAGCAAAATTACGACGACAAACTGAGAAAGAAGGAGTGCATTGCTATGTTTGGAAACCTAATGTGAGAACTCAACCAACTTCACGGTTTTTTACTGTTACTGTTCTTAGTGTACAACAAGGTTAGTTTTTCTAGTGTAATTCTCTTACTACTTGCTATGTTGTCTTCTCTTAAGAAAAATAAATGAATCGGTTTTAGAAATCGATTAACAAAATGTCGATTCTTGACACTTTCAACTTTTCTTAATTTTTGCCTTAACGAGGGATCATTTTACCATGTCAAATGGGGTTTCAAATGCATGATAAATGTGTTACATTGTTACCTTACCTAAGAGCTTATCAAATGATGACTCTATGAAAGTAAAGTCATTAGTTTACTTTTTTACTTAATATTTATTTATTTTATTCAATAAATCGTATTTTTAGGTTAAAAATATTAAAATATAAACTTTTTAATAAAAATGAGTAAAAATATAATTCTTGATTTTTTTTGGGATTTTTTTAGAATTTTTATGAATTTTAAACATAGAACCAATCAGGAGTTGCTACGTGGCAAGCCACGCAAGCAGAGGAGCTAATTGGGCAAGCCACGCAGATGCCACATAAGCACGAAGAGCTAATCATGTTACGCAGCGTGTGAGGGGACGAAACACATGCCACATGTCAGCACGACGTTCAATCCGAGTTTAAAAATTGGTCAGGGCATCATGCCACGTGTTGCTATGCCATTATTCCGCACGTTCCACTTGTGGGCCATGCTATCTATTTCCACGAATCATGTCGCACTGCATGTTATTGACTCAACAAGCATTGACTCTGACCAGTCTCTCATGTTACATGTCGCTCCCTGATTTTCCTAATAAATTTCTAATGTCACGTGTCACGCTGTGATTGGTTGGAATTGTCAATTTTGCTTGTTTTGATAGTATCCCTTGATCTGAAGCTGATCTGATGGTTTAGATCGCACCTGAGATTTATTTAAGCCCATAATCACTCTATAAACCCTAATTGGCCTCCATTAGCATAATTTTGATCATTTTTTGGATTTAGAAAGAGAGAAAAATACATAAAAATTTAAGAGACGACACAATTTTGGTGAAAATTCAAGAAGAGATTAATACTACAATTCAAGAGATTAATTGTATTTCTTTATCAATTTTATGTCTTCCTTTATGAAAAATATGAGTTTTATGAACACAATTATGTGTAATTAATTTATTATCTAAGAATCTTATGAACCCAATTTTTACCATATGATGATCTAAAATTTTACTCAAATTATAATTTAATTTAATTATATTATTTAATCTAATTTTTATGCTATTAATTGTTTTCCCAACAATTTATCTATATAGATAATTAAATAGATTTAAGAGAATTATTTAATTGTTTGTCTTGATTAAATAACATGCTAGGTTAGATTCAATTGATCATGTAATTAATTGATAATTATATTTGAGGATTTTAACGATTCTCATGTTTAGAAAATTGGAAAATTAAGTATTTTTATATATTTTCTCATATATTTTTTTATTTCTCAAATCTGATTCAATTAATTATTGCTATTTACTTTTAGTTATTTTAATTTTATTTTCTTAAAATATAACAATATAAAAAAATGATTTTATTTTTTTTTAGTTTTAAAAATTAATTTTTAATAAAATAATCTCTATGAGAACAATCTTTACTTATCATTATATTACTTGTTACGATATGTATACTTATATATTCATTGTACACACAATTTAAAAGTTTTGGTATTTTTTTTATTTCATCAACTATGGAACATAACATCTTAAAATAGCCACGTTGTTTGTCGAACATGACAATTCTCTTTTATTTGTGTTGTTAGCTATTTATTTTTTCATTGATTTTGCCCCTCAACAATAAATTAGAATAGTTGTTTGCAACGCTTTGTTATTATTATTATTTTTTTGAACTTATTACTATTAGGTGGCGTTTGGTTCGTGTAATGAAATCGGAATCGAAATCGGAATCGGAATCGGAATCGAAACAATTTTGTTTGATTTGACCACTGGAATCAAGCTCGGAATCAGGATTACATTGTTTGGTTTGCCACTAGAATGGAATGAAAAAAGCTGTAAATGACCTTAATACCCCTACATGCTATAAAGTTCAAATAATGTCATTTAATTACTATTTTTGGGTTTTGGGATTTAAGGTTTGGGGTTATATTTATAGGTTAAGATTTAGGATTAAAATTATTATTTTTCTAAAAATGGTTTAGGGTTTTAGAATTTTGGATTTGGGGTTATATTTGTAGGTTAAGGTTTAGGGTTAAAATTATTATTTTTCTAAAAATGGTTTAGGGTTTTAGAATTTTGGATTTGGAGTTTAGGGTTTTAGGATTTGGAATTTGGGGTTTAAGGTTTTAGGTTTTATATTTTAGGGTTTTGAGTTTTGGGATTTATGTTTTAAGGTTTAAGGTTTAGGGTTTAGGGTTTTAGGATTTGGGATTTATGTTTTAGGGTTTTGAGATTTATGTTTTAAGGTTTAAGGTTTAGGGATTTAGGGATTTGGGGATTTGGGGTTTAAGGTTTAGGGTTTAGGTTTTTAGGGTTTAGGGATTTAGGGTTTAGGGTTTTAGGGTTTAGGTTTTAGGATTTGGAATTTGGGGTTTAGGGTTTAGGGTTTAGGGTTTTGGGATTTATGTTTTAGGCTTTTGGGTTTTGGGATTTATGTTTTAAGGTTTTGGGTTTAGGGATTTGGGGATTTGGGGTTTAGGGTTTTAGGATTTTCGGGTTTAAGGTTTAGGATTTAGGTTTTTAGGATTTGAAATTTAGGGTTAATTGTTTATAGTTTTGGGATTTATGTTTTAGGGTTTTGGGTTTTGGGATTTATGTTTTAAGGTTTAGGGTTTAGGAATTTTGGGTTTAAGGATTTGGGGTTTAGGGATTTGGGGTTTAGGGTTTAAGGTTTAGGGTTTAGGGATTTAGGATTTATGACTTTTGGGGTTTAAGGTTTTAGGATTTATGTTTTAGGGTTTTGGGTTTTGGAATTTATGTTTTAAAGTTTAGGATTTAAGGATTTGGGGTTTAGGGTTTAGGGTTTAAGGTTTTGGGATTTATGTTTTAGGGTTTTGGGTTATGGAATTTATGTTTTAAGGTTTAGGGTTTATTGATTTGGGATTTATGTTTTAAGGTTTTAGGTTTTGGAATTTATGTTTTAAGGTTTAAGATTTAGGGATTTGGGGTTTAGGGTTTAAGGATTTAGGGTTTAGAGATATAAGGTTTTGAAATTTTGGGTTTTGGGTGAGGGTAAAATTAGAAAAAAAAATTAGATGGGAATGGAACTATGATTACCAAGGTGGGGAGAAGGAATTGTGATTCCTTCTCTTTTAATAATCTGATTCCATTATGTCCTACATTCCGTCCAACTAAATACACAAAATGAAAAGAATTAATTCTGATTCAATTTAGAGGTTGTAATAACTTTTATTTTTGCTTAAATGGTTTAAAGTACTTTAAGTATGTTAAACAATCTTTGGGTCATAATTTGTGCTTTATGTCAAATATTTTAATGATTCACTTTAACCACTTCTTAAAAAAATAATCCAAACGTGCCCGTAGTATATATATGAATTTAGCTGATGGGCAATGAACATACTATGATTTGCATCCATTGTGGTCTTAATCTTTCTCTTATTGTGCAGCCAACCGAGGTGTAGAAGTGAATGAGATGTGGCGATTCCGGCAGAAAGACCTAGAACTTGATGATACACTTAAAGACAAGTTTAAGGACCGTAGAAATAATGGCGCAAGCCTTAAAGATGATAAGCTGAGGAGAAGTACTAGACCTATTGGGGTCGATGATAGTGCATATGTTTCGCGCTCGTCAAACAAAGGTGTCGATCATAGTTCCAATTCTAGACAAGATGATGGCTTGAGAGATGAAGAAGTTGAAGAATTTCTACGAGTAAGGTAATCAACTCAACCACTTTTTTCTTTATTTTTTCCCAAGATGGAAATTTGTTGACTTCATAGGAACATAGAAGTGGAGGATTAATTGTATAGGTTTTGTGTGAATGTTTTGGCTATGGCAGGGCTAACCAAGTAAGAGGTGCTATTGGTTCAAGGATGGATGAAACAGGTCCTTACCTGCCTCGTTGTATCGATTCCAAGGAAGAGTGGTCAACGAGCTCTAATGTTGTCGAATGCTGTGCTGTTTATGGTCCACAAAATCCTCCTTCGCTTCAGCGATGTGATCTTCAGAAGAAGAGATTGATTGTGCGAGGCATAAGAAGCCGAAGAAGGATCACTCGAAGAGCTCCAAGATACGCAAATTGAAAAATAGGACACAGGATCAAAAGAGGGAGGAGGAGAAACGAAGCAAAGATTAACTAAAAGTCATTTTCATCGGCCACAAATGACTGAAATTATCAGCTATATCCCTGGATGAGAATTGAGATTATCCTACATTCTTACAAGGGCGTGATGGCATGTATAATGATTCAATTTCAAGGCTAGGTTCAAGTATCTCTTAACTGAAAGGATAATGATTCAATTTCAAGGCTAGGTTCAAGTATCTCTTAACTGAAAGGTAAAAAGTATAAGGGGAAGAAGAGGGGTTTTTTTTAAATTGATTCATGACCTTCTCTGATAATAATGACAAGCGTGTGAAAGGTATTTTGTGTTGAGTTATCGGGTTTATTTTTTCTTTCGTTCTTTTCTTTCAAAAGAGAGACAATTTCTCTAAAACAATGAAGCAAAAATATGACGAAGATTGCAAAACTATAAATTAAGCACTTAACTTTTATGAAGATTGTTGTCCCAACTCATACCTAATTCTTCATATCAAGGCACTTAACTGGAGAATTATTAAGCTAAAACATCATGACTCTTTTTAGTTATTCGTGTATCCACATGATAAAATAGGTAATTTAAAAACAATTATCAATCATCTACCACTAGTCCAGTGCTCAGATCTCTTTCTATGTAGTGTTATAAAGCTCCTTAATTTAAGGAGCAAACATGGAGCAAAACATGGAGCAAAACATGGAGCAAAACATGGAGCAAAACATGGAGCAATTCATGGAGCAAAACAAGGAGCTTAATTCAAGGAGCAATTTAAGGAACCATTAATTTAAGGAGTAATTCAAGGAGTGAATTTTCCTATAAATAGATGTGTAATTGTAATGAATTAATCATCCAAAGTGTTCATTCCAATTGAGAGAAAAGCTTAGAGAGAAAAGCTTTTGTGAGAGAAAATTGAGAGAAAAGCTTAGAGAGAAAAGCTTTTGTGAGAGAAAATTGAGAGTAATTTTCTTGGGTGTAATTGGGTTGTGAGTTGTGAGTGTTGTAAACACCTTGTGTAATTTCTCCCCTTTCAGTAAAAAGATGCTGTGGTCAGGAGGCGTAAGCAAGATTGGTAGAACTCAGGATTATCAAATTTTGTGTGTTATTTTTCTATTCTTGCTTTCTCGTAAATGCAATTTATCGGGAATTTGCGTTATTTCCCGACAAGCTGGTATCGGAATTATTGGTAGTGATTTACGTCAATTTTACGCAAGAAATAATCGAAAGCGATCAGGAGGAAGTCGGATTTTAGTGGGAACGATGGCGCGGATGAAGGAAGGGTGAAACTCGAGAAATTTGATGGCCTGATTTCGGGTTTTGGAAAATGCGGATAGAGGATTATACGTATCAAAGAAATCTATATCAACCTCTCGGGGGAAGAAGCGAGGAGGCTATGAAGGAAGAAGATTGGAATCTTACAGGCAGAATGACCCTGGAGTTATTCGATTGACGTTATCCGTAATGTTGCTTTTAACCGTAGCAAAGGAAAAGACCACGTAGTGCTTATGGCGAAATTCTACTCGAATATGTATGAGAAGCCGTCGACCTCGAGCAAAGTGCACTTGATGAGGCGCTTGTTCAATTTGCGGATGAGGCGAAGGTGCGTCGGTAGCTCGACATCTCGATAGACTCGGCACGATTACAACCCGAGTTGAGTTCGGTGGAAATGAATCGATGAAGAAGTACGAGCATTGATACTTTTGTACCTGCACGGAAAGGCTGGAATGCTCTTTTGTCGCGAGGCATGTGGTAGCTCGTCGGGGAATGATAAGTTGAAATTTGACGATGTTCGTGATTTGGTTCTCGGTGAAGAGATCAGACGTAGAGACGGCAATGAATCGTCGACCTCTTCGGTTTGCATACGAGTCGAGGAAGAAATTCAACCAAAGGAAATGGACGTGGTAGAGCGGCCCTGAGGTAGATCGAAAAGACGGGGAGGTCCCGAATCGAGAATCCCTAATAATTCCCGTAGCTCGAAGACTATCGAGTGTTGGAATTGTGGAAAACCGGGCATTACAAAATCGGTCGAGAGTGCAGAAGGACAACAAGTGAAGGCGAAGGCAAATGTTACTTCAGCCTATCGGGAGGAGACGATGCATTGATATGCTCTTTGGAGAGCGAGGAAGAATCTTGGGTGTTAGACTGCGGAGCATCGTTCCATTGTACTTCCTGAAAAAGAATTCTTCGAGAAATATGTCCTAGGAAACCTTGGAAAGGTATATCTTGGTGATGATCAACCATGTCTTGTGTGTGGCAAAGGTGTAGTGAAGATTAAGTTGAACGGATCTGTTTGGGAGCTGAAGGATGTCGAGGCGTATTCCGATCTCGAGAAGGAACTTAATCTCGGTGGGGCGGTTGGCCGGTGAAGGCTGAGCTACGATCTTAGTGGTGATGATTGGAAGATTTCAAAGGTGCGATGACGGTTGCTCGAAGCGAGAAAAGTGGCCTTCTTTACGCTGACGGCGGAGGCACGTTGTTCGGTCGGTTGCGGCCAATGATGAAACACAGTACGTGGCACCGGGAGACTAGGCCGTATGAGTGAGAAGGGGATGAAGATTATGTACTCGAAAGGAAAACTTCCGGTGCGGTCTACGGAGATAGACATGTGTGAAGATGCGTACTTGGAAAGCAAAGAGAGTCGAACTTTCGGACGAGTTGCGGGGAATCCCAAAGAAGGAAAGGCTAGAGCTTATTCAACTGCGATGTTTGGGGACAGCGACACGTCTCGTATTGGTGGGAAACACTCTTCGTGACTTTCATCGATGATCGGCTCTCGGAAGGTATGGGTTTACTTTCTAAAGCGTAAGTCTGAAGTATTTGAGGCTTTCGGAAGATGGAAAATATGGTGGAAAATGAGACGGTTTAAAAGATCAAAAGCTCGAGCAGGTAATGGTGGTGAATATGAAGACACAGGATTCAAAAATTTACCTGTATGAGCACGGGATTAGAATGGAAAGAAGCATGCCCGGGGCACGCCTCGACCTGATGGTGTAGGGCGGCGTATGAGGCCGAACGTTGACGAGGAAAGAGCCGGGAAGCATTCGTATCACGGTCGGGTCTGCGAAACGGTGCAGGCGAAGCGATCGAACACGGCGACTTACTTGATCGGCCAGGGCCCGTACGTTCCATTGGAGCGTAGAATACCGGAAGGAGGTATGGAGCGGAAAGAGGTGAAACTATCACGTCTAAAGTTTTCGGTTGTGTAGCATTTGTGCGTATCGGTGATCGAGCGGGGAATAAGCTTGATCCCCGAATCCAAGAAATGCACGTTCATTGGCTATGGTGAGGATGAGTTTGGCTACGCATTTTGGGATGACGAAAAGAAGAAAAGTTATCGTAGCGGAGATGTGATTTTCAACGAAAGGGTGATGTATGGAAGGACGTATGCGTATAATAGCGCCCGATGACTCGGAGCGAGAATGAGTCGGTATTTGCGGTGCGAGATGATGTCCCGGATACTTAACGCGAGAACCAATTGTAACAAGTCCCCGACGGAGGAACTTGTTGGAATGACGGTACACGTCATTTCGACACCTGCTGACCCTCTACTCGGCTCACTTGTATTGAGAAGGTCTTCTCGACCTCGTATGTGCCCTAACGGGAGATCACATGAACTATATGTTGGCGATGGAGGGGAGCACGAGATGCTATGATGAAGCTTGTCGGACTCGAGATTCAACAAGTGGGAGCTGCTATGAAAGAAGAAATGAAATCTCTCATCTCGACCGGACATGGGAACTAGGCGGAGTTACCTATGGGAAAGAAGGCAACTTCCTGACAGAAATGGGTGTCTTAGGGTGAAAGAGGAGCGTGATGGTTCCAGAGATACAAAGCCCGCCTAGGTTGTCAAAGGGTTTCAACGGAAAGGGAAGGAGTTGACTTCTGGCCCTTGACATTTTTGCTCCCGTTGTGAAGCTTAATACTATCGAGATCGGTATTGAGCATTGTAGCCATCGAATCTTAAGTCTTGAGCAGTTGGATGTGAAGGCGCATTCCTTCATGGAGATTTAGATGAAGAGATTTACATGTACCCGAGAAGGTTTCTCGAGAAAGGGGGAAGAAGAACATGGTGTGCGAGACTTAAGAAAGAGTTTGTATGGCACAGAAACAAGCCGAGACAATGGTACAAAAAATTTGTGACCGTACCTGAGGAAGGTTTCGAAGTGCAAATCTTGATCATTGTTGCTACTTGAAGATATAAGTCGATTATATCATTTTACTACTTTATGTTGATGATATGTTAGTAGCGAGGTTCGGATATGGATGATATTAAAAGGTTGAAAGCGACGGTGTCGAAAGGAATTTGACATGAAAGACTTGGGTCAGGCAAAGAAGATTCTTGGAATGCAAATCCTGAGAAATAAGAAGAAAGGATCCTTGCAGGTTATCTCGGTGAGTACATTAATCGTGTTTTGCGAAAGATTGACATGGGCGATACGAAGCCGGTTAAGCACGCCTGGCCGGTCGTTTTCGCCTATCCGAGGATCGGTCCTCGGACGGAAGAAGAGGGAGGGTCGTGGCTGGGTTCCTTATGCCTCGGCCATTGGAAGTTTAATGTACGCTGATAGTGCATGCGAGACCGGACATTGGCCATGCGGGTGGGGAGTTGTTAGCGGTTATGTCGAATCCGGGAAAAACTCATTGGGAAGCGGTCGAGTGGATTTTGAGGTATCTGAGGCAGCGAGAAAAGTGCTTGTACTTTAGTAAAGGAGAGTTAAAAGTACAAGGGTGCGTAGACGCGGACTTTGGAGGTGAAGTTGATCGTAGAAGAAGCGCCATTAGGTTATATATTCTTGTTGGAACTACGGTGTTAGTTGGATGTCGCAAGTACGAGAAAATTGTCACTCTACATCCTTCTGGTGAGTATGTAGCGATGCTTGAAGCTAGTAAAGAGATGATATGGCTTGAGGTTTGTTAATTGGTGGGATTCAAACGAGAGAAGAATGTTACTGCGTAGTGATAGTCGAAGTGCGATACAACGGCGAAGAATTCGGCATTTCATTCTAGAGCAAAGCATATTGGACTTCGTTATCGACATCGGATCTACATTGGAAGATGATGTGTTAATACTTGGAGAAGATTCGAGGAAGCAAAAATCCGGCGGATATGTTAACAAAGGTGGTGACTATTGACAAGCGAAGTTGTGCTCGACTTCGGTTAGTCTCTTAGAGTAACGAAGACTAGAAAAGGCTATTGCGTTGATCGAGGTGTGAAGGCATGATTGAAATCGGTCTTGAGTGGGAGATTGTTATAAAACTCCTTGGTGAGGAAGCAAACGTGGAGCAAAACATGGAGCGAAACGTGGAGCAAAACATGGAGCAAAACAAGGAGCAAAACATGGAGCAATTAAATGGAGCGAAACAAGGCTTAATTGAGGAGCAATTTAAGGAACCATTAATTTAAGGAGTAATTCAAGGAGTGAATTTTCCTATAAATAGATGTGTAATTGTAATGAATTAATCATCCAAAGTGTTCATTCCAATTGAGAGAAAAGCTTAGAGAGAAAAGCTTTTGTGAGAGAAAATTGAGAGAAAAGCTTAGAGAGAAAAGCTTTTGTGAGAGAAAATTGAGAGTAATTTTCTTGGGTGTAATTGGGTTGTGAGTTGTGAGTGTTGTAAACACCTTGTGTAATTTCTCCTTCGGTAAAAGATCTGTGACGGAGTCAGGAGACGTAAGCAAGATTGGCCGAACTCCGTTATCAAATTTTGTGTGTTATTTTTCTATTCTTGCTTTCTCATAAATCTGGCTTATCGGGAATTTGCGTTATTTCCCAACATGTAGTCCTCCTCGTAATGCAACGAGCACATTTCTCGGTTGTATTATCAACTTTGAATAATGTTCAGCCTATTCTGCGGGAAAATAAATGGTATTGGACCTGTTAGGTATGTGTTGAGATTCGAATATTTTTAGGTTTCTTGTTTTCCCCCTTATTTTTTGCCCTAGCTAAAGAAGCTCAGGCACTTTTGCAGCAATTTCGATTTGCCGTATCTAAGAAGCTCAACTCATACCATTCTATTATATCAACATCTACCTTACCTTTGCAAGGTAAATTTTTGTCTTCAGAAGTACACTTAAGAGGCTATACCAGAATATAACAAATTTCATTGTGAAATTTGGCATCTCAACTGCATAAAGCTACAATAATGAAAATACTATTCGTTTTTGTTTTCTAGGTTTAAAGCTTAATTAGATGAACAATACAAACAATTGCTACAAACTCGTGATTATGTACTGCAATCAGCTTTCATGAGAATCAAGATCACGATTCTTCAAAATGATGATCAGTCTCATCAAAGATCTCCTCCTACACAAAGCAGAATCATTTCTCAGATAAAGTATCAAGAAATATTCTTAAAAGGGAAAATTACTATACCTGCAAAAGCTCCTCAATGACATCTTCCATTGTTATAATGCCTACAGCTTCTTCCTCCTCGAGAAGCTTTGGCAGTGGATTACCATCTATTTCGAGAATATTCGAGTACATGTCCTTTGTCCACTTCTTGCTCCTAGATCCACTTCTGAATGAATTCTTTTCATTGTTGGGAAAGCTCTTCCACTTGTAAAGTAATCTCTTGCTTTTCAACATCTTGTCTTGGTGTATCTTTTCACTGTCAATGTCGATTCTCTCATCTTTGACAGAATCTATTAGAGACGTAAGGTAAAGAGAAGACATTGTCATAAGTAAAAGGATTAATTTCCTATTTGAAGGTGCAACTAAAACATATTGCTTGGGAAAATTAAATATTCTAAGGAGAGTTGGGGCTTACTTTCAGCATGGTTATTGGCAGGAACCTCACTTTTCCTGTTGCACTTGCTAACAACAACAGCAATGTGACTATGACCTTTCTGAAACTCATTCAATATATCATACAATGGCAAGGTTTCCGGGACCCTAAAACAGCAAAGTGAATGCCCTTTATGAATATGAAGTGCTGGACAGAATAACTTTTTGGTGAACCAACCAAAACAGATACACATCTTCGCAATGAAGGTATACCTTGGAATCCTGCGTATTGTGACATTCTTTACAGGAACCTTGTCTTCTGGGTGAATTGTCAACAAATTCTTAACCTAAAGACAAAAAGAAAATTGTGTCAAGTAGCCAACAGATACAACACAAAATACTGATCTAATGAGGAGAATTTAATAGGTAAATAGACCATAAACAATGCAAATAGATGTAGTAATCATGCTACAGATAGAGCTGATGCACAATTTTATCGTTCTCGATAGATTGCTGAGGATTATTGGTATATAGAGACTTGCAGGATGCAATGTCCTTGACAAAAGGGCATGGAAAGATTTCCATGTGGAAATACATACTTCCAGTCAACTAAAATATGTCTTCTTGTTTTCTATAAAATAAATCTTACTGTAAATTTACTTTATTTTTAACAGAAAAATAAGCTAATGGATAAAGTACTCTCTCTGTGGGATCTGAGATTTGATCCCGTATGCAATCTTTAAGTGTCCCTATAGATTAGTTTAAACAAAATATCCATGGCATAAATTAGACTATAAGGTAACAATAAAAAAATAAAATCTGAAGACCAGAATGCTGTTTGTAGGAATACAAAGCTTGTTATGGTAAGAAATTTGTTCCAACAAACACGGTAGGAAATCAACCTAAGAGTATGGTCATTTTCTTGATATCCAGGGTGAAACCAACCCCTGATTTTAGGATATTAGTTTCCTGATTTTCAGGATGATTTACAGCTGTATACTAATAACTTCCAACAGTATATTAGGCATAAAAAATGTATATATAAAGGGATCTAATATTAAGAAATAAAAGATGAGAAGTAATTTTTCTGTAAAATAAAAACAGTTTCATGGTATCAGAGCCTTAGGCTCATAAACTGCTGCTCTTAGCCTCTTGTTCAACTAGTTCTATAAGTTCACCTAATATGATGTCAAATACTCAAGCAAGGAATGCACCTTTTCAGTTTCCAACTCAAGTTTCAGCTTTTGGGCATGAGAGCTATGAAAAAACTGAAAGTTTAAATGTACTTAGTACACTGGAAGATGACATGAATGAAGAGGTTCCAGAGACAAGTAACAGAACTGAATTCAATATGGGAAATTCAGGCAACTTTGGGCTTAGATCCATTCTTGATCCTGCTCCTAAACATAATCCTTTTGGTGGTCTATTTAACAGTGCAGCTATTAATGTTTCTGCTTCTCCTTTTGACAGATGCAGGTCCTCGAGGAGCTATTTCTGACTTGCATCTTTTCGGTTCTAGTCTCTCAACCATCGGTACAAACTCAAATTTCTTCAAAATCAAGTGCATTTTCTGATAATCCTATCCCATTCACTAAGGAACAGTTAGAACTTCTCCAACAACTTATACAAAAGGCAAATATCAACACCACATTTAGTAGCAGCAGGAATAACTCTACACATATTTCCAGTAATTCAACAAAGCATGCTGAAAAATTTCCCTCCTCATCTTGGATAGTAAACTCAGGTGCCTCCAATCACATGACAAGTGATCAATCACTTTTCACAACCTATTCACCTTGCAATAGACTTCAAACAGTGTGTGTCGCCAATGGTACTCGCACCACAGTAGTCGGAACAGGGATTTCTTTAATTCCGATCTTAGTGGATATCTAAACTTTTTCAAATATGTACTCGCCAAAGCACATATTTCCACTTTTTCATGCCATGATCCAAACTCAGTTCAATGCCAATATTCAAATCCTAAAAACTAATAATGCTAGGGATTTCTTTAATTCCGATCTTAGTGGATATCTCAAATCACATGGTATTGTCCAACAAAGCTCCTGCGTTGATACACCACAACAAAACGGTAAGTAGCCGAGCGCAAAACCGTCCATATACTTGAGGTTGTCCGAACTTTACTTTTTCAAACCAATGTTCCTAAAAAATTTTTGGGTGAAGCCATTTCTTCAAGTAACACACTTGATCAACCGAATGCCTTCTCGAGTTCTCAACTTTCATTCACCTTTACAAGTCTTCAGAGTCAATATTCTACCTCACATGACTTGTGTCACCAATTCCTTTCAAGGTTTTTGGTTGCAGCTTTTTGTCCATATTCATTCACAACATCGTGGCAAACTTGATGCCCGTGCCAATAAATGCATCTTTGTTGGTTACTGACCAATCAAAAAGGCTACAAATGTTTCTCTCCCATCACTCGTAAGTTTTACCATTCCATGGACGTTACTTTTCTTGAAGAAACTCCATTCTATTCTAACTCGCAATTCAAGGGAGAATCACACTAATGAATAGTGCGGACTGGGATTGGTCATCACTCGTTGAACCGAATTTATCATCTCATTTACCCTCCACAACCTTGTCCTCTTCCAACCTCGATACCCATTCCGCATTCTCCTTCAAAACCAAATCGATCAATCTCCCTTTGTTTATCCTAGACATCTTCTCCTTCACAATGATGCCATAAAGTTTATGAAAGAAAGAGAAATCCCGACTTGCCCACTGCAAATCGAAGAAAGCCAAGAAACTCTCCGAACGGATCGACAAAGATTACAAGATGAAACAGAATCTAGTCCAAAACTTGGTTCTGGTCCTGAGTTAGATCTTCCTATTGCACAAAGAAAAGGCGTTCGATCATGCACTCAACATCCTCTTCAAAGTTACATTTCTTACGCAAATTTGTCCCCAAAATTTCAGGCATTTGTGACATCCCTAGACAACATCCAGATTCCTAATTTTGCCAATGAAGCTCTAAAAGTTCCTGAATGGCACAAGGCAACCTTAGAAGAATATAATGCACTTGAAAAGAATGGTACATGGATGTTAGCATACCACTTGGAAAGCAATACAACGTAAATGGATATTCTCCGTAAAACGAGTATGCGGATGGAAATATCGATAGATATAAAGCTCGACCAAGTAGCTAAAGGGTTCCAATCATATGGAATTGATTATCAAGAGACTTTTTGCTCCCGTAGCAA
This sequence comes from Hippophae rhamnoides, assembly GCA_033030585.1. Taxonomy (NCBI): domain Eukaryota; kingdom Viridiplantae; phylum Streptophyta; class Magnoliopsida; order Rosales; family Elaeagnaceae; genus Hippophae; species Hippophae rhamnoides. The sequence goes on along the minus strand of CM065429.1, from coordinate 70,782,058 downwards.
AACTTAACACGGTTCGTGTCTTCTTTGTCTATCGCAATTAATGAGGATTGGCCACTACTTCAACTCGATGTCAAGAACGCATTCTTAAATGGAGATTTGATCGAAGAAATTTACATGGATGTGCCTCCTGGCTTTGAGACTAAAGATACACAAGGAAAGGTATGTGCAAGTTGAGAAAGGCACTATACGGACTTAAACAAATACCTAGGCGTACGGTTCAAAAAAAATTCACCAAGGTCCTCAAAGCGGGATGGATACTCTCGGACACGTACGAGACCACACTTTATTTGTCAAACACTGCGGATGGGAGAATCACTGACTTTGATTGTATATGTTGATGATATAGTTCTTACGAGAAATCATGTAGGAGAAATAAAAGAGACTTAAGATGCTATTATCCAAGGAATTCGAGATTAAAGACTTGGGATATTTGAAATATTTCTTAGGGATGGAGGTGGCACGTGGTACCAAAGGAATCTCGGTTTCTCCAACGCAATATGTTCTAGGTCTGCGCGTGGGCGCGTGAGTGGGTATAAACTGTTGAAACACCATGGACCCTAACACCAAACTAATGCCTCGAATCACGATGAATTGGCTCGACGAAGGGGCAATATCAACGTTTGGTAGGTAAGTTAATTTATTTGACCCATACACGCCACGTCGGATATAAGTTTTCGGTCGGTGTTGTTAGCCGGTTCTTGTGACGTCAATTGATCACTTGGAAGCGAATCGTATTCCAAGATACTTGAAGAAGGATCACGGGAAAGGGGCTCATGTTCAAGAAAACAATTAATAGGAGATTGGAAATTTATATCGACTTGATTGGCCGGATCTTCTGGTGACCGAAAATCCACATCCTGGATATTGCTCGTTTATTTGGGAAATTTGGTGACATGGCGTAGCAAAAAAGCGGCAGGTGGTAGCACGTAGTAGGTTTGAGGTCGAAGCCTGGCATTGGCTTTAGGCATCTGTGAAGGAATTTGGCTAAAGCAGTAGCTATCTGAACTGAGTTGAACATTCAATCTATTAGAATCACATGTACAACCTTCAATGATGCAATTGCCAAAAATCCGATCCACCATGATCCGAACTAAACATTGTGGAAATTGATGTAACTTCATCGGTGAGAAAATTGAAGGCAAGATGATCTCCATGACTATGTTCCATCAAGGCGAACAAGTAGCGGAATATCTTAACTAAAGCTTTGTTTCGACCTAATTTCACAGAGTTAAATGTAGCACTTGGTTTGGAAAACATATATTGCCTAGCTTTAGGGGGAGTGTAGGAAATCAACCTAGGAGTATGGTCAGTTTCCTGATATTCAGGGTGAAATCAACCCCTGATTTTAGGATATTAGTTTCCTGATTTTCAGGATGATTCTATTTGTATACTAATAACTTCAAAGAAGATATTAGGCATAAAAAATGTATATATAAAGGGATCTAATATTAAGAAATAAAAGATGAGAAGTAATTTTTCTGTAAAATAAAAACAGCTTCAAACACCTTCCAGACTTTATCAAAGAGGAACATAAAGATCGAATGAGAAGTACCAAGATAACACCAATTATGTTTGTAGGCTCCTCATAGTAAACAGGAATCCTGCTGTGCCCATTCTCTAAAATTAAGCTCATCAAATCCCTGTGAAACAAGTCTTCAGTTAGGTTGTCAAACCAAATGTGCATGAATAACACACAAATCAAGCCCCTACATATCATATGATCTTCAAAATAAGTAATTACCTGTCAAGGTTGGCATTGACATCAATAGCAAAAGTTTCAGATATAGGAGTCATTGCATCAGCAGCTATTTTCTCAGTAAGCTCAAGTGCCCCAGCAATAATTGTTGTCTCATCATGTGTCAATTCTCCACCTTTTCCAGCCTTAAAATGACCCTTAATGGGGTTAGATATAGAAAATAAGAAGAATAATGTGCCATGCCTATTATTAAGACATAGACAAGTCTGTATGTCTAGTGGAGCAAAAAACTTTTTGGACATCTTCGTAAAGTTTTCATTTTCTGCTTTCTTCCTAATAGTAAAATTTTCTGGTTTTAATTTTCATTTTTTCCGGAAAATTTGTCAATATCTAGCTTTACTGTGGAGTACAAGGAAAAATATTGTTTTCAGAATCAAATTTATATTTTCTATTTCTGTCACTTACTACCTGAAATTTTCTTTAAAGAGAAGAAGGGAAAAAAGAGGGTCTAATGATGTTCTTAAAAATTTAAAACAAGTACCAAATAATTTATATCTTTAGGAATTAGAAAGAAAATAAAAACAGAAAGATTACCGAAAAGGTTGATCTTTGATTTCAATTTTTAAAAAACAGGAGACCGTAATGAAATCAAGGTTGATCTTTGATTTCAATTTTTAGAAACAGGAAATAGTAATGCAATTAGCTAGTGTGTTCTCTAACCCAAAAAATTTAAATACAAAATGATATCAGAAACAGAAGATAAGACAATTAAAAATTCAGGCTCTTTAAAAATTATTGCCACAACAGTCAAGACAATGGTGAAGGACTATGAAGTTTACAAATCCTAAAGAATGATTCAAACATACCTCATTACCATGCAAATTGACAAGAGTTTTCAGCTCAGCTCTACGAAATAGAGCTACGTGACCATGACCCAGTAGGAAGTCTAATAGCTGGAAAACCAGATGATGCAAATAATCAATTGACTTGTAACATATATAAACTAGACTTACATGAGATGGTCATATAAAATCTATTTTTGACATAAAATGTCACCTTACTAATTGGGTATGCGACTGGAAAGCAGATCCAAACAAGTACACGGACAACCGGGGCCACTGTTGCACCAATTGCTAAACCATAACGAGAACAAACAGATTGTGGTATAATCTGAAAATGCAAGGGTATTCACATAAGCACATTTGCATGCAATGAATTAGTTACAGTTAATGTGACTAGAAAATGAGTTCTCCAGTATGTGGAAAAAAATATGGCAAGAGCATAAATTCTTTCTTAAAGAGGCATTAGCAGACAGTTTTGATGTTATATGCTATTAAAATTTACCAAAAGCACAACTAAAAACTTTCAGCTTTATGTCCTAATTTAGTTCTTCATTGGATGCTTAATTGGCTTAGGAAAAAAAATCTAAGATGTATTAATCACCTCTCCAAACAGAAGAATCAGTGTCACCGAAAGTAGAATAGCACCCCATGCTGTAACCAGAGCATCAAGAAAAATGGGAAGTGCCTGATAGAAGGAACAGTCATTGTATGATTTGCAAGGCACCCGTTACTGAAATAATTTAAACACATGTATACCAAAATAACCGTACCTCCATTGCAGCAGCATTGCAAATGAGGAGCGTGCAAAGCAGTAAATGCTGGTTCTTCACCACTGGCAATATCTTTGCTGCAAGTCAAATATGAAGTCAGGATAGATAATAACAAACTCACAGGAAAATTATCAAAAAGACAGTAAGTTGCTGCACTGTATCAAAAAGATAAATTTATCTTAGAACACCTTCTTTAATTGGTCATGTCTCCATGTTTGGTGCCAGTTCATAAGTTTCATATTTAAAAGGTATGGAATAACATTCAACTATTACTATCTTCTCTATACACTTTGGTACCCTATACAGTTGCATAGGGAATATATCCTAGCTGCAAATCCAATGAAAAAGCACTTTCCAATTAGGCTTTTGATCAAATCACTAAATAAAAGAGCAAGTAGTATCCAAGTTGCTTAACAGCGACATGGGCATTTTAATCAAAGGCTTCTAGACAAAGAATTTACTATTTAAAGTATTGTCTTCTGATAAACTTCAATGAAAACGTGAAAACCAGAAGACAGAGAGGGAAGTTGAGAAGAAAGTTAGAAAGAACATTTTCATTGATTCGACTCTAACATTCACACTTTATCTCAGTTTGTATATGCATGCATTCTTAGTATTAAGCTAATTACAGTTAGTCTCTTAACTAATCTAAAGCTGCAACTAGTCATGAGAGCTTATAGAACTGCCTAACTACTTCGACGAGTTCGTTTCTGTAAGCTGTACAGCTCCTGCCACATCACTAGTCGATGCCATGTCATCACTGTGGTTACACTTCACATTTTCAACAATTTTCCAAACTGCACAAATTTTTCTTTGGAATAAGATAGCAGATTACTGTGGACAAAAAAACAAATTACACACGGAGATTGGAAGGATGCAACTTACTAACTAGAAAATCAGACTACGGAAGGAATATACAAGAAAACAATAAATTAAACTTTCTTATAGATACATGACCGAACATGTAACCAATGAACCGGCAAATAAAATCTAAATATAAAAATCAAGCTACGGAAGGAATCTAGATAGGAGGATTAGGATATGTGCCTCATGAAATAAACTAACCACTTAAGACACCAATGAAGATAATAAGAAACATATTTTATAATAGATAAAAATCAAGTAACGTGCTAAAAGAGTGAAAAGGAAACACGAAACTAAAGCAAAACTTGTAGAGAGTGATAAGTATATAAAAATAATTTTGACCATTTTCCTAGTGACATAAACTCTCGGGAGAATTGATTTTCTAATAACTTTCTAACATTATATCAAAGATGCGAGCCCGTGTTCAAGTCCCAATAACACCAATTGTTAACTTGAAGTTAAATTTTCTAACACTTATTGAGGATATAAAATAATATTAACCCTTTTCCAATAGCTTAGGCTTTTAAGAAAATTTATTTTTCAATAACTTTAAAGCTAGAGGTCATATGTTTAAATTCAAACAATCACAATTGTTAAATTACAAATGTTTTATCTTTACCTGCATACAATACACCTAGATAAGTGGTAAGAATATAAAAATATTATTAGTTCTTCTTTTAATAGTTTAAACTTTTTCAAAGAGTTAATTAATAACCTACAAACTTCTAACAGAAACGATACGAATATGAATTGAAACATCAAGAGATGCAAACATATAGTCAAACATATTTTCTCGCGTAGATCGACTGTATAATCAAACATTTGCAACAACAAAAGTAACCAACCAATATAACTCTGCAACAAACACGCTTTTCCATGTCAAAGCTGATCAAATGATCAATTGAATTGAATTGTATTCAGTCGGTCAGTAAGGTCCGAATCAAAACACTGATCTAGGGTCCCAAAAACAGATACATTTCAAGACTATTTCTCCTTTTCTTTTCTCACATTTTCTAAAAAATCAAACGGCAAAAGGAGGGAAAAAGAGCAAAATCATAAGGCAAAAATCTTGAGAGAGAAATTAAAAGTACCGGCATGTTTCCGATCCTTTGGGGTTCCAGATTTGGCGAGTACTTCGAGATCAACCAAGCTCATAGACATGAGTCCCAAAGTGAGTCCAGACATTAACCCAGCAAAAATCACCAAAAACACAATGATCAGTATGTGAATGAAGAAATCCAATCCGCAACAACTGTACTCCACCGCCATTAGTAAACGAAACTTTCTCACTCAGCTCCAAATTTTCTTCCAAAAAACTTGTAAAGCTCAGGACCAAAATCGTAAAATAAAAAAAAAGAGAATACAATTGCTGACAGTCAGAGATAGACCATTAGCATCAGTAACCACCAGAGCTCTATGACCTCCATTGCGGAGCTTTCTCGAACCAGAAAAAACCGAATTCGGACACCTTAGAGAAAGAGAGATAGATAATGAAACAGAGACATAAAGGAAAATTATTTATAGACAGAGACAATAACAGCGTATGCATAGAGGTGGTGTTTGCAAAATTTAATCGAACCGATTCAAATAAATTAAGGAAAAAAATATGTACTTTATTTATTATAAAAATAATATTCAAATTTTATATTTATTTTTTAATAATTTAATTATATTATTATAAAAAGATATTCCTTTAAAAATAAATATGATTTTTTAAAAAAATTAAAATATATTAGATAAAAAAATTTATAATTCAAATAAATTGTAATTATTAAAAAATTAAAAAAAAGTTCGTTATTTTTTTTAAATAACAATAAAATTAAATATTATTTTAAAATAAGACTATATTTATGGTTAAACTCAATTTTGTTAATTCGGTCTGTTTTAATGGGTCTGTTTTCATTATTTACCATAAAGGGATCTTTGTTACATTTGAACTGCAGTCAGTTCTGACAAGCTATATTAAGTCACTGCACAATGTGGTCGAGGTAAGGGGAATGGGATCAAAGTGTTTAACACGATAAATTATATATTGATTTTAGAATATTAATGATGACTTAATTAATAGGAAATTTTTATCCTTTTTACTTCTAATTTTTTTTCACTTTTTCAAAATTATGTAATGAAATTTGAGGTTTTTTATTTTATGTCCCCTTGTATATATATATATATATATATATTTTCTTAAAATTTGTGTAGTTATGTGATTAATTTTTTAAGAGATAGATAATTTTACCTATATAAATAAGTAATGTTTTTGCTTTAGACAAATACACTAAAAAAATGTTGTCGTATATGTGAGAAAATAAGAGAGAATATTTTAAAAATATTTGGGATATTTTTTTAAAAGAGGAATAATAAAATAGTAAGTTTGTGAAACATTATATGTCATTATTTTGAGTTTATCTTAATTTATTGTATTGTTTTTCACTTTATACCCATTAAATTTTATTAATAGTAAAAATATTTTTTTAAAATTTGTTCGGCGGACATAATTCAAATTAAAGTGTGAATCACGTTAAATTGTCGATGTCACTATTATACCTTATTGAATTTATTTTATTTTTACCTATTGTGTCCCAACAATTTGTATTAGAGCTTGATCGGTATAAAAACGAAAGTGCACAATATCGTGGTTTTAAAATAAAGTGATAAGAATAGTATCATCTTTATGGACTAGTAATTTATTTTTGATAAATACCAAAATTATACTATTGTCAATTTTATCTAGAAAAATCACTAAAATTATTGTAATTTAAATTTAAAATAAAATTAATTTAAAGAAAATGTGTAAAAGAAAATAAAAATATTATTCAAATATCAAATTAATGGAAAGAAAACTTCTATGAAATCGATTTAACCTAATATTAGCTAATTGAATTTAATTATCTCTGTTTGTTAACAATCCCCAAAAAATATCAAAAAGTTTTTTTTCGATAGTTAATTGAAAATATTTTTATTCATCAATTTACACAAGAGTATATAATTTGATAAAACAATAAAGCTTTAAGACCAATGATTTTAATACTATACATGTTCATATAAACTTTTTGATCTCTACATTTACCTATATCGATATTTTACATTTATCTTATAATTCTTTCTTTCGATAGTAAATCACAATATTAAAATCATTTAATTAATTATCAGTTAATTAAAATCATTAAATTCATAATAAATCAAACAAATATAAAATAATTTAAATTAATATAAAAAATTAATCATTGTTCAGAATTAAATTATATCTTTTTCATAAAATAAAATAAAATTCATGCTAAAAAATTAAATTTAACTTAAAACTATGTCTAAGAAGAATTGAAAAAAAATTAAATTACAAAAAAAAAATTCTTTCTATTTTTTCCAGTTTTTCCTTTTCCCAGTTTGTGCGTTTCTCCTTTTTTTTTTTTTTGTTTTGTTTTTGTTCTCTTCCTTGTTTCTCCCTATTACTTCGTCTGCTTTCTTTTTTTCTTTTCGTTGTTCTCCCTCCACAGTTTCTCATGCTGTTCCTTATATTATATTAACCTCCTTTTTCACCTCTCCTCCTTTTATATATATATCATATCATCCTCTGCGCCGCCATCCTCCTTTTAGTTTATATCCATATCAATTGACATCCATATCAATTGAGAGCTCCCTTCTTTATTTATATATTTATATATTTTTTATTTTTTTAATATAGATAATATAATAATATAACGATAAAAAATATCATTCTTATATATATTATTTTATTAAAAATTAATTTTTAAAAATAAAACAAAATAAAAATCAAATTTTTATTATATTTTTATATTTTAAGAAAACAAAATTAAAATAACTATAAATAAATAACAATAATTAAGTAAATCAAATTTGATAACTAAGAATATATATGAGAATATATTTAAAAATAATTAATCTCCTAATTTTTTAAACATACAAATAGTTAAAATCTTCTCAATATAATTATCAATTAATTACACGATCAATTAAATCTAACCTAGTATATATTGTTTTTTCTTAAATAAACTACACATCATATATTAATTAGTTTGATCGCATTCTCATACCAATTAAATTGCATACTATTCATTATGTTCATCAATTATGGATTACGTATATAAGAATCATACATCTTTGCATAGAAACTATGCATATTATTTAATCAAGATAAACAATTAAATAATTCTCTCAAATATATTTAATTACCTTTATTGATAAATTATTGGCCAAACAATTAATAACATAAAAATCAGATTAAATAATATAATCAAATTAAAATTATATTTGAGGTAAAATATTAGATCATCACACAATGAAAATTGGGTTCACAAGATACATAAATTAATAAATTAAATATACATAATTGTATCCATAAAACTCATATTTTTAATAATAAAAAAAGACATAAAAATTGATAAAGAAAAGAGTAGAAGAATAAATACAATCAATATCTTGAATTATAGTTATGTCACCTTTTGATTTTTTTTGTATTTTTCTCTCTTTTTAACTTCAAAAATTGACCAATATTGTGTTAATGATGACCCGTTAGGGTTTATGAGTGATTAAAGGCTAAAATATAGTTATAGTGCTATCTTGACCTTCAGATCAAGAAATCTGATCAAAACAACACGTGGCACACGGAATTCACTAACAAATCAGAGCGCGACATGTGATAGGGGAGTGACACGCGGTGAAATGTGATTTGTGGAAACGGATGGCGTGGCACATGGGTGGAATGCGAGAAGCAATGACGTGGAGACACATGTCAAGGTAGTTTGACTAATCTTCGAACTTGGATTAAACTTCGTGCTGACACATGGCACACATTTCATCCTTCTCACACGCAGCATAAGGTGATTCATTGTTTTTACTTGCGTGATGTCCGCGTGGCTTGCCAAGTCAGTCTCTATGCTTATGTGGCAGCCACGTGGTAGTTTGTGATTGGTGCTGCGTTAAAAATTTCAAAAATTATATTTTCACCCATTTTCACTAAAAAGTTAATATTTTAATATTTTTGGTCCTAAAAATATTATTTATTGAATAAAAAAATAAATATTAAGTAAACAAGTGTACTAATGACTATACTTTCATAGAGTCATCATTAAGTCTCTCTTATCTTTCCTTTTAGATTTAGATAAATCATCATTTAAATTTGAGAATCCTTTGACAATATGCTTCTAAAATTTTGGATCTTCATTATTTTCAAATCTACAATAAAATTTAAATAATAATAATGAATTTTAAATTTAAATAATAATAATGAATTTTAAATTCAATAAAAAATAAATAAAATTATACTAAAATTAAAGTTGATAAGTGATAAATTATATTAAATTATGCAAGTCATCAAAGCTGGTTTACTAAAAATTTAGTATGCTTTGTGCTTGCAGCATAGACTGATCTGTCACATCAAAAAGATTTTATTAGGTACATGGCGTATTTATTTTTGAAAAAAAAATGTCAAGCCAAAAGTTAGATATTGAGAAATTTAATTCCAATAATAATTTTTCTTTATGGTAAAGGAATATAAAGGATATTCTCATTCAATAGAAGGTTCATAAGGTGTTGTTGGGGAAAGAAAAGAAGACAACAACCATCATCGAGAAACAATGGGAAGAGATAGATGAGATTGCAACCAATACAATCCGTCTAAATCTTTTAGATAGTATCTTGCAAAGTATTGAATCAAAAAATTTCAAGATTGCAAAAACATGGAAGACTTTAGACAACATGTACATGTCAAATAACCTTACCAATAAATTTTATTTGTGGAAGAAACTATATCAAATGAGGAAAGAAGATAACATGAGAATGATGCAGCACATTAGTAATTTCAACAACAAACTTTCTCACTTATCAAGATTTAATGTGAGTTTCGAAGATAAAGAGAAAGTTGTGATGTTGGTGGCATTACTACCCTCATCATATAATCATTACACAACAAATCTAACTTATGCAAAAGACAAGATGGAGTTTGAAGTTGTTGTAGAAGCTTTGTTGTCATATGAGAAACATAACAAGGAGAGAGATTCAAAACTACAAGCCCTTATCATAGAGTCAAGAGTAGAGAAAAATCAAACAAATATGTCAATGTTGAATGCTGTCACTATAAGAGGAATGGTCATATTAAGAAATTTTATCGGGTGTTCAAGAAGGAGCAGGAAACGAACAAAGACAAAGTTGTGAAGAAAGACGATAACAATGATGATGAGCAAACAAATACCATAGACAAGTTTAATAGCGTTTATGATGAAGATTTTGTCAATCTTGCATTACATGAGACCAGCTGGGTGATTGATAGTGGTTCTACAATTCACGCTACATTGCATAGAGAATTTTTCTCATCATACACACCTGGAAGTTTTGATGTTTTTATAATGGGAAATGAAGGCCTGTCAAAGGTTGTTGGAAGAGGAGATGTTTGCTTGGAAATAAAGAAGTGAACCAGACTATTTCTGAAAGATGTTAGGCATATTCTAGATATGGGCTTGAATTTAATCTCTGTACGTAAACTTGCAAATGAAAGATATTATAGCTCATTCATTTATGACAAATGGAAACTTATAAAAGACTCCTTAGTAGTGTCTATAGATGAGAAGCATACAACTCTGTATATAATGCAAGCAAAGCTCTCCACCGACATAGAAAATGTGGTGGAGAAAGACAATGCAGTTGAACTATGGCATATGAGACTCAATCACATGGGTGAAAAAAGAATGACAAGTCTAGCTAGGAAGAAGATACTGACCATAATGGATGAAGTACAATTGGAGAAATGTTTTGATTGTCTAGCAGGAAAGCAAAACAGAGTTACTTTCAAGAGTTCCTCTTCTTCCAAAATAAATAATATTTTATATCTGATTCATTTCGATTCGTGTCCAAAGTCACTTAGTGGTGCTCAATACTTTGTGACTTTCATTGATAACCATTCAAAAAAGACATGGGTATATCTTCTGAAGAAAAAAGATCAGGTGCTAGATGTCTTCAAAGAATTTTATGCCTCAATTGAGAGACAGAATGGGAAGAAGTTTAAGTGCATTCAGACAGACAATGGTGGAGAATACATAGGACCTTTTCATGCTTACTGCAAAAAGCATGGTATTTGGCATAAGATGAAACCTCTAAAGACACCGCAGTTGAATGACTTAGCTAAAAGGATGAACAGAACTTTGATGGAAAGAGTCAAATGTCTACTCTCACATGCAAAGTTTCCTAAAATTTTATGTGGTGAAACCATACTCACAGTTACACTTGTGTTGAATTTTTCACCATGTACTCCTCTCAAGATGAATGTTCCAGATAAAGTGTGGTCAAGAAAAGATGTTTCCTATGATCATTTGCGGGTGTTTAGCTGCAAAGCATTGTTCATATCCCCAATGATGAAAGATCCAAACTTGATGCCAATACAAGATGGTGTATTTTTATTGGCTAGGGTCAAGATCAATTTGGCTATAGATTTTATGATTTGGTTATAAAGAGACTTGTCAGGAGCCGTGACGTTGTATTTGTTGAATATGAGACCATTGAAGCTATCGTCAAAATGAAAATGGATGTTCCAAATTCTAATGGTGACTCATTAGATTTGGAATTAATTCCTCAAATATCAGTGCCAAGACAAGTTGGAGATGAAGACTAGGTTTATCCACCTGATGAAGATGATGCTCCCATAAAAGTTGGTTTTGAAAACGAGGGAGATGATGATGTTCATTATCCAGCACCAACATTTACGACTTCTCTTATTCCAACGAGAAGAAGCGATTGAGTGAGACGACCCTCTACCACATATCCTCCAGATGAGTATGTAACTTTCACTAATGGGGGAGAACTTGAGAGTTATGAAGAAGTTATGGATGAAAAATCCAAACAAAAATGGATTGAAGCCATGAACGATGAGATGAAGTCCTTACATGAGAATAAAACTTTTAAGCTGACGAAGCAGCCCAAAAGGAAAAGGGCTTTGAAAAAAAAATTGGTGTTCAGGGTGAAGCATGGAAAACAAAGTTCCAGTCCGTGATATAAAATGAAACTGGTTGTCAAGGGATTCAACCAAAGAAAAGAAGTTGACTTTGATGATATTTTCTCTCCAATTGTGAAAATGACATCCATTTGTACCGTGCTGGGGTTAGTAGCAAGTCTTGACCTGGAGGTTGAGCAAATGAATGTCAAAACTATCTTCCTACATGGTGACTTGGAAGAAGAGATATACATGGAGTGGTCAGAGGGTTTCAGGCAAAAGGGAAAAGAGGATTACGTTTACAAATTGAAGAAAAGTCTTTACGGCTTAAAACATGCACCAAGATAATGATACAAGAAGTTTGAGTTTGTTATGGGGGAGCAAGGCTACAAAAAGACTACAAATTATTGTATTTTTGTGTAGAAATTCTTTGATGACGATCTCATTATTCTTTTGCTCTATGTGAATGATATGTTGAATATTGGTTGAAAATTTTCTAAAATAAACAACTTGAAAAGGTAGTTGAGTAAGTCTTTTGTCATGAAAGAATTGGGGCTAGTAAAGCAGATTCTTGGCGTGAGTATTATTAGATACAAAGGCGCCAAGAAATTATGGTTATCATATGAGAAGTACATTGAAAAAGTACTTTAGCGATTTCATATAGACAAGGTTAAAGCGATTAGTTATCCTTTTGCTAATCACTTTAAATTAAGTTCTAAGCATAGCCTTTCTATAGACAAAGAGAAAGAAGAGATGGAAAAAGTTTCATATGCTTTAATAGTTAGAAGTATAATGTATGTCATAGTCTGTACATGACCAGATATCGCTCATGTAGTTAGAGTTGTGAGTATATTCCTTTCAAATCTTGGAAAAGAACATTGAGCTGTAGTGAAATGGATTTTAAGGTATCTTCAGTGTTCTTCCAAAATATGCTTATGTTTTGGAAATGACAAACTTATGTTAGTTGTATACACAGATGTAGATATGGCTTGCGATGTGGTTTATAGAAAATCTACTTTAGGTTACCTGATTATATTTTGCATTCGGAGTTGTGTCATGGTATTCAAAGTTACAAAAATGTATTGCATTGTCCATTATTTTAAATTTATCTCAATTTGTTGTATTGTCTCTCACGTTATACCCATTAAATTTTATTAGTAAAATAAATATTTTTTAGAATTTATTTCGTAAACGTATCTCAAATTAAAGAATAAACTATGTTAAATTATCGTTGTTATTACTATACTCTATTTTATTTATTTTATTTTTATTCTATGTTTCGCAACAGATTTCTTGATTTGTTTCGTTGTATTTGATCATATCTACTAATTTTAACTATTTATTTTATAGGTTTTCAATCTCTTTGATTCTTTTTCTTCAAAATTTTGGTTTATGCATACTTCTACATCAGGTATATGTGGGATTTTCAATATCCTCGTAAATAGCTTGTAAATTTATTTGCGATATTATAGCTGGTAGGATATAATAAAAAAGATTTTAAAGGCTTATTGTGAATGTGTCATTATAAACATTATTTAGTTTTTATTAACTTCTCTTTTTTTATTAATGAATAATCATAATAATGCTATTTTGATCTTCTTGTTTTTGTTGTTGGATATGATATAAAAAATTTAATGATTAATGTATCAAATTTTTTTTACTTAAAATTGCACCAACCATCGTATTATATATTAATAACTTAATACGTTAATGATCCAAATACAATAAAGATTGTATTATTCAATTCAATATTTTTATTTTAAAATGTAATAAAAAAATAAATTAAATATCAATTTAAATAAATTTTATAATAAAAATTATTTTAAATATATATCATTTTATAAAAATATTTATCTTTTTTCTTATTTTTCAATTGTATTATATAACTTATTATAAATATTTTACAAAATAAATAAAATATAATTAATTTAATATGACATATTAAAATAAATATACAGAAGACCGGAAGATTTGGCACTTGATTACGGACTTGATACGAATAGTCAAATACATAGGAAAGAATAATAAGTTTAACCACGGACAAAATAAAATATAAAATGACAAAGGAAAATGACTGGGTGGATGCGTGGAGCTAATGATACACTTCTTTCTTTTTTATAATATATTTAATAGATTTTATAAATTGAAAAAAAAAATATTTTTTTCTAATATATTTTTATTATTAAATTTTTTTAATATATTATTTTATTTTAAATATAATTTTAATTAAATTATTATTATTTATAATTATTTTAATTAAAATCTATAATATTATTGTAAATTTTTAAAATATTATTTTTTATAATTTTTCAAAAATTAATTATGTCAATTTATCAAATTAGTATTAGATTTGGTGCGAAAATAATGGAAAAGATTCTTACAACAACCCACCCTTTACAAAAAAAAACATCAGGTTTTATTATTAAATAATAATAATAATAATAATAATAATAATAATAATAATAATAATAATAATAACAGACTTAATTCTATTATTAATATAATAAAAAATATAAGTATTTATTTTATTTATAATATTAATTATATTTAAGTATTATTATCATCTACTGCTCATCTTCAATTTCATCACTTGGCCCAACCTTTAGCGTCACGTGTTAATATCAGGGATTGCCATAGCCAGCTAGCCAAAGCCAACTTTATCGACTCTCGAGCCTACGCTTATTCGTAAAAGATTTTATATATGTTTGATAAATCTTATTAAATATATTATTTTTATATAATTATATATTTATTATAAAATTATATTATATATTATAAAAATAATATAATTATATAGAAATTTAGTAACATAAAAAATATAAATATGAATCGTATTAAAAATTTAATTTAATTTATTATATGCTATATGATCCCATATTACTCAAAAATCAAATAGTATCTTTTTCACTTAAATTTTTTTCATAAAATAATAAAAATATCCTTAATTTTTATTAATTAATTATGATTAAATATTTATTTAATTTGATTTATCGAAATTGAACAATTATATAATTAGTTTGTGACTCCACTTATCGAAACTGAATTATATGCATGTCTAATTAAATTAGAGACTTATCCAACTTATTGAAATTTATTCGATTAATAATCCTTGGAGTTGAGTTAGACACGTATACATCTGGTTGGATTTTAATCAAACAATTATCTCATTATTTGAAATTGAATTAGACAAATCTTCGTAGTTATCCGATTGGTAAAAATTTTGTAAAACTTTTGCCCATCGATAACCCATATGTTAGAATTGAATTCCAAATCATATGAAATTCCAAACTCTTATATCCGTAGTTTCAAAAAATGAAAAATTGGTATGCAAGATAACATTTGACACTATCAATTTTAACTTATAAGTAATTCGTTCATTGTAAACTACATCCTCGATAAAAGTTAAAAGAGACACATTTATTTGTTCATAATCAATAAACTACATAATTTTTTAGTTTTTGCAAATTTTAAACATTTTATAGATCAATTTCGATTAAAAAATATAAAAACAAGAAATGAGACATTGAATTCTTTAAATTTCAATTTAATATACAATCTTGAATAGGTATGTGATGAGTCTGTGTGGCTGTCAGTTGTATGTCAACTAGTAATTTCCCTTGTGTAACATTTTCTTATGTGAGAAGCCTATGTGGTTGAGAGTAGTCTATCGGTTATTAGTTACCTTCTTACAACTTTTTCTTACGTGAGAACAACTTTGTGATAATGAGTTGAGATGAATTGTTGAGCTCTCACATCTTTGGTTATGTGCAATAAGTGGTGAATTGTGTGTCCCATTTTGGATGTGTGTAATTATTGGATTGACTATGTGTCCCACGGTAGTTATTAATTGTTAGTGATTAAGGGTGGTCCTCATAGTTGATTATTCACTTTACACATTATTGATCTACAATTCTGATCACACCATATTAGGTAGTGTTAACTTTGAAAAATCGTGTGTTAAACCAAGTCGTTATGGAGGCAACAAATAAGGGTAACAATAGATAGTTTGGACAATGGTTTAGATTGATAGAGGCAATATGGTTTTATTTCTATCAGGGTTATAATTGTTTTATTACTCAGTGAATTTTTTTGCTATCGAGTAGTTGTCATAAGAAACTCGTGGATATAACTACATAGGTGAGGGATATATGTGGATTTACCTCGTTATAATTAGTGTTGTGCATGATTTATTGTTTGTCTAGTACAATCTGAGTTAAAATTGTTTATATTTCTACATATTGAGGTTTATACTATGATTAGAAAACCTTTAATATTTATTATTTGCTTTTTGATTATTGATAATATATTTGCTACTTGTTTACTGCCTGTTTTGTGCTTATTTGTATTGGTGTTATAATTATAAGTTAAGTGTTTATCTTTCTATTGTATACATATTTTGTAAATTTCTTTTAAGAGTCAATATTTTCTTAATCTAATTGTGTATTAGATTTTGAACTCCTTAAATGTTGTTATGTATAATTAGATTGTTATGTTAGTATAATTTGAGTTTCTATCATATATGTACAAACATACTATATTTAGGCTTTGATTAAAAAACTTATTCGTTTTGTGAAGTTGCATACTTTCTTTCCTTTCCTTTACTTGTACTAGCCTATAGTTTTATGTTTATTGCTTTTGCATTATTAAATTAATCTACATACTTCATGATTAATTTATATTACTTCTGTTATTTATCATCATGTGAGTTTGGTATGGGTCTCTAAGGAGTTAACATCTTTTTATTAATTAACGAAATCGGAGATAATACCGATTTCTTAAATACTTATCCATTTTAAATTTTATTAATTCTCGTAAATGTACAAATCATTTATAAAAATGATAAGTATACTCTTAAGGTCAATTCAAATTTTAAAAATAAAATTAAATCTAAACATTTTGTCACAATGATTTGGTTTTTGAAAAAAAATAATCTAATGTATAAAGATAAAGATAGATATGGATTCATCAAATACGCATGTAATTTAATACATTCACAAATAGTGGAGAATAATGAATATAATAATTCAATAATTATGATTACTCGTGTTATTTAGGTTATTAAATATATAAATTGATATTTATTGATTTTATCTTTTTGGTATAAAAGTTTACTTAGTGAGGGTTCATATTTTTTGTTTAATATTAATTAACTAATATCCTCAAATGATATATATTAATTAATTAAGTATTAAATTTCAGTTTTATTTTTAAGAAAACAACAAACCATCTAATTACGTTTTTATGTTGAGTCAAATAATTCTACTAGTTATTCAACACGTCCAAATTAAACTTAAGAATTTAATTATCTAAAAAATAATGTTTAGGTTTTAAAACTATTTAAGAAAATATATTGTCAATACATTTTCAAATAATAATTCTTTGAAAAAAACCTTCTCTCTAAATATCCAAATAATTAAATTTGAAATAAAATAATATTACTTCAAATTAAGTACAAGTAATTAAATCTTAATTTTAACTATCATATTAAGTTTATTATTAAGAGTAATGTACTCCTTCAAATAACATTATTTATAAAAATCTTTAATAAATATAAAATCAATTTATTTTAAGAAAATGTTTTGCTTATTCAATATTTTGCAAGCATAACAATATTATTATTATATCATATTTACTATTAGCCAAATATGTTATAATTGATCACAGATAAATCAATAATGACACAGAATAAGCAACACAGATATATGAACTCGAAAAGGAATATAATTAATAGTTTAACAATATTCTTATAGAAATTTGAATAGTTGATTCTAAGACTCAAAAAACTCTAATAATAATTGCACTCCATAATTTGTTGAATCAAAAACTAGAAACTACTAAAACATAAACATGTTCTTCCTCAAAATTGAAAGAAGAACTAAATAAATTATAGAAATTAAAAATATAAAAATCTACAAAAAAGAGGGAGAGAAAGTTGTAGAAAACGCAACTTGTAAGCTTATTTTCTTTGTATATAGAGGGTCCTATTTATAAAAAAGAGTGTGAGAAAAACTTGTGTTTTTGCCTTGGCCCGATTGAATTGCAACTAGATTTTTGACTAGTTCAAACCTTTTTGTGTAGCAACATTGATGAGTGCTCAAAAATTACAAAAAATACTATAATTTTATGCAAGTTAATTGATTAAAAATATATATTTATATGATTTTATCATATATTTATATAAATATGTCTTTTCAGAATCACGAGTATTTTTATTGTTTTTCAGGTATTTTTGCTTAAAAACGTAACTTAAAGACTCAAAGAAGAATACTAGAGTCAATACATCACAAATATATTCATAAATAAATAAGAAAAAGTCAACAAATATGGAAAAATTTAACAAAATGGATCAATAAAAGGTCAAAATGAGGAAATCATGCACGGAGTCGCCTAGTAGCACCGAGCAACGCGCACACCGCCCAGTTCGTGCGCATTGTTGCGTCCATATGCCCCAATCCATGCACGCCATCACCCCCATGTCAGCATGATGTCATCAATGACATTATCATTCACTAATTCGCATTTCCACCACTTTTTCTTCCTCACCTCACCTATAAATACTCTCATTCTCTTAACTTCATATCACACCTAAAAACCCATCTTCTCTTTCTTTCTCTCATTTCTTAGTTTTTCTTAGTTTTTAGCTTTTCTTAGTTAAATTTTCTTAGTTTTAGAGTTCTTCTCTTTTTTGAGAAGAACTAATTATGTTTTTATAATTTATTTATTTTTTGATTCAATAAATGAAAGTGCAAATTTCGTTTGCAATGTTTCCAGTAATAGAGTTAGCATCAAAGTACTGTAAGGATTTTATTTTCCTTACAATTATTTTTTATGCTTTATTCTTATATGTTATTTTTAATTTGTCTGTGATTAAATTTAACTTTACTAGCTGTTTGTAAACATGATATAATAATAACGTTGTTATGCTTGCGAAATATTAAATAGGTACAAATCTCTAAAATACATTGATTTTATTTTTATTTAAGATTTTATATTAAGAATTTAGAGAGAAATATATTATTTTTCATTACAAACTTAAATCTGAAAATTAGATTTTAAGGTTTTGTTATCCAGTCTGATTTAGAGTAGTGCTCTTTTATTTGTTGATACAATCGCCCGGTATTTAGAGTGAAGCTCTATTTCAAAAAATTTTATAAGAATTATTATCTGAAAATATATTGACAACATGTTTTCAGTGGTGGTTTTAAAACTTGAAAGTTAGTACTTAGATAACTAAATTCTTAGGTTTAATTTGGACACCTTGAATAAAGTTTAAACTGTCTAACCCCACCAAATATGACATTTAAATGGTTCATTTCCAATCTCTTAGAAAAAAAAATTAATTTAATTAACCAAATTAGTTATAAACCCCACCTATAGGTGTTAATTGATTTGTTTAGTTAACAAAAAATATCTAACCCCACCAAAGGTGGTATTCATAAAAAAAAGAGAGAATCAATAAATATCAATTCATATATTTAATAATCTAAATAATATGAGCAAGTATAATTACTTAGTTATTATATCCATAAATACTCTAGTATTATAAATGATAAAATTTGCATCGATGTTTATTGAATCTGTGTTTATGTTTATTTTTATGTTATTAGGTTAAAAACACAAAACCCAAATATCATGACATGATGTTTAGGATTTAATTTCGTTTTTAAAAGTTTGAATAATAAATTAAAAACCACATATATTCCTTCCTTAGATCGACATTGGGAGTATACTTATCATTTTTTACGAAATGATTAGTGCACTTGCAAGAGTTTTATAAATATAAAACCAAAGTATTGGTAGGATCGGCGATACCGGTTCTGCTCATCAAACATACAATTATTTTTTTCTTTATTTTCTATTATCTATTTTCTTCACTTTGGATAATATCAAATAAATGATATTTTTTTAATATTTATATATTAAAATACATGCAAAATACTATAATATATCTATTAATCTGAACAAATTGATATGTCTAAAATATAATAGAATAAAACAAATACAAATTTATTTTATTAATTAAATGGCATTAAAACATGAAATATTTAGTGATTTTTAAGTACTCATCACTTACTTTGGTTGTATACCAGATATTTGACTCTTTCTCCTCATAAATTGTGTTTTTGTTTGATTATATACCTTGAGAGTACAATCATCATTTGTCAAATATGTTATCATATATGAAGTCCTAAAGTGATTGAAAATCTTTTGTTATTCCAATATCTAATATTCATTCTTGTCTCACTTGTTGTTTGCTATGCTTATGCTTGTAGCTAGTCTCGACAATAGTCTCTAAGGTACACCGTCGCTAGTATATTTACTACAGTTTGTTCTTCCTTACATCTAGTTGTTTTTGTTATGTATTGAATTGAGCATATTGTTTTTTATTTTCATTGTTATTTACTAAATTCACATGTATAAGGTCGGTTTGGTCAAATTAGTATAAAACTCACGAAAAGATTCTACGAGTTAGTTTCTCTATCCCTCATTTAGATCCCAATTACATAATTGAATCAAAAGAACTATTAAGCTTCATGTAATTGTTTATACATATGTAATTCTCATAAATAATATCACATCAGTTAAGATTTTATCGTAACTTAATAATTTTTTCCATGGTCGTTACATATTATTAAATTATTGATTGTGTAATTTTTTGTAAAGTTACATATTTTAATGTAAAATGATGTTGTTTTATATATAATAAAATTATATAGTTATGTAAAAATTTAATACCAATAATAATGTGTTTTTAAATTGTATTTCATACTTTACTTAAGTAGTTTTAAATTTTAATTCTAAATTATGTTTTGGACCTTCTTTTTCATCTTAATTTAAAAATATTTTTTTATTTTGAAAATGTAGGAAAAATATAAAAATAAATTAAATATTGATTGAAAAAATCATAATGAAATTATTTTGATGGGTAATAAAAATACATATAATAAAATAAATAATATTTTAAATATAAATTAGTTTATTATAATAATGATCATTAATTTTATTCAACTATATTATACATATTATTATTGAATATTATAATAAAATTTAATATAGTTCATTATAAAATAATTATACTTAATCTATCTAATACAATGCATCAAATATTGTTTTAAGTACCATTTTATATACTTATTAGTCTAAGTCGATATCGATACACCTAAACATATGTTTTTGGAGAAATTATTAAAAGGCATGTTTATCACATAAAACTAAAAATATTAACTGTATAATTTTTGTATAGTCAGATATTTGGTTATGAAGTAATACTATATTATATAAAATAAAAATTATACAATTATGTAAAAATTTGGTATCGATAGTGAGTGTAGTTGAAATCATAATGAACATTTTTCTTAGTTTATATGTAACTTCAATTATAAATTATGTTATCGAACTTTTCTTTTATCTCATATTAAAAATCTATTTTTTTAATTTTTAAAATTTAAAATTTAAAATTATCCTTAATTTTTAAAAAAAAGATTTTTAAGTAATTTTTTAATTGAATAAAATAAATATTACATGAATGAGATTTAATTCATTCAACTTAGGTCATCGTGGTTATGGAGTGAAGAGTCTTACTATTTAAATTTCAAATCAATTTTAAAATTACTTTTTTACAACAAAATTACATAACAAGTAAAAAAACTATATAAAATAAATTAAATATTAATTTCATATAAATTATTTTATTAAAATATTTATCATTATTTTATCTTACTATAATGAATAATTATAATATAATTTAATCTAATATAATTATAATGCAAAAGCATATTATAAGAGTATGTTTTACAATTGAAAAAATGGTTAGAGAAATATTAAGAGTAAAAAATTAAAATATAATAATAATAAAATAATATAATATTTTTTATAAGTTTATTATTATATGATTAAAATAGTTGATATTGTATATTTTTTAAAACTTTTCCTACATCTTTTGAATTACCTCTTATATTTTTTTTATCAAGTTTTTTTCGTGTAAATATAATATCTAAATATTTCCAAAATGATATATAGTATTTTAGTTAAATAAAATACAAAATTAATATGTTTATTTAAATATTTAATATCTATTAAAAAATAATGTTATTTATAGTAGCGTATCACCATACCTGCTCAAAAATAATGTATAATTAGGGGTGTATAAAAAATTTGATCAATTCGATTCGATCTATTGATTTTTCATCTGATTCGATGGTCGGATCGGATGAAGATTTTTTCCATCCGTTAAGTGCGGATCGGATGACGAATTTGACTACTATTCATTTGATACGATTCGATCCGATCAAAATTAATTATATATATTTATTTAATTTTTTAATGTCTTTTTTAAGTAAAATAATTTTATGTTAAAAATACAAAAAATAGAGTTAATTAAATTTATTGATCGAATTGATTGGATGTCATCTGAATAGTTTACGAATCGGATCGAAGGAGTGTAAAATCAACAGTTTCGATCTTATAAATAACCCTATGTATAATACTTAATGTTTCATAAAATGATATTACCATGATAAATGATTTTATTATGAAATTTATTTTTAATATTTTTTAATAATTTAATTAAATAATAGTGCAAAATGTAATCTTAAAAGACAAATATAAGTTTCAGTAGATATTACGATTAGAGAACTCAAGTTAAATAATTTTTTTACATAATTTAATCTATTAGTTTTCAAAATAAAATAATTTAATCCATTATTTTTAAAAATTGATAATTTAATCCATGCAGTCAAATTTTAAGTTATTAATTTTTTTTATTTTTTAAAAAGTTTTAATGCGAGCATTAGTTTAATTACTTTTTTAAAGAAATTTTTTAAAAATAAAAAAGATATTAAATTGATCATTTGAATATATTATGTCATTTTTTTAAACTAGTAGATTAAAATATTATTAAAAAAACAACAATACTTAATGATCATTTTTAAAAAACTAATGAAATTGTTTGGTTACCACTCTAATTTTAAAGCCAACTTTGATGAGAAAGCACAAAAATAGATTTGATATTTTTGTTAAAATTATAAAAATAAATATATATGATATTATTGGCTATTAAAATCAATTAAGTGGATATTTATTATTATTGATTAGATTTTATTAAAATTTAAAGAATAGTTAAATTTGTGTTAAATAAGTGGTATTGAATTATGTAATAATATTATAAAGTTTTTTTTAATTATAATGACATTAGCATAATATTTTTTTGTTATTCATATAATAATAATGTTTAAATTGCAATTAATTATATTTTATTATTATTGAATAAAATTATTATTAAAAAAAA
Organism: Hippophae rhamnoides; assembly: GCA_033030585.1. Taxonomy (NCBI): domain Eukaryota; kingdom Viridiplantae; phylum Streptophyta; class Magnoliopsida; order Rosales; family Elaeagnaceae; genus Hippophae; species Hippophae rhamnoides. The sequence continues at coordinate 70,758,663 of CM065429.1, read as the reverse complement.
TAAAATTATCACAATAACGATTTGAGTTTCGCAATATTTCACCCTTATTTTAATACTTCACATTCACATATCTACCGAGCTATGGGACTATGGATTTATCAATCAATTCTCAATCGCTCTTCATTTTTTGTATCTAAAAGTGTAAGCTCAATAGCACAGATCTGAATCGGAGCTCTGAGAACTCAGAATCAACCTTATTCACCTTCTTTCCTTCGGTAACCCTCTTCTACTACTTTACTTCCATTGTTTGCTTTGTCTTCATCTTCCACATTCTTTTAACTTCCTTCTTATCTTTTTTGTCATCGGCATTGTGTTTTGGCTCGAATCAACGTGATTTTTAAATATTTTTCTGGAAGTATGGTTTGGTTTCTCAATTTTCAGGTTCTGTTCAATGGATTGGGATTTGTTGCATGATTCTTGATCTGGAAACTCTTGGTTTCGCAGTTGTGTCGTAGTTTTATTGGGCGATGTTTTCTTGTTAATTATCATTCTTCAATTGTTATTTGATAGTATAGTTACTTGTTTCATTATCAGATTTCAGCAGAATGAGAAATGTTTTAGTTAAATTTAATGATTTGTATGGAATTGTAGAATGCTCTACCGCTTCTTTAACCAGATGCCACTCGTAATCCTACGGTTCTGTCGCTCAATTATGCATCTTGTGTCTAGCAGTTAGCCTCGTATTAATTGATATGTTTGTATGTAAGTTATATATGTATGGTACTAGTGTTAGAATGATGATGATTTTAACCAGTTTCTTGCTGTGAACTTCATTCTGCTGTAGTTCAAAGAGTTGGGACAGGAAGATGATTCAAAATAACAATCCTGATTTGTTTATTTTGGAAAAAGCTATGATATATTTTCCCCCCTATAAAAAAGTTATGAGAAATATAGGACATAGTTCTAACTTCTATGTTCATCAAAATCCCTAATTGAAAAATTAAAGGAAAATCGGCGATCCTTTTGTAGTGTAACTGTCCAGTCTAGACTTGGTGTCCTCCTCCTAATTATGCCATTGGGATTTTCCCTGTATATTTTAAAATATCAAAGCAAAAAACGGTAAAGGAAGGAAAAACAGAAGCGTTATTATTTTAGTTTTCTTGTTATTTAGAAACATTCAAATTAAAATTTGTGTCAGGAAGCTGAGTTAGCTGTTATTTTATCTATATTATTCGGACTCTTTTAGGATACCAAGAGTCGTAAATTTTAATACATATCTGATGTTGGACACTCTAATTTTTATTTTTATTTTATTGATTTTTTTAAATTTACGTCAAATTGGAGTGTATGTGTATGTACACCCATGTGTCATGTGTTTAGACACGGATACTTCATAAAATTTGAAGAGTCCAAGTAAAGTATTTAAATAAACTTCTACCTTACATCTAATGCAAAGTACATCTGTAGTGGTTGCTGTGTATAGATAATGGGTAGTTTTCGCAGACTGTTTTCTTCAAAAAGCTTCAATGGTTGAGAATGTCCAAAGTTAATCTAGTAGAATGATACAGTATTTAAATGACTGATATTAGCGAAGTTTTCATAGATAATTTGCAGTGTGCAGTGTGCTCTAAGATAGTTCAGTTGTCTCTTCTGTTATATGGCTTTTGATAAGATCCTTGCTCATAGAATCAGAGCAGAGGGCTTTTGAATGGAGAAAATTCATGAGATATATTTAATGTTTAACGAAGACGTAATTACAAACCGGAGACTCATATCGGTAACCGTAATAAAATGTAAATATGCTTAATTATCAATATGCTGTTGAATTTGTACTTCTTGTTCTTCCCTATAATTTGTAACTTTGTTTTAAAGCATGTGCATGAGTTTTCTTTTAGTAGGCAGCAGCGGGCCTTTTTATGTTTCAGAAGTGATGTGGCATGTCATGAAAACATACTTTGTCTTTTTATGATGAAGTATGTCATGAACTCTTTGGCTAATTAAATTGGATAATGAGAGAAACATGACTAGGCGATAAAAGATATAATAAGCCTCTAAAAAACACAGTTGTGCAATGGAAAAACTATATCAATATATTTGATCTAATTATGCTAGTTGTCTCAGGCTCATTACTACTGTACATAATCATGTCAAGAAGGCCTGTAAATCCTATGCGACGCATTGGTGATGGGGGAAGCATCCCGTTTGCGGGTTCTGCACAATCTAAAACACGCTCATCACCTTTGCTATCCATTGGGCTTGTCATTGTGGTAATTCTAAGTGCCTTTGAAATGCACCTTTTCCTTTCTTTATTTTATTCATTATCATTTCATAATGTGAAATAATTCATTAACCTTTTTTCCATTGATAATAGATTTATGGTTCAGTAATCATGTCTTTGCACCTTGTCTTTAGCAATTCTTTAGTTGGTCTATTTTGAAAACACGGTTACATAAGTGGATGTAGTTATAATATGAAAACCTGTGACTAGTTTGTTCTATATTTGGAAATTTCAGGGTGCAATTGTCCTTATTGGCTATTCATACAGTGGTTCAGGTTTATCTCTGTTTCTTGATTTCGATTACTGATGTATTGTCATTGAAAAAATTTATTTGCTTTCTGCCCTTTAGAAATCAACAACTAAGCTGTGTTGCATTTAAGAGGAAATTAGACACTTCTCTCCCTCTCTCTCTCTCTATTCATTACCCTATCTCTCTCCTCCCCTTAATGCTTGAATTTCATTTTCATGTGGAATATGGAGGGAGGGAAGTTCAGTTAATTTGTTTGATTGAGATTCTCTCTACCTTAGATTAGGAAAATGAGGTTAAGACAGGATGAGGGTCAGCCAAAATGTATATTCACCACATGCTTGTCTTGTTTCTAACTATTGGGTTTTTGCCAACAGGTCGATCGAGCATCAGAGAGGCTGTAAATAAAGCTGAAGGTAAGATATCGTACTGTTTCTCTTGGCCATATGGGAAATAAAATTGTGTAACTTCTGTGAAGAAAGGGAGGATAATGTGGTGTATATAGAGACATGTCACTCGAGATGATCCATTGAATGATATGATATGAATTTGAACAATCTGATGGTTTTAATGTTCCAGGCCATGTTGCTTGATGTATGTTTATTACTGACCAATTGAACAGAAACACTTTTCTATTAGGAAATTTCCAGATTTTTTTCTTGATATCATTATCAGGCTGATGTTGCAAAATAGAGGAATATTTTCCATTGTCAAGATCTCTAATTTGTATGTGCAGGTGGTAGCTCATGCACATTTGAAGCTCTAAGAGCCATACCTGTTCTCAGTAAAGCGTATGGTGTCAGCATGCACAAAGTGTTGCATGTGGGTCCCGAGACATGTTCTGTGGTATCCAAATTATTAAAAGAGGAGGATACTGAAGCATGGGGTGTAGAACCTTATGATTTAGATGATGTTGGAGCAAACTGCAGGAGCCTTGTTCGCAAAGGAATTGTACGCGTGGCCGATATAAAATTTCCTTTGCCATACAGGGCAAAATCATTTTCTCTTGTGATAGTCTCAGATGCACTGGATTACCTGTCCCCAAGATACCTTAACAAAACTCTTCCAGAATTAGCTAGAGTCTCTTCTGATGGTGTTGTTATATTTGCTGGTAAATATCTTTATAATTATATTTTATTCTGAAGTTCCTGCCGATGAAATTTTTGAGCTAGAAAGTATTTGCACATGCAGTCTTGTCTACCAAACTTGCTCCAACGAGCTGATACTTGGCCACTGGGTGTTTTATGTTAATCTCCACTTCAGAAATTCAAGGGAGGGAAAAGCTCTCCCAAAAACTTTGCTGCCATGATTTTAGGAGCTTGATGCTATATAATGTGATGAAAACCCCCCTTTTTTTCTTTCTATATATTAAAAGTCCTGATGCCCGGTCAAGTAAACTTCTATCAAGGCGAAGTTATACTCGTCCATACCATAAAATCTAGAGGTGGTTTGACACATGTCCCAGTAGAAGTTGAGTAGTAGATTCAATCTAGTTTTGCATAATTAAAATAATATATGAATTAAATGGTCATTTTCTTTTCTCATTTTATTGACTTTTACACGAAGTTCTCATTTTATTGACTTTTACACGAAGTTCTCATTTTATTGACTTTTACACGAAGTTCTCATTTTGTTGACTTTTACATGAAGTAACTGATTTCTAAACTCTGGTTTACCTTCCTGTTTGCAGGTTATCCTGGTCAGCATAGAGCTAAAGTTGCAGAACTATCCAAATTTGGTCGTCCTGTAAGTGACCCATTTTTATTTTTTTTAAAATACTATAATTATTTAGTCATTGTAGAAGATAGAAGCAGTGATTTGGATGTGAAAGGTGAATGTTGGTTTTTTACTTTATCAGCTTTTCTTTCTCACACATCATCCAAAGTATTTTGAGAACTATTAATATCTGGAATCTTCTCAGTTAAAAATTAAAATTTAGGAATTAACCATCTAACTTGTGAACGGTGGTCTGCATTAATGTCATAGAACTAGAGTTTGTTTTCATTTAGCTGTCCATGGTCTCTTCTAGTTTCCAATGTGATGATTTTCAAAATTGACTTTTAAAGGAATTATAAAATAATAGTTCTCTTATCCAGGCCAAATTACGAAGCTCATCTTGGTGGATAAGGTATTTCATTCAGACTAGCTTAGAAGAAAATGAAGTAGCTGCAAAGAAGTTTGAACAGGCTTCAACCAAGAGGTCCTATAAGCCTGCCTGCCAAATATTCCATCTCAAGTCGTATCAATGAGAGAACCCGAGCAAGTACCGATACTCTTCCAGCTTCTAAGTAAATGCTGTGATATAATCACTTTTCATGCCCAAAGGGCATTTCAAATGCTATAGAAATTAAAGAATCTAAATTCTCTGCTTCAGTCGCTGACAGTAGTTGTTTTTGCCATTGTATTTATTGTGGGAAGTGATTTTCTCATGAATTGGCTTCCTTTGCATTGTATTCTTTAGATTTGGCAATATTTCCCGGCTGACATAGATTTGTAGTGTTTTTGGACCGACAAGTATTGGTACATGTAAAATATCTATATTTTTATTTTGGTATTTTTTTATTCTCAACTTGAATACATCAAATATCCTTATTAAACTAATTGGTAAATAATTTGGAAATTTTGAAATTAATTGGGATTTTTTGACATGTGCGTAGCACATCCCATTTTTTAAAGGTAAAACAATCATTTTACTGTTTCCAACAGTAATTTTTTTTAAAAAAACAGAGCTGGAGTGCCGAGTTAAACTGTGGGTTAAATAAAAAAGGAAAATGCATTAAATAAAAAAGTTAAAAAGAAAAGAAAAGCCCACATTCTCCATCACTCACGAACAGGTTTGAGAAGAAATTATCAAATCCATTCTCCACCCGTGATTAATCTGCCTGATGAATCCTTCTCCACGCATGATATGATGTTTTAAAAAAAAAAAGCAAGAAAAGGGGGAAGAAGAATAATGTTTTTTTTTCTCTCTCCTTACCGTTGGAAACATTAAAAGGATCGTTTTATCCATAAAAAATGCATATGCTTGGCACTTGTCAAAAATCCTAATTAACTTCAAAACATTGTCTAAAATTTTCAAATTGGATATTAGTTAGTCTAATAGGATTATTTGATATGTTTTAATTGAGAATAAAAGTTAAAAGTATTATATATATATATATATGGTAGAATTCCTAAAATTGATAATTTTGATGTATATATTTTTATTTTGATATTTTTTACTCTTATTTTTAATTAATATTTTTGAAATATTTTTATTAGTTATATAGGGTAAAATTCCTAAAATTGATTGAAACAAAAATATGGGTACAATTATCATACAAAAATATGGGTACAATTAGGGATTAATTTATGCCACATCTTTTGATCAAAGGGAAGAATACCAATATTTATGTGAAAGTCAAAATCTTTAACCAAGCAATCCGTATGTGCTTGTAACTCAGGCACAGTTTAAAATTCGTGTCATTTGCATTCTTGCAACAATAACTCATTTCTAGTTTTTATTTCTTAAAAAAAAATTAAAGGATGGCAATTATGATCGTGATTCATGAATGAGAAATAACATAATACATTTTTCATCACCCCCCACCCCAACCCTAGGAATAACAATAAAAATTACACACTTAGAGAATTAAATTCTGACTTTATATTTATATGCTTCACTAAAAAATATAGGTACCATTGAATTACAATTACTAGGGCTATAAAATTATTATTCACTTAAATGTTTTCCCCCTTTTATTTTGAATTGTGACGAGAGATCTTACAAATAAAGTTTGAAACGTCGATATCGATAAAAATATCAAAATATAATTTTTATGAAAACATTGAAGATATCATTGTTGTTGATAAATTTTTTGAAAAAAATAACAAAAACTATGAAAATTTTATTAAAAATATGAATTTTTTTTATAAAATCTAAAAAAAAATTACTTATATTTTAAATTAATTTTTTATTTAATACATCTATTTTTAAATACTTTAAATATTTATATTAATCATTAAGTTGATCAATTAATTAAAATATTATATAATAAAAAATATATATATTTTTTATAAATATTGTAGATTAAGTAGTTAAAAAGTTTGAAATAATTAAATAGACTATCTAATTATTTTTACTATTATAAATTAATAAATCTTGATAGTATAAAAATAAATTTTAATTGATTATTTATTTTTAAAAGTATTTATATATATCATGCTACAAACAAGGAAAAAAACATTTTCTTATGTAAAAGTGACAAAAAAATTGAATTGAAATGATTGTTTAAAAAGAAAAAAATAAATCAAGAATTAATATTTTTGATATTTTATTCTACATTTTAGGAACAATATCTATAATATCTAAAACATTATAATTAAAAAATACATTTAAATGATATATGAATATCATATTTTGATGTTTACATTTATAAAAAAAAGACATTAGCTTAATAATGTTAGTATAATTAAATTATTATCCATATTTTCATCCTTGGAGTTAAAACACTATATCAATCTCGAGAGTACGTGTAAATTTTTAATTGGTTGTATGTTGTTTAGTCTCACCTTATTAACTTGGTTATGTTAAATGTGCCTTTGACACGGTCGTAATAACCGTGTACAAAACTAATTCCGGTCATTTAGCAGAATTTTATGAGGAAGGGTCTGAAATCTGAATCACATTGACCAAAATCATGTCAATATGTCACGATAGCTTTGGTTGTGCTGAGGACACTCTATAAGTATATTGTACAATATTTCATACACTTTTTTTTTTACCTTTTGTTTTACATGCATTAATGAATTTTTTTTAAAAAATGTGTTTTTCATTTGAAATGGAGTTTATTTATTTATTTATTTTTGTGAATTTTCAAAAATGTGTTTCTTATTCAAAATAAAGTTTACTTTTTTTATATATAAAATAACATAGGTTAATCAAAAGAGTGAGTGAATAAATGAAAGAATGTATTAAAAAATATTGTTAATATTTTTCATTTTTACTAATAAATTTGTTATATCTTGAAGGTGACTAATCTAAAAAATAGTTTTTTTAATAGTTAAAAAGATATTTAGTGTCTTTGAATTGGTGAGTTGAAAAAGATGAATGAATCTTTCAGTTACATTATTAGTATTATAAATACTATGGGTATAAAATTGTATAAATTTAAATATTTTTAATATTTTTTGTTTATGTTTTTAATTTAAATTAATTAATCTAATATTTATGTTTTTATATAAAATAAAGATTAAAATAAATCATTGATCTTTAAATTTTATCAATTTTATACTTTGTTTTCTTAACTTTTTTTTCTTCAAAATATTACTTTTATTATATTTTTAAATTTAATAATTTAAATTTAAATTTAAAAATTAAATATTACAAAAAAAAATTGACATGTTAATTCTAATTATTTTTGTATAATTTAATTTAACTTAAAATTAAAATGCAAAAGTACTAATTTGATATGTTAAAAAGTTGAAAATAATAAAAGTTTTACAACATATTAATTTAAGGACTGTTTAAATAAAATAATAATCGGGATGGTGTAGTAATCTTAATTTTTTATGTAATTTTTTTTATATTTTTATATTTGAGATTTATTAAGAAATAAAAAAAGAGAGTTACAATTAACATATAAATGTATAAAATATTACGTAATGTAATAATTTATAGCCTCTAATTAAAAAATTAAAAAGAGAAACGCACACAAGTTTATATGAGATTACACGGGCTAACGTGCGCCAGATTAGCCATGGCTGGGAGAGAGCAGGCAAAGAAATTGCCACTCTTTCCATTTCTCTCCCTCATCTTCTTCGTCTCCATCTTCTTCCTTCTTTCTTTCGTTCGAAAGACCTCCATTGCCTCCGGACCTCATAGTGCAAACTTCCGACTCCATAACTTAAAAGGCTCTGCTCTGGCAACTCCGGACCATCCGTGCGACTACTCGGACGGGTCATGGATCTACGACCCGACTTCCAGATCTGCAAGGTACGGAAACACCTGCAAAGAGATATTCAAGGGCTGGAATTGCATATCCAACAACAAATCGAACGCTCTCGATCTTCTCAATTGGCGTTGGCAACCTAGACACTGTGATCTCCCACCTTTCGACCCCTCTAGCTTCCTTCAGAATTTCAGAGATGTCAGTATTGGTAATTTCTTTCTGTTTTTTATTTTCTCATGTTGATTTTATGATATTTTTCTTTTCTACTCTGTGACGAGGCTGTGATAGCTTCACATAAATGCTTAGAATTCATTGTTATAACAATTTTGAGAATGTGAATTGTATAATGTGCTTGAAGTGGGACTTGTGAATTTTTTATGTGAAATTGCTAGTGCGTAAATGCTTGTTTTTGAAATGCTTTGTGGGCTTATGAATTTTGTACAGTGCAGGGTTTGTTGGTGATTCATTGAATAGGAATATGTTTGTGTCGCTGATCTGTTCTCTAAGAAGCGTTTCGAACGAGGTGAAGAAGTGGAGACCAGTGGGAGCTGATCGTGGGTTTACGTTTCTTCAGTATAATCTTACCATTGCATATCACAGAACTAATATTTTGGCGCGATATGGTAGGTAAGCTAATTCATGTTCACTTTGGTATTATGACTTAGGATCGAGTGGTGATTTATGCTGCTGTTAGTCTGTTTTTCTTCTTCTTTGTTTTTCGTTGGATCGTAAGTTGTGTTTTATTCATCTTTGTGTTACTGATGGAGAAATGGATTTGTACTGTACTACTATGGGTTACCCAGCTGGAGATGGAGGATCACTTAATAGCTTTGAAATGATATGCATAGGAGAAAAATATTAGGATCTCTTGTAGTGATTTTACGAGGGATCTTCCAAGGTTGATAATGTTTTGAAAACCTTTCATATCACCACCACATCACCCAATAACAACTACATGTCACAAATCTAACGATACTTTGTATTTTAATGAAATCAAATCAATAACAAACAGTCTATCAACCTAAGTGGTATTAGTATCCCAGTGGTGCTATATTGTATGGGTATCTTTATCTTGGAATAGATTCGGAGTGATGTTGTCATATTATGTGTTGTCCTCATGTTGATTATGACGACACCCAGGCATTGTAGTACCTTATTTTTCGAGGAGGACATGGAGTGTTGAACAGAGTTGGCTATGAGTACATAGGTTGTGCTTGAGTAACATATGAGTAGAGGTCTCAAAAATCTATAAAGATATGGCCTATTAAATGACTCACTGAGCAATCACTGAATCAAACTGTAATGAAAAAATGTTTCATCAAATGTGGGCGTAGATGGCGCTTAGTTGATTATAAAACATAGATTTAGGTATTTTTTACTATTTATAAAAAAATTGTATTTATAAATTGCATATTATTGGGTTGGGTGTGTGGTTTTGCTTTTAAGTTTGTTGTGGGGTATTTATAGATTACTCTTTACTGCTTCCCTTTTAAAGTGTACCAAATGTTCAATTGTATAACATGACTTGGTATGTTCCTTAATGATGCAGATGGTTCAGTAATGCCAATGGTGGTGTTCTGGAATCTCTTGGGTATAAAGAGGGCTATAGAGTTGATGTTGACATTCCAGAAGGCACATGGGCAGAGGCTCCGAGCTATCATGACATTCTGATTTTAAACACGGGACACTGGTACTTGTATATGTCTCTTCAAACATTGAAAAAGTTATTGATTTACTGAAGTAGCCTAGTTAATTTGTATTTTTGTATGCAAAATGGAAGAAGATGATGCCAACTTTCATTGGTTATTTTTGTTCTGATCTATAGGTGGTGGGCTCCTTCAAAATTTGATCCTGTTAAGTCACCCATGCTTTTCTTTGAAAAGGGTCAGCCTGTGATTCCTCCAGCATCTCCTGATCAGGGACTTGATTTGGTCTTAAAGAACATGGTATGATATACTTCTGGAGACAAATTATTTGTTGGTGTTGGTCTAGGTCAATGTTGAAATGATGGTTCAGCCCATCTGTTGCGTTCACTCTAGACTAGTAACTAAGTATATATGAGAATAGAAAAATTTTGTGGAAATTTTTATAAGGATCTGCATACCTGATCTTTGTGCTTTCTATACTTGAATTTATTCTGGATCCTTATAGGTAAGGTAGCCACACAATTTTAGTTCACATATTAAAGCTTCTGTTGCTTAAGGTGGGGATCATGAGCATTAGCAAATTAAGCAAACTGTTTGACTATTGAAATGCTGCAATCAGGTGATTCTCTGGTTTTGTACCTTTATCTTCTTTAAAGAGACAGGAGAGGCAGAGGGTTGTAGCACGCGGGGGAGGGGATATCATTCTGAGTTAGTAGGCTTTTCCCCTTTTCTATGGCAAGTTTTATTATACAACATGTCATTGTTGCAGGCATTGTATGTTGAGAATAAAATGCAGCCTGGTGGGATCAAATTCTTCCGTACCCAATCACCTAGACATTTTGAAGGAGGCGACTGGTACCAAGGTGGAACTTGTCATCATTTGAAGCCTTTGTCCTTGCTGCAGGTGAGTCAGAATCTTTATTGAAATCCATTAGTGGTACGATTAATCAATTAGCCGAGCTTGCATCGTGTTAAATTTATAAGTGTTAATATAAATTAAGGATTAACCACTTTTAGTGCTTCATTCTGTAACATGAAGTTCAGCAAAGCTCGGTTTTCTTTACAGGTGGAAGAACTCTTTTCATTGAAACACAATGGAACAAATGTGGAGGCACAGTTGGTAAACCAGCATCTACATAAGGCTCTTAAAGGGTTTGGGTTTCATATTTTGGACATAACTCACATGAGTGAGTTTAGAGCAGATGCCCATCCATCGACGGCTGGAAAAAAGAAGCACGAAGATTGTATGCATTGGTGCTTGCCAGGAATTACAGATACTTGGAATGACTTATTTGTTAAGCATCTAAATGACCTTAGAATGGGAAACTAAAAATTGTTTCACTTGAAATCTTCTTTTTGTAACTTTTAGTGGGCAGGTTGTAACTAGGTGTTTAGCTCCTATTGTGGAAGCATTGAAACCATGTACCCACTAAAAGATTCATAGGACGAGTTTATCATCTACAGTCTATCACCTGGAGGCGGCTGGAGCTAACAAATTTGTTGATCACATAGTCCAAACGTGAGTCTCCCATTGAGAGGAGTATGTAACCGTAATCTTATTATAATCTTCTTATGGACGTTTTAGACTTACCAAAAAGTTAAATATCATCGTCAAACTGTTGATTATAGGTGGTTCACTGGTCTAGTGTTAAAGATATGGTTTTCTTCCTAGGTGTAGGTTTAAACCACATCAATTATCATTTGATAAGAAAAGGGATTAATTATAGGACTTTATGGTATTTTCTCATATTGCTACCATAGATGATTCTAATCTAATTTTTTTTCCTTTCAATTTTTATATGATTGGATTGTTTACACAGTTTTACTTTCGATCTCTTTAAAAAAAATTGTTATTAAAAATATATGTATCATATTTTTGAATATGTAAAAATATATTTTTACATTGAACAATATATGTGCATTGCATATGAAAGTGATAGTGATTATGTCATGTAATTAATTTTGTTACCCCGAAATATAGCCTGATAGTTTGACCAATGTATAAGCTACCAATCAACTGCTTGGGAAAATAATAAATAAATACAAACTTCAAGTTTTGTTGCAAAATCCGAAAAAGCACAGGAAATTAATCTCCTTCAACCATGAGAGTCCATCCCATCTTGTCTTTAATAAGACCTTTTTGAATTCCTGTTAGTGTCTCATACAACTTCTGAGATAAAGATTCAGCTCCACTTTTGTACTCAATCCTGTATCAATTGAGGCAATACTTAGACTACATAACACCAAAAAAAGTAGGGGGGAGGGAAGCATCTGTCTGTTTGATTCTTCATATGATTAAACAACACAACATGACTTGTCTACAAATACCTTGTATTCTTAAAAGTTATACTACCCACAGGATTGACCACCATTGCAGTTCCAGTGCAAAAAATTTCTTCAGCTTCGAGCAAATCATCGACTGTAATATTGCGTTCCACAACCTTACCACATCATCAACATGTTAATCTTAGAAGATTTTAATGTCTACTAAAAGTCGCAGTTTTTCTTATAGTGTCACAATCCCTCACCAGGAATCATTTCACATTATATTTGAAAACGTTTCAAAATTTATGATATCATGAACAACAATTTTGAAAGCTTTGTATGAGTTGTAGAAAGCTCACCTTCAAGTTCATTCCAAGAGCAATCTCAATGATGCTTTTTCTTGTTATTCCAGGCAAAATTGTTCCGTGTGTAGCTGGAGTTGAAATAACATTGTTCTGTAAAATTAAACTTATTGTGATATCAAGTAGATTTTGGAGGAGATGTTGAACGTGAAATAGATAAGTAGAGCAAACTTACAACATATATAGACAGTGATAAAAACAACATAGAATACTCGATTGAAATGTTAACAAAACCAAAGCTATTCGATTTTGTTTGAGCATGATTTGCACATGTTAGAATATACGCGTGGGGTCCATGTTATGATTGATTAAAAATAATATTAAGTTTGTTAGTCAAAATAAGAGGTGCATAATTTAGAAGAAAATTCATGGAAGGTGGCTTACCATATTGTCAAAGATGGAGGTGCCTAACCTTTTTTGAATAAAGAATAGGAAAATTAGGTAGTCTAATTTTGTTGAATGAAGAGATGTTTGGCATATGAAATGAGAACTTGAAGGCTATAAATATGGCTTCATTTCTTCATTGTTAATCATCCCAAAAATAGAGAAAAGCTTGTATGAGAAGTTCTTGAATAAGAGAATTTTGTGGGAAAATTCTCTTGGACTTGTAATTGCTCTTGTCTTTTGGTGGTGTGAGAAAATTATTGAGAGTGGTTGTAACAATTTTTCACATAGTGAATTTTTCTCTGGTTATCTTTTGACAACGAAAGTGGTTTTTCTCTAATTTGGAGTTTTCACTATAATTCTTGTGTTGTGTATTATCTATTTCTCTGTTATTTGATATTCTGCTAAGGAAGATCTTGGGAGGGAGAATTTGTGATTATACCATTTTATCCAAATTTTCTAACAGTCCAGACTTACACGCGTTTCTTTGACTCTTTTTAGCTCTCGAACTCGATACCTAGCCATTAAGTACCTTATTGGGTCGTAAACTGGTACCATCTGGACTATAGCATAGTTGGTACCAACTTCTAAGAATCTGAAATACTTAAGGGTTAGATCCCAGGTTCGAGGTTGGAGAAAAACGAAAAGAATCTGTCCACTAATTAGGAACTAGGGCTTCTGTAGTGTTATGGACTTATGGTGCATATTAAGAAAATACCTTCAAAATGAAAATGTTGGATGAAGAGCACTCCTCAATGTATTTTCGATTAACTGCATCCAGGTACAAAATATCAGAGAACCCCCTGGCCTTTGCTTGTGCAACAGCATGAAAAACCTAAATAAAAAATTGAACAATTTTTTTTCAATCACCATCTATAATAGCATTGAACAAGATCATGAATATATTCACAACATATATAAAAAAGATTACTTACTGGTGAATAATTGGTTATGGTTTTGATGCCTCCAGTTCCATTAGGAATTGCTCGATGAACCTTATCTTCAATAATCAAGTTTAAAGGATCCTATTTCATGGATGATAACTCTTAATAAAGCTCAACAATATGGAAATAATCACTTCTGGTTCACCACTTTTTTTCTAAAACCGCTTTTGTCTAAAAGCATTTAGCACAATACAGACACTTAGCTTTGACAAATAACAAAATAGAAAGTTTATCACACCTGGAAATAATTACCAACAGGAGATGCATAAATTAGGAATGTGTATTCTGGTGCCGGACCAACTCCTAGAACTGATCCACTTCCCATCAGCAGTGGCCTTATATAAAGTGACCCTTTTTCTGGAGGTGGCACCTGTTTATTTCCATATATTCACAAATAATCAAACATAATCTCTTCATTTACATCCAATTTTGTTATTTGGATTTAATTAAAAAAATAAAAAAACAATTTCTAATACAAAATATCACAAATAACAGTACTTGTCTCAATTGATATGATGTGTTATGATAGGGTGATACAAGAAGATACTACCTATTATGCCATATAGTTTACGAGGCATGTTTGTTTTGCTTTTAAAACTCTATAAAAGTGCTTCTGATATTAAAAAAACAATTATGAACTAAACAGGAAAAAATATGTCAGCTATGCTTCTAGGACTCAAAAAGAAATTTTGTGCTTTCAGAAAGTACTTCATTCGAAAATTGTCTTTGGCAGAAATTATTTTTAGCATAAGCGCAAACAAAGTGATCCCTATACTTCCTATCACTACTCATGATAGGGCTTGTATGTTTTTGCTTTTGAAACTCTATAAGGTGCTTCTGATAGTATAAAAAAAAAACTAATGAACCAAACAGGAAATTTTTTTGACATAAATGCTTTGAGCACTTAAAAAATACATTTTCTGCTTTTAAAAATCACTTTTTTTTCTAAAATCGCATATGACATACTACTTTTTTTTTTAAATAAACAATACGAATGAAACAAGTAGAGAGAGCACTATCAAGTAGAATCCACGAACACACTCTAAAAAATTAGTTGATTTTTAGATGTAATGATGGTATTTATATATTCTCATTTTACATCGCACCATAAACTTCCTATCACTACTCATGACATTACATTGATGGTGGTTTACTCAGTACCCAAGGTTTGTTGGCTTTGACCATTTGCTTTATGGCATCAACAAACTGCTTTACAGATGGTGATGGCATACACAATCTCTCTGCACCCATTTGCATGCGCATTGCGTTCTGCTCCGGCCTAAAAAGCAATACTTGACCATCTTCTCTTCTATATGCCTTTAGTCCTTCAAACAACCCCTACATACTCAAACCATCATCCATGTACCAATTCATTAAATCGTGATTTTTTTTAGTGCCAAGAAAACCTAATACACAACCTAATTATTTAAATATTAAATATTTATAGAGATAATTAAAAAATTTAAAAATGAAAATATTTGTTAAGATATTATTTATTTAATAATTATGTATTTAATTTTCATATTTAAATTTTAAATTAATTTTAAGATTGATTTTGTTATTAAAAAAGTTTTATAAATAAAACATATAATTTATACTTTTATTTTAAATAAGAATATAAATTAAATATCATTTTTCCCTATATTATCTTGTTTCAATTCTCCATCTTTCCTCCTAATTTATCAATTATTCGATATCTATCTATAATTTATCCTCTTTTCTTTCTCCTCCATTATATTATCTTTCCCGATCCACATCAGTTTGCCAATCAACAGAAAATCAATCTTGATCAACGTTTCAAAATTGGGAAGAGAAGCAATAGACTTCATCAACCATTTTGCTATATATAATTTTGAAAATAAAAATAAAAAATGGAACTTATTTAAACCATTAAAATTTGTTATTTTTTTTTTAACAAAACTTGTTCAATTTTGTGTGTTATAATTTAATATTTGGGTAACCAAAATAAGAAGCTGCATGATTATCACACCTGCCCATAATTTAAGATGCCAGATGATGGACTAAGCTGAATGTTACCATAGAAACTGATATTTCCTTGAGAAAAGTTAAAGTTGTCAGTGCATTTCATCTCATACATATAATCTGTTGGTGTGAGACTGAATCCAAGTTCATCCCAATTCACATTGGCATATTCTTCATGTTCTTGACTGCTTTAAATTAATAAGTAAAAAGAGCAAAATTTTACAAAAATTAGAAAATGAGATTAAAGCAATCCCAAGAAAAAAACCAAACTACAGAAAGATCAAACACCTAAAGGCTCAAATGTTGGTAGATCATTTTAATAGATACCTTTTTACAGAAGTTGTAAAGGAATGAACTGAGGAACAAGCAAGTGGCATAGACCTTGGCTGAGATATAAGCTGCAATGTAAATAACAGGATTTATTCTTTTTAGAACTAGGGTTTTGCAAGTTTTAAGAGAAACATTAAGGGTTTGTTTTTAAATTCTATTTTCTCATGTTTGAAATTATTTTTTTTTTTTGTTTTTTAATTTATTTAAAAGAAGAAGGAGAAAATTCGCTTGTTAAAAACTTATGTTTTCTTGTTTCATTCCCTCTTAAATCATAATAAAGAAATATAAAATTAATTAATAAAAGAAAAATTCAACTTTTGAATGTGAATTTTAATTTTTTTTTTAAGTTTTAAAAATAATAAAAAGAATGACTAAAATTAGAATTAAGTTCTAAACACATTAAAAATATGTTTAGAGTTTTTTTAAAATATTTTTTTTACATTTTTAAATCTTTAAATCTTTTGATTTAATTCATCTTATTTTTAAATAGTAAAATTAAATAAATTTATCTCAATAATTACACAACTAAATAAATTCATCTTAATAATTATATAACTAAAGAATACGAATCATATACTTATACAATTTTAAAAACTCAATAAGTGTTTTATCTCTTAAACATATTAATAATATTTCTTAAAATTACATAATATTTGAAAAAGGTATGGAATCTTCATTTTTTGTGTTTTTTTTCCAACACTTTTTCCTCGAACCACTTTCAACATAAATTATTCTTAAGAAAAATAAAAACACCCATGGAACATTTGAAAGCACTTTTATTAAAAAGAAAAAAGAAAAAAAAACGGAAAAAGTATAACAGAAACCAACACAAACTTGGTTGCAATAAAGAAAACCAGAAATTAATTAAACACATTTTGAATAAATAGTAATACTCTAAAATGAATACAATATATATACAGCAATGTCTACAGACTACAACTACGAATCCCAAAAGTTAAACCACAGAAAACTGAATGATAACGTGAACAAGTGTATATACAAATACTCTTACCTTTTTGAAAAGGCTAGAAAATCTCCATTGCTGTTTTATAAGAGCTTCCATGGTCCCTTGTTCAAAGTTTGTGCTTGTGAAAACAAAGGATCAGAATGCTATTGTTTTTTAATGATATTTTAATTTAATTGGTATAGACTTTATATAGAAATCGTTGTAAAAAATAAAATGAAAAGTTTATTTATTAAGTATAATTAAATTTATAAAATTAAATTATATAAAAAATTATAATATTAATTGTAATAATAAATTGGGATATATAAAATTTCTCTAAATAAAAATGTGTCAGAAATATCTGTCTTTCCCACGCGGAAGGTACCTCATTAAATTTAAATATTGACTGAGTACTAATTAATAGAATAAATGTCCATTAAACAAACACCACGATAATTTAAGATTTAAAAAAAAAAAAAAAACTTTTACAGATATCTGAAAAAAATACCGTTATATATTATAAATTTATCCTAATTTTAATAAACATTGCAATTTTTAAACGATTATAATTTTATTAACACAAATTTACGTACCAATAACAATATTATATATGAAATGTTGCGATGATGAAATGGGTCAGTAACGTACTGACACTGGAAACACCTAACGACTGACAAGTTGTCGGTTCCTCCGTTTTATTTATGTCTATTTGAAATACTGTAATTATAATTAAGTTTATTTGCATCTCATTATACAAAATTTTATTATTAATTTCCAAATAAAACATCAGGATATTTATTTCTTTTTTTTTTACAATTTAAGAAATACGTATATTTTTTTTATTATTTGCTCTTTTTTTCCATAATCTAAATAATATATATTTAAAAAAAATTAAAAATAAAACATATGATTAAATTGTAATATATAAATTGAAGTTTTATAATTATAGAATATAAAATAGTCACTATATTTTAAAAATATTATTTAATTTATGTAATTTGTTTTTGTTCTTTTAGGCATATTATTACGAATAAAATCATCCTAGAAACATAATTGATATTTTTTTTATTTTTTATTTAATTTCTTTTAATTAAAATTCACTAAATTTAAAATAATCTCCATAATTATTTATTTATTTTTAAATTTTTTCAATGATAATGGAGCTAAACTTTTAAAATAATACATAATTTAAACCGATAATTTTTTTCTATACTAAGTTGGTATGTATTCTCTTAACTCTCTTATAGATATGGGAAGAAGAAAGAAAGATAAAAGTGAGAAGTAATTAAGTACAATAATTTAAATTTTTTGAATCTATCTTATAAGTATTCATTTTCAATTATTCCAAAAATATTGAAAAAAAATTCATTTAAAACATGTTATTTTTACCATAAGTAAATCACTAAGAAACCCTAGCACCATTTTCCTTTATTAGATTCTTTTTCAAAAATAAATTTTTAATTTTTAAATTATTTTCTATACTAAGTTAGTATATATTCTCTTAACTCTCTTATAGATATGGGAAGAAAAAAAAGACATAAAAGTGAGAAGTAATTGAGTACAATAATTCAAAATTTTTGAATCTATCTTATAAGTATTCATTTTCAACTACTCCAAAAATATTGAAAAAAAGTTCATTTAAAACATATTATTTTTACCATAAATAAATCACTAAGAAACCCTAGCACCATTTTCCTTTATTAGATTCTTTTTCAAAAATAAATTTTTAATTTTTAAATTATTTTCTATACTAAGTTGGTATGTATTCTCTTAACTCTCTTATAGATATGGGAAGAAAAAAGAAAGATAAAAGTGAGAAGTAATTGAGTACAATAATTTAAAATTTTTGAATCTATCTTATAAGTATTCATTTTCAACTACTCCAAAAATATTGAAAAAAAGTTCATTTAAAACATATTATTTTTACCATAAGTAAATCACTAAGAAACCCTAGCACCATTTTCCTTTATTAGATTCTTTTTCAAAAATAAATTTTTAATTTTTAAATTATTTTATCATATAACACATCATAACTAATGTAAATCAAAATTTGTGTCATTAACACTCCTCTTACTAAAAATTACTCATTAATCTGACGGTTATTCTGAGAGTAAGTACTTTGACACTTCTACTAATTTTATTTGTTGTAATAAAGTAGTAGATAGTTGTATTTTTCAAAAAAATAAATAATAATAATTACATTTATCTTTCTCTTCATTTAAACTATAATACAACATAAAAAAAGATTACCTTACCTTTAAGAAAGGTATATAGATATAATATATTTTTTAAACATATATCATAATTCCTTTTTTTAAAAGAATGAGTATAATTTTGTAAAAAATAAATATAAAAAAAAGTTTTATCAATTTGATTAAGTTTAATTAATGTAAAAAACTAATAATGTATCCTTTTATAAAATAAGTTACAATTTTGATATTAAATTATAACTTCGTAAAAAGCTAAATAATCACATAAAACTTTTAACCATAAAATAAAATAATAAATAATTTCTTGTTCTCATTCTAATCGGAACATACGAAGATAGTGGCTCTAAAGTCTTATACCCTTCTTGTGGGAACATGGCATCAAGCTCTTCATCAGTCAAGGGACGATTCCTCTCTTCAATATCTCGCTTCCACCTCATTAAATTATACTGCTCCAGCGTATGAGCTCCACGAAGATTAGTAGCACCTGGTGTTGGATAGCCCAATCAACATCTCCAACAGGAGTCATGCCAGGTGTATAAACAGCAGCAGAAGTAGCTCCAGCCATAGGAGTCACATTGCCATTATTGTCGGAGTCTCATCCCACCGAAAACGCTGATTTTTTGGAGTTTGTGCTACAGCCCAGCCAGTTTGGGTGTAGCATCCCAAGCTATCTCGACTGGAGTCACCCTAGGAGTTACAGAACCAGCTGGAGTGGCTTCTGAATCCACTAACCGTCTCGATGTGGGAGTCTCATCCCATCAATTCCTCCTCCCCATAGATGGAGTAGCATCTGCAACTCTACTCGAGGTTGTATCCAATCGGCCTGGGGTCGTATCAGGAAAATCCCAATCAGAACTCTTTGCCTTCTTGGCTGCAGTAGGAGCAGTACCGTGATCATCCCGAGCCTTGTCCCGCCCATTCTATTCTTCTGAGACTACAACTGTTGTAATTTATTAAAAATAATATGAAATTTTCACTATAATTTTTGTGTTTTATATTTTTTATTTATCTGTTCTTTAATATTTTACTAAGAAGTATATTGGGAGAGAGAATATCTAATTATATTATTTTGTCTAAATTTTCTAACAATTGATATCAAAACCGATTTCAAATAAAGAAGCATAAATGTGAGGAATCAAGATTGATATTGAGAAATTTGATAAGAGAATCAATTTTGGCTTGTGGTAAGTACAAATCAAAAATTTATTGATCCAATACGGGTTACACAAGGCGTTAAAGGAAAAATCAGCCCCTGTTACCGATATTGAGTCTAGTAAAACCGACATAAGTGATGGAGATTGGGAAGATCTTGATCTAAGAGCTGTAAGTGCAATTCGGTTTTGTTTGGCCAAAAATATTCTTGCAAATGTGCATGAAATATCTATAGCCAACTAACTCTGGAAAAAGCTTGAAGAATTGTATCAAGCAAAAGGCATCTCAAATCGGGTGTATCTGAAGGAGCAAATTCATACTTTGCGTATGAGTAAAAGAATTATTATGTCTGACCAATTTAGTATTCTCAATGTTATTGTCTCTGAAATGGAAACCATTGAAGTTAAACTTGATGGTGAAGATATAGCTTTAAGGTTCATCTGGTCTCTTTCGTCTTCTTATGAACACATGAAACTTATCTTGATTTATGGAAAGAAGAAAATAATTTTTTCAGAAGTTACCAACAAATTATTTTTTGAAAAAAAAGGTTGAGGTGTGGAAATAATGTTTCGCTTGAAAACTCATCATTCGTAGCTGACAATTGGAAGAAAAAAGAATTTCATGAAAAAGAAAATAATGTGCTAATAATGTGGATAATTTGGGCATGGGAAAATAAATGGTCCAAAAGGTGGAGCTGATTCGACAATAAGCTTAAATGTCGATGATGATGCTAATAATATGTCTGTTTTCAAAGACTGGTGATGCTCTTTGAAAAAAGCATGTACATCCGCATGGCATGCTGTTAGTCTCCAAATATTGTCATGAAAGAGTGTGTGTTACTGCTAGTGGGTCCACAACAAGTTTGCACACGGGGATTGGCTTGGTATAGATGCAAGTTATGTGGTGGAAATGATGTCAATGGCAGAAGAACTCTCAGGAAAACTAAGTATAAGAGTTGCACCATAAATTTCAGCAAGTTTTTCGATATTAACCGATTTGAAATTCTTAGAATTGATGATTAATTCCAAGTGGATGTACTCTTTATGGTGAAGTATAATAATTCTCGGTGTAGAGAATTATGACTATTGGAGTAGACAATGTTGTAACGATAACTATATTTATTTTTAATCAAGGTAGAGATTGTTGTGATTAATTAAAAATAATATTGAGTTTGTTAATCAAAATATTATATGTTTAATTTTCATGGTAGGTGGCCTTTTATATTATTAAAGATAGAGGTGATTAATCTTATTTAAATAAAGGATGAGAAAATTAAATAGCCTAATTTTAGTGAACGAATAAATGTTTGACATATGAAATGAAAACTTGAAGGTTATAAATATAGTTTCATTTTTTCATCATTGTAAATCATCCAAAAAATAGAGAAAAACTTGTAAGAGAAGTTTTTGAACGAGAGAATTTTTTGAAAATATTCTCTTGTGTTTATAATTGTTCTTATCTTTTAAGTACGGGAGAAAATTATTGAATGTGTGGTTGTAACAATTTTTTACATAGTTAATTTTTATGCTGTTGTCTTTTGATAACGAAAATAATTTTTCTCTAATTTTGAATTTTTACTATATTTTTTGTATTATATATTTTTTATTTTTATGTTCTTTTATATTATAACGAGCATCACAAATTTACTAACAACACCGCCACACCATTACCATCCTTCTGTGTTGCAGAAATTTTCACAGCAGCCTCTTCCTCCTAATAAATCAGATAAGCCAGAAAAAAGGATAAGATCTTTTAAATATACAAAATCATGCACGAACGGGAGGCTGAACATTAACATAGTGCTTGTTCTCATCATATTCAAGGTTGCCTTTTAAATTGAAGTTAGCTATTTTGAATAGATAGGAAGAGACTATTACGCATACTCCGAACTTCGTATGAATTTAGAGATTATACAATAACGAAAACAACATTTATAATTTATAATTTACGTCTGATTTCCTTTACCTCTTTCTTCTTGGCAATCAGCCTCAGAGTCTTTTCCTTCTCCTTCCTCAAAGCCCCCCTCTCATCACATCTGTGTAAGTCCTCACGGATGGGGGCGGCGTCTTCTCCCCGGAAGTGAAAGGATCGTTCCGTTCCGGAGAAATTATCCTGTTCAACCTTTGCCGGCGATAATCATCCTTGCGATCGATAATCCTCTGCTGCTTCTTAATCCCGAAATCACCATCGGGATCACCACTGCCTCGAGGAACTTCCTTCATTAAAGACTTAGAGGCGGTATAGGAAGCCAATTCACGAGCAACCTCGTTGTCCATGGCGTCAAGGTTCTCCCCGTCGTCGGGGGCGGGAATGGAGGAGACATATGAGTCCTTGTCGGTACCGCCATAGAGATCCTTATAGAAAGTAAGGGAGGTCAGAGACGCCATCTCCTTCTCATTTGGTCCATGGTCAGGGTTTACAGATTATACAGAAAGCCACTAAACAAAGTTCTAGAGTGAGCGTGAGTGAGGCGACATACACTTGAAAATTCCACGTGAAAGTGAGGTTTAAGAGAGTGCATGACAAATGCTCTCACTGACTTCTTTTTTATTATTTTTTGGGTTTCATGAATTAATCATTAATTTTTTTAAAAAATTATACACTCTACTCACTGTTTTACATTTTAATTATTTCTTATTAATTTAATACTTTTAATTATTTAAAAAAAAAATCTAGACACAACCAATTGAATATAGTTAGATGGTTAAATAACAAAATATCCTAAAAATTAATTAAAATAAAATATAAAATCATTATAATTATTAAATTTTATTTAAAATAATTAAATTATTTATAATATATAATAATAAATAATTAAAGTATATTAATTTAAAATAAAATGATTAACACATTTAAATTTAAAAATAAAATAATTTATACATACTTTCTACTGAGACAAATGAATATAAGGTAGGAGGTATTCTATTTCTCATAAAGCATGGAAAAGCTTTTATACTATCCTAAAAGCTTTTATACTATCTTATTAAATAATTAATAATTATATTAATTATTACGTAACAATAATTTAAATATTAAAAAATGTTAATTTTGACATAGGTTTCTTTCGCTAATATAATAAGAAAAAATTCTCTTTTAACATGAGTTTGTTCTTTAGATATTTTTGTTGTTGTTAAGTTTAATAAAATCATCATAATTTGTGTATCTTTACTCAAATACATAGATTTATTTTAATAACATTTTTGACATTTTTTTAATAATTTTTGACATGTCTTATATTCTAAATCTAGATCTAAATATAAATTTATTAGTTTTTTTAATTAAATTTATTGCTATTTAAGGACATGAATGCAAGTAGATTAATTGAAATCATAAAAATATTATTAAAAAGCAATCCAAGCAAACAAATGAAAGATTATAAAATAAGATATTATTATCGATAATACCACCGGAAAAGATGAAGAAAGATACTTGTGTATTAATATATTTATCAATTTTATTTATTTAATTTTTGTAATTGAATTCTTTAATATACTATAAATTAATATAAAAAAATTTCAATATATATATATATTTCATTTATAATACACAATAAAAATTTATTAACTATTTATTTTAAAGGTATTGACTTCTTTAATCCTCTAACTATAACTTTAAACACTTTAATCATGTAATTATTTAATCGAACTTATTTATTTTATAATTTAAAAGTATAATCAATTAACTTACAATTTTTAAAAATTGAGATTTTTTCATTATAAAATAAAAATTATATATTTTATTAAGAAAAAATAAAAAGGCATTGACATCCACCAATTCCTCCTCCCTTTTCTCTCTAACTCTAATTACATTTTTTTTCTCTCTCTCAATTTTATTTTATACTTTTTATTAATAAATTAATGATGAGAAAACGAAGAAAAAAAGAGATTGAAAAATGGTGATCCTAGTGTCTTTTTATATTTTTTATTAATAAAGTATATAATTTTTATTTTATTTTTATAAAATCAATTTTTTTTAAATTTTCTGATTTAATTGATAATGTTTTTAAATTACAAGATTAATGAAATTATTTTAATAATTATATAATTAAAATATATAAAAACTATAGTTACATAACTAAAATAACCACATAATTTTACTTGAAATTAGATGTAGAGAATTCAAACGATGAACTACCATTAGTAACAACTATCGTCATAACAGTTATATCGACTAAATTTAGGCCTAAGTAATTGAAAAAAAAGAGATTGAAGTATAATATTACAAAGAAAAAAATTAAGAGATTGAAGCATCAAATATGTTAATATTCAAGTACTAACATTATAATTTAGCCTTATAAAATAGATAAAAGTTAAACATAATCCCTAAAATGAAGTAAAAAAATCCAATTGATTTTAATTTAAAAGTAATTTATATATCACCATAGTGCTAACAATTCTACTCAGGAGGAGGATAGATTGTTTGATATTAATTGAACTCAATTACAATACAAATAATCATTAAATTTGTAACAATATGGGATATTACGTGGTGTGGTGTTGAAATAAGGATCTTCCTATGATATAGTATTTGTAATTCACATTTACTATCATTACTTTTGTTTTTAATTATTTCAATTTTTTCTTCTATAAATGTATTCAACCAAAATTACTTTTTACACCACAACCACTAATATTCTTACCAACAAAGAGATTAGGGTATATAGAGATCTATTCATAATACTCATCTCATCCTCAACAATACTAGCCATTATTTCCTCAACAAGAACTACAAACAACAAACAAGACTTTATTAATGCACACAATATGGTGAGAATAGAGGTTGGTATTTAGCCGATCAAATGGAATGATATCATAGCAACCTATGTTGAAAATAAATAATACATGTAAAAATAATTTAAGAATACAATTATATTATTAAAAATGGAATGACATCATAGTAACCTATGTTTAAATAAATAATACATATACAAATAAGCTAAAATACAATTATATTATTAAAATTAAAAATACATAAATATAAATATGTATAAATTATAAATACAAAACTTTAAAAATACAAAATTTAAAAAACATAAAATTTTAATGAAATAAAGGACCAAAACCAATGTAGCACACAATGTTCTTAAGATAATTTTTTCGTTCACTGTAAATGTTAAAAAACTACGAAAACTTATCATCCAAGGTATAACAATAAAATAATATTAAACTCATACCACAATTTGTTATTCCACAAACTTTCAAGTGTTTAAACTCTATCAATGGAACCTAACTCTAGATAGAAAATATAAAAAAAATATTTTTCTCATTTTTTCGTACTCTTTTTCCCTCTTTATTTCTCTGTTTCTTTGTCTTTCTTTCTTTTTTTCTTTCTCTTTCACTTTCTCTTGGTTAGTTTCTTTTCTTTTTTTAGTTTTTACCCTTTCTCTCTTTTTTCTCTTTTCTTTTTTTTTCACTTATTATTTGTACGTTGTCTTTGTTTTTCTTTTAATATATATAAGAAAGAGAAGAGAAACCGAAGGAAAAAATAATTTAAATCAAAATTTTCCAGCAATCTGAGACATGAATAAAAATTAACATAGAATTTAAATTAAATTTTGATACAAAAATAGAGTTTAACGGTTCAAAACCTACATAAGATAGGTAGGTATTACTCTTTGATTATTCCCCTGTGAAAGTATACTTACCTTATTGATTGATCAGTAGATGTCATTTTCTTAAATTATTCTGTAATTTATATAAGTGATAGCATACTTTACACAAGATTCTTCCCAAACAAAATTCAGCTCTCATTGATATATGATAACTCTATATTTTAGAGTTATTTTGTCCATTTTGTTAATTATAATTGTTATGTTCTTAATGTTTTTATTTAATTTTAATTTATTAAATTAATATTTACTGTTAGTTTTAAAGGATATATTTTTTAAAGAAAATTAAAGAATTTGTATTGAAAAAGGACTTAATTGCAAATAATAAAAGTCTGAAAATATAATTTAAATTAAAAGAGGGCTTAATTACAATTAATAAAAGTCTAAAATATAATTTGAATTAAAAGAGAACTTAATTGTAAATATAAAAAGTTTAAAATATAATTTGAATTAGAAAATGGCTTGATTACAATTAACAAAAGTTTAAAAATTAATTTGATTAAATTGGAGGGTTAAAATACAATTAAAGAAAATTTATTTTTTTCGGTGCAGGAAGAGGACCACGCGCGCCATTATCAACGCGCAACGCGCACCGTACGATCAGGTAATCAACGGTAAGGATCAGATGCGTGTAAGATAGACGCGACACAGGTGATTGGACCCAGTTTCCTAGATTGCACGCTACACAGAGCGCAGAGTGGGGCCCACGTGTCTGTTGCGCAAAACATGTCCCGTACGACGCGGTCCATGTAAACTGTGTGCATCTTCCCATTTCACCGAAAAAAGCGACCACGTGTCTAGATTAATCTTCCAGCAAATCCGATGATGACACATGGCATGCATTTGGTAAAATGAAAACGCAGAAACGACGTCCACTTTCCAGCTCATTCTACGTCACCCAAGTGTCTATAGCAAAATAAAATCCCCGTGCGACGCGTTCAATGTAAACTTTGTGCGCCCTCCGGTTCCACTAAATACAAAGCGACCACATGTTTCCTTAATCTTCTAGCCAATCATATGGCGACACATGGAATGCATTTTGTGAAATCAAAACATAGGAAACAACGCACTCTTCCAGCTAATTATTTGTTGTCCCCCACTACATGCATTTAAAAAAAAGTAAATTGTTTGGGGTGATATATTTTAGACGCGAGGAAATATATGTATCAGTTTTTTGGAGTTTTACATAATTTCCTATTTCATTTTTCAGTTTTCCTTAGCTTCTACTCTGCATGTTCTCTAAAACACGCAGAAACTTTTCTTTAACGTTTTCTTGTTATTTTGTTAGGGAAAGAAATAGAGAGAAAGAAGACAACAAAGAGTTTCTCCTAATCTTTTTCTTTTAAATTTTATTTCTCTAAAATGTCTAACTATTTTCGTATTGTAATTTTAATTTTTGTTATGAAATGTCTAGGGTTGCAGTGTAGCTTAAATTATGAAGCTTGGATTAATTATTTTTGAATGATTTATGAGATATTTTTAAGTTGTTTATTTTATCTACGTTTAATGCTTTTGATTATTGGAAAATTAATCAATGATATGTGACACTTAAATAAACTTGAAAAATACATTTTTGTGTAATTGCTCGTTAATAGAATAACATGTATTTATAAGGGATATGAATACACTTTTATTGTACGTGTAACTATTTTAGGACTTTGAACTTGATAAATCTTGGTGAATTTAATTATCATAGGAATATAGTGAATTATTTTAGCGAGATGTGTCTATATGGAGCTCGGAAGAGATATATGGATAAATTAGGAGTTCTTGGTTGACAACTTAAGTGCGAGAACATAAATCAAGAGAAAATAATATAATTTAAGTGGATTAATTTAGCGAAATTGAAATCCTAGACTTTTCTTATAAATTGTTATAAAAATTAGTTAGTCAAACTGCATCAAATTATCAACTGTTTGGATAGAATCAGGTTGTAATAATTTTAGTAATTAACGAACATTAGTAACAAATCTCCATGGGAACGATATTTTACTTATCAATTTTATTACTTGTGACCGTGTATACTTGCACGTTTTCATGTTCTCCTAAAGAGACAACAATATATTCATTTTGGCCATAAATATACGCCCGATTATGTGAAAGTCTCTAAAAAATTAAGCCTTATACAAGTCTCTTTCGAAGTGGGCCCACTCTTCTCTCACATAGATGATCTCTTATCTATAAAAGTAATTCACAAAGAGTAACCTACATTCTCCACTCAATATTCTCTTCAAAAGAATCACTAAAAACCTTAACTTATCTTGTATCTTGCTAGTATCATTGTTTTCATTATAAGAATGAACTTGAGGGTAAACCCCCCACAATAATCTCACTAAGTCTTTATAATTAGGTTGTTCCTTTGAACCTATATCTTGGGATCTCTAGTCAAATAGGTTGGGTTTCCTAAACAAATATTTATTCATTCATGAGCTTCAGTCTCATTCCTCTTGATGACTTATCAACAAATTCTCAATTTAAACCTTTGGTTAAGGGATTTTATTTGTTATGCTTTAACTTCATATAGTCAACAGAGATAACTCTAGTTTATGGTAGTTTCCTAAAGGTATTATGTCTATGACGTATATGTCGAGACTTACTATTATACTTATTGCTTTATGCCCTACCAAAAGCAGATTGGCTATCAAAATGGATACACATTACAAGTATAGGCTTCACCCACTTAAGAATATACTCTAAAAAATTGCATAGTCATTCAAATTCTTCACCATATTTATCCAAAGTGATGAACTCAAATTCCATTATGGATATAGCAACACATGTCTATTTAGAAGACTTCCATACAACAACTGCACCACCTAGTATGAATACATATCCATTGGTAGACTTTGAATCTTTCATGTCAAATATCCAATTTGCATCACTGTATCCTTCTAATACAATTGGATATCTTGTGTAGTGTAGTTCATAGCTACATGTATATCTTAACTATCTAAGTAGTCTTGTAATACCTTTCCAATGATCAAATCTTAGATTACTGGTATAACTACTTAGTTTACTTATAGAGTAAGCTATAATCGGTCTTTTACAACTCATCAAGTACATAAGACTTCCTATCACTCTAGAATATTCTAGTTGAGGCACACTCTTACTTTTATTTTTAAATAAGTGGTGTTCTCTCAATTCCAGAATAACCATTGTTGAATTTCTTAAGTAATTTGTCAACATAATTACATTGACTTAGAATGAGATCACTTGATATCCTTGATATCTTAATTCCTAGAATTGCATAAGTAGGCCTCATGTCTTTCATATCAAATCTTGAATTCAATATAGTCTTAGTAGATTTGATCATCTGATCATTACTACCCACAATTAGCATGTCATCAACGTAAAGATACAAGACAACAAAACCATTCTCTTTGTCCTTGACATATGCACATTTTTTGAATTTGTTAATCTTAAAGTCATTTACCCTCATGACATTATCAAACTTTTCATGCCACTATTTTGGTGCTTGTTTCAAGCTATATAAAGACTTCACCAATTTACAGATCTTTCGTTCTTACCCTAGGTCTAAAAAACCCATGGGTTGGCCCATGTAGATTTCTTCATCTAACTCTCTATTTAAAAAAATCGTCTTTACATACATTTAATGTATTTCAAGATTTTGCAAAGCGATGATGGAAATTATCAATGTAATCAAGGCCATATTGTTGTTTGTATCCCTTAATTACAAGCTTGGCCTTGTACTTTTCAGTTGATCCAATTGATTTAGGTTTTCTTGTGAAAATCTACTTGAACCCTAGTGTTTTACTACTTGGAGGTAAATCAACCAGTTCTTAAGTGTGACCTTGTAGAATGGACTCAATATCACTATTAATGGATTTTTTTTCATTTAGTTATTTCGAAAGAATTCACAGCCTCTTCATAGGTTTGAAGCTCACTTTTTAGCAAGTAGGTTAAAAACTCTAGACCATAGGAAATTTCTGTCCTAGTCCTCTTGATACATTTGGGTTCAAGCTTAACCACTTGTTCAAATTCTTTGTTTTGACTATCTTCATTCATAGTCTCATACATTCGTTTAAACGAACTTGATTCTCCTTAAGATTCACCTAAAAATACATGTTCAAATAATGATGCATTTATTGATTCCATTATCATGTTTTTTTGTATGTTTGGGATCTTTGACTCATGCATAAGAAAGTGATAAATACTAATATTATGTGCATATCTAATGAAGATGCAATCCATCATTTTTGGACCTATCTTTGCCTTCTTATGTATAGGTACGTCTACTTTAACAAGACACCCCTACAATCATAAATATTTATAGAAAAGTATCCTTCCTTTCAATAATTCATACGATATCTTATGTGTCTTCTTCCAAGGTACCTTATTTAAAAGGTAGTTAGTTGATAAAATAGCTTTCCCTAATAAGTTATGTGGCAACCCAAAACTTAATAGCTTTGTATTCAAAATTTATTTCAAGGTATGATTCTTACGTTTAACAATTCCATTTTGTTAAGGTGAATAAAGTGTTATGGTTTCATGGATATCTCCATGTGGTGCACAAAATTCCCCAAACAGTGCTTCATATTCACCACCATGATCACCGTGTAGTACCTTGATCTTCTTGTTGAGTTGATTCTCAACTTCTATTTTATAAAGAATTAATTTCTCTATAGTTTCATCTTCATTTTTAAGCAAATATACATAGCAATATTTCATACTATCATCAACAAAAGTAATAAAATACTTGTTACCATCCCTTATTTTAAAAAATTCAAATCACATATATTACTATGGATTAATTCAAGGGGTTCAATGTTCCTTTCAATCAAATGAAACGATGATCTATTTGGAATGCGGGTATGTGTTCCATATTAATTATTCTACATAATGTATCGTAATTAACATGACCTAGTCTACTATGCCACAAGTTGGAACACTCAAGCAAATAAGCAGAATAATCAATATTAATTATTCTACATAATGTATTGTAATTAACATGACCTAGTCTACTATGCCACAAGTTGGAAGACTCAAGCAAATAAGTAGAATAATCAATCTTATTAATATTCTTAGCTTTTATAGTCATTACATTGAGTCTAAATAGCTCATTAGATACATACTCTTTACTCACAAACATCCTATTTTTGGTCAAAATGACCTTATCATATTCAAACACTAACTGAAAGTCATGCCTGTTTAGCAATCAGTCAGAAATAAGATTCTTATAAATATTTGGCACATAGAGTACATTTTTTTAATGTAAGCTCCTTCCCATAAGTCATATTCAATTTAACTTGGTCTTGTCCTTAAATGGTTGATGTGGTAAAATTTCTCATGAAAAGCTTCCCTCAATCTTTCACTGGTTTAAAAGTAGTGAATAACTTTTTATATGAGTATGCGAGCCTTGTTGCACCAGTATCAATCCACCACTTCTTTGGGTTTGATCCCACCAAGTTCACCTCAAAAACGACTACACATAAGTCAATATGAGAGATATCATGAGTGATGTCATCAACCATGTTTAACTCACGCTTCTTATTTCTTTATGAAAACTTACAGTCTGGGGCTTATGCCCTATCCTTTGATAATTAAAACAAATCCTTTTAAAGCTTCACTTCTTAAAAGTTGCTTCACGAGATCCCAACTTAAACCCTTTACCCAGCTTTCCCTTGTCCTATTTCTTATTTTGTTTGGAACTTTGATCATACTTTATCATATTAGCCTTCGATACTAATAGGATATATCCTCTTTTAAAAGAAGTCGTATTCTCTTCTTCCACTTTGAATCTTATCAACAATTCTTTCAAAGATACTTCATTTCGCTTATGTTTAAAGTAGGCCTTGAATCCTATCCATAAAGGAGGTACTTTTCAATATTAGTTGTAATTTGAAGGTTTTACTAAGTATCATCCTTTCGTCATACATCTTTATTAAGATATCTTGGATTTCACGTACTTGATTGCATACAAGTTTAGAGTCAATCATCTTATAATTAAGAAAACAACCAACAAAAAATTTCTTGATACCAATATTTTCAGTTTCATACTTCTAATCTAATGATTTTCATAAGTCTTTAAGTCGTATTATTTTTATTGTACTCGTTGTATAAGGAATCGATTAGGCTATTTAGAGC
The DNA here is from genome assembly GCA_033030585.1 of Hippophae rhamnoides. Classification (NCBI taxonomy): domain Eukaryota; kingdom Viridiplantae; phylum Streptophyta; class Magnoliopsida; order Rosales; family Elaeagnaceae; genus Hippophae; species Hippophae rhamnoides. The sequence continues at coordinate 70,726,333 of CM065429.1, read as the reverse complement.
ATTGTTCTGACATAGGTACTCAAAATGCTTCTATGCTTTAATAACACTAACAGACTAAAATTCTTGTTTAACCTCAGATTGATTGAGAGCTTCTTCAATTAAAAATCTTGTCAGATTCAAAGTGGTGAAATAAAATATCATTTTACTCATCAATATTTTGATGTTCAAGCAATTAAATTTCTATGTTTTCTCTGCCATGACATGGTTCCAAAGAACAAAAATAGGTGGTCATTTTAAGTCATTTAAGACAATATAGTGATCATTTAAAAAGTTTTTTTGTTTTTTTTTTCTTATGAAAAATTCACAATTAAAAACAAATTCTTATAACAATAAAAGTTACGTATAAAATATTTATGAATCTATTTCAAAAAAATAAAAAAATATTTATAGTAAAAAGTAACAATAAAGATAAATAGTAATTAATTTTTTTTATAAATGTATCTTAAAGTTAATTAAGATTAGTTACACACAAAATAAATAAATAAAATAAATATAATTAATATGAAATTATAATCTTTTAAAAAGTAATATAAAATAATAAATTATAACAAAACTAAAATATTAATTTCACTTACCAACTAATACATTAATGGAAAGAGAGAGAAAATGAAACAAAACTAAAAGTTAAAATAATAATATTATTTATGTAAATATATATATATATATAATAGAGACAAAACAGAGAAAAAGAATAATAATACTGTATAATGTCAGGAAAGGAATAAATAACTACCTGAAAAGCCATACTATGATTATCAAATAATCTAACGAATGTGTACATTATGAGTTAAATAGTTTGAAAAAATTCAAAACAACTTGGATGTGGTAAACTTAAGGGTCAAAACGGATGGGTATTTGTGATATGTAGCTATTATCTCTCAATCAAAAAATTATGAGGATGGAAGTTCTTATTAATTGATGATCATTGATTTATTTGATTTATTGGGGTAGGAGAAGCTATAGGACTCAACTTTGCTACTAATATAAAATTTGAATATTATCAAAATAAAATAGTATTATTTTTCCTGAATTTAATCTCGCTCTTTTTTCAATTATCCTAGGGTCATTGTTGATATGATATTTGTTCAATAATATGTGTTTTTAAAATTATAAGTTTGATTTTGCCAAAGACGTGTATATTTTTTTTTCAAATATAAAATAAATATTATAACTTAAAGGTTAAAACATGAGATCCATTTATATAAGTTAGTTTATCTTAGAAATGGTTTCGAATGAAGTGATTTAAAATAGAATAGTTAGTTAAAACTGGTTTTTAAGAAAAATTGTTGGAAATGAATTTAAATAAAAAATATTTTTTATTATTTTATGACCATTATTTCATAAATTATGTAACTGTCATTTTCATATATATGGTCATTATTTTTATGACCGTTATTTTCATATATATGTGACCGTTACTTTTATGACCGTTATTTTCATAATTATATGCCCATTAATTTTATGACCGTTATTCTTATAATTATGTGACCGTTATTTTTATGACCGTTATTTTTATAATTATGTGGCCGTTACTTTTATGGCATCAAGTTATTCGTAATTATGTGACTAGTTACTTTTATGAATTATTTTAATAATTATGTGTCAGTTATTTTCATAATTATATAGCTAGTTACACGTATTTTTTCCACTTATAAAAAGGAGCTTGATAGCCACCGATTTTAGAATATAACTTAACAACAAAAAATAGTTCTATGATTTTCATAACAAAATCAAAGAAAAAAATTGAAATTGTTTTCTTAGATTTACGAGCAACATAAATATTTGAGAGGTGTAGTATTGGGACTTCGTGGTGCACGGTGGTTGAGACGAAAAAAAGATTCTGTTTTATCCTGGGGCAATGACGAAATGTTTGCTTGCATAAGTTTGGCGAGCAGCGAAACGTCTTAAAGAAGCGACCTGGTCATGACCCAATGACATTATATTTCAGATATCTCCGGTAATATTGTTCTTACATAGTTTGTCACGTATTTGTTTCAACAATTTTAAGACGTATTCTATCTGTAAATGCCCTCTTTGAAATGTTAACTGATGATCTTAACAAACCATTTCGTTTTGAAGAACTACACTTTAAAAATGGAGACAAAAAATGTTATTCTTCTTAACCATGTAAAATGTCACTTTTGTTTTTATTATTGAAAAACCAACACTGCCTAATTCTCATACTGAAGCTACAACAAAGGATTTAAAACACCTGGATAAAAAAAAATTATTTTCTATGCAAAATATTTTATTCTTAATGACTTGTATGACTATTATAATTTTGATAAAGTCTGTTAAGAAAATTTGGGAAGTACTTCAAAAGAAGTATGATACTCAGAAAGCTGGAACTAAGAAGTATGATGTCAGTAGATACATGAAGTATCAAATGATTGATGAAAAATCTGTGGAAGCTCAATCACCTGTTGAAGAAAGACACGAATGCTTCTGGTAAGAAGATAGCACGAATGAAAGAAGATAGCACGAAATAACTGAAGGTATGAATTTAGAAGTACAATTTCATGTAGTTGTTGTTATAGATAAACTACCCCATGCTAAGAAAGATTTTAAGAATACACTTAGACATAAAACTAAGAAATTTTCTTTAGAAAGTCTTATAACCAGTTTAAGAATAGAAGAATAAGTCCAGAAAATAAGACCAAAGAGATGAAGTACTCGTTTGTCTCGAACAAGTACCAATAAAGAAATCCTAATGAATTTTGAAACCTAAAGGTAGAAATATGAAAACTCATCATGTCATAATAATAACCAAAATCGTAACCACCAAAATAGAAACAAAAACTATCCTCTCCCGAATAGACCTTCGCCTTGCAGGAATAACACATTCATGTGTTAAAGTTATAATGGCCAACGGCCACTGGCAGTGCCCATTGAGGAATCGATCTGCACCCGCAGTAGGTGAACCTTCTAGAAGATCAACTTATTGCTATGATTACGAAGTCAATTTTGTTGATGGATCAGGGAGTGTTGGGTGGACACTGGTACTTCTCAGCTATGTTCGCTATAATCGAGACATGTTCAAGTTCTACTCGAGTCGAGGATAAGAAAGTGTTGTTAGGTGACTCACATTCCATTAAAGTTGTTGGTACTTGGTGAGGTGGAATTAAAGTTTACCTTTGGAAAGACTATCATCTTGAAAGATGTCTTGCATACTCTAGAGATGAGAAAGAACTTAGTTTCGGGATATCTTCTTTACAAAGTGGTTTACTCAAACTATAGAATGGGATTTATATACAATAACTAAAAATAATATTTTTTGTTGGGAAAGATGCATCACTTAATGGCATGTTTAAATTGAATGTTGAGTTCCTTTAATATTTGGCATGCTAGACTTTGTCATGTTAATAGGCATAATCAAGAACATGAGTAGCTTAGAACTAATTCCAAAACTATCTTTGAATTATTTTGGATAAATGTGACTTTTATAGTCCGGTAAAATAACAAAAACTTCACGTAAGTCATTAGTTAGAGAATCGAACCTTTAGAATTAATACATTATGACATATGTGAACTTGATGAAATTTAACAAGAAATGAAAAACACTATTTTATAACTTTTATATATTAGTACATTGAATTACACTTATGTATATCTAATGAAAAAAATAAAGTGAACCGCGATTTGACATGTTTAAAATATTTATAAGCCGAAATTAAGAATCAACTTAACGGAAAAAATAAAAAGGTTTAAGTGATAGAGACACTAAATATGATTCAATATCTTTAATGATTTTTATAAAACTCATGGAATCATTCATGAAAAAGCGACACTTATTCTTCAAATGAATGGCAAAGGTGAAAGAAAAAAATAAAACTTTTACTAAATCAGTGAGTTACAATTTTATTAAACTTTGGTCTTCTTCCCATTGGTGGGGAGAAATTTTATTAATCAAGCTTGTTTGCTATGTGCTAAATAAGAGTGCCTAAATCTACTAGTAAAAATTTGACCATTATACGAAATGTTGAAAAATAAGAAACTTAACTTATTTTAAAACTTGAGATTGTTTAGTCTATGTTAGGATCCCTGATCCTTAAAAGAAATAAAACTTACTAGTAGAACATACGAATGTGTATTCATAGGATATGTTGTGAATAGTAAAGCTTATAAATTCTATGACTTAAATGATCATAGTTATAGAATCAAATGATGTTGACTACTATGAACATATGTTTTCATTTAAATTGAAGAATAGTGGGGGCTCGTCTTACTAGTGGATTTACCCATAACTAGAATTATTGAACAAAATGATGAATTAAACACTGCAATTAGAAGAAGTAAACGAGCTTGAACCCTTAAGGATTTTGGGTCAGATTTTTATGCTTATACCTTAGAAGAAGATCCCCAAACTCGTAAAGAATCATTCTCTTCTTTAGATGCCAACTTATGGGAAGAAACCATAAATGATGAAATGGACTCTTATGAGTATAATAAAACTTGGCATTTAGTTGACTTACCTTATGGTTGTAAAACCATAGGATGTAAATGGATACAAAAGAAGAAATTAAAACTCAATGGTACTATTGAAAAGTACAAAGCTTGTATTGTAGTTAAATGGTATAGGTAAAGGAAAAATGTAGATTTATTTGATACCTTTTCACCAGTCATATGAATAACTTCCATACGTGTACTTTTTCCTCTTACTGCCATCCATGATTTAGTAGTACATCAAATGGATGTTAAAACTGCTTTCTTAAATGGTGATTTAGAAGAAGAAATTTATATGGATCAACATGAAGGTTTTGTTATCCCAGGTCAAGAAAATAAAGTTTGTAAACTAGATAAATATCTGTATGGTCTAAAATAAGCACCTAAGCAATGGCATGAGAAATTAGATAATATAGTTAACCCACATGAATTCAAATTGAATGAAAGTGACAAATGCATTTATTATAAATTAGAAGATAACATTTGCACTATTATATGTTTATATGTGGATGACATGCTTATTTTTGGATCAAATATTCATGTTGTGAATAATGTGAAAACTCTATTAAGTGTTAACTTTGATATGAAAGATCTCAGAGAAGCGAGTGTAATCCTTGGTATAAAGATTACTAGGTCTGAAAAGGGAATTTCTTTAAGATCAATCTCATTACATTAAGACGATCTTAAAGAAATATAATTACTTTAACTGTAAACCTTCATGTACTCCTTATGATCCTAGTGTAAAGTTGTTCAAGAACACCGGAGACGGTGTTAGACAAACTGAGTATGCGAGCATCATTGGTAGCTTACGTTACGCTACTGATTGCACTAGACCAGACATAGCTTATGTTGTGGGACTACTATGTAGGTTTACCAATAGACCTAGTGTAGAGCATTGGAATGCTATTGAAAGGGTTATGAGATACCTTAAGAGAACTATGAACCTTGGATTACATTATAATAAGTTTCATTTGTTTTAGAAGGATACGATGCAGATTGGAACACTTTATCGAAGACTCCAAAGCGACTAGTGGCTATATTTTAACATACGCGGGAGTCAAGTTGTTCTAGAAGTCTAAGAAACAAACAATATTGGCTCAATCTACAATGGAGTCTCGAATGATAGCACTTAGCCACTAGTGAAGAAGGTGCTAGTTAAGAAGTCTATTAGCCGAGATCCCTTTATGGGAAAGATCGATACCGGTTGTCCCGATCCACTGCGATAAGTACCGCTGCTATTGCAAAGATTTAGAACCGTTATTACAACGGAAAGAGATAATGATACACAAGATCTTGTTAGAGAATTTCTGTCTACAAGAGCTGTAAGAGCGGATCATATATGTACCGATGAAAATTTGGCGGATCCTTTGACAAAAGGATTAACAAGAGAGAAGGTTTTCATAAAACCTCGAAAGGAATGTGACTGATGCCCTTAGAATGAAGAGTTACTCATGATGGTAACCCAACTTATAGAGTGGAGATCCCAAGAAATAAGTTCAATGGGTAATAACAAGTCATGAAGTGATATGAGATGAATCATGCTATTTATGAAGTCACAATCTATATTGTTAGAAGCGTGAAGTCTGACGACGAAGGATGAGTTAATTATTAAACTCTTAACGAGTTCTATACTCTACGTGGAGTGGAGCACGTAGCTGGCCAGGAGTACTCTTGATAGACTCACCTATGTGAATGTGGAAGTATGGTCGCTTCCTATGAAAATTTTGGGCAAAATTTACTAGAGCATTCACTATAATCTTGATACATCGGTAGTAAAGCACGGGCTTTTCGAACTACACCTTGGAAAGATTGTGTGTGTGATGATTGTTAGAGATAGAGTTCAAAACTACGAGTTACTCTAGTATATTCTAAAGCATTAACACTACGCAAAGGTTCAAGTCGATAGACACCTTTTGCTTATGCATAATCTTATACTTTTAATTGATTGGTTGCTCGATGAAACTATTTTTATTTAAAATTCAAGTGGGGGATTGTTGGAAATGAATTTAAATAAAAAATATTTTTTATTATTTTATGACCATTATTTCATAAATTATGTAACTGTCATTTTCATATATATGGTCATTATTTTTATGACCGTTATTTTCATATTTATGTGACCGTTACTTTTATGACCGTTATTTTAATAATTATGTGTCCGTTATTTTCATAATTATATGACCGTTACACATATTTTTTCCACTATAAAAAGGAGCAATAGCCCTCAGTTTAGAATATAACTTAACAAAAAAAAAATAGTTCTATGATTTTCATAACAAAATCAAAGAAAAGAAAATTCAGAATTGTTTTCTCAGATTTACGAGCAACATAAATATTTGAGAGGTGTAGTATTCCGGACTTATCAAGGGTGAAGTTTCGAGACGTAAAAGATTCTGCTTTATCCTGGGAGACATAGACTGTGTTTGCTTGCATAAGTTTGGGCAGAGCCGCGAAACGTCTTAAAGAGAGCGACCTAGTCCGCGACTCAACCCAAGCATTATATTTCAGTATATCGGTAATATTGTTCTTACATAGTTTTGTCACATATTTGTTTCAACAAAAATATTTAAGAGTTTGAGATGAAAATATCATAAATAATTTTGAGTGACATTTTAATAATTATTTTTAAAAATAAACATGTATACAAAACTATTCTCTCAAAAGTAAGTATGATTTATTTCTCTTAAAAGTATTAATAGTGCTCAAAATTATAGTAACACTTCTCTTTGTAAATATCAAACATATTAAGAAAAATTTAACTATTAAAAATCACTTTCAACCAAAAGAAAAAACAATTACAAACAATCTAAAAACTACTAGGACATAACCTCTTTTGAAAATATATAGGCAAATTATACTCACATCCTAAATTCATACCCTAACAATATAATCTTTACATTAATTAAAAATATTTTTTATTAACAGACACGTCTCAATTGTCTTCGAGTTGAGAAAACAACATTAGACATCAACATTCTACCACCACCACTACCAACACAACCTCTAATATTAACCCAAATTATATAATCATTTAAATATTATACTCTTTACTTATTTTAAAATGAAAAATTTAGACACCAAAATTATTTAAAATAATTAAGAATCAAGGAAGGTAGACTAGGTATGTACAAATAATACATATTGGATCAAGTATGTCAAATATAAGTACAATGTTCAAATATATTGCTGAATTCAACAAACACTGCAAACACAATTCAACAATCACTGCACCGACGCCAAACATTTTTTTCAATATACACGGCGCCTACCAATCAAGCTGTAAATCATACAATTCAATTATGGTGGTTGGTGAAATAGTAATTAGTATTTGTCTATATAAACAATGTAAATATCCGATACAAATCAAGAAAATATATGAATGAAACGTTTATTTCTTCCTCTGATTATTTCTTTAAACATTGATTTCTTCATGGTATCAGAGCCAAGTCGTTGCTTTATACAAATTTGAAACTCTTATTCTCTAAAACAGAGATTTCTTTCTCTGAAAATATTTTTTTTTCTACTCAAAAAAATTTTCATTCAAACACACTTACAAATATTAATTACAAACATCAATTTTTAAGCAATATTTCTCCCACCTAATTTTACCAGATTACTCTAAACACAATTCTGAACATTTTGTTAAAAACAGAGTAGCAGAAAACCTTCCACGCACCCTCACACGCCGCCTGAAGTGGAGGGTAAGTTTTTCCACGCGCCTCACGCGCCGTCTGGAGGTTGAAGATGATGACGTGTCATCCGGTTCGGTTCGGTTCGGTCGGTTCGTCTCGGCGTAGCGCGGCTCGGTCCGGCTCGAGGGCGTAGCCGGTCCGTGCCTTGGCTCGGCTCAGGTCACCTCAGTTCGGCTCAGGTTGGTCCGGCCAGCGGTTCGGTTGAACCCGGTTTTCTCGGTTGTTCATAGTTCCCATATTTTTGGCCGGTTCGATCTATTTTAAACGTCTGAACCCGGTTTTTTTTTCAGGTTCTGGATTTCTAACACCCGTCTGGTTCATGTTTTCAAGTTTTTTAAACCAAATTTGAATCGGTTTTATGGTTTTTATCCGGTTTAGTATAAATATATATTAAAAACACACAATATATATATATATATATTCTTTAGCCCTAAAATTATTACACCATTTTCTAGTTTGGTTACCATAATATCATGACAGAGGGTATAATTTTATTACCTATGGAGCAATCAAATCCAAATTGTTGTACAACTGCTCACCAATTGGTGTGTTTAATGCTCGAATTGTTCTTACCTAGACTAATTGACATGTTTGGTTTCAAATAATAGAAATGCATATTATGTAGAGAGAAAAACTCTCTTATATTCACGACAAAATTATAACCCTAAAAAACATCAAACAATTATAACAAGTGGTATGCAAAAATCAAAAAGTGAAGAGATGGCTACTTATATCAATAAGTCCAAATCAATGGTCGATATTTACGCATACCTATCGCTTCTTGAAATTGGGGTGCTTTCAAAGTATTCTACGATGATTGATAATTACAAGTATTATTTTAAACCAAAAAGCCTTTACTTCTAAACAAAATGGAAAATCACTTTCAGAGTATTATGGAGAGTTAATCAAATTTTCCAAGAGCTAGACCATCGTGGATACAGGTAATACGAAAGACCCTCATGATCTAATATCATATCAAGAGTCCTGCTGAGCACTAAGGATACATATTTTCCTTGTCTGATTGGGGATGACGAAGCCTGAAAGGGTGTTCACGGTGAAATTTGGTAAAAGAAACTATCCCAGATTTAGAAGGTTGTTATTCCTCGATTCGACGAGGTAAGACGTCAATCTCATCAAGGAAAAATCTAGAGATGCCGACGCCTCCGCCATGATATCTAAAAATCGCTTCTTTTTCCAATCGCCAAGAACGAACAGGACGATAAATCATCATTTAAATGTACCCATTGTCATCAAAAGTGGTCATACAAAAGAACGATGTTTTGAACTGTGGGATATCCTGGATCAAGGGATCACAACCGTGACTTCCTGAAGAAAAATCCACCTTACAGATGTTCATCGCCACCATTGTCGAAACAACAAAGGATCACGTTGCAACCTCCTCAAAGACACGTTGGTAAGATGTTTAAAGTTTTTTCTCCTCGCTGCTTTTAATAATACATGGATAATTGATTCAGGTGCAACTCGATCATATGACATTCGATTCTAGACAAATCTCAAAACCATCCTCACACAAACTATTTCAGACCGCCAACGGTAACACAACCCCGTCATCGGGAAAGATTCGCCTCACTAGTACTTTGAATTTAGACTCCGCACTAGTTGTTCCCTCTTTAGAGTATAACCTTATATCTATTTTCAAATAACCACCGCTTTATCTTGTTTTGTTATTTTTTGGCCTGACTTTTGTGTGTTCAAGGACATTCAAACAAAGCAAACGATTGGTCGCGGGTGTTAAAGCAGAAAACCTCAGTATTATTTGGATTTGGATTCAACAAATCATGCATTGGTAGCAACTGGATCTAACAAGGATGAATCAAATATATGGCTAGCGGCATTAGAGATTGGGTCATGCTTCTTGGATATTTGAAAAAATTATTTCCAAGTTTATTTTTGTTAGATCTTTCTACTTTAAAGTGCGATGTCTCGTGAACTAGCAAAAGTCATCGTTCCTCATTTCCGTAACTTTAAATAAAAGTCCATCTCCGTTTACGGTTATACATTCTGAGCAAATTTTCGGTCTTTCCAAAGTCTCTACGTTGGGAGGATCACGTTGGTTTGTTACATTTATTGATGATTTTAGTAGAATGACTGGGTCTGCTTAATGAAATCTAAAAACAGGTAAACTTCTTATTTAGAAAATTTCATAAAATGGTTCGTACTCAATATAAAACACAGATCCAAGTTCTAAGAAGTGATAATGGAGGAGAATATAAAAGTTCTGAAGCTTCAAGAATATCTTCAATCAAGGCATTATTCATCAAACTACCAGGTTGATACACCTCAACAAAACGAGCTTGCAAAGAAAAAATCGACACTCAGTTGAAGTCGTCTGTCTCATTGATCGAAGCTAATATGTCATTATCTTACTGGGAGAAGCAATTACTTCGCTGCATATTTAATCAATCGGGTACCTTCCAATCCCATTAACTTCCAAACACCACTACAAGCCATCATCAAGCAATTGGCTGCACCAAATGTTCCCAATCTACCTCCTCGTGTCTTTGTCAGGTGGCATTTGTACACCTACATAAACAACAACGTAGCAAGTCGGGTTCCACGAGCAATACGCTGTGTTTTTAAGTGGGATATGCCATACAACAAAAAGGGTATCTGTGTTACCATCCTCCTACAAAACAAATGATTACTACTACGGATGTTATTTTTCAGCGAAGATACAATGTATTTCTCCTCTACACTGAATTTCATAGAGTACAACCATGTCAAATTCAGACTTACATATAAATTGCTTCCTTATGAAGAAAGACAAATTATATGTGAGGAAAAATACAAATAACTTGAATTCGATGGTAATAACTCTCAATATAGAAAAGACTCAAGGAAATGGAATCAAGTCCTCATCAACTTCAAGATCATCAAGGAAGTTCCTTACTACCACTAAATGAGTACGAGATTCCTTCTCCACAAGTCCGCCGATATACCTAACCAATCGCTTGCAAGAGGATGTTCCAACTATTGAACCAACCGTAAAAATACTTCCATCACGCCCCAATGAGGTATTCCTAAAGCCATGTTAACCCGAGATTTCTAGTAAAATCAAATATCCCATGAGTAACTATATGTCTAAACATCGCTTTGTCAAAATCAAACGTATCATTTGTGAATCAATTATCTCGTCAGTATCTATTCCTAACAGGCAGAAGCTTTTAGTCGACAAAAATGGAAAGATGCTACGAATGAAGTTAACTAAAATCTTTAGGAAATAAATAGAACTTCGTGAGCTTATCGATCATTCCACCAACAAAGAAAATTGTTGGGATGTCGATGGATTTTTTCAAGAAAATATCAGTAGATGGTAACGATTGAATGATATAAAGCAAGATTGGTGGCAAAAGGATACACTCAAACATACGTGGATCTACTATACGTAAACATTTGCACTGTAGGCCAAAAAAATTAACAATCGTCGGTCTTCGTATTCTACCGAAATTTAGATTGGCCATTATATCGCTTGATGTAAAAATGCCTTTCTACACGGAGATTTAATTGAAGTTAAGTCTACATGGATTTACCACCAGAATCAAGAAATCCACAATCCACGGAGAAAAGGTGTGCAAATTAAAAAATCATCAGATGGATTGAAACAATCCCCAAAGAGTACGGCTCAAGGTGTTCACAAGGTCAACGTATGAATTTGGCTACAAGCAAAGCAATTCACCATAATTTATTTCTAAAAAGTGGTATGGTAAGATCAACGTCGCACTTATCAGAGCATGCTGATGATACGATAGTAACAGAAATGATCTCAAGAAAGTGAAAGCGCTACAAACTTAGTCATTCCAAAGAATTTGAAATGAAAGACCTCGTTCCTTAAAATATTTTCGATCGAGGTTTTCGATCAACGTATTAATCTTCTTATCTCAAAGAAAGTATGCCTTAGATTTATTAAAAGAACCGGTAGATACAAGATGTCAACCGCCTAATACACCAAGAGAGGGAAGGATTAAAGTTATGTATCAAGGTTGATCAAGTTCCAACAAATAAAGAAAGATACCAAAGCGCGTTGTTGAAGGTCGATGTATTTGGCACACACAAGACCAGGCTCATTTACGCTTTAAGTATTGTCACCAATTTATGCATAATCCTGTAGTAACAACATACTTAATGCGCTTATTCAGATTTTCGAGATATTTAAAGTCTACTCCTGGAAAAGCGAGTATTGCTCACCAAGAACTCGTAGAGTTTTCTAGAATCAAGTATATATTGACGCTTGATTGGCCGATCAATAAATGATGTGACGATCTATATCAAAGTTACTACTTTTGTAGGGAAATCTTGTAACACGGAGTAAGGTAAGAAACAACACGTCAATTGCCTCGTCAAGCCAAAATAATACGAGGAATGGCACTCGGGCTTTATGAGTCTGCGGGTTACAATCTCTTAAAAGATTTGACATATCTTTAAAGTTAATCAATTAAGTTATTTTGCGACAATAAAGCAAAGACAGTGATATCACAAGATAATCCGGCTTCAACACGATCGACAAAACATGCTGTCGATGATTTTTTTATTAAAGAAAAGTTAAGAAAATTCATCGAATTGCTAAAATCAAGCTTAAGATCAATCGCCGACATCCTCACTAAAGTTAGCCTCATATCGAGTATTCACAGAGTGTATAAGTCAGTACGAAAGACATCTACGCACTAACTCAAGTGGTTGAATTCAACAAACACCGCAAACACAATTCAACAATCATCGCAATCGACGCTAAACATTTTTTTCCAATCAAGTCAGAATCATACAATTCAATTATATTTGTCAGAAATAGTAATTAGTATTTGTCTATATAAACAATGTAAATATCCGATACAAATCAAGAAAATATATGAATGAAACGTTTATTTCTTCCTCTGATTATTTCTTCAAACATTGATTTCTTCATATATATGCCGAAAATATATATGTATCTCAGAAATATACATGTTCAACACACCTATATGAACATTGTACGTGTATTCAACATACATATTTGAACATTATACATATGTTAATCGATATTTATTATTTATTTAACATGTATATTTTTGGGAGGGAAAAAGGTAAAAGTTTTAAATTTTTTGAATACTTTTATTGATTTATCGTTATGATTAAATTTTTCATTTTAAAGTAATAAATATAATGATTAAATAATTATATAATTTGTGTTAATATAAAAAATTATGTTGGTATGTTATTTTAGGTTGTGGTGATAATGAGGTAAAATGTTGATGCTTAGTATTTTTTTTTCTCACCTTTTAAAAGTGGGATGTATTTAGTGAATAATAATAAATTTTCTTCTTTTTATTATATTTTAATTATTTTCATAATTTATGTTATTTGGAGTATGTATTTAGTGTTAGATGTGGGATGTAAAGAAAATTAGCCGAATATATGTAATGTTTGAAGAGCCCAACGGGCAAGCATGATACTGTATATCTAATTATTAATTAAAATAATATAATTTAAAGTTAAGATAGGATAATAATTAATGTGATAAATAATTATTAATTAAAATAATATAATTTATTTTTTAACGTATAATTAACTTGTATATGTGGTAAATAAATTTTTTTGATCAAAAATTAGTAAAATAATATATATATCTTAATTTTAAACAAATAATGTAACGAATTATTATTAATATTTTTAATTAAATTTATTAAATTATATAAAATGATAGACTATTATGTTAATTAATATGATAAATATTTATGATATATAGTTTCAAAAACTATGATGGATAGTTTATATCTATGTGTATATAATTTGTAATTATTTTTATCAAAATAGCATAAAATTTAAAAATATGAGAGAAATATAAAACATAAAGTCAACTTTATCTACCGGTTAACATCGACCAATATACGCAAATCAACTTTATTAAATTAGGTGTTTAGGGAATTTTGTCAAACTTAATGTCTTAATCAATCTTTTTTTTTTGTTATTGTGAATTGTATTATATATATTAAAACATACCTAACGTTTGACCAATTTCATACATAAATATAAACCTTTAAATCATTTAGTTGTCACTTGTTAAAATTTTACAAATATATCTACAAATTTCTTAATTTAGTTTTCAAAATTTAAAACATTTATTAGTAGGTATAATTTGATAACTAATTGAATTAAAATTTTGAAACTTAAGTAAGTTTTAAAAGTTTTAACAAATCATATATTTTAAAGTTTAAAAAATTATATATGAATTAAAATTTTTAATTTTTAATCCATATTTACATTTTTTTTATAAAATTATTTTTAAAATATTTATTTATATTCAACGACAAGAAAACTGTTGCAGGCAGGAAAAAAAATAATGGATTTTAATTAAAATTGACATCCTATAATTAACATATCCAAAAACCTACGTGGAATATGCGATCAGGAAAAAATAACCTCATATCTAGCTTCTTCCTTTTTCATACATTCATGATGTATAATTGTATATCGATCATTACGGGACTGCTAGCTACAGTTAATTTTTTTTATTTTTTTTAAATAATAATCAAAATTTTTTTTATCTAAAATATACTTTAACTTTTTAGTAAAAAAAGATTTTCGAAAATTAATTAGAGTTAAAAAATAAAAAAAAATTATTAATTTTTAGTAACTATTTTTTCTGACATTATTATTAATATAAATTTATCTTTTATCAAATTAAACCTAGTTTTCAATATTTTCTATTAATAAACTAATTAATAATAAAAAATTATAACGTTTGTGTACAATATATTTTTCTAATTTATCTTGTTAGTTAGTTATACAAAATATTTCCATCACGTTTTAATAAAATTATTAAAATATTATAATTTTTTAATATTTATTTATATTATTTAAATTTAAAAATAAAATAAAATTATTTTTTTCTTTAACTTTTAGTGGGAAGAATTGAATTTATCCTTTAGCAAAAAAAAAAGGAAAAAAATTCAATAAAAATCAAAAGGTTAATTTAGGTTAAAAATTAATTATTATTTAAAAATGATAAAAATTATATTAATATTTAAATTAGAGTAATAAATTAATATAAATTTTTAATAACATTATAAATTTGAGGTATGAAAATTTCTTAGATACTAAGTATACTACTCAATACTATTTAAACGTACTTATTATGTTAAATTTACTCCAAATCTACACAATATATTTAGATGTTTAAGCATTTTCATTAATATTATATAATATTAATTTTTAAAATATTAATACATTAATTGAATACCTAATACCGATCCCGATTATTAATGTTGACAAAATCAACCCAATCTAGCGCCATTTCACAGCTTCCTTGTTTGTTTATTATTTATTAGTTTTGTTCGACGCTAATAAATATCATATTTATATTTAATTCAATATAGACAACTACTTCAAATATATAAAAGCACAACTATCATATGTAGAGAGAGAGAGAGAGAGAAAAAACACAACTTACAGCAGTAAATTAGAATAATAAATGTGATTCTCCTACTAGTTAGTAATCTGATATATGTTTGATATAATAAATAATATTATCACAAGTATCTTTTTTAATAATATATAACTTTTTATATTTTATTAGTATAATTAATTATAAGTTAATATTATTATTATCAAGTAAAATTATTAAAAAAATTATAAAATAATAAGAAAAAAAAACATATTAATAATATTTTACATAAATCTAATCGAATTAGTTTAAATAATTATAATTTAGTTTAAAAAACAATTTAATAATAAAAATATATGAATAGAATTTTATTATTTTTTAAACTTATTATTAATAAAATAATCCTTGAAATCGTGGGTACGTAAGTTGCTAGCAGCCGGCTTATTTTACTCTTTCTTCTTTTTGTTTTTTATTATATCAGTTAGCCGCCTCTGTGCCTAACACGGTAACACCCACTATATATGAATTTTATTTTTTTATTAATCTTAATAAATTTATATCAACCAATTAAATTTTTTTTAATTTGTACGATATATCCTTTTATCTATATATAACACAAGGACATGGACTATTTTCTTCACATCTCACTCGTTAGCTTCTTATGAATTAAACATCAAAATGGGCACAAGTAGGATCATCTTTGCTACACTATCCCTCATTTACTTTCTTAGCTTGAGCATATGTAAGGCACAAAACGCTCCACAAGACTACCTTAGAGCTCACAATGCAGCTCGTGCTCAAGTTCGTGTTGGTCCTATGAGATGGGATGCAAAAGTGGCAGCTTATGCTCGAAATTACGCCAATAAGCGCAAGGGTGATTGCAGGTTGGTGCACTCTGGTGGGCCATATGGTGAGAACCTTGCTTGGAGTAGTGGCGATATGAGTGTCGCTAGTGCTGTAAAAATGTGGGTTGATGAGAAGCGTTTCTATAATTACCAATCTAATTCGTGTGTTGGTGGCGTGTGTGGACACTATACTCAAGTGGTTTGGCGCAAGTCGGTTCGGCTAGGTTGTGCTAGGTTAAGATGTAACACTGGAGGCACTTTTATTATATGTAATTATGATCCCCCAGGCAACTATGCTGGCCAAAGACCTTATTCTGATCTCGATCTTGATCTTGCTGAGGGTTATTCATCATCTACTTAATTAAACTTTATTACGTTAAATATATAAATAAATGGTTCTAATTTTTTATACTATTATTATATTACAACGGTTGAGATTTAAATGATTAATTTTACTATAAATCAAAACCGTTAAAATATAACTGTGAGATAAATTATGTAATATATTATAACCGTTTATCTTGTTATATTGTTAAATAAAAGAGATATAGCAATCAAGCTAGCTGGCTTGCTCACTCATCAACATACATCACTATGTTTAGCTTTTACGAAAGAATTAATAAAACACTACTTTTACTTGCATGAAGTATATGTGGAAGATTTAATTTTTTATTCTATGCAAGGTATGTTATAGCTATTTTTTTCTACGAACTTGATACGTAGTTTTTATCAATATTATCTAAACTGAATAAATTAACTCCACTAAAATTTGTGAAGATAAGACTCGAACTCGAACACACATATCTACAAAAAAGGATATATATGTGGTAAGCTTAGTAAATATAAGTGTTTTAACATTAAACGAATCTATATATAATTTTAAGATATTTTTATCTTTTATATATATTTTTTCAACTTTTTTTTTTTTTGAGATCGATATTTAAAAAATCATTAGCAATCATACATCTAATTTAATTAGTGAGAAATACAAAGAAATGTTTGTTCATGTTATGCAATAATCTTAACTAAACAATAAATTTGAAGTAATATTATTGATGTCAATGTCATAGCTGATAAGATCATGTGTGCATTCTATAATAAATTATCATTCAAGAAGATAAGGTTGTAGAAAAAGAGGTACGTTTGCCTACCTGCTTTTAAGCGGATAAATGGAATAATATTCAAACATTTAAAAAGCACGTAAACTTTCATTTTTAAAAATTACTTAAAATATTAAGCGGATAAATAAAATAATATTGCAAATATTATGTAAACTCCATTTTTGGAAATTACTTAAAATATTAAGAATATTAAAGAACTGTTTAGCACTATTAACTTGAAAATTGTTTTTAAAATAAGTTGAATTGTAGAGTAATCTAATGACGTAATAGCAATTTTTATTAATATCATAATAGAATTTTATTTAAAAATAATCAAGTATTAAATCATTATTTTATTCACAGCCATCATGAATTCAAGTAACTTATTTATTATTTTATTATTATTGAGGGAAAGATATACATATTTTTTTAAAAAAATAATTTAACATTTATATTTTAAATTTTAAATTCAAAATTACTATCTTATATTACATTATTTGAATCTGGATTTTCACATTTAAGAATGTTTACGTGATATTACGATTTTATATATCAATCTTAATAAGGGTAGCACAATTATTTTACCTTTTCTAGTTTCTTATTAAGGTCTTAAATAAACAAGATCGGATTCGAGAGTTTAAAAATAACACATTAATTTATATACATCTCTTATTAAGGTCTTAAATAAACAAGATCGGATTCGAGAGTTTAAAACTAACACATTAATTTATATACATCTAAGACCCAAAACATAAAGTTTTCATTATCATGCATACGTCATAATCGCGTAATTTCTCCTATGAAGCAATTGTACCAACACAAAACTACTCAATATTATTTATATGTCATATATTTAAAATTTATTTATATTTTAATAAAATTTAATTAATGATCAATGATATTTATATAAGATATTTCACTAAAAATATATAGAGAATTACTTTTGTTTTGCATAAAAAATAGGGATCCATTTAAAAGTCAGTCGACCCACGATTAGCAAGGGCCCATGGTTTCTTATAACAAGCGGCCCAACTGATTGGTTTTTATGTTGCACCATCGGTACAAAAGGTATTAATGGTCATTAGTCACCACCAATCTTTAGAATATACATCAATAATGAAGAATCTCAAATAATGTATATTTCATTGTATCTTCTATATACATTTAAAAAATCATTAAATGTGTATCCATGGCGACATTATTAATATGTCACTTGAAATACATAGCACTATTATATAAAAATATACCAAATAAAATGCGAAATTTCGAGATAAAAAATTAAAGGAATTAGATATAGAGAAAAAATAGTTTTTAAAAAATATATACAACAAATATTGTATTTTATTAATATGAATAAATAAATGATATATCAGTACTTTGGGAGGGAGCACTCTTTAGGAAGAGTACTATTATGGAACCTTTGTTTATCTTGGCAATAGTCATAAGTCAAGTGGTAGATTCTAACCCATTTGAACAACCTTTTCTGAATAGATGTTAGGGTACTGTACCTCTCTTTGTTCCACCAATTAGTGTTGCTAACTGCCCTACAATATCTTGGATTTCCATTCCAAACACAAGCATCAATCTTGTGGTTTCTAAAAGTAGTAACAAAAGGACCTTTTGACCAATCAATTTTGTCATGTCCACCTCTTGTTGCCCAACTTTCTCCATTCCAAAGGCTTGCTTTGATGCTCATTGGCTGCTTCCTAGGAAATGCCACACCCTTGTCTTCATGGTTTCTATATACTCTTATAGGTATCCAATCCACCATGAACCTATTCACCAAAAAAAAAATTCCATTATGAACAAAAATAAATGGCTAATTACAAAAATCTTTCTATAGATTTCTTGAAACTTAAAAAAACAAAATTATACAAACTTAAAAAATAATAAGAATACCCCTTCTTGACACAATTTTCAAACATTTTTAAATAATATTTTTACAAACAATTCAATTGAGAGATAAATGTAATTTAACTCATAATTTTACGTATAGATAATATATAATATTTTTAGCTTCAAACAATACTTAGTATTATATTTTGATTTGAAATATAAGAAGGAAAAACTTTTTTCGACTGCAAATGTGTCGTGTTAGTTATATTTGTATCGTATTTATTAATACTGGAAAAGATTTTTTTTGTATATTTCTATTTATGATACTAACAAATAACAAGAACTTTAAACACATAAAAAAATTATTGATCAATTGGGACTAAATTTATTATTCGTGTTGTACGTTCTTATTGTGTTATCATGTCATGTAAGAGATAATTGTGACCCCTAATCTACCAAATAGAAGGGTAAAAAACAACTTTGATTAGTTTATTATACATAAGAAATAATGCAATTCATATATTATATATAACTTACACTATTTGGTAAAGGTTCCACAAAATGGAATAGGTGTGAAATTCTTTGGTTGGATCAAACCAAAGCTTGATTCTTTCCTCACGATTGTCCAACCCATCAGCATAAATGTTTGTTTGAAGAGTATATGGTTGCCCATTCACATTTCCAAGGAATTCAAAGTCTATCTCATCACGGTTAGGTTGATCAGAAGAGAGCTGCATTGATAATATTTTACCTTATACAGAAGTTAATTCCAATTGTGAATTAATAAGGCAAATAGCCAGGTGAAGATAAGATTTATGTATGAAAGATATTAACTTACATAATATGCTAAAACTGTGCCTGCTGAATCACCTGATACTAACTTAATTTGTATGTCAATTTGTCCAAATAAAAACATCTGATTCGAAGCAAAACCAGCTCCTATATATATATATATATATCAATGACATGAAAAAAACTTGTGGAATTCAATTTGGTTACAAATAAATTTTGAATAATTAATTGCATATAAATGAATGGATATGTAGATACCAGATTGTTGGTCAAGCTTCAAGGTTCTTGACTTTCCATCATAAGAAGTGTTAACATGGTTAGGAGACCATGTGACAAAGAAATCTTTGTTGAAGTCCCCTGTTGAAACAACCGAGCCTTCTGAAATTTGAACCCATTTCATCAATATTGAAACGAGTCCAAGGAAGATGATGCTTATGTAATAGTTCTCCATTGCTCTGTAACTAATTATAATGAATAATGATGATGACTTCTATATATAGAAGTTGAATTAAAGATAGTCTTTATGTGATGAAAATTATATGAAAACCAAATCAATGAGATAATGTGAAATACAAGCAAGGAAGGTTTTGTTAACTTGAGCTAGAATATCTTTAGAGGGAAGTAAACAAATGCTTGGTTAGCATTTCTAATTTAAAATATATATAATTTTATTATTTTGTTTTATATATTTTATTAATAGGATTTTTATTATGAAAAATATTGATAGAATATAATAACATGTAGTTCAGCTACAAAATTTGCATGGTTTAGTAGCTAGCTAGTTTTGGAGATACAATTGGGCCTTTTTAATTAATATTTAAGAAGCTTTATTTTTCATCTGTCTTGCTAGCAGAAAGTTAAATAAATAAATAAAAAGCTGATTGCTAATTAAGCTTTCTTTTGCATTGTCTTTTCTTTTGTGCTTTTCTTATGTTGGGATATATGATTTGGTTATGATTCATGTTTGTCTACAGAAAGTTTTATTTTTCCTCTCTTTTATTTTATGAGTTGGAGTAATTTATTACATTTTTTTATTTTTAATAATTATTTAATTTTTTTGTGAAAAATTAATGGAATATGAGTAATTAATCAAATTTATTTATTTTTTTAAAACAATTTTATTGTCATTATTGTCCATTAATAAATACAATTAATGAAATTGATTTTCTGTGTAAAAAATATGATCCAATAAATAAGAAAAGATAAAAATATTTACGTGAAAATGAAAAAAAATAATATATATGTATATATAACAATAAATACATAATTTTTTCGTATTAAACAAACTTGATAGAATTATAGTACAAATTCATTTAAAATTATTAAAATAAATATAAGATTTTTAATTTTTAATTTAAATAAGTAATTTAAATAATTTTTATAAAATAAAAATATTTGATGTTTTAATAGAATTAAAATATAAAATAAATAATATATTATTTATTATTAGTTTAAATTTAAACGTAATTTTTATATATTTATTAAAGTATAATATATAATTTCGATAAATAAGAATATAAATAAAAATTTCTCTCCTATTATATTATAAAATAAGATTTTTTATTTTATTATTTTAATCCTTAATCGAATAATTATATATGAATTTATGTGGTTAGGAAAAATTGAAATTGCATGAGTTGGACTCACCTTCACTTTACTATTTAAAGGAGCTAACTATTGATTTAATATCCATCAATGCAATGTTTTTCTTTATTTCTTTTTTCTTATTTTTAGTAGACCATGAGTTGGATTTGAGAACAGAAGACAGAAGTGATACTCCTTTGCTACAAAGAAGATAAAAACAAATAATGTTACAAAACATCATATACTACAGTTGTGTTGTGGGTATAAAGTACAAAATATCAAATGTACTTATATATAATAATAGTAAAATAAAAATATGCAGGTTTTTATTAAAGTAAGTATATATGTAGGGGTAAATTAATAAATATAAAAAAATTATAAATTTATTATTTAAATTCATCCTATTATAAATATAATATTAAAGTAATATAAATATTATAAAAATATAATTTATATTTACGATATTTTAATATATTTGTATCATAAAAATATTAAAAAATATATACTAATTTTATAACATTTTAATATTAGATTATATTTTATAATATTATAATATTATATTTATCATAAAAATTAAATAATATATTTAGAATTTTGTAATAATTTAATAATATATTCGTTAGTTTATATAAAAAAATAATGAAAATAAATGAAAAATCAAATAAAATAAAAATAAAAGAGGCGAAGAATCGAAACAACGCACCTTTGTCGAGTTTTCAGTAGTCGCTCGTACGGAGGAAACGAAATTGAGAACTACCTGACTACCACAAAATTTTGTTTCTGGAGTTTTGTGTTCGCTTCAACGATTTTGACCTTGCTTTCTTCTTCTTCTTCTTCAGGTATTCTTCTTGACATTTTATAATTTAGCTTTCTTTGCCCTTTTCTTTTCACTTAATGCACTAGGTATTTCACTGAATCACACTGTTGCTAAATATCGATTATATCTAATATGTTTGTTTTATGGGTAAAAGAAAGATCCACTTACTGTGTCTTGTTGTGTTGAAAGATCCGATTTTTACTTATAATCTACTGTTTTGGAAAATGGGTTTCGATTGCTCTAGTGTGAAAAAGATTATGATTGTTGTTACTAGTTCATAAATTTATTGGGTCTGTACTATTTCATTGTTTTCTTAAGTAGGCTTGGGTCTGATTCTGGCTTTTCGGGGGTTTTTCTTTTTTACTTCAACTTTCTCTTTGTTCTTGGTTTGCTAATGTTGAATTAGTACTAAATTTTAGGAAATTTTAGATTAATTTAAAGGATGCTGAAGGCAATAGATACATTAATTGTGTTTCTGTTCCAGAAATGGTTAGATTTTAGTCAGTTGATTTAAATTATTTATAAATGAAATGAAACCTGTGGAAGAAAGTTTTGTGGACCATGTTTTGAATGGTTTTAGCAATGTTTGTAAATTATCAGTGTTAAATTTTGGATTCTTGGCAGACTTCTGACTCTTTCTATTTGCACAGAATCAAGATTCGGGTTCGAGATTTTGAAATTTCATCATGTTGAAGCGGTTACCAAGTAGAAATAGTAGATCTAAAGGAATCAAGCTGAAACACATTTTACAGATTTGCCTGCTTCTTGGAATCTGCTTTTGGTTAGTCTACCAAGTCAAGCATTCTCATGATAAGAAGAAGCAATTTGATGAGAATGATGTAAAAACCTCGCTCAGAATGATGAGCGAGGATGAAATACTCAAACTTGGGAGAAAGGACCTTCATCCTCATGAGGATATTGCTAAAAGTGAGAAGCATGTAGAAGAAGAGGAAGAAGAAAAGCATGGTAAAGAAGAGCAAGAAGATGAAGGTAACAAGCATGAAGAAGAAGAAGAAGAAGAAGAAGAAGAGCGAGAAGATGAAGTTGACAAGCATGAAGAAGAAGAACGAGAAGATGAAGGAAACAAGCATGAAGCTGAAGAGCAAGGTGAAGAAGAAGAAAACAAGGATGAAGATGTGGAAGATGGAGGAAGAGGAGGTGGTGATGATGAAATAGATGAAAATGACCAAGAAAGAAAAGAGCAGGAAGTTGAACGCGATGAGGAATTCATTGATGAAGAGAAAGAGCTTGAAGAGGAGGGTGATGAGAAGGAGGGCAAAGGAAATGAGAATGAAGACAAAGAGACTCAAGTCGAAAATGAAAATTCATCTGAACATCAGGATAATGATGATGGTTCTCAGGGTTCTCACGAGGCAAGGGAGGAACATTACAAAGGGGATGATGCATCTAGTGCAGTGACCCATGATGTCCGTGATACCCAAGTAATAAGCACTGAAGCTGAGAAAGTCAATTCAGAAAACTCAGAATTCAATGGTCTGCAAAAGGAATATAAAACTAATACCAGTGAAGGTGATACTAGAAACGAAAAAACATCAGTATCAATGGTTGGAGAAGGTGAAATTGCTCATAATGGAACTTATTTGAACTTGAGGGCTGAAGAACAGGTTGACAGTAGTTCATCAATAACTGGGAACAGTCAAGATTTAGTGCTATCCAACAATCAAACAGAAGCACGGAATAATTCAGCCATGGGAAGTACTCGAGACGACAATCCAGAAACGAGCACTAAAGTCTCCGATTCATCACTACCGACTGGTATAGGGTCTGCATCTCATTCTAACAATGTCCAAAATGCAACTGTAGATAGTGCAACTGCTGTGGAAGGCATGAAAGTAGAAACATCATTTTTGGAACTTACCAATAACTCTAACTTGGCTTCTTACGGCAATCAATCTGACATCAAATCCCCATTTCCCACTGATTTTGAGCATAACAATGCAACCTTAGGAAAATCCTTAGATGCAACTGGTGCTAATGTTGCAGGAAAGAGCTTAAGTTTGAATGGAACGGCCGAAGCAGAGAATAATAACACGTCTGCAACCACAAAGATGGATGCTGATGCTTCTCAAAATGAAAAATCTAACAGTGAACTTGAATCTAACAGAATACATGAAATTTCAGATGATGCAATTCAACATGACCCTGTTGATTCTTCTGATATGCATGTTACCGAAGATGAGAAAAAAATTCACATGGATCCAGATACATTACTGGAGATAAAAACAGGAGGAGGTGAAAATGAAGAGGCTGCAGCTGAATGATGAATATTGTGGTTATGATATATTCCAAGTCCTTTAAGTGTTCTTACTAGTGTCTATCTTATTGGACAAATCTTGTAAGATTAACATTTTCTCTTTTCCCCCATAACTTTGGAATCAATGATTCGTAGCTAAAGTGAATCAGCCATAGCCAGTAAAATGTAGGGTAGTTAGTAATATGGTGGTTTCAATATGTACAACTAAGATAAAGTTTCCACTGTATACTGGTGGTTTGTTTGTTATTTGCTTCTTTGCTTTCTTGTCATCTATATGTGAGATTTTTTAATGGTAAAATCGACAGAAACGTAAGATGCAGAATTCTGGGTATTTAATTATTGATATTGTTAAGATCTACCCTTCTCTCAAATAAAGTTTAGGTTTTAATTATACCATGTTTGACAAAAAAAAATTTATTGATGGTATTTAATTGTTGGAAGCCTAATACAAACCTATCCCTGAAGCGTCGGGTGATGTAGGTTGAATATAGAGTAAGTTATTTCATTTTATTTTATATCTTATTTAATATATTTAATAAAATTGTGATATAATATTGATTGATTTCATTTAAATATTATCTCTCTTAAATAATAGTCTTAATGGGTGTAATTTTAAACATATGTATTATTATTTTTTAATATTAAACTTACGTTATAAATAATCATATATTATATTTGTTTATTATTTATTTTTACTCTTCTTATTTAAACTTATTAAAAATAAATAAAATATCTTAATTAATATCATTTTATTATTATCTTTTTCTCATTAAAAATTAAATAAATCAAGTTCTCGGTTGGACTAATTCAAAGAGTTCAGTCCGCAGGGTCCGACAAACTGTTGTCGTTGTTCGTTTACACTGGGGCTTGAGAGACTAAATCATAACAGTGAGTCCGACAAACTGTGAGCCCTCAATGAGTTTGATCTTTTCCTTTTACTAAAAGCAAATCCGGATCACACGATATATTTCAAATGCGAATGAAGTTATTCAGCAAAAAGAGAAAAAAAAAACAGCATCGGTGCGACGGTGTCGAATGAGAGAAGCCCAATCACGATAGGCAACTAGCTATATATCTTTTCATATTCATTTTTTAGAATAAGATTTTGGTTGCCAAAAAGAATAAAAGAAACCAGTGCATAATAAAAATAGTTTGCTTAAAATTGCAATAAAACAAAAGCAGGACGACTTCGTATGCTTCAATCGGTTTTATTAGCAGCTTGAGGTTGATGTGCATTCCATTGCATCAGCATCCAAACTATTGATGTCCCTGATTGAGCAAAAGGGAAATTCGTTATTATTTATTTGAATATCAAATCAAAACGTCCCATAATTAAGTAAGCTTTAAGAAAATTTTAAACATTAGGAAAGAGGCTAAGGAAGTTCATGGCAAAATGGATTTCAATCTCATTCTATGGCACACTAACATATGTTTTAAGGGTTTATGTCGATTGGATTTTTTTTTTCAAATAACATTCACACCCACACATGCACACATTCACCGGCGGAGTTCAAACCCATACCCTCACAGCATCCACAAGGAGCATATACTATTACACTATTGGATTATTATCCTATAGGATTTAAATATTTTATCACTTTAGGTTTTTAATCTTTATCAGTTTACTTTGATCAATGTTATAGTTTTTTAGAGAACCCTATAAATAGGGTATATGTATTGTGTTTTGAATCATAGTTGAATATGAATTAATTATAAGATTTTTCCTTTATTTGTTTATGTTTTCCCTTTCTGCTTAACTTCTACATCTAATAATCCGTATGTTCTTCCCTAATTCCATTACATTCTCCCTCTTTCTTTCTGCAAATTCATACACACTGATCTAATCAACTTTACTCTAATCTAATCAACTTTACTCAAACAAACATTGATTGCAAGCTCTGGGTAAAAGAAACAAAATGTTGAAATATATTTTCCACAACTAATAGAATGATATGCTTAAAACTTGCAAAACAAAATAATGAACATTCTATAGCAAATGAATAAAGCAAGGTACAAGAAGAGAAAGAAATCAAGATATATTTGACTATAAAATATGATAAATTAGTTCCATACCTGCAAAAAAGCTAACAGTTGAAAGATTCCCAATAGTCATTGTATCATACACTAGGTACTCGGTCAAGAAATGACCAAGTGCATAGACAAATGATAAAAAGGTAGCAAGATATAGTGGTTTGTTTTCAAGGTTAAAGGCACAGAGATAGCAGAGTGTGCAAGTAAGAAGAGTCCAAACACCAAATGTTCTTCCATGAACTTCAGTCACTGTTAAAGAGAATTAAAACAAAATTATAGAAGGAAAAGAACAAGTAACATGGTCATGACAACATTAAGAAAGATTGGTTTTCAGGAAACTTACTGATTGCAATGAAGAATGTTTGGTTAAAAATGAAGCTTAAGTGCTCAACAGCTTTTGGCATTAGAGTTATATTTCGAAGGTAAATACATTGTTACATAATTGATAGTCTACCCATTGGGTGACATATCTATTTATGTAATATGCAAAGTGTAACCATTCCAAACTCCCAGTGAACAATATCCCCCAAAATTCTCTTTTTCACAAAGTTTTGAATATGAATCACATTTCTAATCTTATAAATTCTATATAAATGCAAGGGAAATCTGGTAATTCTATCCATCAATAAGTTGTTCAATTGCAAAACAATCAATAAGGAATTCAAATTATTAGATATATAAAATATTGGTAACCCATCAACCAACAACATCTAAGCTTTTGGAAGATTTAATAATCTCCAACTTAGAACATGGTACCAGAGAATTTCAAGGTTAGGTATGCACTCACACTTGCTCATATATAAAAAATTATTCTTGGTTAGTCTCCTAACAACTTAAACTTTTAAATGATTGGTTACCATTTCACTTCTAACACAAAGACTAGTTATGACATAACTTTTGATTTAGAACTTGAAGCCTTAAAAGCAGAGGTATCTGGCTGGCAAAAAGAAGCTTAAACAAGCCAAATCGCATATTCAATTATATATTACCACAATCCACCTTTCACCATTGACATAGTAAAAGTACATAAAACCTTTTTTATACTTTTTACCCGAATTTTCCATTCTCCCTACTCAGAGTTCATTACAGATAATGAATCAGTGAATGGAGAGAAATCAAGATTGTGAAAGACAAAGATAGATACAGAGACAAGCGAGAGAGAAATAAAGCCTCTTGCTTTCTCAGGAATATTTTTTATCTGGCAAGTGGTTCTGCTATGTATTGGCCAAAATAGGATTGAAATCATAAAATCCAAAAAAACTATTGCAATATAAATCCAGATTTTATGTTTGTTTGTTAAAATCAAGTAAAGCTTGCATGGACTTGAAGACAAACCTAGATTAAATGTTGAGAGATCTATAAGGAAAAGGAATCATAAATCCTTGATTTTTATGCAAGCTGAGGAATGAAGATTGGTTGTTCAATCTTTTTACCTTCACATTTTTTTTAATAATGTAAAATAATAGCTTAGAATAAAAGTAAAAAATCAAAGAGAAACGAAAAGATGAAGAGGGAAGGCAGAGAGTTTGAAGAGTACTTTGAGAGTTAGAGAAGACGGCGAGACGGAGAGCCCAAATGTCGAAGAAACCAAACCAAACGGAGGCCAATCGAAGTGAACCCACCACTATTAACCACCAACTCAACGCCTTCATTCTTACTACTATAACTCTTATTCCTCTTCTTCAATTACAGCAACTGCTATTTTTCCATAAAACAAACCTTTGCTAAAATATAAGCTTGTATGCTAAGATTTACTCTTTCTCAGTTAATTTTATTGTTTTTCTTTTCGGAAAATAATATTAGCTAAAAGCACTTATACTACCTTAAATTTTATATATTATATACTTTAAATCTTTTCATTTTTTTTTTCAAAGATTTAGTTCACTAAAGATCTAATAATTCGTAATTAATTTTATTTTTGAATTTCAGTTTTATAATCTAAAATTAAAAAGGAATAAATTATATTATTTTACAAATAATTTTAACACTTTTAACACTTTAATTCTCAATAAAAAAATTATAATTTTTAGTTCACTAAATTTTTATATTCAATCAAATTAGTTTAAATTTAAAAATTATATTAAATTATATTGTATTGATCAGAATTAAAATATTAAATAATATTATATTTTTAATTATTTAATCTCATAATTTAATTTTAATATATTTAATATATTACTTATAAATTTGAATAAAAAATTAATAAATATAAATTTTATCGAGTGATTAGAATATTGAAAAGTTAAGAAATTGAAAATATGATGAATTGGAAAAATGAACCAATTTTTTGTGTTTTTTTGCCCTCCAAATCTCTTTTCCTTTCTGTTACACATTGTCATTGTCGGAGTTCTTAGTCGGTAAGAAATGGTTTTATTGATGATGAATAAATGAAGGTGCACAACCTATTTATACAAAAGAAAAGTAAAATTGTAATAATTAAAAAATAAACGTAATTATGAAAATGCATGTTCTTGGACAGCATATCCTTCCCCGTCAAGCTATTAGTGGCTGCTTCTAGTTGGTGTGTTGATTGTCACAAGCTGGATCTCAAGTTCTTTAAGTTCTTTAACATTCCCCCTCAAGTTAGAATATATGTTAATTATTCCAAACTTGTTAAGTAAGCTTGAGAACTGTGTAAATATATCTGCTGGTTGCTCTAATGTAGAGATATGATAAGTTTTGATCATTCCAGCTTGAATCTTTTCTCTTACTAGATGGCAATCAATCTCTATGTGTTTGGTTCGCTCATGAGACACTGGATTTGATGCAATATGAAGGGTTGCTTGATTGTCACAATATAACTTGGTTGGTTGGGAGTGTTTGATACCCAAATCATCCAAAATATATCGTAACCAGGTTACTTCGCAACATGTTGCTGCCATAGAGTGGTATTCTGCTTCTGCACTTGATTGTGAGACTGTATTTTGTTTCTTAGTCTTCCAAGAAATTAGCGAGTCTCTAAGAAACATACAATATCATGTGATTGATCGTCGTGTATCTGTGCATTTTGCCCAATCTGCGTCACATAAAGCATTTAGTTGTAATGAACTAGTTGTTGAGAA
This sequence comes from Hippophae rhamnoides, assembly GCA_033030585.1. Taxonomy (NCBI): domain Eukaryota; kingdom Viridiplantae; phylum Streptophyta; class Magnoliopsida; order Rosales; family Elaeagnaceae; genus Hippophae; species Hippophae rhamnoides. Next base: position 70,696,478 of record CM065429.1, on the reverse strand, counting down.
AAAGAGACATTGCCCTGGTGTGTTCTTGACATATCGTAGCACTCATTGAGCTGCTTCCAAATGTGGTTGACGTGGTTTATCCATATATTGACTGAGAATGTGCACGGCATACACTAAGTCGGGCCTTGTGATGGTCAAGTATATTAATCTCCCAACAAGTTTTCGATAGGATATGGGATTACTGATGAATTCCCACTCAACCTTGCTAAGGGATAAATTTTGTTCCATAAGTGAATTGGCAGATTTGGCACCAAGATAACCTATGTCCTCCAATATTTTAAGTGCGTACTTGCGTTGTGACAGAACAATTCCCTTCTTGGAACGTGAAACTTCTATGCCCAAAAAATACTTTAATTCACCGAGATCTTTAAGCTTGAATTTTCTCATGAGATGATTCTTAGTTTCTTCAATGTCTTGTACATTGTTTCTTGTTATGATTATATCATCTACATAGATAAGAAGAGCAGAGAAGGAATTACCACGGGTTCGGACGAACAGTGAATGATCATACTTCGATTGGTTAAAACCAGCTAGCTTAAGTGTTGTTGATAGCTTGATGAACCATTGTCGTGAGGCTTGTTTGAGTCCATACAAAGATTTATGTAGCTTACATACTCGTGTTTTCCCCTTTCGTCCGAATCCAGGTGGAAGGGACATGTAGACATCTTCATAAAGATCACCATAGAGAAAAGCATTGTTGACATCGAGTTGTCGAAGATGCCAATTTTGAATAGCACCAACGGTAAGGAGAAGCCGAACAATGACAAGTTTGGCTACTGGTGCAAAAGTTTCTTGGTAGTCAAAATCTTCAATTTGACTGTATCCTTTGGCCACTAACCGAGCCTTGTATCGTTCCACAGAGCCATCAGGATTATACTTAATTTTGTAGACTCATTTACAACCAACTGGTTTCTTGTTTGAAGGAAGCTGTTGAAGCGTCCAAGTGCCATTAGTTTCAAGAGTATCCAGTTCTTGTTTCATGGCAAGCCGCCATTTTGGATCATTGAAAGCTTCAGCAAATGTGGTTGGTTCCCTGAGAATGGAAATAGAAGTAGCAAAGGCACGATGTGCAGGTGATAATTGGTCATAGGTAAGTACATGAGATAAAGAATTAGAAGTACATTTGTCTTTGGATGATGCTGAGTGAGACGAAGGGAATGACCGAGAAGGCAAGGAAGCTTCTACATGATATTTTTGAAGGTAGCTAGGAACATTGGTGGATCGACGAAGCGTATGTGTGACTGATGTTGGAGGAGTTACGTGTGGTGGAGAAGTTGATGATGATGTTTATGGAGATGAATTTTGAAGATAAAGAGTGTCTGAGCTGATTGTTGGAAGGACATATGGTTTATGATCAAGTGATGTATTTGGATTGGTTGATTGACGAATGTTAGGTATGTCATCATAAATAGTATCTTCTGAGGGAGGAAATAGAGTTGGAGTGTTGACAGCGGAAGTGAAATAAGGAAATACATGTTCATGAAAGATAACATCACGAGACACTAAAGTCTTGCTTGTTTCTAGATTGTAGACACGATAACCTTTTATCCCAAATGGATACCCAATGAATATGTATTTATGTGATCTAGCATCAAATTTAGTGAGTCGATCATGATGTGCAGACACAACAAAGGGAACCAAAAACACGAAGATGTTCATACCTAGGAATTTTGTGAAAAAGGACTTCAAATGGTGTTTTACCCTTGAGAACAGGTGTTGGAGTATGATTTATGAGGTATGTGGCTGTAAGAATGGCATCTCCCCAGAATTGTTTAGGTAGGTTGGCTTGGAAGAGCAATGAACGAGCGACATTGAGAAGATGACGGTGTTTGCATTCAGCAACACCATTTTGTTGAGGGGTAGAGACACAACTGGTTTGATGAAAGATTCATTCGGTAGAAAACAACTAGATCATAGAGAATTCTGGTCCATTGTCACTACGAATGATTTTAACTCTGGATGAAAATTGTGTTTCCACAAGATTGATGAAAGTGGTAAGAAATTTGCGTGTATCAGATTTAGCATGTAAGAGATAGACCCATGTTCATCTTGAGTAGTCATCAACAATAATGAGAAAATAACGTGCTCCATTAAGTGCTGGAATGTGATAACCACCCCAAATATCGACACGAATCATTTCAAAATGTGCTTTTGTATTTATGGAACTTAAAGGAAATGGATTACGTGTTTGCTTAGCTAATGGAAAAATAAAGCAATCACTAATGAAACAAAAAGGTGTGTTGATGGAAAGAGAAATTACACGCAAACTGTTATTAGATAAATGACCAAGTCGTTGATGCCATAGATGAGAGTTGGTGAAAGCTGTATTTGAAACGAAGAAACATCCAGCCTTTTTAGAAATAGTCAGGTAGTAGATTTCTGCTTTCTCAGTTTCCATCCCAATCGTCTTCCCTGAGCATTTGTCCTTAACAAAGCACATACTATTAGTGAAGATGACATGGCAAAATGAGGTTTGAGTTAGTTTCGCTACTAAAACTAAGTTTAATTTGAAGGAGGAAACACATAAGACATTATGGAGTATGAAATTATTTGAGAAATGTACAGTTCCAATATGTGTGACACGGGCAAGAGAATGATCAGGTAAATACACATGCCGATTAGTGACTGGAATGCTGGAGCTCATAAGGTTTTAAGAACAGACCATATGATTAGTTGCCCCTGTATCAAAAATCCAATGAGTTTCTGAATGGAAAACAGTTGCACATAATGTGCTACCTGAAGAAGTAGTCACTTGACTTGCCATGCTACATGATTTGGATTGATTGAGAAGTGTTAGGAGCTCTTGATATTGGGCAGATGTAAGGTTGTGGGATGATGTCTTTGTGTCGGAGCAGTTTTCCTGAAAGTCAGTATGATGAGTTTTGGAAGGGAAGCCATAACTTTTATTTCTCTTATCTTGAATTGCTTCTTTCTTCCGACACATGTTGATGTCATGTCCATTCAAACCACAGAAATTACATTTGAGACGCTTTCGGCAGTTTTCAAAATTGTGTCCATTGAGACCACAAAAACACATTTGAGGTGACTTCGAAAATTCTCAGAATTATTGCCTATATTGTTGCATCGATTGCACTTGAGATGTGGGTTCCTTGGTGGGTAATTTTTGTGAGGATATTGTGGACGACTATCTCTGGCAACAAGTGCGACATCTTCTGGCATCCTTCCTATGCTTTGCGTGGAGACAGCTTTTTGCTTTTCATCTTGAACAATAAGTGAATATACCTTATTTACTGTAAGTAATGATTCCATGAGCAAGATTTGTCCACGTTCTAATGTGTAAACCGTGTTAAGCCCCATGAGAAACTTTATGGTTCGTTGCTTTTGTTGATATTCTTGTAGTTCCCTTCCGGCATTTCCTCCACAATGTGGAAGAGGACATAGTGCATCACGACTATCCCATAAACTTTTCAATTTGGTATAGTATTCTTCAATGCTTACACCTTCTTGTATGCAATCATGGATCTCTTGCTCAATGTGGAATATGTGCACGCTGTTGGTGTGCGAAAAGCGTTCCTTTAATTCTTCCTATAGCTCATATGTAGTATCATTATACATGACACTTTCTACAATTTTGGGCGATATGGTGTTGATGATCCATCATTTGACAAGAATGTTGCAGCGAGTCCATTGTTTGATTTCTGTTTCAAGGTTTGTTGATGGCCTTTTGATTGTGCCGTCAATGAATCCTTCTTTGTTTTTGGTTATTAGAGCCATAAGCATTGCATGACTCCAAATGTGATAATTTTCTTGATTTAAGGATTGAGCTACGAGAACCATGCTTGGTTGGTCTAAGTGGTATAGATATAATGAATGGTTAGGGTCATCATACCATTTTGGTAAAGTAGGGTTGGTATTGGTAGTTATAGACATTATTGTTGAGTAAAATAAATTCAAAAGAACGGGATAGGTTTAAGTGTGTTTTAGACAATAATGACTATTTATGAAATAAATAATGGACTGAAATATGCTTTATCTTATAGAAAATGAGTCAAGGATTACAGAACCGAAAATTTTAGCCGTAAAACCGGTTGGAAAGTGGGTGAATCGGCGTTTGGAGTGGTTGGAACGACGGCTGCAATGGTGGAGCACTGAACCAAATGAAGACCGAACCGGACCGGATGGAGGACCGAACTGCGTGAACGACGAGTCGTTTGCTTCAACAGTGCGCGAACGACGTGTCGTTGGAGTCGTCTTCCTCAGTAGCTGATGCATGTTAGCGCGTGTGACTCTGGCGAGGTGTGTGAAACGCCGGTGAAATCAGGGAAGGCGCATGTGAGATGGAGGATTGCCCTTATTTATATATGTGTTTGATACTTCATGCTCAATCGATGTGGGACATTTTAACACTTCCCCTCACATCAGCAGTTCATCGATGGACGGTGGTGGGTTTACAGATGCATGCCACGGGATGGGCTTTCCTGCTTTGATACCATGTAAGAAATGGTTTTATTGATTATGAATAAACGAATGTTTACAACCTATTTATACAAAAAAAAACAAAATTGTAATAATTAAAAAATAAACACAATTATGGAGATACATGTTCTTGGATAGCCTATCATTCTCCACTAAGCTGTTGGTGGCTGCTTCTAGGTGGTGTGTTGGTTGTCACCAGCTGGATCTCAAGTTCTTTAAGTTCTTTAACAGAGTTCGAGTCTCATCTTCACAAATTTTAATGGAGTTATTTTATTCAGTTTAGATAATATTGATAAAAACTACATATCAAGTTCGTAGAAAAGTAGCTAGAACATACCTTACACAAAATAAACAACCCAAAAAGAAAAGGAAAAAAAAGACCCACGAATATATCTCCTATGCTCTCATTGTTTTCTAAATGATTTTCTTGTTTCTCTCTCCTTTGTAGATTCAACTTAACAAACTTCTAAATATTGAGGTTTGAAAAAATTATTGGTATGATTTTGGAAGCTAGAAGCATGTAGCCTAAGGCCATGTTTAGAGGTGTCTCCCTTGCACTCATTCTCTTTCATTCATGCTCTCTCATTGTTATTGATAACAACATAAAACCATCGCACATGAATTTTGCGTATGGATTCAAGATTCAACAAGGATTATTGTGAAGGTATAAGGAGTAGAAGATAAAATTAGATCATTGAGCTTGAACTTGTGTTTGGCCATTAGTTCACTTATCATGATTGGCTATCCCATTATCATTAACTTAAGTTTTAATAAAAATAAATAAAATAAAACTTAAGTTTCCTTAAATAAATAAATAAAAATGTTTGATTTATTTAATAACAATTAAACTTAAATAACCTTTAAAAAATGTTTTTAGTTTGTAACTTTTTCAGATAATAATCTAATCAACAAAAGAAGTATTAAGAAAAAGAAAGAAGTACTTCTTATATAAACCTCCATATTCTCTTAACTCTTTCACTTGTTTAATGGTTAAGAAACCAACTAAATTTGCATTAAATTATTGACTTTCAAACAAATTATTATTATGAGTTTTTCAAATTCATCAAATAATTATCGATCATAATTTGAAAGAATCTTTGTAATTAATTTATTACTTTAACCTATCAAGAAAAAAGAAAAAACTAACTATTGTAAATTTCCTTTCAAATATTTTAAGGGATCAAAAGAAATAAGAGATTATTGTTACACATATCAAGTAAATTGATATTCAAAAAATAAATTATTAGAATTTTTTTATCTTAGTTTGCAAAAAAATAAATGATTAGAATTTGTTTATCTTAGTTTGTAAAGAGAGAGAAAAATTAGACAATATATTTCACTTTGGACCTTGTTCCCTCTCATTGCAATTACATTCTACAAACATAACCATAAAAAACTCTTTAATTTATTTAGAGTTTGCAAATTTCATATTCTATTCCAAACCTACTAAATGATTAGCACTTTTTTATCTTAGTTTGTAAAGAAGAAAAATAATTGGATAATGTATTCTACTTTTGATCATATTATCTCTCGATGCAATTACATTCTACAAACATAACCATTAAAAACTCCTCGATTAACTCAAAGCTTGAAAATTTCATATTCTATTCCAAACTTTTTAAATGATTAGCACTTTTCATCTTAGTTTGTAAAGAGGACAAATAATTGGAAAATATATTTCCCTTAAGATCAGATTTTTTTCATTGCAATTACATTATGGAAATATAACCATAAAAAACTCTTTAATTTACTTGAAATTTGTAAATTACAAATTCAACCCCAACATCCAAAGAAATAAATACTAAAGTAGAATCATAATTAACAATACCAAAAATATTTCCATTAATATAAAGTTGTTTAGTTGCAATATAACATGTTTTAATTGAGTAGCCATTAATACAACCATAGTATCAAACCAGTTTATCATTGTCTTTCAATGGTAGATTCTATATAGGTTCAAAATCAACATTCTTAAAATAATTTTTAACTTTTTGCACATCCGAAATAAATGAATTATTTTGTTCGAAAATCAAATTTTTAACCATTGAAAAAGAATAGGACATTCTTGTGATAGGTTTGAAGGTTGGTGGGCGTAACAATCATGGTTCTTCCCATATTAGTACACTACTACGACCTCCAACCTCCCACCTAACATCGGCTTTAATAATATTTCTTACACGCACAACTTCTTTCCAACCCCAAGAAGGATTAGAATCTGATTTGGCCTTAATAAAATCAATGTCCCTAAAGCACTTAGTTTCTTATACGCTTTGTTAAAGAAGAATTTGGATTTGAAAGGATACGCCATGCTTGATTGGCTAGTAAGGCCAAATCGAAGCAAGCAATGTCTTTAAAACTCAACATTTCCTCCTTTTTTATACTTAAGAACATCCCAACAAATCCAATGAATTTTTCTTCTATGATCTGAGTTACCCCATCAAAAGTTAGTCATAATATATTCAAATTTGTTAAAAACTCAAGGATAATTTGAAACATAGCATAAGTTGGAATAGCTACACCAACTTTTAAGTATATTTCATGACCAAGGACAACCAATTTTTGCACCAACCACCAAATTTTTTTCCTAACATGCTAAACAATAAAAAAAGAACATGAATTTCTTTTATTTCTTAATCAAAATCGATAAATCCAAATATTTAGCCATATCACCTAACTAAGAAACTCTCAAATGAGCTTTAATAAGAGCAACCACATCATGTTGTGCATTAGAACTAAGGAAAAGTGAAGATTTTTCAAAGTTCACACATTGGCTAGATGCGTCTCCATACTTATCAAGAATAGACCTTACACCAAGTATATCAAGAAAGTCTCAAAAAAGAGTAAATAGGAAATGGTAGGTCTACCTCTAATGATCTCAAGGCCTTGAATGCTATAACAAATTCTGCATGCTTAATCAAACAAGAAAGATATTCAGAACAAATAAAAAAAATAGGGAGAGAGTGAATCATCTTGTTGAATACCTCTTTATGGTTTAAAGCTTCTAGTGGAATCATCTCCAATAATGCAATTATTATATACCAAGGAAACACAAGCCATAATTAAGGATACAAATTTGTGATCAAAACCCAACTTCAATATCATTGCTTGCAAAAATTCCCATTGAACTTGATCATGAACTTTGCTCATATCAAGTTTTAGAGCTAAATAAGAATATTTTCGCATCGATGAATGTGTAAATTGTGAATCAACTAATGAGCAATAAGCACATTATCAATAATAAATCTATTTGATAGAAAACACTTTGATATGGAATGTTAGTGCTTGGATATTAATAAAAATATCAAGAAAATATTCATATATTTTCTTCAAAAAAACAAATAATGCTCCTAACTTGAGTTCAGGATTAGGAATGACATAAGTGTAACTTAGAGTCAAAAATAAAATGTGATAAAAATAGAATAATCAATAATTATAATGCATATTTTATATAAAAATAAAAATATTGATTTACAAATCATATCTATCGTTAAACCATATATATTAAATCATAAATTTTAATTCGATTAGATTTAAAGTTATTTTAAACTTATATATTTATATATATATATATATATATATATATGTTTTTTGAATTTTTTATTGTCCTCCTTACTCCTAACTCCTTGGGTGAGAATGTGGTTACAATTGTACGTTGTTTTGGGTTGAATTTTAGTCTTAAAGTGAAGTTTTTATTGGATTTGTCCATAAATATAGCAGTAGATTGTATTTATTTGGATAATTTAATTTATAATAATTTTTTCTTTTAGTATCACCTTAATTAATTTAGAACACTTATATTTTAATAAAAATAAAGTGTTTATTTTTTATTTATTTTTTCTTCAATTTTTATTTTTTTTGGTTTGCGATAATTTTTTGCTATGTTACTTTTTCATCGCTAAATTATGTTTTAATCCTTTTTAATTTACTCAAACATAATTAAATAAAATTCTTTACGGTGTTTAGCTTATAGGGGTATTTACGAAAACACTTAAAACTTTGATTTAAGTTTGTCATATATTTTTTAAACCTTTGGGTAGAATTGTGATATCAAGACAAACTTAGGAGGTGTGATGGAATTTAACCAAAAATGTAATTTTAATATGTTAAATTTGACTATATTTTCATATTTAAATCAAATTTACGAAAACTTTAAACTTAGTGATCAAATCTAATAAAAAAAATTAATAAATCTAGGTAGAATTTATAAAAGTTAGATGAAGAAAGATGTTGTTCAGCCAATAATATTTATAAAATGTTTAAAATTTATATATATAAAAACAACGATTTATATATTTTTATTAAAAATAATTCATAGTTTATAAACTTTACATTAAATTAAATTTATTTAATATTAAATTCTAATTAATTAGTTTTATTTTTGTTGTTATAAATTTAAAACATTATTTTATATAATTTTTGATTTTTTTCTTTGTTTTAGAAAATACTTTTTTGCTTACAGAATTTGAAATTTTAATTTAAAACAAGCTGCACAACTTTAGTAAAAATTATATATTTTCAATCTTTCAATCTCAATTCTTTTTATTTATTTATTTAACATGGCTTATAAAACCAAAGATATTAATTGGAAAGAGGAGGATATACCCTTTAAAAGGAAGGGGAAATGCCTTTCATAAATGAGACAATAAGTACAATAGAAAAACAAATCATTCCAACTCATAAAAATATTTTAAATGCACAAATTTAATAATTTTGAATCTGGAAATGTAGCTATTTTCATTAATGCATATGATTTCTTTAAATGGATATATTTGAAACCTTAACCATTAAATTATTTTAACAAACAAACCACATTATTGTTAATAATGTTAAAAAGAAAATTTATTATAAAAATTAACAATAAATTATTTTTTTCCCGAAATGAATTAATAAAAAAAAAAAACAAGAAGCAAAGTTAATCAATAGCTTTTGTCTGACCAGGAAAAAAGAAGGAAAAAGCTATCCAACGATTATTTAAAAGAAAATTATATTTATTATAGTTTCTTAAGAAATTATAAACTAGATATTATAATATTATTGCTATAATTATAATGTAAAAAAGTATTCTTATTTAAACTTTTAACTAAGGATTTTCATATATATATATATATATATATATATATTTAATCAATAAATAACTTTGAGTTTGAGGGAGTAGAGACTAGGGATTAGAAAATTGGTAAAAATAAATTTTAACTACTTAAATTAACATGTGATATGATCGTTAAGGATATCAATTTTGAAAATATTATATTTTTATGTTATAAATTATGATATAATTATAATTAATATAATATAATTAACTTTTACGGAAATTATGATAATATAATTTATTAAGAGTGTACAAAATACATAGAATTAACCCGATATAATTTAATATTTTCAATTTTAAAATTTTATTAGCTTGTGAGGATTCTTCTTTTACATAATTGATTAATATTATATTTATTTTGTTCTTACTTCTTCAAAACTACTAAAAATCAGAACAATCTAATTCATTTATTTTATATTTTTATTTTTATATTTTTATTTAAAATTTATAAATTACATATTTTTCTTCCTACGTTTTAATATTCTTACTCTTACTCGCTCCTCTGTCTATTTTCTTCCATACGTTTTTCAATTATCTTATGCACTAACGACATCATCTTCAATTCTCAACCCCAAATAACAATTTCATTAGTTCTCTTTAACTTGCGAAAGATTCGTTAAAAACATTAGAAATTATAATATAAAAATTATTTATAAATTATTATACTATATACAACATTTAAATAACAATTTTTTTTATTTATAACCACAACTAAAACAATCAAAAAATATAAAAAAAAATTAAGTAAATTATTATAAATATTTATACTTATTTTAAAACTAAAATAATAATATAATATAATTATAATATATAAAAAATTATAAAATAAAATATACATTTATTTATCATTTAATAATAATTTTACTCAGATTCAATCTTACTACAAAAATTTCAATTTAATCCGGTACAAGTATCAATTTAAGTCACCCTAACCTCACTGTACAGTGCTAAAAAAACAGCTAGGATACTGTTGTTCACCTCGTTAGTACCTATCTGATAAAAAGAATAATAAATTACGAACGCCCAATTGGGTCCCTAATATGACCGAAAACAAAAAACACCTCAAAATCACACCAAAACGACAATAACCTGACCCAATCTTTATTGTCGTAGCTCCTTGACAAGTTTCTGAGAAAACAAACGACAAGCATCCACGCTGAGATTAACGGCGGCGGCTAAAGCCACAAAAGCAGCCGCGTCTTCAGAACATGCCACGTGTTGAACTCCAACCTCCACTTCTGGCTTAACACTCCCATTCTTCATCCCCTTAACCCCAGATGACATTACAAACCCCTTACACGAGACTTGACTTGGAATTAGACCGAATCCAAAATCCGAACCAGATCCAGAAGCCGGTCTTGACCCGGATGATGATGATCCAAAGTCGGCGCTAGTTTGAGGGCTCAACCCTTGCAATGGTGAAGCAGTACCAGAGGCCATATCAATGGTGAACTTTCCACCACTTGAAGAACTCACCGTCGAGTTGGCTAGTGTAGTCGCATCGGCGGTGTAGCCGCTGTCGAGCTCAAACCGGTAATCGATGGAGTCAGAACCGCTTCCTCGCACCCGCCACGCCTCGAGCCGTCCCCATGGTTTCCAGGTACCCTCACCCGGTCGAAGAATGAGCCAAGCGCCTGGATTAGACCGGCTTACAGAGTCCGAACCAGGAGATGCCACAAAGGGTGTGACCATTGAAGCCAATGCAACGGGTGAGCCAGACAGATCGTGTATGGTTATGGACCAGCCTTTACGTTCCTTTGAAAGTTTTTGGTCCTTTTGAGGCCTTATAGAACGTAGCCACTTCCTCTTTATGCTACTTTGTTCTGTCACTGTCCTGTGGATAAGTAAGTAAAATGACATCATTAGCGTTTGCTTGAAACTTTTCAATCGTTTTTGGGTTTTCTTTATTATCTTTGAAATTGATCCGATTGAAATTTTTTTGACATTTATTTTGAATTTTCTCAGTAATCAAATGGGTTAAAGAGAAGAGGAGAAAAAAAAACCTGGAATTGAGATCACTGGAGCTTCTTAATCCAAATTTGCAAGTGAAAACCGGTTGTTTAATACTGCCTTGAACCAGAAAAACTTGAGGACTACACTGAGGTTCACCATCGAACTGGAAAACAAATCTTGGGTCAGGTTCAGAACGAAAGTTCAAATGCAACTGAGGAAACGAGCCTTTATGGTTCTGTCCAATAGCAACCCAACCATTTTGGTACACACAAGGCTTCGATTCCGCAGAACACAGATCAAGAGGAATCGAAATACTTCCAACCAAATTTGAAGAATTTAACCCACATGTATTAGTACCAATCCGACCAGTGTAAACAGAAATCTTCAACAGCTGTTTCTTTTTCGAGAGATTTTCGACTTGGGTTTTGTTAAGATTGAAACAAGCGGCTATGGAGTGAGAATTGGAATGCGGGTTTTGATTATCATCTTGAGAGATAAACAGAGGGACTGTTGCCAACTGAGTGGGGAAGTTGGAGAGCTTGATTCTGCAAAAACATGGAGATGTAGAAGGGTGGATTATAGAGAAAGAAGGCTTCGAAGAGATTGGGAATTTGAGGGATAAGTCTGAAACAATGATCCGCACAAAAGGGGACGGATCCATTTTTGGTTGAAATTTGAAATTTGTGGGCTCTGTTAAGTTGTGTTTTTGGGAGATGGGTTTTCATATAAAGAGGACTTGACTTTGCAAAGGAAGTAAGAGATATTAGAATTATTAGAGGGGTTAGATGATATTGATAAGTGATTCGTATGAAGGAGCAACAGCCTGGAAATACAGCTGGGTTTTTGCGGATACGGGGTAGAGATTTCGTGAGACCGAGCTTAGTATGTTGTTTGTGAGCTCTTCTATCTATCCCTCCGTTTTTTTTTTTTTTTTTGTAAATAAAGACTAGGATCGCATATGTACCTTCCTTTTGTAACGTAGTTTTCATAAGTAAATTCTGTATCTAATATTATAAAGTAAAAAAAAAAAAAACTTGGATCGATTTATTTTTATATTTATAAATATCTTAATTATCTTAGGTTAATTTTGTTGAATTTATTGGAAGAAAAAAAATCAACTTAGTTTTTATTAATTTAAGATTCAATTTTATAAAACTTAAATTACTTCACCAAAATTAATAAAAAAATAATTAAATTATTCAAAAATATAATAATAATAATAATATATTAATTATAAAAAGAGATAAATAATTAAATCTTATACTTATTTTTTATAATATTTTAGTCTTATTGTTATTAAAAAGTAAACGTAAAAAGATAAAATAGTTTTTTATTTTATTTTTTGATTTTTTTTAATTATATTAGATAAGGTTTATTTTAATTTGAATAAATTGTAATAGAAAGAATTAAAAAAATAAATATAAATAAAAAATCATTTTTTTTATATAATTATTTTTTCATAATAATAAAATTAAACTATCAATATAAAATTTAAATATTATTTTTAAAATAAATATAAAAATATATATTCATCTTATTTTTTTAAAAAAATGTAATTAATATTCTCTGTTTACTAAAATGAAGTGAATAAATTTTAATAAATAAATTGAATAAATTATCATTTCCATTCTAAGGTAAATTCTACCAAATTGCGCAATTAAAGGTATTTGTTTGGTAGCCTATTGATGGACGATTAAGGTTTCACTAAAATGTCATTTCTTTTTAATTATAGTATATGGTATTTCTGGTACTTCATTAATGAATTATTAATTATTTTATAGTGTAAATGATGGGTACAATTTTAGTCAAATATATTAATAGGGGGCTTGTGATAATATTATGTTTTTGATTTATATATTTAAATTATATTACATGTTATTTATTAAAAAATTACATTAATTGTAATTTGCATTTTAATCGTGGAGTATAATATAATAATTTCACTAATCAAGCAAGCATGTATATAATGAACTAATGAAGTACCATATCCATATATGTTAAACGTAATCTTTTAGTTTTAATTAGTTATATTGTATATATTATTAATTTATACTTTGCATAAATTTTTTATTAATTATTATATTTTATTTGGAGGTGAGTAAGTACACATATTTTATCTCAATTTGTAATATTTAAATTTTTAAGTATAATAATTATAAAATTATAAATAAATTATTTATATAAAATAGGACGGTGATCTATTTTATTTAAAATTTTAAAAATTTTACTTTTAATATCTAAAAAATAATAATAATTTAAATAAATTTTTACTAAAATTAAAAACATATAATATCTTTTTTAATTAAAAATAATTAATAACCACAAACAAAATTACTATTTCCACGCCAAGTCCAAAACTTATTTGGTCCATTTATGTTCTATGTTAATTAGGCAATACATAGCAGATAAGTTGGCTCAAATATTTATGTTATTTGAACACGAAGGAAACTATTCCAAGGATCAACTTTAAAATTTTACAATTAAATTATTGAGAAAATTTTTGTGAAAATACCTATAAGTTAATTTTTAAGTGTACATTAATTTTTTAGAAAAAATAAATAAATTTTTGATTAAAAGGATCATAAAAATATAAAAATTAAAAATCAATGATATATATAAATAAATATTATTGTTTAACATATATGATTAAAATATTATTATTGGTTGTAATAACGAAATATTTTATTTATTTTAAATATACTTAAATGATAAGTAAAATTATAAAAATAAATATTTTAGTAAGTAAAGAATATATGATTATTTATAATAATCATAATTATTTATAATAATTGTAAATTTATTAAGAATAATTTTAAATATGATAAGATTTATAAATATATTAAAAGTATCAAATGTATAAGTTTTGATTGTGCATTAATACCAATTTGAGCTCATGTTAGAATGGAAACAGAGAAGCCAAACCGCAATTGAAAAAATATAAAAATAAAAGTCGGAAAAGAAATGAGTTGGATACAGAAGGAGGGACAAGCGATTAAGAAATTGAGCTGGATCACAATGCGCACGTACAAGTTTGCCAGTTTGATATTTGCGATGCAAATTAGATGGCATCCAAGGCCAGTCTTATTATTATTATTATTATTATTATTATTATTATTATTATTATTATTATTATTATTATTTATCGAAATCGTAATAATTACTTTCTGATTTTTTTAATCGGTACCTTTGTCGGTTTGTGTGAATGCACGTACGGGTTTTGGGCCATATATCTCCGACTTCGGCCTCCAACTGGCAACTACTACCACCCACTATCCATACCTGGCTGTGAATTTTTATAGACCATTTTTGGACTTTAGTGTCAACAGCCACATCAATTTAATAAGGTATTATTAGGTTTTTTCTTTCTTCCTTTTTTTTTAGTTGATACTATGAATATTTATTTTATTGTTGGGAAATAGAGACTCTTTTTTTTTAAGAAAACAGTCGTTGAGAATTAAATTTTGAATTTTTGACTAACTATATTATGTAACTACAAAAACGTGGAAGAAAGAAATATATATATATATATATATATATATATATATATATATATATATATATATATATATACATGTTTCCTTATGTTTTCATATATTAAAACATAAATTAGTTTTGGATGGTTAGATTCTTATTAATAAATATATAATCATATTGATTATTTATTAATTATTATTATTATTTTAAAATTAGAAAATAAATAAATAAATAAATATTATTTTTGTTTAGATTAATTTTCCAGTGATAAGATGAAATATTAATTAATATTTTTTATACAAAAATTTGAAAAAAAAAATTCTTAAAAATATTTAATTAATTTATTATTTTATTAAAAGATAAATATATAACTATAATTATTTTATTAATAAATACGAGTGATACATAGTTTCATAAATAAATAAAATATAATAATATGAAATATATGAATTACTTAATAATCATTTTAGTGAACCATAAAATAATAACTAAAGGTTTATAATTTATAAGGCTAATATAAATTAAATTATTAAATATAAATTATATAATTATTATTTATTAATAATATTTTAATATTTATTAGTATATAAAATAAAATAAAATAAAGTATGATTTGGGTTTCACTTCCAAGTAGAGGTGAGCATCGATTCGAAACCGCAAGTTTTAGGTTAATCCGAATTCGATCCGATCCGAAGCAAATTATAAATTATTCAATCTGAATCCAATCCGTTGTACATGTCAATCCGAACAAATCTGAAACCGCTAATTTTAAGTCAATTCGAATCCAATCCGATCCGATCCGAAAATTATTCAATCCAATCCGTTGTACATGTCAATCCGAACAAATCCGAATCTGCCAATTTTAAGTCAATCCGAATCCGATCCAATCCGAAAATTATTTGAATCTGAATCCGCTTTAAATTCCAATCCGATCGATTAAGGTCAAAATTTTAATTTAAATCTATTAAAAAAATCACATAAATAAGCAAATTATGAAATATCAATAGGATCCGAACTGTTATAAATGTCAATCCGAACAAATTCAAATCTAATATAATTTCAATATATAAAATGAAAAATTACATAAAATAAAAAAATCTAAAATAAAAATATTTTTAATAAAAATTAAAAAATAGACAACATGATTAAAAATAATTCAACAAAAATAATCAAAAAGAAAAAATTCAACATCAATTACATAATTTAACTCCAAAAAATTAAATATCAATTACATAGATTAACATCAAACAACAAACAGCAAACAACGACGGCAGAGCAGCGACCGGCGAGCAAAGTGCAGCAAGCAGAATGCAGCGTGCAGCGAGCAGAATGCAGCGTGCAGCGTGCAGCGAGCAGAATGCAGCGTGCAGCGAGCAGACTGGGACAGCAGAGCGGCGAGCAGCAGAACAGAGAGTAGCAGAACGGCGACAGTAGATCGGTGAGCAGCAAAACAATGAATAGCAGAACGCAGAACAGCAGAACAGAGTAGCAGAATAGAGAGCAGCAGAACAGCGTGCAGCAGAACGGCGACAGTAGATCGGTGAGCAGCAGAACAACGAACAGCAGAACGGTGAACAGCAGAATAGAGAGCAGCAGAACAACGAGTAGCAGAACAGCGTGCAGCAGAACGGCAAGCAACAGAACGGTAAGCAGCAGAACGGTAAGCAGCAGAACGGTGAGGAGCAGAACTTGAAACCAGCAATGGAGGCAGAGAGAAAGATGGAAGCAGCTGGAAAAATATTAGGATGGAGGCAGAGACTAGAGAGAAGGATGTAGGATGGAGGCAGAGAGAAAATATTAGGTTTTGTAAGAGATGTGCGGCTAGGTTTAATAAATTAGGTTTATTAATTATTATATATTTATTTTAAAATAATATATAAATATATCGGATCGGATCGGATTATTCGGATTTGAATATTTTCAATCCGAATCCGAGCGGATTGATAAAATCCAATCCGAATCCGATCCGATTTCGGATCGAAACCATTCATTTTTTTCGGATTTGATCGAATTGATCGGATTTTTCGGATTGATCGAATATTTTGCTCACCTCTACTTCCAAGTATCACGTTTTGCTATTGCCTATTGATTCAAAATCCAACAGTAAAAATGTAATGCAGTTGCTTTTTAAAAATGATTATATTCTTTTAAGTTATCTAATAAATTAAAGTTATTTCTTTTAAGAGTGTACTTAGAATGTCAAAATGTGAATGCAAGTACTCTTAACGAAGATACTAGGCATCTATATTAGAACAAAATAACCTAAGTCGATATCATTATATAAACATTCATTATATAAAAATAACCTAAAAATGTTTATATAATATCACCCTAAATTAAAGATAAAATATGAAAAAACATTTCTGAATCCATAATAATTAATTAATTTTATAAGCATATGAATAATTTTCAAAATTCATATGTTTTTCTTAAAGAAACTTTTAGTTTTCTATCTATTTTCTATGACGATATGATATCAGATAAGATTATAATAATACATATGAAACGAGAAGCATAACCAATTAATAATGGTATATCTATTTTAATATATCATTAAAATATACATTAAACTTAAGTCTCTATACATTAAAGTAGGAGTGTCCAAAAACCGGATTGGATCGGACCAAACCGTAAAACCGGACCGGACCGGACCAAACCGTAAAACCGGACCGGACCGGACCGGACCAAACCGTAAAACCGGATCGGACCGGACCAAATCGAACGGTTTTACTAATCAAACGGTCCGGTCCGGTTTGTATTAATTTTAAACCGTTCAAACCGGACCGGATCGGTTTAATAATATATTAAAAATTTTACATTATTCTTCATTAAATTATAAAAAAATTGAACCAAACCGGGAACTAAACCGGACTGAACGGTTTTATAAGTCAAACGGTCCGGTTCGGTTTTTATTTTTTAAAACCGTTTCAAACGGTCCGGTCTGGTCCGGTTCTAGTAATATGAACGGTTCGGTCCGGTTAGATTTTTTTTTAGGAAAAATCGGACCGGACCGGACCATGGACACCCCTACATTAAAGGTCCAGAACCTACTTAGATATATCAAAACTCATATTACTTAAACCTTAACAAAACATTTTAAAATAGATTTAACTTTATATGATAGACTAAAACACATAATTATTTATATATAAGTCTAACGTCAGATTAAGGATCTAATAATCTCCCACTTAGGTTATATGTGTAACATCTGTCATAACTCGACCCATCAACGATCAGGTATACCGATACAATTTAATGACATGGATCATGATGTGGATGTATAGTAAGAAAATTTTATACGATATGATCTTAACATACATATTTCCAATTGGTCCAGCCTTAAACCTTAATAAGATCAAACCATACTAAAATCAAAGTATAAATAAACCAAAATTTTATTTCTACAAAAATAAATAATCTCAAAATATCTATAAATTTAAATAACTGAAATTATATCTATCAAATAAACATTTAAAATTATAAATTTTCACTAAAAATGAATATCCTCAAATAACATGACACGGGTAGTGTGCTCGTGAAATATTTTGGATAGCATTCCCTTAACAACCGAAAACTTGATCTTTATATGCTTTGACTTCGTTAAACTCCTATTGTTAGTAGAATATAACATTGTTGACTTATTGGCACAAAAGAACTTAAGTGATATTTCAATACCATCTACTATACATAGTCTTGTAACAAAATTTTATAGTCATATTTCATGATTGAATGCCTCATAACATGTTATGAACTTTACCATCATGGTAGAAGAAGCTATAATAAGAGACTGTTTAGCACTCTTCCAAGCGATAGTGACCATAAATAGTCATAGCTTGATATAAATTTCACATTGTCTTGACATCCAGCCAAATTAGAGTTAATATAACCAACGAGCTCAAGCTAATCTGACCTCTGATATGTGAACATGTAGTCTTTTCTTCTCTGTAAGTACTACAAGACCAATTTTCTTGTCTTTTAATGGTCTATTCCTAGATTACTTAAATATCGCCCACCATCCCAACAATGTATATAATATCTAGATGTGTACGTACTTGATCATACATTAAACACACTACTATTGACGCATAACGAATCTTGTGCATTTTTTTCCTTAAAATCATTCTTAGGGTACTGATTAAGACTAAATTTATCTTCCTTATCAATAAAGGTATCACCTGATTTGCAATTATATATGCCATATCTCTTGAGAACCTTTTTGATATAGTTCTTTTGTAATAATCCTTGAATACTATGATAACGATCCCAAAATATCTATATACCTAATATAAAATAGGCATCACCATGAATTTTTATCCCAAAATTCTTAGTTAAAAATCTCTTAATTTCATGCAATAAGCCTATAATATTGTTGGCAAGCAAAATGATAAGAATCATGGAACCAAATAAATCCCAAGTGGACCAATCACAAGGTCTAGGAGGGGACAACTTGAGAAAGCTTTAAATTGGCCCATTCAAGAGGACATGCATAACCAAAGGACACAAAGATGGAGTGCAAGGATGGGGATAAGCCTAGGATGGAAATTAGGACAAAATTGACAAAAGAAAACTAAAAACATTGTTATATCATTTGGACTAATTTTAGGTAGCTTTCTTTCCAACCCTTGGATGAAAACAAAGGTTAAGATGTAATATTTTATTGGTATTCCCTTGTTCTAGTTGCTCCAATTTCGCTTCACATTTTTGCTCCATTTTTACTATGTCATTTGGATTAATTTTAGGGAGCTATCTTTTCAACCCTTGGATAAATCAAAAGTTAAGATGTAATATTTTCATAGGATTCATTTGTAGTCAGTTGCCCCATTTTTTCTCCATGTTTTCTACCACCTTTTGTGCTTTTTGGTTGTTTTTATTTTCAACCCTTAGATGAGATCAAAGGTTGTGATGTAGTAGAGTTTAGGGTTTATTTGTATCCTATAAATACTTAAGAGTAGCTCAACTGTTGGGAATTCACATTTTGAATGAAATTTGATTTTTCAGATCATTTGAGAGCTCATTCATGCTCTTTGTTCCTCTTTAAGCAACTTATCAAGGGATTGACAACCTTTGTAGTGTTGTTTAGCATCCAAGCATTTGTGATGAGTAATATCCATACTTGTTAGGGTGACATTTATGCTAAACTTATTAAAGAAATATCACCTCCTTGTGGCATCTTTCCTGTCACATAAATGGTGAGTAATATTCATTGATTTGTGAAGAAACAATTTGCTATATAATCTGAAATTTTGCTAGGTCCTAACCCCTTAGTTCACATCATTTGATTTCATTGACATATAAAACCAAAAAAATACTTTCTCTTAGAGAACTTATGGTATATGCAATCATAGACGAAATTCATCTTCAATCCAATGAGATAATCACTTGATAAAACTTGAAACAACATTGTCAATATGCTTGCTTGAGCCCATAGATGGATTTATTAAGTTTGCAAACCATATTATTTGGGTCTCTCAATACAAAATTTTCTAGTTTTATCATAAGGATCATTTCATCAATGTCATCATTGAGAAACACCATCTTTACATCCATATGATGTAATTCAATATCTAAATACGCTACCAATGCCATTATAATCCTAAAAGAGTCTTTTGAAGAAATAAAAAAGAAATTCTCTTTATAGTCAATGCCTTCTTTTTGTGTAAAGTCATGTACGATAAGACGAACCTTGTACATTTCTTTTCACACCCCTTTTGGTCTTAAATATTCATCTACAACTAATGGGTTTCATACCTTTTGGCAATGGGAAAATATCTTACTAGTCATTGTCCATTATGGACTTAATATCCTCATTCATGTCATCAATCCACTTATGAGTGCTAGAACCGATGCTACGTTCCACATGTAGTGTTAGTTGACATGTAGAATCGACGCTAAGTGTCTTTTTTTCCTTTTTCTTCTTCCTCTTCCCTATTTGTCGATAGTTTTTGCTTGTCTCCTCATGTTTCGTCATTTCCGTGTGCTACTTATAAGTTTCTTTTTTCATTTTTGGCCACTTCCGACCACTATTTCTGACGTTGTCAGTTGGGTTATGTTCATCTCTAATTTCTAATATAAATCCACCATTTTTTAAAGCATAATATTAAATATATATATATATATATATATATTATATTGTTGATGTTATAATGAATTTATTAATTTTTTAAATTTTATGTATTTATTTTTATATAATATTTTGATAAATATTCTTTAATTTATAACTTCATATATAATAATAACTTAAATATATTGGTGATTAATACATTTATATTTTATTGGATACATATTTAATATGTTTAATGTCAACAATAAAAAAATAATAAATCTTGGATGTCAAAGTGTAGAATTAAGCAGGATTATATTTTTGGAGTTGAAATTTTCTTAGAATTTGCCTGTAGTAATAGTAATAATGAAATTAGTATAATTTCATACGCATGAGTTAAATGTAAAAATAAGAAACATACATAAAATATGTTTCATGTTGTTAAAGATAAATTACATGAGGATGATCCCAAAACCTTTAAAAATTTTCTAGAAGATGTCAAAAATTAATTGTATCTAAAATGCAAGAAATACACTAAAATGTCGAGATTGGTTCATTTGTACAATGTGATGGAAAAAATGGTTTTTATGACAAGAGATTCACAAAATTACTAAATGTACCAATAGATATGTTTTTAGAGGGTAATGAGTTTCCATCTTTAATGTATAAAGTGAAGAAATCTCTTAGTCTATTTGACATGGAATATCATAAGATTTATGTTTGTCTAAATGATTGAATTATTTATATAAAAGAATATGGGACATTAGATGATTGTCCAATGTATAAAGAATCAAGATGAAAGTAAGATACAAATGAGACAACACCTAAAAAAAGGTGTTCTTGTAAAGGTTCTTTGGTACTTTACTCCGATTCCTCGCTTTCAAAGGTTGTTTAAAAGTAAAGAAACATCAAAGATGTTTACTTGGCACTCAGATAATTGAAATGATGATGGGATGCTACGTCATCCTTCTAATTCTCCAAATTGGAAAGTAGTAGATAATTTATCCCCTCAATTTACATCTGATTCATGAAATCTTCATCTTCCCATTACTGTTGATGAAATTAATCCACATAGTTCTCTTAGTAGCAAATGTAGCTATTGGCTACTAATTATGGTAACATATAACTTTCCTCCTTGGTTGTGTATGAAAAGAAAATTCATAATGCTAACATTATTAATCTCAAGTCCAAAACAACTCGAAGTTGATATTGATGTGCATTTATAGCCTCTAATAGATTATTTAAAGACGTTGTGGAATAATAGTGTAAATGTTTATGATGGACATAAAGAAGAATACTTTAACTTAAGGGGGTCATTTTATGGACAATTAATGATTTTCCTACCTATAAGAACTTATTAGGACATGCAACAAAAGATTACATGGGATGCCCTATTTGTAGTAATGGCACTTGTACAACTTATCTTGTTCATGGAAGAAAGATGTCTTATAGAAGATATAAAATATATTTTTTCATCTAAACACAAGTTTATATAGCAAAAGAAACCTTTCGATGGTGAAGAAGATCATTATCCTACACAAAGACCTTTGGTGATTAAATGGTATGACATTCAAACAATATGAAAAGATGAAAACAAATTCATTAATGGAGGGAAACGAAAAAGGTCAACTAATAAAAGGGGTGAAAATGAAAATATTACTTAATCGGTAGATCATGATTGTTGGAATAAAAAATCAATATTTTGGGAATTACTTTATTGAAAAGACTTACACATTCATCACATCTTAGATGTCATGTACATTGAGAAAAATGTATGCGAGAGCTTGATAGGCACATTACTTAATATACTTGAAAAAACGAAGAATAGAATTAAAGCAAGATTGGATTTAAAGAAACTAGGCATACGACATGAATTGACACCAAGGGTGGAAAATGATAAGAATTGAACATACTTGCCACCAGCATCATAAAGAATGTAAACAAAAGAGAATGATGTATGTTGTAAATGTTTGACGGGTGTGAAAGTTCCTAATGGTTATTCATCTAACTTAAGAAATTTTATGTCTATGACCGATAAGAAACTTGATGGATTGAAATCAAATGACTATAATATCTTAATGCAACAGTTATTTCTAGATGCTATTAAATCAATTCTTCCAAAACATGTTTGGTTATCAATAATTTGTCTTTCTTCATTCTTCAATACAATATGCAAGAAATTTATATCAATTAGCAAGTTAAACTCTTTATAGCAAGATATTGTGGAGAATTTGTGTCTACTTGAGAATTTTCCTCCTTTTTTTGAATATAATGATTCACTTGTTTGTTCATTTAGTTTGAGAGGTTCAATTGTGTAGTCCTACTTACTTAAGGTGGATATATCATTTTGAGAGATATATGTAAGTCATTAAAGGATATATAGATAATAAAAATCATTATGAAGGATGCATGGTGGAACGTTACATTACTAAAGAGGCAATTGAGTTTTATTCTGAATATTTTAGTAGTTGTACTGAAATTGGGAATCCTACCCACATGTTCTTAGAATGTGACATTATCTAAGTAGGTAATTTTATGCTCGGTGGAAGTAAAAAATTGTTCATTGATTGATGAGCGAAAACCGGCATCGCCGATTCTGCCAATACTTTGGTTTTATATTTATAAAACTCTCGCAAGTGCACGAATCATTTCGTAGAAAATGATAAGTATACTCCCAAGGTCGATCTAAGGAAGGAATGTATGTGGTTTTTAATTTATTATTCAAACTTTTAAAAACAAAATTAAATCCTAAACATCCTGTCACGATATTTTATTTTTTTTTGTGTTTTAATCTACTTACATAAAAATAAACATAGATTTAATAAACATTTATGCAAATTTTATCTTTTATAAATAGTGGAGTATTTATGGATATAATAGCTAAGTTAATTATGCTTGCTCATATTATCTAGGTTATTAAAAATATGAATTGATATTTATTGATTCTCCCTTTTTTGTATGAATACCACCTTTGGTGGGGTTAGATATTCTTTGTTAACTAAACCAATCAATTAACACCTATGGGTGGGGTTGATAACTAATTTGGTTAATTAAATTAATTCCTTGTTCTAAGAGATTGAAAATGAACCATTTAAATGCCACCTTTGGTGGTTAGATAGCTTTAAACTTTATTCAAGGTGTCCAAATTAAACCTAAGAATTTAGTTATCCGAGTACTAACTTTCAAGTTTTAAAACCACTACTGAAAACATGTTGTCAATACATTTTCAGATAATAATTCTTATAAAAACTTTTGAAATAGAGCTTCACTCTAACTACCGGGCGATTGTACTAACAAATAAAAGAGTACTACTCTAAATCGGACTGGATAATTAAACCTTAAAATCTAATTTTCAGATTTAAGTTTGTAATGAAAAATAATATATTTCTCTCTAACATTCTTAATATAAAATCTTGAATAAAAATAAAATCAATTCATTTTAGAGATTTTTACCTATTTAATATTTCGCAAGCATAACAACGTTATTATTATATCATGTTTACAAACAGCTAGCACAGTTAAATTTAATCACAGACAAATTAAATATAACATGTAAGAATAAAGCATAAAAAATAACTACAAAGAAAATAAAATCCTTATAGTACTTTGATGCTATTCCCGTTACTAGAAAACCTCCAAGCGGAATTTGCACTCCCATTTATTGAATCAAAAAGCTAATAAATTACAAAAACATAACTAGTTCTTCCCAAAAAGGGAAGAACTCTAAAACTAAGAGAAACTAGCTAAAACATAAGAAAAACTAAAAACTAAGAAATGGAGAGAAAGAAAGAAGAGAGAAGTGTGTTTTTAGGTGTGTTTAGAAGTGAAGAGAAGGGGGTATTTATAGGTGAGGATGGAGAGAAAAAAGTAGAGAAAAAAATGTTAAAAAAATGTAAAAATGCTGATTAGTGATTGCTGACGTCATTTGATGACGTCAGCATGATGGGGGCGGCTGCACGTGAAAAATGAGGCGAAGCGGGCGCGGGAGAGCGCGCGGATGAACAAGACCGCGCGCAGATTTGCGCTGATGAACAAGATCGCGCAGCATTAAGGCGGATGAACAAGAGCAGGTGATTTACGGGCGGCGACTGGGCGACGCGATCTTCTCCTTTTTGACATTTTTGACATTTTTGACCCATCTTGTCCAATTTTTCCATATTTGTTGACCTTTCCTCATTCATTTATTAATATATTTGTGATGTATTGTTTCCAGTATTCCTATTTGAGTCTTTAAGTGACGTTTTTAAGCGAAAATACCTGAAAAACAATAAAAATACCCGTGATTCCGAAAAAGACAAATTTATATAAATATATGATAAAACATATAAATATATATATTTTTAATCAATTAATGTGCATAAAATCATGGTAATTTGAGCACTCATCATTCATCACTCTCGACAGGAATAAGCACACCGAATTATTTTGGTAAATAATAATGAGGCACAATCATACATAGAGTAAGTAATGACAAGATAGGTCACATTGATGATCCTTTCATGTTAGCACTTCATGCAAACACAAGTATTTTATGTGAGCAATCAAATTGACACAAGATGGTTTGTTGTGTTTATGCCTCCATAAAAAGAGTTCTACTATTCTAATGTTTTAAAAGATGATAACAGGCTTGATACGTCATTCAATATTAGTTATTTCTCAAAAAAATTGCCTAATGTGTGTGATGATTTAGTTGATAATGATGATTCTTTGTCATGGGCTTAAAGTGATTATATATATATATACCCGATCAATAACCTAATTAAACATAATGTATGTTCTATATTATTTTAATAACTTTTGTTTATATGTTTAGACATAAAATTATGAATTAATTTTTATTTCAACATTGTTTACAGATATTTCATGGATACATTCCACTTAATCTAGATGATAGAATACATGTTTAATTTGATACAAATGGTAATACATTAGGAGAAAATGACCAACAATTGAAATCTTTTATTGGTAGATTTGTGAAGTCAAGTATACCAATCAATATTAATTATTAGAGTAAGGTTAAAGATGATGAAAAGTACAAGATATGGAAAACCATTTATGTAAGTCTCTTTTGTTTTATAATCAATTACATATTATATCATTTTTGTATTATATCTTCTCTAAAATGTATTTTTTTTACATAATCGTTTTAAAGTTTCCGATAATTGGATGAACAAGTACTACAAGATTGCAAATAAGGCATAGAAGAAATACAAAACTTTCAAATTGGTGAGAAATTATGTTTTTTCATACTTAGAAACACTTAATGAAGAAGAACTGTAAAAAATTCCTAAAGATCACCCCTGGATTAAACCCCAAATGTGAAAATACTTCGTAGATTATAGACATATAGATCAATTTCAAATCATTAAAGAAGAATATCAAAATATACAAATGCAGAATATTCTTCCTAACCGTACTAGGAGGTCATCAAATCCCAAAGCTAGACAAAGAATAGTAATATTAAGTTGTTAATTTATAATTATTTTATATTTATTTTTCTCTAATTTAAGTTAATAAATTTATTTAATTTATGTAGGAGGTTGAATTGAGTAGTCTGATTACTGATGAGCAGAATCGGGATTGCCAAAAACTTTGCTGCCATCCCCGCACGGAGTCATCCCCGGCAACGGCGCCAAAAACTTGATGAGCGAAAACCAGCATCGCCGATTCTGCCAATACTTTGGTTTTATATTTATAAAACTCTCGCAAGTGCACGAATCATTTCGTAGAAAGTGATAAGTATACTCCTAAGGTCGATCTAAGGAAGGAATGTATGTGGTTTTTAATTTATTATTCAAACTTTTAAAAACGAAATTAAATCCTAAACATCCCGTCACGATATTTTGGGGTTTTTGTGTTTTTAATCTAATTACAGAAAATTAAACATAGATTCAATAAATATTTATGCAAATTTTATCTTTTATAATAATGGAGTATTTATGGATATAATAACTAAGTTAATTATGCTTGCTCGTATTATTTAGGTTATTAAAGATATGAATTGATATTTATTGATTCTCCTTTTTTTGTATGAATACCACCTTTGGTGGGGTTAGATATTCTTTGTTAACTAAACAAATCAATTAACACCTATGGGTGGGGTTGATAACTAATTTGGTTAATTAAATTAATTCATTTTTCTAAGAGATTGAAAATGAACCATTTAAATGCCACCTTTGGTGGGTTAGACGATTTAAACTTTATTCAAGGTGTCCAAATTAAACCTAAGAATTTAGTTATCCGAGTACTAACTTTCAAGTTTTAAAACTACTAAAAACATGTTGTCAATACATTTTCAGATAATAATTCTTATAAAAACTTTTGAAATAGAGCTTCACTCTAACTACCTAAGGCGATTGTACCAACAAATAAAAGAAAGCACTACTCTAAATCGATCGATAACTAAACCTTAAAATCTAATTTTCAGATTTAAGTTTGTAATGAAAAATAATATATTTCTCTCTAACATTCTTAATATAAAATCTTGAATAAAAATAAAATCAATTCATTTTAGAGATTTTTACCTATTTAATATTTCGCAAAGCATAACAACGTTATTATTATATCATTTTTACAAACAACTATACGCTTAAATTTAATCACAAACAAATTAAATATAACATGTAAGAATAAAGCATAAAAAATAACCGCAAAGAAAATAAAATCCTTACAAGATTGATGCCATTCCCGTTGTAGAAAACCTCCAAACGGAATTTGCACTCCCATTTATTGAATCAAAAAGCTAATAAATTATAAAAACATAACTAGTTCTTCCCAAAGAGGGAAGAACTCTAAAACTAAGAGAAACTAGCTAAAACATAAGAAAAACTAAAGACTAAGAAATGAAGAGAAAGAAAGAAGAGAGAAGTGTGTTTTGAGGTGTGTTTAGAAGTGAAGAGAAGGGGGGTATTTATAGGTGAGGATGGAGAGAAAAAGTAGAGAAAAAAATGTAAAAACGCGGATTAGTGATTGCTGACGTCATTTGATGACGGAAACATGACGGCTACGACGTGAAAAATGAGGCGAAACGGCGTGGCGCGATGAACAAGACTGGCCAAGGCTGTGGATGAACAAGAGCAGCGGCGTGGCGTACGATCAAGGCGCGATCTTCTCCTTTTTGACATTTTTGACCCATCTTGTCCAATTTTTCCATATTTGTTGACCTTTCCTCATTTATTTATTAATATATTTGTGATGTATTGCTTCCAGTATTCCTATTTGAGTCTTTAAGTGACGTTTTTAAGCAAAAATACCTGAAAAACAATAAAAATACCCGTGATTCCGAAAAAGACAAATTTATATAAATATATGATAAAACATATAAATATATATATTTTTAATCAATTAATGTGCATAAAATCATGGTAATTTTAGTGCTTTTTGAGCACTCATCAATTACCCTAGCTAAGTTGTATATAGAAACAAAGAGCCCAAAAAAAAAGAAATTAAAACTAATGAATAAAAGATGAGAAGAACAACTCAATAACTTGGTTAGTAATTTAACTTCATACACGATTTTTGTTATGATTTTTGCATATTGATGTAATGATGTATGATATACTTTATTACTTATTTTTTGTAGAGAACAATTTAAGAACAAATAAACAGTGATGAAATAATCAGACAACTAGGGAAAGATGTGATATATTATGCATTTAGACTCGATCATCCTGGTCGTATTAATGGGAAGCTAATATGATGGTTATATGGATTTTGTAATATTCCAAAATAAAGGCTTGAGATGGTTAGTAAGGAGAAGTTAAATAAAGTTGAAGAAGAATTGAACTCATTTAAGGCCACAATATTAAGTCAGATTTTCAATTTAAAGCAATTTAAAAGGTTTTAGAGTTATCAAGTTGAGACATCACAACACATGCAAGGCATGCCTTATTGGCTAGACATAACACCATCCATGCTAGGCATGCCACCCATGCAATATCATGGCCAACCTATGTCATCTATGAGTTTTAGTCATCATATTGGTCCTCCGTATATACAAATAATGCCAATGCAATCATGTGATAGTTTAATGTCTCCAATGCAATCTATGCATTCTTACCATTCATCACAATAATACTTTGATGAGAATGTCCTTACAATTGCTACTAAACTTGAGAGTCTTCCTCCACTTAATAAATCATTTATGGTAAGATTTAAAGTTTATATAGATGGTATATTATTATTATTTTTTATAATATATTACACTTAATTTTTTTACTGAATGTGAAATGTCTTTTGAAATATCCATCATTTACGGACGATGTTGCTATTGGAATGGTTCAACAATTTAGCAATGATTGAAATATTCATAATCAATATTTTTCAAATTATTGGAAAATAGTAATTGATCAATCAATGCTCTATCATTATCCACTACCGGTTCCTTCTGATGCTACCACACTCCAATAAGTTGTTGGACAATATGTGGTTTGGCTGTCAAATCAAGTTGTGTTAAAATTTAACATGATACTATTTACTTAAGATAAAACTTTTTTTTTACTACTTATATTATATTATTATTCTTTTGTTGATACTAACATAATACCTCTTATTTAGTCTATTATACCAAAATTGATAAGTGCGACACATTTAAGAGATGCAAAGCAAGTATCTCGTGAAAAATCTATGTCTAGTGGACAATAATCACTAAGTTATTCTTTCAAGAATAAGCCATGAAAAAAGTATATATTTTGAGTATGTTATAAACTTCATTAGAAATCTTTGCTTTTTGATGACTATTTTTACTAACAAAAATAACATAAATGATGGATTGATTGTTCTACTTCCTAAAGAATACATGGAATAGACATTGGACAATCATATATATTGATCAAGTGCATATTACAATTATTTGAATTTGAAATGATAAATTTAAGTGTGGACAATGTGAGTCCACAATCAGTAAATAATTTTTATTTATGTAGAGCATATAATTATATTATATTATCTAATTATTTATGTATATTTATTTTATATAAGACATGTTATTATTGATTTCAAACTAATCACCTATCATATTTAACAATGTATATAATTCATAATTTGTCAATCAATATCAAAAGTATGATGTATGATCACCAACCGACCAAACTCCAACTTGTTAAATAATTATCTAATTCAATTGAACATATGTCAAACTCAACTCCGACAAATTAGGTAACTAGTCAATTAAACTCTAGTTAGTTGGAACTTGTTAAATAATTATCTAATTCAATTGAACATATGTAAAACTCAACTCCGACAAATTAGGTAACTAGTTAATTAAACTCTAGTTAGTTGGAACTTCTTAAATAATTATCTAATTCAATTACTTAATTCGACAAATTGGGTAACCAGTCAATTAAGCTCTAGTTAGTTGGACATCTAATTATGATTAGTTACATTAGGTAATTAATTAATTAAATTTAAAGATATTTTTATTTTTTTACTTAAAAATTCAAGTGAGGGAGAATAATAACTAATTTTTTATTGATATAAAGTTATAACCGTAAATAACCCTTTAATTTATTATATTAACTAAATTAACTTTTAGTAT
Organism: Hippophae rhamnoides; assembly: GCA_033030585.1. Lineage (NCBI taxonomy): Eukaryota > Viridiplantae > Streptophyta > Magnoliopsida > Rosales > Elaeagnaceae > Hippophae > Hippophae rhamnoides. The sequence goes on along the minus strand of CM065429.1, from coordinate 70,665,950 downwards.
TTTATTATTTAAATCTTTACCTTATCTTAAATTTTATTTTCTATTACTTATTTCAATGGCGTATTATTTTAATTAAAAAATTACAACAGTGGAACCCACCTTATAACTAACGCATATGGTACGTAGATAATATATATGAGCTGTCATGATTTGATAAATTAAAACAAATTTTGTGTAATTCTATGAGAAAAATATGGTAATAGTTTTTTATATTAATATTTTAAATAAAATAATAATATTTTTTAAATATTTTATTATATTGATAAATAAAAATAATATTTTAATATGATATTTTATCATAAAATTATTAAAATATTAAATAAATAATAAAAATATAAATTTTTTTGATACATTTTATTAAACGCAAGTAATTACATAATATTTTTATAATATAAAAGATAAATTATCGTAAATATCTTAATATAAAGAATATTTAATGTAATTTAATTTATATTATATTTTGTTATTATTATAGTAATTAATACTATTTATTATATTTTATTCTTAATATAATATTCAATATCATTTAATAAATATTTATTATAAAATATTAAAAATGTTAATCATATAATTTTTTTTTGTAAAATTATGTATTTAATTTTAAAATCAAATTATATTATATGGAATAAAAATAGTATATTTATATAAAAAATTTATCCAAATTAAATAATATTAAATACTTAATTTAATTTGTATGATTTTTTAATTTTAAAACTACTTTTTTTGATTTTTTATCCAAATAAAAAATAAATAAAATTAATTTAATAACATGAAATGAAGCTGCATAAAATAAATTAACTATCATCGAGTCGTATGTCTTATTATTATCTTAATAATTACTTTTAAAATCTTTAAATATATATATAATTTTTAAATTTATAATGATAGAAAATAATATTTATGTTTAATTTATACAATTTTTATTATTAAAAAATTTAATATATTATTTTATATTAAATATCATTAAATTAAATTATAATTATTTAAAGTATTATTATAATATTATTTTTATTGTTATAAAATTTATGAAATTTTTTTAAATTTCGTTTAAATTTTTATTAGGAACCTTTGTCGGTTTGTGTGAATGCACGTACATATTATATTTTGGGTCATAAGAAGACCCATATATCTCCAATTTCGGGCTGCAACTGGCAACTACTAATACTATTATTCACTACCCATATCTACCCGGGAATTTTTATAGACCTTTTTCACTTTAAAAATGACAATTAATTGAAATTAAAATAAATATCAATCAAAATGTAGAGAAAATGAAGTTTAAAATACATTAGAGAGACAGGGACGGAGGAACCGAGCCACAATAAGGTATGAGGAGCCACGTGTACTTTTAAATTTTTGATAATTTTTATTTATTTATTGTATTTATAAACATATATCTTTATTTTATAAAAATACATAATAATATATTCTTTTAAATTTATTATTTGAATATTTTTTTATACTAAGTATTTATTTATATTTCCAATATATTTTTTAATTTACACTACTATTATACAATTTTTATTAATTTTATTCTAATAAATTAATATATTTAATATCTTCTTATAAATTTTAGGAAAACTACTTACAATCCAATGATATGTAAAACTTATATATAATAATAAAAATAGAATATAAAAATAATTAACAGGTTTAATTAAATTGAATTTAATATTAAATTAATTTAAATAATTATAATTTAACTTGAACGACATCTAATTGTTCAATATTAAATTATAAGTCAGAATTATTTAATAATAAAAATATATAAACTTAATATAAATTATACAGTTTTTGTAGTTCAAAATTTTAAAGGTTTAATTTTGTTTTTTTAACTTTACTAGTTTAATTGTAATAGTTTTTTTATTAAAAATAATTACACATATAATTATATAAATATTTATTAATATTTATACCATATAATATTAATCTTATTTATTTTTATTTCACGTATTTAATTTTTTTACATATTATTTTATAATTTATGTTGTTTAATTTCTTTCTTTTTTTATGTCCATCTGCATAAATATTAAATTATGTTATTTAATTTTATTACAACCTAATTTATATAATTTTTATTTTTTATTTTAATTAGATAAAAATGTACACTTTATATATAATATTTAAAAATATTAAAATTTATAAATTTTTACAACATTAATTATAATATTTTTTATATTATTTTATAATAATATAATTAAAAAATTTATAAATCTTGCTGTAATTATTAAAATGATGTTAAAATTATTTACTTTTATTATTGAGGTTACACGTGGTGACTAGCTGTTAACATTAAACATAACTAAATCCCTGAATGCATTCAAAGAACGCAGAGAAAATGAGGTTTAAAATACATTCACTCTCTTTGTATTTATAAAGAAACGGTAAGAAATAAATCTAAAATATTAACTTGATGAATTATTATTTTAAAAGTAATAATAAAAATATAAAATAAGAGATAATATTTTAGTAACAACTTGTGAATTTAAGAGAAATAATAAAAATTAGGAAACAATCAATAAAAATGACTTACAAATTTATAAAATCCTTACTTTATTTTTATCAATTTTTTTCAAAATAAATAAGTAATTTTTTCCCTCGTTCTTTTCATTATTAGGAAACACATCCTTAGGGTTAACAATCTCGTCAATTTGAGAAGGAATTATTAGTTTTTTAATTAAAACGATAAATAATTATTTTGAGGACGATAAATAATATAATTTTATTTTATCTTCTTTTTTTTTTAAGTGTTAGTTAAACAATATGGCTAATCATATTTTTAAGACAATAATCAATATTATAAGGATAATATTTTTATTTTTAAAAATATATTTTTAGAGAAATAAATATTTTACTCCAACATACAATGTTTATTATTCTTAAAATATCAATTTCTAACTGTATAAATGAAGTGTAAGAATTTTCTAAATCAAAGTAAAATTTATGTTACCTAGCTAAGTCTAATTCTGTCTTATCTTCTTTCCACAGTGTATTATTCTATATTATTTATAACATATTATATATTTATTAGACAGCATCATATAGAATAAAAATAATATATGTTTGTAGAAATTTTGTACATCAAGAGGACGTGGGTCTAAACTGTTTTAGATAACTTAATTTTTTTAAATTTTGAATTTTAAAAGTATACATCTTAACTTTTTCTTTCATTTTAATTTTAAAATAATTTGTTTTTCATTTTTAAAGGTTAAGAAAAATTTAAAAATAAATTTAATATTACATAATTTTATAATAAAATTATTTTGATATATATTAGAAAACTATATAAAATAAATTATACTTTACTTTAAATATAAATTATTTTATTAATATATTTATTATTAATCATATTCAATTATATTATAATTTAACAAAATTCAGTTAAATACGATTATACTTAATATCAAGGTTTAAAATGTTGATGTCAATCTAAATGTCTGAGACTTAAATTTTATAAAAATATCAAAAATATTATTGTTGTCGATTTATGTTTCTAAATATTTTAAGAAAATTATGAAAAACTTTATAAAAATCATGGAATTTGTTTATAAAATTTTATAAAATATCAAAACAATCAATTACTAATATTTTAAACTACTTTATTATTTAATACATATATTTATAAAAGTTATGATATTTATAACTAGTTAAAATTTAAAATTATTATTTAGATATTAATTTTTAATATTATTATAAATAGATAATATTGATGGTATATAATATAATTTAAATTATGAAAAAGAACCATATAGATAAAACTAATAAATTAAATGTAAAAATGATGTATAAATAAAAAAATATGTCAAAATAATTATAAAATATTTTACTTAATAAATAATATTTTGATTGAAGATAAAAAAATTATTAATACATAAACTAAAAGATAAATTATTTAGAAAATAAAAATTAATATGAAACGGTATTTCTCGATACTTTTTCTACAATTTCGTCACAATATCCATAATATTTGACAAAAAAAATATTTTTTTTACATTTTATTGACAATGTTGTGATATTTTGGATATTTTAATCAAAAGATATGAATATTACATTTCGATATTAAGATATCGTAACAATATTTACAATATATTTTAATCCTTCCTTACTATATATGATAGGATGCATCAAACACGTCTTCTCTTGTTCCTTCCTTGTGATGCTAACCATTTGTGACCATACAATTAGGCGGTTTGCATTTCATTTAATGATATATAGTAGTATTTTATTTTTAAAACGTGATAAAATATGAATAATTAATAAATATAAAAATTGAATATTTTATAATCAAGAAAATTAAATAAAATTAATTCAAACTATTTTTAAATTTTTAAAAAATTTGGTCATATACGGTGAGCTCCTAGTTTTTTTTATGCATTATAGCTTCTTTTTATTTGTTGTATAGTCTGTAATCGTAAAGGTTTATAGGTTATGAACACACATGCTTTTGACAAAAAAGAAAAAAAGCAAGCCGTAGGTTCAAAAAAAGAAAAGTATTTAAAAAGTAAAATAAAATATAAATTAAAAAAATATAAATAGTTTATAATCATACTAAAACTTATAACAATAAAAATAATATCTCAATAATATTAAAGAAGTTCTACTAAATGATATTTATATTAAACATATTTAAATAACTATAGTTTAATTTGAATTGAATTAATTGTGAAATGATGTAATAGACTTTATTTTAATAATAAAAATATATGAGTTTACATAAAACATTTTACTTTTGTAACTATACAAATTTTAAGTTATTTTTATTGTTTTCATATGTTAAAATTCATGAGTAAAATAATTATTGTGATTCAACTAGTGGTATCAGAGTAAGATTCACCCACTTCATTTTTAAGTTACAGGTTTGAATCACGTAAAATCATTGTTTGTTAAAAATAATAATAATCTAATTATTACAAAATGTTATAACATTCGTATGTTTTAATCAAAAAAATTAATTAAGTTGTACTAATCTTATATTTAGTTGACTGGAATAGAATAAAATCAAAATTAATTATTTTCAATTTTATGTTTGGTTGAGTTGAAAAGTGGGAACGAAATATAATCGATTTCTAAAAGAGAAGGATTTGAAATTCCTTCTCCCCTTTAAAGAATCATGATTATATTTTCTTCTTTATTTTTTTTCTAATTTTACCTCAATCTCAAATATAATTTTAAACTCTAAGTCCTAAATCCCAAATCCTAAAACCCTATTTAAAAAGATAATAATTTTAACCCTAAACATTAACCCGCAAATATACCCTAAAGATTAAACTCTAAATCCTATTTAAAAATAATAATAATTTTAACCTAAACCTTAACACATAAATATAACCCTAAACCCTATTTAAAAAATAATAATTTTAACTTTAAACCTTAACCCATAAATATAACCCTAAATCTCAAATCCTCAAATCCTAAACCCTAAAACCTTAAAACTTTATTTAGAAAAATAATAATTTTAACCCTAAACCTTAACCCAAAAATATAACCATAAATCCCAAATCTCAAACCTAAAACCCTAAATCCTATTTAAAATAATAATAATTTTAATAATATATTTTATTTTTAAGTAATAATTATTTAGAAAAATAATGATTTCAATAATGTATTTTATTTAACAAAAAATAATAATTAAATAATATTATTTAAACTTAAAATTTTACTTAATATATGGGTATTAAGACAATATATAATATTTTTCATTCTATTATAATTGTACATAAAATATCTTAATATTCATTCTTTGATTACAGTGATCAAACTAAACAAAATTATTTTCATTACATTCTAATTCTTATTTTATTCTTATTCTCATTTCGATTTTAATTTTATTTCGTAAAACTAACGTCATGTAAAAGAATTGTATGATCAACATTTTGAATTCCGGTATCAAAGACAACTAACTAATATTGAAAGAGAACAACTGAATTTGATAGAGAGAAAGAGGAAGAAGAAGATGAATATTGCACCGATAATTTTATTGCTTGTATTTGTGCATCTCAATGATGAACTACAATCTTTGTTTTACATTTAGATTACATACTATACATTCATCACAGCTGGGTATGCAAATCAAACACAAACTAACAAAAAATGAAGTTACAATTGTGTGCTTAACAGTTACACCATAAACTTTATGCACTTGCAGTGCTACCATTACAAATCATTACAATATCTATTGCATTCGGTAGCCTTACATAAACTTTGTAGTTGCTTGTAAACCTTACAATTTTCTGAAGTTTGTTACTGCATTTGTCAGCTTAGAGACTTCATTTGGTAGCAGCTTTACTTAGGCTTCCATGCTTGTCATCTTAGTTGTGCTCATTAATATCTCAGCATCCATGGTAGTGTCAACACATTAACCATCATAAAAAATTGAGAAAAATTATTAGTAACTGTTGATAATTGATTCATAATTAACCGTGTATGTTTCAATTGTCACATTCTTCTTTAGTTCCTCCAAGTGTGTCTTCAATTGCTGAAGCTCAACCAAACTAAGTTCATCAATTGGTGCTTCCCACCAACACAAATTTCTACTAGCTTTTCTCGATTTATCAAGTTCTTCTCCTGTTTTTTTTTCTCAGCTTCTAATTGATTAACAAGATCCGTAAATTAATTGTTTATTTAACTCATGAATATTATTATTTTTCTCATGTCGAAAATGAGGTTGATATAGTAATTTCCCAAAATTGGAACTGTTTTAACCAAATAGAAATCGATCCATGCATGGTTCATTCAACTTCAAGGTGGTCAAATTTGGTTAAAATACATTTTAAGTCGGTTAAAAACAGACTTAAAAATACTTTGTTGTATTAGTGAAAACAAAAGGTTTAGTTTATTTGTAGGAGAAAAGACTATTATTATTGCAATTTCAACTTAAAAAAAAAGTCTCTACATTGAATTAGAACCGTCACGGAAAGAATAGCATTTTTGTATGTAATTAAAAGGGAAATCGATGTCTTAATATTGCCTGCTGGATCATAATTAATTAACCTTTTTTAAGTGGAGCATTTTTGTTTAATAACTACTTAATTCTGTAAATTAATTTTTATGCCTAAATTAATTTGGGATGTATAACAATTTTGGAGAATTTTAGTTATTTTGCATTTCTTTGCATATAACAACTATACATTTTTATTGAGTTTCTATTATATATGCTCATGATAGCTAGTAATATTTGGGGAAAATAATGAAAATTTAGGTTTGGTGTTATCCATGCTACTATGCAAATACATTTCCATGACATACATGAAAAAACAATTCATACTAAATTAGGAGATTATATCTAATAATATATAAATAATAAATAATAAATATAAATAATAATAATAATATATAATCAATTTTATTTAATATTATTATAGATCACGTGTATTAATATCACTTTATGTATTTTTGTATATTTATGTGTTGTCGATTTGTATTTGGTATATATTCTGTAACCTTTTACAACTTAACTATAATCCCTAAAGTGCAATCAGTCTCTCCAACTTAAATTGGAAAATTTACATAATAGTTTTTGATAATAAAAAAAGATTAAAGATTTTTCGAAAAGAAAAAAAATTGGAGTTTACATGAGTTAAAGGAAGAATACGAAGCTATACTATGCATGAAGATAATGAATTGTTCATATTTTCTTAATGAAATGAGAATTGATGTTCCTATATACCATCAAATTTCTCCTTTTGGTAGTTGTATTTTTGCATAATAACAAGCATTTACAAGAGGACATTTCTGAGTTTTCATTTTCTTTTGAGATAAATTAATATTTTTTATCATCTAATTATTTCAACAATGAGTATCAAACCTTTCATTTTAAGAATACCAAGTGAGCTTAAACATTATGAGCGCATCATATAAATCAAACAAGCAGAACAGCAGCCTTTATTCATATGAAACAGAGAATAAAGAAAAATCCACTAGTGTGTGTGGACTAGTAAACATGAAATAAAAGAAAACATAAATCAAACTACGTTTACTATGAGACTAGTAAACATGAAATCAGAGAAAAATCCACTAGTGTGGAGTAGCAAACAAGAAATCAAAGAAAACATAAAAATAAAATTATGTTTTCAATGGCTGCAGTGTTTCATAATTTTCTGTGCTTTAACAAGTACTAGATCCGTATTAAAAGCCATGGCCATAACCAAGAGAATTATAAGGATGAGATGGCATCCAATTAGGCATCATAGTCAGGCCAACACTTAAATTTCCAGGATTTGAATTCTGAAACAATAAATTGTCAGACTCTTTAGCCACATTCCTCCTAAGTTCCTCAAGAGCAGACTTCAATTGTTGAAGCTGTGACATGTCAAGCTCTTCAATTGGCTTCTCCCACCAATATTGATCTTGGTTTGCCTTTCTCATTTGATTTAACTCTTCACCGCGCTTCTTCTCAATCTCCAACTGAGTATTAGCATGCGTAAGTAACTCATTCAGCTCACGCACCCTAGCATCTCGATGTGCCTCAACGATTTGCATACTTGCTGTGGTTGTAACAGAGGGATTTATAGTCAAGTACCTATCAATGAGATCATCAACATTTGGATGACCAAAGGAAAAGACCTTTTTGCCCGGCGAAAAAACAATGACAACAATTTCAACACCACAAAGTATGCATAGTTCACTTGCTTTCTTAAAGAGTCCAGTCCTGCGCTTTGAAAAGGTTACTTGGAGATTGCTGTCATTGCTCATTTTTACCATAGCAACCTTTTGGCGACCTTTGGTAACCCTCTTGTTTTGCATTGTTAAAACAAGGTATGACAAATTATAATGTGCTTGAGAAAATGTTATCTTTTTTGTGTGAATTTATAAGGAGGTTAATTTTGTATACAAAGAGAGTGTTCTGTGACAGAGTTGGTCATGGTAACTATCATTCATTCATTTGCTGTCAATTGTTTGCTTTGTTTATAGAGTAGTTACTAATATGCTAGTTTTAGAGATTTTAGTATCTTTTGGCTCTCAACATATTTGGTATAGATTTCATGAATAATTAAACAGTCAATGTTACTCTTAACAGAATTTACTCAATATTGCTTCCTCATCAATAGTACTTCTAGAGACAATGCATGAAATTTTTTTGTGACATTACAATATATGATTATGTTCTTAGTAACGTAATTAGGATAAAAATAATCGCACACACAAGTATATATATATATATATATATATATGGATGAGTTTCGAATTACATAGCTTAAGTGCATACATGGAGCATGTCACTAAACTTCTAGGCAATTGAAAACAATGGCATTAAAGTGATTAAAATGAAACTGGTTCCTCGTTGTGAGCAAAAGCTTTGGCATTTGAATTAGGAGTTGGTAAAGGAAAAGAAGTATTAATTAAGACAACTATATATTTTATTAGGAAAACCATGCATGTTGTTTAAGTTATAAGGAATACCTAAGTGTTTCTAGTCTTCTAAATTATACAACCATTCTGTCAAAAAAGGTTTGATATATCAATGTTAGTTAAAACGTCGATATATAAATTTTATAAAATTATCAAAAATATTGTTGTTGTCGATAATTTTTTTGAAAAAAATCACGAAAATTATGAAAATTCAATCGAAAATATGGATTTTTTCCCTAAAATATCAAAACAATCATAATTTTTTATTTAATACATATATTTTTAAATATTTTTAATATTTATATTAATCAATAAATTAAAAAATTAATTAAAATATTGTATAATCAAATATATATTATTTTTTTACAAAATATTATAGAATAAGTAGTTAAAAAGTTTGAAATAATTAAGTATACTATCTAATTATATTAACTATTATAAATAAAAAAATCTTGATAGTATAAAAAGAAATTTCATTGATATTTTGTTGATTTTTATCGATTTTAACAACATTTTAGTTAAAAAAATATTTAAATAAAATTTAACAATAATGATATAATGATAGTTTATTTTCAAGATATTTAAAATAATAATTGGTGTTAAAAACATTATGATTCGTGTATTTATCTAAGTATATCAGCATATGTTTGGTAATTATGTGTATAATCATCATATATTTAGGGTTGAGTTTTCAAGAAGACGCAAAGAAAGAAGCATACATGATTTAATATGCCCATCTCAAGATGGCTCGTGGATATCTAACACACTCATCTTAGAAATAAAAAAATGAAACTTAGCAGAACCCAAAGCTTTGGTGAGAGCATTAGATATTTGATGATCAGAGGGCACATGGCTAGTTTGAATGATTCCATCTTGAATCTTATCATGAATCAAATGACAATTAATGTCAATGTGTTTCGTTCATTCATGGAAGATCAGATTCGAAGCTATATAAAGGGCATATTGATTGTCACAGAAAAATGTAGTTGGTTGAAGATGAGAAACTTGTAAATCGGCAAGTGAATATTTTAACTATAAAATTTCGCAAATAGTGGAAGCCATAGATCTATATTCTACCTCTGTAGAGGAGCGTGACATAGTATTTTGCTTCTTGGATTTCTAGGAAATGAGAGAGTTGCCAAGGAAAATACAATAACCAGTGATATAACGACGTGTATCTTGATAACCAGCCCAATCTGAATCACAAAAAGCCTTAAGGTGTAACAAGGAAGTTGTTGAATAGAATAAGCCTTGACCATGACTCTTCTTGATATATTGAAGCACATGATAGGCTAAGAAAAGGTAAAAGTGTCGTGGTTGAGCCACAAACTAACTGAGAACAGTAACAATAAAAGTAATGACTGGCCTGATAATGGTAAGATACAACAAATGTCCAACCAGCCTACGATAAGATGGATCTTCCAACAATGTATCATCATATTGATTAATTTTCAGATTATATTCCATAGGGAATTTGACGGGTTTGCAACCAAGAAAGCCATTATAAGTTAATATATACAGGACATACTTTCGCTAATAAATAGAAATACCTTGCTTAGTTCGAGCAATTTCAAGACCAAGAAAGTATTTCAAAGGACCAAGTTCTTTCAACTTAAAAGATTGATGAAGAAAGAGCTTCAAATCATTAACTGTTGAGTGATCATTACTTGCTATAATAATGTCATCAACATATATTAATAAAGCAATGACACTTGAACCATGTGATCGTGTGAAAAGAGAATAATCTGCCTTGGATTGAACAAACCCATGCTTAACAATGGTAGATGAAAATTTGGAGAACCATTGACGGGAGGCCTACTTGAATCCATATAAGGATTTTTTCAATTTACACACCCTAGAGTCATGTCGAGAACCAAAACGTAAAGGCAAATCCATGTATACTTCCTCATGCAAATCCCCATGTAAAAATGCATTATTAACATTCAGTTGCTCTAAAATCCAATGTTTTCCTGCTACAATGGCTAATATACATCGAATAGTAGGAATCTTGGCAATAAGGGAAAACATTTCATGATAGTCTAGGCCTTCTTATTGAGTATAACATTTGGCCATTAATCGAGCTTTATACCCCTCGATAGTTCCATTAGGCTTATACTTGATTCGATACACCTACTTACATCCAATAGTGTGCTTGTCAGAAGATAAAGGAATAAGTACCCAGGTGTGATTTTCTTCCAAGGCTGTAATTTCAACAATCATTGCATCTTTCCAATGAGGGTGCCTCACAACTTGATAATAAAATTGAGGCTCAAAATCAATTGAAATTGCTAACAAAAATTGTTTATGGGGACGTGAAGGTTGAGTATGAAAGATGGATGTAATGATATCATAGGGCCAATTTAGAGGATGATTAGTTTGCAAACCTATGTTTGTTAATGCAGATATGGATGGGAAGGAAATGGATGTTGCCATTTGATAGTGATAATCATGCAGATAATCAAGAGCATTGTGGGTTATACCAAAATGATAGAGTTGTGGAGTCATGGGAGTAGAAATAATAGGAGAAGGGGAAGATGAAGATGGTGAAATGAGTTCTATATCAGGTATAGGATGAGGTAGAACAATGTTAGGAGAGTATGCAATATGCATAAGGGTATTGGAAGGTTGAGATGGAGATGAATTAGGTTTATGAAAAGGAAATGTTGTTTCATGAAAGATAATATCTCTATTAATGAGGAAGGTGTTTGTATTAAGGTCAAACAATTTATAACACTTTATGGCAAAAGGATATCCAAGGAAAACACACCTCATGGCTCTAGGATCAAATCTAGTTCTATTTTGAGCTAAGGTAAATGCATAACAAAGACAACCAAATACCTTAAGATGTTTATAAGTGGGAGGAACTTTAAACAGAAGTTCATAAGGAGATTTATTTGAGAGTAAAGGTGTAGGAATTTGTTAATGAGATAGGTTGCTGCTAAGACATAATCTCCCAAAAAATGCAAAGGAAGATTTGATTGAAAAATAAGGGCCCAGGCCACATTGAGTATATGGTGATGCTTTCTCTCAACGACAGAGTTTTACTAAGGAGTATCTACATAACTTAGTTGATGTATTACTCCTTTAGAATAATAAAAATCTTTCATATCAAATTCGCAACCATTATCACTTCTTAGTGACTTTATATTGGTCTAAAATTGAGTTTCAACTAGAGTAAAAAATGATTGAAGTATGTTACGTCCTTTAGACTTGGATTTCAACAAATAAACTCACGTGGAATGTGTACAATCATGAACTATGGTAAGAAAATAACGATAATCATCACATGTGGCAGCAACAAAAGGACTACCCCATATATCACAATGTATTAAATCAAAAGGTGATGTAGAAAAATGATTATGAAAAGGAATAGATAAACATTTTTGATTGACAAGTGGACAAATTGTACAATCATGATGTTTATTCATAGGAATAGAAAAGGAAATATCTATATTTTGCAACAATGACATTCTTAGAAAGGAATGATATCTTAGCCTATAATTCCATAGGTCTGTAAGTACATCACTAGAAGAATTATTTAAAGGATGTGTAATAGAAAAACTAGAGACAATATTGGATGCTGGTTTTTGTAGGATATAGAGTTCATCCCTTTGTTTACCAGTCCAATCATCATCCAATACATGAGGTCCTACATAAAATAGTGATTGAAAAGAAAAATAAGGCCACGTTTCATGAAAGAAGTAAGTTTGCTCACTAATAAAAGATTAAACTGAAAATCAGGAACACAAAACACATCAGTTAGAACAAAAGAAGGAAATTTTTTTACAATTTCAACATAAGTAACAAGGACAGAATCCACATTGGGAAGATTCACATATAGGTTTCTTACAACGATGACATCAGTTAGGATAGACACAAAGTGTACCATATGATTTGTTGTTCCAGTGTCAATAATATATTCATTGGAGCATGTATATGTATGTAAATGACTGCTAAGGGAAAAAATAGAAGTACCAGAAAGATGTTGATTGGAATTGATAAGGTTTTCACTTGCTTCTTGATGATTTATACCATAAAGATTTAAAGATTGAGAAAAGTTATGGTATTTTAGCAATTGTTGATATTGAGCCTGAGATATTGAAAGCTATGAAGTTTCATGTGAAATAGATTTTGAGGATGGATAGGAAATCATTATTTCCTGAATCGTAACTTGATTTGCACCATGAGTAGACTAATTTGGAGCACTTTTTCCTTTGATTTTGTATCCTATTGGATAACCATACAATTTGTAGCATATATCAATGGTATGTCTAACTATGCCATAGTGATTGCATAAAGGCCCACATAATTTATAGCATGTATCAACAATGTGTCCTAAAATGCCACAGTGAGTGCATTTAGGTTTTTTCGTTCTTATTGTATTTTTGTTGTTCAAATTTGTATAGGAATTTTCAACTTTAGATGAGTAAACTTTTGGTGTTAATATATATATAGTAATATATATATATATATATATATATATCTGCTAATGTATATCTCTTTACTTTTGGCATATTTATATCTAGTTACTTTAGACATATCTAATTTACTTGTAACTCCTATATAAATGCACTATGTATATTCATTTATTCACAGAATAGAATACAATCATTAAGTATTTCTAACATGGTATCAGAGTCACTGCTATTATCTTTCTAGCAGTCTTATCTTTTCTGGTGCTACTCAACCCTTATAGCTTCCGCTATCACAATAGCCGCTGCAACCACTCACCGTTGAACCTCTGACGTCTTTCAGCCATTGTCTTTAGGTTTCAAGCCTACAGTCGTCGTTGTTAAGGAGTTCCGCATCACAAATATCACTCCAATCACCGTCTCTGCCGTGCATCTTGCTCCGATAATTTTTATGCAGATACCATTGTGATCAGATTGACCAGATCTACACAACCGTGGAAGTATCGTAACTATCGGACATTGCCCGCTCCCTCATGCGCCACCCAAACAATCTGCACATCTTTTCATGCGTTGCCACTGAAACCAAATGTGCCGTGAAATCTTACCCCGACGACATTTCTGCAGATACCATTATGATCACCACGACCAGATCTACACAACCGTGGGCGAATTGCAACCTAATTCCTCTTAACACACCCGTATGTGCCACCAACAGCAACATCGCGTTAGATCCACACGCTACACACATCACGTTCTTGTCCTGTGACATCATTAGTGACTTACCTAGGGCTGACATCATCATCACATTTAGCTGACGTCATAGAGCCCCCGCTGACTGTGCACCAACCTGACCGTTGATCGCGTTAACTGTTGACCGTGCTGACCATTGACTTTTGCAATACAAGTCCACCCTACCCAATTTTTCACGTAGACCTTATTTTTGCAGTCCATTTTTTGCATATTGTGTTTCTAAATGGATAAAAAAGGATGCTTTTGTTTCTTGCCCTATCAATACTATATTGGAGGGGACCAAGAATTACTTGTCATGGTCTCAAGCTATACGTAGTTTTCTTAAGGATCATATGCTATGGAATTATTGTACTGGTACAATTATCATTCCTGTTAAAGAAGCAGGTGAAACAGATGCTATTTTCCTTCGTGGCATGATTGAATGTGATAGTCACAACCACATGATCCTCACATGGATTCAGAATACTTTCATTCCTTCCATCTCCAATATGTTGGACAGCTTTGATGATGCCAAATCAGCATGGGATATGTTGGCCAAAAGGTACTCCATTACTCACGGATCCATGAAATATCAACTAATAGTTGAATTGCATAAACTTCAACAAGAACCAGGGAAATCCATCAATGACTACTTTGATAAACTTCGCTTCCTTTGGGACCAAATTAAACTTTGTGATCCAATTTGGGCATGCTCAACAGATGCCCAGCAATATGCTACAATTAGGGATGAATTTGGTCTCTATGAGTTCTTGATGTCACTCTATAAGGACTTTGAGCCAATCCGAGGTTAGCTTCTTAATTGCAGTCCTCCTTCCTTTCTTGATACTACTGTAAATGAGTTGGTTAGAGAAGAAGCTCGACTTGCAACCCTTCAAGCCCAAAATAAGCTCAATATTTTGGCTATTACTCCTCTTGCTCCTGCCAATGAGAAACCTCAACAATCAGGTGATTCCTTTGGCTTTTACAATCGTCGCAGGCAGAGCAATAAAAGGTTCTGCAATTATTGCAAGCGTTATGGCTACACCATTGAGACTTGTTACCGTCGCAACAAATCTACTGATGTTGTTGCTAATACTGAGCCTACTTCGTTGATGCCTTCTAGTTCAGTAGAGTCCCAGTCTTCTAAATCCACTATCAACCTCTCCTCCACTGAACTACAGAAGATCATAACTCAGGCTGTTCAAATGGCTGGTAATGCATTTCTTTCCACTACTCTCTCAGTTTTGCCCTGTAAGTCTTAAACATGGCTTTTTGACTCTGCATGTTGCAATCACATGACACCTCATTCATCTTTATTCTCCAAACTTGACCTTGCACCACATCCCCTTAATATTCATATAGCTGATGGTTCCACCATTCATGGGAATAGTATAGGTTTTGTTTCGACCTCTACCCTCTCTGTTCCTGGGGTTTTCCATGTACCTGACCTATCCTATAATTTATGCTATGTGGGACAATTAGATGAAGTAGGATATTACCTTATTTTTGACTATTCTGGGTGTATTGTGCAGGATCCAAGGACGGGACAAGAGCTTAGGACTGGTCCTAGGGTCGAGCGTATGTTTCCCGTAAACAATCTTCATCTTCCACTTGTTACTCCTACCTTTGTTGTTGTTGCAACTATTGCAGTTTCTTCCTTACCTTCTCTCGCACTTTGGCATCTCGTCTTGGTCATGCCACATCCACTCGGGTACAACAGTTAGCTTCTAAAGGTCTATTAGGTTCTGTGTCCAAAGATAATTTTGATTGTACTTCATGTCAGTTAGGAAAACAACCATATTTACCTTTCAATAATAGTAAATCTATCTCTAATAGTATTTTTGAGTTAATTCATTCTGATGTTTGGGGACCTTCTCCTGTTACTAGTATTGGTGGATCTCGATATTTTGTTGTTTTTATTGATGATTATTCTCGTTATAGTTGGATCTTTCCAATGAAATCTCGTTCTGAAATCTTACCAATATACAATAACTTTGCAAAAATGGTTGAAACACAATTATGCAAACATATCAAAACTTTTCGATCTGATAATGCTCTTGAATATACTCAAAATGCTTTTCAAATTTTGTTACACTCCTATGGCACAGTACATCATCTAACCTGTCCAGGAACCTCTTAACAAAATGGTCGAGCTAAAAGAAAACTTCGTCATAATCTTGACATTGTTCGTGCTCTTCTTCTTTCTGCCAAAGTTCCTGCCTCATTTTGGGGTGAAGTTGCTCTTCATGCTGTTTATGCCATTAATCGCATTCCAAGCACTATCATTCATAATCAGACTCTGTATGAGCGCCTTTTTGGATCATCTCTTGACCATCATTACCTTCGCTCATTCGGATCTGTTTGTTTCGTTCTTCTTCAGCCTCATGAACACAACAAACTTGAGCCTCAATCTAGACTTTGTTGTTTTCTTGGTTATGGTGAAACTCAAAAAGGCTATCGATTCTATGATCCTGTCCCACATCTTCTTCGTGTTTCCCGTAATGTTGTCTTTTGGGAACACCGCTTATTTGTTGAACTTTATCACTTTCGTTCTTCCCTAACTAATTCAAATGTTTTAGAAATTTTTTCAAATGAGTCTTTTGTTCCTTCTATAGATACTTCTAATCCATCTTTGGACTTCACTATTCAATCTTCAGATATTTCTGATGATTCTCCTAGACAGGTCGTAGAAGAACAAGTTGATAAAGAACTACTCCACCTTGAACATAGGTCCCTTACTCTTACTCCGCCTAAAGATCCTCCACAAGACATTCCACCTCGCCACTCAACCCGGGTAAGATCCATTCCTACACTTTTACTTTATTATCATTGTTACACTTCCCTTGTTACACTCCATGAGCCTCACACCTATCGTAAGGCATCTACTAACCCTTCTTGGCAGACTGCAATGAAAGAAGAAATTGATGCATTAACCAAAAAACATACTTGGGATCTTATTACTCTCCCTCCTGGTCAATCTGTGGTTGGTAGTAAGTGGATCTATAAGATCAAGACTCGCTCTGATGGGTCCATCGATCACTACAAGGCTCATCTTGTAACAAGAGGTTTTACACAAGAGTATGAGATTGATTATGAAGAGACTTTTGCTCCAGTTGCCCGTATTTCTTCTGTTCGTACCCTCTTAGCTGTTGCCGCTGCTAATAAATGGGACCTTTTTCAGATGGATGTTAAAAATGCTTTCCTTAATGGGGATCTACATGAAGAAGTCTATGTGTAACCTCCTCCTAGTCTTACTGTTGAAACAAATAAGGTTTGTCGCCTTTGACGTGCATTTTATGGCCTTAAACAAGCTCCACGAGCATGGTTTGTCGAGTTCAACTCCACCATCCTTCGCTTGGGTTACATTGCCAGTCCTTATGATTCTGCCTTATTTCTTTGTTGCAATGATAAAGGCACTATTTTGCTTCTTCTATATGTGGATGATATGATCATAATTGGTGATGACCTCAGCGGCATTCAAGAACTCGAGGATTTTCTTAGTCAACAGTTTGAGATGAAAAACCTTGGACATTTAAGCTATTTCTTGGGTCTTGAGATCACTTGTTCCACAGATAGTCTTTACATTACTCAAGCAGAGTATGCATTTGACCTCTTATCTCAAGCTGGACTCACCGACAGCAAGACTGTTGACACTCCAGTTGAACTTAATGCGCATCTGACACCATCAGAGGGGCAACCGCTGTACAATTCCTCTCTTTATAGACGATTGGTTGGCAGCCTAATTTATCTTATAGTTACTCATCCATACATCTCTTATGTTGTTCATCAGGTGAGCCAGTATCTGTCTACTTCACGATCGACTCATTATGTTGTTGTTCTGTGTATAATACGATACTTGAAAGGCACTATCTTCCATGGCCTCTTCTACTCAGCTCAGTCTTCTTTAGTACTTCGTGCATTCTCTGATGCTGATTGGGTAGGAGATCCCACTGATTGCAGGTCCACTACAGGTTATTGCTTTCTCCTTGGTTCTTCTTTGATTTCTTGGCAAAGTAAGAAACAAACCTTCGTGGCCCGCTCCAATACTGAAGTAGAATATCGTGCTCTTGTTGATACCATATCTGAGCTCTTTTGGCTATGATAGCTCCTTAAGGATTTGGGTGATGTCTTCCGTGAACGGACTATACACATCGAGATTGATTGTCACTTTATTCGCTCTCATCTTATCCATGGTGCTCTCAAGCTTTCCATGTTTCCTCCAACGATCAACTTGCAAATATCTTCACTAAGGCACTTCCCAAAGGACGCACTTGTAATTTGGTTGACAACCTCAAGTTGGTCTCACATCCACCTTGAGTTTGAGGGGGGCTGTTAATGTATATCTAGTAATATATATATATATATATGCTAATGTATATCTATTTACTTTTGGCATATCTATATCTAGTTACTTGTAGACATATCTAGTTTACTTGTAGACATATCTAGTTTACTTGTAGACATATCTAGTTTACTTGTAATTCCTATATAAAAGCACCATGTATATTCATTTATTCACAGAATAGAATACAATCATTAAGTATTTCTAACAGTTGGATTGAAGAAAGATGATGAAGGATAGTGATATGCTTCTATTTCTCTTCTTGTAACACCAAAGAAAATACTTTGTTAATGGGAGGCATTGGATCCATCAATAAAATTTGACCTCAGATCTGTGAAAAGGTGTTATTGAGTCCCATCAAAAATTGCATAATGCATTCCTTCTGTTGATAATCTAAAAAAGATTTGAAACCTCCACGTGTGCATTTTTCACAATTACATTGAGAAATTTGCTTGTAATTGGATAGTTCATCCCAAAGACCTTTCATTTTAGTGAAATAATGGCTAACAAACATCTTCTTATGTGTGAAATCTGATAAAGCCTTTTGTAATTGAAAAATACGAGGTCAATTGGTCTGTGAAAAACGATCTTGAAGACCTTTCCAAACTTTTTAAGCTGTATTGAGATCGATCATGCTTGCAACAATGTCTTTGGATATTGAATTGAACAACCATGACAGAACCATAGTGTTGCAATGAGACCAAACAAAGAAATTTGAATTTATAGAATTTAAAGGTTTGTTAATGGAACCATCCATAAAACCTTCTTTGTTCTTGGTTGTGAAAGCCTGGATAATAGATCGATTCCAAGTTTGATAGTTATCTCCATCCAAGAGTTGAGAAACCAAAGCAATACAAGATTATCACCATTTTGTAGATTATAGGGATTATTGACTTCTTTTGAAACAGAAGAAAAAGAAGAAGAATTAGTAGAAGCCATTAATGTTCTAATCTTGCTCTGATACTGATGAGTGCTCAAAAAGCACTAAAATAACCATGATTTTATGTACATTAATTGATTAAAAATATATATATTTATATGTTTTATCATATATTTATATAAATTTGTCTTTTTCGGAAACACGGGTATTTTTATTGTTTTTCAGGTATTTTGGCTTAAAAACGCAATTTAAAGACTCAAAGAGGAATACTTGAAGCAATACATCACAAATATATTAATAAATACGTGTGAAAAGGTCAACAAATATGGAAAAATTGGACAAAATGGATCGAAAAGGTCAAAAATGTCAAAAAGGAGAAAATCGCTACCGGAAAGAACCCATCCGGCGCCACAGCAATCACTAATCGAGCTGTACAAGCAGCCAACAGCTCCGCGCGCCCCGCGCCTTTTCGCCCCATTTTTCACGTGCACCCGCCCCCATGACGTCATTGATGACCTCACCATGTCCATTACGCGTTTTTTCATTTTGTAACATTTTTTTAACATTGTTTTACTCATTTTTTCTCTCCATCCTCACCTATAAATACCCCCCTTCCCTTCACTTCAAAACACACTTCTCTCTTCTTTCTTTCTCTCCATTTCTTAGTTTTTAGGTTTTTTTTAGTTTTTCTTATGTTTTAGCTAGTTTTTCTTATGTTTTAGTAAGGAAAGAACTAGTTATGTTTTTTTTTGTAATTTATTAGCTTTTTGATTCAATAAATGGGAGTGCAAATTCCGTTATTTATTATATTTGGAGGTTTTCTAGCAACGGGAATGGCATCGAAGTACTGTAAGGATTTTATTTTCTTTGCAGTTATTTTTTATGCTTTATTCTTACATGTTATATTCAATTTGTCCGTGATTAAATTTAACTGTGCTAGCTGTTTGTAAAAATGATATAATAATAACGTTGTTATGCTTGCGAAATATTAAATAGGTAAAAATCTCTAAAATGAATTGATTTTATTTTTATTCAAGATTTTATATTAAGAATGTTAGAGAGAAATATATTATTTTTCATTACAAACTTAAATCTAAAAATTAGATTTTAAGGTTTAGTTATCGATCGATTTAGAGTAGTGCTTTCTTTTATTTGTCAGTACAATCGCCCGGTAGTTAGAGTGAAGCTCTATTTCAAAAGTTTTTATAAGAATTATTATATGAAAATGTATTGACAACATTTTTTCAGTAGTAGTTTTAAAACTTGAAAGTTAGTACTCAGATAACTAAATTCTTAGGTTTAATTTGGACACCTTGAATAAAGTTTAAACTGTCTAACCCCACCAAAGGTGGCATTTAAATGGTTCATTTTCAATCTCTTAGAAAAAGGAATTAATTTAATTAACCAAATTAGTTATCAACCCCACCCATAGGTGTTAATTGATTTGTTTAATTAACAAAGAATATCTAACCCCACCAAAGGTGGTATTCATACAAAAAAGGGAGAATAAATAAATATCAATTCATATCTTTAATAACCTAGATAATATGAGCAAGCATAATTAACTTAGTTATTATATCCATAAATACTCCATTGTTTATAAATGATAAAATTTGCATGAATGTTTATTGAATCTATGTTTAATTTTCTGTAATTAGATTAAAAACACAGAACCCTAAAATATCGTGACAGGATGTTTAGGATTTAATTTCGTTTTTAAAAGTTTGAATAATAAATTAAAAACCACATACATTCCTTCCTTAGATCGACCTTGGGAGTATACTTATCATTTTCGACGAAATGATTCGTGCACTTGCGAGAGTTTTATAAATATAAAACCAAAGTATTGGCAGGATTGGCGATGCCGGTTTTCGTTAATCAAGTTTTCGTTCATCAAAGTATTTGGCAATCACGATTCTGCTCATCAGATACCATTTCAAGAAAACACAGAGAGAGAAACATAGAAGAAGAAGTCTTCTTTTGATTAAAAAATGAAAAATTGAGTTACAGAATCATAACAAGGAGAAGACCTTATGTGCAAATATAAAAATAACAAACTGCTTTCAATAACTAACTAACTAACTCCATAACAAATTAACTAATTCTAATATACATGATTTAATATGAGTCGGTGCCTTTTCATTAGATAAATATGAATTTGAAGCTAGAAATATTTACAATGAAACTTTTTGTTGAGAATTGTCCTTATTATTTAGTAAAGTCTAATTTTTCTGTACTATTTTTAATATATCTATTGTATATATTATTAATGTGATAAATATATAAAAAATAGGTGAAAAAGTGATTAAGATGACACATAAAATAATACATATGATTTCCTTGCATTTAGGATACTATTCAAATTGAATAATATTCTTTGATATATATCTCGAACTACTTCTGTCAAATACTCTCATTTTCTTATAAATATCGAGATATTTAAGTCTCATGTATATCTTATTTAATATTATATCGTAATTATTTCAAAATTCTCTCTTAAGTTTTGTGGTCTAACTTTGACATTGGAGGATATTTGGCTTACACCACACCAATTTTCATTTATTTGGGTTATACATGATTAGGATTGAAAATCACGTTGACTAGAAAATCAACATCAACGCTATACAACTTAGGATAACAAAAATAGTGATATTTCCAAACCTTTTCAAAAAGAAATAAACACACTATAATGTGAATATTTCATCTATTATTTATATTATTTTATATATTAGATTATAATTCGCAGTTAAGATCACACAAACATAAAGAAACATATTATAATTTCATTAAATTTTTGGATAAATATGAAAGGTAATTTTTTTACAAAATAATAATATGAAAGGAAATTAATACTTTGAAAATTATAAAAATAACAACATAAAATTTATAACTATAAAAATAAATAAATATGTTATGTTAATCTCATATTTTTTACTATTAAAAAAAATTCAATCTATTATTTCACATTAAGTATTATTTGAATTAAATTACGATTATTTTTGATATTATAAATTATCAAAAAATATCAATAATACCCTTAAGGTTTGCATTTTCTTCGCGAATACTCATAACTTTTCAATAATATCAAAGATGCCCTTCAATATTAATAGATAGATATGACGGTTATTCAATAGCATTTTTGTAATTTTTTTCAAGTCAAAAGGGTACCAAAGAAATTTTTTACTTCTCTTATTTTTAATATTAAAAAATATATCATACTAAACTAATAAAATAAAAATAATCATTTTTTTCTTTTACTAAAATAAAGATATAAAAATTAAATTAAATAAATTAATATAAGAACATAAAGTAAATATATATGGACACACATGGTTATAAATTAGAAAGATATAATTGAAATACATACAACAAATAAAAAAATTATTACTTATTTCAAATGATCACATGTAATAAAATTGTTAACTTTAGTTTTTAGAAAAGAACAAAAAAAAAACTTCATAAACCATTATCAGTTCTTAAATGCTTGATTTTCTATACAAGTCTTGAATTTTACAAATTTTGAGAACACATCATTCTTCTTTTTCAAAAAATACACTCAAATATGACGAGAAAAGTCTTCAATAAAAGTTAATATATACCGGACACCACCTTTAGACACAACACGAGAAGAACCCTAAAAATTTGAATAAATATAATCAACAATAATTTTTGTTTTATGGATGGTTATACTCAACTTGACCTTGGGATGCTTTCTATAGACACAATACTCACAGAAATCAAGCTTCACAGTTTTCTAACCATTAAGCAAATCATGTTTGCTCAAAATAGACATCACTGCCTCACTTATATGCCCTAACCACATATGTCATAATCGAGTAGTATCTAAATCTTGATTTAATGAGGACTAAACTAAAACACTACCAATAATAGTGCTACCCTTAAGCACATAGAGGCAACTCGACAATTTCCCTTTTAATAACAACAAGAACACCCTTAATAACTCTTAAAACTCCACATCCAACTACATACTTGTAACCTTGTGAATTAAGAGTACCCAAAGATATCGAGTTACTTTTCAAATTTGGAACATGGTGAACATCTTTTCAAAGTCCTAACAATACCATCGTGCATCTTAACTCAGATAGTACCAATACCAACAACCTTGCAGGACATATTGTTTTCCATCAAGACAACACCCTCATCAATAGACTGATAAGAAGCAAACAAGCCCCTAATGGGGCACATATGGTAAGTGCAACCCGAATAAAAAATCTAAACATCTATAGAAGAACCAATAGATACTGATAGAACATTTTCACCATCGAAACTAGAACTATCTACTACACCAGCAATATCATTAATACCAAAAGACGTTGTGGTAGATTATCCTTTACTTTTAAGTTTCATAAAATTTACTTTTCAATGCCCTTCCCGGCGACCATAGTTGCATTTATCTTTTCTTTTTCTAGATTTGGATCTAGACTTGCCTCTATTTTTGCATGAGCCATTTCCTTGATTTCTATCTTTGACAAATAAACCACTACTATTATCATTATTGCTAGTAGACACATTTTTCTTCAACTCTCTGAAATTCAAAGTTGCTTTGACATTCTCCAAAAAAATAGTGTTTAATCCTCATCATCAATTTAAACACTACCATTAGATCACAAATAATTTTAGCAAATTCATTAAGGAGATCGTGTAAAGGTGTATCTTTTGACATTTTGAATGTATACAAATGCTGCTTTAAATATAATCGACTTGTCAATGACTTGGTCATATACAAATTCTCCAATTTAAGCCATAACCTAATGGGAGATTCCTCATCACCAACCTCGCATAGTACCTCATCTGACAAGGATAATTGAATTGAATTGAGAGCATTTTCCATCAATGTATCTTTTTCTTCACCAGTCAATTTTCTCTGACAATTTATCATTGCCTTCAAATGTCTTAACGAGCTATTATTTAACTAATACGGCCCACATCTTCATTCACCAGAGACTGAAATCATTCCTACCAATAAATTTTGCAATTTTGTATTTTGTCGCCATGACAAAAAGCCCAATATTATATGTATCGCAACAAGTAATATAATGATAAAAAAAAATCGTTCCCACATAGATTATTTTATTAGAAACTAATTTTTGAAAATAAAAAAATAAAAATCAATTTTTTTGTGTTTTTATATTTTAAGGAAGCAACATTAAAACAACTAAAAGTAAATAGCAATAATTAATTAAATAAAATTGGGCAACTAAAAAGATATATGAGAAAATATCAAGAATACTTAATCTCCTAATTTTCTAAACATACAAATTGCTAAAATCCCCCCAATATAATTATTAATTAATTACATGATCAATTGAGTCTAACCTACCATGTATTTCTCTTTCAAGTAAACTACAAACCATATAGTAATTAATTTAATCACACTATCATAGCAATTAAATTACATACTACTCATTAAGTTCATAAATTATGAATCACATATATAAGAATCATACATCTCTGTCTATAAACTATACATGTTATTTAATCAAGGTAAACAATTAAACAATTATCTAAAATATATTTAATTACCTCTATAGATAAACTATCAGCCAAATAATTAATAGCACAAAAATCAGATTAAATAATATAATTAAATTAAAATTATAATTATGATAAAATATTAGATCATCACATGGTAAAAATTGGATTCATAAAATTCCTAGATTGATAAATTAACTACACATAATTATGTTCATAAAACTCATATTTTTCATAAAGAAAACATAAGAATTGATAAAGAAAGGAGTAGAAGAAGATATACGATCGATCTCTTGAATTGTAGTGTTAATCTCTTCTTGAATCTCTACTAAAATTGTGTATTTTATTTAATTTTTTTGTATTTTATAAAATTGACCAAAATTATGCTAATAGAGGCCACTTAGGGTTTATGGAATGATTAAGGGCTTAAATATTACTCAGGTGCGATCTAGACCGTTAGATTAACTTTAGATCAAGGGCTACGATCAAAACAAGCAAAACTGATAGCGCTAGCCAATCATAGTGCGACACACGGTAGGGGAAATTTATTGCGCAAATTAGAGAGCGACGCGTGGCAAGAGAGTCCGGTCATAGTTAACGCTTGCTGAGTCAATTCCATGCGACGCAATGTGATTCGCAGAAATGGATGGCATGGCGCACGAGTGGAAAGTGACAAGCAATCTGGTGGCGACAAGTGGCAAAGAAGTTTGATCTACTCCAAACTTGGATTGAATGTCTTGCTAACATATGGCACGCGTTTCATCCTCCCTACACGCGTCGTAAGGTGATTCACTTTCCATGCTTATGTGGCATCCGCATGGCTTACCTAGTTAGCTCTTATGCTTATATGGCATGCCACGTGGTAATTTTCTGATTTGTCTTGTGTTAAAAATTTATAAAAAAATATATAAAATTTTTAGAAAAATCCCAAAAAAAATTCAAAAATTATATTTTCACCCCTTTTCACTAAATTTTTTATATTTTTAGCCTTAAAAATACTATTTATTAAATAAAAGAAGTAAATACTAAGTAAAAAAGTATGCTAATGACTCTACTTTCATAGAGTTATTAGACTTTTTTAAACAAAATATTTTTTTTTGACTTGGTGCATAGCCCAAGAAAATACAGGAAGTATATGTGCCATCAAGCTTGTTTCATAATAAAGATGAAGGCATGGAAAACATAAGCTACCAAACACTTTGAGAAATATGTAATCATGCTCTCTGTGATAGAGTAAAGAGTGAGGAGATTGAGATTGAAAATTTTTATATGGTATTCCGTTATGAAGATAAACTTAGGTTTTGAATGCATAAGTCTAGTATTGTTATGGCATACTAGACCTAACAAGAAGTGTTAAAACTTGTGTCAACAATACGTTGATTTCTACTTTCTAATTTTCCATTTGGTTCAGATGTGTAGAGGCATGTTTATCAATATATTATCCTGTGAGCACTAAGTTTAAAGATATGAGGTTTGAATTCAATTCCTCCACCAGATTGAACTAATTTAACATGAGTGTTATATTAACAGTGAACCATGGATTGAAATTTAAGAAACATGGAAACAACTTGATCTTTACATTTTAGAAAATAAATCCACTAAAAATTAGTAAATTTATCAACAAGCAAGAAATATTTGTCTCCATTTGTTGAATCAACTGGAGAAGGCCTCCACAAGTCTATATACACAAGATCAAAAGATTCATTAGCACTTACACATGTTCTTACAAAGAAAGGTTGTTTGTAAGATCTAACAATCTCATAAGACTCTCACACATCCCGAGTGGAAGGTTTTATTAGATTTATATGATTCTTATTAAGTACTATATGAATAATGGGATCAGAGGGTATGACTGTTTAGAAGAAGTTGCCAAAGAAGCTAAAGAAAAATTTGACACAAGAGATGCTATCTTGTGAGCAGTAATATGAGTAAGGATTTTGTAAAGGACACAATCAAGAAAACCTTAAAAAGGAACCTTCTTCGTATATATGTTCTTAAAAAAACAAATGTGAGTGAAACTTTACAAAAACACTTATAAAAACAAAGTTCGTGAATAGAAACCAGATTAATATTTGCTTGTGGTATGTGAAGAACATTAGACAATAAAAAAAGTTTAGAAACTCTGTGTAATACAAAAAATCCAACATGAGAAATAGGAACACAATCATCATTACTTACTGTGACTACATTAGTGCCATAAAAAAGAATATTGTTGCAAAGGTTATTATTGTCATTGGTCAAGTGATGAGTTGCACCAAAATCTAAGATCCAACCACTATCACTACTATTTAAAGTAGAAGCAACAAAATCTGTAGGAGAGGATTTAGAGTCCTATAGCTTAGAGGAAGAAGAAGAGCCAGATATCATGTTTTGTAGCTTATAACGAGTAGATGCTATATGACCAATTTTACCATAGAATTTTCCATTAAACACCACAACCTTGTCCCCTTCCTTGACCTCTATCACGACCTCATAATCCATTGGATGAATCTCTTCCAAATGTTCGGTTAGAAGTGGCCTTTAATTAATCAAAGAAAGGTTTGGAATTATCATATCCAAACGAGTTGAGTGACATGTTCAAGCCAACCATTTTCGTTATATTTACCCAAATAGATTATTTCTCCTCATTGCGATCTTGTTGCTGCAAATGATGTTGAAACATTAGAATGCTGCTATGAAACTCTTCAACTACGACAGAGCTTGCCTGATTAGTGATATAGCATACAAATGCATTATAATCATAATTGACTCTTATGATTGCATACATGATGAAATCCTTTGTAGGCACAGGTTCCCCAGTATCATTTAGACTATTATATATTGACTTGATCTTCATTATATAATTATCAATAGACAAGCTATTTTTCATCAAAGTTTAAAGTTATTGTTTCAATTCTATCACTCGAGATTGAGCAAATGAACATATGTTGTTACACAATTTGTGAGCAGTCTTTCTTTCAGTGAGGCATCCAACTGCCTCTTGAGAAACTGCAACATAGATCCAGCTTCTTACTATTCCATTAATGCGATTTCAAATTGTATACTCAGGTGAGATAGTTATAGTTCTTGGTATGAACTTTAATGGAATCTTATTCGATCTATCAATATATTCTTCAACTCTATAAGTTGTGATGATGCACAAAAATTATTCCTTCCAAATCAAGTAGTTAGATCGATCTAACTTGCTTTGAAAATTTAGGTTAATTAGAGGAATGAATGTAGATTGCATTTCTTACATAGGAGTCACATTAATGATGATAGTTTTTCCAAAATATAGAGTATATACGGTCATTACTTTCACTTGAAGCTTTTGATTACCAATAAGAAAATTAAAAAAGATGAAGGAAACAAAGAAATAAAGATTTAAAAAGACATTAGGAATTAGGTCTCTGATATCACAGTGAACTTCACGATAATAGAGAAAAAATAAAGGGAAATGTTCACGAGCCGAAGAAAATGTATCTTCATAGAAACTAATAAAACAATTACAGACTTTATTTATATAGTGAGTTTGTTAAACCCTATTTAATGCATTAGTGATAGTTGTGTATTGTGACTAACTATCCAGTCTTTAGTGTAGTTTGTTTATCATGTTTGGAGTTGTACTTTAATATTTATTTTAAGATATTAATATACATTCAAATATTTTCCCCATAATAAGTATTAATTATCTTGAAAATGTAAATATTACTTATTAAACCTAAAAGTTATAAAATACGTATTTAATTAAATTAGAGGGGACGAATAAATTATTTTTAATTTTTATCGATTTATAATTTAATAACTTAAACAAATTTGCTATGTATACAATCACATGTAAGAGTGAAGTGTATAAATAAAAAAATAATACACGGTATTTTTATGTAGAAATAACCTAGAACACAACTATGACCTAAGAAAAGAACCATTGATCCACCGGACCTTCTAACTTTTCACTTTTATAACCAAATATTAAATTACAAACTTAGTTTTATGCTATCCTCTTTAGGATACTATTCTAATGTACCTTACTTATAAGTTCCTGTTATATTTTCATAGTCTATAATATTAATGTGAGCAGTTTATAGACCAACATTCTAATAAACTTTCCGCCAATCAGATACATTCATGAATCAACTGTAAAATGGTTAGTACAAAAACACAAGTGTCTATGTGTGTTCTATAGCATATTTACTAATGAATAATTGTAACTAAATGATTCAAAATATATGTTACTTAAATCAAATAAACTAACAAATTCTAGAGGAAAATTATTAAGCATAAGTCAAATAAAAATAATTTCTTTGAAATTTAATAATTAAATTAAATAATTATGATATGACACGTACAATTATTTGATAAATAATTCAATAACAAAAATAAATAAGCTATAAGAACATATAATCAAAATATCATAAAATAATTAGGTTTATTAATTAATTAAACACAATTACTAATATTTGATATATTAACCAAATAAAGAAGATTATAGAATTATGATATTATATTTGCAAAACAAAAGAGAGATTAAGAAGATGAGAATAATGAACTTGTGTGGTTGATTAAAATAATAAACAATGTGTTTTATTTATAGGAAAAATTAAAACTCTTAATCTTATATAATTGATAAATATCTTTTTTATTACAAATAGGATTAATAATATTTATTAATCAAGAATACTCCTATTTAAATAAGATTTATTTTAAAGTAAACTCATTAATCAATAATACTCTTATTTAAGAAAGAGATCATTTAAATAGACTCATTAATAAAAAAAATTTTATTTAAAGAAGAATATTTTTAATATATATCTTATTTTATATTTTACCCTATATTTTATCCAACATTTTATCATAAAAGTTAAGATATATATTCAAAATAATGAAATACATTAAAAAATAGGCTAAGTAGTAATTTCATAAATAAATTCAAGTTTAAATGAATATTTTAGTAACAAAAACAATTATATATTTATAAACATATGCTATCAAATGCATGCGTACAATTATAGTTATAACAAATATACTTAAAATACGATTATTTAAAATTCTGACATTTTTTCGATTTTATTTGATAGATTTAATAACTACCTTAAAAACAAGTTTATATGTAAATATTTTATCAACGAAAATAGTCAATAATTATAATTCTTACAAAAATTATTGAACATTCCTAACATTATTTTGATAGATTTTAAAGCACTTTTAATAAAAGGAAACGGTTCCAAACTTACCCCTTAACACACTACTATATTCTTTGAATAAAGGGCCTTCTTCAGATATACTTCCTCTTGGAAATGAATTTAAATAAAAAAATATCTTTTATTATTTTATGACGATTATTTCATAAATTATGTAACTGTCATTTTCATAATTATATGTTCATTAATTTTATGACCGTTATTCTTATAATTATGTGACCGTTACTTTTATGACCGTTATTTTCATAATTATGTGGCCATTAATTTTATGATCGTTATTCTCATAATTATGAGACCGTTACTTTTATGACTGTTATTTTTATAATTATGTGTCCGTTATTTTCATAATTATATGACCGTTACACATATTTTTCCACTATAAAAAGGGGCAATAGCCCTCAGTTTATAATATAACTTAACAACTCAAAAAACAGTTCTACAGTTTTCATAGCAAAATCAGAGAAAAGAAAATTCAGAATTGTTTTCTCAGATTTCCGAGTAACATAAATATTTGAGAGGTGTAATATTTGCCATGTCTACTGAAATGTTAACTGCTGATATCAACAAATCATTTCGTTTGAAAAACTACACTTTAAAAAATGGAGACAAAAAATTATTATTTTTCTTAACCATATAAAATGTCACTTATTTTCTTATTATTGAAAAACCAACATTGCCTAATTCTCATACTAAAGCTACAACAAAGGATTTAAACACCAGGATAGAAAATTATTTTCTATGCAAACTTTTTTATTCTTAATGGATTAGCTAATGACTTGTATGACTATTATAATTTTGATAAGTCTTTTAAGGAAATTTGGGAAGTACTTCAAAATAAGTATGATACTGAGAAAGCTGGAACTAAGAAGTATGATGTCAGTAGATACATGAAGTATCAAATGATTGATGAAAAAACTATGGAAGCTCAATCACACGAACTGTAGAAGATAGCACACGAAATAACTTTTGAAGGTATGACTTTAATTGAACAATTTCAAGTAGTTGTTATTATAGATAAATTACCCCATGCTTAGAAAGATTTTAAGAATACACTTAGACATAAAACTAAGGAATTTTCTTTAGAAAATCTTATAACCCGTTAAGAATAGCAGAAGCCTTCAAAAATAAGACCAAAAAGATGAAGTACTCCTTCTCTCCAACAACAATACCAATAAGAACCCCTCATCTACAATTTTGAAACCTAAAGGTAGAAATATGAAAACTCAAAATCACAAAAATAACCAAAACCGCAACCACCAAAATAGAAACAAAAACTATCCTCTCCGTGAATGGACCTTAACCTCTTTAAGGAATAACACATTCAATGTGTTATAGTTGTAACAAACTCGCCACTGGCCAGAACTACCGAACAGAATCGCCCCGCCATTACGCAGCGAACCTTATCAAAGATCAACTTATCACTATGATATCTAAAATCAATTTTGTTGGTGGATCTGCCGGGTGTTGGATTGACATTGGTACTTCTCACCACGTTTGCTATAATCGAGACATGTTCAAGTTCTACTCCGAGTCCGAGGATAAGAAAGTGTCAAGCAGTGACTCACACTCCACTAAAGTTGTTGGTACTGGTGAGGTGGAATTAAAGTTTACCTCTGGAAAGACTATCATCTTGAAAGATGTCTTGCATACTCTAAAGATGAGAAAGAACTTAGTTTCAGGATATCTTCTTTACAAAGCTGGGTTTACTCAAATTATACGGGCTTATTTATATACAATAACTAAAAATAATATTTTTTGTTGGGAAAGGGTACGCCACTAATGGCATGTTTAAATTGAATGTTGAGTTCTTTTAATATTTGGCATGCTAGACTTTGTCATGTTAATAAACGCATAATTAAGAACATGAGTAGCTTAGAAATAATTCCAAAACTATCTTTGAATGATTTTGGATAAATGTGACTTTTATAGTCAAGCTAAAATAACAAAAACTTCACATAAGTCAGTAGTTAGAGAATCTGAACCTTTAGAATTAATACATTATGACATATGTGAACTTGATGGAAATTTAACAAGAAATGAAAAATGCTATTTTATAACTTTTATAGATGACTTTTCAGATTACACTTATGTATATCTAATGAAAAATAAAAGTGAAGCATTTGGCATGTTTAAAATATTTATGACTGGAATTAAGAATCAACTTAATAGAAAAATAAAAAGGTTTCGAAGTGATGGCACTAAATATGATTCCAATATCTTCAATGATTTTTATAAAACTCATGGAATCATTCATGAAAAAACAGTACCTTATTCTCCTTAAATGAATGGAAAAGCTGAAAGAAAAAATAGAACTTTTACTGAATCAATAGTTGCAAATTTATTAAACTCTGGTGTTGCTTCCCATTGGTGGGAAGAAATTTTATTAACTGTTTGCTATGTATTCTAAATAGAGTGCCTAAATCTACTAGTAAAATTTCACCATATGAAATTTTTGAAAAATAAGAAACTTAACTTATTTTAAAACTTGAGATTGTTTAGTCTACGTTAGGATCATTGATCCTTAAAAGAAATAAACTTACTAGTGTAACATACGAACGTGTGTATTCATAGGATATGTTGTGAATAGTAAAGCTTATAAATTCTATGACTTAAATGATTATAGTTATAGAATCAAATGAGGTTGACTACTGTGAACAAAGGTTTCCATTTAAATTGAAGAATAGTGGGGGCTCGTCTTCTAGTTTTTTACCTATAACTAGAACTAGTAAACAAAATGAGAAATTAAACACTGAAATTAGGAGAAGTGCAGCTCAAACCCCAAGGACTTTGGGTTTGATTTTTATGCTTATACCTTAGTAGCAAGATCCCCAAACTCTTAATGAAGCCTTATCTTCTTTAGATGCCAACTTATGGAAGCCATAAATGATGAAGTTGGACTTCTCGAGTATAATAGAACTTGGTATTTAGTCGACTTACCTCCTAGTTGCAAAACCATAGGATGTAAATGGATACTAAAGAAGAAATTAAAACTCGATGGTACTATTGAAAAGTACAAAGCTCGTCTTATAGTCAAAGGATATAGGCATAGAGAAAATATAGATTTTTTTGATACCTTTTCACCAATCACACGAATAAATTACATACGTGTACTTTTCTCTCTTGTTGCTATCCATGATTTAGTAGTGCACCAAATGGATGTCAAAATTGCTTTCTTAAATGGTGACTTAGAAGAAGAGATTTATATGGACCAACTTGAGGGCTTTATTATCTCAGGTCAAGAAAATAAAGTTTTTAAACTATATAAATATCTGTATGGTCTAAAATAAGCACCTAAGCAATGGCATGAGAAATTTGATAATATAGTTAACCCATATGAATTCAAAATGAATGAAAGTGACAAATGCATTTATTATAAATTAGAAGATAACATTTGCACTATTATATGTTTATACGTGATGACATGCTTTATTTTTGGATCAAATATTCATGTCATGGAATAATGTGAAAACTTTATTAAGTGTTAACTTTGATATGAAAGATCCTTTAGAGTCGAGTGTAATCCTTGGTATAAAGATTACTAGGTTCTGAAAAGTGGGAATTTCTTTAGATCAATCTCATTACATTAAGACGATCTTAAAGAAATATAATTGCTTTAATCGTAGAACCCGGCATTGCATCTCGTGATGATCCTAAAGGTAAAGTTGTTCAAGAACACCAGAGAGGTGTTAGACAACCGAGTACGCGAGCATCATTGGTAGCTTACGTTATACTACCGATTGCACTAGACCAAACATAGCTTATGTCAAGGACTACTATGTAGCTTACCAATAAACCTAGTGTAGAGTATCGAATGCTATTGAAAGCGGTTGAGATACCTTAAGAGAACTATATACCTTGGATTACATTATACAAAGTTTCGTTTCTAGATGGATACAAATACGCAGATTGGAACACTTTATCGAAGACTCTAAAGCAACTAAGTGGCTATATATTTAACATACGCATGGAGTCAAGTTTCGAAGTCTAAGAAATAAACAATATCGCTTAATCTACGACGGAGTTTGAATGATAAAGACTAGCTAACAAGCAAGAAGCATGCTAGTTAAGAAGTCTCGTTAGCTAAGATCCCTTTACGGGAAATATCGATACCGCTGTTTCGATCCACGCAATAGTACCGCGGCTATCGCAAAGATTTAGAACCGTTATTACAACTAGAAAGAGACAACAGATACACAAGATCGTTAGAGAATTCTCTCACAAAGAGCTATAAGAATGGATCATATATGCATCGATGAAAATTTGGTTGATCCTTTGACGAAAGGATTAACAAGAGAGAAGGTTTTCAAAAACCTCGAAAGGAATGTGATCGATGCCCTTAAAATGAAGAAATACTCATGATGGTAACCCAACTTATAGACGAGATCCCAAGAAATAAGTTCAACGGGTAATAACAAGTCATCGAAGTGATAGCGAGATGAATCATGCTATTTATGCGAAGTCACAATCTATATTGTTAGAAGCTACTTAAGTCCCGAAGCGATAGAAAGGATGAAGTTAATTATTAAACTCTTAATGCAGTTCTATACTCTACGTGGAGTGGAGACGTAGGCTACAAGAGTACTCTTCGATAGACTCACCTACGTGAACGTGGAAGTACGGCCGCTTCCTATGAAAATTGGGGCAACATTTACTGAGCATTCACTATACGGGATACACGTGATGGCCGTAAAGCACGGCTTTTCGAACTACAACTTGGAAAGATTGTGGATGCTGTTATTAGAGATAGTTCAAAACTGAAGTTACTCTAGTATATTCTAAAGCATTAACACTACGCAGTGTTCAAGTCGACAGACACTTTGCTTACGCAGATAATCTTATACTTTTAATTGACGATTACTCGATGAAACTATTTTTATTTAAAATTCAAGTGGGGGATTGTTGGAAATGAATTTAAATAAAAAAATATTTTTTATTATTTTATGACGATTATTTCATAAATTATGTAACTATCATTTTCATAATTATATGGTCATTAATTTTATGACCGTTATTCTTATAATTATGTGGACCGCACTTTTATTTAATCGACCGTATTTTCATAATTATGTGCCCGTTAATTTTATGATCGTTATTCTCATAATTATGATCAAGCATTTTTTTAATTACCATTATTTTTATAATTACGTGACTGTTATTTTCATAATTATATAACCGTTACATATATTTTTTCCACTATAAAAGCCGGGCAATAGCCCTTTAAATATAACTTAACAACTCAAAAACAGCTTCTACTTTTCATAGCAAAATTAAAGAAAAGAAAATTTAATTGTTTTCTCGCATTTCCGAGTAACATAAATATTCGAGAGGGTGTATTCCTAATTCATCAGCAAAGGAAGTTCCAGACGTAAAAGATTACGGGTCGCTTTTATCCCTGGGACGACAAGGGCGGTGTGTTTGTCATATTGGCAGAGTCAAAACGCCTTAAAGAGAAATGACCTACCGCGACTCAACCCAAGTAGTATATTTCAATATATCGGTAATATTATTCTTACATAGTTTTTTCACATATTTGTTCCAATACTTCCTAAGGCCTCTTGGTGAACATGGTAACCTACGTACCCTTAATGACTTTTTTTAATAAAAGAATAAAGTATTATTCTTTTTAATCGATTAATATGACGTAACTTGCAAGTATGTAAAATATATTAAAAATAATGATATAAAATTGGTTAATATAATAATAATAACCTAAGTTTTTTTTATTATAAATAAATATATATATATATATAAATTTATTAAAAAAATTATAAGAAATTAATCTTATTCTAAATTATCATATAATATAATTAACAAAAATGTGTCGTTATAAACCAAAGGTTAATACAAATATAATTATATTACTCGCAATATTTCAAATATATATTAATATTTTAGTATGTTTATAATTTAATTAATTTTAAAATAATATATTAATTTATATATATTTTATAAATTATATAATCATATATACATACTATTAGTATTAGTATGTATAATTAATATATTATTTTAATTATACATGCGTTATTTAATTTTCGAACTCTAGTCCCTTTTTATAAAAAAGAATTGCATAGGGTCGTAATTATATTTAGACAGCCTTTATTAAAAAATAAATAAAAATAAAAAACCACCGCCTTTAGTTACATCGACCACAGGTAGAGATATATAAGACAAATTCCCAGGAAAAATATTGGCGCTCACTCACAGGCAACGACTCTCCCAAAACAAGGGCTTGCTAGCTTGGTCTCGTTGTCTTATTAGAAAAATCCTACATTTCAGTTGATAGTTACAGAGGGGAAGATTAGGGTAGGGAGGTTTAGGGTTTGTGGAGGCTAATGGCGGCCTCGGCTCAGTCCCTCCGTCACGGGGCAATCCCAGCCATCGGACACGGTAGTGGCAGTTCCGATGCTCTCAACCACATCCTCAGCGAACTCTGCACCCGTGACATTCCCAAGGTAGCCCCCTCTTTGATTTCGCTCAACTTACCTTATCTGTTACTTCTCCATTAGGAAATGACCATCCTGTATATAATTTTTTAGGGTTTCTTGTACGGTTTTTCGTTTTTCCGTGTTAGGCTTAAAGTCTAGAGGGAAGTCATAAATTTCGTTTTGTGTTGGAATGAGAGTTGATGAAGAAGGGATGGGTTTTGGGTAAATTGGGAATTAACTCACTTCAATAAGGATATCATTTAGTATAGTGCTGGTTTTTTCATTAGTCATGGTTTCTCTTTTTTTGAAGTTAATATATTGATATAACTCTTAGGATTTAGTATTGTTTGAGGAAGAACTTTGGAGGGTAGGAGTAGAAATGAAGGTACATGAGTATTGAAAATGGGAACTGGATGGGGATATGGAAGAGAGAAAATGAGTGGAAGAAGAAGTAGGATGTGACATCTAATTGGTACTCAACATTGATCCGACACACGAATTGTGTGCAATGAATACACAGGTATACGTATCGCAACAAATAATATAATAATAAGAAAAGATTGTTTCCACGGATATTATGTTATTAGAAACAAATTTTTAAAACAAAAAAATAAAAATAAATTTTTTTTTGTGTTTTTATATTTTAATAAATCAAAATTAAAATAACTAAAAATAAATAATAATAATTAATTAAATTAGATTTAGAAACTAAGAAAATATATGAGAAAATATATAGAAATACTTAATCTCTCGATATATGAGAAAATATATGTTATTTCAAGAAAAATTTGGATGTTGTCTCCATCTTGGGTTATATGTGTTTGAGTATAAATTATTGTTTCGGTTCACGTTACCTACATATAATATTGATTCATAATTATTTAGACAATTATCAAACACATGGGCTTCACCATAAAACACAAGACACCCTTGAATTTTGGACTTGGTTTATACTCGTTGGTGAGTTTTGAACCTTCAAAAGATTAACCAAAGATGATACTTGAGCTGTAAGTGCCATGATATCATTTATTTCATGCACTCCGACTACTTTTCTTGTGGTTGCCATTCTATCCATTGATCATTAATAATTATTACTAGCCATTTTCTCAAGTAATTCATAAGTTTGATCGTAAGATTTGGCTAGCAGAGCTCCAATAGTAAATGTATCAACAATGATTCTTGTTTGAGCATTGAGATCATTGTAGAACGTCTCCATATGGATCCATTTAGGGATACCATGGTGAGGACACTTCCTTAACAATTCTTTGTATCTTTCTCATACTTCATAGAAAGATTCTCTTTCATGATGTTAATAGGAGGTAATGTCATTTCTAAACTTGGTATTTTTTGTTGGTGAGAAATATTTTATCAAAAATTTTTTCACCAATCTTTCCAAGTTGTAATGGACTTAGGTGGCAAAGAGTTTAGTCAAGCTCGAGCATGGTATCACAAAGAGTAAGGGAACAATCTAAGCCTAAATACCTCTTCGGTCACACCACTGGATTTAAATGAATTTCCAACTTCAATAAACAAATCTGAGATGTAGATGATGATTTTCTGTTGATAATTCGCTGAATTTTTCATCTGTTTGTAGCATTCGAAACATTATTAGTTTTAGTTAAAATTAATTAACTTGAATGTTTGGCCTTGTAATACTTGGATTCAACCCTTCCCACATAGATCTTGCATATTCATTTATAGCTCTATCTCTATCATCCATTAAAGGTATCTGGTTGTTCCAATTTAGCTCATCATTGTTTATTTTTAATGGATTAGTCATTTTTTCCACTTCTTGACAACTTATTATTTTTTCATTGATCTCAAAGTATGTTCAATTTTAGAATCTAAAGGCAAAATTTTTCTCTTACAAACAAACTCTGCTCATGCAATAGATTCAAATGTGTTTTTAATAGTAGTAAATGAGATATCTAAATAAAAACTAAATAAAAATTAAAAATATATAACTAAATAAATAAATTAAAATTTTAAAAAATAAAGGAAATATAACTAAAATAAATGATAAATAAGTAAATAAAAATAAAAATAATAAAAATAAATAAATAAAAACTAAAATTAAAATAACTAAAATAAAATAAAATAAAAAATCAAATTTTAATATTTATAATCCCTGGTAACGTAGCTAAAAAATTGATTGGACATACGAATTGTGTACAATGAATGCGCAAGAATATATATTGCAACAAGTAATAAAATGATAAAAACAAGATTGTTTCCACGGAGATTATATTATTAGAAACTAATTTTTAAAACAAAAAAATAAAAATTAACTTTTTTAGTGTTTTATATTTTAAGAAAGCAAAATTAAAATAACTAAAAATAAATGACAATAATTAATTAAATCAAATTTGAAAACTAAGAAGATATATGAGAAATATCTAAGAGTACTTAATCTCTTAATTTTATAAACATGTGAATCACTAAATTTTCCCCAATATAGTTATCAATCAATTACATGATCAATTGAATCTAATGTAGCATGTATTTCTCTCTCATGTAAACTACACATCATATAATAATTAATTTAATCATATTCTCATGTCAATTAAATTGCATATTAATTATGTTTATCAATTATAGATTACATACATAAGAATCATACATCTTTACCTAGAAACTATGCACGTTATTTAATCAAGACACATAATTAAACAATTTTTTCAAATCTATTTAATTGCCTCTATAGATAAATTATTGGCTAAACAATTAATAGCATAAAAATAAAATAAAATAAAATAATTAAATTGAAATCATAATTGGAGTAAAATCTTAGATCATCACATGGTAGAAATTGAGTTCATAAGTCTCCTAAATTAATAAATTAAGTAAACATAATTTTGTAAAACTCATTTTTTTCATAAAGAAAGACTAATAAAGAAATACAACCAATCTCTTGAATTGTAGTACCAATCTCTTCTTAATTTTTCACCAAAATTGTGTTTTCTTTTGAATTTTTCTCTCTTAACTCTAAAAATTGATAAAAATTATGTTAATTATGGCTTATTAGGGTTTATAGGGTGATTAGAGGATTAAATATAGTTTATGTGGAATCTTTACAGTTAGATCAACTTCAGATCAAGGGTTGAAATCAAAATAAGCAAAATTAATAGTGCTAGCTAATGGGAGCGCGTCACGTGGTATATAGAATTCATTGGGGGAATGAGAGCGCGACGTGTGGCGAGGGAAGACTGATCTAGTTAATGCATGCTGAGTCAGTGCCCCGTGGCGAAACGTGATTCGAGGTTTCGGATGGTGTGACACACGGGTAGAATGGCTGGACGAATCAGGTGAAGACTCATGGTGAGCTCATTGACCAAGCAGGACGAAGTCGGGATGAATGCTGTGTTGACACGTGGCACAAGGTTACGTCACTTTGTACCTGTGGTTGTGCATGATTCGTCTGCTCTGATTGTATGGTGTCCACGTGGCTTGCGCCTTCAGCTCCCATACTTGCGCGGTAGCTTTTGATTGATTTTGCTTTAAAAATTAATAAAAAATTCATAAAAATCCCAAAAAATTATATTTTGTTATTTTTTTCATTAAAAAGTTTATATTTTAATATTTTTAATCCTAAAATTGCTACAATTTAATAAAACGAACAAATATTAAGTAAATAAAATGCATTGAAGTAGAGTCATCAAACATCGATTTCATATTTATATTATCCTTATGCATACAATAAGTAAGTCCTTATTTAACAATAAAAGGACCAGAAATGAAAATGTTTACCAACAAAATCATCTCTGGTGATAAGTGTTGCTATCATGCGATCTCTCTCTTTCTCCCTCTTCATTGATGCAGCTTTTATATAAAAATATGATCTTTATGATTTCAGTTTTCTTGCTAGTTTACTATGTTAGTAGCTTCAGTAGTTAGTTATTTTTGTCTTGATATCTGGAATTTTCATTTTTGTATGCAGGAGGGAGCTTCTCTAGCTTTAAAGAAACGCCTGGAAGAGGAAGCTCGTGATCTTAGTGGGGAAGGCTTTTCCCGTTTTATGGATCAGTTGTATGATCGTATTTCTAGTCTTTTGGAGAGTAACGACGTGGCAGAAAACTTAGGAGCCCTAAGAGCTATCGATGAATTGATAGATGTTGCACTTGGAGAGAATGCCTCCAAAGTTTCAAAGTTCTCTAATTATATGCGGGCTGTGTTTGAGACAAAGCGTGATCCTGAAATATTGGTTTTAGCTAGTAGGGTTCTGGGCCACCTAGCCAGGGCTGGTGGTGCAATGACTGCTGATGAAGTGGAACGCCAGGTTCGTGGGTTTTCTTTGGTAATCTTGTGGTTTTGGAGCAGCAAGCATCGGATAAGCTTTGGTTGTTTTGTAGGTAAAAGTGGCCCTTGATTGGTTACAAAGAGATAGGGTGGAGTATCGCCGGTTTGCTGCTGTCCTAATTTTGAAGGTAAGGCCATATTCAATTGTTTTATGCTTATATTCTTTTATGCAAAGTTTGTAAACCAGATGAATTCCCTTTTTTTTTTCCCTTATCCCATTTCCACATGATATTTATGAGAAGTAAGAGATGATTATATTCAGGAGGGAATACATACATCTTTTCCATTTAAAATACATAAGACTATTAAATTATTACATTTGATTTCTTTTCTCTTCTTTATTTCCACAAACTTATTTTTCCCCTTTTGTTTCCATATAATTATTATCTAATTCTAATATATTCTTATTGAGGAGTCATGCTTTGTCATTTCAGGAAATGGCAGAAAATGCTTCAACAGTGTTCAATGTTCACGTGCCCGAATTTGTTGATGCTATTTGGGTTGCTTTGAGGGATCAAAGATTGGATGTACGAGAGCGTGCTGTGCAGGCGCTGCGTGCTTGCCTTCGTGTTATTGAAAAACGCGAGACACGTTGGCGTGTTCAGTGGTTAGTCCTTAGTAATATATGTAATTGTTTTTTACTTATTACTTGCCTGGCGGCAACAGACTGGAAAACTTGTTTGTTGTGAGCAATTTTTTTTACTTTCTGTTGCATTTGGTGCTGTTCAGAGTAGCAAATTAGTTCTGGATCATCATAAGCACACATCCTAAACTCTAAATTTAAGCATGAATATATTATCTCACCGATGGTTACATTTTACTCTGGAACATGGGGCTTAAGGGGGGATTTCTATATACTTGTATGT
This sequence comes from Hippophae rhamnoides, assembly GCA_033030585.1. Classification (NCBI taxonomy): domain Eukaryota; kingdom Viridiplantae; phylum Streptophyta; class Magnoliopsida; order Rosales; family Elaeagnaceae; genus Hippophae; species Hippophae rhamnoides. The sequence goes on along the minus strand of CM065429.1, from coordinate 70,623,976 downwards.
GCTATCATACTTGAATTCATGTATGGTGCTGAAGTCATTTTTGAATAGCTTTGTCCGCATGCTGTCATAATTTTAGCAACCTGTTCTCATTGTTACAGCCTTACTCTGGAATGTAAAATTTTATGTTAGTTTTTTTACTGGTTATTTACCAAGTGAGACTACACTTGCAATAGAGTTTTTTCTTCTTATTGTATAAGATATTTCTGATTTTGGTTAACAATCCGGTAATTGGCACAAGAAATAATAGGTATCATTTCTTGGGATAGGAAACAGAAACCCTATGAAATCCAGAAGAGAAAAATGATACAAGTGGACAAGCAGTCCACCAAAATAATATTTCACACAATCCCATAACTGGGATACAGATGTGTACGCTAGTCCACAAGAAATAATAGATATCATTTCTTGGGATAGGAAACAGAAACCCTATGAAATCCAGAAGAGAAAAATGATACAAGTGGACAAGCAGTCCACCAAAATAATATTTCACACAGCAGAGGCTGATTGAAAACAACCTGTCAAAGAGACAACAAAGGTCCATTCTGACCTAGAAACAACTAGCCATAAAATACACAGGCTTCTAAGTTAACAAAACGGTTGATTACCACTTCCCATGATTGGGTAGTCTGTTAATTTGATCCATTTTTCTGACTGATTAGCCTTCTAGTTTTCCAGCAGTTAAAACGTTTAGTTTTAACACCTCTTTCTTCTTTGCAATAAGCAGGATACTCTAAGAAACATTGTTCTTTTCAATATAAAAGAGTTGTGGCACAAATCTGGACCAAAGTTCCAATTAATCAAGCTTGTACATAATAAATGAGAAGGATACTCTTTAAGGAAATATATGACAAGGCGTAATGCTTAATCATTTCAATTCTATCAGTCTTTTTTTCTTCACAATAGGAAACAAATTATACTTATAGTAATAATATTTTTTTATAAGAAACAATATTTTATATTTATCAAGTAATAATTTCAAAGGTACAAAGTGGATCATTAATCCATATACAAAAAGATGCACCAAATTATACCAAATAATAACTACAATTTGCATCCAAAACAGCTATTTAGAGCCTAACTAGGATAAACAACTTCCTAGTTGTAATATAAGATTGGAAAGAATTCATTTTCTTATTTTCCATTCAAAGATACTACATATTTATATACAAAACTAAGGACACTATTAGTGAAAGACACCTAATACACAACTAATATATCTAATACTCTTTCTCAAGTTGGAGCATAGATATTAATCATGCCCAACTTGTTACAAAGATAATCAACCCGAACCCTATTTAAAGCTTTTGTGAAGATATCTCTTAGTTGTTCTCCAGTCTTCACATATCCTGTAGAAATCAAACTTTGTTGAATTTTCTCACGAACAAAATGACAATCAATTTCAATGTGTTTAGTTCGCTCATGAAACACAGGATTAGAAGCAATATGAAGAACAACTTGGTTATCACACCACAATTTCGTTGGTAATGTAGTTTTAAGACTTACTTCATTCAAGAGTTGATATATCCACATTATCTCAGACGCAGATTGTGTCATAGCCCTATATTTTGACTCTACATTTGATCGTGACACAACATTTTGCTTCTTGCTTTTCCATGAGATCAAATTTCCTCCAATGAAAATACAATAGCCTGATGTGGATCTTCTATCCACTTTGGAACTTGCTCAATCTACATCTGAAAAACATTCAATATGAGTGTGTCCATGATTTGCATACAAGATACCACGTCCAGGTGCTCCTTTCAAGTAACACAAAATTTGCTGTAATGTTGCCTAATGATGAACTGTTTGGGATGACATAAATTGGCTAACAACATTGACCGAATATGCAATATTTGGACGAGTCACGGTAAGGTAATTCAGCTTTCCAATCATCCTTCGATATCTTTCAGAATCTTTAAAGAGTTTCCCATCTCTTGTAAGGTGGATGTTCGGAGTCATTGGAGCACTACAAGGCTTTGCTCTTAATTTTCCTGTCTCAGTTAATAAGTCTAGGACATTTTCTCTGAGATAAAAAGATACATTTTTTACTCATTGTGACTTCAACACCCAAGAAATACTTTAGCATCCCCAAATCTTTCGTGTGAAACTGAGTATGTAGGAAAGACTTAAGAAATGAAATTCTCGTAGTATCACTTCCAGTAATAACAATGCCATCTACATACACAACTAAAAGAATGATACCAGCTTTTGATTGTTTGTAGAACACATAATGATTAGACTTGCTTTTCATCATACCAAACGTTTCTATAGATTGACTAAATTTTTCAAACCAAGCACGAGAACTCTGTTTCAAACCATACAAAGATTTACGGAGACGAAAAACTTGGCTAGATTCCCCTGAGTAACAAAACCAGGAGGTTGTTCCATAAACGAGGCTCTTGAAGATCACCTTGAAGAAAAACATTCTTGATATCTAGTTGATGCAAAGGCCAATGGTGAGTAACTGTCATAGAAATAAACAACCGAACAGAGGTCAAGAGAGAAAGTGTCAGAATAGTCCACTCTATAGGTTTGAGCATATCCTTTAGTAACAAGACGGGCCTTTAATCGAGCAACTGATCCATCCGGATTAACCTTAACTGTGAACACCCATTTGCATCCGATAGCTCGTTTCCCTGAAGGTAAATCAACCAAGTCCTAGGTACCATTGTCATCCAAAGCATTCATTTATGATGCCAATCAGGATGAGATATGGCTTCGTGAACAGTTTTAGAGATAGAAATAGAATCAAGAGAGGTAATAAAAGAGCAAGAGGAAGACGATAAGCAGTTATAAGAAACAAAAGAAGAAATAAGATAAGTACATTGACGTTTACCTTTGCGTAATGCAATAGGAAGATCATCGTTCGCTTAATCGATTTGATGACGGAAGCGGTGTGTGGACATGAATCGGAAGCGTCATGTCTGGAGTAGACTTGAGTAATAGGGGGCCTGACAAGAACTGGATCAGAGATAGGTTCAAATGATGTGATAGAATAGACTAACAAATCATTATCCTCCTCTCGACGTGCGTATGAGTAAGACGGTAAAAATAAGGTGTCTTCCACGAAGGTAACATCAATTGAGACAAGATATTTGTTAAGACTAGGACAATAATATCTATAACCTTTTTGGAGACGAGAATAACCAAGGAAGATACACTTCAAAGACTTGGGATCTAATTAAGTAACATGCAGATTTAACATCCCAAACAAAAACAAGTGTTACCAAATATCTTAGTGGTCAACTGTAAATAGTGACTTATTAGGAAACAAAATTTTGTAAGGAATCTCACCACGAAGAACAGATGAGGGGATGCGATTAATAAGAAAACATGTCGTGGATGACGCACTTCAAAAAGGTTTAGAAACATTCATTTGAAATAATAAGGCACGTGCGCTTTCGAGAAGATGTCTGTTTACGCTCGCCACTCCATTTTGAGATGGAGTATCAACACACGAAGTTTCATTAAGCATGCCATTTTGAACCATATAAGATTGAAACAAAGTTGATGTATATTCTTTCGCATTATCACTTCAAGCAAAGTACGAATTGAAACATTAAATCGAGTTTTAATCTCAACACAAAATGCGCAAAAATAGAAAACAATTCGTAACGACTCTTCATTAAATATAACCAAGTTACACGAGAATAATCATCCACAAAATAACAAAATACTTAAATCTAGGTTTAGACAATATAGGACAAGCGACCCCAAACATCGGAATGAACTAATTCAAAAGGAACACCAAGACGTTTATTAACTCTTGGATTTGAACTAAGACGATGATGTTTTGCAAATTGACAAGACTCGCGATCTAACGTAAGACACCTTACTAAACCGAGGACAAAGTTTCTTCATAAAAAGGAAGAGATGGATGACCCGGGCCTACAACGTGGCTCAAGGAGAGGTTACACCAGAGCGTTTACGATTTCGGTATTGTTATGTCAAGAATATAGAGGCCTCTAGACTCATGTCCTTTACCAATAGTCTTCTTCGTCAATAGATCCTGAAATAAGCAATGATCGGGAAAAAATGAGATGCACCAGTTAAGATTGCGAGTAAGCTGACTTACAGAGATCAAATTAAAGGATAAGTTAGGTAAATGTAAGACATACGACAAAGGAAGCAAAGGAGTGGGAGTAATTATGCTAGACCCAAGAACACGAGATGGTAACCTATCGGTTAAGGTAACATTAGAGGTGGAAGTGTGTGACTGAAGAGTAGAAAATAGACTAGAATTACCTATCATATGATCTGTGGCACCAGAATCAATAACCCATTTGGAAGATGAGGAAAGAAGGCACGTATTTGGTTTACCTGAATCAGCAATAGCAGTGATAGAAGGTGATGAAGACTTTAGTGATTCTTGATACTGTGAGAACTTGGTAAATTCATCTGCAGAGATAAGAACCGATTTTTTAGAAGTTTCATAAGTGGATGCAATATGGGTCGAGTGACCTTTCTGATTCTTGTACTGAAGCTTTCTGCAGTCATGTTTCGTATGTCCTGATTTGCGACAATAGTGACACACAATACCTCCTGGGTCTTGTGGTCAAGTTTCAAACCCTTGTGAGCTGCTTCCTTTGTTTCTACTCATATAAGTTGATCATCTAGGCTAATTATTATTTCGACTGACCAAAACACCATTTAATTGAGCAGGTGGAGGTGGAGTGCCTTCTGTACGAAGTACTCGACTAAATACTTCTTGTAAAGAGGAGATCTCAGAACTAGAAAGACCTGTGACTTAACAGTCTCAAAATCAGAGGGAAGACTGACAAGAAAACTCATGACAACCATTTGTTCCTGTTGGCTTTGCTGAACCTTCACTTAGGGCTAAAAGGCATTAAACTATTAAGCTCCTCATAAGTCCTTTTAAATTCCATAAAATAATTCGTGAGGGACTGATCTTGTTTGTCTGCACGGTAAAATGCTTTGCGTATCTCATACATGCGAGAAAGATTTCCTTTACCAGAATATAAGAAATCCAAATAATTCATCAATTCCTTAACGAATTCACAATGATCAAGTCAATTACATTGCTCTCAATAGAATTTCGAATCTGTAGAAATAGACGGGCATCTTCTCTAAGCCATGTTTGTTTTGAATCATTTTTAGGAGGATCGTTAGTCAAATGAGTATCTTTGTCGATACTTCTCAAATAAATTTGAATGGTCTTGCTCCAAGCCAAATAATTCGAGCTATTGAGCTTATGGTCTGTGATTTTAGACATCACAGACACCATATCCATCACAACATTAGATTTCTTTTCAGTCATAACTCCTACAAACTACAAGATAACGAACAAACAAAATCCAACAAGGGCAGCGACCAAACATGTAGCGAACAAGAACACAAAATTGGAAGAACCCAAACCTGAACAATAAAAAAGCGATAAGTGCCAAACCACCACAGATGACGCATGGGAACGTCAGAGAGGAACAAGAAGACGATCGGAGAAGACTGCTGGAGGAGACGCGCTGTTACGCGTTGGCGGGTGGGAAGATTGTAGAAATTAGTGGTGGCGCGTGGGGCCTACTCGCGGCTTGTCTGGTGATCGGACTTCGGGGTTTGGCTGGTCGGCGGCTGGGCTTCCTCCCTGTGCTGGCGGTGAGAATAGATTGCACTCCAAAAGGGTGTTCCAAGTTAGAACCCAAAAATGTACTAAATCCTAATTTGTGTTTACCCAAAATCAGACCCTAATTTAAATGAAAAAAAAGTCCCAATTTTGTAACCCAAATGCTCTGATGCCATGTAATCTAAGATTGAAAAGAATTCATTCTCTTATTTTTCATTCAAAGATAGTACATATTTATATACAAAGTTAGGGACATTATTTGGGATACTATTAGTGATAGACACCTAATACACAACTAAGACACCTAATATACAACTCAACTAGTGATAGACACCTAATATACAACTCAAATAGTGATAGACACCTAATATACAACTCAATTAGTGATAGACACCTAATATACAACTCAATTAGTGATAGACACCTAATATACAACTCAACTAGTGATAGACATCTAATATACAACTCAATTAGTGATAGACACTTAATACACAACTAATATATCTAACACTAGTTAAAGCTAATGAGAAATTGAGTTTAATCTTTTAATTCTTTTGAAGCTGATGCCTTAGAGGATGCTACAAATAAAGCTCTTTCTCACAAAAAGTACTATCATTCTCACTATCATCAATTTTTTTTATTCCTATCCATCCATAACACCCGAAGGATAGCTCCCACCGCACAGTTTCATAACACCTTTGCCTTTGAATCCTTTTGTTCCTTCCATATGATCCAAAAGGATTCCAAAAATAAAATCTTGGAGTAACCCATTGTATTCTTATATTGTTTTGTAGCTTTGACTAAAGGAGACGAGCAACTCCAATATAAAATTAAATTATCAATATCTTTTGAATTCTTCTTTCAAAACACATACCAATTAAGAGAAAACCAAAACTTAGAGAGCTTTAATTGGATCCGATTATTTGTGTTCACTTTCCCAAGACTAATCAATCACTTCAAAAATTTGACTTTACTTGAAATTTGGTTAGTCCACACAGATACACACATCAATTAGGAGAGAAAAACTTGAAAGCAAAGCTTGGAGACTTTTAGTTGGATCCTATCATTTGTGTTTACCTTATCAAGAATTATCAACCACTTCAAAAATTTGACTTTACTTGAAATTAGCTAATCCACACATATGCATAGTGATTGAACATTGGAATCGTCTAGTAGAAACTTAAAAAGAGACTTAAAGGAAAATTATCCAGATGGATTCGTAATCTACATCCTTTTGTGAGTACTATTATGTTGACTCTATCCAACTTAAACATTAACTAAAAAATTCTTCTATTTCCCAATCATTCAAGGTCTTTCTAAACATGAAATTCCATCATTTTAGTGAGTGGATCCTACTAATAGGAGTGTTCTTTTTCAAACATTACCTATAGAGGTTTGGATATCTTCTTGAAAGATTGCCGCCTTTCAACCAAAGATATTCTCAAAATGGATTTTATATTCATCTCAAATTGGAAAAGAAAAAAATCTGAGTCTTTACAAATTGACTTCTACGGAGTACAATGCTCTCAGTGTGAACCATAGCCCACATTCTAATCATTCTCTTTCTACCCATATTTATTTTTTATAATTCCATGCCATAGTGAACCTTTCTCTAAAGGGAACCTCAAAAGCCACTTCTCTAATAAAGTCTTGTTTCTTTTGATGATGTTATCAATATCGAATCTCCTTTTTTCCTTCAACCTCTGAACTATCAATCTATTGAATAGGTGACTTTTCCTCCGTTCATTTGCACATTCCCACAAAAAGTCTCCATTATTCTCTAATTTTTTTGCAACTCTTACGGGTATTTTGAAGATTGATAAATAGTAAGTTATGAGATTAAACAAAACATAATTTATCAAAGTCAATCGTCCCTTTCTAGAGAAAAAAGCCACGTTCCATCTTGTCAATCTTCTTTCAAATATTTCAATAGTCGGTGACTAGAACTCTACTATTCTTGGATTGACTTCCAGAGGTAAACTCAAGTATTTCAAAAGCCAAGTTCCAACTTCACTACCTAAAAAATTTGCTAAAGCTATTACTTTGCTTTTGGCACAATTAATACTCAAAATGCAACTCATGGATAGATTTATCTTCAACCCCGATACATGACAAAACAATTCGACCATTGTCACCAAATTTAAAAACTTATCTTCATTGCCTAAAGACAAGATGATAGTATCATCCGCAAATTGAAGGTAAGAGACTTCAATATTATCTTTCCTTATACTCTGACAATTTATCAAGTTAAATCTCTTCGCTCTTCCAACCAATTTGCTCAAGCTATCAACTACCAAACCGAAAGGGAAGGAGAAGGTGGATCTCCTTGCCTTAACTTTCTTGAAGCTTCAAAGAGCCCTCAATCTCTTATTAATAATTACCAAAAAATTCGTGGAACTCAAGCAATCCTTGATCCACATTCTCCATCTTTCTCCAAAACCTTTCTCTTTCAAGACAACGTCCAAAAAATCTCAATCAACATGATCGTAAGCTTTTTTAAAATCAATTAAGCTTATTTGCCTAAAATCCTTAACACTTAAAGCATTATTTGCCTTAAACATAAAACCTTGGTAATTATCTTATATAAGCTAGTAATTAAGCTTATTTGCGTAAAATCCTTGACTCTTAAGGCATTATCTTCCTTCAGAATTAAGCAAATAAAAGTTGCATTAGTTTTTTTAATTAACTATGCCATCATTAAATAATTCGCAAGACACTTCTAATAGCTCCTCTTTAACCATGACCCAATACTTAGGAAAGAAAACGAAGTTAAAATTATTAGGATTAGGAGCCTTATCTTCATTAAGAAGATTATTCACCCTATTTATTTTTACCTTTGCCATTCCCAACCTTAGAAATCAAATTGCGCAACTCTCCTAATCCTTTCTTACCATCTTTTCTCTTAACCATCGACCATTCCTTAATTGGAACCAGAGAACTCCGTTTTTTCTGCCAACTCCCCAAGTTTGTTTCCTTTAACTGATACATACTTTCTCTCATTCTTTCTTTATCCTGAACTTAAGACAGATGCCCAACCTTATTTTGTAAGCAACCTTTCTTTAACTTTCTATTGTACCTGATGACCTGATGACTTCTTTTTCAATTTGATCCCTGTCAAAATCAAAGGAAGAAGAGATGGAAGACAAATCTGACTTTCTTTTTTTTAGGAGGCAATCTTACTTAGCTCCCATTAAGTACAGTCAACAATTTTCCTTTTACCTGGCTGTTTTCTGGTGTGGCCTGTTTGGTGATTGATTTCCATTTATAATTGTGTTCTTGGCAGGTACTATCGAATGTTTGAGGCCACGCAAGATGGATTGGTTAGAAATGCTCCTGTTCACAGCATACATGGTTCTTTACTTGCAGTTGGAGAGCTTCTGAGGTTGGTGTATTGTTGAAGTTTGATTTTCTTTTATTTGGTTTTTTGGCAAATTTCTATTGCTGTGTTTTTGATAACCTTGTAATAGCATGGTTTTCTACCTTGGAGACATTAATTTTAGAGGCATGGAATTTTTCTCTCAGATTGTTATATTTTGATTGCAATGAACTTTTTTTTTTGGTTAGATCTTGCATTATTGAAGGTATTTTTACTAAATAAATAAGGTAATAATGAATGCCTGAAAGTAGAAGTTAATTTCTTGAGTTTTTCTTTAGGTTTTGGCAATTGGATGATTTTTTATTACATTAAAATGGCGATGACATGCATGGTTAATATGCCATTCATATGAAATCCCCTTCTTTTTAGATGCTCTGGCTCAGCCATCATCTATTCTTTCCTTTTTGAGGAACTTTTGGTTTATACAGTTCACTTTCATCTGGCAGGAATTCAGGTGAATTCATGATGTCAAGGTACAGGGAAGTGGCTGACATTGTTCTAAGATATCTAGAGCACCGCGATCGGCTTGTTCGTTTGAGCATAACTTCTTTGTTACCTCGGATTGCTCATTTTCTTCGTGATCGCTTTGTCACAAATTATTTAACGGTCCGTTCTTGTTTTTTTTTGGTTTTCAACAGTAAATGGTTTGCAGAGTGTTTTAGGTAAATACATTAGAGTTGCTTACTGCCTAATATATGTAAAGGAGTGCCATTTATTGCAGATCTGCATGAATCACATCCTTACAGTTCTCAGAATACCTGCGGAGCGAGCCAGTGGGTTTATTGCCCTTGGTGAAATGGCTGGTGCTTTAGATGGGGAACTCGTCAACTATTTGCCGACAATAATCCCTCATCTACGTGATGCAGTAAGTGATGTGTTCCTTATGCTGAAATTAATTTATCCAGTATCTAACTAATGCAACAAAGTTCTTTGCCTATTTCTATGGCCACAAAAAAAAAGAGCACTTTGCAGAGTTTATTGCTTTATGACAATTGAGTACTTCTGTTTACTCAAATGACATTGCACCTTGTCACTGGCTACACCTGTATGATTCCAAGTAGATATACAATTGAACTGCACTATCATTTGGAACTGTTCACAACTTGCATGTTTGTCATACAACCTGGTTGCAGATTGCTCCGCGTAGAGGTAGGGCTTCACTTGAGGCTCTGGCTTGTGTTGGAAACATTGCAAAAGCCATGGGCCCTGCTATGGAGCCTCATGTTCGTGGTCTCCTGGATATAATGATATCTGCTGGTCTTTCTCTGACACTGGTTGATGCCTTAGAGCAAATGACTATCAGGTATGAGGTTTTCTTTATAAATTTATTCTCTCCTTCATTTTCGTGCGATATTTCATATCTGAAAGACCTGGTTGTTTTTCAGTATACCATCTTTGCTGCCTACTATTCAAGATCGCTTGCTTGACTGCATTTCAATGGTTCTCTCGAAGTCCCATTACCCTCATGGGAGGTTAGCTGTAGGTGCGGTGGGTAGAGGAACTACGACAAATAGTCCTCAACAAGTTTCTGATCTTAGTGGACATGCACTTGTTCAACTTGCATTACAGACATTGGCTCGTTTTAATTTCAAGGTTGATGTAATATCATTGTCTAGTGTAAATCCTACTTGCACTTGTAATCTAACAGAATCTTGTATAACATTTAGGGTCATGACCTTCTTGAGTTTGCAAGGGAATCAATAGTTGTATATTTGGATGATGAGGACAGAGTGACACGAAAGGATGCTGCATTGTGCTGTTGCAGATTAGTTGCAAATTCTTTTTTGGGTTTAGCATGTACACAATTTGGTTCGAGCAGGTCCAATCGGGCTGGGGGAAAGCGGCAGCGTCTAGTTGAAGAGGTTTGGTCTGCAGCCATTATTTTTATATTTATCATTTATAAGCCTTATAGTTATTTCCTTCTTAGTTCATAGGGTGCCTATATTTTTTTTTGGTTGCACTAACAGGTTTTCTTTGGGCTCTCTTATCTTTTTTGATAACCCATCAGTGTTATTTGGTTCTATCTTGTTTGTAATATGTTTTATCATATTTCTTACCAGTTTTTTTTGGCATACTGCAGCTTGTTGAGGTTTTGTCTGTAATATGTTTCATCATATTTCTTACCAGTTTTTTTGGCATACTGCAGCTTGTTGAAAAACTCTTAATTGCAGCCGTTGCAGATGCTGATGTAGCGGTTCGGCATTCCATTTTTGCCTCATTACATGGAAATAGAGGTTTTGATGACTTTCTAGCGCAGGCGGGTAGTCTAAGTGCAGTTTTTGCTGCTTTAAACGATGAGGTGTGATTTCTATTAATTATAGTTGTGTATGGTTAACTTGTAGATGCAAATTAGCTTATCACATATTTTTAAAGAAACAAAGTTCTTTCATTTTGATATAAAAACGTGGTTTAAATTTGGGTCAAAACTAAGCCAGCGAGTAAATAAGAATTAAGAGGCAAATCAGATAGGCCAATAACTAATGAAAAACAAGAAGTCACCTCACAAAATTATACATATTTACAATAATGTAACATTTCAAATTTCCCTTCAAAACTTGAGATCTATAAGACCATACAACAGCCAAATACTGAACCACCATTCAAATAATCTCTCACTGTTACTTGTTTTTAAAGAATAAAGAATATTATACTCTTTTCTAACCAAACAGTCAAAGCAAATCAATGACTGCACTTCTCTATCACTTGTCACTTGATGTTATTGATCTTAACTTTTTTATAGAAAGTTAATGAAATTTCATTAGTTCACATTCTCAAATTTGGAGAATACAACAATTACATCATCTGCACAAATGAAATTCATCAATACAATGTTGAAGACTGAAAAAAACATAAATCACACGTGAGGAGAAAGAGGATTTTGCTAAGAGGACCATCAGATTATCACGAGCTTCCTGTTGGTTTTTACTAAGAATCATTACATTATATTAATATAAATAATAATTACAAAATTAAAAAGTGAACCAGGAATTCACTTATAAAAGGAAGCACATAGTTATATTAGAGAGTAGTTCTGACTTTTCAAAGTTAGAACTACTTTTTACCAATTTAGTTGGGAATAATTTGGCGCAAACTTTATAAAGGTTTGGATTAACTTGTGGAGCAACTGAGATGCTCAGCTTGTTGATAAAAATGTGTATCTAGACAATCTGTTTGCTTATGTAGGTTTTTTTTACCCATTCTCGTATATTCTAAAGTGTTGTTATAGGAGTTATTTGTCTCTTGTAAAGTGAACATTTGATGGATTCTGTTGTAACAAAAACCTACGTTATCCTGTATTGTGGCTCTATTTGCAGCTTTTAGTTAATATCGTGATTGCTATTGTTAGGATTTTGATGTTCGAGAATTTGCAATTTCTTTGGCTGGAAGGCTATCTGAAAAAAATCCTGCATATGTTCTTCCAGCACTTCGTCGGCATCTCATACAGTTGCTGACCTATCTAGAGCAAAGGTGATCTGGAAGGATTGTCTTATATTTTCGCCAATATATGCTAATCTCTTATGTGATTTAATGAGAGAGATAGAATAACCATATTGATTGTACTCTTGTCAGCAGTGCAGATAGCAAATGCAGGGAAGAGAGTGCAAAGTTACTGGGCTGTTTAATACGAAACTGTGAACGGCTAATACGTCCGTATATATCTCCCGTACACAAGGTCCGACAATTAATTTAAATTTTGTACATTCTCGTCACATTATTAAAATTTTAAATTTATTACATCCATTAGACTATTTAGTTTCTCATCCTAATACATGGCTGAGCATGCAGGCTCTTGTGGCAAGACTTCTTGAGGGAAGTAGTGTCGGTGCTAATAATGCCATCATCAGCGGAGTTCTGGTCACTGTTGGGGATCTTGCTAGAGTGGTGTGTATGGTTTCTTTCTTTTTGGTTAAAATGAAGTGCTTTTTAGATATTAGCTTTCGCGCGTGGTTTTATTGCTTGTTTTGTGCACAACTTGGTTTGTAAATTTCGATTGTGGCCGTTATTGTTATCGAGTTTTGCATGATGTATTTTACTAGTACAGCCTGCTTTAGGTGATTGAATATTTTGTTTTGTTGAATTAAGAAAAAGATCCCATTAAAATATCCGTATCTTACTAAAACGTACATCCATATCGATAATATGTACGGGTATTTCTTTGCTATTTTTGTAAACTAAGAAGTCAATATTTTTATAAATATGGGTATTTTATTCATTGTTTTGTACTGTTTTGTGGTTTCAGTGAAATTGTTCCCTTTATCACAGGAAAACATTCCAATAAAAGTAAAAGGAGCTAACTATTTTCCCCGTATTATCACTCATTTTTATGACTTGGTGTTTTTTCGATGTTTTTGCATGGTTAAGGAGCTCAGAAGGAAATGCCAAGCTATACCATATATAATATACCCTAAATATAAATGCATTTCCAATTTCTAGGCATGCACATGATATTCTAGTCTTCTTTTCTGTTTTCATTACTATTCTTTTACTTTTGCTTTTCCCTTACTTTTACTTCACGATGCATATTTTTCTTTTTTCCTCTTATATTTTTGGGAAGAGCCACAAACCCGGAATGTGGGGAGCATATGAGAGGAAAGTGAACAAATTAACTTAAACCAATTTGATGAAAGTGCTGGTTGCCAAGAGGGAGATTCATGGTCGTGGCTGTCAAGGAAGAAACAAGTTTCTCAGTGTCTTTTAAGAGAAACATGTGGATGAGGCTTAAGCTTCATGAGCCCCGAGGCTTAAAAAGATCTGAGAAGCGGCTCATGCCAAAAAGGCACAAGCCTTATTGGCAACTATTCGGGCTAACATGATGCCTCTATTTTCAGTACCTTGCTTTGAGGTCACTTAAGACATTGCCACAAAACAACTTTCTGAACACTGCTTTATCATTATTTTTTATATGTGGAAATCTTCTCTCGTTACTGTACTTATCCGCTGGAAATGTTTGTAAGAACAGCTTCTTAGTTATAAATTTTTTGTTTTAATTGGGGAGCTTGTATATTCTTAACCATAGGGGTTGGATTTTTGTAAAGGGTGGTTCTTTTATTGTATATTTTGACGTTTTCTTTTGAATGGATTGCTGGTCCACAAATTGTAATTTTGAATGTATATGTTAATATTTGTATCCGATGTTTCTTATAAAAAAGACTGCTACTCACTCTGTTTGGCTCTCTCTAGTTCTATTATGCTCCCCCCCCCAAAAAAAAAAATAAAATAAGAACAATTCTTTTGAGTAGGATGTTGATTTGCAATTTTGTACTTCTACATTTCATATTAATTCTTCTTAACTCACAATTCAATTTTTTGATAATTTTCCATTCTCATCTTATTTGATTTTGGTTTTTGTTGGGTATAGGGTGGTTTTGAGATGAGGCAATATATTCCCGAACTTATGCCTTTGATTGTTGAAGCTTTATTGGATGGAGCAGCTGTTACAAAACGTGAAGTTGCTGTTGCTACTCTCGGTCAAGTTGTGCAAAGCACGGGGTATGAAACTCTTCTCTCTTGTTGGTAAATTTATTTTGTTGTTTTTGCAAACATTTTCTCCTTTTCTACAAATTAGAATTTATAATGGATGGAAATTTCATTTGAGTTTTGAAGGTGTGATGAACATCTGGATGAGTTTTCTAAATATGGCTTACAGGGTAAGACCATTTTGTTTCCTTAACTATAAAACAATCGAGAGTTTAGGGCATATTACCTTTTGTGATATTACAACAGTCGAGGTTACTGAATATGTTATTTGTAACTTTACCGTCTAAATTAGTCTGTGAGAAAGGGAGAATTTTGGCAAGAATTGTATAGTTTTATGGTGCTTTGGCTCTTCAATTGTCTCATAGATCCTTCACTTGGAAGTTTATAGCTCTATCCAAAGTGAATTTTTTGCATGGTTGGTGGTGTATGGTAAACTAAACTCTTATGATATTCTTAAGAATAGGCCTAATCTCCCATCATCTCCTTAGTGGTGTATCTTATGTCAAAAGAGGGGGGATATATCTTTCTTTGTTGTGACCTCGTTAATGACTTATGAAGTAGGCTGTTCTCTCTTGCCAATATGATTTTGGTTTGGTTGTACCTTGTTCACTCTCAAATCTGTTCACAACAGATAGGGGATTTGGGAGGTATAAGAAAGGAAGAAGGTTGTGGAGAAGTACAATCATTGTTTTACTTTTGACTATGGTTATAAAGGAATATAAATACATGTACCCTTTTTGAGGGAAATTCGAGATTTGAGATGCTTCAAAATCTTTATAATCTTGTTTAGGGTTACTTATGGCTGGTTTTTGTCTTTAGTTATTATTGTGTTTGTTTTGGCTCTTTGATTTTAATTTTTATATACTAGCTTGGTTATGTTCCAAAGAATTTTTCTTTTGGGTCTAGCATTTATGACTCTTTTTTGCAAGTGGTTCACTTTTGACCCCGTTAGTATAAGCAACTGTTATATATATATGCAAATAGTGTTGCATATAGTTTTATGCATGAGTTGTACGTGAGTGTGTTTACTTATATGTAATAGTAGCTAATTTACAAGCAATGATTCTTTTCACTTATAAAATAAATCTTCAAAGTAATCAGGGCCTACACGAATATAAGGAATTAAGTTACTGAACTTTCCATTAAACTTGATTATCATAGGAGTGTTTGGAATTAAATTTCTAGAAAAATTTTGAACTTTTATTTTTCTAAATTAACATCTTTAATAATAATTAATTTTGTATCGACAAGATATTTTAGTAAAATAATATTTTATTCCGATTCCACGATATAATATGTGAACACAATCAAAGTAAATTTAGTTCTAATTCCTTCAGTAGAATTTATGAGAGAATATCTTTAATTAGGTTGTATTAGTGATTGTAGTTGTTGAATATGTTGTAATTTAGTTGTTGATACCTGCTGTATTATTTCTAGATTAGTGGTCTATTTGTCTAACTTTTAGTCCTATTTATATTGCTGTATATACATTTGAATAGAATTAGAGAAAGGAAAATAATGCTTCAGATTTTCTCCACCATTTTTCTCAATATTTTCTTTATGGTATCAGAACATTTCTAAAATTCAATCTTTACTAGCCTTTTTTGGAAGCAGATTCTGGTATACATTAGGCATAACACCTCTCCTTTCCAGTTTCCATATGCTTTAGAAGCTTAACAGTACCATCAGAACCCATGTTTCCAGCAAACCATTTCCAGTAACCATCTTTGTCTTTTTGCATTCAGATCGAGGGTAGTATCTTCATTTTCTTGTGCATCCTCTGTCATCTCCGTCGGCCTTACCTCCACAGAAGCGAGAAACCCAAGTCACCTCGCGTCCAACCCATTGCTTTCGTGGCCATCAAGTCTGTCGTTGTCGTCGACCACTCAGTAGCACGAGACTTCAGTCATCAGTCTCGCGAAACCCAGGCACCATCAGTCATCTGGTTCATCGCGAGCCCATTTCCCATTCTGCAGGCACCCAATCGTCGTCGTCTTCCACTTTGGTGCTTCCTGTTCCATTTCGACGCTTCGTCGATGCCTTCCAGTTGTCCAACATTCACCTTTTGGAGTCGGCTGCCACCATCCTAGTAACTAATAGGTAGCCTAGTAACTAATAAGCCCAACCCAATATCTAATAAGTTTAGCATTTACTCTTTGTTCCAGTAACTAAAATAGCTTAGCTCAGTATCTAATTGTCCAATCAGCCCAATAACTAATAAGATCACATATCAAATAAACCCAAATTGAAATGACATTAGTTTCACGACTGTTCGAGCACCAATGGCCACAAGAAAATCTGTCATGACCAGTTCCAATGAAGGTTCTATCGAGAACAATAGTTTGCCCATCATTAGTCATAAATTAAATGGGCATTATTACCTTCAGTGGTCCCAATTTGTCATGATGTTTGTTTATATGTGGAAAGATGAAATATAATTATCGCATTGAAGGTGCAGCAACCTCGAACAAAGACATCTGAAATATAGAACATGAAAATTCGAGAACAATATGGTGATGTCTTGGTTGATAAATTCCATGACGAACGAGATTGAAGAGAAGTTTCTTCTCCACGATATTGCTAAAGGAATATGGGATGCCACCAGAGATACTTATTCTTGTTCTAATAATATGTCCAAACTTTTTGAGACCGAAAACATCATCCATGATCTTTATCAAGGAGAATCATCACTTACCTAATATTTTCACTCTCTCATTCGATGTTAGCAGTAGTTAGACCTCTTCAAGGTTCACGAATGAAAATGTCCAGTAGACGGAATGTTGTACAAACAGATTGTTGAAAAGAAACGGGTTTTCAAAATTTTGATGGGGCTCAATAAAGATCTTGATGATGTGTGAGGAAAAATTCTAGGAACAAAACCCCTACCTAAGCATTCGTGATGTCTTCTCTGAACGCCAAGAGGTGAGTTGAAAAAAGGCGATGATGGGTCCTCAATCTGCCGTTTCAGTGACCGGAGAAGGTTCTGCACTTGCTATTTGAGGACACCAGCAATCTTATAATGCAGAGAACCATCCCCAAAGAGGAAGACCTTGTGACCATTGCTGTAGACCTGGTCACACTAAGGAAACCTGCTGGAAGCCACCCTCCACACGGCACATCAACAAAGAATGCCATAGAAATATTGCCTCCATGATTCATGGAATTGCATCACCTGAATCTGCTTTGTTTAGCAAGGAACATATTGATCTCTTCCAAAAAATATTTGGACAAACCTTGACAATATCATCTGTCACTGTAGCTCAATCAGGTAACACCCTCAACGTTCTTAGTGTGAAACAGGTTATGAGACCATGGATTGTTGATTCAAGTGCTTCAGACCACATGATGGGTGATGCTTTACTTCTCATGAATCTTAAAACCTACCAAGAAGGACACACTGTGAGAATTGCCGATGGATCAGTATTCAAAGTGACAAGGATTGGTTCACCAAAAATTTCAAATTCCTTTATTCTAGATTTTGTCCTTGTTCCTACCCTTGATTATAGTCTCGTATCAATTACTAAATTCACCTGTGATAAAAATTATCTGGCTAAATTTGTTCATAATCTATGTGAATTTTAGAACTTAGATTCAGGAAAGATGATCGGCAGTGTTAAAAAGTACTCGGGATTCTATCTCTTCAAAAGTGAAAACCTTCTAGAAAGATAAGCCCTATAAGCTGTATCCGAGGTTCCTTATTAGAATAAAGCTTTGTTAAATCTTAAGTCAAATATTGATGGTGAAATCATGTTGAATTACTATGGCCTAGGAAAAACTTTTACCTTCATGTTAAATCTTAATTTCTTGTATTTGCAAAAAAATTTTACCTTCATCCTTTAGAAATAAAAATTCAAAGGATTTTCAATGTGAAGTATGTCAATTTTCAAAACATGTTAAAAATTCATATCTTAATCTTCCACATAAAAATTACATCATTTCTCATTAATTCACACTGATATTTGGGGATCTTCTCTAATCAAAAACATAATAGGGACACGTTGGTTCATTTTCTTTATAGATGATCATACTCGAATCACTTGGTTATTTCTCATGAAAGGAAAATCTGAAGCAGGTCAGATCTTTCAAATTTCAATAGCATGATTCAAACCCAATTTTAAACAAAAATCCAAGTATTGAAAACTGACAATGCCAAGGAATACTTTGCTTGAATTCTTAGTGATTATCTATTAAGTCAAGGGATTGTCCATCTAAGCTCTTGTGTTAACACATCTCAACAAAACGGGGTGGTTGAAAAGAAGAATAGGTATCTTCTCGAGGTAGCTAGATCTCTCATGTCCCTAAACATTTGTGGGGGGAAGTTGTCCTTAAGGCTACCTATCTTATCAATAGGATGCCCTCTCGTGTCCTCACTTTCAAAACACCTATTAGTACTCTGCTTGAGTCATACCCACACACTAGAATCGTGCCCAACATTCTCTTTAAAATATTTGGATGTTTTGCTTATGTCCATGTACATCATAGAGGTAAACTTGATCCCAGAGCCATCAAATGCATATTCTTAGGGTATTCATCATACCAGAAAGGATACAAATGCTTCTCTCCTATCAAAAAACGGTTCTATAATACACCTATTAGTGATTATCTGTTAAGTCAAGGGATTGTCCACCTAAGCTCTTGTGTTAACACATCTCAACAAAACGGGGTGGTTGAAAAGAAGAATAGGTATCTTCTCGAGGTAGCTAGATCTCTCATGTTCACAACTCATGTCCCTAAACATTTGTGGGGGGAAGTTGTCCTTAAGGCTACCTATGTTATCAATAGGATGCCCTCTCGTGTCCTCACTTTCAAAACACCTATTAGTACTCTACTTGAGTCATACCCATACACTAGAATCGTGCCCAACATTCTCTTTAAAATATTTGGATGTTTTGCTTATGTCCATGTACATCATAGAGGTAAACTTGATCCTAGAGCCATCAAATGCATATTCTTAGTAGGAGTGTGCAAAAAATCCGATCATCCGATCAATCCGATCAATCCGATCCGATCCGTTGATTTTTCATCCGATCCGATCCAATCCGATGGTCGGATCGGATGGAGATTTTTTCCATCCGTTAAGTGCGGATCGGATGGCGGATTTCATTACGATTCATCCGATCCGATCCGATCCGACCGAAATTAATTATATATATTTATTAAATTAAATATATAAAAATAATTAATATATATTTATTTAATTTTTTAATGTTTTTTTTAAATCAAATAATTTTATGTTATGATTTATGTAAAAATTTAAAAAAATTATTTAAAAATACAAAAAATAGAGTTAATTAAATTTATTTGTCGGATTGATCGGATTGATCGGATGTCATCCGAATAGTTTACGGATCGGATTGAGCGGATGTAAGAAGTGATCGGATCGGTTGCGGATTAGGATGTTTCAATCCGAGCGGATGGTCGGATCGGATCGGATGACAGTAAAATCAACGGTTTCGATCCGATGAACACCCCTAATTCTTAGGGTATTCATCATACCAGAAAGGATACAAATGCTTCTCTCCTATCAAAAAACGGTTCTATAATACAATGGATGTCACATTTTTTGAACAATATTCGTACTATTCCAAACCTGCCATTAAGGGGGAGAACATAGGCAATGATTACCAGTTTTGGAATAGCATTACCACTCAGTCTCCCATAAATTCTATCTCAAATCATATCTCGCAAATTCTAGAGAGTGAAACAGTGTCTCAAGCAAATGCTCTTAATAATTCCAATGAACCCCCAACTCCCCTGCCAACAGATTCAAACTTCCCTGTCCCAAACAATGATATTCTTGTCTACTCCAGTAGGAGAACTCAAGGGAGAACAGATAATCGAGCATATCTTGAGCCAGTTCAGGAGTCTAACCAGAGTACAGGTCACTTTGACAATTACCAAGGTAACATCACTGAATTTCCTGTTATTGAGTTGCATCTTAATGATTTGAGTTTGCTAATTGCTGTAAGAAAATGTGTAATATCTTGTACAAACCACCCTATCTATAACTTTGTTTACTATAAAAGTCTCTTATTAGGTTATAAGACATTTATCAGCAACCTTGATTAGATACAGGTTCTAAATTTCGTTCATGAACTTTTTCAGGTACCTGAATGGAAGGCAACCATTCTTGAAGAACTCAGTGCCTTTAGAGAAAAATAAGACTTGGGAGATCATAGAACTACTATTAAAAAAACAAGTTGTTGGGTATAAGTGGATCTTTATAATCAAACACAAAGCAGACGATAGTGTAGAAAGAATCAAGGCTTGCCTTGTGGCTAAGGGATTCACTCAAGCATATGAGATTGACTATCAGGAAACTTTTGCACCTGTAACAAAGCTTAATATTGTTCGTGTTCTTTTCTCTCTAGCATCTAACTTGGATTGGCCTCTCTACCAATTAGATGTCAAGAATGTATTCCTCAATGGTGATCTCGAAGAAGAAGTCTACATGGACATTCCTCCTGGAATTGAATCTCCTGCTTCAACCAATAGAGTCTGCAAACTTAAGAACTCCTTATATGGATTGAAGCAGTCCCCACGTGCCTTTCTAAAGTTCTGAAGAGATATGGGTATAATTAATGCCAATCAGATTACACACTCTTCGTCAAATATTTTTCCAATGACTGAATAGTTATCCTAATTGTGTACGTAGATGATATTGTTCTAATAGGTAATTCTACAATTAAGTTGAATAAACTCAAGGAGTTCTTAACCACGGAATTTGAGATCAAAGATCTAGACAATCTCAAATATTTCCTAGGAATAGATGTAGCCCAAACACCGAAAGGAATATCTATATCTCAAAGGAAATATGTACTTGATCTTTTCAAGGAAATTGGAATGATGGGGTGTAAATCGATAGAAACTCCGATGGACTCTACAGTAAAACTCAGAAACAAAGAAAACAGTGCACCTATGGATAAAGGCCTTTAGCAAAGATTAGTGGGAAAACTTATTTACCTATCCCACACTAGACCAGATATTGGTTTTTTAGTGAGTGTTGTAAGTCAATTTATGAACAGTCCCACTGAAGAACACATGGAAGCGGTCTATCGTATACTCAGGTAGACACCGGGAAAAGGATTGTACTTTACTAAGAATTTCATTAGGAAAATTGATGTCTTTGTAGATGCTGACTTGAAAGACTATAGTGGATCACAGATCTACCACTGTGTATTGTACATTCGTGTGGGGGAATCTTGTAACTTTATGAAGTAAGAAACAATCAATAGTCACTTGAGAAATACAGAAGTTGAATTCAGAGCTATGACCCATAGGATTTGTGAAGGTATGTGGTTAAGAACACTACTCAATGAACCGGACTTCACAATTATTAAACCTATCAGCATTCATTGTGACAATCAAGCTGCAATAAGAATTGCAAAAAATCCAGTTCATCATGGCCGAACCAAACATGTAGAAATTGGTCGTAATTTCATTAAAGAGAAGTTAGATGGAAAAATGGTGAACCTCCTATATACATCTACTCGTCATCAAATTGCAAATATCCTTACCAAAACTTTACCTCGAATTATTTTTGAAGAACTGAGTTGCAAGTTGGGAACGATTAATATCTATCACCTAACTTGAGGGAGAGTGTAGAATTTCTGAGAGAATATCTTTAATTAGACTGTATTAGTGGTTGTGCAGGCTGTGAATTAGTTGTTGAACAGGCTGTAATTTAGTTGTTGATATCAGCTGTATTATTCTTAGATTAGTGATCTATTTGTCTAACTCCTAGTCCTATTTATATTGCTGGATATGCATTTGAATAGAATTAGAGAAAGGAAAATAATACTTTAGATTTTTTCCATCATTTCTCTTAATATTTTCTTCACCGTCAATTTTCGATTCTTTTCAAATATCATTACGGATTAGTAAATATGCCTTGTAAACGGAAAGAAAGAGAAAGAGGAGAGATAGCGTTGACTAGAATACAAAAATAAGTTAACCTATGGGGTCAATGTCATAAATGGAGCTCAATAGACGAACAATGATCATCTAACATACTTAACATATTTTTTGTTTCAATGACTATTCATTTAAAAATTAGCTAACCTCTAAAAGTGAAATTCAATTCTTGGCTCTTGGCTCATGAGAAACATATAATGTTATACTTTATTATTTAGTATACTATATCTCAATAAAATTCCTTTGATATGCCTGACACAGCTATGTCATTAGTCCATACAATGAGTATCCACAATTACTTGGCTTGCTCTTGAAGTTACTGAATGGTGAGTTAGCGTGGTCTACCAGACGGGAAGTACTAAAGGTAGCTACTTGTAAAGTGGAATTGACATCAAGTTGAATTCCTGCTTTCTGCATTTGTTTTCCTGCCTAGTGAAGGGGCAAGGAAAATAAAATATCCTTTGTTTATTTCTGTTAAAAAAATTTCACATTTTTTTGTAAATCACTAGGTTCTTGGGATTATGGGTGCTTTGGATCCTCATGTCCATAAAAGAAATCAACTTAGCCTGCCAGGGTCGCATGGAGATGTCACACGTGCTGCCAGTGATTCGGGTCAGCACCTTCAGTCTATTGATGAACTGCCTGCAGACCTCTGGCCATCTTTTGCAACATCAGAAGATTATTTTTCCACGGTAGTAAATAGACCTTGTTTGCAGCTTTACTTCAAATCGTGTTGCATATTTCCTATATTATCCCATACTAATACATCAGTCCAACACCTTCTGGTATATTATAATAAGCTTACGTGGACTGCAGGTTTCCATTAATTCTCTCATGCGCATTCTTAGGGACCCTTCACTTGCTAGTTACCACCTGAAGGTAGTTGGTTCTCTTATGTTCATATTCAAGGTATGACAACGTTAGAGGAGCGATACCATTTTTTTTTTGCTATGATTAATCTTCTTTTTCTTAATTCCTAAGTTTAGTTTTGTCCTTTTTGTGTGCGAGATTAGTCAATGCGTCTCGGTTGCGTTCCATACTTGCAAAAGGTAACTACAAATGTGCTTGGATCTTATTTTCTAATTTTGAAGAATAATATTTCAATTTGCTTGTTTCTCTGATTCGGAGGTTTATTCTGTTTTCTGATAGTACTCCTGCTGATCGTTTTTCTGAAGCAAAGTTAAGTCTTTTGTTTAACATTTATTTTTTTGGGGGGAAAACGAACTTGGGCTCCTAATATGAGAACAGATATAGCATTATTCTTATCACCCAACAACGAACAAAAACATAGCAGAATAGAGCCACACTGATCGACCTGAAATACATTAGAAAGCAACCCTAATTCAACCCGATTAAGAAATTAAAGCTTTTTAGTACTCCTAAAAAGAAAGTCTAATTCACTCTCTTCATGTTAAATCAATTTTTATGCTCTTGTCAGCTGAAATAGATATAAGAGTATTTCCTGCTGATTTATTTGTGTTTGTGTATCAGTGAATTCATTGACTGACTCCAAGGTGCTTTTTGAGAATATCTTGGTTTTCAGTTAATTAGGATATTAAAGTTATCCTTATAGTTTCACAAGTTGTTGAGAGTTTATGTTTGATATATAGGTTATTTTGACTGGTTCCTTGATTAAGCTGTTGGGTTTCTCTGCCTATTCCTCTAGGTCTTGCCTGATCTGTTTCATACTGTCCGTACTTGTGATGATGCTTTAAAGGATTTAATAACATGGAAGCTTGGAACTCTTGTGTCTATTGTTCGTCAGGTACATAACAATGAGAATTTGTGTTTTGCATATAGATACTTCCTGGATATCATATCTGTGTTTTTGTTTTGCAGCACATTCGAAAATACCTACACGAGTTGCTCTGTTTAATTGCAGAGTTATGGTCATCTTTCAGTTTTCCATCTGCTTCTCGTCCTTTACTTGGTTATCCAGTAAGTTACTTTTAGTTGCAGTATCCCTCAAGTCGTGTTGCTGGATTTTAAATATTTTTTGCTTGTTTCTTTATGAGTATTTATTCTTTTCACGTGTTCAACTTTTACGTCAGGTTCTGCATTTACTAGAACAGCTTTGCTTGGTTCTTAATGATGAGTTCAGAACATATCTTCTTCATGTTCTTCCATGTTGTATACAGCTCCTTAGTGATTCAGAACGGTACAATGACTACACTTATGTTCTTGACATACTGCACACCCTTGAAGTCTTTGGTGGTGAGTACTTTTTAAATTTGGATATTTATGCACTCTTAATTAACAGGCGTAACTACTTTATCAGTTTTCAAATTTTGACCAACTTCAAACATATCGCTAAAGTATATCACTTTAGTCTTCAAACTTTTAAAACTTAAAATATGCGTTTGTAAATTTTTAAATTGTATGATTTAACCTCAAACTTTTAATTAAAATTTTAGGAACTAAATGTGAAGTTTTAAAAATTTGATTACTAAATCATCCGATTTAAAAGTGTAGGAACTATTTGTGAAGTTTTAAAAGTTCGAAGATTAATGATATAGTTTAGTCTAATTAATACATATGTATATATGTACAGTGCATTGAGCTGTGTGTGTTTCCATGTTTTGCATAAGAATTTGAACATTTTCTATGTACGATGATTTGTAATGTTAAATCTTCATAGTGAAGTTTGATGCATTTCATTCAATTTCAATCTTAAATCAAATAATAAAATAATATTTTAGCTTTTTTTTCATTCTACTATTCAAACAAGACTTATTAATAATAATTGTTTCAATTCAATTCAATTCCATTTGCCAAACTTAGAATTCTAACATCTACTGATGTTTTTAGTAAAGGCATTTTCTTCATCAGCTTGTCTAAATTAATTATTCGGAGTATGGGTTTGGGGTGGGATGATATTTTGGGGTGTTTTTGAGGGCTTGGTTTGACATTTTTATCTGTAGTTCAATAAATGTTGTGTTATTTTCCTTAGATAGATTTTGCCCATGTTATACCTCTGCCTTTTTATTTTAATTGAATTGTTATGCCTATGCTTTCTATATCTTAGTTTAATCTTTGTTTCTTATTAAAGAGAAAAAAGAAAAGAAATAGCTATTTTGTAGGCATGGAACTATTAATTTGTCAACTCTTTCAAATTGCAGGGACGTTGGATGAACATATGCATTTGCTTCTTCCTGTGCTTATTCGGTTGTTTAAAGTTGATGCTTCTGTAGAAATAAGACGTGCTGCTATCAAAACATTGACAAAATTGATCCCTCGAGTGCAGGCTAGCTTCTGCTTGTGCCCTTTTCCTTTGGCCTATTTTTCACACTCACTTGAGTTCATTTATGTACTTCAAATCTTCAATGCTGATTAGCGCAATGCTATTAATTGTTTTGTTTTTATTTAATCAGGTTACAGGTCATATCTCTTCTCTTGTGCATCATTTGAAGCTGGTGTTAGATGGGTATGGTTCCCCTTTGCTTTATCTAGATAAAATTATTGTTCCTTGCATCATGTGTATCTTTGTGTCTTTTTAAGAGACAAAAAGAGAATTACAAGTTACAACCTGTTGAAGTGTTCAAAATGTCAAATTAGTTGCAGCATTTTCTCTATATTTTAACGTTTGAAGGCAGCAGATATTAAATTTTGTATGTGTTAAAGATGATTTATGAGTGTGTGTATTAGGTGTCTAACACTAGGTGTCTTAGTGGTGTGAGTTGTGTATTAGGTGTCTTAGTGGTGTATTAGGTGTATGTCACCTAATATTGTTCCTATCTTTTGTATATAAATAGGTAGTGTCTTTGTATGATAATAATAAGAAAGAATTCTGATTTTACATGCTTGGAAAGCTGAATTAACTTATCGTGACTCGTCCAGATATTGCATATTCAGTCAGTGTTGTTAGCCAATTTATGTCATCCCCAACAGTTCATCATTGGGCAGCGTTAGAGCAAATTTTGTGTTACTTAAAAGGAGCACATGGATGTGGCATCTTGTATGCAAATCATGGACATTCTCATATTGAATGTTTTTCAGATGCAGATTGGGCAGGTTCCAAAGTGGATAGAAGATCCACATCAGGCTATTGTATTTTCATTGGAGGAAATTTGGTCTCATGGAAAAGTAAGAAGCAGAATGTTGTGTCACGATCGAGTGCGAGTCGAGAATATAGGGCTATGGCACAATCTGCGTACGAGATAATATGGATATATCGGCTTTCTTGGATGAAGTAGGTCTTAAAACTTCAAGACAAGAAAATTGTGGTGTGATAACCAAGCTGCTCTTCATATTGCTTCTAACCCTGTGTTTCATGAGCGAACTAAACACATTGAAATTGATTGTCATTTTGTTCGCGAGAAAATTCAGCAAGGGTTGATTTCTACAGGATATATGAAGACTGGAGAACAACTAGGAGATATCTTCACGAAAGCTTTAAGTGGGGTTCGGGTTGATTATCTTTGTAACAAGTTGGGCATGATTAATATCTATGCTACAACTTGAGGGGGAGTGTTAAAGATGATTTATGAGTGTGTGCATTAGGTGTCTAACACTAGGTGTCTTAGTGGTGTGAGTTGTGTATTAGGTGTCTAACACTAGGTGTCTTAGTGGTGTGAGTTGTGTATTAGGTGTCTTAGTAGTGTATTAGGTGTATGTCACCTAAGATTGTTCCTATCTTTTGTATATAAATAGGTAGTGTCTTTGTATGATAATAATAAGAAAGAATTCTGATTTTACAGTATGGAATTTGTTTCAATTCATAGACCAGGTGATCAAGCAAGCATGACAATTTTGTGTATAGTGGAATAAAGTCCTTCTAATTCCCTCATTCATATTATGATAGGAAAGTACATTATATTAGGATTCCCAAACTAATAAGGAAACACTATTTGAGTATCTGATATTCCAACTCTTAAATTTTGTGTTTTTCTTGTTTGGGGGCTTCATTGGGCAGTCTAATCTGGACACCACACTCAAAATCAGACAAAAATTATTGTCTCATCCAACTTCACGAGGCATATATGTCATGAGCCTTGGCATAAAGCATTGAGGTGTAGGTCTCATTAGTATTATGAACTATGTACGCCGCGAGGCAAATACCATGTGCCACAACTACAAGAGGTGCTCCTTCAAAAAGCGCCTTTTAAAAATCATCCTCTCTCCTGCTTAATTCTCTCTTTAGTTTATTTTCATTCTCACTCAGTTTATTTTGTTCAGTTTTTATTATCTCCTCTTTGTCCCTATTCCACTCCTACATTATTTTTTGTTGTGGGAATCATAGCTGTTAGTATGCGGTTTGCTTTGTGATTAGAAATTCACAATTTGCTGTGTTGAGTGAATATTGATAAAATTATGCAGTTTTTTACTAAAAATTCAAATGTTTTACCTTCTGGACACTCAGGAAGAACGATGAGCTCCGAAAAGATGTTGTTGATGCGATTTGCTGTCTCGCTCAATCACTAGGAGAGGACTTCAACATTTTTGTACCATCAATACACAAGCTTATGTTGAAGCATCGGTTACGGGTACATCTTTTCTTCTGCTGCCTTCTAAGGTTTAAACTATGATCAAAACATTTTTTTAAAATTATTATTGTCACTGTTTTTTTTTCAAATGTCCAGCATAAGGATTTTGAGGAAATTGAAGGACGATTGCAAAGACGTGAGCCACTGATTTTGGGGAGCACAGCTGTCCAAAGATTAAGCCAAAAGCATCCAGCTGAGGTTATCAGCGACCCTCTGAATGATGTGGAAAATGACCCATATGATGTAGGGTCTGGTATGCAGAAACAATTTCGCAGACATCAGGTATATATTTTTATGCCGTTGACCATCACTGCCTTAAAGCCTTTGTCCGACCATTCAAAAAGCATTAGGGAAACAAGAGTTCTGTGACAATTGTATGGTACTATTTCAGTATCACCTACCTATCACTTCCATTACCAACTAAAAGTAATAAAATGCATTGCTCACAAGTCCCCGTGTTTTCATTTATTGTACAATGTGTAGATGGTAATAATAATAATGTACATGTAAAACTTAGAATTCACTCTTATATTTTCATTTAAAGACACTATATATTTATATACAAAGTTAGAGACAATCATAGGTGACATACACTTAATACACAACTAAGACACCTAATACACAACTAATATATTCACTTAGTGTTAGACACCTAATACATACACAACTAATCATCTTTAACACTCCCTTCAAGTTGGAGCATAGATATTAATCATGCCCTACTTGTTACAAAGATAATCAATCCGAACCCCACTTAAAGCCTTCGTGAAGATATCTCCTAGTTATTTTTCAATATTCATATATCCTGAAGAAATCAAACCTTGCTGAATTTTCTCGCGAACAAAATGAAAATCAATTTCAATGTGTTTAGTTCGCTCATGAAACACAGGGTTAGAAGCAATATAAAGAGCAGCTTGGTTATATTTAATGAAGAGTCGTTATAAATTGTTTTATATTTTTTGCGCATTTTGTGTTGAGATTAAAACTCAATTTAATGTTTCAATTCGTATTTTGCAAAGTGATAATGCCAAAGAATATACATTAGCTTTGTTTCAATCTTATATGGTTCAAAATGGCATGTTTTATGAAACTTCGTGTGTTGATACTCCATCTCAAAATAGAGTGGCAGAACGTAAGAACATACATCTTCTCGAAACTGCACGTGCCTTATTATTTTAAATGAATGTTTCTAAACCTTTTTGGGCCGATGCAATTTCAACAACATGTTTTCTTATTAATCGCATGCCTTCGTCTGTTCTTCATGGTGAGATTCCTTACAAAATTTTGTTTCCGAATAAGTCACTATTTCCGGTTGACCGTAGGATATTTTGTAGCACTTGTTTTGTTCGGGATGTTCGTCCGCATGTTACTAAATTAGATCCCAAGTCTTTGAAATGTATCTTCCTTGGTTATTCTCCATCTCCTGTAAGGTGGATGTTCGGAGTCATTGGAGCACTATAAGGTTTTGCTCCTAATTTTCCTGTCTTAGTTAATAAATCCAAGACATATTTTCTTTAAGATAAAAAGATACCTTTTTTACTCCTTGTGACTTCAACACCCAAGAAATACTTTAGCATCCCCAAATCCTTCGTGTAAAACTGAGTATGTAGGAAAGACTTAAGAGATGAAATTCCCGTAGTATCACTTCCAGTAATAACAATGTCATTTACATACACAACTAAAAGAATGATACCAGCTTCTGATTGTTTGTAGAACACAGAATGGTCATACTTGCTTTTAATCATACCAAACGTTTCTATAGCTTGACTAAATTTTCCAAACCAAGCACGAGGACTATGTTTCAAACCATACAAAGATTTGCGGAGACAACAAATGTGCCTAGACTCCCTCTGAGCAACAAAACTAGGAGGTTGTTACATAAACACCTCTTCTTGAAGATCACCATGAAGAAACATTCATGGTGATCTAACACTAGGTGAATATATTAGTGTATTAGGTGTCTTAGTTGTGTATTAGGTGTATGCCACTTAAGATTGTCTCTAACTTTGTATATAAATAGATAGTGTCTTTGAATGAAAATATGAGAGTGAATTCTGAGTTTTACATGGTATCAGAGCCATTGAGTTTATGGTCTGTGATTTTAGACATCACAGGCACCATATCTGTTACAACATTAGATTTCTTTTCAGCCATAACTCTTACAAACGACAAGACAGCGAGCAAACGAACAAACAAAGTCCAACAACAACAGCGACCAAACACGCGGAAAACAAGAACACAAAATTGGAAGAATCCAAACCTGAACAATCACAAGCGATGAGTGCCAAACCATCACAGATGACGTAGGGGAACGGCAGAGAGCGACACGAGGTCGATCGGAGAAGAATTCTGCACAGACGGGCTGGCGCGTGGAAATTTGACAGAAAGTCGATGTGGCGTGTGTGGCCCACTCGTGGCTCGTCTGGTGACCGGACTTCAGGGTTTGGCTGGTCGGCGGCTGTTCTTCCCCCCTGTGTCGGCGGTGAGACGTGTGAAAATTTTGAAAGAAAGTCGCGGTGGCACGTGTGGGTCACTCGCGGCTCGTCTGGTGGCCGGACGTCGGGGCTTGGCTGGTCGGCGATTGGTCTTTTGCCGACGGTGAGAAAAAATGTGCACTCCAAAAGGGTGTTTCGAGTTAGAACTCAAAAATGCATCAAATCCTAATTTTTGTTTACACAAAATCAGCCCCCAATTTGAACGGAAAAAAAAAATTCCCAAATTTTGTAACCCAAATGCTCTGATACCATGTAAAACTCAGAATTCACTCTTATATTTTCATTCAAAGACACTACCTATTTATATACAAAGTTAGAGACAATCTTAGGTGACATACACCTAATACACAACTAATATATTCACCTAGTGTTAGACACCTAATACACACAATTAATCATCTTTAACAGTACAATGCTTGTTAATCATAATATTCATTTCATTCTCCCTTTCCCCAATCCCAATTAAACACTTTTACGTGTTTTCTAGCAAATTGTAATATGTTTCTCGGGTACTTGCTCTTGAGCTAAATAAGATGGAGGCCCAGTTAGTTGTTTGGGTTTTGTTCTATACCAAGGTTTTTACTTGATGTGTGTCATTCATGTCTTATTGAATCAATGACCTTTTGCTTATGCAATTTTGAATTATAATCCTCTTCTTATCTCGTATGGGTAATGCACTGTTACAGATAAATGCTGTAGTGATATTTTTTTTTTGGCATTATAACTTTTCTAAAAAAGTTACAGGTTAATGATGGCCGATTACGTACTGCTGGGGAGGCTTCTCAGCGAAGTACAAAAGAAGACTGGGCAGAATGGATGAGACATTTTAGTATTGAGCTTTTAAAAGAATCTCCTTCCCCTGCCTTACGGACTTGTGCTAGGCTTGCACAACTGCAGGTATCGTGACAGAAGTTATATTATATTTCATAGTTTGGATTCTGGGTTTTAACTGTTCAGTTTGCAGCCTTTTGTTGGGCGTGAGTTGTTTGCAGCTGGTTTTGTCAGCTGTTGGGCACAACTAAATGAGACTAGTCAGAAACAGTTAGTTCGGAGCATGGAGATGGCATTTTCATCTCCTAATATTCCACCTGAAATTTTGGCTACACTTCTTAACCTGGTACGTATTTTCAGCATCTTGGTTATTCCTTGAAAGTTAGAGACCTTACATATTTTAACTGTGAGTTGGATATGATTATTCTAAATTGACATCCATTTCAATAGATTTGGACATTTAGTTAAAATGCAATGTTGGGCATATCATGCATTACCTGAAAAATCCAGACATATAGTGGCTATACCTTTAGTTTCCTGTGATAGTACACTTATGGATTTCCAATAATTTATATAAGCATGAGTTGTGCATGGGTCAATCTTTAATGTTTCCATGACCATTGGCAAATATTTTATTAAGATATACAGAAATTTTTGAAATTATACTTAAAACTTCAGAAATTTTCTTTAGCATTTTAGAAAATGCCAAACCAAGACATAACACACTAATTAAATATGTTTTTTTTTATCATATAAATGCAATATTCACAGTATACATATCATTTATGACCTACATATAACATCAACTAAACAGCGCAAGGAAAATTTATTTAACAAAGATAAATTACAGAGACAAATAAGAGGATTAGGAAAGGTGGGGAGGGAGGGAGGGAGGAGAACAAAAAGAAAACACATTACAAAGTCACAAGTAATTAGTACAATTTTTGTGTGTTTTATTGCCTTTTTCTTGCTCATGGCTATGGCCAGTGTTATTACTCCGAAACAATATTTGGCTTAACACGTATAAATGCTCTTATATGTTTTAAGTTCTCCAATTTTAATTACCAATATGTATTATTATTTTGTTATTTTAAATTTTGGTTGCAATGACGAGAATATATTAGTTTAAAGAATTGCAAATAATTATGAAATGTCAAAGTAAATATGCAAATACTGACTTGCATATAGTAAGAGTAATAAGTCATTTCAAACCTTTTTTAATGAAAAATATGGGGAAAAAAATTCCGCAACATTTTTACACAGATATTTCCTATTGGAAATTTCCACTGTTTTCTAGAAAATAATTTGGCTTACAAACTTGAATCAATATTTTTTGATTTTTTTTAAAATATCCAAGGAAGTTTCCTAATATTTCCCAAATTTTAAAGGTATAATTTTTTTTTATTTAAGGAATATTATAGGAAAATCTATTTTTGACTTTAAAAATAATTTATGCTAAATAACAGCTATATGCTCCGTCTATTGCATCACTCCAACAACCAAGTAGGATATACAATTGAGAATAATATTTCAGTTCTTTGGGAAACACTGATAATTTAGACTTTTTACTTCCGAATTTTAGGGTAGTTACAAAAATACAATTGAATTTTGATTTGTTATTTCCATACTATTAAGCTTCACAAATGTTACAAAAATATCATCAAACATTTACAAATGTAACAAAAATATCATCTACATACGTGTAATTTGTCGTTAACTCATAAATTGATTTATGTTGATGATACTTTTGTAACATTTTGTAAAGTTTAATGGTATAGAAGCTACAAAACAAATGTTACAAAAATATCATCAAACATTTACAAATGTAACAAAATATCATCTACATACGTGTAATTTGTCGTTAACTCATAAATTGATTTATGTTGATGATACTTTTGTAACATTTTGTAAAGTTTAATGGTATAGAAGCTACAAAAAAAAGTTTGACAATGTTTTTGTAACAATTGCAAAGTTTAATAGTATGAAAGTAACAAGTCAAAGTTAGATGATATTTTTGAAACTCCCAAAATTTGGTTGTAGAAAAATATATTTACTTCAGAAAAAATTGTTATAATTCTTAGTATCATATATAATTCTCGTATTTCCCTCAATCCACAGGACTCAAGAGTTACTCTAATCATACAATTCCACAACCCACTTGCCTTTGAATCCTTACTAGTCTTGTATGCATAGAGGGTTTTAAGAAATAAAGATGGAGATAATCATGGAATAACCCATTTTGACCCTTTTTTTTTGTTTTGTTCTTGAAGATGTGTAGCTAAACAATGTAGAAATAAATGATCAATCTTTTCCAAACTATTCTTGCAAAGCACACTGTTTAGGAGAAAATAATCAACCAAGACTAGTCAACTACAAAAACTTAACCTTGCTTGTCGGGCATGTTCTCACCGATGCAAAGTGATTAACAACCTGTACACTAGGTTCTTATCATTATATTTCTTATCGACTCTTATTATGTCTCCCAACTCTGACGTCATGCTTGTGAAATCTTCAACTTTCCAATCATTCAAGATTCTCCTAAACTTGAAATTCTGACCTTCAAGAGGCTAACATGAACATTCTTCTCCAAACAGTCTCCATATCTACGCTTTGAAATCAACAAAAGAATCACCTTTCAATCAAGATCCTCGGAATTTTATTTTTTTATTTTTTCCATCTCCCACCTTACATCTCAGTTAGAAAATAAGGAATCAAATTCTTTTAACAATTGTCATCTAGAGGCTACAACATTCTCTTTGCATGCATCCCCCATTCTCATGCTACCCAAATTACTTTTAAAGATATACACTTCAACCCCATTACCATATCCACACCTTGAGTTCTCCAAGATATCCCTGGAAATTTCAGGAAATATCCCATTTTTTTCATGATTTCATCCATGGAAATATAGTCTGCTGCTGGAATGTTGGAAAGCAACACCATACCTGCTTATTAGACTGTTTGTAGCTTTCATTCAAAGAGTTATAGTATTCTATGATACCAGGGCTACTCTTTATAACATTTAGCAATAAATAATAATGGTAATTCAAAGGATTCCGTAATTGCTGTCCATGACTGTTCATGAAGACAGTAAACCACCCAGTGGGCACCACTGGTGTCCCTGTAGTGAGATACAGAGAAGTGAAATGATGCTATGCATTTTTTTTATGGTTTTAAAAAGAACTCTCTTTCATTGATCATTGGTGTAGATATTTTGTTTCTCTTCTTGACTCAAAACTACTGATTCTTTAGGCAGAGTTCATGGAACATGATGAGAAACCTCTTCCTATAGATATCCGTCTCCTTGGTGCTCTTGCAGAAAAGGTAACCATTTTGCTCTGAAGTTATTTTTTTCCACTTGTATCAATTTGCTTTAAAAATTTCAAAATTTGACTATTCTGTGCTTTTTTCTGCAAGATAGTGAGATATTTATCTATAACTTAAAACTTTATTTCAGTGCCGTGCATTTGCAAAGGCCCTGCATTACAAAGAAATGGAATTTGAAGGAGCATGCTCCAAGAAGATGGATGCTAATCCTGTGGCTGTTGTTGAAGCACTCATACATATAAACAATCAGTTACACCAGCATGAGGTTTCTTTAAGAGGATTTTTTTTTAAAAAACAGTTTACTATTTTTTTGCTTCTAATATTTCTGTGAGGTTCACATCAGTTTTAATACTTTTATTCTTTATTATTCTGAAGTTGTTTTCTATTCCAGGCGGCAGTCGGAATATTGACATTTGCTCAGCAACATCTGGATGTTCAATTGAAAGAATCATGGTAATGTTGATGATTATTACCTCCTGGAGGTGCTTTTGGATCGTATTTCATACCTTCAAAATTATTTCTCACTTTCATGGATTCTTTTCGTACGGCGGGT
Source organism: Hippophae rhamnoides (assembly GCA_033030585.1). NCBI lineage: Eukaryota > Viridiplantae > Streptophyta > Magnoliopsida > Rosales > Elaeagnaceae > Hippophae > Hippophae rhamnoides. The sequence continues at coordinate 70,589,001 of CM065429.1, read as the reverse complement.
TCTATCTGGACCTCAATTATCTAGCGAAATTATGATTCTATACTGTAAGAATTTCAATGGGCAGGGAAGATTCTCACCTAGATTATGCTTGTTAGGTATGAGAAGTTGCAGCGATGGGATGATGCACTGAAGGCCTACACTGTGAAAGCTTCTCAAGCATTGAATCCTCATATTGTGCTGGATGCCACTTTAGGTCTGTATTATCTGGTTCTGTTTTTTTATTACTGAAACTGTTTATGATGTGTTAGATTTGTTTCACAAGTTTACTTAAATGAATATAGTTAATTCTGTTTGTGCTTCTATTTTTTCTAGTATAGGAAGCATGAACATTAAACTGATAGTCTGATAGATTATTTCGTAGTAGGGATGCAGCTTTAGATTGCTATCTTTCGAATCTATACAAGGAAAAAGCTATGAACCCAAAAACAATTTCCACCTCATGGACAAAGTAAATTGAACTTCTTGGTATTTCTCAAAGCGAAGAAAAACTAGATGACCGATAAGCAACATGTGTTACTCGCTTCCACAACACTTCTAAAGTATCTTCTTCCAATATCTTATAAGTCATCTCCATCCAAACTACCAAAAGCAAAGACAGACTAAATTTCTTCAATGTAGCTTATCCTACTTAAAAACCCCAAAATCACCGAAGTAAGTTTAGAACAATTGAAAATTTGTGGAATGTCATCCCCATACGTTTGTGGGAAGAAAACAATGATGATTCTCCCTTGCTTTTCCATAGAACGCAGCAATTAGGACATAGCATGAAGTGTGGCCTCCTTCTCTAAAGCAAACCCATATTATTTAATTTCCCATGAGTTAGAGATCATGCTATGTCTACAAGAAAGAATTAGCAGGGAAGAAGGAAATAGGAAGACTGTCTACAAGAAAGTATAAAGAAAGATTTACAAGAATAGTAGCCTAGACTGTAAGGTTCCAAGATCTCTTATCTGAACTCAAGGAGAGAGACAAACAAGATTAATATAAAACAATAAAGAAGGAATTTCCTCTAACCTCCTATCATTAAAGCTACAGAAGAAATGAAAATTCCAGGAACTTGAGGAATCAGTGGGTCAGTAACTACACCTTTAATACAAAACTCTTTTTTATTGGTCAAACAAAACAAACATGGAAATCTGAATCTCATGGGTAAGTCCAGAACATTATTTTCTGCCCATCCCCAGAACTAGTTTAATGTTTAAACCATCCCCATAACTACTTTAATGTTTAAAGTTAAGTCATCACATTCTTGAGAAATGGCCTTCCACAGGCATTTAAAATTCACACATGGGGACTTTTAACATCCCACCCACTGGCATCTAAACCATATATACTTATAATAACCTTATGCCACAAAGAATATTGCTTGATTGGGAATCTCCATAACCATTTGCACAAAAGCGACTTATTTTTCTGAAACCAACTTACCCAAAGATAAGCCACATTATATTTCATACTATGTTATTGCTAAGTCGTGATAGCTGTCAAATTTGTTTTCCCTTTCCTTGTTCTAGGTTGTAAAATCTGCTAAACTGTTAAAGTTGTTTATATGGCTTGTTGTTACCTCCCTCAAAATGTTCCATTTGAGGGCCAGATAGATTTATTGACAGTAATTATTGTGGTCCTCTTTCTGACCCTTTCCCATCTTTCCTCAACCTTAGTGTTTTAGATATTATACTGGATTTTTCTCATTCTTATTTGTTTCTTATACATCTTCTTTGAGATGATTTTTGGCATCTTTTGTAGGCCGGATGAGGTGCCTTGCTGCTTTGGCTCGATGGGAGGAGCTTAACAACTTGTGCAAGGAATATTGGACCCCAGCTGAACCAGCTGCTCGACTAGAAATGGCTCCAATGGTTTATTTTTTCTTTTTAATTATTATAATTATTGCTTGTATTTTAATATGATGTTTTCATCAAGGTCCTCGATTACTCAGCTTGCATCAGATAATGGTTTCTGGATGTGTTAGGCTGCAAATGCTGCTTGGAATATGGGAGAGTGGGATCAAATGGCAGAATACGTGTCTCGATTAGATGATGGTGATGAAACAAAACTTCGAGGTCTTGGAAACACTGCCATCAGTGGTGACGGAAGTAGTAATGGTACTTTCTTCCGGGCTGTTCTATTAGTTCGTAGAGGAAAGGTATGTTCATTCTTGATGATGTATCATTTGGTCATTTTTATTTATTTTTATGGATGAATGTTCTGACTTGATTTGATAAAAAATTATGGCTGGTCCTTTATAAAATCTACTTAACCAGAACTAGTAAGAAGAAAGCCAACATCCGCGATTATACGAAGGCACACTATTAAACATATATGTGGAATCAAAAACATGATTTGGAATACATAAATCCCCTTGGTTTACATATTAAATAAAACGTACTTATCCCACAGAGAGATTCAATTTAATGGAGTTGGTGTTGCATGTATTAAAATGTAACAGTGAGACATTCTTCCTTGAATCACCTGCCTGCAAGGCATTAGTCTCTCATATTGCTTATGGCGTGAACCTCATTTAGTGGATATGTCTCATTCATTATGCTACCTTACTGCATGTCTCAAAACCTTCATTCCACGTCCTTTGCTAAGAAACCGAAACTTTGATGGATGAAAGGAGGAATGATAACAACTGGACAAGCAGTCGGCAACAAAATAAATTACACTAAATACCTAACCATCGAAACCAAATCAAACTAGATATCATTGAAGAAGACTCAGACCTTTAACCCAAAGAAGAAGAAATAGAGACACCATAACAATTCAAACAAACAAGCCTTCCAGTTGCTCCAAATCTGAAATGTGTAGTTATCGGGCTTTTGTAGTAAAGAAGCCAGGAGTAGGAACAACTTTTGAATTCATGTACCTTTAATTGAGAGGTGCAGTATGTCTTGTTACTCCCACTCCACTGGGTTGTGTATGGTTCTTTTAAAAGAAAAGTAGGATTATTCAATATGCTTCTCTGATGCTTGTTGGGTTATTACGTTTTGTCCTGTCTTTTGCTTTTATCTCCAGTATGAGGAGGCGCGGGAATATGTGGAAAGAGCCAGGAAGTGCCTGGCAACAGAGCTTGCTGCTCTGGTAAGTTTTTTTATTTTGGTGTTTCATTAACCTGTAAAGGGTGCCCAAGTTCGTGTTCAACTCCAAGTTATGCATGTCATTGGTTAAACCTTCTTAAACTTAAACGAAACGGACTTGCATGAGACAAAATGTTACCTGTCTGATCTTTTGAATATTGGTGCAAGTCTATTTTTGTTTACTAACGAACATCTATCAGTTTCATTTGCTATGTTCTTCAGTCGTCTTCTATCATCTGTTAACATTGCTTCAAACAATCATGCTACATGGATAAGCTGTCACGTAATTTATATCCTATAATTGAGAAATCCAAATAGGATGAGACGAGAGCGCGAGAAGGCCATACTACGTCATTCTAATCATCAATATTTATAGGGAAAATACCACACTGAAACCTTAAGCCTAATATGGCTCCAAACTAATAAGGAAACACAATATTTAATATAGATTTTCCAACACCCATGCCTAGCCATCCTGCTTTAAGTGTTGTAGGAAGTTGTTTCCTGATAGATGTAATTTTATTATATATTTATCTCATCATGTTCTTTTCTTTGTTTTTTTCCCTCTGTCTCTTTTAACGTAACAATGTTTAATTTTCACTATTTGTCTGCTACATGCACGGGCAATTGAAATTGAAAGTCTACTTGTGTGTTCTACAAGAGATTGCCATCAATTGATGCAAGCTACAACACAAGGAAACAAGCTTCTTTTTAATTTTTTATTTTTTTCCTCTTTAAGTAATGATATCCAAAATTCTTAAGTTCTTCATGGATATAGTATTCAACAAATCTTGTATGTTCAAAGGTTCTGGAGAGCTATGAACGTGCTTATAGCAATATGGTCCGGGTTCAGCAGTTGTCGGAACTAGAGGAGGTTTGCTTGTTTGTTTCTTTATTTTTCTAGATATTTTAAGCTGCTAGACTTCCGCCAATTGTTTCATAATATACAGATTTTCACCAGGTTATTGATTACTGCACGCTTCCCATGGGCAACCCTGTTGCTGAGGGGCGGCGGGCCCTTATTCGCAATATGTGGACCGAACGAATCAAAGGTGCAAAGCGAAATGTTGAGGTATATAAGTTTGCATTTCCTGTTCATTTTCCTTAGTTTACAGCTTGAAGATGGAACTTTTAAATCTGAAAAGTTTGATTTGTTCCCTCTTCCACTGGGTTGTGAGTAATCTGGTGAGTTTTTAGGAGATAAGCTTGGAATGCCGCCGTTGCATTGTTCATCCATCTCATGTTCCTTGACCTATGTAAATGGAACTAATGACTAACAGTGTGTTTCTAACATGGGATCACATAGAAATTGGAGCTCTATGAAAAACATTGCAGTAACAGGGTTATTTCAGAGGAGTTTATTTTTATTTTTATTAAATGATATTCAGAGCATGCATTCTGAATGGTTTCTGGCCGACAATAAAGGTTATAGTAATTATTGGATAGATAATGGCGTTTGAGAAATTTATGACTGCAATGGATAGGTTGTGAGGGGATGGTAAATTTACCAAGGCATACATGGCTGGCTTAAGTCAAAATGATGGTACCATGAGAAGATACTCCTACAAAATATTTTTTGGCTTGAATAGAAGGACAACTGTATGGGTTCTGTCCAATCCTCCTTTGATTGTGAAGTCAAACTGTATCGGACGAAATAGAAACTATTCGGGTATGAATGTGGGTCTAAGTTGTATTGGACACTTTTGCCTTGAATTTTCAATTCTAGAACTATGTAGCTCGATTCTTTAATTTCAAATTAAAAATAATATTTTTATTTTAAATATAAAAAATATCAAATAAATAAAAATTTAATTTAAATAAATTTTTTGAATGGAATTATTTAAAATGTGAAAGCTACATAAAATAAATAAATTTAAATTTAAATATAAGTTATTTTATAAAAATTGTCACTGTATATTTTGTTCGACTATATGATACAAGGTTGTTGCCACAAGATGTACATACTAATTATTTTAAATTCAGTCCGATATAACTATATTTATCCTCTTTGATGCGGTACACAGAACATGCCACTATAGGCCTATTCATGCATCATGCTTGAAACTTATGCATATTGCCAAAAAGCCAAAAAGGATTGACGAATACCTTTTGTTTGTGTACTTTCAGTTGTACAAATTTATCCAAGAAAATGACTTGGATGCAGTGGGTCAGAGGAATTATCGTGCTCAACTTTCTGCATTTGATATGCTCTAAAGATATTATTGTAGCTTCTTTATGACATATTGTTCTAGTTTAAGCTTTGTTTTCTTTGATCAATTTGTGTTGAGGTTTTATCTTCCCTGGAGTTAAACTTTGCAGCTTCTCTGGTCAACTATGTGTTACTTTAGAGTTTAGATTCTATCTGTACATGTATGTGTAACATAAACATGCAATGCATATGCTCCAAAGTATTTGTGTTCACTCACATTCAGCTTTTGGGCACATGCTGCTTGTCTTTGCAATGACGAGCAATACACAGCACTATTTCCTTCCATATATCTTGATGTGGTGTGTAAACATAAATGCATGCTTACGAATTTCCTTGGCTGACTGGTTGAAGGTGATTGTGTCTATTGATGCTTTGACTGTTAAGTTTCCTTCTTTCTAACCTTTGCTGTGCTTGAATATTTAGGTCTGGCAGGTAATTTTAGCTGTTAGAGCACTCGTGTTACCTCCTACAGAAGATACTGAAACCTGGCTCAAGTTTGCTTCCCTGTGCCGCAAAAGTGGGCGGATAAGTCAGGCTAGATCTACTCTAATCAAACTCTTACAGGTCTCTACCCGTGTTTATTTCACAGAAATTTTTTTCTTGTGGGTTTAAACTTTATTCCCTTTGCTGAAGGTTATTTTGAATTTTTACAGTATGACCCTGAGACATCTCATGAAAGCCTGCGGTACCATGGGCCCCCTCAAGTAATGCTCGCGTACTTGGAATACCAGTGGTCCCTCGGAGAGGACCATAAGCGCAAGGAAGCCTTTGTCAGGCTGCAGGTATAACATAGTTCTCCTTGTGTACAGTGAGCATTTTTTATACTATCTTGAACTAGTGCTTGTTTATTTTAAAGTCTTATCTTGTATTTTCTTGCCCCCCGCTTTACTGTTTAGAATCTAACTAAAGAGCTTTCAAGTTCGCCAAGTATTCAACAAGTTACACCATCTGGCTTGACAAGCAGTGATAATTTGGGTGTCCCTCTCCTTGCTCGTGCGTATCTTAAGCTTGGAACCTGGCAGTGGGCTCTACCTCCTGGACTGGATGATGATTCTATACAAGGTAGCATATGCTTACAATCTTCAATTTCTGAATACCATCGAGAAACACTATACATACTTTTGCTGATTAGTCTTTTACATTAAATGTAGAAATCCTTACCGCATTTGGAAATGCCACTAAATGTGCCAATAAGTGGGCAAAGGCTTGGCATACATGGGCGTTGTTCAATACAGCAGTAATGTCTCATTACACTTTAAGAGGTTATCCCAATTCAGCACAATTTGTTGTTGCTGCTGTCACTGGATATTTTCATTCAATAGCATGTGCAGCAAATGCTACAGGTGTTGATGACAGTTTACAGGTAAGTATTTATTTGAATGAAGCATCACTTTAGGAGTTTTCCATATTCCTAATCTGGTTGTGTCAACTTTTCTACCTTACCACACCACTTGCTTTGTTTGAGCTTATATTCATGTGAGGCCACATGTGTATTTTGTGCAAAATGCATGCTTACAGAGGATCCTTTGGAACATATTCATAGTTCAAATGAAAATTAAATTTTTTTTAAGAGTAATTTGAAGTTCTTATCCGGAGGTTCTCATGTTTTTAACCCCTACCTGTCATCTACCTCTGCCACAAGATACATATTGGATTGAATTATATCAAATTGTATTATAATTAGTCTGTATAGCTTCTACTACTGTTTAGGCCCAACAGAAATTTCTACATACCCTTACAATTTTTGTTATGTACAATACTGCTGCACAGCCAAACATATGATTGTGATGTATGGTCATGGTCTTATATATTAGTCAACAAACATGCCTTTGAAGGCATTTTGAATAGATGCAGGTAAATCTAAGACTATTCTTATTTTAAATTTATTTTAAAATGAAGCTGGTCATTCAATCATTAGGTTTATCCTCTGATAATCTTATTTATCTAAATTCAAAACCTACAATTTTCAATCATTTGGCACTTAAAAAATTTTTTCCTTCCAATTTATTTCCATGATTTGGTTCTTGAAACCCCCACGCCCCCTCCTCCACCCACCACCACAAAACAAAATATTGTAATTACTACTAAAAATTTGCAGTCTGAACAGAAGAAAGTTCAAGTACCAAATTGAATCAAAGTTAAAAGCTTAGGTTGCAAATTTAATAAGAAAAGCTTTCTAGGTAGTAAATGAGATGACTAAGTTATGAACTTCCATGATTCTGCTTTTGTTATTGTTTTATTTTCATGGACTATTTTGAATGGTTGGCCATCTTTACATAGGATATTCTGCGTCTCCTCACACTGTGGTTCAACCATGGAGCTAGTGCAGAAGTCCAAATGGCACTGCAGAAAGGATTTGCACTGGTTAATATCAACACATGGCTTGTGGTTTTGCCTCAAATAATTGCCAGGATACATTCAAATAACCGTGCTGTGAGAGAACTCATACAATCCCTTTTAGTGCGAATTGGACAGAGTCATCCACAGGTTTGCTTTTCATGCCTGCTGTACTTCTTGATTTTCAAGATCATGATTTTGTAGTAGAGATTTTTATGGATTGATGCAAAACAAGGATTCATGCGAATAGATTTCAAACATGTTGCCATGTGGTGCTAATTTACTCGCATCTTTTGAACTATCTTCATATAGGTTGCTGTTGTTTTTATGCCCATGAGTTTCATTCCTTCGTACTCATCCCAGCCACATGATAACCCCATGTAATATGCTTCTTCACCATTACTGTTAAAAAAGAAAAAAAATTCAAAGCAATTTAGAGGGGAAAAGAAAGATGAATTTGCAGGATAGTGTCATGTGCTAAAGCATTTATTAGATCAACAAGAGCGTAATACATGCATCTCTAAGTGCACTACATGTTAAATTGTCTAATGCATCCATGTTTAGACTTTTGAATATGGAAGTTCGTACCTTTTGCAGGCTCTTATGTATCCTCTGCTTGTGGCATGTAAATCAATAAGTAACTTACGGAGAGCAGCTGCTCAAGAAGTGGTCGATAAAGTTCGGCAGCATAGCGGCACTCTTGTGGATCAGGTGAAATAATATTAACAATTTAGTTTCGACTAGGTCTTTCCTTGTTTTGTTGTTTATTTTTAATTCTAGTTTGTTTCTTTCTATACAGGCACAACTTGTATCTAAGGAACTAATCAGGGTCGCAATACTTTGGCATGAGACGTGGCATGAAGCGCTTGAGGAAGCTAGTCGTTTATATTTTGGGGAACATAACATAGAGGGGATGCTGAAGGTTTTGGAGCCCCTGCATGAAATGCTCGAGGAGGGGGTTATGACAACCAATATTACTATAAAAGAGAGAGCATTCATCGAGGTTGCGAGCCAATTCAATTTTTTTCTTTGGTGACTTTCAATATGTAGTGTGAGATTTATGCTGTATTCTATTCAATATATTAACCTATTGCACCAATTTGTTTGTATGCATTTAATATGGAAGTCCGGATATCCTTAATTTGATATAACTTCACGACAACAAAGATCTTGAATTCTTACAAAGCTTTCCTGTTTGGCATTGTCAATCGTTCCAAAGTTTGGTTGAAAAAAACTAACTATTTTACCTTAATGTTATCTTTAGGCATATCGACGTGAATTGCTTGAGGCGTATGAATGTTGCATGAAGTACAAGAGGACAGGGAAGGATGCAGAGCTTACTCAGGTAAGCATACCATCATGAGCTGTATTGTATTTTCCTTGGAGTTTGAAAACCTACTTTTATGAAAAAGCTTTAAAGCTTATGAAGAAGTCTCAACATTAAGTTGCATGGTTCTGTTTTGCTTGTTTAGACAGCGGGCCCAATTTTAATGCTGTAAAATTTTCCCAATTTAATGAATTTTATGCTGCTTATCCAAAATAAATAAATAATCACAAAAGTCAGCAGTATATTTGTTCTGAATTCAGAAATTAGCAGCTGACGAATAGCTTCAATTTTATCAGATATTCTAATAAAAGAACAAAAACCAGTGATTAACTGTGCAATAAAAAGCATTGTTCCTTCTCCTTTATGGAAGTCATAGATGTGTTATGACCTTTTACTCCTTCCACCTCCCTTTTTAGTATTAACTTTTGAATCTTTTACTTTTGAATAAGGTACATGTGATGCTTTAAAATTTTATTTTAGGGGACCATGTTATTTTGCCCCAATATTGTTTAATACAGTTTATCTCACCCTGTAAATTTATTACATGGATCCGATATATTTATGTGTGTTACTTTGTATAAGTGTACAACTGGTAAGGAGTGCTGAAGGAAGCTTGCTCACATCAGTCATTAGATATGTCTTTAATACTTTGGATGAAAATAGACCTCATGAAGTATCATATTGCCCACCTCCCTGTCTGTAAATGAATTATAAGATTTATGGGTGTTATTTATTTGTTTTTAATTATCTAAATGCTAATGGTTTATGCCTTGATTAGGCATGGGATCTTTATTATCATGTGTTCAAAAGAATAGATAAGCAGCTTCAAAGTCTCACTACGTTGGACTTGCAGGTAAGACTTAAGAACCCAGCCCCAAACACACACACACACACACACCCCTCCCTCCCTTCCAGCGGGGAAAAAAATTAGAAGGCCTCCTTTCTTGCATTTTTTGTCGTAGAGTCACTGACATATGGTTTTATACTAGTCTGTCTCCCCCGAGTTGCTAGAATGTCGAGACTTGGAGCTGGCTGTCCCTGGGACATATCGTGCTGGTAAGAAATAAGCAAGGTTCTATGCAGTATTTTATATCAACCTGTTCCTGTCTAAAACAAACAATTAATTCATGTTTCAGACTCGCCAGTGGTGACAATTGCAGCTTTTGCATCTCAGCTTGTTGTCATAACATCTAAACAGCGACCTAGAAAATTGACCATCCATGGGAGTGATGGTGAGGATTATGCCTTCTTATTAAAGGGGCATGAGGATTTGCGGCAAGATGAACGTGTCATGCAGGTATTCTCTTCTTTTTTGTGAATATGATATGCCCTGGTTGGTAGGTTCCTTGATACCTTTGTTTTTTTATTTCAAGAATAACTATATTCCCAGCCCTTTCAACAACTTAGTGCAGTTTATTATTTTCAGCTGTTTGGTTTGGTGAATACTCTACTGGAAAATTCTAGAAAAACATCCGAAAAAGATTTGTCGATTCAACGATATTCTGTCATTCCATTATCTCCAAACAGTGGTTTAATTGGTTGGGTCCCAAACTGTGATACCCTCCACCATCTCATTCGTGAGTATAGGGAAGCCAGAAAGGTCTGTTGATGACGTCCAATATCTATGCATGTGAGCTTGTGAATGTGCATTTTCTTTCGTTATGTGGCAGTGATTAGCGTGCTTTAACACTGCTCCAATTTTCAGATTACCTTGAATCAAGAGCACAAATATATGTTGAGTTTTGCACCAGACTATGATCATTTGCCACTCATGGCGAAAGTTGAAGTATTTGAGTATGCTTTGCAAAATACAGAAGGCAATGACCTATCAAGGGTATCAATTCTTATCTATTATGTATTATATTCATTATTTTGTATCCCTTTTGATGCTCATGTTATCCCAAGAGTGCTGTAAATGCTTTCTGTAGGTGCTTTGGTTGAAAAGTCGTACTTCTGAGGTATGGTTGGAAAGGAGAACGAATTACACAAGAAGTCTAGCTGTCATGAGCATGGTGTGTACTTACTTTGCGTTATATGCTGCTGCTTTTTTTGGTTATATATGTAATTTCGCTGCTTCTTTTTGGTTATATATGTAATTTCATTTAGGGCTCGTTTTGTAACAAGTTTTCTTTTCAAGTTCTATTTTCTAATATTTGAGACTAATTTTTTATTTTTAATTATTTTTTTAGGAAAACAAAATTTCTTTTCGTAACGAGTTTTGTTTCTGTTTTCTTGAATATGAAACAAAACACAAAAAACTTCGCTTGGTAAATTTTTATTTTATTTTTTTATTTTCTTAATATTCATTTTTGTTTTTTTATATTATCAATTTTAATTTAATTCTGTTGAGGGCGGTGATAGAAAATATGAATAGAATTTGAAATTATATTTGTGAAAAGTTGGTGTTAAAAGTATTTGAAATATGAAAACATTACACAAGTTTTTGAAAGTTTGTTTTTTTCTTTTTTTAAGTTTCAAATTTAAGCTAAAAAGTGCAACTCAGTTCCAACTAAAATGAAGATGGAAAAGAAAACTAGTTACCATATAACATTAAATTCAAAAATTTGAGTTTGAACCCATGTCACATTACAGAAAGAGCTCTTAGTTTTTTTTCTTTAAAGTGAATTCAATCTGCTGGTCTCTATGAATAGTACAATAGTAATTACATTCGTTAATGAAGATCTGTAAATGATCTAAGATATCTTTTTAATACATGCCAAAGGTGATCTTCTATGATCCTTTGATTTTTCTTCCTTCCCTTTTTCTTTTTGGCCCTGTGAAGTATTGAATCTTAAAAATTCCTCGTGTATATATCTTGGCTTTTCTGTGACTTTGTTTACTTAATCAGTTTCAATTCATTTCAGGTTGGTTACCTTCTTGGTTTAGGTGATCGCCACCCAAGTAATCTAATGCTGCACCGTTATAGGTACCTTATGAATCACCAGCAGATGCATGTATTACTCACAGAAACTTTCTTGCATCTCCTACTTATGTTAAATTCCTTTTCTGTCAGTGGGAAGATCTTACATATTGATTTCGGAGACTGCTTTGAAGCTTCTATGAACCGTGAAAAGTTCCCAGAGAAGGCATTATTCAATGCATTATGAATTGCCATGTTCCTGGTTTTCAATTTTTTCCAGATTGTAACATGTAATAAAAATTTGCAGGTTCCCTTCCGGTTGACCAGAATGCTTGTGAAAGCCATGGAGGTTAGTGGCATTGAGGGTAACTTCCGTTCAACTTGTGAAAATGTGATGCAAGTTCTTCGAACAAATAAAGATAGTGTTATGGCCATGATGGAGGTATGGACATGTAGATACTTTGCTTCTGTTTGTCTAGATTATACACATTTACAATGGTTGCATACATCGACTACCATGTTTTTTGGATATTGTATTACATGTATTTGTATGTTTGTGGTTGTGGAGAAAGAAATCTATCCCAAGTAGCATATAGTAGATAATTTGATCTAGAATAGGATTCAATGTAGCTTGTAAATCACAGAAAAAATAGCCAAGAAAATCTTTCGAAGAATTCAGCCCGATAGAAGATATCATAATTTATTCACACACAAAAAAAAGGAGGCCTGAGTGCCTACAATTTTTATGTCTATCAGATTATCTTTATGACTCAATCCAGCTAACTCTGACCTCTTAGATCAGACCTAGTTTAAGTCCTTAAAAGTAAATCAGAAGAAAAAATATTGCTGAAATACAGTGAACATATACATGCTGTAGTATCCACTACAATCAACTAATAAATAAATAAATCTAATTATAGTTGAGAAACTAAAGAATAGCATAGCAGAGATACATCTATCAAGACTTCTGATAATTAGTTATATGCCTAGTTTTATAAAAATTAAAATTAAAATCTTCTCAAGCAGGGTAATATGGGTTATCTACATAATGCCTCTCTAAATGTAAATGATAAGAAGCTAGATGGAACTGAGTATAACCTTCCTTCCATAGCGTTTTTAGACCTACAATGTCGGATTCCTTGTGTATACATGTGATTAAGAAACATATAAATTCATCATGTCGTGGCTGCTACAGGCCTAGTTGTTTTGACAAAGTGTAGATGGAACTTAAGAATTCTCATTCAGTCTATAAAATGAAGGCACTAATTCTGCAGTTCACATACAGGCTTTTGTTCATGATCCCCTAATCAATTGGCGTCTTTTCAACTTCAATGAAGTTCCACAAATGTCAATGTTGGCGAGCACTCATGGTCCTGCTGTCATGAATGCTGAAGACCCTGCTCCAAATAGAGACCTTCCACAACCTCAACGAGGTGCTCGTGAAAGGGAACTTCTTCAGGTATTTTCTTCTTTTGTTGGGAAGTTTAATGTGAAGCTATGTAATGTGCTCAGCTGTCTCTTTTCCTCCTTAAATAGGCTGTTCATCAACTCGGTGATGCAAATGAGGTCTTAAATGAGCGTGCTGTGGTTGTAATGGCTAGGATGAGTAATAAGCTTACTGGACGTGACTTTTCTACCAGCTCATCCATTACCTCCAGCTCAGCACAACATGCTGTAGACCACAGTACCTTATTTTCTGGAGAAACTTGCGAAGTTGAACATGGTTTATCTGTCAAGCTGCAAGTTCAAAAGTTGATTATACAAGCTAAATCTCATGAAAATTTATGCCAAAATTATGTTGGGTAAGTTTTTTCTCTCCCCCCCCTCTCCTCTTCGCTCTCTCTTCCCCCCCAAATATAACCCAAATTCACTCACTACGTAATCGAACTCGAGACCTTCATGATGGAGGTCCTCCCTAACCACAACTAGCACATCCCCTTGGGGACATGTCGAGTGATATTTCGATGAAATATTTTATATATGCTAGTCTTGATCAAGTATTTTATATGTGCTAGTCTTGACCTCCATTTGATTGGATAGAATTCTTTTAAGCTTTTATGAGCGAGAGTGTTCATGAACTATTTTATGATTTCACTCATAGTTAAAAAAAAAACGTACTGAGTCGAGGCGGCTAATGAGGGCCTTGAGGCTAGTGCCTCTATGTAATTTGAGATATACGTCTTTTATTATGAGGCATACACCTTGAGGCTATGTGCCTTGAGACAACATGAGGTTTTAAAGTCTTTTTCATGAAACAATAGGGGGTCAATTTGTGTGATTTTTAATTTAGGTCCAGATTTTTTAATAAAAACCTAATAGCCATTAAATGAAAAAAAATGAAATAAAAAGAAAAATAAGAAATAAAAGTCATTTCATAAAGCCGATTAAGCACATTTGGATGAATTTCTTGGTTTATATTATGTATAACAAGAAACTCAAACATAAACATATGAAACTTAAAGCATTCAAAGAAAACAAGGATCTTTGGGTACTACAGCTAAAAAAATGATATTTAAGTAATGGAGCTATTACCAATGTGATGTACTTTGCGGTTTATGCATTGGACACTTAAAGAAAACGACTTTATACTTGAAATAGTATTTTTCAACATTGATTCCACTAACTTGAAGGTTAGGATAATTTTTTATAATTTTTTTAACTGTAAGCAAGTCTATTATATTGTAGACAACTGCAATTGGAATAACCAAAAGGTGTTGCTACCATCACTTCTTGCTATTAGCATGACGAGCATGTTTTTGTCTTAGACGCATGGTCTTGTGTTATAAATAAATAACACCCTGCCTTTGAATTAGAGTGGGGTATGACTCCCTATGCGAAGGGTTGATGCTATTTTACTGTTTTGTAAGGGTGTTAGATGTATTGTTTTCCCATTTTTAATTTGTGCCCCATCTCTTAGTATATAATAGTAACAGAGTAGCGGTCTTTTGTTAATCATTCATGAAAGATGTCATCAATAATCCAATTTTTATAAGAACCCCAATTCTAGTATATAATAATAACACGAATAGCTTTTTCACTTCAGTTCATATATAGTCAATTTATTCATATGATTTTATTTTTAACCCATTTCTAAAAAAATATGTTGTTTACCTAGAATATAATGATAATTACGATGCTATTCTGATCATAATCACTATGCTTCTTTCAGGTGGTGTCCTTTCTGGTAAGCTAGGTGTAACGGTCCGCGAGTAGCGTTCTGATCGTGACACTAAGCTTGGTTGTACAGTATAGATATGTTTGTGTATAGGTAAGAGTTAGCTCTCAGGGGACTTGAGAAATCCTTTTCATTTATTGTAAGTTAATAAATGAAATGTATAGAATCTATAAACAAAGCCTGGTAGTAGTGTTGCTGTGTATGTCATAATAAAACTTGTATTAAAACTCTTCTTCCTGAATTAGACTTAAATTGTAGTTGGACTTGGAAATGTTTTATTTCCTTCATGCATGTTATCTGTAGAAGGCAGTTATTATGAAGGCCCAACCAAAGTCTTGAACTTTTGAAATATCTGTACAACAAAAGAACCTGTTAAAACAGCAATCAGAATTTAATTGCTGCTTTTCGAAGTGATGATACCGTTTGCTATTGAACCATACGATGATACCAATTACTAAACTATCCCCATTGATTTTAAGTTTTAATCGACATACTAATTGCTATATTCAGTTCAAAAACTAATCCCAATTCTTTCATTTAAGGCTAAATTTGATCAAACAAATGTCTGCAGTCTAAAGAGGAAATTACTAGCCTTTCAAAAACAGTTTTCAGTTGTTATAGGACTCGTTTTTCTTCTTTTTCAAGTTCATTTAGGAAATATAGGGTGACTCGTAATCTTTTTTTAAAGAAGCCTTTTTAAGTTTTTTTTTTAAATAAAAATAAGAGCATTAACAGACAGCATATAACTAATTAAATTCATCAATTATTTTTTGTTTTTAAGTAATTTTTATTAATATATATTCAATAGTGTTTTAGATTTTGATTGCATATTTTAAAAATTTACATGCAAATGTAGTTATTTATAAATTAGTATTTTTTTCATTTTTTTATAAAAATTAAATCTAATCTTATAAGAGTTATGGCTTTCTTATATTTTTATTAAAAAAAATCTTTATTTAAAAGTTATAAATGAAAAGACGGCAAACAACACATAAATACTGTTATTTGTATTATTTTTGATTTTAAAATATATTACAGAACTCACTCTTGATCCAAACTGACCATCATGTACTGCTAAAAAAATTTTAAATTTAAAAGCGCTATAAATTTTTATCAAATGATTATTCTCACAAAACATAAATTAAAAAAATTAATTATTTAATAAAAATAATCATAAGCATTATAATTAGTATGTCGGTCTCAACCCCTAATTCAAGAAAAAAAAGTCTTACTTCTTTTTCAAGTTATCTTTGAGTCACATCAATCTGTTCATTTTGTTTTTAATTTTCTTAAGAATTCATTTAGGAAATCTAGGGTGAATTTTTAAAGAAGCCTTTTGAATTATATTTCTTACTCTGTTTTTTTCTTTTAATTTTTTATTTCACCAAACTTTTTTAAATAATAAATCAAGTCAAAAAAATTCTTTTATTTCACCAAATTTTGTTTAATTATTATCCTTTTTGAAAAATAATAGTACAAGGGAATATTTATAAATAAAAATAAAAAATCATTAAAAAACAGCATATAATTATTAAATTTATTATCAAAGATAACCTAAAATTTATTAATTAACTTTTGTTTGTAGATGCTTTTTCTAATTGACTTGTACCACAAAATGGATGTGGGTTCAAACCCCCATGGAGTGAATTGTAATTCTTTCATTTAAAAAAATTATTATTAATTTTTGTTTTTTATTTTTTATGTAATTTTTTATTTCTATATATTTTAAATATTTACTTGCAAATATGTGATCATTTATAAATTATTTTTTATATTTATTGGGTAATTTTTATAAAAATTAAATCTAACCTTATGAGTTTCTTATATAATACTGAAAGAAATTTTATATAATAAAAAATCTTTATTAAAAAACTCATAAATGAAAAGGCAACAAACAAGATACAAATGCTTTTATTTATTTATATTTATTTGAAAATCACTATAATTTTTTATCAAATGATTATTCTCACAAAATAGAAAGTAAAAAAATTAATTATTTAATAATAAAAAAAATCATAATCATTATAGTTAGTATGTCGGTCCTAAACTCTTAAACCCTAATCCAAGAAAAAATTCTTAAACCCTAAACGTCTAATTCCCTAACATCATACAGAAGAAATTCTTGAGAAATCTTCAGGCATTTCTTTGCATCATAGGGCTTGATAGAGTCAGTTGATATTTGATCAACGAAACGAGTAATAAGATGGGACGAGGATTAAAGGGCTTGGTGAAGAAGACATTGGGGGAAATGAGTTTCAACAGCGGCGGTGGAGCTATCAACTGGTTCCCAGGTCACATGGCTGCAGCCACTCGCGCCATTCGCGATCGCCTCAAGCTCGCCGACTTTGTCATTGAGGTCAGAGACGCTCGCATCCCCTTGTCGTCCGTTAACCAAGACCTTCAGCCTCATCTCTCTTCCAAACGTCGCCTTATTGCTCTCAACAAGAGAGACCTTGCCAATCCCAATATCATGCAAGTAATTTATTTTCTTTACTTTTTGTCGGGTTTATCTGTAGTTGCAATTAAAATTTTCTATTTTTTTGTTTTAATAATTCTTTATTATTGAGAGACTTAACTCAATAGTTTAGCTTCTGTAGAAATGGAGTCGTTATTTTGATTCGTGCCGGCAAGATTGCATTCTCATTAATGCACATAGCAAGAGTTCTGTTAACAAGGTTTGTAATTTTAATTATTTTGTGTTATTGCTTGCCTTATTACCATCGCTATTTTTATTTATGCCTTTTTTGCACATTTGGGTTTCAATTTTCAGATAACCAGTTGAATATGTTTAAGTTCTTGAGCTCACGTCTTTTTTCTGTGGTTTATCTGTTGAAGCTTCTAGAGGTTGTTGAATTGAAACTGAAGGAAGTGATTTCGAGGGAGCCTACACTCCTTGTTATGGTTGTTGGTGTTCCAAATGTTGGTAAATCAGCTTTAATCAATTCGATCCATCAAATTGCATCATCTCGCTTTCCTGGTATGTTGTTTAGTTGAGATCTACATTATTATCATGAGATGTTGGAATCATGAAATTACTTTTATTGTAATCAATATAATAGTTAACTTGTGCCATTAATTTGCTTGTTAAATAGTTGTCTTCGATTTCCATCGTAGTGCAGGAGAAAACTAAGAGAGCAAAAGTGGGTCCATTGCCTGGTGTTACGCAGGACATTGCTGGATTCAAGGTCAGGTAGTTTTTGTTGTTATTTTTTTATTTTCACCTTTTAATCGTTAGAGTAGTACATCTGCTGTTTGTGAGTGTGTCCCACCCTCTTTCTTTGTATCGCTATATGCACACTTACACCTGTACATGCATCATGCATGTGTGTTGCACAGGCAAACATTAATGCTATCACTTGCATTCACCACCGTGATTTATTAGGTTATCAGCAATTTTGCTACTTTTTGGTGTCAGCAAGTTGTTATCAACTATCAAAAAGTGCTTCTTTTTGTTTTCTTATGCTTTGGCTGGGTAATTGATGTCACTTTAGTCAACCGAATACTGAAAATTGTGTGTATGATGAGATATGTGAGATGGTTTGTTCCTTTTTTTTATTTCTTTGAGTGATCTCATTAATAGCAAAAAAGTGTTCGTTAAAACTGATCCAATGAGTACTCTGTTGGAATTCTTCATAACAGTCGAGGTTGTTAGTATGAAGGTAAAACCATACAAATCTGTGTAATGATAGAGATGCACTTCAACATGATATGTAATTTGTGGAAATTAACATAGTATTTTAATTTAGGGTGCAAAGCCGTGGAGGTTTCGTAGATTAAGCAAGTAGTGTCATTTTGTCCATTTGCTTATAACGGGTATTTTTTAGTCCTTTTCTTTTTTCAAAAAATGCTAAATGAGGACAAATAGTACTGTTAAGGTTATCTTTTTATATTTACTATTTTGAGTAAATATTTTAATATTAATTTTAATAGAGTTATTTTGTCATTTTCTCATTCCATACATGGGAAATGAAGTGCAATCCAAATGGTTTCATTTTTGCTAAATATTTTCATTCCAAGTTTATCCCCACCAAATCACTTTATTCTAAAATAATAATATTTTTTGACTTAATATATTAAAATAATAATGTCTTTAATTAACACCTTTTATAAAATTAAGGGGACTAAATGACATCGGTTATGAATAAAGGGATTAAATGGCACTACTAGCCTATTGAAAGGGACCTCAATGATACTTTTCTCTTCAAATTTAAACATTGAGGAGAGTGACAAGAAATTGAAAATACAAGCCCACTTTTAATAGAAAATGGTAATAGCGACTTTGATAGACATTCATAATTTGTTTGGATCCAGATATTTAGCACTATACTTTACCACATTATGGTTAGGAAATATAGAGCTTTTTGTTATTAGTCTCCCCTACAATTTGATTCTCCCCCCCTCCACCCTCCACCCTATCTCCCTCCTTCTCCCCTCATATCAAACTTTAAATTTCATGTACAGATTGCTCATCAACCTAGCATATACGTATTAGATACTCCTGGTGTACTGGTTCCTAGCATCCCAGATATAGAGACAGGGCTGAAGCTTGCTCTTTCAGGTAAATCATTTCCCTTAGATCTCTCCCAAGAAAAAATATTCTTGATGCTATATATGACTGTACATCAATTTGAAACTATGGTTTTAGGCTTTAACAGTGTAAGGGAAAGCTAGATGTTTAAACTTCCTGATTTTGTGAATATAAAACTATCATTTGAGATAGGGTTTCTCTTCTGTCTTCTAGTCCAGTATATTTGAAGGGGCCAAGTCGGAGCTCTCTTCACTTGGGTTCCCAAGTAACATATATGAAATAAACAAGGTTTGCTTATCTGTTTTGTGTTAATGATTTATTTTAACATAAAAGTAAATTTGAAAGATAGGAAGTGGGGAATTTCATTTTGCTATTATACCTTTTCGATTCAACTCGGAAGGAAGTCTGGTTTGAGTCTTTGTTATTGGTGCATGACTTCGAATTATGTAAGAAAAAGTTTTTTTTTAAATAAAAAAAGCATCAGGAAACCATTTTCTAACTAACACATACCCAAAATAATAATAATAATAATAATAATGAATAAAAAAAACTATTGAACGAGTTTCCTGATCACTTTTGAAAGAAACTTGAGGCAAAATACTAACAACACTATTATACTATTGAGAATTGCACATGAGACATGACCCCTTGATATTACAAATAACTTCCCCAAGCTATTAAAATCACTTGAAAAGGGATAGCAATCAATAAATATGTATAAAATTAAATAATAATTAAAAATCTTATCATACCGAATTGTAAAACACCGGTATGAAAACATGTGTTCTCTTAACATTGTGAATGAAATTATGCATCATCTTATCAAAATCAATTTAAAAGGGAGTAAAATGGATAGATATTAATACTGTAAAGATTGATACAGTTTATCTCATTTAGTACGCTGCAGAAATATAAAATTTTTGGGGATATGTTGTAAGCAGAACTTTTGGATTATGTTATAAATGTTAATTGTAGCCCTTGACAAAATAAAAGTTTTCTTTTCCACAGGATCTGTGAAAGATTCAGTGGTGGGGGAGGAGCGCATTGCTCAATATTTACTTGCAGTATTGAATATTCGAGGGACTCCTCTTCACTGGAAGAGCTGCAATAGTAGAAGGATGGAAGCGATTGAACGTGAATCTGCTCGAAATGTTGAATATAGTCTTAAAGGTCTGCGACCAAGTAGGAGAAAGGCACCAGATAATTCTAGTGTTCTATACATTGAGGTAACAGATATCTGTCTCTCTACATGTACGTGCATGAATATATGTTAGAATATATAATGTAATTCACCTGGCGGTAAGATACACGTTCCTCCGCTTCAAGTCACCAATATACATATATAATATGTGATGTGTTGCCTGCCACAAGCCCACACCCAAATGTGCATGCTTAAATGTGAATTATTGGAACTTCTGGTTACATCATTTTCGATTTAGGATTTGCTGGTAGTTTTATGTTTTTCCCAATTTTAAATGACAACTATGTTTTTGCATTTCTAAACTTCTGTGTCAGTTTTCATAGTATTACATATGATGACATGTTTTGTTGTCTGGCTGATGTTGTTTGCTTCCAGGATGTTGTAGCCGAAGTACAACATGCTTTGTTTATGACTTTGTCAGAATTTAATGGCAATGTTGGAGAAGAGGGTGACTTGGAGGAACTTATAGAACAGCAGTTTGAAGCTCTTCAGAAGGCACTAAAAATATCCCAGAAGGCAACAGAAGCTCGCTTGATGGTATCGAAAAAGTTTCTTACTTTATTTAGGTCCGGTAAACTAGGACCTTTTGTCCTTGATGATGTTCCGGAGACCGACTCATGAAATTTCTTGTATGCTCTATGAGATGTGCTCATCTTAGAAGTAATTTTAAGTTCGGTTAAAACTGGTTTTAGAGAAATGCTTGGCATGAAAATGTTGCAAGTGATTCTGGAGTGGCTCTTTAGTAATAATTTTAGAGAGTGAAATTGCATGTAAAATAACTATATTCAAAGCATATTCTAGAGATTATCAATCATTATTAGAAGTAATTTGCAGGGTTTTACTTAAACTCGGTTGGGTATCAGAGGCTACAATCAAAACATTGTTTTTTTTCACGTTGCTTCGTTCTGACAAGGAGGAAATACACTAATGGCATGTTTTATAGCAAAATTACCCCTTAAACCTACCAAATTATTTCATAAATTTTTCTTTAACCTTTATGAAATATTCCTTAAACCAACTTCTACCATTACAATTGTTTTTGTTATTTATTTGCTCTTAAAAAAATAGATATTCTTGTATGTATAATATATGATAAATTTACTTTTCAATAATTTTTAATATTTATTTTATAAAATTAGGGTAGTAAATTGTTTAGCTATAAATTTAAATGAAAATGAACATTTTGTAAATGTTTATTTTTATTTTTCTTTGTTCCTATTCATCAAGTTTACTTATAACATCAGTTTTTCCTTCTTAATCTGATTGTAAAAAAATGTCGGTAAACAAGTCATTTCATTCCCCATTAATAAAAACTAACTAAATGGAAAATGTACCACAAAGGATAAAGAAAAGAAAAGAAAAAACGTGGTGGCGAATTTATGTATTAGTTAATCTAACTCACACAGGATCTTTCTAATAATTAGAAACTCTCTTCTACGGGAATGGAAAAAGGGATGTAAAATAATAGTAGCTTTTTATTAATTAAAATAATCAAGTTTGTTTTTTCTTAATCAATCATCATGTATCACATAATTTGTTATATAAAAAGTTAAGTTGTTTTAAATATATTTTTTATTTTATAAATAATGCTCAAAATAATTTAGCTGAAAAAAAAATAAGATTAGATAAATGAGAAAGCCTCGAACATAAAATCTTATTGGAGGGAGTATATATCCTTTTATTATTTTATACTTTCTAAAGGAAAACGAAGTCAGCTAAATCTTCCTCTTTGTTTATTTTTTTCTTTCTTTATTATGTTTATGGACAACGTTGACTAGTGATTGGTTGGAAGATTTACACTCAGTTATATCTCTAAAGTAAGTGGTCATATCCTCTAATGTCTAATATCACGTCCCGTTCAGAATATCCCTAAAAATTCAAATGTTAGCTGCCTAAAGGATCTAGACACATGTAAAGTTCTAGAGTTATCTAGAGAAATCTAGAAAGGGTTAGAGTTGGACGGACTCAACTTAAGCTTGAATACCCTAGAATGTTCTAGAGCACGCTGGAGTGTGCTAGAATGGGCTAGAATATTCTAGAACGTGCCGGATGGTTCAGGAAGGATGTAGAAGCTGGAAGCCTACGAAACGTCCTGGAACATGCATGAAGGAGCTAGATAAACCTAGAAGACTCTAGAGTTGACTAGAAGGTCCTAGAGCCTTGTGGCACATTGTGCATAAACCTATAACACTCTTGTATATTCTAGGCTTAGAATTATCTAGAAAGTGGTGGCATATTCTTAAGCTTAGAAGTCACACTATAAATAGACCCATTGGTCTTCATTTTCATTCATACTTGGGAATTCTTAGCATTTGTAACATAAACTCTCTTTAGAACAATACAAAGCATTCTTTGCAAACTCTTTCTATTCTCTTTGGAGTTACATTTTGGATTCAAAGGCAGGCTTAGTGCAACGGACGGTGTTAAGTGTCGCACGATCGATACTTGAAAAATTAAGGTCATGACACTAAGCTATCAACTCGTGGAAAAAGCTTTTCATATTTAGTAGGTCCTGTGCTTATGATTTTGTATTTAAATTGGGTTTAATTATGTAATAATTTTCTTTAATATATAAGTTTTATTTTTAATACCCTCGATAAAACAAACATGCTCATTTTAAAAAAAAAAATTAACTTATTTTTTTAAAAGAATTAAAAATAAAATTAATTAAATAACTAAAATATTTATGATTACATCAAAATCAACCATTTTTTATCCAAAATCAAATTTTATTTTAAGAAAGTATATTTTTATGGTATTTTTAAAAATAAATTATTAAAGTGTTTACACATTTGTAATAAGATTTCCGTCATGTATTATAAGGGTGAATGTCTAAAAATACGAGACGATTACGACACATCAAATAAAAAATTAATCATAATTGATAGATAAGTTTTTCATGATTTTGTTATTTTTAATATTATTATAAATAGATAACATAAAAAATATTAAGTAAATTTTTTTATTTTTCAATTAATACGTAAATCAAACACGATACGAAAATAATTAACATTACCATATTGAACCTGAGCAGTGATTTTTTTTTTTCGAGCATTGTCCATTAAGTTTGTTATTATATTAGTAATGTTATTTCACTCTAGTAATGCTTGATATCATTATTTATAAATAAAATTACTATATATTAAAATATATATCATACAATAAATATGATATAGATTCTAATATTAATATATATCCAATTATTATTATGACACTTAATTTATAACATAATCATGACTATTTAATAGTAACATACATCACTCTCCATTTTTTACCCATGCTAAAACTTTATTTTTTGACAAATGTTTATAACTCTACGAAATAATCATAATGCTATTATTGAATCAAAGGTATAGTCTTATATTTCATAATTTATATATTTTATATACTGAATTAATTCAATATTCGAGAATGTAGTTTAGCTAATTGAGTCCACTCTTCTTAAAATAGAGAACGATATTGAATCTGAAAAATCACATCCTCTCACCTAAAGTAGTTAGGGTACTTAAAAAAAATAACAATTTAATTTTATCTTCATCAGCACTTTAAACACATTTGATTCTCCTTTTCTTAGTTGTTTTGATTGTCAACGAGGAATAAGTACTCAATTAGTCAATGAAACATGAGGAACCTAAACATGTGAGGCACCTAAAACTTTTTTGCTCTCCCATTGTTTTAGTGCTTCTATTCATTTAAAGACATGTACTTTAGAGATTTTATGATAATGATTCGACACATCCTATTGTTATTTTTTTTATTTGAATACATATCGTATTTAAAACTAGATTTATCTCAATTAAAAAATTATTAAAGTAAATGAAAATGATTAAAGTAGTATGGTATAATCTTGTCTTATTATAAAATTACATTAAAAAGTCATAATAAATTATAAATAATTTTTTTTTAATTTTATGAACTATAATTATTTACTTAATAAAATTAAAAAAATAAAAATAACTTTGTGTAAGATAACTTTTTAGTTTTATATTGGTAAAAAAAAAAAGAGAATATAAAATTAACCATTTTTACAATAAGAATGAGATTAACCTAATAAGGTGCATTCTCGTTTTCTTTGTTTACATTTTTAATCTAGCTAGTTGGCAACTAACAAAGACTTCATTAATTTTTCTAATTCAATATTTTTCTTTTATCATATGATTATTATTCGTGTCCTTAATGATGGCTTTTTTTTTTAATTAAAGCAACGTTTTATAAAATTAGACAAATAAAAATAAAAGATAAGCTTTTGATGTGACTAAATATATAATTAATTGTCTATTTTATTTCACATGGGTTAATAAAATAATTGTGGTAGTCTTAGTAGGATACCATAGTGGCTTAGGTTCCAACATCAACCACATAGCAATAATAAAAAAGTCTAGTTAAAAAAACCGTGTCTACACCAAAATGATTATTTTAGATTTAAAAGAGGACTAAATATTTTCTATTTTATTTTTATTGTTTTTATATATTTGTACATTTTGACTATTTAAGAGATAATGCGAGGAAATGAGATGATGTGGACATTAAAAAGAAGAATTATCGCACAAAGATTCAAGATATAATAATTTTACTCATTTGTTTGTATTCTAATAACAACTTATTTTTATTTTACCTCTAAACCCTTTATAATGAGTTTTTGACTATTAATCAATTTTGTGTTTGAAGAGTTAGGTAGTTGGTGTTAGACAAATGGTAAGTAAGGATAGCTTACCCTTTATGTTTTAATTTTTTTTAATTTTCAATTAAAACATAAATTATTCGTATTTAAAGCATTGATATATTTTTCGCCTAAATTTAATAATAATCCTAAAGAATTGGATAACTTAAAGATACAAATTACTATTAAAATTGATTAAAATATATATTAAAAAGTAACAACTTATGTCAATAGTGTTGGCATATTTGATAAACAAGTCGTATCGAGTTAATTCATTAATAAAAATATTTTTATTATGTCGTGTCGTATTATTTCGGATTTGTATTGTCTTGTTTTGGGTTATCATGTTTTTGACTTAGAAATATTTTCAATAAAAATATGTAATTTTAGTTAAATATGATTTAATAGAAGTAAAAAAATCTTGAAGCTAGTTAATAATAAAAAATAAAAAAACTCATTACTTCAACTAATCTATGTTCCATTCAACAAGGAGATTATGAAATTACAGAGCCTTGATTCGATCAAATTGTCGAGTATTGGAAACTCTTTTCCTTTGTTTTTCTTCGATTGAGAACTAAATGGTCAAGTTTAATCTAAAAAGAGACTCATCGATTAACATAAAATCATTTAGGGAATCGATCTAAGTCTATCTCTGTTCGTTCTGTTTGAAGAAAGAAAGAATTTTAAATAATTAATCTTTTTAACAAATAAGTTAAAATTGATTATGTCATATCATGTCAAATTATTTCGTGTTCGGATCGATCTCATATCATATTATTAAATCGTATTAGAAATTGTCTTTATCTATTGATAACTTAAATAAGAATCTTTGTTATCATATTTTAAAACAGGGTTAAAATATTGGAGAAAGGATGAATATGTAGTATTTTTTTCAATAGAAAATAAATTTATTCCAAAATTCAAAGTTTTTTGAGAATTCTTTTTAACGTCAAGTTTCAAAATTAAAATTAAAAAAAACTTAAAAGTGAAACATATGTAATTTGGAGTTTAATTAACAAACTTGAAATATATATATATATATATATATATATATATATATATATATATATATATATATATATATATATATATATATCATTGTACAAAATTTCTTGTATAATTTAATATATATCTACCTTTTAATATTTTATTTTAAATTAAAATTTTGTTAACTTTCTTATGATATTAAGTTTTGGCATGTATTTTTTTTAAAGAATGATGACTATATAAATCTTATATTTATTTTAAAAATTATACTTAAATAATGTATTTATTTTTTTATGTGTCTTAATATTATTATTATTAAAAGGTGATCGTATAAAGATAAATGATAATTTTTATATATTTTTTAATTTTTTCGATTATAATTTATTAAAGTTAAAAAAATCTCTATTTAATGTATATAAAAAATTTAAAAAAATTAATTTTATCATTATACAATCACTTTTTAATAATAATATAAATTGTTATAAAAATAAGTATGAAATATAAGTAACATATTTACAATGATTATCTTTTTCTCTTTTGTTAATAAATATTTCATTATTATTTTTCTAATAGATATTTTATTTATATGTTTTTCAAATTTTATTAGAAATATAATAAACACTTGAAACATTTAAAATTTCTCGAGAGAGAGAGTTTAATTAATAATGATTTTGATAAAAGATTTTTTTATCACTAATTGATTCAAAATCTTGTTATGATTAAAGAATTTTGAAGTTAAGAAATTAATTTTTTTAAAAAATATTTCATAAAAATTAACTAAGAAGAAAGTTAAAAGAATTGAAATAAATCTCAAGATACCTATTTTCAACTAGTATAATAAAAATTATTAAAAAAAAAGTATGTTTAGTATTTTTTTTTCTCCCTTTCAAAATTCCAATAGGAACCATATATCCATCAATAAAAAATTTGAGAGATGGAGTAATCGACAAATCCCAAAATTACAGATATATTGGAGCCTAACTCTTGGCATATTCCCTCTTCCATTTGTGTAGAGTATATTCCTTAATCCATTAACACAATTTTGTGATAAAATAAGAAAAAAGTCAATTTAATATAAATTATAATATTAGAAAATAAATATTTATCTGTAATATTAATTATTATAATAATACAATTTATAATATAAAAAAGTGTTTGTAAACTTTAAGAAGATAAATACCCTATCATAAATTTCCAAGTAATTACAATAATAATAATAATAATAATAATAATAGTATTTTTTTAAAAAAACATGGGTGGAAGTTAAAAATCATAAGTTTTAAATTTGTTTTGCATATTTTTCATTAGTTAGATTAATCACGAATTAGGATCATCTATTTTTTTAAATATTAGTTATTCATTTTATGAGTAGATTGAAATTTATTAATAATATTTTTTAATATTATATTAATAATAAAAAAGAACAAATATATTAATCACATCATTAATGAGATCATGCTATTGAACGAAGCAATTTCCATGCATACATCATAAGTTTATAGTTTTTTTTCTTTCTTCCTTTCTCTCCCTCTTTCTTCATCTTCTTCTTATGCAAGCCATAACTTTGGGGTGATTGAGGTGTAGTTATTGCTCTCTTATTATTATTATTTTAAAGGTGTAATTGGGATGATTAGTGTATATTTAATTTTTTTAGTTCAATTTTTAATTAATTACTCTTAATTTGTGTAACCGAGGGAATGATATTAGGAATCCATTATGCTTTTTTTTTTTACTTTGAAAGGAATAAACTCATCCAATTTATTTGTCAGGTGATTCGTGATAGCACACTTGTCTTAAAAAAGAAAAAATTTCCAACAATCGAAAGTCTAAGAAATTGCCTTCCATCTATATTTTGCAAGAAACAGTGTTATATATCTTTTTTTCTTTTCTTTTTTTTGTTTCGTGATCAATCTTCTCGTTTACTATTAATGTTTTTTCGAATTTTTTTCTATACAAGAATAAAACATCCTGTATATATAAGAAGTCTTCGTTAATGATTTTTCAACTATCTCATAGTTCTTTAAGGCCTCCTTTCATACATTATATTCGATATCGAAAAAAATCTATTAATTTTTAATAAGATATGCTTTTTTGATGAATAAATGAAAATATTATCTTATATATTTATGATAATGTTATTTTTATGTGTGTTCTCTTTATATAAACTCATTATCTAAGCTACCAAGAAATTGGATGAATGAAATACTATTTTAAATATTATAAAATAATTCAAGTAGATAATTTCTCGTTATTTACTTTAATGATATTTAGTTAGTATAGTTATAATAGTTAAGTTTAGAGATTATTTTTGTGAAATAGTTTAATTTATTAGTTTAAAAAAAAGTGATATCACATATTTAAATGATTAATTTTTAAGTTTTTGAAATTTTTTTCAACTATATTTGAAAATAAAAATTTAACATAAATAATTAACGAATCAATTTTTTAAATAAAATTTTTGAAAATAGAAAAAAATATAAAAATTGTTTTTTTTTATATTTGTACTATCACTTTTTTAAATTTTATGGACTTAAAACGTAACAAAAAAAATTATTAGAGCTAATTGCTTCATTTTGAAAAATTAGTAAATTTTTGTCTGTTTCTGTTTTTTTTTTAAGGATTAAATTATATATTTATAAATGTATTAAAAATTTAATCTTATGAAGACATCAAATACACATAAATATTGAAATAATTTTTTTTTGTAAAATTTTATAATAGTTCTAAATATTGACAAAAAATTTCTTACATGGATGTGTATTATTATATGATATAAGTGAAAATTTATAGTAGCATATAATAGGATATTTTAATTCATAGTTGAGAATACATGCGTTGAAATTTGTTTGATCATAGTCTATGAATAAATTCATACATACATTGTTTATTCCCCCTTTGTAATTTTGTTTCAACAACAACAAAAAAATCCATACTATGATTCTGCTTCCTTGTTCTACATTTGAAGACAAAAGTTATTTATTTATTAACATTTGAAGACAAAGTTTGATAAGCTTGACATGTTTAATTTTAGCTTGTAAGGACTCGAAAAAACCAAATACAAAAGTCAACTTTTATAGTTGTAAGAAGCAATTTTATTTTTTTTCAAGTGTTAATTATATTATAGGCTGTCAACAAGGATCACTTAAATATAATTCTATTTATCTCAAAATTTATAATTTATAATAAATTATAAATAATATATATTATATAAGTATACTCAAACTTTAAATATAATAACCAGTGAGGGGCATTATCGGAAGTAAGTGTAACCACAAAAATCCAAATAGTATTATCTCCGCTTATAAGCTTCCAAAATCCAAATCTTCTATTTGTTTTAAACATCTACTACCCACAAAAATAATACTATTACCTCTACTTATATATTTTTTTTATTACAAGAAAAAAGTTTGATTAATTTAATCTATCGTTCTGTTCAACTAAATCTATTTAATATTAATTAAGTATTATTTTATAGTATATTTTATGCCATATTTTTTTATTGCATGGACAAATCTTTTTTTCTCTCTCTTCCTTGTTTCTTTTTCCCAGTTTTTTTTTTTTTTAAATCTTGTTTATTTCTCTCTCTCTCTCTCTCTCTGACATTGTGTTATGCAAGGAAAAAAAAACTGAATATTCCCCGTAAAATCCACTTTTAAGATTAATAATTAATGGAAGCAAGTAGAATTGTCGTTGCCATTTTAAAGAGCTATAAAATCCCTGAAAGTTTCTGACTTTGTAGTTAGATAATAGAGAGTGAAAGAGATTAGCTCAACGGTACCTCACATCCTTTTTTCTCTCTTCGTTCTACTCACAGGAGAGAGTGAGCGTTCGAAAAAAAAAATAGTTATATCCTTTTTGCTTTAATCACCTATTTTTTGGCTAATTCCTCACATTTTATCCTGAACAGAGTTTACCTTTTCTTTGAGTTTAGGTGACAGCAAAAGATTGGTTTTTGGTATTAGGGATTGTTTGCTTTCGAAGTTTTGGGTGGTGGGTATGAGGCTAAACGGTGAAAATCCCATTATAAACGAAGAAGAGGAGGAGTCAAAGGACAGAGATGTTAATTCTCAGTCCTATTCGATGCCTGGAGTTGGGTTTTTTCAGTCACAGAAGCTTGTGGTTGGCTATGCCTTGACCTCCAAGAAGAAAAAGAGCTTCTTACAACCCAAACTTGTTGGCTTGGCTAGGTAATATTATATACCCAAAACCCCAAATTCGATTTTTCATATCTTATTTAAGCTATGTCATTGATTGTTTGTGTTTCTATTCGTAATATCTTCAAACTTTTTTGGGTTTGTTTTCTGGTTTCCTCTTATGTGTGGTGGAAGATTTTGTCCTGCTCATATTTGGTTTGGTTTTGTCTTGTTTTGTACTTTCATTTATTTGCCTTTCTTTGGGGCTAAAAACAAGTGGCTTTTGCAGAAGTGGTAGTGGGGTGGTGGGGATTGGGGATATAAGGATCTTTACATTCAAGTGTAAATTTGTTGGCCTGCCCAATGATCACTTTCTTGGTGTTGAACATTTGCAACTGGCTAGTTTTGTTTTTTTGGCTTACATTATAAGCTCTCGCTTCTGGGTATACGGAATCTGGGATGTTTTGCACTCTTTGTTAAATGGGAATATTCCACCATATATACCCTTGGATATGACCACGATGATAAACATAAAGTCAAGTCTTAGGCTCCCTTATTCCAACTGTTAAGTGTTGACCTTCCTGTCAGTTTGTCAGTACAAATTGACATGTCCTCCCATGTTACTCCTACTTTTTAAAACACCGTATCAGACATGTTAATTTTTCAAATTTTTTTGGTAAATATTCACCAAAATGGAGTGTCCAAAACCTATGTCGGTGGTGTCATGTCAGTAATTGTTTTTTTCTTTTTTAAATTTTTGCTTGACTGGAGAATAATATGAATATTTCTTATCCTTTTTATTTTTCTAGACAATAAAGTATGTTGATCCTATGGTGCTTATCTTTGCAGATTTTAACCAACCTTTTGACAAACGATGGATTGCCTTTTCCCTTTTGTTTGTTGTGCAGGAGTAAGGGGATATTTTTTGTTGCAATTGATTTAAACATGCCACTGCCAGATCAAGGTCCCTTTGATATTGTTATGCATAAGGTTAGAATTGGTTATTCTTTAGGGACCCTACCCTATCTCATTGTAAATTTGCAATTTAAAAGTGAGATGAGCTGACATGAACTTGACTCACATAAAATTTAGATAAGTTGAGTTGAAGCATAACTCACCTAAAGTGAGCTAAATCTAAGCGAGCTGGATCAGCTCAATTTATCAGCCAACAGGAGAAAAATGTTTCTGATAAGATTTTAATTTGTTTCAGTTGTCAGGAAAGGAATGGTGCGAGATTATTGAGGTTTGTCCATGATACTTTTTCTCTGTCTGCCCTTTTCTATGCATTGGAAATGAAATTTTGGTGCTGCATTGTAACTTGTTTCATGTTTTTCTGAATTCCAAGCCTTAAGTTATAGACTAAATTGCAAAAGGTTAAAGTATTTATGACATTGGGCTTCTTGTGGACCTAAGTGTTATCTACTTTATGAAGGATTACAGGCAAAAACATCCGGAAGTAACTGTGCTCGATCCACCTTATGCAATACAACATTTACATAATCGTCAATCCATGCTTCAGAATGTGGCTGAGCTAAACTTGTCAGACTATCATGGTAATTTCTTTTGTTAATAATTTAACTGCCTGGTTTTTGTTTTTAAGATTTATTTTAAAAACTTCTGCTGGTCATTGAAAAAGTTGTTTTAATGTACTGTTGATTCATTGTTTATTTGCAGGCAGAGTTGGCATTCCAAGGCAGTTGGTAGTGACGAAAGATCCATCAACTATTCCATATGAAGTTGCTAAAGCTGGTCTAAACTTGCCACTAGGTAATCCTATCTTCCCCCTAGCCTTGTAGTTTGAAAATGGGAGCTTCTGGATACTGAGCTAAAATGTTCGCATTTATTAGATTACTCTGGCATGCCATGCTAGTATGATATCAGACAATTATAGATTGAATTTTTTGAGAGGTCACTTCTTGTCTCTATGGATAGACGCATCTAGAAATATTGTTATCGTGATGAGATTGTCGTCTTGAAAAATATATACAGCAGTCATTATTTTTGGGTGTTTATCCATACAGTTGCCAAACCACTAATTGTGGATGGAAGTGCCAAATCACATGAATTATACCTTGCTTATGATCATTTCTCCCTCTCAGAGCTTGAACCTCCGTTGGTCCTACAGGAATTTGTAAATCATGGTATGGTGTTCGAACCAACAATGACTCCCTTTTGTTTACAAATCAATTGCAATCTGTTGTTTTGATTAGAAATTCATGTTTGTTGCTTCCTTGTAGGGGGTATTCTTTTTAAAATTTACATAGTTGGGGAGACAATAAAGGTGGTAAGGCGATTCTCTCTACCTGATGTTAGTAAACGAGAACTAGAAAAGGTTGCAGGATTGTTTCGTTTCCCGAGGGTTTCATGTGCTGCAGCTACAGCAGATGATGCAGCTTTGGACCCTGATATTGCTGGTGAGAATAATGAAAATATGCATTGAATGATTAAGCTGCTGTTTGAACTACAAATATTTCCGCAACTGCTTCTTTTAAACTGAGCTGAATTTATTTGCAGAACTTCCTCCTCTGCCATTACTGGAGAGGCTTGCAAAGGATCTTCGTCGCCTGCTGGTAAATATCATTCTTTTACTCCAGATATGCCCTTTTAGTATCTTCTGTATTCTCGCTTTCCTGTTGTGCTAATGATATGATGCTATTCAGGGCCTCCGGCTGTTCAATATAGATATGATCCGTGAGCATGGAACAAAAGATGTCTTTTATGTCATTGACATAAACTACTTCCCAGGCAAGTACATAGGTTATGTAGTGATTCTATTGAATGTACATTATCTATTAGTTGAAATTCTTGCAGCTTTTTTGAGAGTGTGATTACTGTAACATGTGGTTTGGGGGACATGGGGATGGGTGCGGGGGCAATTTATTTAAGAGTAGAAATGAAAATTTTTGGTTAGGGCATGATTAATGTCAGTTAAATTGAGCCTTTTTGAATTTGGATCAAGTGCAGGTTACGGGAAGATGCCAGATTACGAGCACATTTTTACAGATTTTCTACTAAGCCTCGTTCAGAACAAGTATAAGAAAAGAGCTACTACTTGACCAAGCAAGTAGGTATCGTTGTCCCTTGTGCTTGATGTTTGTTGCAGATGTAGGTCTACTTGGAAATTGACGAAGAACAATGACACCTTCTTTTAACTTACTGTAATTTACTAACCGGTACGAAATGCCCTTTGCTTCTCAATCCCCACGAACAAAAGGTTCCACTCGGAAGTCATTCATGTAATTGATAATTTGTGATGTTTCTAGGTAGATGAGCAGCATCACCTTTACGTACGTGTACTGGTACACACTTAGAACCCTTTTTGAGGCATTGTGTTTCTCTTCTGGCAAAGCTTTCAAGATATATAGCAGATCCAATAATGATGAACAAGTGGAATACGCTGCTATGTCTATTCATTTTTAGTTTTTGTAATCTTTCAAGTTTAATTTTATTTGCCTGTTTATTTTAAATGTTTAGCTGAGGAATTTTATGTTCATAAGTTCTTATAATGCTTCATATTTTCTTCTATTTCTATATATAAACTGACGGTCGGTCCTGGTTTTTAGTACAAGTATTGATGACGAGATTCCAAGATCACTTGTATGTCAGTTTTAGTCTTCGTCACTCTTAAAACGTTGTTTGCTTACATCTACAGCTATTTTTGCATTTGCTGTCATTTGTCCTTTTTTTTTTTTTTAAGAAAAGAAACAAAATCAATTTTGTAGCATTTTTTTTATTAAATTTGGCATACTTCATTAAAGTTATTATTTTAGTAATTATTATTATTATTCAACAATCATATTTACACTTTAGTTCGTATTTTTTAACGAATAAATATTTTATATCATTTGAATACTTGACTCGTGAGACCATAAATCCATAGATCATGTTGATTGATAATAATATTAATGATAATGAGAATAATTTTAGGTATTTTTATGTTTGTTCGGATTATTAACTTATAATGAAATATTCTAAAATGTATAAATATTTATTTCTCTCACATTCTTCATGAATATATTAAAATGTAATATGTTTCTTGTATATTTATATAATCATTTGTTTTTTTTTTCTTATTTAGAAGTTAATTTTTTTTTAATTTTACTTCGATCATTTTATAAATTTTATTTCAATATTATAATTATTTTAATTATATTGTTCAAACAAATATAATAATAGTAATATTATTTCTATTACTATTATCATTTTTATTTTACGAATCAAACATGATGTTTAGTGTATTATGTTTAATGGTATTTTTCTTCTTTTTTTGAACTTTAATCTCTTTTTTTATCTTATTTAAATAATAATATTTTAATTATATGTGTCAAATAATAATATTTTATTATAAATTTTACTAAAATTTGATTTATATTTTAAAAAAAGAAAAACTCTTTTTTTTTATTTTAAAAGATAAATTGTCGTTTAAGAGACAAATACATTTTTTTTTTCATTTTAAAGGATCAAGTCTAACTCGTGAGGAATATATATATATATATATATATATATATATATATATATATTACTCTTTTGTTCAAATCTTCGTTCTGTTGCGGTACGTTTATTGTGGGGGAATTTTTATATCATAAACTATTGATAGCTCCTTGCAATCAATAATTTTGTCATATTTCTAAGGGGGAGTTGGACGTCAAATTTGTGCAGGATCAGCAGATAAGGGCATTTTGGTCATTTCCTTAATGTTTATATCGATCACTGTTTCAAGTCAACTTTCATCGCATTATTTCTCTTGTAAACTCCGGAAAAAAGGAAGGAAAAAAAAAAAACCTATCTCGAAGGAGTTGTTAATCCAAAAAAATCCCGAAATTCACAAAGATAACCCTTTTTTTGTTCTCAGTCGACCGAGATACCTTTTATACTTGTAACTTTGACCTTATTAGCATTAAGGGCAGCCTTTAATTAGAACTTGCCATTATTGGTTCCAATTTTTTATCAAGAAATTCACTTTCATTGTAGCTCAATAACATGGAGGCCATGGCCATTGCAAGCAACACCGTTTCTATGATTGGTCGTATTACTAAGAACACCAGTTTTAAGTTAGAGAAAGGGGTTTTAGAAATACAATTTGTGCGTCAAGGGAATTTTTGTAATGCTTTGAAGTTGAAGACGAAGGTTAGCAATGGAGTAAAGTCAATGGTGCAAGTGGGTCTGGAGGAGTCTTCTAGTGTATCAAATTTAAAAGGGTTAGAGGAAAGTTTGAAGCTTGATGTTGTTTCAGAGAGAGAATTGAGAGAAAAGGGGTTTTTGGGTTTGAGGAAGACCAAACTTGTATGTACAATAGGACCAGCTTGCTGTTCATTGGAGGATTTGGAGAAGCTGGCTTTGGGAGGAATGAATGTGGCAAGGTTGAATATGTGTCATAACACAAGAGAATGGCACAAAGATGTGATTAGGAAGTTAAAAAGGTTGAATGAGGAAAGGGGTTTCTGTGTTTCTGTTATGATTGATACTGAAGGTAGTCAAATTCACGTGGTTGATCATGGAGCTCCTTCTTCTGTCAAAGCAGAGGTACAAAAATTACTACCCTTTCAGTTATTTTGAATTTATATTAGAAAAATTAAAACTAGGTGGTACTGGTAATTTTTTGGGAAATCTAGAAAGTTAACAATCTAATGTTTTTTTTTTCCTTTTCAATTTATCAGGAAGGTTCAATCTGGTTATTTACTGCAGAAAAGTTTGATGGTTCTCTTCCATTCACTGTTCAAGCTAACTATGAAGGTTTCTCCGAAGGTATTGCCATTATTGATTATTGGAGGAATGATTATAATGACACTCTTTAACACAATCTGGTATACACTCTTTCACATTTGGCATTGTATTTTTCATTTAAAGGAAAGCTTAATGTTAGAAAGAAATGACACGTGAACGAGAGAAGTGAGATTTAAGAGTGTCGTTTGCATTCCTCAATTGATATTTGGGTCAAAAGATTAGCTCTTCCCTTTTCCTTTCTGTTCAACTGGTAATGGAGTGGTTTTTTTTTTTGGTCCTTGTTATGTTTTATATTAAATTTTTCGCAGGTATCAGAGTCGGTGATGAACTGGTTATTGATGGTGGAATGGCTTGCTTTGAAGTCATTGAAAAGAATGAAAGTGGTTTGCGTTGCAAGTGCACAGACCCTGGTTTATTCTTACCTCGAGCCAAATTTAGCTTTTGGAGAGATGGAAAGCTTGTAGAGAGGAATCATGAGCTCCCTACTTTGTCAACGAAGGTTGATTTCGTTTGCATTATTTTGCATATTCCATTATACCAATTAGTTTTATCTTACAGTAGGTGGCGGGCTGTATGCGCTAACTGACTGTCTGGTTGGAGATGATTTCTCATGGAATGTTTCATATTGCTATCTATATTGCATAGTAAATGCTTTTTATGTTTTAAGACATTTTGATGACCATGCCATCTATTGTTTGTCTAATTTACAGGATTGGGCTGACATAGAGTTTGGAATTTCTGAAGGGGTTGATTTTATTGCATTGTCCTTTGTAAACAATGCTGATTCTATCAGGCATCTAAAGAACTACCTTTTAACCGAATCAACAAGGTAAAATATTTCAGGGTTTTGACCCCATGGAAGTGTATATATACATATCCATCTTAAATTGCATCAGTAATGGTATGAATATATTTCTTGGTTATTCTGATTTCATAAAAGAGTTAGTAAACAGTATCAAAGGCATTCACATTCCAATTCCATTTGATAAAACATTTTGGATAGTAAACGCACCTTTAGAGTTTATTGGTTGTATCTGTCATCTTATTCCTTGAATTCATTTGCTTTCAGTTCTGTAGTTTTTAAATATATTATTTCCTATTATCTTTTGAGACCTAAGGCCAATCTTTACATTGATAGATCTGTAAGAGTATTGGCCAAAATCGAAAGCTTGGAATCTCTTCAGAGATTGGGAGAAATTGTAGAGACTTCTGATGGTATCATGATTGCTAGAGGCGACCTTGGAGTTGAAGTCCCCCTTGAGCAGATACCAACTGTTCAACAGAAAATAATTGAAGTTTGCAGGCAACTAAACAAACCCGTAATTGTAGCCTCTCAACTTCTTGAGTCAATGGTAGAATACCCAACTCCAACACGAGCAGAGGTAATACCATGAATAGAGCTTAAGAGCACTGCTTATACAACTGATGACGTTTTTGTGGAGAGATCAGAATCCATCTAAGGAATTGATTATATGTTTTGTTGAAATAGGTTGCAGATGTTTCAGAAGTTGTTCGACAGTATGCAGATGCCTTAATGTTGTCTGGTGAATCAGCCATTGGATCATATGGACAGAAGGCTCTTTCAATCCTTCAGATGACCAGCAGTCGAATGGAAATATGGAGCCGTGAGGAGAACCAACAAATTCTTAAACAACAAGAACTTGGAATTTCTTTACCTGATCGCGTCACTGAGCAGATATGCAATTCTGCTGTTGATATTGGTACGTTGACTTATCCTATAAACTCCTCTCATTTTCTAAGCTATGCAAAAACAACTAGAGAGTGGATACCTATGTGAAAATATGCACTTTATGCATTGCTGCACGGAAACTTCATTTCACATTTTCTAGAAGTCTGACGTAACAATTACTACTATATTGGAAACACCTCTCTCTCTCTCTCTCTAACATGTCATGCTCTTTTTGCAGCCAACAACCTTGCCGTGGATGCCATCTTTGTATATACAAAAAGTGGACACATGGCATCATTTCTGTCAAGGAATCGTCCAAATCCTCCCATATTTGCATTCACGAATGATGAGAGCACCTGCATGGCTCTGAATTTGCAATGGGGAGTTATCCCTCTACTTGTTGATTTATCAGATGATATGGAAGCTAACATATCAACTACAATTGATCTTATAAAATCAAAGGGGTTGATAAAGATAGGAGACTCAGTATTGGTGGTCTCAGATGTTATTCCCACACGTGCTACTCCAATGTCATTCCAATCTATCCAGGTAAAGACAATTGAGATGTGGAAACTGAAGTCCAAAGCATAGATTTTCTGCCTTTGTAGCATATCTGAATATCTTGTTGAATGTTTTGCTTGTTTCGGACATAACTTTGTTTCGTATGCTAAATTTCTTTTCAAGACTATGAAGGAATGGTATGTGATAAACAAATTGTGTTTTTTGAATTATACTCTTAGGTAAATGTTGTACTTAAGAGTGGTTGTGGTCGTGGTTTTGGTCTATCATTTGAATGTAATAAGTGCTTCAATTATATGAGAAAAGTTAATAAATACCCTTTTGAAATTTTTTGAGCTTGAGTTCATACTATTAGCATCAAATGTATTTATAATGAACTAAAAAGAGTCTCCTAACAACCAAAATTCTAACCAAGCATAAAACTAGCTCGGTCATTTTCATG
Organism: Hippophae rhamnoides; assembly: GCA_033030585.1. Classification (NCBI taxonomy): domain Eukaryota; kingdom Viridiplantae; phylum Streptophyta; class Magnoliopsida; order Rosales; family Elaeagnaceae; genus Hippophae; species Hippophae rhamnoides. Next base: position 70,550,132 of record CM065429.1, on the reverse strand, counting down.
TTCTCCACGATTAGGCAAATACCTAGTGTTTGAAGCCAAGAAGTATGAGCATTAAAATGTGATAAAAAAATTGTGCACGATTGGACAACAATACAACACTAGGTTGGTAACTTTAGATTGTTCTTATTCTTATTTTTAATATGAGACAAGATTATAAGAGAGAAAGTGTTTAGAGTTCTACTAAAGTAATAATTTATCTTGTTTAGAATTTTTTTTTTATTACTAGAATCTTACATAGAAATTTTATGAATTATTCTAAGGACTTTTCAAATATAAATAATTAGGCCTTATAAGTATACGATATTCAAAAAAATAATCAATTTAGTAATATTAAAGAAGTTTTCTTCTTTTTTATTTCTCCTATTTTTAATATTTTAGGAATATTTTTTCTTTCGTTTGGAAGTTGAATTTCTCTTATTCGTAACATAGAGGAATATTTTGAAGCTAGTCTTACTCTAGAATTGCTAGGGTATTCGTCTAAAGATAGATAATATAGTTGGGTTAGTTTTATTCTAGATTTATTAGAGTGATTACGTAGATGATAGTCTCTTTGTATTTGTTTCTTAACACAATTACGAGGATCTCTTGCCAAAAAGTGAGTCTGGTTAGTCTGAATTTTATTCATCTCTTTCTTATTTCCTAAGTGTTTTCATATTATTGGTGCATTTGCGTTTTCGTTCTGCATCAAGTGGTATCAAAGCGAGATAAATGTTAATCCAATAGAGCATAATAAAGGTATTTCATGAAAAGAATTTCGTCAAGAACTTAATCAAGTTTTTGATAAAATGTTTGCATGATTGGTGTTATTAAACAAAAATATGAATCAATCTCTTGTTCAAAAAGATTATGAAAAAACTCAAAATCAAGATCTTACTCGAGTTGAAAAGATGATCTAACACTTAATATAAGCTGTTAAAAAAGAAAAACTAGCATAAAGCTTTAAAAGTAGAAGATTAATCTTTTGAAAACAAGGTTTTTGAGATAATTTTAATCGAAGACAAAAATATCATATCATTAAAGCCAATAAATTTATATTAGAGATCAATCAAATTCAAAAGTAAAAAATTTGAAGAATAACTTTATAACGTAAGTTAGTCTCAAATCTCAAAATTATTTCCATAAAAGAATATTCAAATATCATAAATGTTTTTGAAATTAAAGAATCATTCAAATATCACTACTTTCAAACGCGATCAATTATCTAACATCACAATAAATTATTTTTCAAAACAACAAAAGTCGTCAAATAATCTTCAAGATATAAAGTCATATTTCATTCTTCCATAACTTGTTCGAAAATATTAATTTTAAAGTTAAGTATGTAAATAATATTTAGCTAATATTGTTTAAGAAAGTGGAACAATAAGTACTATTATTCTCATTTGAAGAAAACTCGTCCTCGAGTTTTAAATAAGTGGAAGAGAATAATACAGGACAAGATTAGAAAATAAAAGGTAGTCTATTTTAGATAGAGTTCTACTAAAGTGATAGTTTATTTTGTTTAAAGTTCTTTTTTATGTGTATATATTAGAGTCACATATGAAAACTTTATGAACTCTTCTATGGATTTTTTAATTATAAATAAGTAGATTATACGCTTGTTTAAGACATCATAGAAAATAATCAACTTAGTAATATTAAAAAAAAGTTTTCTTTTTCTTGTTTTTTCTGTTTCTAATATTTTAGGAATAATCTTTCTTTCTTTCATTTGAATAATAATCTATTTATGTTTGTTTCATAACTAGGTTATCGTATTCTAAATTTACGCTTGTCTATAGATAGATTTTATAACTAGGTTTATCCTATTCTAAATTTACTAAAGTACTTGCTTAGATAATAATCTATTTATGTTTGTTTCATAACACAAATACGACGACCTCTTATCAAAGAGTAAGTCTGTCTAGTTTAAACTTTGTTCTATTTCTTATTTTCTAAATGTTTCCATATTATTGGTGCATTCATGATTCCATTTTGTATCTATTTTGGTACATTTTTATCATTATTCTCAAGTGAGATACATAAAATATCTCTATTTAAATTAATGATCCACATTTTGATTAATTTCAACATAAATTTCAATAAATTATGATAGTTTAAAGGTACATTTTCTTAGAAGTATCAATGTATCGTTATGTTGAAATTGATCAAAATGTGTACAAGTAACTTAAATAAAGATATTTTATATCTTACTTCAAAATAAGAACCAAAAGTAATTTCAAAGCAAAAAAAAAACAGAAATAATCCAAATCTATCGATTCTAAAACAACCTACCGATTTTCATCCAAATAATTACGGGATAATGAATTTAAATTTTAGGGTTCAAATTTATGTTTTGAGGTTCGGTATTAAATTTTCAATATCAAATTTTGTCCTTTCAAGATTGAAAATAATATGAACAAGGCCCTTTTATGGTTATTCTGTGATTGTTTTTTAAATTGCCAATCTCTTTCCCATATCCATTAGGAGAAGGCTAGACATTTCAATTTTTTTTTTTAAAAAAGATTGAATAGTTTACAATTTAATTTAACGTTTTTGTTAATAAAAAAAGAAGGAAAAATAGTACAACTCTTCCATGATTTTTAAGCTAACAAACACTAACGGAAAAAAATTAACTTTTATACTACTTGTTAATTTTGGATAGGGGGGTGCTAACAGTCTCTTTTTTCTTCAGAAATTATTAAAATAACTTTTATAACACTTAAAATAATAAAATAACACACTAGCTGAAATTAAAAATAATTTAATATTAAATATATTAATTTATATCTAATTCAATTAAACAGTATTTAAAATAAAATAAGGATATATGTGTCTTTTAAATAAAATATATATACGAGATAAATATAAACAGTATTATTTTTATAGTTATAAATTATAAAAAATTATTATTATTTTTACATTTTTTAATAAATGAACATTTTAATTCATATTTTTTTTAAATGGTATATTTTAATTCGAACATTTTATACTCTAAGTAAATTTAACATAAATTTGCATTTTAATCTTATAAAAGTTTCTATTTCGTTGATAACATTGCATTACATCCATGCTAATATTAAAAAACAAAACAAAATCTTGAGATTAATATTAATATTTCCTCAGTGAGAAAAAAAAAATCAATAATTCAATATATATTCTCAGCCAGCCAACACCAACACCAACATTTTTCATTCTCATTCCAATCCCAAACTTCTCAACTTGTAGCCACAAAACCACCTGGATGAACCACGCCATTCACTGTGCAGACTAGTAATAGATAGCACTTCTACGCTAAACTACGCCCCAATTATTCATAACCACTTACAAGTTACAACTTGCTTGTTCTAGAGGAGAAAAATAGAACAAACTCTTCGCTCTCAATTCTCAACAAAAACAAAAAAGAAAAAAAGGCCTCCTTTATTTATATATTGATTTCCGATTTGAAGTTTCAGCTGAGAATAAAGAAAGGAAATTAATTTTTCATTGATGCAGACAAAAGAGTAATGGCCTCTTCACAAATCTTCAAATACACTCTATCTCCTATTTCTGTTTCCCAACCGAAATTTCCCGTAAAATCGATTGGATTTTTCTCTGAATCCGATTCCAGGAAAACGATTCTCAGGTTACCTAATTGTAGGAGCTCAAGATATTTTCTGGGCAAGAGGTTTAGGGTCTGTTATGCAGCTCAAGTGCCCCAAGATGATAGCAATGGCAAGTTTACATTTATCTATTTTCTTTTCTGTTACGAATTTTTCATTTACTTTTTAATCAATTTTCAAAAAGAAAAAAAAAGTGTTTTTAACTAATATGAAGGACTGGGTTTATACCGATAATATATTCTTACTTTCCTAGTTGATTATTTTATTTGTAATTGTCATTTAGATAATATTATGTTTGTACTTCTTTCGATTGAAATACGATTTTCTCATTTAGGGCTTGTTTTGTAAACAATTTATAAACTCAAAGTTTTGAAAATGTGTGTTATTTAGTAATTAATTCTATTTTTTAAATTCAAAATCAGATTTTAACCTTACATTCATTTTTTATGCTTTTTGAAACTCTAAAAACTATATTTTATGTTGACTTTTCATTAGTTAACTTGGAATGAAATAAGAAAATAAACTTTTTAACCCACGAGCTTTTGTTTTGTTATTTTTCTTAAATGAATTTGAAAACAGAAAATAAGAAAACATAAGTTGAAAATAGGACACGTTACAAAATGAGCCCTTAGTTGCTATTAGCGATCAGTTCACAACTCACAAGTGAATTGCTTTAAAAGTAAAGAGAGATGTGTTTGTTTGTATGAAATGAAGAAAACAGAGGAACATAATTAGAGTCAAGTTTAAGTCAAAAGGGCATAGGTTATTATACATTCAGATTGTTAACTAACATTAGTGTACTGATTTTCTTGTGCTTCTTTGTGGCATTAGCATGCTAACTATTTTATTCATGCATTTAAGATATTGATAGGAAACTTCAAATTATTATATAACCATTATCTCATAATAAATGTGGTTTCAGGTGAAGAACCCCCTGAGTCATTGTTTATGAAGGAGCTAAAGAGGAGGGGTATGACTCCCACTTCATTGCTCGAGGACACCAAGAGAAGTGACTATGGACTCGATGATGGGATGAGGGAAGAAGGAAGTGCTTACTCTCAAAGAAATGCGATATCAACTGAAGTTGAGAAAGGCATTGCTAATCAAAGAGAGCGTTCCATGATGCTGAACAGCGAAGGCCTTGAGGTAACCCATCTTTTCTCTTTAGCAGCTTGTTAACATTACAAAAATTAAGCTACAACCGATTTTTGCTCTCCAAATATTCGATCTTATAAAATCATGATGTCATATTCTGTACAAGCTCTGATATGATCGTGTTTCAACTTGAATAATGAGTGTCTCAAATGCACGTTTTCTTAAAGTGATTATGATTTTATGTTCAGTGCATGTAGAGGAAATGAGTTGTAATATATAACTTAACTCACAAGACACACAAAGTTTCAAAACCTTGAATTTACAGCGAAATACCAGAGTCAGACACAATTGTGCCTAAGTAGCATATCTTCACTTCCTAGTTCTAACTTTTTCCCCTTAATAACCAAATCAAAAAAATGAGAGAAAATTTCTTAGTAAATTACTAGCATGTGCATTCTCTAACCAATCAAAGCCTAAATATGCTTTTTGATTCTTTGTGAACTTTTGAATCTGACCTGAACTAGTTAGTTTCGTAGTTCATTTAGATATACCAGTATCACAATATTCTGCTGAGCAAAAGGTAGCCATGGTGACTGGAACAGAAACAACAAGGTCGGAATGTGGAGAACTGAGCCACTGAGGGTGTCGTCTGACATTCATCTTGATGTTGCAAGGAGGAAGATACAAAATTACTCTTATAAAAAAATTCTGCATTGCTTGTATCTTATTTACTAACAAAATTGCAACAATTGATGTGAGTTGAATGTGGGCCAAACTTAAATTTGCATGCATCTCTTTAATGCCACTATCCAGAAACTTTTCAGTGGCTGGAATAGCTGACAATACGAGTCAATGAAATCCCCCTTAAATCCTAACCGAGTTCATATTTTGTTTGTTGCCAGTATCGCTACTCTTAAGCCCTTTGCAATGTGTTTCAAGCAATAGTTTATTGCAATAGTAATTGTTGCTTACATTTGTGTTATCTTTGTAATTTTCATTAGCTGTAATATCATATGATCACTGTACCTAGAGAATGGATTCAAAATATGAACTAGGTCTTAAAAATTTCACCTGTTCCTTTTCAGGGCTTAGTTCCTCGGGCCAAACTATTGCTAACACTTGGAGGAACATTCTTCTTGGCATTTTGGCCATTGATTTTCATTTCTATATCATTCTTCTATGCTCTCTATTTTGTAAGTCTACATTTTCTACATTTGGTATGTTAATTGTTTCCATCTTATTATGGCCTTAGCGGATGTAATCACCTTATCCAACATGTAGTACAACTACTTAATAATCGATCAAAATAACAGGGTTTTTTTAAGATTTTTTTCTGTAAGTTCACAGTTACAGCTATCTCTATACATATAGGCTTTCCATACCTGTTGTAGGATCAAAAGGATGGGGAGGAAAAGAGATAGAGATCAAGATCATGAAATCACACTTATAACATAGCAGTTTTCCTTTTTGACCTCCTTTCACGACCTTCCATTTTTGACCCCCTTCCATTTTTGGCCCTTAGTCAATTTACATTCAAAACTTAACAGTGAACACGTGTTCAAAAATGAAACTCATTTGAACACATGTTCAAGAGTAGTCTCCATGATCCAAAACTTTTCTTGGAGGCATAGCACGATTTGTTGGAGTTCCGGCAACTTTTGTACTTTTGAATGCATGTATAAAATAAAAATATTTTTGACCATGTGTTCAAAAGTTCTTAAAAGGGTCAAAATGGAAGCACAATTTGATAGGATCATCTCATGTAATATTCTCCTAATAATACTACTAAATTCCTAGCCTATGGAACCCAAGTGGTATCCTAATGGTGAAGCCCCCTTCCTCCGAGCTGAGAGGGAAAAGGTTTGATTCTCCCTGCCCCAATCCCCCAAGTATCATTTGATAAAAAAATTAAAAAGGAGAGAGGGTAAAAAACCAGTCTGTGGCTACAGTAGGTGAAGAGTTTCACATCAACGGTTTTGGATATCATTTTGATGGAAAATGTTTGTAGTATATTTTTAGCCCAAGGTTGAAGATATCTAAATTTCTGGATGAAATCACATGCATGTAAAATGTTATTTGTTTGATTAGTGTTATATGCATCAAGTGACGTATTAGTTATTAATTAGATGTGAAGTAGGTGATGTGGGATGATAAAATGATTGTGGGACCATGGGTCAATTAGATTGTCATTTAGGTTGATGTATACGCTAAGTTGTGATAAACTTTCAGACCGGTTGTTAATTTTTTTTTGGCTAAAGTATCCTACTACAACTTACCCCTCTCTCTGCATTGATAAAAGGTGAAGATTGTTTATTATGATTGATTCTTGAACTAGTTGCTAATTTTCAGCTATAGTAGTCTTGTATAATGCATGATTCTAAACCAAGACCAACATATGATAGACCTAAGTATAAAGGGTTATTCTTCTTATACATGCTGCTTATGCAGGCAAAAGATTTCGAGACACCAGTTTTGTTATGCATTATAGAAGCTGAGCGTACATATATATAGTTTCAATGTTCTGTATAAAAGCTAATTTACTGGTCACTCTCTTTGACAGTTCTTTGGACCAACTTTTGTGCATGATGGAAGCCAAACCCCAATTTCTCCACCGCAGTATGTTGATCCTTACGCACTTCTGGAAGATGAAAGGATTTCGCTAATACCTCCTCATATAAACTAGGGATTTACTGTTAAATCTTTTTTAGATACTTAAACTCCAATTATAATGACAAAAATGTAGTGGGCTACTGCAAAACAGAGGAGGAGCTTGTATGGTAGGTTTCATTATCTACATCATTGACTCTATTTTTTGATGTATAAATCTCAAAAATTTAGTTTCTAGTACAAATTTCGTTTGACATGCTTGGATACTGATAATTCCAGTTTCTTATATAGGGTTTAGAAGGTAAGTTTTCTTTAGGCATCTTTTGTGCGCGAACTATACAAGTTTCCTATACAGAGTCCCATGTTTCCTTCCCTATTTTAGATTCTGATGCTTAGTGTCAATGTAGCACAAAAGAAGTTATCTGTCCTATATGGTTATTGACCTGAATACCACATTAGTTTGGTCCGGAACAAAGCAATAATTTCCCTTAAGGGAGAAATCATCATCATCAGTTAATTTCTCATCCTCTTTCTTCAACTTAACCGTTTGAATCACACAACACATAACCTCTTTTTCCTGAAGAAAATATTTGTCAATAATTTTATTATTATAATTGGAAGTTGGGAAGGTACACAATACCTATTTTCTTTCTTTTCAGAAAAATAATAAGGTTTATTAAAACAAAAAGCTAGGGGGAATTTCATGAATACCTCCCTCCCACCTTTTATAATCACAAATGTTAATTCATTTTTAACAGATGTTAAAACTATCTATAAATTAATAATAATTTTATAGTTTTTATTTTATATAAAAGTACAAATTTAAAAATTAATTATATTTTTATGTAAAGAAAATATTATTTTATCTATATTGTCTAAAAAATCGTATACTCTTATCAGATATCAATTAAAAAAGAGAGGAAAAAATTAGATATTTTCTTCCTCTCTCATGGCCACCACATCAAGAGAGTTGCAAATTTGCAATATCTCTCTCTTATCCAATTTTCAAATAACCCACTCCACATCACCTAACTCTTGTCCAATTCCATTTTTCTACCAAAATAATGGATCAATCTACTTTTATTGTTACAAAAAAAAATGTTGAATTATAGCTTCTTGAGATAGAAAGATGTAGATTGTTATTTTTATTATAGGTTACCATGAACTTTATGTTTATTTACACGACTATGGATTTTAACTCTCTGTATAAGAACTCGTTAGTTTTTGAATTTTAGATTGGTTTATAAATTCTTACTTTGTTAGGCGTGATGACTCTTATGTTCTATAACCATATGTATCTACCACTCTTCTTTGCTTTTCTTTACGGTTTAATATTCTTTATACATTGTATAAAATTTACATATATTTTTTATTCAAATATCATGACTCTTCACCTCACTATCATAAACTCAAATTTAATCTCATTTACATAACATTTTTTAATGAATGCGTAGATAAATAACTAATTGAAAGGTAATATTGAATAAGCACAATTACACTAACCATAACAATACATTAAAACAAAGAGCAATTTCATACCATTGACATCAACATCCAAGTAACATAACAAAATAAGTAAAACAGCTTTAAACATAACATTGCATTAGGGCATCAGCATTGTAGTAGTACACAGAACGTATAAAGAAAACAAAACTCAACAATCAAGCACGGACAGAACAGATAAGATATTATGATTTTTTTTTAGTATTCGTCTCCTTCATCGTCCTCACCTTCAGCAGATTCAGCACCAACCTCCTCATAATCCTTCTCAAGGGCAGCAAGATCCTCACGGGCTTCAGAGAATTCTCCTTCCTCCATACCCTCACCCACATACCAGTGAACAAAAGCACGCTTAGCATACATCAGATCAAACTTGTGGTCAATTCTAGAGAATACCTCAGCCACACTAGTCGAGTTTGAGATCATACAAACAGCTCTCTGCACCTTGGCAAGGTCACCCCCTGGAACTACAGTGGGTGGCTGGTAGTTGATACCACACTTAAACCCTGTTGGGCACCAGTCAACAAACTGAATGGTTCGCTTTGTCTTGATTGTAGCCACAGCAGCATTCACATCCTTGGGGACAACATCACCACGATACATAAGGCAGCATGCCATATACTTACCATGGCGAGGATCACATTTAGCCATCATAGATGAGGGTTCAAAAGCACTGTTAGTGATTTCAGCAACAGACAGTTGCTCATGGTAAGCTTTCTCAGCAGAGATAACAGGTGCGTAGGATGAAAGCATAAAGTGGATTCTAGGATAAGGGACCAAGTTAGTCTGGAATTCAGTCACGTCCACATTCAAGGCACCATCGAATCTCAGAGAGGCGGTCAACGAGGAGATAACCTAAAAGAGAAAGAAAAAAATTCAGCTGACCCCTCCATATCTGATAGAACATTCAACAGATCATACATTATTATACGAGCTAAAATTTACCTGAGAAACAAGGCGATTAAGGTTTGTGTAGGTAGGTCGCTCAATGTCAAGAGAGCGCCTGCAAATATCATAAATGGCCTCATTGTCAAGAAGAACAGCAACATCAGTGTGCTCCAAGAGGGAATGGGTTGATAGAACACTGTTATATGGCTCAACAACAGAGGTGGAGACTTGTGGAGAGGGGTAAACTGTGAAACCAAGCTTTGATTTCTTTCCATAATCAACTGACAGACGCTCCAAGAGTAGGGAGCCAAGACCAGATCCAGTACCACCACCAACAGCATTGAAGACAAGGAATCCTTGGAGCCCAGTGCAGTTGTCAGCAAGCTTTCGGATGCGATCCAGACAGAGATCAACAATCTCCTTACCAACTGAAATGGAAAAATTCGTGTTAAATATTATCACAACAGGATGTGTACTGAAATAAGCATACAATTGGAAAAGGGATGAGTTTGGAACACACTTGTGTAGTGACCACGAGCAAAATTGTTAGCTGCATCTTCCTTGCCACTGATAAGCTGCTCAGGGTGGAAGAGCTGGCGATAGGTTCCAGTCCTAACTTCATCAATCACAGTGGGCTCAAGATCAACAAAAACAGCACGAGGGACATGCTTCCCTGCACCAGTTTCACTGAAAAAGGTGTTGAAAGCATCATCACCTCCGCCAACAGTCTTGTCACTTGGCATTTGGCCATCAGGCTGTAATAAACGCATCAGGTTTCAGTAAATAATTAATGAAAGCAGCACATACTATAAAATGTTTCAGAAACTAATCAGATGAACAGATGTCGTTAAAAATTGAACTTAGCATAAAATCTAATATTTAGTTTCACAGAAAATTAGACTACACTGAACAAAGATTCTTAAACTAGGTGAAACGAAATCTAATAAAATCATTTACATAAACTATCTCAACCTACTGAATATTAAGATTTATCAAAACAGAATCATTTACATAAAAGTTATTCTGCTCTTAGATCCGACGTTTTAAGTCACAGAAGACCTAGATCAATACATATTCAGTGATTCTCAAAAACAATAGCAACCATTACGAATATAGATATTCAAATTCACATTTCCAGGCATATCTACGAATACATTAACAAAACTTATGAGAAACATCAAAGAAATGCGAATCTAATGCAATTTTAAGCCAGGCCTAGAAACACATCGAGTACAAAGCAATTATTTATAACTTTGACATCCAAAAATGCAACATAAAAACACAGATTGATCTAAGAAAAACTAGAAAGAGATAAATAAGATACCTGGATTCCATGCTCGAGACAGTAGAGCTCCCAGCAAGCATTGCCGACCTGGATACCGGCCTGTCCGATGTGGATCGAAATGCACTCTCTCATTTTCTCGTATTGAAATGAAAATCGAAAACAAAAAAGATGATTAAAGAGAACACAAACAAGAAGGAGATTTCAAGAAACAAATTGAAGGCGTTTATTAAGACGCCTCCTAAAGAACCCTTGTTTGTGCGATAGATCTGAATGTACGAGTGCTTGATTTCGAAAATGTTTATTTATAGAAGGAGATGATAAGGTCATGGCCTTTTCCCAGATAGATATTTTAACCATTCGGGTTTGATTTGGTATTTTGGTTTAGGGTTGCAGAGAACAGACGGCCAAGATCGCATGTTAGCTGAATCTAATTGGCTGTTTTGTGGTTAGCGTAACCAACTACTAAAGTCATGGTTGGTACACGATCATTATTTGAAAATTGAAATCATTTTTGCCGCTTAAGGGCCCGTTACGGAGTTTTGTGTTTGTTTGGATATGGAACTGGCTTGTCCTCCCTCTGGACTGGACTCTACACATTCAGGAAGTAGCGTTTAGTTGGATTATTTAAGGTTGTGTTCGGTAAAGATTTTGATTTTTGATTTTTAATTGTTTTGAATTGATTTTTTGAAATAAGATGTTTGATAATAATTTTTTATTTTAGTTTTTTATATTTTTAAAGAATTATTTTTAAAATACTAGTGATTTATAAATCTTTAAAAAAAATTAATTAATTAAATTTTGATTTCTATTTTTTTCATTTGTATTGAACATTTGTTCTAGAAAGTAAATTATGACAATATTGAATGAATGAATGAATCTTGGAAAAAAATGAACTAAAAAATGGTAAATAATAACCATAAATTTTTTTAATTCTCTATGTTTTTTAAAATAAAATCACAATAATTAAAAAGTTTTATCAAATAATATATAAGTGATTTTTTATTTATTTGTTTTTGAAAATAATAAGTATAAATTGTTATCAAACATATTAGTAATTATTTTTACAAAAATTTTAAAATAACAAAATTAAATATTTAATTATAAATTATTATCAAATACTTTAAATTAATAGAATTATACTCTTAAATTGTATAAAAGTTTTGGATCGGTAGGAGGCATATATAATATGGTGTGATGGTTTTTTTTTCCATGTGACTTGGATTATTACTTCTAACCAATTGCAACTATTTAAATCACAAATAAATTATGCAACAGTTTACTGCCTATTGAATTCATTATTTTGATATTGTGTTATTGCTTTTTTAAAACTAGTACAATGTAATACTCTCAAAATTAACTAATTAGCCTACATATTCTAATTACAAAAATTAGTAGATGAATACAGTCGTATTTCTTTAAAGTGGCGTTTGGTTCACATAATAAAATCAAAATTAAAATCGGAAGGAAAAGGAAACAGTTTGTTTTGGTTTGACCATTGGAATAAAAAAATTAGTATTACAGTGTTTGGTTTACAAATAAAATAGAATGAAAACAATGTATATTACTTTAATATCCATATATTCAGTAAAGTTTAAATAATATTATTTAATTATTTTTTTTTATCAAATAAAATACATTATTGAAATCATTATTTTTTTAAATAATTATTACTTAAAAAGAAAATATATTATTAAATTTTTTTTAAACAGAGTTTTGAGTTTGGGATTTGGGATTTAGGATTTAGGGATTTAGGGTTTAAGAATTTAGGATTTGGGGTTTAGGGTTATATTTGTGGGTTAAAATTATTATTTTTTTAAATAGGGTTTAAGGTTTCAAGATTTAGGATTTAGGGTTTAGGGTTATATTTGTGGGTTAAAATTATTATTTTTTTAAATAGGGTTTAGGGTTTTAGGATTTATGGTTTTAGGTTTTGGGGTTTAAGGTTTATGGTTTTGAGATTTAGGGTTATATTTAAAAGTTAAGGTTTATGATTAAAATTATTATTTTTCTAAATATAGTTTTAGATTTTGGATTTAGGGTTATATTTGTGCGTTAAGGTTTGAGTTTAAAATTATTATATTTCTAAATAGTGTTTAGAGTTTAGGGTTTTAGGATTTAGTGTTTTGGGATTTCGGTTTAGAGTTATAGCTGGGGTTAGGATAAAATTTGAAAAAAAATTTAAGATGAGAATTGAATCATGATTCCTTATGGAGGGAGAAAGAATTCTGATTCATTTTCCTTTAAGAATCAATTACATTTCATTCCTATTTTTAACCCAACCAAACACAAAAATGAAAAGAATAAATTCTGATTTCATTTCATTCTATCCAACCAAACATAGCATAAACCTCACGAATGATGTTTGTGGTCAGAAAAAGAGATAAGTATAAATTTTAGATAAAGCAATCTAGTCTAATAAACTTTAGATAAAATCAATCTAATCTAATAACTTTTCGATGGTGCTAATATAGTCCAATAACTTTTAAATATAATCAATCTAGTCTATTTTAAAAAAAAATTGTATTTTTCAAAAGTAAAATTGAATTTTTTAAAATAACAATTAAAAATCCAAAACAATACTCTATTCTTTTTTTATATCAAACAAAAATAATTATCATTTAAGTATCCCTTTGTCTATCTCCAACTTAATTTTATCTATTTTTTTCATTAAAAAATATTATTTTTCTCTCTTAACATGTAAATTCAAAAAATTTCATAATCAAAAATAAAATTTATTGTATTTATATATAAATGAATTAGAATTGTACTAATAAAATTAGATGAAAGAGTCTCAAGATGGATAGACTAAAATTACATAGAGTGAGATTAATTGAGATAAAAGATAAATTTTTGTTTTTTTTAATTTAATTTTAAGAAAATTTTAATTTTATCCTTTAAAAATTAATTTTTTTTAAATAAATTAAATCAAATTTATTTTAAAATCAATGTACTAAATTTATACACTACTACAAAAAAAGTATATTTAAATAACAGGTAATATTTATCATCTTGCTAGTTCAGAATTTAATAGAGAATAAATTATTTCATTTTTGAGAAACAAAATCTAATATACACTACTACACAAAAGTATATTTAAGTCGATATGTAAAATCGGTTGACACGTAGAACCAATACTACATACGTAAATAAATTCTTTTATTTTCTTTCTTCCCCAGACAGAAACTATTCCAAGCGTTGCATAACTCTCCAAAACTCAAATCCTCTTCCATTTCTCCTCCACTTTTTCTCATTTTACGGCCACCTATGACCACATATACCCATTTCTCACTTACAAAACACAATTGTTTTTTCATTTCCTTCATTTTGTCACTTCATTTACTCTTGTAAGTATTTTTATTAATCTTACACATTTATTATTCATTTTTTTCTGTTATTATGTGTTATTATTTATGTGTATAATTTTTTGTATTATATATGTAGGTTTGTATTATAACATCGGGAGAAAATATATGATTATCTTGAATAACATAGGAAAACACCATGTTAATTTTTCTACTATTAATTAATATTTTATTTTTTAATTATTTGTATTATTTAAAATATTTGTTAAATAGATTTTGTTTTTTTTTCTGCTATTATTTAGTGATCGAATACAGGTTTTAATTTGAATATAACAGAAAATGAGTAAATTTTGTAAAAAAAAATTAAAAATTTAAAGGCAGTTCACTCGTTGAACCAACTTTAAATTTTAAATCATTTCATTTAAAGTCGATTTTTAACCGACCTAAATACCCCTTTTTTGTAGTAGTGATAAGATACATCGAATAAAAATAGCGTATAAAAGCCGGCCAACTAATTATTAATTCATTTCTTAAAATAATAATAATAATTATTATTATTATTATTTATTTTTTCTTCTTCTACTAATTATCAAATAAATAAAGGAGAAAATATCGAATGGAATATTCAAGTTGAAGTCTTCAACAAAGAAGACAAGTCTTACAGGAAAAGAAGAAGAAGAAACATAAATTTTTAGTTACACCGATGAAGGTAAAATAATTTTAAAATGGTGAATTTATTTTTCAAAAAAAATCTTAAGGATGAAAATATCATTGATAATGTCTTTTTTTTACACATCTCAATATCGACACGTTATCCAAATCTTTTGGTTAAATTATCACAAAATTATTGATAATATCATTAAAATATCGCTTAAATGTCGCTATCACTTAAATGCAATTTTAATGTTTTTTTTTTGTTAAAATGTCTTGGATATTGTTACTAAAATATCGAATAAAATATAAAAAATATCAATTATTGATTTTTTTATTCTACTTTCTAAGCAATCATTTAAAAACAAAATTCTTAAGAGACTTGTTTGTACCATATTTGTTATAATTATGAATAGATAAAAGTATTAGTTATTGTGTTTAGTTATAAATTATATTTGAAACCTATACAAATAAGTTGGCACAAAGGAAACCATGTCACCGATTGAGACATGCATGATTATTATATCTTTGTAGATAACAATACTTCATATCCAATCATTGAACCTCTATGACAGTTTTTAGTGGAAGTGAATTTGATATTTAGTAATTATTTTAGTTTAAGTGAGTTTGATATTTAATAATTATTGTAGTCGTTGTATAGATGTTTTATTTTTTACTATTTTATATTAACATTATAACACGTAGATTGCATTTAAAGGTAATAATTATTACGTCTTCTCTAACTATGAGTACTTTTAAAAAAATAATCAATAAAATTTATTTTTTTAATATCGAAATTTATCTATTTATAAAATTTAATATTATACTTAATTATTTTAAATCTTTTAAGTAATTATTTTAGACTATTTAATAAAAAATAATATATATTTTATTATTTAATATTTTAATTAATTGATTAATTTATTGATTAATATAAATATTTAGTATTTAAAAATATATGTATTAAATAAAAATTAGTTTAAAATATAACTAGTTGATTGTTTTATATTTTATAAAAAAAATTCAAATTTTTTATATAATTTTTCATAATTTGTTTCAAAATTTACGTTTACAACCACAATATCATTAACATCTTTTTTTGTAGAAATTATGTCTTAACAATTTTATAGATATCGATATTTCAATGTAAAATACTATAAATTAAATTAGTGTTGCATAATTAAAAAAAATAAGAGAAGTGCAATTAAACAACATGACAAAACTGTATTTTATCTATAAAAAAAAACAAGGTTTAATATGAAGTTTCAAGGCCACTCGCAAGTGTGAAATCACCAAAGCCGAAGAGTAAAAAGCGAATCACAGCCGAAGCTCAAACCCAACAAATAGGCATTGCCCCCTTAAAGCAAAACACAATCACATCAATGAACCAAAAACCAAAGTATTCCGTCATTTATCTGTTTTTAAAATAAAAAACACAACCCCAATAATATATTTTATCATATAACGGGTCATTACTTTTATTATAAATTTTTTATTGTGAAAATCACAATGGTATTACTTGTTATAATATTTTTTTAGTAAAAAATAAAAGTTTAAAATTATTAAGAAGACAAGTGTTTTTATTATTACATTTACACAAGTGCAATAAAAGTATTATTGAAAAAAACTAACTACACTGACAACTAAGCAATTACATAAACAAACGTTATTAATGTTTAAACTCTTCATTTACATGCAATTTATCTGTCATCTTTCTCATAATTTTACGTTACTTATCAATTTACACCTATTTAATCATCTTAATTATTCAGGTGTTATCACATAGAAGAACTCTTTGATTGCTTGCAATTTTGTCGCAAACTCATATTAGGGTTGTTCATAAACCAATATGAATCGGACCAAATCGAAAAATCGGATCGAACGATTTTATAAATCAAACGATTTGATCCAGTTTGTATTAATTAAAACTAATTTTCAAATGATTCGATCCGATTTATATTAATTTTTAAATCGGTCGAACCAGATCGGAACATTTTAATAATATATTAAAATTTTCATATTATTTTTCATTAGAGTTGTCTAACAACTGAACCAAACTGAAAACCGGATCGGATTGGATCGAATCGAACAGTTTTATAAATCAAACAGTTCGATCTGGTTTATATTAATTAAAATTGTTTCAAACAGTCCAGTTCGATCCGATCCGAATAATATAAACGATCTGATCCGATTAATTTTTTTTTCCAAAATCGGACCGAACTGGATCGATGGACACCATACTACTTATTCCTTTTTAAAGGTTTCAATATTATACTATATATTTAAACTAACAACCCCTTTGTACATTCTAACTTATATGGTCCCTCTCTTAATTTAACATTTTTAAAATTTTTCATTTATACTTTTGAGCGAAGAGTGTGAGATTTTTTTTATTAATCAATATTTATTTAATGTAATTTAAACTTGTGATTCAAAATATAATTTTTTTTTATTATCAAACGACAAGATAAATATCATCGTGTCCATATAAGAAGTAATCCTCCAATTGCATAGAGTAACTCCAAATATGCATTCTATTTAAGTGAAATTATTTATCTCAAACTTTAAATGTTTCCTATTAGATTAGGTCCATATTTAAGATTTGTGCTTTATTTAGAGATCTAAAGATATCATGCCTATCTATGGAACTATATATAATTTAGTATTTTGATTTGATGAGTTGTTTTGCTGAGAGCCTATACAAGTTTTAATTTGTAGCATTAATTAAATTTTGTTATTGCAGGATCAACTTACAACCCAGCTCCTAACTATGATATTCAAGCCAAAATATGGGATCATCTATACATGGCATTATTGACAACCTTACTAAAATATCTAATGTTGACAATCAATCCAACATAAACACAACTCACCATTAAAATTATCTTTTTTATATTCACTTTCCAAACAATATGCAAACTTGAAACAAAATTCATTTAAAACCCTTTAATTTATTATAAATTTTATTTAATAATTAAAACTAAAAATAATTAATATGCATCTTTCTAGGGAGATTAAAGCATGTTGATGTTTCTCCACGGTCATAAGAAACCTGACTATGGTGCTAACACAACATCAACATTTTTCTCCATAAATATAAAACACAACAATACGTGTCAACTCTTCTTCTCCTCCATCCAGTTAAGAATTCTCCTTTAACTTCTATAATATTCTCTACCATACGAAGAAACATCTTCTTTTAGTATTCTTGCAACTATAAACATATTATTGATAAATTTACCAAACATGAGTTGATCTCAAAAATCACAATTATGATAAACAAATTAAGAATAAAATTATATTATTAAAATTAAAATTAAAAATACATAAATATAAATATATATATATATATAAATTATAAATTTAAAATTTATATAACATAAAATTTAAATAAAAGAAAAAAATGAAACATGTGTATCACACAATGTTCTTAAACATGAATTGGTCTCAAAAATCACAATTATTAGAACTTGCTTTCTTCAACTACAACTAGATCAATCCTATAGATTTTCTATATATATAGTCTGTACGAAATAATACATAAATAAATAAATTAAAAATAAAATTATATTATTAAAATTAGAAATACATATATATATATATATAAATTATAAATCTAAAATTCATATAATATAAAATTTAAATAAAAAAAATGAGACATGTGTATCACACAATGTTTTTAAGATAATTTTTCTGCTTATCATGAATATTAAAGAATTATATAAACTTATTTCTTAAAATACAATGATCAAATAATAATAAACTTATATTATATTTTATTATTCCATAAACTTTTAAATGTTCGAACTCTATTGGAGTAACTTAATTATATATAGAAAATACAAAAAAAAATTACTTTCTTTTTTATTTTTTTCCCGTACTTATCCTTTATGTTTTTCTTTCTATGCTTTCTATCAGTTTCTTTCTTTTTATGTCTTTCCTATGTCACTTACATCTCTTCTCTATCACTTCTATTTAACTTCTCTGTTACTTCTATTTCACTTATATGTTAGTCTATTTTCCTTGTCCTTTTGAAGACAAATAAAATTGAAATGGCTCGAGGAAAATAAAGAGAATTAAAGGAAATGAATTAAACATAAATGATGGATTAAACAAGACGGTTTTGTAAGAATCTATAATGGACCACGGAAAATGATCCAAAAAATTAATTGTACATTCAAACTTTTCAATAGTCTCTCTCGTGAATGAAAATTGAAAATTTATTTTAAATCAAATTTTGATATGAGAAAATAGGGTTCAATGATTTGAAACCAATATAGAATAGTTAGGTGTTATCTTTTGAACCTTTCGCTGTGAAAGTATATTTACATTACTGACTAATAAGTAGACGTGATATCTTTGAACTATTATTCCATATATGTAAGCAATAACATACTTCTCACAATAATCTTCCCTGATACAATTCAATTCTCACAGTTATGTTCATTTTAACCATGAGCATACGTCTGACTCTATGAGAATCGCTAAAGAATTGATCCTTATACAATTCTCTTTTAAAGTCATTTTACTCCTCCCTCATATATGTGATCTCTTATTTATAAAAATAATCCATAAAGAGTAACTCGTCTACTCTGCTTGGTATTCTCTTCGTAAAAACCATTAAAAACCTTAACTTATCTTATATCTTACGGGTATCATTGTTTTCATCATAGGAATGAATTTGCGGGTAAATCCCCACAGTGATCTCACTAAGTCTTTACAATTAGGTTGTACTTTTGAATTTAGATTTTGGGATTTCTAGTCAAATAGGTTGGGTTTTCTTTGCAAATTATTATTCATTCATGGGCTTCAATCTTATTCCTCTCAATAACTTATCAAATAACTCTAGATTTAACCCTTTGGTTAATGGATCCGCTATATTATCCTTCGACTTCACATAATCAATAGAGATAACCCCAATTTAGAATAATTGTCTAATGGTATTATGTCTACAATGTATATATTGAGATTTACCATTATACATATTGTTCTCTACCCTGCCAATATCATATTAGCTATCACAATAGATGCATATTGTAGGTGCAGGCTTCATCAACTTATAAACATCCTCTAAAAAATTGCATAGCTATTCAGCTTCTTTGCCACATTTCCAAAGCAATGAACTCAAAATTTATCGTGGATCTAGCAATACACGCATGTTTAGAGGACTTCTAAGAAACAACTGCACCATCTAGTATGAATACATATCCACTGGTAAACTTTGAGTCTTTCATGTCAAATATTCAGTTTGCATCATTGTATCCTTCTAATACAACTAGATATCTTATGTAGTGCAGTCTATAGCTATGTGTATATCATAAGTATTTAAGTAGTCTTGTAATACCTTTACAGTGATTAGATCCTAGATTACCAATATATCTACTTAATTTACTTACAAAGTAAGTTATGTCCGATCTTGTACAACTTATCAAGTACATAAAAATTGCTATCACTCTAGAATATTTTAGTTGAGACACACTCTTACTTTTATTCTTAAATAGGTATAGATTTACATCTATTGGTGTTCTCATAATTCCAGAATCACCATTGTTGAATTTCTCAAGTATTTTTTCAATATAATGATATTGACTTAGAATGAGACTATTTGATATCCTTGATATCTTAATTCCCATAATTACATCAACGGGCCTCATGCCTTTCATATCAAACCTTGAATTGAACATAGTCTTAATATATTTGATCATTACTACCCATAATTAGCATGTCATCAATGTAAAGACATAAGATAACATAATCATCTTCTTTTTCCTTGACATATATGCATTTGTCACATTTGTTGATTTTAAAGCCATTTATCATCATGGCATTATCAAACTTTTCATGCCATTATTTTGGTGCTTGTTTCAAGCCATATAAAGACTTTACCAATTTACAGATCTTTTCTTTTTGTCCTAGGTTGAAAAAACCCTTGGGTTGTTCCATATACTTTTCTTCATCTAACTCTCCATTTAGAAAGGCTATCTTTACATACATTTGATGCATTTCAAGATTTTGCTGAGCGATGATAGTAATTATCATCCTTATGGATGTTATTCTCATCACAGGAGAATAATTATCAAAGTAATCAAGACTATATTGTTATTTGTATCCCTTAATTACAAACTTAGCCTTATACTTTTCAATTGATCCATCTAATTTATATTTTCTTGTGAAAATCCACTTGAACCCTATTGTTTCACTACTTGGAGGTAAATCAACTAGTTCCCACGTGTGATTTTGTAATAGACTCAATTTCATTACTAATGACTTCTTTCCATTGGAGACTTTCAAAAAAATTCATAGCCTCTTCATAGGTTTGAGGTTCACTTTCTAGCAAGTAGGTCAAAAAATCTGAACTATAAGACATTTATGTCCTAGTCCTCTTACTACATCTGGGTTCAACCTCAACCTTATCCTTAACCTCTTGTTCATGTCTTTGTTTTGACTATATATATTCATTCATAGTCTCAAACGTTCATTTAAACGAACTTGATTCTTCTAGAGATTTGCCTGCAAATACATGTTTAAAGAACAATGCATTCCTTGATTCCATTATAATGTTTTTGTGAAAGTTTGAGATCTTTGACTCGTGCATAAAAAATGATAATACAATGGGTATTTATATATACAATGAACCAAGCAATACTACTACTTGTCACCACTTCATATGGATGCAAGCTCACAACTAGCATGTCAGCTAGTAACAAGAAATAACATAAAATAGTTACAACAAGAAGCAAAGATACAATGCTAAGCTTGAAGAAGCTTATCAAATGTTTAGCACTAATACAAATCTTAATATCCCTTCTCAAACTCAAGGCGTAGAAAGCACCATGAGTTTGATTTTTAAAGAATGAAAGGCAACCTCAACAAGAGGTTTAGTGAGGATGTTTGCAAGCTAGTCACTTGAAGAAATGTGTTTCACATCAAGCAAGCCTTGGACAACTTATTCACGAACAAAATGCTAGTCGATTTTGACATGCTTCATATGAGCATGCATGATAGGATTGGCAGCAAGCATTGTAGCACTCATATTGTCATAGTATAACACAAGTATATGAGGCAAACTGATGTTAAGTTCAAGCAAAACAAACTCGATCCAAGTCGTTTCTGCTGATGTCAAAGCAAGTGCCCTAGATTCTACTTCAATGCTCAATCTAGCCACTACTTTTTGTTTGGAAGACATCTAAGAGATAAGATAGTCCCCTAAGAACACAACAAAGCCTACAATGCTCATTCGATCATCAAGGCAACTAGCCCAATCTTAATCACAATATCCTTCCAAGTTTAAGGACTGTGAATTATGCAAAGTTAAGCTATGTACGATTGTACCTTTTAGAAATCTCAAAATTCTTTTAAGTACTACCAAATGGACATTTGAGGTAGCATGAAAAAAATTGGTAAAGCTTATTGATAGAAAATGTTATATCAAGGCATGTTAACTCATAGTATTGAAAAGCCTATATTAATCTTCTATATGCAGAAGGATCAGATAGAGCAATACCTTCAAGCTTGGAAAGAATAACACCTGATTTCAAAGGAGTTTTGGCAACCTAGATGCTTCAAGACCAAACTTTATGAGTAGATATTTAACATATGTTTGTTGGTAAAGTTGCAATATAAAGGGAGTTATGCAAATTTCTAAGCTAAGAAAATAATGAACATCATCGAGAAACTTGAGAGCAAACTTCTTGTTAAGAGTTGACACTAGTTCATCTAGAAATTTCTCATTGCTACTAGTTAATAGTATATCATTAACATATATGAGCACCTCAATAAGGTCACTCCTCGCTTTTCTTAAAAACATGTTGGTATGAGCTTTAGAGTTTTTGAAACCAAGATCAATGAGTCTATTTGAGGTCATGGAATTCCTTTTGAAGTTTACAAATCAAATGGGGTTGAGAGGCATCTTTAAAGCCAAGTGGTTGTTTTATAAAAATATTCTTATGAAGATCTCTATTCAGGAAAGCATTATTGACATCTAGTTGCTTAAGAAGCCAGTCAGAACAAGAGCTAGATTTAAAACAATTCGAACTATTTTATGTTTGATCACATGTGAGAAAGTTTTATACTTATCAAGCAATCATTCACTTTAGGAGTGCTTATGGCTTCAGAGATAGAAATAGGAACTTCTAAGGAAGTAAGGTGAAAATCATCATTCGTAGTGGAAGTGAGTTAAGCATTAAAATCAACAAGTTTGGGTTTAGAAACACCTACCTTAGCTTGAGTTATCAGGATAAGAGTTAATAGAAGAGAAATATAGTGGAGAAAGCTTAACAATGAGCTGAATGTTGTTATTAGGTTTAGGTATAAGCTTTAGAGAATTGGGACATTGATTGACAAGTGAAGGTCGAATGAATAGATAGCTCTCTACTTTAAAGAGAAATAGGTATATAAATGGTAGGCAATATAAAAGGAATTATAGGAAGACTATTAGAACAAGGAAAAATGGCATGATGTGATAAAAAAGACAATATAAGTGAAGAGGATAATTGTGGTGAAGTAGACATCATAGGTGAAGAAGGCATCACAGGTGATGGTACTTCTCAAGAACACCTAAGACTATAGAATGAAGGGTAAAAATGAAGGTGTTATCATTAAAAAAGACTATGGAAAAGCTAAATCAGAAGATGTTAGCTCTGAGGTATTGGTTTTATAGGGAAAGTGGATTCATGAAAAGAGAGATGCCTACTGGTAAATAGTCTTTTTACTCAATGTCTAGGTAGAGATAGCCTTGCTATTAAGGGGCATAGCTAAGAAACAAACAATATGAGAATCGAGGTTGCAATTTATGTTTATTGTAGGATCTTAAATGATGAAAGCAAAGGGTGAAAATAACTCTTAGAAAAGAGTAATTAGTGACTTTTTTGTATAAGATTTCATAGGGAGATTTGTTTTAAAGAAATTTGGAAGGAAGTCTATGTATGGTAAAGACAACAACTCTAAAAGCATGAATCTATTATTTCATTGGAAGAGAAGCCTAAAGCAACATAGCTAGACCTTTCCCAACAACATGAATATGCTTGTATTTAACACTTTCATTTTGTTTGAAAGTATGTGGAAAAGTTTTTCAATGATTTATATATAGGTTGGACAAGAGAGTAGAGACAAAAGTAAACTTCTTGCCACCATCTATTTGAATAGATTTGATTTAAGTTGAAAAGTGTCTTTTCTACTATATGTATAAAAGAGGTGAAAATAACCTTAACATCATTAGCATTGAAGAAATAAATCCACTAATAGCGTGAAAAATCATTCATAATAAGAAGGAAATAAGTGCATAAGTTAAAACAACCACAGGTGAAACCTATAAGTCTATGTATAATAGTTCAAAAGGGGTAGTAACACATTTATAAGAGTGTAAAAGTTAGCTTGTGAGATTTTACAAAAGAATAAATCTCACATTTACACTTATTTACGGTATTAAAAGGTAATTACAAAATAATATATATATATATATATATATTAAGAATTTTCTCTGATGGATGTGCTAGATGAGCATGCTAAATGGAACTACTATGATCAAGTGTAGTTATAGGAGCAAAACAAGAAGCATTAAGTTCCACAAAATTTTAAGCATCCTCACCAAAGGTATTATTGCGTGTTTTACAACACACAGAAAATCGTGCAAGCATACACGGTCACAAGTAATAAAGATTTGTAAGTAAAGTATCGTTCCCACAGAGATTTGTTACTATAGTTTGTTGAGTACTAAAATTGTATCTCTCTAATTTTATCCAAAATAATCGTTGATATGGAAAAAGGTAACAAAAAAAATAAGAGAACTCTAGGATTGCAATTTTTCACCAAATTAATTCACTCCAATCATATTATTTTCTTTTAATTTATATTTTTTAGTACATTTAATTTGTCAACCGAAAACTTCTATTTTTATCCATACATCTCTTCCGAGCTTCGTATAGACACACCTCGTTAAATTAATTCACTATATCTATATGAGAATTAAATTTACCAAGATTCATTACATTCTAAGTTTTCAAATGGCGACACATACAATTAGGGTATATTCTTATCCTTCATTATACATGTCATTCTATCTACGAGCAATATACACAAAAATGCCTCTCTCAAGTTTATTAATGTGCCACAAATCATTTTGATAAAATTCGTAAATAATCAAAAAGCATTAAGCACAAGATAGAGTGAACAAATCGAACGTCTTATAAATCTATAAAAAAAATAATTAACATCAAAGCTTCATAAATTCAGATCAAATGCAACCCTAAAAAAATTAAATTACTTCATTAATTTAAAATAAAAATTACAACTAGGAAATTAAGATGAAGAACACAGAAAATTAAAACATCACAAAATATTTGGCACACGTAGAACACAACAAAAGCCAAAAAATGGCTTCTGCGTGTTCTGCAGTCCAACCCATTAATACCACAAAAATTCTAAACCAAAAAAAAAAACTTCTAAACTATATCATCTTACCTCCTATTTATAGCTAAAAAAATACATCAAAAATATTTAAATTTAATAATACACGCGGGGGACAATGAATTCTGCTGAAAATAATAAATTAAAAAGCGTGGGGGACAAATTGTATTGAAAATGGAATCGAAAACGCGGCTAATGTGAGTGGGCGCAACGTGTGTTTCTGTTTTTCTTTTCAATAAACTCTGACACATGTCGCGATATGATTCGTTGAAACAAATAGATAGACATGTGGCAGCACCTCGTTTGTTTCACGGAATGGGCGCACGCAGAAACTGAAGCACGGGATTGGGGCACCGAGAAAGTGCGGCAACGGCTGGAACGGGGACTTGATGCTGTGCTTTCGCGTTCATTGTAACTTTCCACATGTCTGAACATGATTTGCTTTAATATAAAGTGTGACACGTGGCAGATTATGGCTCGTGGAAAAACTGGGCACACGTGGATCGACCGCACGGGAAAGGGGCGCGCGAAGGTGGGGGACAGGTCTGCACGGCGTCAGACGGGTGAGTCCCACACTGCACGCCGGCCTGCGCGGCAGGTGGACCCCACTTGGGCACCGAGCCGCGCGATGGAGGAAATCCCTACACCTATTCTCCTTGGTCGGGTTTGAACAGCACGTGCGCATCCGAACCGTTGATGCGTTGATCTGACGGTCCAAAATGATGAGTGGATAACGCCGCGTGGAATCTCTCTCCTGCGAAGAAAAATAACTTTTATTAATTATATTTTCACCCACAAATATATTTCAAATTACATTTTAAACTTTGTTTAATTGCAATACAGCCCTTTAGTAATTTTAAATTAAATTTTAAACTTTTAATAATTAAAATTAAGCCCAAATTTAATTTAATTTATATTTTCAACATTTATAAATTGCAATTAAATACTCATTTATTTCAAAATTATATTTTTGGACGAAAACTTGCAATTAAGTACGTTTTCGATACAAATTATTTACTTTTCATAAAAAATATAAAAAATAGTAAATACTAATTTATTCATCGAAAATTAACTAAAAACATTAAGAACATAGCAATTATAATTAATAAAATAGGTGAAAATAAGTGTATAAAATACAGTTATCAAGTATATAGTCCATTATTGGCTTTGTCCCAAGTGACAACCTTCTTAGTTTAAGCATCCTTAAAGAGAAACTCATTGGCATGAAATTCAACAAAGTTATTATTTATGTCACACAATTTTTGAACTGAAAGTAAGTTATGTAAAATAGAAGGCATATAGAGGACATTATCGAGTTTAAGAGGTAATCATTCAATTGAATATATGCATTGCCAAAATTCATAATAGGTAAGGTAGAGCCATGACCTATAATAATGCTATCATTGCTTGAATAAGGATTAGGATCTTGAAAAAGAGATCCATATCCAGTCATATAATGAGATGCTCCTAAGTCAAGAAGCTAGGTTGAAGTAGAACTACTACCTTTGTTATTAGAGGTGGAAGCTTCAAAACCCATTGCACTAGGCCTTCTAGATGTTTTACAAAAATAAGATCATGAAGCTTGAGGCACTAATTGTTAGAGTGACCATTCTTGTTACACATACATTACTACAAAATCGAGCTTTAAAGTCGATTCGTTGAACTGACTTTAAATTTTAACTGTTGCCATTTAAAGTCGGTTCACGCGTTAAACCGACTTTAAACGTAAAGTCAGTTAACGTGTTGAACCGAATTTAAACGTAAAGTTGGTTCAACCAAATTTAAACGTAAAGTCTATTCAACGGAATTAAACATAAAGTCGGTTCACATGTTGAACTAACTTTAAATTTTTTATTATACATATTTTACTCATTAGAACCTGTATTCGATCACATATAATACAAAAAACCAAAATCTATTTAACAAAGTTTAAATAATATAAATAATTGATTATAATTACATAAAAACCAAACATAACAAATATATACACATAAATATAATTACAAAATACTTATACAAAACCTATATAATAAAAATAATAACATACATAATACAAAAATTATACAAATAATATATAAAAAATAACACAAAGTGAATAATAAGTGCGTAGGATTAATAGAAATACTTACAAGAGTAAATGAAGTGACAAAATGAAGGAAATGAAGAAAAGAAAGGGTGTTTTGTAAGTGAGAAAATGGGTATAAAAATTTGAGTATTTCGTTAAAAAATAAGAGATTTGGAAGATAATTTGGAGAGGAAGAAAGCCCACTAAACGGTGCTGAAATTGGTGGTCGTACGTGGCTGAAAAATGAGAAAGAGTGGATAGCGAGTGTCTATTTTGGGTTTTTGGGTGTTGTTTACAACACTGCAAATAAAAAATGTTGTTTCTGATGGGGAAAAAAGAGAAGAAAAGGAAAATATCCATGTGTGTAGTGTTGGTTTATGTGTTGAACCGACGCTATATGTAGGATGTAGCGTCAGTTGTACGTGTCCACCGATGCTACACACGTGGATAGCGTCGGTTGACACGTAGGACCGACACTACGTCCACATGTATCATTGGTTCAACACGTCAATCAATGATAAAAACTACGTAGATAGCATTGGTTTTTCAGCGAACCAACTTTAAATTCATTATAAGTCGATTTTCTCTAAAAACTGATTTTAAATCTCGACTTAAATGCCACATTTTGTAGTAGTGACATAACATTGAACTTTGTCACGAGATCTATTGTAACAAGGGCTTATTAGTTTCTTGTTTCTTGAATTATAAGAATTACCATTGGATTAAGTGTTATTGTGAGGAGGTTGTGTTCCACAGTGAACAGATCTTAAATGTTCCAAGATGATATGTTATTAATGTTATTATGACCACCACGAGCATTTTTATTATTGCCTTGAGATTTGATGTGCCAATTGTTCATCTTAACAATATTTTCTTGAATGAGATTATTGTCAAATTGATGATCAAGAATCTTTTCATGTGTAAGGAGATAGCTATAAAGTTCATCAAATAGAATTGGTGTAGGCCTTAAGGTAATACCAAATATAAAAGAGTTCCAATTGGAATTCAAACTTCCTAAAATACAGAAAACAGATCATAATTTGGAATTGACTGACCTTTACTAGCTAGATGATTAGAGATTAGTTTGATTTGAAAGATATAATCATTAATAGTCAACTCATTTTCCTTGAAGGTTTGGAACTAGAGAGTAAAACCATTATTTAAGCTCCAAACGAAGCAGAAAAAATTACTTGAAAGTTATGCCACATATCTACTGCAAAACTAGTTCCTACAAGGTTGAACACATACTAAGACTAATAGAAGAATAAGTACAACTAATCGTTAAACCAATTAATCGGCTAAAACATTTAATCGATTCCAAGTAATGAACAGAGGATTGATTTGTGGATCCTAATAGGTATTGAGAAGAAGGAGCAATGCTATGATCTATGTAGTTTTCAAGACTATAAGCAGTAATCAAAGAAAATATTTGCTTTTTTCAGATTAAAAAAATCTGTACAATCTAATTTGATTGTGAAATTGATACTTATAGGTGGAGTAGAAATCATGTAAGACATTACGAAAAATATCAACTTTCATTGACAGTTGAAGATAATTTCTTAATTAGAGTTTCTACGAGAATAGTCACGAAGCTTTTCTTGATGATAGGTTCTGATACCATGTGAACAAATAAAAGAAAGAGTGAAGAAGAAGAAAATTGTATTGATGAATATGCTTACATGAGTTAGCAAGTAA
Source organism: Hippophae rhamnoides (assembly GCA_033030585.1). Taxonomy (NCBI): domain Eukaryota; kingdom Viridiplantae; phylum Streptophyta; class Magnoliopsida; order Rosales; family Elaeagnaceae; genus Hippophae; species Hippophae rhamnoides. Next base: position 70,521,062 of record CM065429.1, on the reverse strand, counting down.
TACAAGGGATCTGTATATATAAAATGAACCATGTAATGCATGTGCTTGTAACCACTTCATATGAGTGCAAACTTCAACTAGCATGCCAGCTAACAATAAGAAATAACAAAAAAACAGTTGTAACAAAAAGCAAAGATGCAATGCTAGATACAATGCTAATGTTAAGACTTGTAAAAGCTTATCAAATGTTTAGCACTAATATAAAGCTTTACATTTATCTATAAAAAAAATTATTTAAATTAATATTTAATTTATTTTTATAATTTTTTTACCTTTTAAAAATAAATTTATTTTTAATTTAAAATAAAATAAAAAATCACGCACATAAATTTAAAATTGAAATTTTATACACCTAATTAAAGTATATAATATGTTTAGACTCACACTTACTATAGATACTAAATACATAATCTTACAAATTTTATTAAATATAATATATTTACATCCCACAACCAAACACATAATTGCACAAAAATTATATGATTAATATCTTTATTAATATTTAACAAACATGCCCTTGTTATACTTAAACTTTTTCCAATGTCCTCGTATATACTTCATGACCAAATTGTTCTGAAACTAATTATAAACTTTACAATTTGTTTTCGTCAAGATCCTCAATTTTTATTTTCATTCTTTAGATTCCATTTTGCGTTAAATTATAATAATTTATTATTAAAAATTCTACATTTATGTTATATTTGATGAACTGTATTATATAAGATTAAATTATATTATATTTAGTTTGTATGGTATTTAATTATAACTCGTATAATATAATTAGTTAAAATTAATTATAAAAATTTTAACAAAGTAATTTATATTTAAAATACTATTTAATTTATTTTATATAATTTTGTTGCCTATAATAGTAATTTTATTATAAAAATTTACCTAAATCAATATTTATTTTATTTTATATTTTATAGATAAAAAGTTATTTTTATTTTAAAAAGAAAGAAAAAAAACATAGATAATATATAATATGATCGCAATTGTACTCAAACATATAATTAAGATATTTAATATTTTAAGACAAAAGTTTTTCACCTCTTCCCTCCTCATCGTTAGCATGCCATGTAAATCATAGATAATATATAATATTTATTATCTTGTTGTTTCAAAATTTAAGAAGGAAGAGATTATTTTGTTTTAGGGGTACAAATCCAAGATAAGATATATTGACAAATATATTGCTTATAATTTTCTCTATTAATTATCAAATAATTAAGAGATATATATCTATATAAGTGTAATAATTAACTAAGTCTTCACCAATGAAAACAAATCTTATAAAAATAATAATAGTAATAAGATACAACTTTTCATTTATATATATTTCTTGATAAAAAAATAAATTTAAAAATACGATGTTATTAATTTTTTTAAAATTATAACACGTGAGAAATCATATATTATAATTAAAAATTTATATATATTTAACAATTCTTATAAAAAGATAATAATATGATCGTAAAAATGAAAATATATAAATTATTTAGTATTAATCAAGGCTAAATACTATTATTATATTATAAAATTCTCATAAATAAAAACTAACGGTAATCATAACAAATTTTGTTGTTATGATATGAACGATGACGAGTACAATTAAGTGGTAAAACTGTAAATATCTAAAAAAAAAAAAGTTTAATATGAAGTTTCCATTCAATAAAAAGAGGGTACTTCCAAGTTGGAAGCACCAAAGCCGAAGAGTGAAAAGCGAATCAAAGCCAGAACTCAAGCCTAACAAATAGGAATTGAACACTCAAAGCAAAAAACACACAAACACATAAATCCATAAACCAAAAAAAAAAAAAACCAAAGTAATCCGTCATTTCTCTGTTTTAAAAATCAAAAAACAAACCCAAATATAAGAAATTAATCGGATTTTGTAAATGACGATCAACAGGCTAGAGAACTTAGTGGAGTCAATAAAATCAAAGGTTAGAGCATTGAAGAAGACTAACAAGAAGAAGCCTTATGTTAAGATGGACAAAAGCGCCAGTGTCAAGGTTGAGATCCGTAGCAGAAAAGCTCGCTTACTCATCAACAAGACTCTTCAAGTTGCTGATCATCCTGGCAAGCGTAGCATTTCTTAATTTTTTTTTCCTGTATTATTATTATTATTATTTTGTATTTGGTTTTTTCGTCTTTTTTGTCTCTTGGTTACCGTTTCTGTGTTTCTGTTTCTGGGTCTTCAAATTTGATAATCTGGAACCGTTTCTGATTGCCTAAAGAAGCTGCTGCATACACTTGATTATGCTCATCTATCATACACTTTTTTTTTTCTCTTTTCATTATTTTTATGATTAATGAAATGGATTTCAGTTTAATTTTGGTATTTTGTATATAGGCTTTAGGGGTGTAAGGTCGAGTTTGTTCAAATGTTTAATGTAATTAAAAAGTGAAAAATGAACAAATTCGATGGAACTTTGGTTTCGATTGGGTTTATTAATTTTTTTAAAGGCTGAACAGTTTTGCCATGATCAAACTTTGACACATTAATTTTTTCTCCTTAATATAAAGATAAATAAACTTTGAATCCTAAATAAATATTTAAGATATTAAAATAAATAATTAATTAATCTTAATATGATATGTTATTTCACACGTACGAAGTGAAGATTGACTTCATGATGTGTTTTGGGATGTTAAAAAAAAATCATTATAATAATAATGTCTGAAAATTTGATTGATAAAAAATATAAATTTAAATATAATTGATTTCGTATATTTTATATTTAATTGTATCATAAATTAATAATTTAATGAAATATAAATCAAAATAAACAAACTAACTAAATAGGTTTAAAACTTGTAAAGTAAACGATCTTTAACTATAGTCATTGAAATTGTTCTCTAAGTTATAAAACAAAGGATCTTTTAAACTATTAACAACACTCAAATTAAATGATGTATTTTAATAAGTTATGACTCTTCCATAACTAAAAAATATATGTACCACACACTAAATGATGACTAGAGTTAAAGATTCACTATCTCCTCTTAATATCCTTTTCTATTACAATATTATTTTTTATTCTAATTTTACCTTAAAAAATACACAAAAAAAATCCTAATTTGACATAATTTTGTAAATAACATGGATAAAAAAAAATTATCAAATTTTTTTTATTTTTTAATATTTTAATATTAAATAATATTTTTGAGTAATAATTATTTAAAAAAACAATTTTAATAATATATTATTTACGAAGAAAAAAATAATAATTAAATAATATCATTTAAAATTTAGTGAATATAATAATATTAAATTATTATATAATATTTTTTATTATATTTTAATTATAAATTAAATATTGTAATAATTATAATAATAATTATAATAATATTTAATTTTATTATCATTTTTATTATTACTTGAATAAAACGTGATTTTAGTGATAATTAGCCATAAAATAATTATATAATTTATAATGAATTATTAAAACCTTGGTGCATGATTAATTTAATGCGTTTACTAGTGATGATGTATATATATATTCACTGTGTCAGTAAGAACCTTGATTTTCCATGTTAACATTTGACTATTTAGAGTTTATTGATTTATTTTATAATTTTTAATTATTTACTTGCACACATCCTACGGTTACAATAATATTTTCGTGAAACTGATGCACATGTGTTTAATATAAAGAATTCTTATTATTCCTTTTTTTTTTTACGTAGAAGAAACCGACCAAATTATTATTATTATATTGCTGTAGAACATGTCCTACGTGTAAGACTTGTTGAGAACTTTTATGATGGTATTAATATTAAGCAATTCTTTACTCACAAAATTAATTACAATTTCAGATATGAGATTTCTCAAATTAAGTAATATATTTTGATTGAAAAAAATAAACAAAATAAAATAAATCAGTTAATTATATTGCTTATATTTTAACAAATTTTAATTTTTTTCTTTCGTAACAATGATGTTAAACATCTTTGACATAAACTTGTGAATTCAAGTGTTAACAGGTGGTTGAAGCAATACATAGTTATGGAACTTTGGGCCTTAATAATAAGTTATTCATGTTACTTTATGTTAATTTTAATTTAAGATAATAACTTTGTGTTTAACTAATTTTTAAAAGATTCAAATAAAATATAAAAATCATGTGATATATATTATTTTCATTTTCATGACTATTTTATAGCAAAGTTATAATATTTTTAAATTTTATAATTTTTAAATTAAATTATTTTTTTCTTTGTACATTAATTCCAAACTTTTATGTTACATATAAATATTTTTTTTTTCAATTTTTGTTTGTTTAGCTTTAAATTATTAAGTTAGAGTTAAATAATTAAAAATTGTACTTAATTTTCTTTTATATAATACCTAATTTCGATTATATTAGTAAATTTGATTAATTCTATTTTTTAAAAAATTATAATACATAAACGTAAAGTTGAAAACCCTTCTCCATTTTCTGTTCCCAATTTAAAATTTCTTTCTCCTCTTCACTTATAAGGGAAAACATTATCCAACCAATAAATATAATATTTATGTGAGATTGAAAAATAAAATATATGTAATAATAAATATAGAGTTCTTTTGTACTAAATAATATAATTTTATTACAATTTTTTTTGAAATAATAAGAATAAATTATAAAATTTTATAGCTTTAGAATTTAAATAAATAGTTTAAATGATTTTTTTAAAAAAATTATTAATATTTTAATATAATAAAAACATAATTTAAAGATAAAATATATAATATATTATTTATGATAAATTTGAGTTTATATGTAATTAAATTTATAAAATTATATATTTATTTAAAACAATATATATAGTTTCAAGTAATATAACGAGTAATGTAATTTTCATCATCACTCATTTCTCATTTTGTGTCTTCATTCTTGTCTCAAACTAAATAATCTTTATAGGAATTTATCTCATTAAGAAAAATTGATAATCTTACTTAATTAATATAACCCAATAATTATAATACTAAAATATTTATTTTGTAATAGTTATAAAATAAACCAACATTTTTTCTATAAAAAAATATTCATTAATCTTAAACAAAGTTAAAACAGAGAAAAAAAAATGTATTACCTTTATTTCCATATTAGCAATCATCTCAAATATTTTTTTTCCATAATTTATTATATGCATTAAATTTTACGTGTATTAAGTAATGTATTAATTATTGATTAAATATAAAGTTAATAATATTAGATAATAAAATAATTATAAAATTATTTATTAATATCATGTAAATTAATATATATATATATATATTAAATTATGATAAAAAATATTTTTGATATATGCTTTATAAATAAAGAAAAAATATAATAAAATGAAGACACTGAAGGAAAGATAAATAACTCTCACTTTGAACACGCTTGACTTGCTTCCATATGAGCCCATTAACGAAAGAATGTGTTGGACTGAGAAAACGAAAACAGAGGGAGCTCATTTCATTTCTTTCTTTATTATTATTTTTTTTGGGGGGAGAGAGCTCGATGCTATAGGTTATTAGAAATTCTTGAATGCAATATATTATACATTCTTGTTAATTATAATTTTTAATATCTTATATTTTTTTTTCTTTTTAATAAAAATAAAAGGGAGTGTTAATATAACAATTGCAGACAAGAATATGTACGGTACAAACTAGAGAAATCTATAACATGCTTCATACATGGATCCATTATTATCTTTTTTGTAAGTAAGAATTATATAAGTAGGATTAATTATATAAATGTTAAATTTTTTTTAAACAAGTAATCAAGACTTAAATGAAAGTGTAAACGCTAATCCATAGAATCTTTTTATAAATTTTATTTCAACTCGATCAAGTGGACTTCAAAACGTGAATTAAGTATATAACAAATGAAGAAAGAACAAAACAACATGTTTAATTCAATATAAAATAAAGACAACTAATAGATAAAATATTTTTTACGGTAAATACACTAATAAGGATGTATCTTACAGGCCCTTATTCAAGCTAACAACATGCATACAAGGAAAACATCACATAGATGTGAATGAGGCATGTATAATTGAAAAGTTATAAAGGATTTCAAATCACTTTAAGACCTTATATGTAGGAATATATTAAGGAACATATTCGGTAAAAAATGATTATACTGTTACTACATGCAATCGTACAGAATATAGCAAGCCAATTAAAAAAGTCTAACACTCTACACACAACCAGTGTAAAGATATACTGATTTTTTAAAGACTTACATCAAACTCGAAGAAGATAAAAAGCATAAGCAATATACATTAATCAAAAAGTAGTATAAATAATTAGAAAGTATATAGATTAATTAAATATAACAAAAATAATAATTAGAAAGCTATAAACATACTACAAAGAAATAAAAGAAAGCATGCGATAACATATAACAAATAAACTTTGTAATCAGAATCTTAATCTAATATGTTGGTACATACACAATAGAAACTCGAATTATACTAACAAATTAGCTGATCATGCATAATAATATATCTAAAGGAGTAAATTCATATAAAACACTTACCTATGTGGTAAAATCCTTAGATTGTTTATAATAAACACTTGATATCAAATAATATGCTAAAAATAATAAACAGATAAAACTCGATAAAAGTACATATATAAATATCTCTATCAGTCGAGACCACCTTATTCTAACTACATATTGTTACCCTCGCATGTTGTCTCCGTAATAACTTAATCTGACTCTCCTCTAGAGTAAACACTACACATAGTAGTGCAATCAACTATCAACAATTAGTAATGTGAACCAGAAAATATAAAACCAATGTGGGAAACCACTCAACCACGAACACATGCAATCATTATATTGGGAGCACTTAACAATCCCAAAAGCATAGTATTGTCCAAATCTCATCAGGAAAATAGTCTTAGTCAATCACGGTCTAAGAATGTTATTTTACTTTCACTAAAATGTATCACAATCATCGAAATACACTTAAGGTGATTTTTGAAATAAAAAATATTCATCTCACTCAAAAACTAGTAACAAACACCTCTTCGAGTACTTGTTATTCAAGAGAACGTTTTACCCACTCAATTATGAATCATTAATATCGAACAACACTCAAAGTAATAATGATATAGAATCAGAAAAAGAGATGTCAATTTGACAAAAATCTACTACATTTTTTTCTTAGTACAAAACATAAAAATATGGGGTATTTATAGTCAAACTCAAGCTCACAAGGTATCTCGTCGAGAGACTCACCGACTACCCTTGTCGTGGCTTCGCTGACCACCCAACGAGTTTGTCGAGGCACAAAAAAAATTCATTTTTCAATTGAAAAAAATTACCAAATAATTTTCATAAATATTCACACGTGCAATGCAACAAAGACAACGTCGACAAGAGAGCTCTACAACCTTCAACCTAGCATACATATTACGAAAATCAATCAATGATGTGTGTAAATATGTTCGCATATAAAATGTACATAACTATTTATGTGTGTATTATTGATTGACAGTAACCAACATTATACAAAAAAAAAAAACAGATACATTAAGCAAAACAAATAAACTCTATGTTTTGCATACAAAAATGTTAATAAAGACTGAATTTATTCTGATTTGATCCAATGTAAATTAACTTAAAAAATTATCTATTTTATCTTTCTTTTGTTTATTTAATTTTACACTTTTGAATCATGATCGATTTAATCAAACATATTATTATAAGTCTTAAAATCAATGTATAATTTTTAAGCATAGTAACTTTTTTTAAAAAATAAAAAGTGAAAGATATTTCATTAATATTGAGATCTAAAAAAATACAACAAAGAATATTATACATCTAAATAAAACTCACTAATACATAATCAAATATTAAAATATAGAGCACACATAGGAAGAAAAATAGTTTTTATAAGAGAACTATTAAGCATAAGTTATTTATCTTACTCATAAATTAAATACCTAGAACATGGAAAATGTTACTTTAAGCTTTGTATCAGTGAAACTTAAGAAAGAATAATATATATATAAGCGTTTATAGAATCACATGAAGGTTCATTAAATTTAAACATATGAAGGTTCATTAAATTTAAACTTTATAGAATCACATATGACATAAAATCACCCTAACATATATCAGTAGATTATTTATAAAATTAAACTCCTATTAAAAAGAGAAACTAAAGCAACAAAACACAAAAAAAAAAATTAACTATGGGCGGCACAAAAGTATTTAATGGAATAACGTGAACTATTAAAATTGACCGATCAAAGCCAACATAGAAAGAAAGGATTTTCTAACTAGTGAAGAGAGTAGAATTTGAAATGTGGTTATAAGAATATCTATCTAATTAGACATTGATTTTGCGTTTTGAATAACAAGTAGGTAAAATGTCAACTGACTGCAACAGGGGTAAAATGGGAAGAAAAAAGACAGCAAAACTACATACGTTGGTTGCTTCTTTTTTTTTCAATTTGCTTTCTCTTAAAAGAAATACCAAAAAATAAGAAGAACCATGTGATCTAACTTCAACTGAATTTCAAAGTCCATTATGATATTCCAAGTTACAACAACACTTCAAAAAGTAATTTATTTATTTATTTTATTGAACAACACTGCAAATGAAAATGAACCCATACTTCAAGTTATATCCTGTAACAAAAAAGTAGAAGAAGAGTTTAAATAGTTGGTCTTGAACAGGGCTTGAACAAACGAGACAGAGACATTTTGTAAATTTTTCACAATGAAATTAGTTGGTCTTAGCCCTCACACTAAGTACTCTATGTGTTTACACTTGTTTTTGGTTCTGCTTCTCTCAGCAAATGTAGTTTTCTCTGAAACACTAGTCAAGACCATTCCTGGTTTTGATGGGGATCTTCCTTTTAATCTCTCAACTGGGTAACTCCTCTTTTTTTTTCTTTCCCAAAAATATAAAATAAAATAATTAACTTAATTTTCATTTTAATGGGTTTTTGTTTTTGTTTTTAGATATGTGACTGTTGGTAAATCAGAAATGTTTTATTACTTCATAGAATCTGAAGGAAACCCAAAAGAGGATCCTCTGTTACTTTGGTACAGTGGAGGCCCTGGTTGCTCTGCTCTCAATGGCCTCATTTATCAAGTTGGTATATCCCATTTTCACAGCTCTTTATTTTTAATATTTTTTTATTAAAAAAATCATAATATTTATTACTAATATATATCTTTTTTTTTTATTGTTTCAACTTTTAATAAATTTGCAGGTCCATTAGCATTTAATATTTCAGGATATGAAGGAGGTGTGCCTCAAACATATTATTACCCTTATTCATGGACTAGGGTATGGTTAATTAATTTAATTCAAAGGTTAATTTAGAATAAAAAATTTAAATAAAAAATTTGATATTTGTTAATCATATAGTAATGCTCTATATGTATCTGCGCGCAGAGCTCTAGCATGTTGTTTGTGGATGCACCTGTTGGCACTGGCTTCTCTTATGCAACAGACCCTAGTGATTACCCAACCACTGACATTAAAACATCAGTCCAAGTTTATGGTTTCCTCAGGAATGTAAGTGATCGTCAAAATTTCAATAAATAGTTAAAATTATATTAATGAGAATATATAACATACTCTTTTAGAGAGAGAGAGAGAGAGAGAAACATATGCAAAATACAAGTAGATGTGAGAGAAGTGTGAGATCGATAATAAGCTTATATTTTTCATTTGGCACTAAGACTATTCCATTTGTATTGTAGTGGTTGGTGCAACACCCACAGTTTCTGAAAGTTCAATTATTTATTGGGGCTGATTCATATTCAGGCATTTCTGCCACAATTGTTACTAAATATATAATAGACGGTAATTAACTACATTTACACTTTGTTAATCTTTCAATTAATCTCAATTTTGGAAAATTAAGTCACTAATTTTTAAAGGTTGATAACATTTCACATAATTATGCCAAATTTCCAATTAATCCCATATTTTGATAATTAAGTCAGTAATTTTTAAGAGTTTATAAAATTTCAGATAATGATGCCGGAGTCAGGCCAAGACTGAATCTCAAGGTACATTATTTGAACTAAAATCTCAACTCTGCACGAATACATTTTCAAAATTGTTTTTTGTTTTTTACTCTGATTTTTGTTTTCTGTTTTCTGTTTTTGCTATGTTTGGAATTAATTATTGTAAATGATTTCAGGGATATCTTCTTGGCTGCCCAAGAACAGATACAACTATAAATGAGAATTCAAAGATAATATATGCTCACAGAATGGGACTTATATCAGATGAACTCTACAAGGTCAAAGAATTTATAGAATTTTTTATCTTTCTTTTTTATAAGCATTTTCTTGAGAAGTTATCAATATATATATATATATATATATATATATATAGGAGGTAATGGATGAATGGTCTATATTATTTATATGGCCATTTCTTTACATTATAAATTTATCTTAAACACAATTGACTCGACAGAATACAATTTTGTTTGCTAAATTATAATATTTAATCAAAATATGTCACATCAGTTAACATACGTAACAAATTTGCAATGTTCATGACATGTTTGATTAACAATATCATAAATAAAAATAATAATAATTTAAGATTTTTTAATATTTAGTTTGATTATTAATCTAAAAAATGTAAAACGTTTTAAAATTTTTATAAGAATATTCATTCTTTCAACATCCCTCGGTAATATTTTAAAATAATGTTTCCTTTTTCTCACACATTTGTATAACTAATTATATTTTTTTCTCATTTTTAAAAAAATATTTATAATTTTAATAAATTTTATTATTTTAATATTTATCGTTATTTTGATTCAATTTATAGTAAAAAAAATAATATTTCTATTGAATTCAATTGTTAGTTATTATTTGGTTTGATTAATCTACTGCACAAAAACATTAAAGTCTTTATATTTTATATTGTTATAATAGTTGCATGCTATTCTTCTTCAGGCAGCTAAAGAAAGTTGTGGTGGGTCATATGTTAGTGTAGACACTTCACAACCACAATGCTATGAGGACCTTCAGTTAATCAAGAAGGCAAGAGAACTCCATCCTTTATAATTATAAAATAAAATTTCCTTAATTATGTGTGTTTTAATTTATTTTCACTAAGATTATATATTAATATAAATGGTTCTATTTTTATTTATTTTTTCTTTCTATTTTTCTTTGACTTGCAGAACGTTAAAGATATAAACAAAATGCACATTTTAGAGCCCAAGTGCACCTATGCATCACCTGATTTACATGATGAAGAATCTGAAAAAAGATCTCTTCTAGAAGATCCCCAAAACAGCTTCATATTATCACCTCCAAGAATACCTGATTTTTGGTGTCATGTAAATTATAAACAATAATTCCCTCTTTAAATTACAATATTTTACATTTTTGAATAAATTATCATCTCAAATTTCATTCTAAATTTTGCAATAATATATCTATTACTATATTTTTTCTTTGTGCAGAATTTTAATTATGCCCTATCGTACGTTTGGGCCAACGATGAGGGTGTTCGAACATCACTTGGTATCAGAGAGGTATAATAACATGAGAGACTTATTGCCAATGTTCTAATTTAATTTTTAAAAAAATTACTGATTTTTTTGTTGTTGTTGTTGTGGTGAAAATTGCATATTAATTAGGGAAGTGTAATGGATTGGAAGAGATGTAACAAGAGCCTATCATTCACATCTGATGTGGGAAGTGTAATTGAATATCATCGCAATCTTAGTACCAAGGGCCTTCAAGTTCTAATTTACAAGTAACTTTTTTTCTTTTTCAATGTCTTGAGTGTTCTTTTTGTTGGTGTGTGTTGTTGTGCATGCTGAAACAGTGACAAACACTAAGGAATGAGTGACAAACACTAAGTAATGACAGACAATAATATTAGTGGAGCCATAAAACATATATGTGCAACAACTAGGGTTAGGTTTTAGTTTTTGTTTTCGTTTGTATATATAGACCAAGACTCTTATATTGAAACATAATAGAAATGATATGAAATATATATGATAATTATCAGAGAAAAAAAATATCATTTTTATATTAATTAATCTAGACTATCATATCATTTTAATAATTATATATTCGTTTTAATTATTGATAATACGTGCAGTGGTGATCATGATCTAGTGATTCCAAACATTGGAACACAACAATGGGTAAAGGAGCTCAATTTGACTGTGGTTAATGATTGGAGACCATGGATTGTTGATGGACAGGCTGCTGGGTAAGTTAATTTTCAGATCATTTTTCAATTTATATCCAACCATTTTATTACTTAATATATATTGAAATAATGTCGTTACTGTATTATGCAGATATACAATAAAATATTCAAGTAATGGATATAGATTGACATATGCAAGTGTGAAGGTAATAATATTAAAAAAGAAAAGAAAATATTTAATATATATTGGAAGTTTTGTTTTGATATATTCTTTAATTTTGAATTATGTGGAAATAGAAGTTTAAATAAAGGTTATGGGTTTTTATGTTTTTATAGGGAGCAGGTCACTCACCACAAGAGCATAAGCGTAGGGAATGTTATGAAATGTTTAAAAGGTTCATTCATTATTATCCAATCTGATTATCTCACTTCAGATCAGCTTCAATGTTGTCTTTTGATGATTCTATCGAATTAATGCTCATAATATTTTTCTTCTCTTCTAATAAATATCATATTTTGTACGTTTAATCAACTTGTACGTGTTATACATTTAATTAGTGTGGTTGAGAAGAGTATTATTTATGGTATGGATGACTTTGCAATAAAATTAAGGATTATGATTTTTTATTTCGGGTTTGTATTAACTGCTACCTTGTTTTTTAAAAAAGGTACACAAGATTATTGTATTTTAGAAGTATTTTTCTTTTGAAAAAAATATAATTTAGTTTAAAATTATCATTTCTAAAAATGAAAATATTATGGATGCACTTATATTTAATATATCTTCACTTATATCTCTAATTAGTTAATGACGTTAATTTTTCACACAATAATGTTTTTTTCCTTCTAGGGCTCTTATACCAAATTGAATCTAACTGTTTTATAATGCTAGTTGTTAATCGTTATTTCTTATTGATTATTATTTAAAGACAAATCTTTAAATTTTTTATTAAAATATTGTTTTAGCTTTATATTTTCTTTATATTTATTTTCATACATACTTGTGTCTAATTAATTTTATAAATGTTATAAATATTATCCTACTCATAATGGTAAAATCTTTGTATCCATACATAATTTGATATCTAAATTAGACTTATTAGAAAATTAAAAAAGAGTAACCGCAATATATTTTATTCATAATATTAATAATTACTACATTTCTTAGAGCCAACTAAAAACCTTTTTTAGCCGTTCATAGTTTCTAGATACATAATTGCTAGGTGAATAACCTTTTAGAATAGAGAGATTGCTTTTTTCGAAGCTATGTATAAATAATAAAAATAAAAGTTCATTTTATAAGACAAAGAATCTCTGTTTTGTAATAGTGAAAAATTACTCTTTTTACATACTTTAATAATTTACCTAACTTTCTACGTTTATCTTTTGAATAGAAGCCCTTCATTTTCTTGGCATGAACTACCAATTGAAGATGTGGGTTTATTCCTCTTTGTCGTTTTTCACTAATAGTCCTTTTGATGATGTAGGTGATGATATATCTTCATCTTTTCGTTCTCTAATGCAATAAATGCATTTTTGATCCTTAGTGATTTTCTTGGCGTAAAAACAAAACACCTTTATTGTTTATTGAATTTTTTTCATGTTATTGTTAAAATTCTCCCAAACTTACTATTTTTCTCACCATCTTTTTCAATAAGGGTTATATTGCTATGAGAATTGATTATAACTTTACTAGTTGAATAATTTACTTTAATTTTGAAAGAATTATCATTTTTTTTAGTTCATGATAAATTTGACCCAGTATCTATCCTCTTAGTGTACAAAGTTCATATGTATTAAATTTTTTTCTAGAAACATCTTTGCTTTTGGAACGTCTTGATTAGTAATCCCTAATTTGATATCATAATAGGGACTAGGGGTGTCCACCGGTCCGGTCCGGTCTGGTTTTGGAAAAAAAAAAAATTAACCGGACTGGATCGTTTGAAACAATTTTTATTAATACAAATCAAACTGGACTGTTTGATGTATAAAACCGTTCAATCCGGTCCGGTCCGATTCGATTTCTGGTTTGGTTCAGTTTTTGGACACTTTTTAATGAGAAATAATGTAAATTTTTTAATATATTTATTAAACTAGTCCGGTCCGATCCAACCGGTTTAAACCGGACCGGACCATTTGATTTGTAAAACCGTTCGATCCGGTCCAGTTTTACGGTTTGGTCCAGTCCGAGCCGATTTATGGACACCCCTAATAGGGACTAACACAACCTTCTTTATTCCAATCCATAAGCAAACTAAAAAAACTGAGATAGAATGATTATCACCTACTTTGATCTTTTTCTTGAAGTTCTTGATAACCTTCTTGAAATTTTCAGGAAAAAAATTTAATTCACATAAATTAATTCTTGGATATAGGTTCTCAATTAAACTTGTATGAAAAGCTTTGTAAATAAAAATTGGATCAGCTCCTTCAAGAGTATTAAATTTACTACCTATAAGGATTTTTTTTATGGTGTAGAATTTTATATCTTCGATATGCTAATGACTAAATTATAGAGACTCAACCATTGTGGTTTAATTAAATTCTTGTATTGTTCCTTTTCATTTTTAATTACCAATATATTATTGGCAATGTTTCTCTAAATAGTACTGGTGGTCATACTATCTTTTCTAAGATCTTCAACCTGCTCGGTGGTGATGGTTGCGGTTGTAATGCTACAGAGTAATTTTTAACTATATCTTCTAGAGTTATTAGTGTTGGTATTCTATAGTTGGCATAAATGCCTTCAACTTATAATCTATTAATGAAAGCTCTGAGTTATACCAATAAATCAAATAATAGTTTTTGTTGCCTTAGGCTAGTTGTTGTAAATTCTTGGTTTTGGACCATCATAGACCACATAAGTCTTTTTCTACTTCTTCAATCCAACTTAGATTTTTCTTTTCATAGATGCTACTCTCTTTTGAACTATTAGGTTCTTTCTTTTCATTTTAAATTCCTTCTTTAAGAGTTTTAACTTCCTTATAATGAATCTATGATGTGGGTTCCTCTTTAGAGTTTTTAGACTTTAATGATCATTTTAAATTGTTAAGTTCTTCCTATTTAATTCCCATCTCTAATAGAGACTTTTCTAGATATAAAACCTTAAGTTGTTCTTGAAAGATTCTTATCTCATTTTCCTTTATCTTGATCTTGATATCAAAATGTTTCATTCTTACAAGAACAAAAATAGCTAAAGGTGCTAATTTTCTTGTAAAAGCATATACTATTCTTGTTTCCCAAAAAATGCTTGGCATAAAAAATATAGTGGTTAAACAAACTATTATTGACATATGAATAATCTTTCTTATTTACAATAATCTACAATATTAGTTCTTAAAAAATAACCAAAAATTGTGTTATCGATATCGACAATAAATCTAGTTCTTATTACATACATATATGACAAATTTTTAAATAGTTCTTTTAACAATTAAACATTCTTTTTCGTTACTGTGATAATTTAATTTTGGACTATGGAAAAATCCTTATGTATATCTATAAAAATATTCATCATTTTCATATACTTTTGCTTTTAAAAATGCTCCATAATATTCATGTGAAGTATCTATTTCAATTATAATTTTATCATTTAGATCTATGTGATATAAAGTTGGTAATTGTTTTACCTGTGCTATTACCTGATCCATGTACAAAGTATCTTTTTCTATTCATTTCCAAACATGAACTTTTTCAATTTTGTTTGCAAAGGTTTTCATAATTCTACAAGTTTCTTTATATATACTTCAACATACGTCGAATATCATAAGAATCTTTGTAATTGATTTTTTTTAATTCACTAGGAAATCCTAAATTTTATTTTGTACATTGGACTATAGGTTATGTTTTGCATCTTTAATATCTAATCCTAAATATTTAATTTTTTGTTAAGCAATTATTGCTTTCTTCTTAGAAATTACAATGCATTTTTTCCTACATTCTTTAGAATATTAATAATATTCAAATAATTTTTATATTAATTCATTACTGAAAACTAAAAATCATCTATGTAAACATAGCAAATATTATGTAATTTTTTAAAGATGTTGTCTATATACATTTGAAAAATATTTTGAGCTTATTTTAATATGAATGGTATAAAAGTCTATTATAATTGTTATTGGGGGTAATTAAATGTCATTATTTTTTATATTCCTCCTTTAGTTTTATTTTTAAAAATCTACTTTTGTAATCAAAACTTGAGAAATATTTCTTTCTTTTTATTAAAGATAATAATTCTTCTTTGTTTAGAATAAAGTATCAATTATAAATGATTTTTTTATTCAATGCTTTGAAATTTATTAACACTCTTAGTTTTATGCTAGCAATCATTTTAGATTTTTTTACCTTTGGATCTAAAGAATCTTCTAAGTTTACTATTTTTAATAATTTTTTGAAACGTGCTAAGATTTTATCTTCCTGTATTTTATTAAGAAAAAAGTTTTATTTCTTTTCAATATCTAATGAAATGTCTTCTAAATAAGGTTTTTGTTGCTGCTTTGTATCTATCTCACCACGTTTTCGCTTTCTATGTTATTGTACAAAAGTTAGGTTTGATACAGTTAAAGATTTGTTTTATTTTTAACACATAAATGGTTTCACTATTTAGCATTATTAGACTTATTTTGTCTTATAAAAAAGGTTGATATAAGTTTATGAATGAAATTATTTTTATTAATAAATAAATTCTTTTCTTATTTATATATTATAGGAATATAAAATTTCTCAAATTCTCAAATTATATCTGTATCCTTTAAGGTTTTAGTAAGATTTATTATATTATTTTTAGCAATTATTTATAATTAAATATTTTAGTGCTTGTTTCTAGACATTATATGAGAATACATATTTAATAATTACACACATACAAGGTCCTGTATCTACATACGTGTGTAAATGATAATTTGTATAACCTTTAAACTTTAATCCTACCTTAGTATAATTATTGTTTAGATTTGTAATACTATACAAATCAATTACAAATCTTCCTTGTTCTAAGAAATAGTATTCATATCATGAGTATTCATATTCCAAGTTAGTTGTTTCCTCGTTAGTTTCTTTTTATATATAAATACAATAAGTATCATCTATATCTAATTTTTTTATTGGTTTTCATTCCATATTAAAAATATAAGATTTTTGCTTTCGATAAAAAATCATTTTTATATTAAAGCCTATTTGGATATTCATTAGTATAATGTCTTTCTTTGTTGTAGATCCAACATCTATATTTTTTTTCCTGATGGATAATAAATTTTATTTTTTGATAACTTATATCTTTTTCTATAAGATTTATTTGTTATACTTTTCTTGTATTTTTGGAAGTTATGTTTTTTAAATTTATATCTTTTGAATGTCTTGTATTTTTTTTTATATTTTTAGTACTTTTACTTGTATGATTTAATGTTACATTTATATTTTTTTGACATCCTAAATCTCTTATATCAAAACAGATTTTATCATTTACTCTTATTTGTTTATATTTTTATCTTTCTTGACATTTAATAATTATCCAATTTTTAATAGTTATTATTCTAAATATTAATTTGTCAATTATATTTTCTCTATTTATTGTATTCCATCATTCTATTATGGTTTTATGTAATGTTTTAGATAATTTTTGAAAAAATATTTCCTTATAAGTTTCTTAATTGGAGGGAAGTAACTTAAGATAATAAAGTTCATATTCACAAACAAAGGATCTCTATAACACATGTTGCATATTTTTATATTTGTTAAATGCCGTTTGGCTTCCTCAATTTCATTTTCATTGTATTCAATGATATATCTTCCTTTATATTCTTCGATAAATTTCTTATATATTTCATTTACTATAGTATCTAAATACTCTCTACCTACGTGAGTATTCCCTCGCATTTGTAAATGTTGTTCTATTAAATTTGTAAACCAAATTTAAATATTTCATGTTATTTTGTGAGCTACTAAAACTCTACAAGTTGAAAGGTTTGATCATGTGGTTGAAAAAAATTGTATAATTACACTCGTACCACTAGATCATTCATCTAAATATTTTTTATAGTCTCTTATACAATCTAAATCTAAAAAATCATATCTATAATTTTTATGAAGTTTGAATTCTAGTAGGATATTATCTTTAGTTCATCGATATAATACTTCTTCCATTTTGGATTGTTTTCTTCTATAAGGAAAGTGAGGTTCTTATGGCCTTTGCCCATTTTTTTTCTCTATGTAGATCAGATGTTCTTTCTTGATAAGAAACTGGTAATGAAATTGGTTTCGTATGATTCTTTGGAATCATATTTTCTAGTTCAAAATTAATTTTATTGATTATTATTGTATCAACTTTTATTTGTACAAATATTTTCATCATAATGTATTACTAATTCTTCATTTATTAGAGTTAACAAAATGACTAATTTTTTTATATCTTTATTTTCAAGATCCATAAACTAATTTTCTAATTCTTTTCTATAATTTATTAAACTGGTATTATAGCTTCTCCTTTATCTTTGTTTTTTTTTCAATATTTTTTTTCTCATTTCTAGGCATCAATGTATCTAATCTCATTGGTGGTTCTTATTTTAATCTTACAAATGAATCAAATTTGTAACCTATGATTTCTTTGTCTTTGTGTATGTTATTTACATCATTTCTTAATTCTGTAATTTTTTTTATTATATGTCTTGTTGTAATTTCTTAATATAATCATATTCTTTTATTTCTTTAGAAGTTGTTTTTGTATTTCATTTATATCTTGTAAGAATTTGATGTTTGATTTTTATACTATATTTAGTCTTCTGTTAAAAGAAGTAAATCTTTTATTATTGTTATTTGGTTTTTCGATATGTTTATTATGTTTCCATCAAAATCTAATTCTTTATTCTATATTTTGTTTTTGAACATTATTGGGAAAACAATGATATCAATTTCTTCTTAATATTACGTCATGGACTAATGATTTTATTATTTTAAATTCTTGTTTTGAATCTATAACCTCTCTTTATTTGTTAGAGGTTTTTCCTTCAAGATTTATAAACGTAAATCTTGATATATTACTATTTCTTACTATGTTACTTGTTCTTCCTGATATAAGAGGTTTTTCTTTATCAATTAATGATATGGTACACATTCCTTTTGCATATGTAATATTTATTCTCATTTATTTATTACTTATTTTATAATATATATATATATATATATATATATATATATATTGAAATATTTTTCATAACTTTAAGAATGATGAATATTTGAATTCATCTCATTTCTTAAGATTAAATCTTATTTTTTGTATTTCTTCAAATTTATTTGTATTAATTATCATTTTTTGTAAGTTATGTCACGAGATGTCTTGTATTTCTATTTATATTATTTCTGCCATTTTTATGTATAAAAATTATTATTTAATTCCGTTGACTTTGATTTCTGTTAATTTTAGAGAATATTTGTGATATTAAAGTTTTTTTCAAAAAAGACTACTAGTGTACCCCTTACTAAAGCAGGGTTACCTCTATCTAATTTTTGTACTTATATAAAGTTAAGTTATCATATAAGACTTTTTCTCTTTTTATATCTATATAGGTTATTGGGAAGTTACGAAATAGATATCACATAATTATTTAATTTAAATAATTTAGTTGAATAATTATTATATTATATACTAAACATCTTATAATTTGTTTTTTAAAAAAGTCACAATAGTTTTGTTATTATATGCCCATGAAAATTTTATAGTTGCATATTTATTGAGTCGAAAACTTATAGTTCTATTACTTATAAAAATTAGGCACTATAAATGTCCAATTTTAATACTTTTAATGGACTAAAACTTTAATAGATTATGAGACTAAAAATGTTTATTTTTTATAATAATAGAATTAATAATGTTTAACTCTTACCTTACAATATTAAATTATTCATTTTAAAAAATTACGAGATTATTAATACTTAATCTAATAATTATAAAGTTAATATTCTTACTTTATAAAAATCACGTAACCAACTAAAAATGCTCATATATTTTGTAGGCTTTATACTTTTTTTTTTATTTTATTTACATATTTCATGTTTTTATGACCGGAAAGTGATTACAAGTGTTATGTTGAAACTCTTACAACAGTAATTACAATACTTCTGGCCGTGTATTTAAAAAAAATAAATAAAAAATGAAGGCGTAATTTTGATTAATATAATGGAGCGCACTCGTGTACAAAACTCAATAGTTAATGTTGTTTCGGAAAATATAGTATTCTTATCTCAATAACATGTGATCTTATTTAATAACACGTGTAATATTTAACGCTTGAAGTCTTAGCTAGAGGTAAGGTTTAAATAATGATGTTGGTAAAAATATTGAAATTTAATTTTTATTATAAAAAATTTATGAAAATTATGAAAATTATAGAATTTTATAAAATAACAAAGTAATCAATTATTTATAATTTAAAATATACCTTGAATTCGTGGCTAAAAAGCTAAATTAAAAGAAGAAAAAAATAAACATTGAAAGGAGTACCCACGATAGAAAAGGAAAAAATAATTATTTGTTGTTTTTATATGTATGTGAGATGATCCATTATAAAAAATAAAAATAAAACATCATCAGTATTTTTTAAATTCTTTATTTTGGGTACGTGGGTGTGAGATTTAAGTACAAATAAGAATTTGGATTTGAGTATGATTTCATGTTTTTAATAATATTATTAAAATATAAAGAATATTGGGTATTTTCGTTAAGATTTTTAAATCTAATATTAATAAATTTATTTATTATTTTGTGTATAAATTGAGTTAATTTATAGAATCATGTAAAATTTCTTATTTGTTTTTCTTGTTTTCGATGTACACGAACAGAACTAAATTGAGAGAAGTTTGAAACTGAAAATGGTAACAATAAAGGTATATGGATGTAAAAAAACGTTTCTTAATTTCATCTATAATCCAACTCTAAAACACTAAATTTATTACAAAATTTGGTGGGATGAATAATATAACATTAAATTTTGTATAATATTATTCATTGTTACAAACAGTTTTCATGCTATGTTATTTTTTAAAATTCTAAATATATTATTAGATTTTATCATAAATAAAAAAATTAAAATTAAGTATATCATATAGTAGAATGAATAAAAAAATTACTATAATACAACATATAGCTAAAAAATAATATAAACTAAAACAACTATTTAATTCTTTTAAAAGATCTTGTTAATTTTTTTTATTATATATAATAAATTAAAATTAAATACATAATACAAAATAAGTAAAATAAATACTATTATAATATAGAGTTAAAAATATAATATAAATTAAAACAATAATTTAATAATCAAGTAAATCATTATAGATTCTTTAATATTATTAAAACATTGATAAAAAAATATCTATAATATTTTTATATCCTTCTCCTTATTCATATCTACGTACTTTCTCAAAATAAACAAATAAGGATAAAAAAGTTCATATAAATATATTAATTTATTGAATTAATATCTATCTATATGTAATTTTAATAAAAAAAATTAATTAAATATAATTTTTAATTAATATAAAAATATAATATTTTATTTAGTAAATTTTTAATTTTTTAATAATATATTTTAATTAATTATTATTAATTAATTAATAGTAATATATAATTATTTAATGGTTGAATATAATAATTAGTAAAATAAAAATAAAATGAATGTTTTATTTTATAAAAGAATATACTTTTAAGTATAATATTTGATGTTATGTGTTAAGAGAAGTATAAAATTAGAGTAACTTTTAGTGTAAAATGAAGTAATGGTTTGGAGATGCCTTAAGGTGTACTTAAAGAAGCAATTATATGTCTTGAAGATGGATGAAAATAATGATATTAAAAGTCATTTTAATAGATTCAAATGATGTGTTTTTAAATTGCTACAGGTTCTTGTGAAAATACAAAATCACGATTAGATAATGATTTTGTTATCTTCACTATCTGATTCATATGATGTTTTGGTGTCTTCACTACTTAAAAGAAAAACTACATTGATAATAGATTAGGTGATAATAATTCTCTTAAAAACTAGTAATAAGAAGTAATTGATCCGTTTTACATATAAAGATTTTCTTGTTATGAATAGTGATTCAAGAGAAAATTTGAATATAAGAAGAAAACAATATTAGAGGGGATATCCAAGTAGTGATGAAAATTAGTTCAAACCTCATTCAAGAATAGATATTGAGTATTTTATTGTCAAAAAAAGAACACATTAAAATGTGTTGTAAAGAGAGATCGAAGGATATAAGAGGTCTTAATGACAAAAAAAGTGGGGTGTTAAATGGGCAAAAGTGACTAAAATTTGTGATACCAAAAATGATGTAATTTGTATGACAACCATTAATTGTTCTCTAAATGATTGGATTTTGGATTCAATTTGCTTATTTCACATGTATTGTCATTGTTTTCAAAGTTTGTGTACTAAACTATCATTAAAAAACAAATAGACTTAAATGATCTATTCTGAAAAGTTTGTAGATCTATCTGATCATCCATCCTTATTTTTAAAAACTATTTTTTGGATCCGTGCATATGCATGAGTTGATAATTTAAATTTGATAAATATATAATAGTATTAATTATTGAGTAATAATTATTATTTTATAAAATAAAAATGTAAGTTTTTGCTTATAAGCTTTTAAGTTATTTTTATTATAATTAAAAAATTGATGTTAAGATAATTAATAAAGTACTTCTTTGAAATACTCTTAAAACAAATAGTTAATTAACTTATTATTTTAGTGATTAATGAGTATATATACTAGTAAATATTTATTAGCAATATAATTTAAATATAATATAAATACGAGTGATTTATTACAATGACAATAATCGTGTAACTTTATTTAATAAATAGTTTTATTATCTAAGAAGTTAATCATAGTTATAAGATTAATAGATATGATTTGATTGAATTTAATAAGTATTTTTGTTCAAAAGTAATTGATATTAGTTAATTATTCTTTTTTTAATTGATATGAGATATGATACATATAAAAATTATTAATTCAACAAAAATATGATTGACTCTTGTATGAATTATTGCCCTTAATGTAATAAAATAATTACATTATATAAAATAAACTATTTATAAAAAAATCTATTTATTATATGGACACTCAATAAAAATATGATGGGTTTACAAGTGAATTAATTAAATAGTATATTTAATAAAAATATAATATATTCACAAATAAATTGATCAAATAATTATTAAATGAGGAAATTATTAATAGTATAAATTGTCACGAAAAATCTTTTTCAAAACCTACCATTAATGGTGTGTAATAAAAATAATTATTTATAAAAAATATATTTATTATATAATTATTTTGATATTTATTAATATAAAAATAAAAAAAATTGGTAGCCTAATATTATTACTTTTATGTGTAAAGATAAGGGTATATTTACAGGTTAGGTGTGGTTTCACAATAAAATAAAGGGATATTATTGAGGTTTTTGTTCTTTTTCCTTCTCCAAATTATTACTTTTTGCTAATAAAGTATTAATCCTATTTTTCAACATGAAAAGGGTAAAATTATTTTCTATACGAAAATGATTTATTAATTGATAAAAAAGCGTAAAATTATTTTTTATACGAAAATGATTTATTAATTGATAAAAAGGTATTTAAATATAAGTACATATTGCAATAAAAAAATATCGTAACATAATAAAAAAGTCACCGTATACCACTCACGTGCATCATAACTTTGTTCCAACTCTAACTAATAAAAAACTTAATATAAGAAACATTTACATTTAATAATAAAAAGAATTAAATTAATAGTTCTAATAAATCAAAGAATAAAAATAGTATATTCTATGCATATTCTTAAAAAAAATAAGAATATATATATATATATTAGAAATATTAAAATAACCTTAAATCTAATCGATTTAGTGTTTATTATTTAAGATTTGTGATTTGAGTTTATGATTTAGGGTTTAAAGTTTAAGATTTATGATAATAACGAAAATAATTCAAAGTATTTTTATATTTAAATTGAATGTTAATTTGAAATGAAATAAAAAACATTCTAATATTAACAGGAATACTCGTTCATCTAATATTTTTCAAAAATATGTTAGAATATTTTATTTTTCTCGTATATTTGTATAATTATTTATTTATGATTTTATCTCATTTACAAATAAAAAAAATATATTTCTATTTTTTATTTATAATATTATAAATATTACTTTAATATTTATTATTATTTCGATTATATTGCTAAAATAAACATAATAACAACAACAACAATAATATTAATAATATTTTCATTAAATTTAATTCTTATTATGTTTTTATTTTATAAACATTTTAAAATATTTTTTATGCTAATTAATGGGAAGATAAAAAAGAAATACAACTTAGTGTAATTTATGAGTTGATATTTTTATACTTATACATATTATTCGTTAAACTTGTGCATTTCATGAATATATCTAATCTATTTGAATTAGGATTGAAATTTTTTAAATTTGTTCTCATCAGATTGCATTCAAATTGATTAAAACCAATTTATTAATTTTTCATAATAAAAATAATAATAATACAACTTAATCCAAAAATTAAAAGAATAAATTATATTCTTTTATAAAAAGATTAAATTGCATCATTAATCTCTAAACTTCATCTAAATTTACACACAAGTTTTTAAATTTTTAAATTACATAATTTAGTCTCATACTTTTAAAACTTCATACACAAGTCCTTAAATTTTTAAAACTTAACTGATAGATTTTAAAATTTTGATTTATAAATGTATATTTTAATAATCAAATTAAGATCTATGTGTAAAATTTTAAAAAGTAATGTAAGAATCTACACGTGTTAAAGATTTAGATAATAAATCACATGTTTTAATAATTTAAAGATATATATATATATATATATATATATAAATTTAATTAAAATTTGATTATGAATGCTATATTTTAGCTTTATATTAAAGCATGGGACTTCTTTTCTAAATAAATTTTGAAATATTCACGTGCTATATATGATTTATAATCTATGTACGTCAATCCCCTGACTTTAGGTAGGTCTGGAAGGTTGGTTGGGTTAATTATCCATTCATCTACCCATCAAATAGACATATTTGATTATTTGAATATGTTCGGCTTCATACCAAATCATAACTTGTTTTATATTTTCATAAAATATACACTGTCCTACGGTTATAATCTATGATAATTATGTGTGAAATGAGATAACCTTACTCGGTTCATCTAGGTTATGTTCATATGAGATAAATTGTAGCTAAATTTTATTCATATGAATTTTATATATGTTTATTTAATTTAATTTTAAATAAATTAAGTTTAACGTTAACAAATTATCTCATTTATTGACAAAAATAATAATATAAATATTATATTTTATAAAATAAAAATATAAAAAAATTAATTTTTAAGTATATTTTTATGATAATTATTTTTTGGCTATAGAAACTTATTAAATAACTAATTATTAGAGTAATAATGTTATTGATTTTTAACATATCTTATTCTTAGTAATAATGTCTTCAACTTTGAACTTAATATCATTAATGCCATTAGAAGGTTAACGCTATTAACTTTCCATCCAAAAATGTATTTTTTCCCCTATGACTCTTATATCAAATTGAGGCTAGCTGTTTAACGCTAGTTGTTAATTCTTGTAATTTTTGTATATTATTAATTAAAGATAATTCTTTAATTTTCTTATCATAATATTGTGTTATTTTTATCTTCATCTTTTTGTTTATCGGTATTATAAATCAATATAAGTAAATATTTAATTATTCAAGATCCTTAATTAGCTTAAAAGTTATGATTATTATACTTGAATTTAATGGGTCTATCATGATCTTCACTTATGTTCGTCTTTTTTTGTTACACCAGTTATGTCACAACTTTATTCAACCCTTAATACTCCTTCGGTTAATGGTGAGCCTTTGACATCCATACATAGATAATGTCCAATTTAGACTTACTAAAAAATAGTGACTGTATTTTATTTTATTCATAATATAATAATTATTACAATTCGAAGGCCAACTAAGAACCATAAAGAGATTCTTAGCCGCTCATAATTATTAGGTACATAATTGCTGGTTGAGATTTCTGGATAGAGAGAGTAATTATGCTAGAAACTGTGTGCTCTTATTATCTATGTTTCTCAAATGAAAATAAGGGTTCCTTTTATACTACAAGGAATCTTTGTTTACAAGATGGGAATTATTATTTTATCCTTACTTTAATAATTCATCTACTTTATTGTTTTTTAACTTATCAATTTCAACAATTGATTTTTCTTAACACATGCTGCCAATTAAAGATGTGGGTACTATATATTTATTTTTCTTTGTCGTCTTCTACCGGGAGTTCTTCCTCTTTATTCTTCATTATCATTTTCTATTGATAGTTCTTTGGATAACGTTAATGATGAAGCATCTTTATCTTCGTGATCCTTGATGCAGTAAATGTATCTGTGATTTTTGAGGGTTTTTTCTGACATAGAAGTAGAATACCTTCCTTTTTGACTAATTTACAGGTTGTTGCTATTAAAACTTGCCTTAAATTTGATAATTTTTTCACCATACTCTTTGATGAGAGCCATAGTACTATGAAAAGTAATGATGACTTTACTTATTGGTTGAGTAATTTACTTTGATCTCAGAAGAATTATCAATTTTTTTGAGTTCATAGTAAATTTAGCCTAATATTTGACATCTTAATACACATAGTTTATCTATATTGAATTCTTTTTCTAGAAGCTCTCTTGGTTTGGGAACTTCTTTGTTTATGTTGGAAATCTCTAACTTGATAAAATGATAGGGACTAATACATCATTTCTCATTCCACTCCATTAGTGAACTAAAAAAATTGAGATAAATGAACTTATCACATGCTCTTATCTTATTGAGGGTAATTAAATACTATTAATTTTTGAGATTCTTCAACTAGTCTAATTTACCAAAATCTACTTTTGTAATCAAAAGTCAAGAAATATTTTTTTCCTTTTATTAATGATAATATTTATTTTTTTTAGAATAAAGTATCCATTATTAATGATTTTATTATTCAATGCTTTAAAATTTATTACCATTTTTTCTCTTCTTTTTTGATTAAAAATGTCAAACTAAAATAAGGTGAATTTACTTTTAGTTCCAAAATTTATTGAATTTGTTTTCAAATTCAATCCTATTTTTTAGAGT
The DNA here is from genome assembly GCA_033030585.1 of Hippophae rhamnoides. Classification (NCBI taxonomy): domain Eukaryota; kingdom Viridiplantae; phylum Streptophyta; class Magnoliopsida; order Rosales; family Elaeagnaceae; genus Hippophae; species Hippophae rhamnoides. The sequence goes on along the minus strand of CM065429.1, from coordinate 70,493,693 downwards.
ATAAATAATTGGTTTTACTCTTATAACCATGTTAAGCCTCTTAATTTTTTGTTGGTAATTATTTTAGATTTATTAACTTTTAAATCTAAAGGATTTTTTGAGCTGACTATTTTTAATAGTTTTTTGATACCTACTAAAGCTTTATCTTCTTGTATTTCATTTGTTTATTTTCTATATACAATGAAATATTTTCTAAATAAGGCTTTAGTTGCTTTGTGTCTATCTCAACACGTTTTCACTTTTTATGTTCTTGCATAAAATTTGGGTTTGATACAGTCAATTTTTTTATACATAAAATGGTTTTACTATCTAATGTTATTAGACTTATTTTGTCTAAATATTAGGCAAAATGTTGATATAAATTTTAAAAATTATTTAATATTAATAAATTAACTCCTTTTTGTTGTTGATATATGATAAAAATTTAATTTTTTCTCCTATTATTATATCTTTATATTTTAAAATTTATTATAATATTATTAAAAATTCTTACAATTAAATCTTTTAATGCCTATTTTCAATGTTATTCTAGGAATCAATATTTATTTTTTACATACATACTAGTTCATATATTTGTTTATGCATGTAAATAATAGCTGGCATAACCTTTTAAATTCCAATCTTACCTTACTCTAGGTACTTTTGAATTTGTAATACTTTACAAATAATTGATTTTCTCATGAAGAGTACTCATATTTTGAGTTAGTTATTCCTCCTTAGTTCCATCTTAAAAGTTTTTTTTAAAGATTTTTTTGTTATGTGAATTTTTTTAAAATTCTTTCTAATGTTGAAGCCTGTTATGACATTAATTGACATAATGTCCTTCTTCATTGTAGATCTAAATATGCACTTCTTTTTTCTTGAATGATAATAATTCTTGTTTTTAGGAGGTTTGTACATTTTTTTTCTAAAATATTTTTTCTATTGGATTCCTTATTAAATCTTCTTTTATATTTTTGGAAATCTTGTTTCCAAAATTTATATATTTCAAATGCCTTCTATTTTTTTATATCGTTTGTATTTCTATTTATAGGGTTTTTATTACATTCATATTTTTCTAGAATTTTAAAACCTTTTGTATCACAATAGATTTTATAATTTTTTCTTGTTTATTTTAATTTCTTTATTGATATTTAATAATTATTTAACTTTTAAAGTTTTTTGTTCTTCCTTCTAAGGTATCTGGTATATTTTATCTATTTTTCTAATTCCAACCTTTTGTTAAAATTTTGTGTAATTTCAGGTAGTCTTAAAAAAATTCCTTATAAATTGTTTGCATAGAAGGTGATAATTTATGGTAATACATTTTATATTCCAACCTTTTTTCTTGAATATTTCAAAATATTCTTTGTATATTTAATTTATTATAATATCTAGATATTCTCTTTCTGTGAGCGCATTCCCTTACATTAATAAATTTTGTTGGTATATTAAATTTGAAAACTAAACTTTAATAATTTTTATCATTTTATGAGTTACTAATATCATACAGATTAAAATGTTTGTTTATGTAGTTTGAGAGGTTTGTTTGAGTATAGTCACACCATTAGCTCATTCATCTAAGGTTTTTTTATATCTCTTATACAATGTAGATCTAAAAGATCAAATTCATAATTTTAATGAAGCTTGAATTCTGGTAGGATACTACCTCTAGTTCCCTAATGTAATATTTATTTTGTTTTGTGTGATTGTCTTCTTCTATTGGAAGTATTAAGTCATTATGTTTTCCCTATGTGAGTCAGATATTCCTTCTTAAAAAGGAACTCATAATTAAATGAGTTTTATATGTGGTTTTGGGGTCATAATTTCTTGTTCATAATTAGTATTCCTGATTATCATCATATCATCGTATCAGCTTCTTCTTTGTTTGTATAAAGCTTTTTATCATAATGTTTTCCTAGTTCTTCATTAGTTATTGTTAACAAATTAATTAATTTTTCCATATCCTTATTTTCAGGGTCCTTAAATTGTTCTTCTAATTCTTTTATGTATTCCATTAAATTGTAATTATAGTTTTTTCTTTATCATAAGATTTTTCTTCATTTTTTTCTTTTTTTATTCCTAGTTATCAATGAATCTAATCTTCTAGGTGATTCTTATTTTAATCCTTTGAATAGATCAAGATTATGACTTATAATTTGATTTTTTCTAGGTATGTTTTTTATATATATTCTTAATTCTTTAAAAATTTTCATGTATATCTTGTTGCAATTTTTTATTATTGTCTCTTATCTTATTTATGAGTTTCTTTTGACTTTTATCTATTTCTTATAAGAACTTAAAGTTTGATTATTGTGCTATATTCATTTATTCTGCTAAAAGGCTCAAGGCTTTTATTATTGTTATTTGCTTTTTTGATACATCTATTAGGCTTCTAACAAGTTCTAATTCTATATCTTGAATTTATTTTTAAACATCTTGTTATTATTTTCTTCCTAATATTATATCATGTATTAATGCTTTCATTATTTGAATTTCTTTTTTTAATTCTATAACTTCTTTTTTTATTAGAAGTTTTTTCTTCGTTATCTATAAAAGTAAATTTTAATACATTATTATTTCTAATTACGTTACTTTTTCTTCTTAGTATTAGCGGTTTTTCTTTAATATCTAAGTGACATTCGTCTGGTACTACAAAGTCTATTAGTATTTTTGGTTTTATTATTTGTCCAAGTTTTCGAAAGGTTTTATCTAGTTCTATGTAGTATATTGAAAATGGAAGATTTATTTCATTCATTAAATCTCATCTTTAATTTCATAAGCTAAACTCAACATTTAGTTAAGTTCTTATCATGAATATTAATAACAAACATAGAATGTCTTGTGAATTTTAACTTTTAGTATCCTAAGTTACCACGATTCATTCCTAGTAAAATATATTTCTTATTTATTATTCTATTATTTATCGATGCTAGTTTTATTGGTGTTACAATTAATTCTTTAAAATGAGTTTTTATTAATATTTTGATTCCTCTTAAATAAATGTATCCAATTTTTTTATTCATTCTTTTAGGGGATTTTTGATAGCGTATTAATTACGGTTTATTTGTTAATTAATGGTATATTATACATTCATTTTGAATTTATGATATTGATACTCATTTCTTTATTACTTATTCCATAATAAATTATATAATTTTTTAGAAATATTTTACCTAATTTTGAAAATGAAAGATATTTAAATTCATTACATACTTTACGATTTAACCTTAATTTTTGAATTTTTTCAAAAATATTTACTAATTATCATTTATTGTTAAAATAATCAGGAGAAAGTATTAATGATATTTTCCCTTAAATGAGTTAAATTGTTGATTTGGCCACAACAATAATTACCATATCCAAAGATGAAAATTGCACGGATCTCTCTCTCTCTCTTTTTTTTTTCTTTTTTCCTAGATTACTAGTACCAACTAATTTTTATTTGCATCTTCTCATTTATTTATAACTTTCTTTCAAATCAGAAAGCTTAATTAGTCAACCATATATACAACCTTTCTTTCACAACTTAGAATAGCCGTTACATGGGTTTAACTAACTTTATAATACACATGACTTCGCAATTATATTACTCTCTTGAAATTAGGTGGTGTTCCATTTTATGGACTTAAAATTGCAGCATTTATACATATCTATCTAATTTTCTGACGTTTTTTTTCACAAAACCATGGCACAAACACTTTTGTTCATGTGGTTGAATTTACTTATTGTTTTGGTTCTTTCTGGCTTTTCAATGTCAAACTCACTCAAATCTTTGCCCGGTTATCCCGGTGAACTCCCATTTGAGATCGAAACCGGGTAAGATGAGCTCTATATAATTTCAAGCTCTTTCTCAAGTTTGTGAAATGTTGACTAAATTAATATGGTGACTATGGTTTTGTACTATTAGATATGTGAGTGTTGGGGATACAGAAGATGTGCAACTATTCTACTATTTTATTGAATCACAAAAAAATCCAATAAAGGACCCTGTTTTACTTTGGCTCACTGGTGGTCCTGGTTGTTCTGCTTTCTCAGGCCTTGTCTTTGAAATTGGTATATTTTCCCTTTCCTTCTTCTATCCTAATACAATAATTAGAATTATGCTACTCATTTATTTCATGGGTTAACTTATATGAAATTGGAAATGACAATGATAGGAAAATATAGATCACAATTTAGGTTACATGTTATATAGACTCTTCAAATTTCACAATGTACTCATTTTTGAGTAAAAAGATATGACTATGTTGATGGGTACTCAATACTTGAGATCGATGAAAATCTACATAAAAATTTTTAAAAACCCACTCATCAAATTTGATACGTATCTAGAAATTTACATTACTAGATGTTCAAAAATAGTGTGATCACAAGTGCAATACTAGTAATTAAGAGCTAAGAAGTAATTATTATGTTGTAGGCCCTTTAAGTTTTGATTATGCATCTTTCAATGGGAGCTTGCCTAGTTTTGTTTTGAACCCTTATTCATGGACTCAGGTACAAAGTCTCATTCCCATTCTCTCTCTCTTTCTCTTTTTGTGTGAGTATTATTATGAAATGGATGAGATATCTGGAATAAATTATACAGTTTTAATATCAATTCTAACCATGATTTCTAGTATGCAAGCATAATATTCTTAGATGCGCCGGTGGGCACAGGGTTCTCATACTCAACTAGTCAAGAAGGTTACTACACCTCAGATACTAAATCAGCAAAAGATACATATCAATTTCTCAGGAAGGTGAGTAGAGATTGTTGTTGTTGAATATACGACGAACTGTTATAAAAGTTGTAGACTTATCATCTAACTTTATTGAGTGATAAAAATAATATTGATACAAATCTATTAATATTTTGTCAAATTCTAACATTGAATTCCTTATTATGGTACAAATCTAACACGAAAACTTTTTATTAATGATATAAATTTATTACAAATTTTTTTATTAATCGTACAAATATGTCATTGAAAATATAATGTAACTACCTGAAAAATAATGTAATGGTACTACTAATTATAATTGAGTGTTATTTATATCACTCAATATAATTAGATGATACAATAACAATTTTCATAATAATAAGATGCTATATTTGTTAGTTTATTATTATTATTATTATTATTACGAAAAGAGTATGTAATAACAATGCAAAGCATTGCCTTACCTTAATTTTTTTCAATTCAGTGGCTGATGGATCATCCCAAATTTAGCAAAAATCCACTTTACGTTGCAGGAGATTCATACTCTGGCGTGATTGTGCCCCAAGTTGCTCTTGACATATCAAATGGTAACTCAAAAAAAAAAAAAAAAATCATTTTTAAGTTTATAGCAATTTAATGACACTTCATTCTTTAATCTTTTTTAATTTTTTTTTACATGGTATTGCTTTTTATGGAGTTACAGGTAATATTGCTGGAAGTCTACCAATCCTAAATTTCATGGTACATGTCATAGGCTTTCGTACTTATACTTATACAAACACATTCTTGCCATTCATTTTTTTTAAATCTTCGTCACTTTGAAGAAACTTTGCTTGTTATATTTTAAAAACAGGGTTATATGCTTGGAAACCCTGTGACAGATTTACATGATGATGAAAACTCAAGAATCGAATATTTTCATCGATTGACACTCATATCAACTGAACTTTATACAGTAATTTCATCACTTTTATTATAATTTTTATACAACCTATCAATTTCATAAGTTTATTTGATGTTTTATCATGTTAAAGGAGCTTCAATTGAAATGGCTAACGAGTTCAATAAATGTTTTCTTTTAGTCTGTCAAAGAAAGTTGCAACAACGAGTTTGTAAATCCAGATCCCAACATTGCACAATGCATGGATGATATTGGACTTGTTGCTGAGGTTATTCAATTTCTACTTGAGTCCTTTTGTTGCATAACTCTAATAATATCACATATATTACAAGAAGAGTGATTAATTTATACTCTCTCTTTTTCCCCTTTTAGTGTACAATAAGAGTAAATGATGCACATATTTTGGAGCCAAAGTGTAGCTTTTCATCTTCAAGATCAAAAAACATGAAGTGGTATCATAAATTTATGGAAGATATTCCTCAAGAAATCATCCAATCACCAACTGAAAATCAAGAGTTTTGGTGTCGGGTAATTCAATGAACATCTTTGTTATGTGATAGTGGTGAAACTGTGAAAGCTCAAAGTCATTCAATTCATAGAATATTGTTTATACCAAACCTAAATTGAAATTTGGCAAACTTTTTTTTTGCAGAATAACAATTACGTGCTCTCTTACATTTGGGCTAATGATCAAGATGTGCAACAAGCTTTAGGTGTTAGAAATGTAAGCAATTTTCAACACTCTTCTCAATTTCTTGTAAATATGCTTCAATACCTCTAACTTTATTTGTTATAAATTAATTCTCAATGAAGTGAAGTTTAGATTCAATTTGATTACATAAATAAATAATTATGTGTAACGGTAAAATAATAAACAATAAAAATAAATAGCACACAACAATTGAAGTGATTTAGTTTTTCAACGTGAAAAATTTAATTTAATTCACGACACAATGAGAAAAATCTATTAATCATTAAATAGAAATACAAATACCAATATTCACATAAATTTATAAAATATACCAAAAAAATCCAAATACATTCACAAAATAATTCAATCTAATTTATTAATAATATATAATCAGATAAATTAACAAACAAATTAATATTAAGGTTTTAATATATAATCAGGTACCTGTCTCCCTAATCGGCTGAGAAAATGAAATAAAAAATATATATATAAATATAAGGTTTTAATATATGATTTTTGTGTTTTGGATTTTCTGGCCAAATTTAACATTATTAAATTAGGACCCTAACTAGTGCGTTTTTTGAAAATTTGACCCCAGAATCGCACGTAAAATTTATGTACAGTCTATACATAGCAAAAGAGGTAATTTTGGGTCAATTTAATTTCACCCAAATTCAAAAATCATCACACTTTTGGGGCCTTTATGCATGTTTATATGAGAAATTCATAATGTTCTTTTGACAACAAAAATTAGGGCACAGTAAGTGAATGGAAAAGATGCAATAAAACTTTGGCTTACAATTATGACATGAGAGGTGTAGTTGAATATCACGCAGAGCTTATAGGGAGAGGGTACCGAGCTCTCATATACAGGTACTTTATTTGTATTTTTTTCCCCCACATTATTATATCTATTTTGGTTTTTTTATACCTAAAATAGTAATTTTATGCTATTTATTGCAGTGGAGACCATGACATGTTGATACCTTATGTGGGTACAGAACAGTGGATAAAAACTTTGAATTTGACTACTACTGATGGCTGGAGACCTTGGTATGTTGATGGACAAGTTGCAGGGTGAGTACAAATTTACATTACTCTCCTTCTTCTTCGTATTGTACTTTGAAGGCTTAATTTAAGTCTCTTAATTTCAAGTAATTAACCATAATAAAATATAAATTTTTTTTTTCTTTATAGATTTACCGAGAGATTCGCAAAAACTGTCGGAGACGGTATGACATTTGCAACCGTTAAAGTAAGTATAATATTTATTAGTAAGTTTAGAATACTAATATTTTTGTTAACTGATATCTTTTTTACCTTTATTATTAACTGAAATATATAATATTTTTTAAGTTATTTTAATTTGCTGAAATTATTGTTGAATTTAAAAAAAAAATATTATTAATATAAATAATGATAATTTTATGTATTCCGAGATAGTATAAATGTATCGATATTATACGATAAAAAACATAATGTAAATACTTAAATTAAAATTTATGTTTTTTTTTTTAGGGAGGAGGTCACACAGCTCCTGAGTACAATCCTAAGCAATGTCTTGAAATGGCAAATAGGTGGCTATTTTATTTTGGTCTCTAACTACAAATTTGGCTAATTCAAGTGAGAGACAAATTTTGAGATTTTCAAGTATTATTTTATTTTGTCTTGTGTTAAATCAAATATAATAATAGCTTTAATATTTACTTTTGGAAATCAGTTACTTTCTAATGTAAGTGTAATATCTATGTTTGTTTATGATCCGTGAAATGAACATTAGTTTTTAGTAATATATTTGAAGCATATGTGACGGCTTGGAGCCTAAAAAAGGATGCAAACTCTATCATTTTTCTCAATCAAAATATACTTAGGGTAATTTAAATTTATGATTTAAAAAAATCTTACCATTCGATGAAATGAACCACTCATACTAAATCTACTAATAAGTAACATTTAATTAAAAAAATATTTTTTTTATTTTAAGTTAAGATAAAATTCAAGTCATTTAATTATTCATAATAATAATGTCCGTTATATAGAATTTCTATCGATCATAAAATGACACATCACTTAAAAGATAAATTACGATTTATAACAACTAAGATTACTCTAATTGATTTCTTTTATAAACTTATAATTCTTATCATTCTTAAAAGAAAAATTATAATTATAATTTATGACCAAAACCAAAATTAGCTAAATTCTTAATTTTCTAATCATGGAGATTGTATCAAGATTTTTTTTTAATTTATATGATCCAAACATTTGATTGGAAAGAAATTGATTTTTCTTTTAAATAATTACAAACATCATCCACTATTTTAAAATATTTATTATTTGTTACAATTTTAATTGGTAACTTGTTTGCTTTGAAATTTGTTTTTTATTATTAAGAGCAGCAACAAATGTTTTTTAGTATCAGAACCAAATAGAGAAATGGTCATGGCAATGGCTTTATCAAGCTGTCTAATATTAGTATAGCTACTTTAAGTGTGGTATATAAAATTAGTAGTGATTGTTAATAATAAAAAATATATTGCTTGTAACATTAATTTTTTGCTTTACACTTTAATTTATTAATTTTTAAATAATACATCATAAAAATTAAAAAAAAATGCAATTTTTAAAATAAGATCCTCTTTTGAGAAAAATAAGATGGAAATATTACTACTAAAATTATCCAAAATATTTTGTTGTTTTATCTTTTATTATGAACATCTACTTAAAAAAATAAGGTATAACAGGAACTATGGTAAGCTGGTGCAGTTATAGATTTTTGATATATCCTATAGCGAGGGTCCGTACAAGCAATTGAGTGTTACTTAGGTGAAACTGGTTTATTGGGACTTTTTTATATATCGTATATGATATTTTTTTTATTAAAAGTTAAAATTTTTAATATGTTTTATTTAATATTTTCAAAAAATATATATTTATTTGATAATTTAATATACATATATTAAGTTATTAAATAAAATAGTAAAAGCACACATATATACTAATTTTTATTGAATTTATTTTAACTATTATTATATTTTTAATATATAATAATATATTTTAAGAATAAATGTTTTGTTCTTTTTATCAACTACGACTAAAAATATTTTCCTAATTTATTTAGTCATAAAAATTAATAATTTTAGATGATGGAAAAATTTATTTTATGCACACCAGGAAATATTTTTTTTACACAATCTAAATGACTAAAATAAATTAAAAAATTAATTTAAATGATGAATTTTTAAAAATAAGATCAAGGACTTAAAATTCTTCTATTTGAAAAATGGTTGATTATTAAAATCTTAATTAATTATATATTTTTTGAACCAATACATTTTTCTAAATATAATAGATTTAAGTTGTTAAAATATATTAGAGAATTAATTATGTGTCTATTAGCCGTAGGAAATTAATTCTTCTAGATAATTTATTAATTTACCATAATTTCATATTCTTGGTATAATAAATATTAAATTTACTTATATGACTTTATTTTTATTATAGATATATAGTAATAAATATTAAAATATTATGAGATCATTGTGAAAAAATAATTAAAAATTTATAGATTAAAAATTTACTAAAACGAAAAATAATAATGTTAAATTAATATATATATGTATGATATTAATTAAGATAAAGAGATACATTCACATCAAAAAATTCTTGAATTTGAGCATAAGAAAAAGTAATAATTTATTATTTATCAAGCTATACTTAATATGAGGTAAACAATTAGTATTAGTATGTGCATTTTATTTATAAGTATTCTTTATATTAATAAATTAGATTTGATTTGGTTTTAATATAAATAAAATAAAAAAGAAAAAAAATATTTTTATTATTTATTTTATAAAATTAAAATTAAAACATACTTTTTGAATCGGGACCTCCTTAAGGCGAGGCCTAGGTGACCTCCTAGTAGGCCTAGAGGTTGGGCCGGCCCAGCCTATATCTTTTAGGGGAACAAGGTCTCCAGAATCCAGATAGACTAAAGGTTCTACCATTTGAGTTTGTTGCACTGGAGGCATGCCTTGAAGCATCTTCAAGTCGTTTAGGGTTTGTTTTGGTAGTTAATGGTTAAAACTTCAATTTTTTTTTTCTTCTTTAGTTGATTTTACATTTTTTTTTTCGTGGCTTAGCAAAAAAATAAAAATTATATTTTTTTTAAAACAAAACTAGCTGTCAATAGAAGAATTGTTGGTTTTATAATTGCAAACATAAATCTTTGTTTTGTTAAAATAGTATTTATGATAATTTTTTATTTTACTAATCATGATTTCAAAACTTTCTTCTTTATTAGAGTTAGATAATAATTTAAGGTATGAAACATCCAATTATCTTTTGGAGCTATTGAGTAAAGGTGTATAGAGGTTCAAATCCGTAGAGTTTAATTAACCTGTAATTCGATTAAATTCGTAATGTTTATGAATTTTATAATACATAATTTATCTATATATTGTACATGTAATTAAGTTCGACTCAATTCATATAATCTATGATATCTTTCGTGACAATATAACTTCTTTAAATAAAAATTATAAATTCGTATATTTATTTTATCAATATATTTACGTTTATTTGAATTTGAAAAATAAACATATATTATGTATCAAATAAAAATTAACAGTGACTTTGGGATTAATTTATGGATACTTGAAAGTTAATTTCATAATAATAACTGGATCGAAATAGCAACGGATGTTATATGGTTCAAGAAATTTATAATCAATATATAATTTTTATCTTTTTTTTATCTCCTATTCATGTCTCTTTCATGGTTTATTTTAAATTTTTTTTTTCCTGAAACACCAGGATTAATCGAATCATAGAGTGAAATATTTTCAACGAATAATGAAATTATTGGATTAATCTGTAATTTAATAAAAAATAGTTAAGTTAATCCAATGAAAATAATTTCATTGTAATTAGGTATTATTATATACAACTAAAATTATATCTGTTAAATACATTTTTAATTAATTAAATAATTTAAAGCTACAACAATAAAATAAAAAAAATAAGGAGATTTAATAATACAACAGGCTTCTTTGGTGTTAAAAAGATGAAATTTATCCAATACCTTCTAATAAGAAAGTCATATATGTCTATTACTTTATAACATAAAAGTTAATTATATCGTCAAAACTGACGTGGAATATAAAGGTACTGCATTTAACAAGGACCAATGAACCCTCATCTTCATTGTTATCAACATTCCACCTTCAAAAAAAAAAAAAAAGTGGCCAAGTGTTGAAGAATGAGTTCGGTTGGGCAAAGCATATTGATGGCAGTGACTGTTACTGTTAACAAGTTTAATTCATCAAATGTACAGGCTGTTCAAAGAACCACCAATAAAGCTACCAGAAGAAGAGAGCTTTTGTTATCCACTGTCAGTATCTTAGCTGTTGCTTCCCAAATCAGCGATTCTAGAACTCAACTTCTTAAAAGTACTTTTTTTTTTTTTTGCTTTCTTTTTGTTAATTCATATCTCAATCTCATCTACATATGGTTACATACATAGCAACTCATAAATATTAATTTGTGTCAGAATATTTGAACAAGTCTGAAGAAAACAAAACCAAAAATGACAAAGAGGTAAAATTAATATTAATTTGAATAAATCCCTTTTGGTTTAATTAATTATTATATATAAATAATAATCTTTGCCAAAAATGAACCAAAATTAAGTAATATGACTAATTTTGAGTCTTTACGTGTATATTGTGTGTTTGCAGAGACTAGATAGTTATTACAAACGTAATTACAAGGATTACTTCGAGTTAGAACAAGGTTCATTTAGAAATAAAGAGAAGCTTTCTGAATCTGAGAAGGGCATTCGTGATTGGCTTCAAAGCAACAAATGATACATGAAGGCCCTTTTTTTTTTAATTTAATTTATGTTTAGATTAATTTGTAGATTGAACACTTAATTAATAACTCTTCTGTAATTTATTGTATCAGATTTAATGAATTTTTATATGCTAGCTAGTTGCTTTCTAATACAATTAGTAAATATTTTATATTTGTTGTAAATTATTTTCTAGGATAATGTCAGTTTGTTTTTAAGTGGTTACTTGAATGACATGAGTGACATTTGTTCTCTAATGTTTTAATTCATAAAATTTAGTTAATAATGCTTATAAATTTAATCTAAAATTTTAAATTTTATCAAATTAATTTAACGATATTATATATTTGAAATTTTAATAATTAAATTATAAATTTTATCTCAATTTAATCACAAATTATGTTTTTTTTAAATAGGTTAGTTACTAAATCAATGAAAAAATTAAATTTCATTATTTAATCAATTTCACGTATATCCTTTGAATGAAATCTCTAACATCTGATTTGAATCAATTTCAGCTATTTGATTTTTACTAATACGTTGTAACATCTTTTCCTAATTTGACCACTGTGTTAGTTAGTTATCCTTCTTCTTGTATGCATTCTATTACTCTTCGTAAGTATTGATCGTATGTAATATACAATCTAAACACACGTAGATTAAGAATAACTTCAGCTTTAATCCCATGATATATAATGTTAGGTATATACAATCTAAACACATGCATATTAAGACTAACTTTAACTCTAATACCATGTATATAATGTTAGGAAATCAATTCTTATAAAAAAAAAAATAATTTACTGAGAGAACGATTAATAATATTTTTCTTTATTTTGTAACTCTCTTGTAAATGTTAACTTTATATATTTTACCGGTTAAAAGCTTATGATTTAACAATTAGAGTTAATAAAATTGAACGCAAAATTTATTACTCTAATACAATGTTACGAGTTGTTGGAAAACTAAAAAAATACTCACATCCTATCATCAAAATTTGATTAGGACATTATTTATGATACTTTTTGGAAGCTTTAAATTAGCAATGCATAATTCATGTTAGATGTAAAGTTGGGATTAATTGAGTTGATCTTAAAATTATTGTAGCAATATCTCATTTATAGTAACAAGCAACAAGATGATATATATTATATACTTTGTTCCTATAACTTGCATGTCTTTTTTGAATCTTAAAAGATGTAGTGATTGTTGAAAATCAACAATAACATAATAATTAAAGATGTAGAGAAATAAATGAAGTGGTTGAAGAGGTAGAGAAGTAAATGAAGTGGTTGAAGAGGTAGAGAAATAAATGAAGTGGTTGAAGAGGTAGAGAAGTAAATGAAGTGGTTGAAGAGGTAGAGAAGTAAATGAAGTGGTTGAAGAGGTAGAGAAATAAATGAAATGGTTGAAGGATATAGAGAAATAAATAAAGTGGTTGAAGGATGTATAAATAAATGAAGTGGTTGAAGGTTGTAGAAATAAATGAAGTGGTTGAAGGTTGTAGAAAAGAGAAGTGTGTAGATAAGATTTGTGTGGCTAGGATTATTTCTTAGTTTTATATTTGTGTGGTGTAGATTGCATGGTGATGACTATAAATAGCCTACCTTGCATTTGGTTTAATCATTCCATCAAAAAATCAAAAATAAATAAGTCTTTGTATTCTTAGTTTGAGTGTGAGTTGAGAGCTTTCTCTTTGAGTGTTTGTATTTCTCTTCAATTTGTGAGTTGCCTTTGAAAGGTGTTATAGTGGGTATAATACAAATAGTCTGTTTACTTGTATGGATCTAATATTAGTAAATTTAGAGTTATTTATTCTAAATTTTACTCAACAATTGGTATCAGAGTGGGACGGTCAAAGATCGTTCTTAATGGAGCTATCTTGAGTTGTGAGGAGTTTGATACTCTACAAGTTTCTTAGTTAAGCTTGTTCGGTATAGTTGAAGTCTTGTCGGCACGATGGGTGACCTTCAAGTAGTTGGAGGAATCAAGAAGCTCAACAACAAAAACTATAACACATGGGCAACATGTATGAAGTCTTACCTATAAGGTTAAGACTTGTGGGAGGTTGTTGGTGGTGACGAAGTTACACAACCAGCAACGGAAGATGCAAACAACATCTTGCAAAAGTGGAAAATTAAAGCAGGTAAAGCGATGTTTGCTTTGAAGACCACAATTGAAGAATAAATGTTGGAGCATATTCGGGATGCAAAAACACCAAAGGAAGTATGGGACACTCTTGTTACACTATTTTCAAAGAAGAATGATACAAGATTGCAACTTCTAGAGAACGAGTTGCTATCGATGGCACAATGCGACATGACGATTTCCCAATACTTTCACAAGGTAAAGTCGTTATGCCTAGAAATTTCAGAGTTAGATTCGAAAGATCCTATTAGGGAAACAAGGATAAAAAGAATAATTATTCATGGTTTGAGACCCGAATATCGAGGGTTTGTTACTGCTATACAAGGATGGCCGATACAACCATTTATTATTGAGTTTGAGAATTTTTTGACAGATCAAGAAGCTATGACTAAGTAAATGAGAGAAGTCTCACTGAAGGGTGAAGAAGAAGCGCTCTACACTAGCAAAAGTATATGCACTTTCAAGCTGTATAATGGAAATGGATATAAAAATGATGGCGACAAAGGAAAAATTCCTCAAGGAAATGGAGACTTTCGCCCTGGGGGGCTTGGAAGAACCGCAATAACAATAGAAAATTTGACGGTGCATGTTACAATTGCGGGAAGATAGGTCACATGGCAAAAGATTATTGGAGTAAGAAAAAACCTATTGAAAACAATACAGCTACTTCCAGTTCTAAGGAGCATAGCGAAGATGGTTGGGATGTCGAAGCATTATTCGCTATAGAGGAAGAAGAAGTATCTCTTACGGTGACAACATAAAAACAGATTGACTATAAGAATGATTGGATCATAGATTCGGGCTGTTCAAATCACATGACAGGTGATAAACAGAAGTTGGAAAGCATGTCTGAGTACAAAGGAGGTCGTGTAGTGGTGACAGGTGACAACTCAAGATTACCGATAGCCCACATCGGTAAGACGATAGTTACACCTCGATATAGTGCTAACCAAGTACCACTTCAAGATGTTTATCATGTCCCAGGAATGAAGAAAAATTTGCTATCTGTGGCTCAGTTAACATCATCAGGCCACTATGTCTTGTTTGGTCCCCGAGACGTGAAGGTGTATCGTGATCTCAAAATCTCAGAAACATCGACTATGGAGGGGCAACGATTGGAATCAGTCTACGTAATGTCAACAAAATTTACATATGTAGACAAGATAAGAAGAAACAAGACAACAGATCTATGGAATATGCAGTTAGGTCATGTTAGCTATTCCAAGCTAAGTGTGATGGTGAAGAAGTCGATGCTTAAAGGACTTCCTCAACTAGACGTGCGAACAGACACTGTCTGTGCAGGATGCCAATATGGTAAAGCTCACCAATTACAATATGAGGAATCAAAGTTTAAAGCAAAAGAACCATTGGAGTTAGTTCACTCTG
Organism: Hippophae rhamnoides; assembly: GCA_033030585.1. Classification (NCBI taxonomy): domain Eukaryota; kingdom Viridiplantae; phylum Streptophyta; class Magnoliopsida; order Rosales; family Elaeagnaceae; genus Hippophae; species Hippophae rhamnoides. The sequence continues at coordinate 70,478,031 of CM065429.1, read as the reverse complement.
ATGTATTCGGTCCTGTTAAGCAACCATCAATTGGCGGTATGCGATACATGGTGACATTCATTGACGACTTCTCAAGGTATGTGTGGGTTTTCTTTATGAAAGAAAAATCTGACGTATTCTTAAAGTTTAAAGAGTTTAAAGAGTCAATTGAAGGAGAAGTTGGAAAGAAGATCCATTGCTTGCACACAGACAACGACAGAGAATATAGGTCAAACGAGTTCTCTCAATACCTAAGGGAATGTTGAATACGTCATCAGTACACTTTTGCCAACACGCCACAACAAAATGGTGTAGCAGAGAGAAAGAACCGATATCTTGCAGAAATTTGTCGGAGTATGCTACATGAAAAGAATGTACCTGAGAGGTTTTGGGCTAAATCGATGAGGACTGTAGCCTTTGTGATCAACAGACTTCCTCAACCAAGGTTAGAATTTGTTTCACCCTTTGAGAAACTGTGGAACATGAAACCTACATTTAGCTACTTTTGAGTATTTGGTTGTATATGTTATGTATTTGTTCCTGATCATTTACTGAGCAAATTTGACAAGAAAGTTGTTAGATGCATCTTTGTGGGATACGACAACCAAAGAAAAGGATGGAAATGTTGTGATCCAATGAGTGCAAGATGCTACACTTCACAAGATGTGGTGTTCGATGAAGCATCTTCTTGGTGGTCCTCAGAGAAGGAAGCATTGCCAGACTCAAGAGAATTTGGAGATAAGCTGCAACAAAAGATGGAGGAGCATACTATAAAATTTCAACCAAGTTTAGATGAATCCAAAGATCCAGACAATGATGGTGCCGAACAAAGAGTAACTCATAATCCTTGGTAAACTGGCATATATCAACAACTAAATGAAGAAGGGGGGCCTAGTGAAATAGAAGAATAAACTCCACAATCTCAACTCCGTAGGTTAACAAGAACACAAAGGCCAAATCCCAAATATGCCAATGTAGTCATAATTGAAGAAGTAATAGCACCTGAGACGTTTGAAGAAGCATTGCAAAGATCTGAGTGGATGATAGATATGAGAGAAGAGATCGATGCACTTTAGCAAAATCAAACTTGGGATTTGGTGCGAAAGCCAAGAGATGTGAAACCCATATCTTGCAAATGGGTTTACAAGATAAAGCGCAGACCAAATGGGTCAATCGAAAGGTACAAGACATGATTGGTAGCTCATGGTTTCTCTCAATAGTATGGACTAGACTATGATGAAACATTTAGTCGAGTGGTGAAACTTACAACTGTTCGAGTCCTACTTGCACTTGTAGGAAACAAAGATTGGAAGTTGTGGTAGATGGATGTGAAGAATAATTTTCTTCATGGAGATATGGATCGGGAGATCTACATGATCCAACCAATGGGTTTTCAGAGCCAAGATCATCTTGAATATGTGTGTAAGCTGCGGAAAGCACTCTACGGATTGAAACAAGCACTCAGGGCATAGTATGGTAAGATTGCTGAATTTCTAACACAAAGTGGTTATTCAGTAACACCTGTAGATTCTAGCTTATTTGTTAAAGCCAATGAAGGAAAGCTAGCTAATCATAACTGGTGATAATGAGGCAAAAATTCTTCGGACAAAGGAGAATTTGTCAATCCGTTTCCAGATGAAAGAACTTGGCCAGCTTAATCACTTCCTTGGTTTAGAAGAAGGAATATTTCTTTGTCAGTAAAAGTATTCAAAAGATTTGATAAAGCAGTTCGAAATGCTTGAATGCAAACCAATTTCGATGCTGATGGAGCCAAATGCCAACATGTGTGCACATGAAGGAAAAGATTTGGAAGATGCGATAATGTATCAAAAATTGGTAGACAATTTGGTCTACTTAACCTTAACTCGACCTGACATTTCTTATGCAGTTAGTGTAATGAGTCGGTACATGCAAAATCCAAAGAAGCTACATTTGGAAGCAGTTCGACGAATATTGAGATATGTGAAGAGTACAATTGACTATGGTCTTTTGTACAAGAAAGGTGGAGACAACAAGTTAGTTGGTTACTGCGATGCAGACTATGTAGGAGATCATGACACGAGGAGATCAACAATTATGTATGTAGCAAGAGACAACCAACAGTATCATTATCAACCACTGAAGTTGAGTATCGAGCAGCGGAAATGGCAGCTCAAGAGTGTACATGGTTGATACATCTAATGAATAATCTACATCAACCAATAGATTATGCAATACCGTTGTACTGTAACAATCAATCGGCAATTCGTTTGGCAGAGAATCTGGTCTTTCATGCAAGAACTAAGCATGTTCAAGTACACTATCACTTTATTAGAGAAAAGGTTTTGCAAGAAGAAATTGAAATGAGGAAAATCAAGACAGATGATCAAGTTGCAGACTTGTTCACAAAAAGCTTAAGCGTTGACAAGTTCGAAATGTTTCGCCGTCAGCTTGACACAATAAAAATAGTGAGAGTTGGTGTTGAGGGGGAGTGTTGAAAATCAACACCAACATAATAATTAAAGATGTAGAGAAATAAATGAAGTGGTTGAAGAGGTAAAGAAATAAATGAAGTGGTTGAAGAGGTAAAGAAATAAATGAAATGGTTGAAGGATGTAGAGAAATAAATGAAGTGGTTGAAGGATGTAGAAAAATAAATGAAGTGGTTGAAGGATGTATAAATAAATAAAGTGGTTGAAGGTTGTAGAAAAGAGAAGTGTGTAAATAAGATTTGTGTGTAAATAAGATTTGTGTGGCTAGGATTATTTCTTAGTTTTCTATTTGTGTGGTGTAGAATGCATGGTGAAGACTATAAATAGCCTACTTTACATTTGGTTTAATCATTCTATCAAAAAATCAAAAACAAATAAGTCTTTGTATTCTTAGTTTGAGTGTGAGTTGAGAGCTTTCTCTTTGAGGTGTTTGTATTTCTTTTCAATTTGTGAGTTGTCTTTAAAATGTGTTATAATGGATATAATACAAATAGTTTATTTACTTGTTTGGATCTAATATTAATAAATTTAGAATTGTTTATTTTAAATTTTAATCAACATTTACTATCTAAAGAGAAGGGAGCACGTGAAGTTAATATGAAGTTGAAAGGTAGAACTAGATATTAGACACATGTTAGAAACATCCAAAGCCTTCCTTCACCTCTTTATCTTCTTGCAGGGATTGAAGTTTTTGTTTTGGAGGTGGTTGGAAGGGCAATACATGTTTTTTCCGTGCCTCTTAGTTCCTTATCCAATATAATGGAATGCTAGTTTTGAGGCAAGACAATGACTAAACAAGTAAGCATCAATTTATATATATAATGGTTGGTAATTCAAGTTCTCATCATCCTTGGCACTACGAAGAAATTCATAAACAACTCTACTATAATTTTTAATGGATAACCCCTATTTAGGTTTAATAGTATCCTAACAGGGGACGGTTGTATTTGTTCAATTTTTCTCTCTCAAGATACCATGAGGTGGACTTCGGAAAGTCCACAAATCCTCCATACTAAGCGCACAGGGCCTTGATTCCAAACACATCATATGTATAGGAGAATCACAATTTCAATTCGAACTTAACCAAGCTCTAAACAACGGAATTAAACCTATTCTCCTTCTTTGTGTGAATCTTTTAGGAAACAAATAAATAGAGCTTAAAATGAAACATGCACAAAATCAACACAAGAAATTTACGTGGAAAAACCTTCCCGGTGTAGGAAGGAAACAACCACGGCACTCCTCTCCAAAACTTCCACTATCAAGAAACAATTGTACACCAGTTCTCTCTAGGTAAAACTAGAGGCAAACAATCAACAACATCATCAAGAATACACTTCTTGGAAACTAACAATTATTTCAAGAAGAATGGAGAAATCTAACCCAATTCGTAGTCATACATTCCTTTGCTCGAGAATTTCTCAAACCGGTGAGCTAAATCCAAATCCCCGCAGCAGTTAAAGAGTCTTGATCGTGAACCTGGTAAAAGTTCAGCAATCGGACCCGCAAACGGCGCTTGATCGGAACAACTTGATGAAGGCGGGAGAGGGAAAAGCGAAAAGCTCGAGAAGCGGTTTTTACTGTTTCTTTGCCTTTTACGCACACCTTTTTCTCTATGAGAATTCTACACACTGACAAACCACTAAATGGGTTTATTAATTAAAGAAATGAAATGACCATTGCCTTCTTACCTACGTGGGATTTTAAGCCACATGGGCTTCACTCCCCGAATAAGAGAGAAAAACCCAACAAATCTCCCCCTTTTCCAATTAGATGGAGAGGATCCGCCATATCCCGGCAATTGAACAACAAACTTCAAGTTTTTCTCTTGACTTTGCTTTTGTCGGCATGTCGGATCCATTCTCATCGGTATGTATTTTCTCAAGTTCAAGCAACTTATTGTTAAGAGTATCTCTTATCCAATGATACCTCACATCAATATGCTTTGATCTTGAGTGAAATGCGAGTTTTTCGCTAGGTGAATAGAACTCGATTATCGCGAGAATAACACATATTTCTGTGCTTGGAAACCAAGTTCCCTCGGCTGTTTCATCCACAACAACTCCTTACAGGGCTTCCGTTGTGCAATAAACTCTGCCTCTTTGTAGAAAGTGCAACACACTTTTGCAATCTTGACGCTAAGAAAGCGCTCCACCGAGAGAAAGTAATTAGATAACCTGTGAAGTAGACTTACGAGAATCTTCGTCTCTTGCCAAATGCGAATCGGTGTATCCAACTAACACGGTTTTCCACTTCCCAGCTAAGTGTTAACTTGGAAGTACCTCGAAGATATCTCATAATCCACTTTCTTTCGCATCCCAATACTCTCTTCCCGGATTCGAAAGAAAACGACTAACAACTCCCATTGCGCATGGTATGTCGGCCTCGTACACCATTGCATACATTAAGCTTCCCTCTTGTTGAGGCACATGGAACCTTTTCCATATCTTCCTTCTCTTTATCCGTTGAAGGGCCTTGACTCGATCTCGACTTAAAGTGATTAGATAAAGGAAAAGAAACCACTTTAACTTTATCCATATGAAACCTTTCAAGTACTTTGTTGATGTATCGTTCTGTGACATGTATAACTTCTTTCTTTTCTTGTCTCGACAAATTCGAATACCAAGTATTTGTTTCTTTAGTCCTTCGTGGCAAGGACTTACTCAGCTAACTTCTTCAAATTATCAATTCTTGAAGAATTTAACAATCAACATGTCATCAACGTAGAGCAATAAAATGATAAAGTCATCGTCGGAGAATTTACGCAAAAACAAAATGATCGAAGTAGTCTTCTTGTAACCATACTCCCCCAATCGACTCAAACTTCTTATACCATTATCTGAGTGCTTGCTTCAGTAGAGCTTTTCTTTAACCGACATACATAATCCTCTTTTCCTTTAACCTCAAAACCCTCGGCTGCTCCATATAAATCTCTTCCTCTGACTCATGTGAAGAAAGGCGGGTTTTCACATCCATTTGCTCAATTTCTAAATCCAAGCTACTTAGACCTAGAAACAACACGTATGAAAGACATCTTCACAACGGGAGAGAAAATATCATAAAATCAATACCTTTCTACAGTGAATCCCTCGACGACCCCAGCTTTGTATCGTGGTTGTGAATTGTGTTCTTCTTGCTTCACAATAGACCAGCTTGTTCTTGAAAGCTCTCTCTTACCGCTTAGCAACTTTACCGGCTCGAAACGTGTGATTGTCATGATGGATCGCATCTCATCTTCCATAGCACCAACCCAATGATGTGTTTGTTTCCATCTTCCATTGCTTCGCATAACATTGAGGTTCTCCCTCATCCGTCAATAACACATACTCATGTATCAAGTGTGGAAGGACGTCAATCTACGGTAGACCTCCCGGGTGGAATTTCTAATTCGGCAGGCGATCGCAGTACGGTGATCTGTTTCGACTTGCGTATCTACATCATCTAAACCCCGTTGGTCATCTTGAACATTTTGTTCCATCTATCTTGGTAAAGGAAGCGGATCTAGGTCAATCGAATCATCGCTATACCGATTGACTCCTTTTTCTATCTTCTCGACATCTTGTATAGTTTGATCTTCTATAAACCCTGACATCACGACTTCTTACCGGTTTCTTCTCGACTTGATCATAAATGTAGCCAAATTCATCCAGGACCGCAACCAACAAAGATACATTGTTGTGTCTTCACATCGAGCTTAGATCTCTCATCTTTTGGTATATGCCTGAAATGCCTTGCAACCAAACACGCGAAGATGATCATAAGAAACATCTTTGCAAATTCGAAACTCTGTTTGGTACATCAAATTGAAGAGGAACGTATGGTGTGAGATTAAGAACATGTACAACTGTATTCAAAGCCTCACTTTGAAAGATCTTGGCAATCGAACTGCGAAAGAAGACATCTTACTCTTTCAACCAATGTCTGTTCATTCTCTCGGCCAACCCGTTTAATTGAGGAGTCTTGGGAGGTGTCTTTTGATGTCGAATGCCCCGATGCTGCGGTACTCATCAAAAGGACTGAATACTCTCCCCAATTATCCGTTACGATGCACCGCAATTTCTTCACCGGTTTGTCTCTCAACTAAGGCTTGAAAGCTTGTTTAAACACATCTAATACTTGATCTTTGCTCTTCAAAGTGTACACCCATAACTTTCTTGAACAAATCATCTATGTAGGTCACAAAATAACTGGCACCACCCAAAGTTTTTGTCTTCATAGGACCACATACATACGAATGTACCAAATCAAGTATGTATTGTTTTCTTGAAGGAGGGAACTCTTGAAAAGAAACTCTATTTTGCTTCCACGCCAAACAATGAGTACATCTTCTTAAACAAACATCACTCATTCCGAGAAAAGAAGATTCTTTTTAGTTATCTTGCCAAACCTTTCTCACTCGTGTGAGAGTCTCTTATGCCACAATTCGATGTGAGCTCATCCGTCCGGCAGATTAATAACGCCTTTAAAAGAGTCTCGCCCTTTGTAGTATATACAAGCGGAATGTTTGTTCCCACGAGCAAGCCGTAGCACCTTTAGTAAGTTTCCATTGACCATTACTAAAGGTATTGCAATATCTTCCTCATCGAGTTTACTGCCGAGAGATCAAGTTCAAGCGAATTTCGGGAATATGCTTTACCCTCTACAGAAGTAGTCTCGTGCCATTATTCATCTCCAAACACGCATCTCTCGATACCAATGACTTTAACCAAGCCATCATTTCCCAACTTCACTTTGTCCCAAAGTCACTGTTTGTATAGGATGTAAAGAAGTCGTCTCGAGACGTAGCATGAATGGAGGCTCCACTATCAATAACCCAACCGACCTCGTGACATGCAACGTTGACAACATCTTCATTATAAACAACAAGAAAGTCTTGAACTAGCGGTGGCAACTCGATCATTTTCTTTACTAACATCACCCCTCTTGTTCTTTGTCTTTATTCTTGTTATCCCGCTTCAACCGCAATATTTCTTGATGTGCCCTTTCACGCCACGGTGATGACACTCAATATTAGAAAATCTAGACTTGCTTCTTCCTTTTCTTTGTTCTTGAAACCTCTGCTTTTTACTCCCCTCTTAACTTTCGTAACCAAAATCTCATTGCTGAGAAGACCCATTGTGACTTTCTTCTCATTTCTTCATTCAAAACACTCTCTTAGCGGATCCGTGTTGATTACACCATTTGGAGCTGAGTTGCTTAATGACATTCTAAATGTTTCCCGAGAGTCCAGACAGCAACGTACCCACGATAAACACAACCCTTGAATCTATCATCAAACTTGATACCCGTTCCACTAAGCTTGATTGATTATTCCTTGGAATGTATTCAAGTGATCTGTCAACTGAGTTCCATCTTGGTACCTTAAAGCCATCAATTGCTTTATAAGAAACATTTTATTATTTCCTGTTTTCCGAGCATACAACTCTTCAAGTTTATTCCATAGTGACCGTGCATGTATTTCTCCACTTAATATGATTCAAAACATTATCATCTACCACTGCCTTTATATACCCAGACTTGTCGATGTAACAAAGTCCATTCTTCTTGAGATAACTTTTACGCAGCCTTCTCGAGGCAAACACCTAGGTAAATGAAATTGTTTGACATAAAGGAGATCTTCCATTTTTCCTTTCCAAGTGTGATAATTAGAACCATTCAAAGTAATCATTCTACTCAAATTTGCTTCCATTATTCAACCTGAGAAATTCCACAATAATAACCACGGCTACGATACCACTTTGTTAGGAGAATCACAATTTCAATTCGAACTTAGCCAAGCCCTAAACAGCGGAATTAAGCCTATTCTCCTTCTTTGTGTGAATGTTTTAGGAAACAAATAAATAGAGGTTGAAATGAAACCTGGACAGAATCAACACAAGCTTGATTTACGTTGGAAAAACCTTCAGGTGTAGGAAGGAAACAACCACGGCACTCCTCTCCAAAACTTCCACTATCAAGAAACAATTGTACAACAGTTCTCTCTAGGTAAAACTAGAGGCAAATAATCAACAACATCATCAAGAATACACTTCTTGGAAACTAACAATTATTTCAAGAAGAATGGAGAAATCTAACCCAATTCGTAGTCACTGTTCAATGATCAGAATTTCTTAAACCGGTGAGCCAAATCCAAATCCCACCGCACAGATTAAAGAGTCTTGAGTCGTGAACCTTCCTGCAAAATTTCAGCTTAATCGGACCACAAACGGCCTTCGATCGGAACACTTGATGAAGACTGGCTGGAGAGGAAAAGCGAAAAACCGAGTTTTTACACCCATTCTTCTTTTCTCGCACACCTTTTTTCTCTTCAGAATTCTACACACAACAAACCTAAATGGGTTTATTAATTAAAGAAATGAAATAACACAATTACCCTTCTTACTCCACGCTTTTAAGTACGTAGCGCTTACTTGACTACAGCCTCGAAATAAGAGGAAAACCCAACAGTTGGAAGGGCAATACATGTTTTTTCCGTGACTCTTAGTTCCTTATCCAATATAATGGAATGCTAGTTTTGAGGCAAGACAATGACTAAACAAGTAAGCATCAATTTATATATATAATGGTTGGTAATTCAAGTTCTCATCATCCTTGGCACCACGAAGAAATTCATAAACAACTCTACTATAATTTTTAACGGATAACCCCTATTTAGGTTTAATAGTATCCTAACAGGGGACGGTTGTATTTGTTCAATTTTTCTCTCTCAAGATACCATGAGGTGTACTTCGGAAAGTCCACAAATCCTCCATACTAAGCGCACAGGGCCTTGATTCCAAACACATCATATGTATATATATATTGCATTGTCTCTGGTGTTTTAATCATTTTTCTTGTTGATTATCTTTTTCTCACTCTCTTTTACTGCATAAAAAACTCCCATTACTGATCCTGAGATTTAAATAACATGTGGGTAGATTTCAGTTTTTTGACATCCTAAATTCCTAGTGCTCTCCTGTCTATACTCCTTTAGCAGAAAACCAATTTTTTATTTGACAGGAAATAGCAATTGGAAATGGAGTTTAAAAAAAAAATAGTAGAAAGACATATAATTGTGTATGACATCAAGTTCAATGACAGCTTCACAGCAGACAAACTTGAAGGTAGCAAAATATGTATAAATGAATTAACTTATTAAAGTATTTAAATATTAAGATACTTCCAAATGAGGTAAAAGATGACATATTAAACAAAATGAAGCCATGTTTCTTTGGGTCAGGTAGAACCACAAGCAGGATCTTCTGGGCTTAAAAAAGGTTAATGAAGATGCATATGAAATATTCCAACATTAGGTTTGGTCTTTCCTTCTCATCTCTGAACCTACTCAGAATGCCCATAACCAATAACACTTTTTTTCTGTTTTCTTTCGTCATTCTGTCTGATTTTCATGTGCATGATTTCTAATAAGAATACATGGATATGGAATCCCACCTAATCAAATCTGGTTGATTTAGCTTTATTTGGATATTAATATATTAGCTAGTAGGCGAAGTTAGGTGCGACTTAATTTGTCCTGCTTTGCTTGGAAAAAAAAAACAAGAAGAACAAGGGCACAGTGGTACTGTAGTTTTAAGTAAAAAAACTTATAGTTTTCAATTTAATCTTATAATTTTAAAAAATGATCATTTTAGTATTAAAAAAATGCATTTTTATCTCAAAAATGGTAAATATAAGTTATGTAACTTTGAATTTTAAGACTACCCTCCAATCTTCTTTTTTAATTTTAAGATAAAATATTTCTATTAAAAGTATGGGGATTAAAGTAATGCTATGTACCCCGTGCCCCCACAAGATTTTAGTGGGTGAGGAATTAACAAAATCCTCTAATTATGTAATTAGAAGAGATGGAATTTGAGGCCATCTAAAACTAAAAAGTCATAATAATGATTTAAAGCTATCTGATTCATGTCTTGTCGTTCAGTGTTTGATTTTAGAGACTGCATTTGTTATAAATAAAGGAAACATAGGGGATAAACAAAAAAAAATAAAATATAAAAACTTTATTTCCAACGTCTCTTCGCAGGTTGTAGCTCACTGCATCGGTCAGGCAAAAAACGAAGGAGAAAGAGGAAAAAGATCTCAATGGAGATCCAATTCCATAATCTACTTTGACAAACCAGCAACAATTTCTACTGAACCAACCAACCAACCATTAGAGCTACTTCTGCAGGCAGGAGTAGTAACTACTAAGAGGAGCAATTGGTGAATGACTCTCTACCTCATTCCTAATCGCTTCTCTTCAAACCACCTATGAAGATAGAAACAGAATCAGATTAAAAACATATTGATATTCCATAACATGGTGTTCTTGTAGCAGGGTAAATAATATGTAATCAGGAACAATAGTAAATACACACAGAGACCCATACTCACTTGTTTTCCTGAAGTTGGTTTGCTGATGATGATACAGAAGATTGGAAAAACCCATAGGGATCTTGGAATGCAGAGCTCCCCTGCAAAAAGTAAATAGTCAACTTTATGCCCTAGTTTGTGTCAATCAATGGTCAAACTTTGTTTATAAAGGAAGCAGATAATCACCTCAAAGTGAGAAGCTGAGAAACCTTGTGAAAAATCTAGGACACTGTCTAATGAAGCTTGGTTATTAAAGGCATTCTGCTAAGATAATTAGAAAAACTCATATCAATTTTAATTGAGTCTCATAAACAATGAATGTGAAAACTGACTTAAAATGTGGTGTGTCTTTACTTACCTTTGACAAGTTGAAAAGAGGAGAACTAGCAGTGTCATCTAAAAAAGATGATTGATCATCTTGTTCTACAGAGCATCTTTTTTGTTTAACGTTTTGGCTTTTTCTACCACCATTTTTCAACAATTTAACATCTTTGGATGCAGGACAAAAGGATGAGATATGATCTTCATATTCATGGAGATTTTGAGGCCCAGAAGATGCATCAGAAACCATTGACAGGTCTTCTTCCTCATACTCATCACAAAAACCACTCTTTCTGTTAACAAACTCATTACCCTTAATAGAAGCATTTGGAGAAACAAAAGATTGTTCTAAGTAAAAAGTCCAACCAGACTCACACTTGCTACTGCATTCTGAAGCCAAAACATTCATTCTTTTTCAACTCTTAGAGAAAACCCAGTTGGGATTTTCTTGTTTGAGTCTGTTTTTTATGAAGAAAAGAAAGGAAGGTAGATAATAATAATAATAATAATAGTTGAAAAGGACCTAGTTTTAGCTTTAGGGTCTGTGAAAGGGGAATGTGTCAATATTATTGGGGTTCACCACCAAGTTATAACCGAGAATGAGTTCAAGGGATTGGGAAAAAACCAAAAGCTTATGGGAGTGAAATCCTAGACTTGTTTTGTCAGGACTCTCTATTAATCTCTATATCCCTCATTCATTGGGCTCTTGCTAACTATGTGACATAACAGTGAATGAATTAAAAGTGCCAGTTGGAAGGGCTATAGTGAGTGCATGTAAGAGAAAACCACAACCCTTTTCACGTGCTAGACAGCTAGGCTTTACGTACTCCCTTAACAAAACCTACTACGCGTCCATTTCCTCCTACTCCTCAGTATATGGACACCTATCCACTTCTGCAATAACGCCTCTCTTGTATTTTCATTTGATTGACCTTTTTTGACTAAATAATTCGGATATATGGGTTAATCTTAGTTATGGTTGGTACATGTTATATTTTGTGTTTAATGGTGTTTTTGTTAAAGAGTGTCTTAATATGGAAAATAGATAGGACTATGTTACACTTAATTTCTTAGGTTTTGGGTGATCTTAAATATCCAAGTATTAATTATTGTTTTAGAACAATCAATTAAGCTTAGCTGCAAGTATACAAATAGTACTAAAATCACATTAATTAATTAGAACTTAAAGTGATATGCTTTTGTAAAATGATTGTGTTTTGATACAGTTTTTTCGGACTTATTTGGTATATATTAGTATATATAGTCGACTTTAAATTAATAAATTAGTGATCTAATTTAATAAAATTTATAACCTAATTTACGACTTAAATTATATCATAATTTAAAAGAATGGAGTTTTGTTTCGTCCATAAATATGGAGTAATGTATGTATTGGAGTCTTATTTCATCTATAAATAGTGAGTGTTAGAGTTTTCTATGAGTTTATAAAAAAACATTCGAGAAATATTATTAGTGAGAAAATTATACAAATAAATATTTTGTATATTTTCTAATCAATTCAATAATATCTATTATTTTTCGTAAATTTAAGTAAATTATCGAATCACGTAAATTATGTTTCTTTTCTTTTAACGATGTAATATATCCATATATCGTTTTTTTTTTCTTAATATATTTTGTTTAAATTCGTAACGCATGCATGTGTTTTATACTTTTGGGGTTATATATATATTTTTTCATATGTATATGACGTGAAAATTTAAATAAGTAAGATATTCTCTAACACAATCAATGGCATGGTATGGAGGTTATTTGAGTGTGTAAAAAATCTATTATTTAGAATTATAAATGTGTGAGTAATTTGGTTATTTGAAAAAAAAAACGAGTGCTGTAGAAATTTCTTGGGGCAAAGAGCTTGTTGACTGAGATTTTATGACATTCACATGCAAGCACATTCATAAGTTTATATATTTTAAATAATTTTCATGTTACTCTCATCTTGATCATGATCATGTCTAGTCTGAGGAATTTTTACGACGACTCTGTTTTTCACCTCTGACTGAGGACTGAAAACAAATACATGTGGGCACGTGTGCATATGTTTCCACATATTCACACACATGTCTGCACGTGCACACAAACTCCCACCTAATTTTGCCCTAGTCTCTTTAAAGTTGCTGTTAAAAAATTAGTTGTCCCTTGTGAGTTTTGGTACTTGTTTCAATGCTTAGTTATTCCCTTCTTGTTTTTTCCTTCTTACAATTTTCAAATGTTAATCAATTCACCACCCTATTAATAAATACATACTACCTGCAATCCACAATGAACTAAATTAGCTCATACTCTCTCTCTCTCTCTCTCTCTCTCTCTCTCTCTCTCTCTCTCTCTCAACATGCAAGATTGAAGTCGAATTTCTATTAGAGTTATTCAGTCTTTTTCTTTCTTTGAAACATTTTAAAAAAGGAATTTATTTTATTTTATTTTTAAATAAATTATTACACACTTTTATTTATTTAATTAATTAATTTTTTTTTCTTTAGCATTAGTTGAGGATCAAAGTTATAAATAAATCTCAAAACCAAATAATTCTGTTATAGTTGAAAAGATGGACATGAATCTTACAACAAAAATGTATTTTTATCATAATTTGATGTATAAATTAATTTACATTAAATAATTTAATTTATTTATGTTAATAAGTAAGTCCAACAATCAATTTATTATGAATAGTTCTATTTGGCACCCTTAGGACAAGAAAACCACTTAGTTACATAAATTTATTTTCATTTATTTATATTTAATAAATATATATCACATAAATAGTATTTAGTGATTTAGTGATATGATAAGCTTTTTTTCATTATATATTATTAATTTTATATCTAATCAATATACTTAATCTATGTAATAATTTGATAAATATAATTTTACTCCTCCAATAAATATCTTCTTAAGAAATAATATAAACTTTGCTAAATGAAAATAATATCAAACAAACTAATAAATAAATACAGCAAGTCCTTCAAAAAGCAATAAGAAATATTGATAAATGAAATACACATGAGGTCTATTCTTTGCTCCAATAATTAAAAGGAATTAATAACAATTAATGAGTAATTAAAGTCTTAAGTAGGTGCACATATGTGGTAGAAAATCAAGTTTATCGATAAAAATATATGTCATGACAAAATAACACACGTACTTATCAAGTAGGCATGTGTTGGGTCTACCAAAATAGCACACGTACTTATCCGTATCCCATAATATATATATTGTTATCGATTCTCCATTTCTCACTCTTCTAGATTTTAATTTCCTTCCCCTCGTTTTTGACCTTCTTTTTCAATTTTAAACTTTAGGGTCTGAAACTTGGAAGTTAGATGAGCTACTTCTCCTTATATGCTGCAAAAGATTCCTGTTATCTAACTTGTTTAATGTATTTTTTAAAAATATCATCAAACTATAACATTTATTTCGTTATTATTGTATATCAATTTTTGTATTTCTTTATACGACTTAATTATTATATTTGTTTCATTTATATTATTTTGTTAAACTTACTCTAACGAAATCACACGTGAGATAATTAAATAATATATTTAAAATAAATTATTATTTTAAATCTACTACTTAACTATCTAAATTGTTCTAATCTATTACTTAATTATCTGTGTTGTTTGAATCTATCATTTAACGATCTCAATTTTAAATCTACAACCGACGTTGTTAGACGAAAATTAACAGATTGATATAAATAAAATAAATACAATAAGTACGATGGTATAACGAAATGAAAAATAATTAAATAATACAAAAGAAACAAATGTAATAGTTTAAAGATAATATGTAAGTTTAGCTCATTAATTATGTTTATTTTAATAAATATAAAATTTAACTGTATATTATTAACAATTTTTCGGATTAGTTCGAATTTTGAATCCCTTTCCCGTTTAAAAAGGGTAGAAGTTAACGGTATACCTCCATTGGTATTCTTCGGTCGGCATTCATCAAAAATTGGGATGGTTTTCACAGTCACCACTGTTTTTTGACATAAAAACATTTTGATTGAATATGTTCTGAGAGAGGTATGAGTAATGCCGACAAACACAATTTATATGAGGTGATTTTTATTTCAACTTGTTATGTTTTCACCTGCAATTGAACTACGAGTTGATTTTCAGTCATATTTTCCCACTTTATTTGTAAAAACACCGATGATTAAAAGAGTCTTTCTCATATTTGTTAAAAATTGGCTAAGAATTTTTTTTATGAATTTTTGGGAAATACTTCCGAGATATTATTGATAAGAAAATCTATATTATTTATTGTTTCTTGTGAATATAAACAAATTATCGAACTATTTAAATTATGTATTTTCTTTTACCGATTTAATATATTCATATACTGTTATTTATTGATTCTACGCGCAAAAAATTGGCATTAAAGCTAAATATAACTATATTATATACCAAATCGAAGCTCTTGACAAGACAAACGCAACGACGTAAGAATCCCTTAAATCGAAGGTCAGATGCACTGCCAGAGTGATACTGCCAACAAATGAGTCAATTCACTCAGTTGGACCGAGTCAACTCACCGAGTTAAGCCATATAAATCGTTTGATCGAACTATCAAGCTATTTGATGAGCCATTGAGGCATTAACCAAGCCGTGTAGCCACTTTGATCGAGTTGTCATAGTTGTTGACCGTTGACTAGCAAGTCAACTCAATCATTAATGAATTTTGGATCGAGTTGGTCTATTTTTCACCTGTTTTCAACTGAGTTGGACCTCTTCCTAGCTAATTGGACTATTCCGGATTTACCACTAACTCTTTTTTTTCAAATAAGGTATAAAATTTGAAAAAAACATTATTTTAAGTTATAAGTGCAAAATTTCTATTATACGTTTGTACTTATGACTGATACAAGAGAGATCGAGGAAGTTGCACAAGTTGACCTTAGAAGTTATAACAAACCAAGTTGTTCTACTCGAAGAACCATGTTATCCAATGTAAAGTTTAAGGTAGAGAAATTTGACGGTACCAATAACTTTGGCATGTGACAATGTGAAGTATTAGATCTATTGTTTCGAGAAGGATCTAATATTGCCTTGGAGACCAAAGTAGAAGATTATTCCAATAAAGGTTGAAATTATGTCAATCGATAAGCTTTTGGCACAATTCGATTGTGCTTGAGAAAAGATCAAAAGTACTTTATCATGAAAGAGAATGTAGTCGCAGTTCTTTGAAAGAAGCTCGAGGACAAGTACATGACAAAAAGCATAGGGAATCGACTCTACCTGAAGAATAAACTTTTTTCGTTTCTAGTACAAGAAAGGTACCTCTATGTTTGAGCACTTAGATAATTTCAATAAAAGTTTGGCTAATCTGTAAAATTTTGATGTCGAAATTATCAATGTAGATAAAGCTTTGTTGTTGTTGAATATTGGGAGCTATAAGTATTTAACCATAACTCTGTTATATGGTAAAGATAAGGTTAAATTCATATATGTTTCAAATGCTTTGATAAATAATGAGTACCGGAAGAAGGATCAATAGGATTATAGAGACTCAACATTAAAAGCATTGATTGCAGCCAGAGGTAAGACGAACAACAAAAAATCGGGCGGATCAAATAATGGGGGCTGATCCAGATCAAAATCCAAAGGAGAGTCATCCAGAAGACGTCTTACGAAGGACGAGTGTGCCTATTGTCACCAGAAAGAGCACTAGAAGAAAGATTTTCCAAACAAGGACAAGTCAAATGCAAATGTTGCACAGAAGGTCGATGAAGATGAAGAATCAACCTTTACAGTTTCATCATCAAATACCTATTCGGACAAATGGATCCTTGATTCCGAATGTTCTTATCATATGTGTCCAAACAGACATTAGTTTTAAAATTTTTAGCAACTCAATGTAGGAATTGTGCTTATGGGCAATAACAATGTCTGTTAGATAAAAAGGATTGGAATAATACGACTAAAGATACACGATGGTACAATCAGATGACTTACGAAAGTGAGGTACATTCTTGATCTAAAGAAAAACCTTATTTCTTTAGGTGTTCTAGATTATGATGGTTACAAGATAACATTGGAAAATGGAGTCTTGAAAGTTGTACGAGGTGCATTTGTAGCTATGAAGGGTACTCGGAAGGTGAACCTATATTTCCTAGATGGGAGTACAGTTATAGGAATAAGAGATGTCTCAAGTAGTTTTAAAGAAAAGACATATGATTCTTTCCACTTGTGGCATATACGCTTAAGGCATGTCGATGAAAAGGCTTTGCAAGGCTTAATGAAGCAAGGTCTACTGAAAGGTGCCAAGACTAGAAATTTTGATTTTTGTGAGCATTGTGCAATGGGAAAACAAACAAGAGTCAAGTTCGGCAGTACCATTCATCATTCTAAGGGAACTCTAGATTATATTCACATGGACATTTGGAGACCTTCCAAGAATGCTTCACTAGGAGGTAAACGTTGGTTTGTGACTTTTATTGGTGATTTCTCTATATATGTCTGGGTATAAACCATGAGTCACAAAGATGATGTTCTGGATATCTTTCTTAAATAGAAGAAAATGATCGAGACTCAAACATGCAAAAAAATTAAGAGGTTTAGATGTGATAATGGTGGCCAGTACAAATCAGATCCCTTTTAAAAGTTTGTTAGGAATGAAAGGATAATTAGAAATTTTTCAATTCCTCATATACCGCAAAAAAATGAAGTTGTAGAACGATGAATCGTACTTAGGTTGAGAAAGTTCGATATATTCTATCTTAATCCAAATTAAGCAAGGCATTTTAGGCTAAGGTTTTGTCATATGCAACTCATATAGTTAACATAATTCCTACAACTACATTAGTTGGAAAAACTCCTAAAAAGGTATAATCTGGACAACATGTTTCTAATTATGATTCATTGCGAATATTTGAATGTCTTGCATGTTTTCATGTTAGTGAATCCAAACTGGATCCTAGAGTAAAGAAAGTTGTTTTCTTAGGCTTTAATGAAGGAGTTAAAGGATTTTGAATTTAGTGTGGTGAATCGAAGAAGATCATCTTAAGCCGAGATGTCACATTTGACGAGTCTACTATGCTGAGACAGAAAAATTTAGAGAAAGAGAATGAAAGTCCAAATACTCTTTCTAAGAAGGTGCTTGAGACTTCATAAAATCCAGCAAAGATTACACCGACTGCCAATCGTGGTGAAGATGAAATTGATGATTAAGAAGAGATATCAGTTGAGGTGGAGGTTTCCTCACCACCACCACTGATCAATCAATAGCCAAAATCTATTACCACTACTCGACCGAGATGGGAGATTAAGAAGCCTGCCAGATACATAGACATGGTAGCATTCACACTTCCAGTAATTGATGATGATGTCTCGTGCACTTACAGAGACTTGGGAGTTGGTTCAACTTCTCAAAGAAAAAAAAACTATTGGCTACAAATGGGTCTATTCCAAGAAGAAAGGTGTTCTTGGTAAAGACAACATCATATACAAAGCCAGATTGGTAGCAAAAGGCTTCGCTCAGAAAGAAGGAATAGACTACAATGAGATATTCTCACCTGTTGTTAAGCATTCATCTATTCAAATACTATTGGCTTTGGTAACATAGTTTAATCTTGAGTTAGCTCAACTCGATGTCAAAATAGCTTTTTCCCATAGTACTTTGAACGAAGAAATCTACATGTCTCAACCGAATGGCTTCAAAGTTTCAGGACATGAGAATTGGGCTTGCAAGCTGAGCAAGTCACTTTATGGTTTGAAGCAATCATCGTGACAATGGTACAAGTGCTTTGATAGCTTCATCAGAGAGCAGAAGTACACATGCAACCAGTTTGATCACTGTGTATACTTTCGGAAACTCCAAGATGGTACTTTCATTTATTTGCTCTTATATGTTGATGATATGTTGATTGCATCTAAGAGCAAGGTGGAGATCGAGAAAATGAAGGCTCTATTGAGTTCATAATTTGAAATAAAAGATCTTGGAAAACTCAGAAAATTCTCAGGATGGCGATCACAAGAGATAGAGTTGCAAACAGTCTGTCTAACACAGACTCAGTATCTGAAGAAAGTACTTCAAAGGTTTAACATTGATGAGAAAACCAAACCAGTAAGTACACCGCTTACTCCTCATTTTCAATTGAGTGCATTGATGTCACCTAGCATCGCCAATGAAAAGAAGAAAATAGAGCGTGTTCCATATGCAAACTCCACTGGTGCCTTGATATATGCAATGGTATGCACCATACCTGATATTTTCCATGTTGTTAGTATAGTGAGTCGCTACATGCATAATCCTGGTAAAGAACACTAGCAAGTAGTGAAGTGGATTTCTACGGTATATCTATGGTACCGTGGATATTGGTTTGAAGTTTGAGAAAGACAAGACTGAAGGTAAGCACCTAGTTGGATATGTGGAATTTGACTATGGTGGAGATTTGGATAAGCGTTGATCTACAACTAGTTATGTGTTCACAATGGCAAGATGACCAGTTTGTTGGAGATCAACATTGCAATCAACTGTAGCTTTGTCTACTACAGAGACAGAGTATATAGTTGTAACAGAAGCATTCAAAGAAGCTATCTGGCTTCTCAAGTTGACCAAGGATTTGGGTATTGTTCAAAAGAACATGGAGGTTTTCTATGACAACCAAAGTGCCATTTGTTTGGCAAAGAACCAAGTTCATCATGGTCGTACCAAGCACATTGATGTTTGATTTCATTTTGTTTGAAAAATCATCGATGAAGGGAATGTTATATTCTAGAAAGTCGGGTTTACAGATAACCTTACAGATATGCTTACAAAGGTGGTTACAGGGATCAAGTTTCAATACTATTTGAACTTGATCAACATCTCTCGAGCTTAAAGCGCCTACGCTGTATTTAGAGGCATTGTTATAAACTTTTTTGCAAAGGTAGAGATTATTAAATAATTAGCTTTAAAGTCCTTTATATTAGGCACCTAATTTTTGGCCTAACTTCATCTATAAAAAAATCAATGAAAGCTTCTACAAAACTAAAGAGAACATAGGCATATTTAAAGAGAGAAAATGCTCTGTGTGAGAGTTTTTTTGTAAGTTTGTGGAAACACCTTAAAGATATTATTGGTGAGAAAATCTGTATATATATTCTATATATTTCTTACTAAGTTCTATAATATCGGTTTCCTCTTGTAGACTTAGACAAATTATCGAACCACGTAAATACTATTTATTTTCTTTTATTAATTTGATACATTTGTATTATTTATAGTTTATGTCCACAACAATATTAGCATTTTCCATGTTGGTAGGTAGTGTCATTGATTTATCATCTTGCAAGATGGGCTAAAAGAACTAAAACAACATGGAAAGTTTCATGGACTCTCATCTTCCTTCGTCGTTAGATAACTTATTTTAGCAAGAAAGGAAGATGCTAGTATGTGAGAAGTTATATTTCCCTTTCTTCTATTTTTAGCTGTATCCAGTTTAGCTTAAAAAAAAAAGTACTCTGTTTTTCAATTATGAAAGTTAGGTCTTATTATAAGACTCACTAAATTTGCTACAAATTTGTGATGAGACAATTTAATAGAATATTTAAGAACAACGGTGTGATCCACCAAATGATTTTATTTTATATTTTTTGCTACACAGATTCACCAAATGATGTAATATTCATATTACTCTTTACTTTCAAAGAAATAATGTTAAAATAACTAACCCAAACCGTCAAAAAAGTTCTAAATATGAGAAATGTATGATATATTTCAAATAATTTGATAAAATCTGATTTGAAAGTAAAGTTCGGACCCAAAATTGTAAGAAATAAGATTTAATAGTACTTAACTGTCAATCTAATATTACATAAAAAAACCTTTTATATTACCGTTGTACTTCCAAATATCATATACATGTCTCAAACCTAACGCTTCTTTATATTTTAATCCATCCAACTAATTGATATTTGGCGGTCAATGATCCTTAGGTGCAGCTTTATTAAAAACTTTGGTGTCTAAAACGACACAGGTAAGCATAAAAAACCCATGTGTTCTCGGGTAGCTAATAATCTCTTCCAGATATATCCAATTAAGGTACTTCAACTACCGCAACTCCCCCTACTTCAAGTGTTAATTTCTAAAATCATTCACACAAAACTTTACAGTTTTGAATTCTCTCTCCAACAACATCAACCCTAATTCAGATGATAATTTATCACTAATATTAACTTTAAAGCTGCAAGATCGATATATACCCAAAGTTGTATTCACTGGTTGACTCAATAGCAAAAGTTGATATTCCTCAACTTGATTCTACTTAACATCCTAAATCGGATAGATTTGTTATTACTTCAATTAAAAAAAAAAGACGAGGACGTTATTACTCCAATAACTCACCCTTTTCTTTATCAAAGAAATAATCATATATCTTAGATGCGTCAAAATTTACACTGCACTCACACCTCCTATATCATGCCGTTATTTTAGACATTAGAAATTGTCCCATTTTTTCAAATAATACTAACACATGTCACAACATAAAGAATACATGTAAATTTGTATATACTTAATATTCATCTTTAAATTATTTTTGTTACCAGTACACTCAATTCAAGTGACTATCACCCTATCTTATAAAAAGTTATTTTAAGTATCAAGCATTCATCTCAAATGAGACAAAACTTGAGCCTTAAAAGTTGATTGATGCGTAAGCCTTAAACTTTAACTTTAAAAAAACCTAGAGATGTTAATAAAAAACAAAATATATCATATGGATTGTAGCTCTATTACTCAAAGTCAATTTGGTGCTATCAGGGGCATCAACAATAGTGGAGACATAGTACATATATTTGAGCAATGTGTACAAAAAAGAAGTTCACAGAAAAGAAGATGAAATATAAATATAAATAATCAAATAAAGGAAAAATGTTACTTGCAAGACCATAACTTAAAGGATTGCCAAAATTTGAGTTGTCATAGGCAAAGGAAAATGAAAATAATAGGCAAAAGAAGACTAGAGAATGTAAAGGAAGTAACCATAATTGCATTTGTTGATGAGATTTTGATACTCTCTTTTTTTTTTCTTATCTATTATTTACTACTATTTTTATTTTATTTTTCAATAAAATCGGGTCAGGATATAAAATTCAACAAATGCACAGATAGAACTAGTGATGAAAATCCACTTACATTCTTTCATATGGTTCTTCTTTTGCATGATAGAACTAGTGATGCTAAAAGCAATTGGTCTCCAGGTTCAATATTTCATTTTCGTGGTACATGTAAGGTTTTGAGATTCCTTGATTGCCTGATCAAAATTCTATAAATTGAAGCAACCGTCTCTTATGCTTCCCTGTCTTTTCAGATACTGTACGAGCCTCTTTAGACCCGAATGACAATTGAACTTAACCAGCTTTGGATGTTCTCATTACAGAGGGCAGAACAACCTTATTGAGGTTTGCTGGATATGGAGTCCACAAGCCTAAACCACCCCTACTCTCTATCAAATTACCATTATTTGCATTAGCTTGGTCCCAATCTTTTCCTGTGTTCGTAATTGAAGCATTTCCTTTGAGTTGATTCCAACTTGTTATCCACTCAATGCGAGAAGAATGCTCTCTCAAGTGTGGATGCAACACAAAAAGTGAATTGTACTCGCAATTTGGGAACATAAAGAACCTGAACAAACCCTTCAACCTGTACACAACATAGCCAAAACTGAGCTGGTCTCTTGGTGTGAAGAGGTCAACCTCATTGAACCACAAGCAGCTAAACAAATCAGTCATTGCTGTATGCTCCCGTATGATAATGGCTCCCTCGGGCACATCTGCATTTAATTATGATTCCATCAATGTCATGAAATAAAAGGCACACAGTAGTAAACACAAAGTTTTAATATTGGGCATTAGATATTTAATTTATCATACAATATCTAATCAAAAATCACTTCTTTTCAAACTTTTGGAATTGATTCATTCTTGAAATATAGGCAGAACACAATAGGTTAAGCATCACAAAGACGAGAATACATTTTTCAATGAGTGCATTAATAATATTGTGAATTGTTCATAATCCAGCAAGAAAAAAAAGGAATAGAAAAACATTTGAGATGTAAACCCAAACTCACAAATAAAGAAACAAAACCAGTAAAGCAATGAACTCAGAAATATAACATTTCCCTCATACCACTAATTGTTTTCTTCTCTGGACTCCAAGGCTCCAGTCCCTCATAATAGTAGATTTTCATGTGGAGGTCAATAAGAGGTCGTGCATATCGCTTCCTCCGCTTGTTTGCATCAGCTTCCTCATATACATTGCGATGATGCTTGTGCTGAGCAATGGCAAATGTATGCTTTCCGCGCCATAAGTATCTACAAATAAAATAATTTACTTAACCGTGAGCTTCATGATATATACATGTTGCATATAATTTGAGTGCAAATACCCCCAAAAAAAGATACACAAAGCATTTCTTAACATCTAATCTAATATTTAATACCTTTCTAGAACTAGTAAAGGATCAACTATGAGCTCCATTTTCCCATCAATCCAGATACTGTACTGTGCTTGAGGGAACAAACGATGGGTTAATATCTTGGGAACCTTTCCATTTCTTCTTGGCTCATCATAAGGTGGACGCTTAACTGGAACAAGACGCCAGATCCCAACCCATTTTCCCCCATCTTTATCCTCAGTGACAGTGACATTTTCCTTGATGAAATTCTGGGATATCTCATCCACCACCATGAGAAAACAAAAGAGTTTCTTGGAACGAGGATTAATATTTGAAGGCTGATGGGGAATGTCGTACCCATCAAAAATGCCAGATGCAACTACAAATCTACACTTCTTTACATATTCAATGTCTGTAGGAGCCATGTCAAAACCAGCGTTTCGAATAAATCCACAATGAACCTAAAGGACACAACACAAAGTAAACTTGATGGGAAAAATAAAAGGATAAAAGTATTAAAGTACATAATATTACCTTCATTGTTGGTTTTAGCTTAAAACTCTCCTCCCTTTGCGACCAGTTTTCATGTCCTCCAAATAGTGGCATAGACCTAGACCCATTTTTGAAAAGCTCTTCCTCTGTGACATAAGATAACTTTTTGACAAATTTGCTGGCACTTCTTCCCTCAGGAATAATTATTTTATCAGGGTCCTTTGCAACAGGAATAGGACAGCCTAATAAACATAACCACAGTCAATGTCAAAGAAAAAATCAAGAAAGAAATGAGTATTTTCGAAACAAAATATTGCCACAAATCTTACGATGTTGTGGTTGTGTTTTTGGCACAAGTCCCACAGTATCCAACATAGAAAATACCTTGCTGTCTTTGTTACAGATCGCTGCATGTCAAGCAAAAACATGCTATTACAAGAAAAATTAACAATATTGAGTCACATAGAAGGTTAATTTAGAGCATGGCACCACTAAAGTATGCTGTGTAGCAATATATATATATATATAAGCATAAGAATTTATTGCTGTGGACTTTAAATTCATTAATGAGCCTTGGTGTTTATTTCCTTAATATTAGTATCATTTTGAAATGATAAGAATGCTACTTTACCAATAGAAAAGAGAAAAAAATGGAAAAAAAATGGGATTGGGTGGAGGGAGAACCATATTTCTCTATAGTTTGACCATCGATTTCTGTCCAAATTATAGCTTCCTGTGACTCAAAATTAGTCCTGAAATTTAAATCTATATATAGAAGATTCTTAATAGTCAATAGCAAATTTTAATAAGATGTTTTGCAAAAGAAAAACATTGAATGCCAGGTTTTTATTGGGGTTGAAAACATCTAATGCTAGATTTAGTTGCTGTAAAAATGTACTAGAACAAAAGAAGGTACCTTCAAGTCTAGTACCCATCAGTTTCTAGGGTCAACATACTCTAATCAACTAGGCATACCCTCACAGTAAACTTATAGCACACTGGGACTAAGCCATTTAACATGTTGAATGATAGAGCCTGTGAATGTATAACTAAAACCACATTCTGTATGTCCTTATGCAATTTGTTAAGCAAACAAATGGAAGATTGATGATTAAAAACTTGAATATGGTTAATCATAGTAACCAAAATAGCTTCATGGAAAAATCAAGAAAGTATACCTGAGAAGAAAGATATGGAAGATTGGCAGGACCAGATATGAAACAAGGAAGCTATAAGAATTAACAAAATCCACAAGATGCCACCTACAAGAACCAACCGAATAAAGCCCTTCTTCCATACAATCTTCATCGGATAATCTCGAGGCAACGATCCTGAAGAAAATAAAGCCCCCTCTACATCTGAACCAACATAATTAAGACATCACATAACTTCATTTCTTAAAATAAAGAAAAAATAACTAACTCTTCATAAGCCAAAGAACAATGCTAAACTCAAGACTCACAGAGTATGCAAAAGATTCATATGATGGGCAAAAAGGAAATAGGTAAAGACATAGTCTTCCAATTTGATCCAAGGATATTTTATGGCAATTGTCTTAACAGTGCAGCAAGTTTAGCACGTCAGAACAACCTAGTGTTCAGCGGGATTGCACTAGAATTGGAGCAGGCAAGCAGAACAAAAAGGAATTTCAATGAATTCCATAATCAGGATCAACAACTAAACAGAGGCAACATTTAATTAAATACAATAAGTATACTGCTGCACTTTCTGATGCAAATTTTCTCTTGCTACTATTCTCATGCAGCTCTTTCTAATTAAGTAGCTGAAGCAAAAGCATAAGCCCTTAAAACTTGAAATCCAGACACTTGTGAGTTCAAACAACTAACTAAATTTCTCCCGTGTAGAGAATGCATAAATTTAACATTCCCTCCGAACACAAAAATCCTAGAAAAAGAGGCAACAAAAACATTCGCACAAGTAAATATAATTTCAACAGCAGATGAAACATGCGAGCTTTACTTACCTTTAGATAGCGAACTTTGATAACTTGGATCACTTCGGCGATTTGTACGAAGAGATAAGGACCGCAAAACCTCCTTGTCCATACTTAAATACTAGAAGATCTCATCACTGAACAAAGGAAAAACTAAAAGTCAATAAGAATAAATCAGGGAAAAAAAGTACAAAGCAATATGTACGAGAATGCTCTGGATCTCTATAGTTCTGAAATGCTTAGCTACTCCAAATTTCATTATTTACAAATGGCGCCGAATATTTGCAACCCCAAAACTAAAATAAGGCGAAAAATAAACCAAGAAAAAAAACCAAAGCAAAAATCTGTGAAATTGAAGAGAAACTCTCAGATCTGAAACGCCAATAAATTGTATAAAATTTATATATTCATATTGTATCTAAAGAATGGGGAAATTTTAGATAGAGTGACCTATGCTCTGTGTTAAAGAACCGTTCATTGGTCGAAAGTGTAAAGTTTAGCAATGGCTACAGAGAAGCCAGAGCAAAGCTTGGCGTAGACGACTGGTTGAACGATGTCGTTTATCACCACAAGATTGACCAAAATACAAATCTCGTAAAGTGGAATGAACTTACATATTTTTTTTCCCAACGAAACGCTAAGAGAATAAAGATACTGCAGCTCTGATGCATGTTTGGTTTACTAGTAATTAATTGAATTAGAATTAATTTATTAATTTATGTTTAATTGGTTTGAAAAATCAAAATTGAATCAAATAGATTTTTAAAAAACAAAGAATTAGGATTTTTTTTATTCCTTAAAAAATTATGATTTTATTTATATTTTAATTTGTTTTTCTAATTTTAATCAAACTTTAAATATAATCTTAAATTATAAGTCTTAAATTCTAAACTCAAAATTCTAAACCTTAAATTTTAAATCTCAAAACTCTAAATCTTATTTAAAAAAATAATAATTTTAATCATAAATTAACTTTAACACACAAATATAACCTTAAATCCAAAATCTTAAAATCTTATTTAAAAAAATAATAATTTTAACCCTAAAACTTAAACCCCAAATTCTAAATCCCAAAACCTAAAGTCTAAACCTTATTTAGAAAAATAATAATTTTAACCCTAAATTTTAACCTACAAATATAACACTAAACCTTAAACCCCAAATTCCTAAATCTCAAACCTCAAAACCCTAAACTCTATTTAGAAAAATAATATATTTTATTTTTAAGTAATAATTTTTTAAAAAAATAATGATTTAAATAATGTATTTTTTTTATATATTTACTGAATATAAGAGTATTAAGATAATATACAGTATTTCTCATTTCATTCTAGTTGTAAACTAAATACTGTAATACTGATTCATTATTTGATTTTAGTGGTCAAACCAAACAAAAATGTTTCATTTCCATTACATTTCATTCTCATTCATATTTCGATTTCATTCTGTGAACCAAACGTCACCTAAGAGCTTAAAGAAGAAAAAGGGAAAGAGTAAACGTAAAGAGCAAAAGGACAAAAATACCTAAGGATAGTCGTCCACAATATCCTCATAAGAATTACCCACCAAGGAACCCACATCTCAAGTGCAATAGATGCAACAATACAGGCCATAATTTTGAGAATTGTCGAAGTCAACTCAAATGTGATTTTTGTGGTCTCAATGGACACAATTTTGAAAACTGCCGAAAGGGTCTCAAATGTAATTTCTGTGGTTTGAATGGACATGTCATCAACATGTGTCGGAAGAAATGAGCAATTCAAGATAAGAGAAATATAAGTTATAGCTTCCCCTCCAAAGCTCACCATAGTGACTTTCAAGAAAGTAGCTCTGACACAAAGACATCATCCCACAACCTTACATGAGCCCAATATCAAGAGCTTCTTACACTTCTCAATCAATCCAAATAAGTAGTATGGCAAGTCAAGTAACTACTTCTTCAGGTAACACATTATGTGCAACTGTTTTCCGTTCAGAAACTCGTTGGATTTTTGATACAGGAGCAACTTATCTCATGGTCTGTTCCCAAAACCTTATGAGCTCTAGCATTCCAATCACTAATCGCCATGTGCATTTACCTTATCGTTCTCTTGCCCGTGTCACACATATTAGCACTGTACATTTCTCCAATAATTTCATGCTCTATAATGTCTTGTGTGTTCTCTTTTTCAAATTAAACTTAGTTTTAGTAGCCAAACTAACTCAAACTACATTTTGTCATGTCACCCTCACTAATAATATGTGCTTTGTTCAGGACAAATGCTCGGGGAAGATGATTGGGATGGGAAATGAGAAAGCAGGACTCTACTGCCTAACTATTTCTGAAAAGGTTGGATGTTTCTCTGTTTCAAATACTACTTCCACCAACTCTCATCTATGGCATCAACGATTTGGTCATTTATCTAATAACAGTTTGCGTGTAATTTCTCTTTCCATCAACACACCTTTTTGTTCCATTAGTGATTATTCTATTTCTCCATTAGCTAAGCAAACTCGTAATCCATTTCCTCTAAGTTCCATCAAAACAAAAGCACATTTTAAACTAATTCATGTCAATATTTGGGGTGGCTATCACATTCCCACACTTAATGGAGCACGCTATTTTCTCACTATTGTTAACGACTACTCAAGATGCACATGGGTCTATCTCTTACATGCTAAATCTGATACACGCATATTTCTTACCACCTTCATTAACCTTGTTGAAACACAATTTGAATCCAGAGTTAAAATCATTTATAGCGACAATGGACCAAAATTCTCTATGACCCAGTTGTTTTCTACCAAAGAATCCTTCATCACACCAGTTGTGTCTCTACCCCTCAACAAAATGGTGTTACTGAATGCAAACACCGTCATCTTCTCAATGTCGACCGTGCATTACTCTTCCAAGCCAATCTCCCTAAACAATTCTGGGGAGATGCCATTCTTACAACCACATGCCTCATAAATCGTACTCCAACACCTGTTCTCAAGGGTAAAACACCATTTGAAGTCTTTTTTCAAAAAATTCCTAGGTATGAACATCTTCATGTTTTTGGTTCCCTTTGTTTTGTGTCTACACATCATGATCGACCCACCAAGTTTGATGCTAGATCCCATAGATGCATATTCATTAAGTATCCATCTGGGATAAAAGTTTATCGTGTCTACAATCTGGAAACAAGCAAGACTTTAGTGTCTCGTGATGTTATCTTTCATGAACATATATATCCTTATTTCACTTCTACTGTCAACACTCCAACTCTATTCACTCCATCTGAAAATACTATTTATAATGACATACCTAACATTCATCAATCAACCAATCCAAATACATCACTTCATCATACACCATTTGTCCTTCCAACAATCGACTCAGACATTCTTCATCTTCAAAATTCATCTCCTGAAACATCATCATCAACTTCTACACCACACATGACTCCTCCAATACCAGTCACACATAGGCTTCGCCGATCCACCAATGTTCCTAGCTACCTTCACAAGTATCATGTAGAAGCTTCCTTGCCTTCTCGGTCCTTCCCTTCGTCTAACTCAACATCGTCCAATGACAAAGGTACTTCTCATTCTCTATCTCATGTACTTACTTATGACTAATTATCACTGGCACATCATGCCTTTGCTACTTCTATTTCCATTCTTAGGGAACCAACCATATTTGCTGAAGTTTTCAACGATCCAAAATGGAAACTTGCCGTGAAATAAGAACTAGATGCTCTTGAAACTAATGGCACTTGGACGCTTCAACAGCTTCCTCTAAACAAGAAACCAGTTGGTTGTAAATGGGTCTACAAAATCAAGTATAATCCTGATGGCTCTGTGGAACAATACAAGGCTCGGTTAATGGCCAAAGGATACAATCAGATTAAAGATTTTGACTACCAAGAAACTTTTGCACCAGTAGCCAAACTTGTCACTATTCGTCTTCTTCTTGTCGTTGTTGCTATTCAAAATTGGCATCTTCGAAAACTCGATGTCAACAATGCTTTTCTCTATGGTGATCTTCATGAAGATGTCTACATGTCCTTTCCACCTAGATTCGGACGAAAGGGAAAAACACGAGTATATAAGTTACACAAATCTTTATATGGACTCAAAAAAGCCTCACGACAATGGTTCATCAAGATATCAATAACATTTAAGCTAGTTGGTTTTAACCAATCCAAGTATGATCACTCACTATTCGTCTGAACCCGTGGTAATTCCTTCTCTACTCTTTTTGTCTATGTAGATGATATAATCATAATAGGAAACAATGTATAAGACATTGAAGAAACTAAGAATCATCTCATGCAACAATTCAAGCTAAAAGATCTCGGTGAATTAAAGTATTTTTTGGGTATAAAAGTTTCACGTTCCAAGAAGGGAATTGTTCTGTCACAACGCAAGTACACACTTGAAATATTAGAGGACATGGGTTATCTTGGTGCCAAATCTTCCAATTCAACTATGGAACAAAATTTATCCTTCAAGAAGGTTTCATCAGTAACCCCACATCCTATCGAAGACTTGTTGGGAGATTAATATACTTGACCATCACAAGACCTGACTTAGTGTATGTCGTGCACATTCTCAGTCCATATATGGATAAACCACATCAACCACATTTAGAAGCATCTCAACGAGTGCTACGATATGTCAAGAACACACCAGGGCAAGGTCTCTTTTTCTCAGCAATTAGTTCATTATAACTAAATGCTTTATGTGACACAGATTGGGCTAAATGCATAGACACACAACGATCAACCACAGGATATTGTATGTTTCTTGGAAACTCGCTAATTTCTTGGAAGACTAAGAAACAAAATGCGATCTCACGATCAAGTGCAGAAGTAGAATACCGCTCTATGGCAGCAACATGTTGCGAAGTAACCAAGTTACGATACATTTTGGATGATTTGGGTATCAAACATTCCCAACCAACCAAGTTATATTGTGACAATCAAAGAGCCATTCACATTGCATCAAATCTAGTGTTTCATGAACGAACCAAACACATAGAGATCGATTGTCATCTAGTAAGAGAAAAGATTCAAGCTAGAATGATCAAGACTTATCATATCTCTACATTAGAGCAACCGACAGATATATTTACCAAATCCTTGAGTTTTTCACAGTTCTCGAGCTTACTTAACAAGTTGGGAATAATTAACATATATTCTAACTTGAGGGAGAATGTTAAAGAACTCGAAATCCAACCAGTGAAAACCAACACATCAACTGAAAACAGCCATCAACAGATTGGTAGGGAGGAACAGGTTGTCCAAGAACATGCCCCTCCATAATTGTATTTGTTTTTAATTATTATAATTTTGTTTTTCTTTTGTATAAATAAGTTATAAACATTCGTTTATTCATATCAATAAAACCATTCCTTAAATTTTTAAAGAAAATTAAATTAAGTTAAAATAATAAAAGTTGTATTAACAGTGAATACATTCATAATGTTTTTAGAGGACATTGATCATTTGTACATGCGCTCTTCAAAGAGTTGAACATCATTAATTTTACAAATAAATATTCTATTTTTTATTGTTTTTAAATGTCTTTATTTCTCTTTATTTTGAGTATCAAATTATTAAGGTAGGCTTTTGTGGATGCACGAAGCCTTAGAATTCTTTGCAAACGGACCAAATGTATAACTTCACATCGAGTCTCAGACGGTTGGAGTTGCTAATTTACTTTTTTCCCCAACCAGTTATTCTATGACCTTGTAATTTCCCACTCTTTCAATATCCATGTGAAACATGTTCCTTTGTGTCATTGTTCTAATTACAGCATATAGAACTTCTTAAGCTGAGTATCTTTACAATTATAAGATACTAATTACTAAAGAACAAAGTTTACAAGCTCATGGAAGTGGAAATACCAAGTTAGTATAATGCTCTACAATTCATAAATATTTCATCTCATCCAATAAGGGAATATAGCTGCCAAACAAAAAGACCTATGAGCCACATCTCAGAATGATGGGAAAAACCTATTAAGGCTGTATGGCAATGAGTAAAATTCTTCACTCCTTGTATCCGAATCAAATTTCCGAAACTTTGCCCACCAATGTCTGCCACTGTCTCGCCGAGTTGAATTGTGACTCCGACTATGAGTGCGGTCCAAGAGGAAAGCAATCATAATTGCTACTGTTGCTGATGATGAGAAAATTACTTGCACTATGCTATTGAACTGCAATCAAAAGCTGGTTTTAGCATAAAATCTTATGATATTCAATAACCAGATTACAAATACAAGTTTTTACTCAAATTTACTCACTGCTATAGAACCAGTATGAACAGGACCATTGCCAGAAATTAGAAGATATTGGTTGAAGTATTGAGGCACAGATAGTCCCATGAAGAGAGAGAAGCCTACAATAAACTTTGACCTGTAGCTATTTAGGTTGCAGAACTGAAGAAAACCAAGACCTGCAGAAGCTGCTCTCCGTAGAGTGCATGTTACAATCAAAATTCAGTTTAGATTTTACTATATTAACAATAAGGTAACGTTTGTCTAACAATAATTGAAATATGAAAGGAAAAGATGTTGATTATTTATGTGTTTAATTTGATTATTAATGTAGAATAAAATATAAAACATTTCACCAATAGTAAGGCTCATTCTTCCTACACCCTTTAAGAATGCATTAAAATATTATATTTTATTAGCATACTTATATTATCATTTTTTTTCTCATTTAGAAGACAATAATGTTTATTTTATAATTTTATTTCATTTATAATTATTTTAATTACATTACTCTAATATTATTATTATCATTCTTATTATATAACTCAATGTAATGAAAAACTAAGTGATTGTTTGAATGTACTAATTGAAATTACTTTTTGAAAAACAAGTGACTTTTCATATAATAATAATATCGTTTTCATTAAATTGAATTCATATTAGTGTTGTCATTCTCGTTATGTTTTCATTATACTAACTAAACATGACCTTATATACTTAAAAATTAAGTATTTGTTTGAATGCACTAATAAAAATTAATTTTTGAGTAACAAATGATCTTTTATATGACTGCAAGAAAATAAACAGCACTGTAACAGTAGAGTCGTGCAAAAAAAGCATAATTTTTTAAACCACTTATATCTAAAGCGTTTTGCATCCAAATTGACACTTATACCCTAATGTCAGAAAATAGACCATTAGTCCGACACATTATCCTATTTTCATTTCTATGAGAAACAAAATAGACATTTTCTAACATAAAAATACTTACCAACATAGGCAAAAAGGACACAGTACAAAGCAGCCACAATTGGCAAGGGTATAGACGCAATAACAGCTCCAAACTTCCCTGTTCATGCAATGAATATTGAACTATTAAGAAAGGGTAAAACCATAGAAGAACAACGTGATACTAAAATTGTTGTTGTACTTTGAGTTTAAGCCATTCTATGTAGCATGTATCACACCTAAAACAGAGAATAAAAGCATGAATCCAGCTGATATTTGAATTACTCTTCTACTTCCCATTCTTGTCAACCCTAAAAGACCTGCATTTTCTCTGCATAAAAACAACAGATTAACAATTGATCATCACATGATCCTTCTACTTTATGAGAAAAATTCTATAAAAGGGTGACAAATGTACACTGAAACTTATAAAACCAATCATACTCTACATGTTTAAACAATCATATGCTTCAAAAATACGTTTTTTAAGTTTTACAATGGTATAAAAAATAAATCAATACAAACTAAAAAAGTTCAGAATTTTACACCGAAGCTGTAGAGCCGGTCACAGCACCAAATAAGCCATCAATAAGAGTGCTCATTCCCTGAAATTTGTACAAATTAGGCAATTTAGAACTGTAACACACAAGTGATAAGCTGATAATGTTGAAACATCATAGTTGTAACTCCCACCTGCCAGCCAACGCCTCGGCTGATTATAGAAGGTGGTGGAAGAGTTGCGCTGCTATATCTTGATGCTGCTATAAATGTACCTATTGACTGCTCAACAAAATAAATAATCAAAGTAAACTAACGAGTTCAGAGTGAGTAAATGATTTGAAGATTTGTTTTTTCATATAAACTTATAAAAGAGAGAACAAGATCTAGATTACTGAAAATAAAATCAGCTTAAAGCCTTTTCATAGGCAGTAGCAAACTGTTGGGAAATAACGCAAATTCCCGATAAGCCAGATTTATGAGAAAGCAAGAATAGAAAAATAACACACAAAATTTGATAACGGAGTTCGGCCAATCTTGCTTACGTCTCCGGACCCGTCATAGATCTTTTACCGAAAAGTGGAGAAATTACACAAGGTGTTTCCAACACTCACAACTCACAACCCAATTACACCCAAGAAAATTACTCTCAATTTTCTCTCACAAAAGCTTTTCTCTCTAAGCTTTTCTCTCAATTGGAATGAACACTTTGGATGGTTAATTCATTACAATTACACATCTATTTATAGGAAAATTCACTCCTTGAATTACTCCTTAAATTAATGGTTCCTTGAATTGCTCCTTGAATTAAGCTCCATGTTTTACTCCATGTTTTGTTCCATGTTTTGCTCCATGTTTTACCTCCTTGTTTTGTTCCATGTTTTGCTTTCCTTAATTTGCTCCTTAAATTAAGGAGCTTTATAACAATAATCTCTAACAATCTCCCACTTGAAGACCGATTTCAACTGCCTTCACACCTCGATCAATGCAAAGAACTTTTCTAGTCTTTGTTATTTAGCACCAACCGAAGTCGAGCACAACTTCGCCTTGTCAATAGTCACCACCTTTGTTAACATATCCGCCGGATTTTTGCTTCCTTGAATCTTCTCCACTAACACATCATCTTCCAATGTAGATCTCACGAAGTGATAACGAAGTCCAATACGCTTTGTTCTAGAATGAAATGCTGAATTCTTCGCCAAGTGTATTGCACTTCGACTATCACTACGCATGCTAACATTCTTCTCTGTTTTGAATCCCACCAATTAACACAACCTCAAGCCATATCATCTCTTTGCTAGCTTCAAGCATCGCTACATACTCACCGTAAGGATAGAGTGACAATTTTCTCAGATTTGTGACATCCAACTAACACCGTAGTTCCAACAAGAATATATAACCTGAAAGCTTCTTCTATGATCAACTTCACCTCCAAAGTCCGCTGCCTCACGTACCCTCGTACTTTTAACTCTCCTTTACTAAAGTACAAGCACTTTTCTGGTGCCTCGCATACCTCAAAATCCACTCGATCGCTTCCCAATGAGTTTTTCCCCGGATTTGACATAACCGCTAACAACTCCCACCGTACGGCCAATGTCCGTCTCGCATGCACTATCGCGTACATTAAACTTCCAACGGCCGAGGCATAGGAACCTTAGCCATGAATTCTCTCTCTTCTTCCGTCCGAGGGGACCGATCCTTAGATAGGCGAAAAATGACCGCGGCGCGTGTGCTAACCGTTCGCACGCTCATGCTGAATCTTTGC
The DNA here is from genome assembly GCA_033030585.1 of Hippophae rhamnoides. Lineage (NCBI taxonomy): Eukaryota > Viridiplantae > Streptophyta > Magnoliopsida > Rosales > Elaeagnaceae > Hippophae > Hippophae rhamnoides. The sequence continues at coordinate 70,442,602 of CM065429.1, read as the reverse complement.
AAAACACGATTGATGTACTCGCTCGAGATAACTGCAAGGATCCTTTCTTCTTATTTCTTGTGATTTGCATTCCAAGAATCTTCTTTGCTGACCTAAGTCTTTCATGTCAAATTCCTTTCGACAATTGCCGTTTCAACCTTTTAATATCATCCATATCCGAACCTCGCTACTAACATATCATCAACATAAAGTAGTAAAATGATATAACTGACCTATATCTCAAGTAGCAACAATGATCAAAGATTGCACTTCCGGGAAACCTTCCTCGTGTACGAAGTCGTCCAAATTTTTCAGTACGCATTGTCTCTGGGCTTGTTTCGTGCCATACAAACTCTTCTTAAGTCCGCACACCATGTTCTTCTTCCCCCTTTCTCGAGAAACCTTCCGTCCGGGTACACGTAAATCTCTTCATCTAAATCTCCACGAAGGAATGCACTTTCACATCCAACCTGCTCAAGATGAAGATCTTCGATGGCTAAAGGCAATACTCAATACCGATCCGATAGTATCGAGCTTCACAACGAGAGCAAAAATGTCGTGTAGTCAACTCCTTCCTTCGTTGAAACCCTTTGACAACTAGGGCGGGCTTTGTATCTCTGGAACCATCACGCCCTCTTTCACCCTAAGACACCCATTTGTTACGTTGCCTTTCTTTCCCATAGGTAACTCCGTCCTCATGTCCGTCGTCGAGACGAGAGATTTCATTTCTTCTTTCATAGCAAGCTCCCACTTGTTGAATCTCGAGTCCGACAAGCTTCATCATAGCATTCAAAGTGCTCCCCCTCCATCACCAAGAACATATAGCTTCATGATCTCCGTTAGGCACACGAGGTCGGTAAGACCTTCTCAATACAAGTGAGCCGGAGAAGAGGTCAGGTGCCTAATGTCAGGTATCGTTTTGTCCAACAAGTTCCTTCCGGCCGAGGACTTGTTACAATTGGTTCTGCTATGGAAGTACCGGGACATCATCCAGACCGCAAATACCGACTCATTCTCGCTCCGAGTCATCGGCCTATTTTACGCATGTCCTTATACATCACCCTTTCGTTGAAAATCACATCTCTCGCCACGATAACTTTCTTCTTTTCGTCATCCCAAATGCGGTAGCCAAACTCATCCTCACCATAGCCAATGAACGTGCATTTCTTGGATTGGGATCAAGCTTTATTCCCCGCCTCGATCACCGATATGCACAAATGCTACACAACCGAAAACTTTTAGATGTGATAGTTTCACCTCTTTTCCGCTCCATACCTCCTCCGGTATTCTATGCTCCAATGGAACGATGGGCCTCGCTGATCAAGTAAGCCGCCGTGTTGACCGCTTCGCCCTAATTGCTTCTTAGCACTGGACCGTATACGAATGTTTCCGGCTCTTTCTCACAACGTTCGATTCATACGCCGCCTACACCATCGTGCCGAGGCGTGCCCGCACGCTTCTTTCCATTCTAATTCCGTGCTCATAGCAGTAAATTTTTGAATCCGTGTCTTCATATTCACCACCATTATCGCTTCGAGCTTGATCTTTAAACCCGTCTCATTTTCCACCATAGCTTTCCATCTTTTGGAAAGCCTCAAATACTTCAGACTTACGTTTGTCAGAAAGTAAACCCATACCTTCCGAGAGCCGATCATCGACGAAAGTCACGTAAGAGTGTTTCCCACCAATAGATGAGACGGCCGTCGGGTCCCCAAACATCGCAGTGAATAAGCTCTAGCCTTTCCTTCTTCGGGGATTCTCGCAACTGTCCGAAAGCCGACTCTCTTTGCTTTTCCAAGTATGCAATTCGCACATGTTCCTATCTCCGCACCGTAGACCGGGAAGTTTTCCTTCGAAAGGCATAATCTTCATCCCCTTCTCACTCATATGGCCTAGTCTCCGGTGCCATAGATTCGCGTTTCATTGCTCACGCAACCGTAATTGAACAACGTGCCTCTCGCTCGTCATGTAAAGAAGGCCACTTTTCTCGCCTCGAGCAACCGGCTATCGCACCCTTTGAAATCTTCCAATCATCACCATGGAAGATCGTAGCCAGTAGCTTTCACCGGCCAACCGCCCCACCGAGATTAAGTTCCTTCCGAGATCGGGAATACGCCTCGACATCCTTCAGCTCCCAAACAGATCCGTTCAACTTAATCTTCACTACACCTTGCCAATAATAGCACATGGTCGATCATCACCAAGATATACCTTCCAAGGTTTCCTGGGACATATTTCTCGAAGAATTCTTTTTGTGAAGTAGCAATGGAACGATGCTCCGCAGTCTAACACCCAAGATTCTTCCTCGCTTCTCCAAAGAAAGCATATCAACGCATCGTCTCTCCTCCCGAGTGGAAGTAACATTTGCCTCTCGCCTTCACTACTGTCTTTCCTTCTGCACTCTGCACCGATTTTTGTAATGCCCTAGTTCTTCCACAATACCCCAACACTCGATAGTCTCTAGCTAAGGGAATTATTAGGATTCCCGGATTCGACCTCCCTGCCTTTTCGATCTACCTCGTAGAATCGCCCTACCACGTCCATTTCCTTTGGTTGAATTTCTTCCTTCGACTCGTACGTAAAAACTCAAGAGGCCGACGATTCACCCTGCCTCTACGTCTGGACTCTTCACCGAGAACCAAATCACGAACATCGTCAAATTTCAACTTATCGCTTTCCCGATGAGCTACTCACACCGCGACAAGAGTATCTCCACCTTTCTCGTGCAGTAAGACAAAAGTATCAACGCCGTACTTCTTCATCGACTAATTTCCACCGAACTCAACTCGGGTTGTAACCGTGTCGAGTTCATCGAGATGTCGAGCTACCGATGCACCTTCACCATCCGCAATTGAACAAGCGCTCATCAAGTGCACTTTGTTCGAGGTCCGACGGCTTCTCATACACGGGAGTAGAAATCGCCATGCACCCGCCGTGGTCTTTCCTTTCGCTAGCGTTGAAAGCAACATTACGGATAACGTCAATCGAATAACTCCGAGGGCTTGTCCGTCTGTAAGATTCCAATCTTCTTCCTTCATAGCCTCCCGCTTCTTCCCCGGCAGAGGTTGATATAGATTTTCTTTGATACGTATAATCCTCTATCCGCATTTTCCAAAACCCGAAATCTGTGCCATCAAATTTCTCGAGTTTCACCCTTCCTTCATCTCGCGGCCATCGCTCCCACTAACCGACTTCCTCCTCGATCGTTTCGATTATTTCTGCGTAAAATTGATGTAAATCACTACCAATAGCTCACATACCAAATTGTCGGGAAATAACGCAAATTCCCGATAAGCCGCATTTAAGGAAAGCAAGAATAGAAAAATAACACACAAAATTTGATAACGGAGTTCGCCAATCTTGCTTACGCCTCCTGCCGCAGATCTTTTTACTGAAAGGGGAGAAATTACACAAGGCGTTTACAACACTCACAACTCACAACCCAATTACACCCAAGAAAATTACTCTCAATTTTCTCTCACAAAAGCTTTTCTCTCTAAGCTTTTCTCTCAATTGGAATGAACACTTTGGATGGTTAATTCATTACAATTACACATCTATTTATAGGAAAATTCACTCCTTGAATTACTCCTTAAATTAATGGTTCCTTGAATTGCTCCTTGAATTAAGCTCCATGTTTTACTCCATGTTTTGTTCCATGTTTTGCTCCATGTTTTACTCCTTGTTTTGTTCCATGTTTTGCTCCTTAATTTGCTCCTTAAATTAAGGAGCTTTATAACAATAATCTCTAACACAAACCTTGTATTAAATTTTAGAGAAAAGCATCACACAATTCTAGTATATTAAAAAATGTGTTATTTGGTAATTTAATTTTATAAAAAATATCAAAGAAAGACAAACATTTTTTTATTAATATTTTGAATAATATAATTTTTATTTTCTTAATACTTTATTTTATGGTTAAATAAGGAAAAAAATGACTTGTTGTGGTATTTTATAATAAAAACTATTAAAATATTGAGTAAATAGTTAAATTTTTATCTTAAAACTAAAAAAATATTAAATAAATAGTGAAATTTGTCCTTCTTTGGTACCTTTTACAAAATGTAAAGAACTACTTGACATTTTTTATAATGTAAGAGATTAATTGACACAAATCTTTTAATATAAGAGACCATTACGACACATAATCCTAAATTTTAATTTGACAAATTGTTTTATTGGGTATCATATAAAAAAGAATGGAGCAAAAAGTTATTAGTTCTAGCCTCAATCACAGAAACTAAAGAAGCAGCTGTCATTGCAAAAACATCTCCAGCATTGAACTTAGGAGTTCCCCATTGAAATGGATATGGAACTCTGATCCTGCATTTTTTGGATAGAACCAATATTAGGTTTTAGACAAATGCAACGTTTTCAAACGCAAGTTCAATCAAAGAATAGTTTTATACAAATATAAAAGGAGTATAAAGACCAACAATTTCAATCTAGTACTAGTGTACATATAAGCTCACCAAGGAGCTGCACTGATGAGACCAGATCGATCAGTACGGCAACTTGATTGTGTTCTTGGAGATCTTTTATCATATGCACCAGCAATAGTCAAAACTTCTGCAAATGTCCAAACGATTGCAACAGATACTAGAACAGCAAAACGATCAAGTACAATTCTCTTTGACCCCAATACAAAGGGCAGATACTGCAACATCAATGTTTAGAACATTAGAAGAGTTCTCATGAAGTCTAAGATTCAGTAATTTATCAAGAAAATAGAGGATAACGTTCTTAGTTATCATGCTCAAGAACTACCACATACTTTCACGTTATCAACTTGAAAAAGAAATACAAAACTTGACAAGATGAATTTCCATTATAGCATCAACAGACCGATAATTTCGAGAAAATTTTGAATCAATTCATTGGTTACCTGAGATACGAAAATCATTATGATCAGTGCTGGAAGTCCAATTTCGACACACGTTGCTAGCTATATAGTCAGTAAGTGAAAATGAGCTTAAGAGTCATTTCAATAACAAAAACTTTTATCATGACTAAACAAAAGAGAACTATCTATACTGCCTTTGTCTCAATTCTATATGAGTCATTACCATCATTGAAAGAAAAAAAAATTAATTCACTAGATGTTATGTTTAATTACTCTATCTAGAGATACAGAACACATTTCAAAATTAATAAATTCAACTATTTGAATAACATCTAGAACAAGCAGGATCATAACACAACCTTATCTTTATTATAAATTGAAGTTTCTACTCTGTAGCAAATATGATGAAAATTATTCCATAAATTAAAAGACTACGCAATTTAAAAACACAGGACAATAGATTGAACATGGTTACTTGTGGGAAACCAAATGCAAAGAGCCCAAGTCCAGTTAGAGTTACAAGAGGAACAGCACCAAGAGGGCTAAGAAACCTGCATCAATCATAAATATGATCCTTAATCAATTCAAATATAAGGCAGTAATTTTTTAATTTTTTGACACCATCAAAAGGGTTTTAACTTTCAGCCATAAATTATATACCTTGCAAAAATTCTGATGAATCCAAAAAATCCAAGGATGATTTGAAAGAAAGATGCAAAGATAAGTGCTCCTTGTATGTGCCTCACTGATTCTTTAAATCTCTGAAAAATGCCCACAAAAATGAAAATGACACGGTAAAAAAATCATGCTAACTTACAATCATTTCATTTTACGGAAATCACCTTATAAGTTACGCAAATTTCACAAATATAGAGTTTGGTGTGAAATTTTTTCACATAAACATGTGAAAAAAGGAAAAATAACACAAGTTACATCAGTATGTAGCATTTTCACATGTCCATGTAAAAATTTTAAGCAGACTTGTAAAGGTTACAAGTGTGAGTCGAATTTTCACAATGGTATATGCCAGTTTTGTGGAAATGAAGATTAATAGAAGTAAAATTGTGAACAACTATTCACGGAAACATATTATAAAATAAGGTTAACTCAATCTAGATTATGAATATTGGTATAACTCAATCTAGTTTCCCCTTCATTATATCTCATAACCCAATAGAAGGAAAAGGCAAATGGCTAAAAATGATAAGAGACCAACCTGATGAGGGTCTACGTATGTATTAAACCTACTGGACAGAACTATTGGGATAGCAGGAATTAAATAAGAGTATGAAGCCCCCATCACCACAGGCAGCCTAGTCCCAAAAAAAGTCTGCAAGAGTGTATTTATACCCGCAACAAATAGCAAAGTTTCCACCATTTGAGCCTTCTCAACCTATTCAGCATATAAATATATTTTAAAAAAAAACTGCTAAGTTACCACAATGAAGAATCTACACGTGAATGATAATAATAATAATAATAATAATAATAATAATAATAATAATAATAATAATAATAATAATAATAATATGTGGAAAATAGTGGTTTTCTATTAAGTTCCTTACATTGCCACCACCCATTAAAGGGACAAGTCTGGTGGGGATAATAACAGTAGTCCCAAGCATCACAAGAAAGTGCTGAAATCCCAATATTATGGCCTCGGCTGCATTCAACATACAATATCTTATGTATCAACCAAAGAGCAAATATTTATAGAAAATTTTTAATTTAATATTTTTAATATTTTTTATTTCAATGTAGTATGAAAATATCTTTCGATCAACTACTTCGATTAAAAATTGACTACTTTGATTAAAAAGTTAAACCATGAATTTATAAAGAATTAACGTGAATAAAATAATAAAATTATAAATTAAAGTAATTTAATTTTTTTAATTAAATTGACTACTTTTTTTATCAATATAATTGATCAAAACACATCACAATAATAAAAGTAATAAATAAAAATAAAAATATATTAAAAGTAATATTGAATTTTCAAAATAAACCAAACAAAACAAAGGTGATCCTTTTCTCGGCAAACAAACAAGACCCAGACAAGCACCAATAAAACAATTAAGAATCATAATAAATTTCAGGCTGGAACCAAACAACTGCTGGTTATTGTCAGTGTCATCAGTGAGTCAAAACAATTGCAAAGCTTAAAACTTGATTTAAAATATGAATCTTTAGGAAGACTATAAAAGAAAAAGGTTGAAACTTTAGCATATAGTCATTTTATTCTTATACAAAAAAAATGAAACAGAACCCCTGAAAAAACAGAGTAAGGCTCAAAGATGCAAAACAACGTACGCCAAGGAGGAGAACTGGTGAGACAGTAATCAACCCCAGGAAGTTGTTCTTTGACAGGATGAGGCTGAAATTCATCCACCTTAGGTGCCATTTTTGTGAGTCTCTTACACTTTGTCTGTAAAAGTAAGAAACTTTCTATGTATATAACTTAGTTAAAACGAATTGATATAGCTACAGAGGAGATCATATAATGTGTTGTACTGGGTTTGTCTTAAAACGAAAAGTGAACCCCTCTCTCTCTCTCTCTCTCTCTCTAAATGCAAGTAAAGAGGGTATTGGGAAAGAGACAGAAACAGAAAGGATGATACTGCTTACTGATATGGGACTCTGAGTAGAAACAATAAGAGAATATGATGATAATGAGAGCGAAATCGAAGACTAATAAAGAAGAGCTTAGGAATGTTGGCTCAGCTGTGTATCAAAATGATGGTGACATGTTCTGTATTTCTTCTGCGATGGAGATATTTGATTTCTCTTTCATATTTTCTTTGGAAGGCTACCAACTGTTACCTACAAAATGCTACCTCTGTTTTAACATTGGGGATAGTTTTGTAGTGATTCCTTTCTTTCTTTCTTTTGACAAGAAAAATGTTGAGGCATCTCAAGTTTGAACGTACAAAATTTTGAGACAAAGCCACGCAGGTCTTTTAAGTTTTTTTTTTTTTTTACGACACAGGTCTTTTAGTCAGGTGATGATATTGAATAAAGTGGTATATATTTCTGTATTAATAAGAATTTAGATTGTGACATCACTCTTTTAATTTTAGTTTTTTATTATAATTTTATTTAGTAACGTAGTATTTTGTTAAGAAAAAGTAATAATATATTGATAAATAAATAATTTTTAATTATTTTATAAATTTTATAATATTTTTTTATCTTATATAAAATATATGCAATTTATACATCAATATTAATGTAAAATGTGAAAAAAAATATAATTTATTCTTATATTATAATTTTTTATAATAAAAAGTTCAAATTATTTTAAAAAATACCGAATAAAATAACTATTATAAGTTACATAACAAATGAATTAGTGTTTTTTAAGGTTTTAAATATCGATATCAATGAATATGTCAAAATATATTTTTTACAAAAATATTTTTATTTTCAACAAAAATGTTTTTAAAAATAACGAAAATTATGAAAACTCTATCAAAAATATAAAATATCAAAACAATCAATTACTTATATTTAAAATTAATATTTTATTTAATACATATATTTTTAAATATATAAAATATTTATATTAATGAATAATTTAATTAATTAATTAAAATATTATAAATAAGATATGTCACTATATTGTTATATGAGAAATGGAGTGCTTTTAGTTAGAAGTTTAGCCCTTTTTTTTTTGTTGTCCTATGGAACTTTCTAATGCATATTCATTCATACTAATATGTCCCACTAATTTGTTTTCGATAGGTTTTTTTGCCTCTATCATTAGCTCGGGTAGTTCCCGTTGTGTGGTGTTTCAATCACATTTCAATGGTTTACTTAATTATATGAAATAAATTATACTATTGATCAACGAGAAACGAGTTTATCCTTAAAAAATATCCTTTGTTATTGGAGATCTAAATTTAAATATTTAAGTGTAATTATTATAAATATATAAATCTCGATATTATTTAAATATATTATATTGATTATTTATTTTTAAAAATAATTATATATATCAAACATATATTAAAAAAAGAATATACTATCTAATATAAAAATGAGAAAAAATTAAATTGAAATAATTAAGGATAAAAAAAAAGAAAAAAATAAATAAATCATTTATATTTTAGCTACAATATTTAAGACATTTTAATCAAAAAAAGTTTAAGCGATATTTTAATGACATTATTTTATGGATATTTTACAGATATTATCGCGATAATTTAATTAAAAAATATAAAAAATATATTTTAATATCAAAATATATAAAAAATAATATTATCATAAAATTTCCATCTCCTACTTTCTCTCACTCAACAAGTTTTGTTCAGTTTGGTTAAAATAACAAAAACCATAAACAGTAACAATCTCAGTATTAAACCTAGACCGGCCTTACCAAATTCAATGGCAATTACGCATCAGTTTTATTTTTATTTTTATTTTTTACATGAATAGTATGGGTGAGGGACACAAAAAGTTATCAACTTTTACAAAAAAAAAATAATGTTTTAGTTTTGTTTTTAAATTGACAGTTTAATTTTGTAATCTTAAAAAGTACACATTTTAATTTTAAAAATTTACGGTTATTATTTTTAAAATTAAATTTATTTTTTTAAATTTATAATACTGTAACTTTCAAAGTTCAAAATTTGTCTAAAATTATAAAATTACTGCCACGATTCTCCTTAATAGTATTAATATATTTAATATAAATATATTTATTACGAAAATTTACATAATTTTATATATTTTTTATTTTACAAAAGTAGATACACAAACATTAGGTGGTGAAATATATGGGTAAATTTTTTATATCAAAATTTCTATTTATATAAGTTGTTGTTTAATATTTAAATAATAATTAATTAAGAATACACCAATTATATTATTCGATTATTATATCACATCGGGTCACAACTTGATTTAAAAAAAAAAATGCTCCTTTGAATTTGATAAGATCAGTGGAAAAAAGATGATTAAAATTAAGGTGTGGAGTAATATTAATATATATAATCTTACGCTAATATGATAATGCCTAATTAGAAACTGTAATGAATAAATTTTTGAAAAAATCTCTTATAATTATCTATAAAAAAAAAATTAGTCTTAAAATTTATGAATTGGGAATAGAAAATTTATGAATTGGGAATAGAATTAATCTTATTTTAAAAATTTCATTAAAAACTAACATCTAATATCATAAACATGTGATATATACTTCTTATATTTTTTTTAATATTTTTCAACATTTTTCTCTCCAATTTTAATGTAATTTAACTTTAAGAATTGAAATTAATTATGTTAGTTTTTTAAAGTAATTTTATTATAAATTTTATATTTATAATTTTTGAAAGTAGAATATGTTATTAAAATTAACATAATTTAATACAATTAAATGGTCAAAAAAAGTTATAGGAAATTTTAGGTAGAGAGAAAAAATATGATTTGACTTATATTTTATTTTTAATTTTTTTGAAATTTTGTTTAAAAATCTCTTTTGATTTATTTAATTTATTTTAGTTAAGAGTACAACAACACAGACATTCTTTGAAAGATATTGAAACGGTGATCATAGTCAAGATTGGTCACCAACAGGGAAACGAGCTTCTTTGTAGCTCTTTTTTTTTCTCCACAAAATTTATCATTGAAATAAGTAAATGTCCATATTATCCTTAACTTTTAGCATTATAATATTATTTTTTATATTCAATAATTATTAGATTTTTTTATATTCAATAATTATTAGAATATATAGGGATTAAATTTGAGATCATTTAAAATAATTAATACTTAAACTTATATTTTTACGTCTATCATCCTAATTACGATTCTAGGGATTAAATTTTTCAAACTGAAACCATTTTTACGTGTAATACATTGATCATGCCTCTTCTTTTTTATAATTTGTAACGTTTCTTAAATCATGTGTCACCAAATGAATTTACCTTATTCTTTGTTCGTCTTCTCACGGCAGGTTATTTAAGTAAGTGGCAAATCATGTATATTTGTTTCTATTTGCATTTTTCAAACCAAAATAAGTTTTTTTAGTAAAGTTATTTATTAATAATAAGTAAAAAAAAAATCAATATTTTTACAAATATAAAATAATTAACAACTATTTCTAATTAAAAATAATAATTTTTGACATATTTGCGTCATGAATCACGACCCAAATTTTGACCTTAATGCATTAATTACTCTAGTAGGTATAGACATTAGGTAAGGTTGGGTTAAGTTTAACAAAATTTCACTCCAACCTTATAAATTCGCTTTGATAAATTAATAAGCCGAAGTCAATCAATAACATGTATAAATCCAATCCAACCCAACCCAACCCAAATGTTATCGGGTTATAGATTGGGTTGTAATTCGACCCTATTAAATATAAATGTAACTAATATATTATAAATTATAATGCTAATAACAATACAATATAAATATATATAAAAATAAAAAAAAAGATTTGAAGGCATACATGCTTAGCCTCCTTAATGTCACGACCTTAAATTCTCGAAATGGCGATCAGATGTAATGACTGGCCGACTAAGTCGTCTGGCTTCTTCAATCCGAAAAATGGAACTCCAAAGAGAATAGAGAGAGTTTGCAAAAAGAACGCTTTGTATTGCTTTCTGAGAGAGTTTATGATACAATTGCTAAGAATTCCGAGGATGATTACAAATGACGAGAGATACATTTATAGTGTGGCCACAAGAGTATGCCATTTCTGCAAGATCCTTCTAGTTAGAATATACAAGAGAATTCTATGTACAAGCCGCCTGAGGTTCTAGGATCTTCTAGCCAACTCTAGAGTCTTCTAGGTTTGTCTAGCTCCTTCGTGCACCTTCCAGGGATGTTATGACCTACATCCTTAGGACGTTAGTAAGCCTTCCACATCCTTCCCGAACCATCCAGGTGCGTTCTAGAATACTCCCGGCCCCATTCTAGCACCTACAGTGTGCTGGAGAACATTCTAGGGTCTTGACTTGAGTTGAGTCCATCCAACTCCAACCGCTTTCTAGGCTTCTCTGGCAACTCTAGAACTTTCCATGTGTCTTAGATCCTTTAGTGCACCGAACATTTGGATTTTTAGGCGGTTTGGGCGGGACGTGACACCCTCCCCCAGCTCGAGTTCGCGACGCCGCCGTCGCGCCTTCAAGGATTGAAACCTCTACTATAGCATCTACGAGTGCCCTGAAGGAATCCTCGGGTTCCCAACTTGTCTCACACGGGCGTTTTCCATTTGACCAAAGTATTCCTTATAGCTTGGTACGCCCTAACTTCGGATCAAAGCAGTCCGCGAAAATCGAGTCCACTTCCTGTCAAAGGAGGTTACCAGCTGCGGTAGGCGCCTCTTGGATTCTCCCCCGATTTCATGTCATCCTCGTCTCCGTGGTAAGGTTTCAACGTACTTACATGAAAAGCAGGATATATTTTAAGCTTTGGAGGAGTTGCGGCTTGTATGACACCTTACGACTTTCTTGAGGACGGAAATGGTCCTTCGTACATTCATGCTAACCCGCTATGAACCTTAGTAAGGTCTTGAATTGTTGGGGCAATAGTTTTACCGAGGACCAAATCACCTTCCCCGAAACTCTACCATCCTCCTCTTCTTGTCGACCCGTTTCTTCATCTTCTTAGACGCCTTATGCAAATAGGCTTGGGCCAACTTCTGTTTGTTCATGCAGGTAGCCTTGGCAAACTTGAAAACACTGGACTCTTTCCTTCATAACTCGTGGCCAGCGCTGAGGGTCGTAACAGCGCCGCGCTGACAATTTCGAAGGGACTCTTGGCGATTGGACTCGCTTCTGTAGATTATACGAGGGTGGGCTACATCCCGACAACCGTCCAATCCGGTTGATCGCATTGGCAACAAAGTGCCTAAGATACGGTTCCAAAGAATGCATTGGCGCGCTCAGTTTGTCGCGTCACTTTGTGGATGAAAGCTTGTGGAGAAATTCAAGTCCGATCCCAACGACGGCTTGAATAGTTCCGTCAAAATTTCCCGTGAATTGTGGGTCTCGATCGCTCACGATATTGGAAGGAATTCCCCAACGCTTCACAACATTCTTCGAGGAACAACCGCGCCGTCTCGTACGCCGTGCGAGTCCGTTGAGGAGTATGAATGTCGCATATTTGCTGAAACGGTCAATGACAATAATCTTTGCCAAATCCCTCGATTTTGGCAAGCGAAGTGATGAAGTCCCGTAGAGACACTCTCGCCACCTGCTGGAATGGGCGGCAGCTAACAACCCGCCGGGTGCATGTTGCTTCAATCTTGTCTTGTTGGCATACAAGACAAGTCTTCACGTAAGCCACATCGTCAGAAGTTGAGGCCCGATAGTAGATGGACTTGATCAAAGCGGTACGCCTCATTCAGGGTGTCACGCCCGTAACGAATCATGGCACTCGATAAGCTCTTTCCTTAAGCTCCCCCAGTTTTGGCACGAAGATTCGATTACGCGCGCATAGTAGTCCGTCACTCGGCCAAAATCGTCTCGTCTTTCCTTCCTTGATGAGAGCGAGGAGGTTTTGGGCAAGCGGCATCATGCCTAACCCTTCTTTGATCCTATCCACAAGAAAAATTTTGCGCCCTACTCAAGGTCGCTGCTACGTCTTCATGGCTCGGCCGCATCGCCCACCGCGTTGCCTTACCAGGCTTGTACTCGACCTATAATCAAACTACGCAAGAAATCTTGCCACCTTAGAGCTTGCTTGGGACTGAACTTCTTTTGAGTACGGAAGTACTGTCGCCCGTTGTCCGTCATAATAACAAAATGAGAACCCGATAAGTAATGTCGCCACACCCTTAGGCAATGAATGATGGGCTCATTTCTTTTTCTTGTACGGTGTAGCGGCGTTCGGTGTCGTTGAGCTTGCGGCTCGCCATAAGCTATTGGACGCCTTCCCGCATCAATACTCCACCAATGGCAAAGTACGAAGCATCTGTGTCTGCTCAGTATGTCTTGGAAGGGTCTCAGGTAGACAAACAGGTTCTTCACGCCTTTAAATCTTCAATGAGGCTTGGCGTTCACTTGTCCAACTCCCACGAGCCTTATTCTTTTTAAGCGAAGTTAGTGAAATGGGTCCTTTCTCGTGAGTAGGACTTAATAAACCTTCGTAATAGTTTACCGGTCCCGAGGAAAGATCTTAATTCGGAACCTTGGTGAGAGGCTCCCCCGATCTGGATGGCTTTCACCTTAACACCGTCCATCGTGAGTTTTCCATCCTTTATCACATGCCCACAGGAACATCACTTCATTCTTGGGCAAAGGAGCACTTCTCCTTCTTGACGTATAGATCGTTTTCCACTTGGGACCTCGAACACCTTAACTTCAAATGTTCTAGATGTTCTTCCATAGTCCGACTATAGATCACAATGTCGTCAAGATATACTTCCACGAATCGTTCGAGGTAGGGAGGGAAAATCTTAATCATGAGTGTGCAGAAGGTGGCAGGTGCATTAGTAAGTCCGAACGGCATGACAAGGGAACTTCATGAGCACCATACCTGGTCACACAAGTAGTCTTGGGCTCATCTCCCTTGGCTATGCGTACTTGGTAGTAGCCCGATCGCAAATCCAACTTTGTAAAGTATCTCGCATTCCCCAATTGATCGAACAAATCGGCAATAAGTGGGATAGGATACTTGTTCTTGATGGTGATCTTATTTAGAGCCCGATAGTCGTGCACGTCCTGTGACGAGCCATCCTTGCTTTTGGAACAACAGGAGACGCCGAAGGGGGCTTTTGAAGGCCTTATAAAGCTGCGTCCAGCAATTCATCGAGTTGCTTCCGCAATGATCGCCCAACTCGAGTTTGCCATCCGATAGGGACTCATCGTTCTTCGGTGGCCTGGTGCGGGGTTCCAACTCTGTCTCGTATTACTGCCTCCCTCGGAGGTAACTTTGGCAATGCCTCGGCATCACCTCTTGGAACTTGTCTAGACGGCTTGCATGGTTGGCAAGCTTGGCTTTGGGTGACACCTCTTCGTTCGTCGTACCTCCTTAGGATGGCCAGTAACTCTCTTCGTCCCTCTTCAGTCCCTTCTTGAATTGAAGCGCCGAAAGAGCTTGAGTAGATCTGGTGGGTCTAGTTGGTACCGCACATGCCTTCGAGCCATCCATGATGCGTGGAGTTTGAGCTTGGCAGGAAAGCTCTAACCTGGTCCAAGAACTCCATGCCAAATACAACCGAGAAGTCATCCATGGCGCCACCGACAAGTCTACTCGGTCGCCGCCCCGAGCCCGGCCACCCTAACTCCGCGGCGACTCCGTGGTGGTAGTCTTTGTGAGTTAGCGCCTTCGAGATCCCCCTCCGTTGACAACCTTGGGGCCAGGAGTCGACAGCTTCTTCCACCGAAACAAAGTTGTGAGACGCACTGTGTCGGCCAGGCTTTGGCGACCTTCCCGTTGATGGATGCGTCTACGTACATCGGGCCTTTGGGGGTCTTTGGGGCGGCTCTGCACTGCACCAAGTGCGTAAGCGCAAAGAAACCCGTCTTTGCACCATCGTCCGACTCACCTCCATCTTGATCATGTGTGGAGGCAACTAGGCACTTTCAAGGCCTTCTCTTCTGGACATTCACGTGCCCCGTGCGGTCCGTCGCAAATGAAGCACGTTACACGGGCTTTGAGGCATTCGATCCTCATCTCCTTCCGCTTTGTCCCGTGGCTTGAATGAGGAGCTGCCTTTATGATTTTTGGAACCCTGACTTTTGGCATGGCCTCCATTACTCTTCTCTCCACCAAACTTCTTATCTGTGGCTTTGGAGCCCTCCTTGTTTGTGGAGTAATCGATAAAGCTTTCTGCGGTCGCAATGGCCGAAGATAATTCTTGGACACCATGTCGCTTGAGCTCAAGGTTAGCCCGATTGGAGACCGTCCCATGAACAAAAATAAGGCATCCTTGTCGGTTGTGTCGGGACTTCAAGTAGCAAGGTTGTGAACTCCTTCACATAATCCCTTATGCTACCCGTCTGCTTTAACCGTCGCATGATCGACCCTCTTGCCTCTCTTGACATTTACGGGGAAGAGCTGCATCTTGAATTCCCTTTTGAGTAAGTCATCAAAGGTATCGATGTTGCAAACCCCTCGCGTTGCACATCTCCCGTGTCTCGTCTCCACCACAACATCGCGGTGTCGGATAAATACATGGCTGCCGGTTCGGATCTTCGGCATGGTCCGTTATGCCGGTAGCCTCAAAGTGATTGTTCTAGCCATGGAAGTTCTCCACTTCCCCCGTTCCTAACGCCATTGAAGGTCTTGGGCAGAACGTCCACCCTCTTAGCCTCGATTACGCGTGGTTGCACCGGGTTCACGTGACAGCCGCTTCATGCGTGAACTGATCACCACCCCGTATCCTCCATTCTAAGCAATACATTAGCAAGTTCTCTTTGGACAAGATCCTTACCTTGGCAAGTTCCACCTTTAGCCCATCAATCTCTTGCCTCGATCCACCGTCTGGCTCGTTGAGTGACATCTTAACCGCTTGCGTGGATTTCCACATCCTCGGCCGAAGCCATTGCAACGCTCCTGCAAGTTGTCAACCCGATCAAACAGCTCACTGTTGTCCTGCGCGGATTCGCTCGTGCTTCCAAGCTAGAAAGCAAGTCTTTCGACTTGGCTCGAGATTCCTTTGATGGTTTAGGGTTTCCTCACGTCCACGTTCCATAGGTGGAACATCAACGCTTGGGAGTAGATGGACCAACGTTCTTCATTATGCCAAGAGTAAGATACTTTAACTGCTTCATACCAACCGTCACGACCTTAAATTCTCAAGTAGCGATGGGTGCGGCGCACTTAGCTCGGTCGTCGCACTAAGCACCGCCTTTCAATCAGAAAATGGAACTCCAAAGAGAATAGAGAGAGTTTGCAAAGAATGCTTTTGTATCACAGAGAGAGTTTATGATACAATTGCTAAGAAATTCCCAAGGTGAGGATGATTACAAATGAAGACGAGGTCTATTTATAGGTGTGGCAACAAACCTAAGAGTATGCCACGTTTCTCTAGATCCTTCTAGTTCCTAGAATATCTGAGAGAATTCTATGTACAAGCCGCCACAAGGTTCTAGGATCTTACAGCCAACTACAGAGTCTTCTGGTTTGTCAGCTCGCCCATTACGCACCTTAGGGATGTTCATGACTTACATCCTTCCTAGGACGTTAGTAGCTTCCAAGCGGCTTCCACGTCCTTCCCGAACCATCAGGTGCGTTCTAGAATACTCCAGGCCCCATTCTAGCACCTGCAATACTGCTCAGAACATTCTAGGGTCTTCAAGCTTGAGTTGAGCCCATCCAACTCAAATTTTCAGTAGCTTCTACTGTGCAAGCGGCTAAACTTTCCATATGTCTTAGATCGCTTAGGCGATGACGTTTGGATTTTGGCGGTTAGCCAAGTGACGTGACATTAAGCCCACAAAAGAAGCCCGTGTAGACAAACTATAATCACCTTACAAGTCTGTTTTATAGAGATATGTGATAAAGTTATTTGTGTTTATAGGCGATGGGAGACTTCCGAATTTTGTTAAGTCGTGATTTTTACCAAAAATAGATAATAACTATAATATGCAATAAAAATATGTAACGAATATACATATTTCGATCATGACTAGAAATATAATATACTATTCTTATAAGTCTGCTACGTTTTATTATATAATCTGTTTAATCTATTTTCGATCATGACTAGAAATATAATTGGATTATAACATTATTTATTCTAAATATAATTTGATACAGTCTAATCCACGTAACTCAATTGTGTTTTTACGAGTTTAATATGTTGTTATGGGTTTTGTTCAACCTAACTCTAAATTGGATAAGTATAATTTAAAATATGAAAACGTTTATTATAAATTCTTTTAATTTTAAGAAAATTTAACTAATTTAATATTTTTTATATCAATTCAAAATCATGATGTAATAATTCATTACTTATAGAAATAAAATTCAGATCTAATTTTGATTGTACAAATATATAATTATAAATAACATTAAAATAATAAGCACTGGTCAAATAAATTGTTAACAATGATTTAAGAAATTTTCAATATGAAAAATCTATTTAATTGACGATGATAAATCGAGAAAAATTTATTAATAATCAAAAGGTGATACAATCATTAGATAACTTCACAAAATATACTAAAAATAACTTCAAAATATCTATTTCTAATTTATTAATAATATATAACAAGATAAATTAATAAATTTGTTATTTAATCAAATATTATCATACAAATTATAAAAAAATTCATCCGAAATGGACAACTTGTTGTTGATTCCATCAATTTGGTATTTTCAACAAATGAACATGCGGACAGCAGTGAGGTTTAGCAAAACTGCAATTCTCTGCGTTTCTTCTTGTCCACAGCTCGTACTGCTTTGTTTCAGTTCTAACAGCCGCTGGCATTTTTTTTCTTCTTTTCAACTGATGCGTTCCCTGTTATCTTTTGTTATTCTCCAACAGCTGCTGAATTTTACAGAAACTATATATATATAATAAGAAGGTTTCTAAAATTATTGGGCTTATATATACAATAGTAAGGTTTCTAAAATTATTGGAATTTGTGTTAGATTTAAGTTTTTAGCCACCATATTTAACATATTTCATCCAAAATATAGAGGTTAAAATTGTATATTTTTTAATCAATGTCTAGCTCAAACATTTGATATGTATACAATAGGAAGGTTTTTAAAATTATTAATATTTGGGTTAGATTTAAGTTTTTAGTCACCTTTATTTAACATATTTCATCTAAAATATAGAGGTTAAAATTGTATATTCTTTAATCAATGTCTAGCTAAAACATTTGTTTTTTAAAACTTGACGATATTTATACATTTAATCATTTGGTTAGTATTTTATTAAGATATATCATAGCAAAAAATATAAATATTGACATTTGATGTTAAAGTTATAGAATACCTCAAAATTAAACTACATATAATTAGGAAAAAAGGAAATAAAAACTATATATCAGTGCTATCTTTTAGCAGGTTCTCGTAATTCGACTTCATTATAGCTTAAAACATTTTCTAGGCCTGGGAGTCTTGAGGGTGTTTTTAAGGTGTACCAATCAATTTTTGAGAAAATTGTTTTATATATAGCTAATTAGTTATAACTACGTTGTAGTTTTTGAAAATTTGAGAGTAAATGATGCATATATTTATATGATGTTTCCTATTAGGTTAGGTATTATAGATGGAATTGTTGAATTTAGCTTCATTTTTAAAACTTATTACTTAACACTATTTGATTATAGTTATTTAGACGCATCTTCTTAAACTTTCAGTCTTATTTTTTTCCGAAAACATTTCCATCAAGGTCTTGAAGGTTAGGTTTAAAATAATTATTAGTTGTTTAGAACAAAAAAAAATGAGTTTTTTTTATCTTGGTGTTATTGCAAAATGGGTTATAAAAGGAAAAAATCAAACTTTACTAAAATATACTATAGATATTATTATTTGAAATATGTGATTAAGATATGTATAATTATATTAAACTAAAAATGAATAAGAAAGGAAGATAAATGACATATTAAATTAGTAAGATTGTTATTGAATTGTGAGAATAATAATTAAAATGATAACTCTCTGTACTCAATTAATGAATTTTCATGTAAGTAATTTGATGTTTAATTTAAAGATTGCTCAAAAAATGATTAAAAAATTATAAAAATAATACTTTTAAAATTTATAACAAAAAAACACCACATTAATATTGAATGGGATACAACTGAACAATGTTTAATATTAAACAAGTCTAAATGATCATAGTTTAATTTTAATATTATTTAATTGAACGATGTTTAATGTGAAATAACGTGTCAAATTTTTTTAATAAAAAAATGTATGAATTGGACATAAAATGTACTATTTTTATAGTTAAATTTTTTAAAGATATTATTTTTTCAAATTAATTTTGTCATTCTTCGATCTCTTTATTCTATTTTTATTCTTTCGATTTACATGCAATAACGTTGTACTTGTAACATATACAAAATATATAGGATATGTAAGTATTGTTAACTTTTTATGTATCTTTTTATACTATTTTATCTCAAATGATTAAGATTTCACGCTTTAATTTTTTCTTTGTATTTTTATATAAATCTAAATTATTAGCCTATAAGAATATAATAAATTTTATAATATATTAATGTAATTGATTATGTAATATCTTATATATAACAAGGTTACATATAGGAGATTAATGATAAAACTCTTATAAAAAACTAGAATTAAAAATGATTAGTTATCTTATGAATTGTGTTATAATATAAATTGTATATGAGTTTTGCCCGCATTATAAAGTTTATATGGGTTCATCCCCCATTTAGGAAGCAAACAAAATTGTGGGTTCGGTTATCCACATCGTTGGTTCAGTTTTTATCCGATAAATTTCAAAGATAGATACGATTTTGGATAAAAACCAAACATGACGTAACATGTACGATTCAGGTACGGTAATTAGTATAACCATACCTGTTAGTACCCAAAATTAATTATATTTATTTAATTAATTTATATATTGATTAATAATTATAGTTTATTGATTTTTCACATAGGTATATAGAAAAAAATTAATTTGTTTTTGGAAAGAACAGTTTTTTCGAATATTTTTTTAATAATTATCATGAACCATTACCCGTAAGTAAAAAATCGTCCACAAACCGTAACGATTTTTAGATACATATTTTATAATTCGATTCAAGTATAAATTTTATAATTTGATTCAAAGACAGTTATATCAATAATTGTTCCCGTCCGTACCTGTACCCGTACCCATTGCTACCCCATTATTGTCCATGAGTGATAATATACTTGTTATTAAAAAAAGGAATAGTTGCTTCTTATTATCAACAATTTACAAATTTATATAGGTTAAAGTTACAAAAATATCATTAAATTATGTTATTCATACAATTGAATTATTTTTCATTTTATTTATATCATTTAATTATTACATGAGTTCTATTTATATCACTCTCTTAATTTTTGTCCAATGATGTCATATAAATTTTAATCAATTTAGATAATTAAGTAATAAATTTAAAACAACTCTGATAATTAAGTGATATATTTAGAATAAAATATTTAATATTTGAGTTGTTAAATGGAGACTAATAGAAAAATATAAATGAAATATATGTTATAACTAAGTGATATAAATAAGATAAAAAAATAAATAAATTATAAATACAAAATACATACAATAATTTAATAAAAAATTATATAAACTAGGATATATACCGGGCCTTTTAACAAAATGCATATATAACAGGCCTATATCTTTTATGAAATGGGCCTGCTTATAGTCCTAACTACATTAAATTCTTTGTGAAATAGAATCATTTTAGGTTCGATCAACATTTTTTCCATTCTTGCTCCACGACATCATTTACACTCTTATTTATAGTTTTACCCTTGTATGTTTCCTTGCCTATCTCAGAATTGGTTGAGCTCATCTATGGCTCATTATTTCATTCCGACAATGGTTGATGTCATTAACACCCCAACTTCTCTCTTTCGATACTCTAAAGTGTTAAAACCCTTCACGACTCTCTCTCTTCCTCTTTCTATCTTCCTAACTATTTATAGACCCCAACGACAACATCTCACTAAGGTTGAAAAAGGGTTCTTGAACTATTAAGCTGACAAAACTTTAAGCTGGCCTTTTTTGCTATAGAAAGGCCAACCCATATCTCATCTGAGTTGCTTGGTCGGGGATTCAATTTTTAGGGCTCAACCATGGAGGTCGCGATGGTGGACAAAGGCTCCAAGCTCTTCAAAGCAAGACACATCGTTATCAACCAATCTCTCTCCTTGGTATTCTTTTATCCACTTCCACAAATCCCCTTTTTCTATAACTTGATATTGATATTTCAAAAAAAATCAGTTAGTGCTTAGCATGTTTCGTTCATTTTTTTCATGTAATATGTTATATCTATCTCTATTTTTTATAACATATTACATTCAATTTTATCATTTATGTAACATGTTACATCTAATTTTATATTTGTATACACTACTGCAATAAAGGATATTTAATCCAAAATTTAAAGTCACTTTTAAGAAGAAAACAATCTGACTTATAATGAATTATAAGTCGGTATGCTTATAAACCGACTAAAAATTTAAATTCAGTTAAATTAAAAACTGAATTTAAATGGACTTAAAATTAAAAAATGCTAAAAAATAAAAAAATTAGCATCAATTGTACACGTTAATCAACGCGTAATATAATGTCTGTTGACATGTAGGAATGACAGTACATGTGGCATAACGTCGATTATATGCATCAATCGACGTTATGACACGTATAGCGTCAATTATACGTATCAACCGATGCGAATTGTCTTTTTTTCTTTTCTTCTTCTTCCCATGCTCCCGATAATTCTTGGTAAAGTCCCTTATTTTCTCTCTCACGTGTGCTATATTTCCAACCATTTTTGTCTATTTTCAACCACCATTTTTTTGAGTTCAGCACTCAATATTTTCTTACCTATTTTCCTTCACTTTCTCACTTATCAAATACATTTTTTTTTCATTTTCTAACTTATTTTATTCTTGTAAGTATTTCTATGAATTATTTTACACTTATTATTGATGTTTTATATTTTTATTTAATTTTTATAAAATTATTTTTTTATTTTTATGTATATTGTGTGTTATTGATTATTTGTATATATTTTGTTTTATGTAGTTTGTTAATTTTTATTCAAACTTAGAGAAAACAAGGTATTTTTTTATTTATTTTAACTAATTTCATGTATTTTATATTATATAAATATGGTGTAGTGTCGTTTCTACATGTCAACTGATGCTAATTAATTTTTTTTTCTTTTCTTACTTTTCCCCCTTTCTTGACAATTCTTACTGTTGTCCCTTATTTTCTCTCCCACGCGTGTTATATTTCCAACCATTTTCCTCAATTGACTATCATTTTTGGCGTTGTTAGTTGGGTTTTGTTTCTCTTTACTTTATGTTCTGGATCCACCATTTTTTTTAACTTAGTACTCAATATTTTTGTACCTATTTTTCTTCACTTTTTCACTTATCAAACATTTTTTTTTCATTTTCTCACTTGTTTTATTCTTATAAATATTTTTATGAATTATTTTACACTTATTATTGATGTTTTATATTTTTATTTAATTTTTATATTTTTATATTTTTATGTATATAATATGTTATTGATTATTTATATATATTTTGTTTTATGTAGTTTGTTAATTTTTATTTAAACTTAAAGAAAATAAGGTATTTTTTATTTATTTATTTTGACTAATTTCATGTATTTCATGTTATATATATATATATATATATATGGTGTAACGTTGGTTGACACAGAACCGATACGTTAGGCGTAACATCGGTTATACGTGTCAACCAATGCTATTTATCTTTCTTTTTTATTTTCTTCTCCTCCCCCTCCCTTATAATTCTTGCTACTATTTTTTATTATTTCTCTCACGCGTGCTATATTTTCAACCATTTTGGTTCATTTTCGACCATTATTTTGACGTTGTTAGTTGGGTTTTGTTCCTCTCCGCTTTCTGTTCTATATCCGCCATTTTTTTCAACTTAGCACTCAATATTTTCTTACCCATTTTCCTTCACTTTCTTGCTTATCAAACACATTTTTTCTTCATTTTTTGATTTGTATTATTCTTGTAAATATTTTTATGAATTATTTTACACTTATTATTGATGTTTTATATTTTCATTTAATTTTTGTAAAATTATTTTTTTTTATTTTTATGTATATTATGTGTTATTGATTATTTGCGTGTATTTATATATATTATTTTGATTTTAAATATTTTTTGAACTTATTATTACATGTATTAAAAAATATTATATATTTCTATTATTATAATGAATTTATTAATTGTTTAAATTTTGTATTTATTTTATATGATATTTTAATTGGTATTTTAATAATTTATAAACTTTATATAATAAATTCTAAAATATATTAGTGATTAATACATTTATATTTATTACGTATATATTTAATATGTTTAATGTCATTAAAAAAATGAATAAATAATATATGTCAAAGTGTAGAATTGAGTAGGACTATATTTATAGAGTTGAAAATTTCTTAGAATTCACTCGTAAAAATAATTATAATAAAATAAGTATGATTTGATGCTCATGTGTTAAATATAAAAATGAGAAATTTCATGATGTTGATGAGGTTAAATATCGCCTTATCTGTAGTGATATTCTTTTGAGTTATAAATGTTGGTATTATCATGAAGAAAATATTGATGATACTCACGAGACATAGATAAATAAGAATGTGAATAGATTATATACATCTTATCAAAATAAGCACTTCAGACATAATATACAAACAAAATATATTTCATACTGTGTAAGATGAACTACGTGAGAATGATCCTGAAACCTTTAAAAAACTTTTAAAATATTCCTAAACAAGCCGTTGTATCTAAAATGCAAGACATACACTAAAATATCACAATTGATTCATTTGTACAATATGAAGGTAAAAAAAATGATTTTTTGGACAAGGGATTCACTGAATTACTAAATGTACTAATATATATGTTTCTTGAGGGTAATAAGTTACCATCTTCAATGTATAAAGTAGACAAATCTTTTAGTCGATTTGACATAGAATATCATAAGATTCATGCTTATCCAAATGATTGCATTCTTTATAAGAAAGAATATGAGACATTAGATGATTTTTCGGTGTGTAAAGAATCAAGATGGAAGCATACTACAAATGATAAAATAACTAAGAAAGGCGGGCCTGTAAAGGTACTTTGGTTCTTTCCTCCGATTCCTCACTTTTAAAGGTCATTCAAAAGTAAAGAGACATCAAATATGTTAACTTGGCATTCAAAGAATCAATCTGATGATGGAATGCTACATCATCATTTTGATTCTCCAAATTGAAAAGTAGTAGATAGTTTATCCCCTCACTTTGCATATATATAATCCGCACAATCTTCGTCTTGCCATTGCTGCTAATAGAATTAATCGACAAAATTCCCTTAGTAGTAGATATGGTTGTTGGCCAATAATTATTGTAATATACAACCTTCATCCATGGTTGTGTATGAAAAGAAAATTCATGATACTAACATTATTGATCTCAAGATCGAAAACAACCTATAGTTGATATTGATGTGTATTTGTATCTTTTGATAGATGACTTAAAGACGTTATAGAATGATGGTATAAATGTTTATGATGCATATAAAGAATAATACTTTAACTTTAAGGTGGTCCTTTTATGGATAATTAATGATTTTCTTGTCTACGAAAACTTTCAGGACATGCAACAAAAGGTTATATAAGATGCCTTATTTGTAGTGATAATAATTTTATAATTTATCTTATTCGTGGACAAAAGATTTCTTATAGAAAACATAGAAGAATTTTTTCATTTGGACACAATTTTAGATACCAAAAGAAACATTTCGATGGTAAAGAAGATCATGATCTTGCACCAAGACCTTTGTGATGGTTTGAGATATTAAGGCGATTGAATGATATAACATTCAAACCATATATAAAGATGAAAAAAGAATATTCACTGACGGAGAGAAATGAAATAGGTCAACTAATAAAATGGGTGAAAATGAAAATAGAACATGATTGTTGGAATAAAAAATCAATATTTTGTGAATTACCTTACTCGAAAGACCTACATATTTGTCACATCTTAAATGTCATGTACATTGAGAAAAATATATATGAGAGCTTGATTGGTACATTATTTAATATACCTGGAAAAACAAAGGATGAAATTAAAGTAAGATTGAGTTTAAAGAAACTGGGCATACGACTTGAATTGGCACCAAGGGTGAAAAATTATAAGAATTGAACATACTTATCACCGGTATCATATACAATGTTAATAAAAGAGAAGGATGTGTTTTGTAAATTTTTGGCGGGTGTAAAGGTTCCTAATGGTTACTAATTCAACTTAAGAAATTTTGTTTCTATGATTGATAAGAAACTTTATGAATTGAAATCACATAACTATTATATCTTAATGCAATACCTATTTCCAATTGTTGTTAGGTCATTTCTTTCAAAATATGTTCGATTATTAATAATTCATCTTTGTTTATTCTTTAATACAATATGTAAGAAATCTATATCAATTGACGAGTTAAACTTTTTACAGAAAGATATTGTGAAGAATTTGTGTCTACTTGAGAAATATTTTCATTTTTTTTATATAATGATTCACTTGTGTATTCATTTAGTTCGAGAAGTTCAATTGTGTGGTTCTACTTACTTAAGGTGGATGAATCCTTTTGAAAGATACATGCAATTCCTTAAAGGATATGTAAATAATATAAATCATCCTAAAGGATACATCGTGGAACATTAAATTACTAAATAGGCTATTGAGTTTTGTTCTGAATATTTTAATGGTTGCATTGAAATTGGGAATCCTACGCACAAGTTGTTCTTAGAATGTGACATGATCCAAGTAGTTAGCCCTATGGTTGGTGGAAGTAAGAAATTGTTTATTAATTGCACTCAATGGGAAAAAGCATATCAAATCATTTTAATAAATAATAATGAGGCACAAGCGTACATAGATTAAGTAACGACAATGCATGTCAAGTTCACAATTTTCATATAAAATAAAATTATATAGTTAAGGACACATAATTGATATATCTTTCATAATATCACATAATGCATTTGAATTTATTAAAGATTAATCCTCGTTATAAAAAGAAGAAGGAGAAAAATAGTTATATGATGAGCATAAACGAGAGCTTATTAATTAGTTTCGCAACCATGTAAGTATCACATACAAGAATTCATTAGTACACCAAATTAATATTTTACAACTTTGTTTTAAACATACTTCATGTTTTTATATGCATAGATTCGTTGAACTCAATAAACCAAATCATAAAATAAGAGAAACTTTGACATGGTTTACACATGGTCCAAAATTTGATGTCAAATAGTATTTTAGTTTCAAAATTAATGGTTCTATGCTTACAACACAAGCAAGAGACAAAATCTGAGTAAAATAGAATAGTAGTGTGAAGATGGTTGCAAAAACTTGACAATTTGCTAGTTCAAAATATGGTAATCTTGTACTTTTTGATAGAATGTATTATAGTATAATTCAAGAAATTTGGGAACTTGATTATGGGGTCTTCCATGAAACAATATTCTTGTGTGATTGAGTCGAAGATACTGTAAATGTTGGATATAAAATAGTTGATTTTGGATTTACTCTTGTAAATTTATCCAATATAGGTCACATTAATAATCATTTCATGATAGCACTTCATGCAAAACAATTATTTTACATAAGCGATCAAATTGACACAAGTATTTTAAGTGCTGCAAATTAAAGAGATGCAAAAAGAGTATCTCAAGGAAAATCTGTATCTAGTGGACAATTATCACGCACCAAGTTCTTCAAGAAGAAACCATGGAAAAAGTATAATTATGAGTATGTTATAAACTTCAATAAAAATCTAGGCTCTGTTATGACGATTGTTGCGAACAAAAATAATATGAATGATGGATAAACTGTGCCACTTTTTAAAGAAATATCTAGAGTAAACATTGGACAATCTTATATATCGATCGAGTATATATTGCAATTATTTGATTTCAAATTATCGATTTAAGTATAATGGTGGACAAGGTGAGTCCGCAATCAATAAATAGCTTTCATTTATGTAAAGTATATAATTATGTTTATATTATCTAATTAATTATATATATTTATTTTATATAAGACAAGCTATTATCTATTTTAAGCTAATCACTTGTCACATTTAGCGATATTTTATGATTCATTATATGTGAATCAATATCACAAGCATGATGCTAGTATAAGAGTAAAACAATTATTTGATAGAGCATTAACACTTCAAAGAAATCAAAAGTTAATTACCTATTGATCACTAAAGTTTGAATAAGGTCAAGATCATTGGACATTGGTAATCTTTGATCTATACGATAATCATGCTTGGTCTTAATACTCGACTTCCATATAATTGAGTAAAGACACAAAAATAGTTGTTGAAATATAAGAGTTATAACTACCTATTTTGCTTCTATTGATTTTTATAATATTGAGGAAAGAGCTAACTCTTTTAAGCTTTGATGTGCATGAAAGTTGTGGAATAAGAGTAAGAGCATTGTCCTTAAAAAATCAAATAAGCTTATATGGGATAAAGTTATGGTATATGCAAGTGATTATTAAGAATGAATTTATTAATTTAATGAATAGTAAGATTGAATAATAAAGATGTTTTAATTGATAAACCATTTACACTTTTTTAGGTTACACAACAAAATGATAGAGTTATACATGGTTACTTTGTTATGAAATTTATGAGCGAGATCATCTCAAATATCAACATATCAATTAAAGATGTGCCAATCTCTTTTATTAATATATTCTTTTAACATATAAGTTATTTTTAATGAATTTATGATATTAATTATGAAATAAGTTTTATTCATTTATATTTCTGGAATCGTAATACTTGTAAGGTGTTATTTGATATACTTACTTGTTTCATAATCATACTTTAAATTTGCTAACCTTAAAGACTTTACATTTAATATTCCAAATAACATGTAAACTATGTCAGTTTTTTAAGCTTCTTCATTTGAGGTCACGAGAACATTGAGGTAATGTTGCATATATATTTATTAAATAACAATTATAATGATCTTTTAACATATATAATTTATTTTTTATGAATTTATGATATTAAATTGTTATTTTGAATTTAAATACATGTAGTTCTTTGGTTTGAGTAAAACAGGTTATAATAGACAAATTTTTGATTATTTAAGAGAAGAATAAACGGAACACATGCTTCAAATTATAAAATCACAAGAAGAATTATAAGAAAAATCTAATGATATTGAATAGCATAAATATCTTATTATTATGTGTTTATCTTCTAAAATTCCATCTAATAATGAATATATGTAATTTTATATTTAATATATCATACATATGTATATTTGCTTATAATATTTAATAATATTGTAATTAAATTAAATTTATATATATGTATTGTATGTAAATTTTTTTTGTTATAAGTTAGTTCTTAAGTAATTAATTAATATATAGTTTTTAAATGAATACAAAAATTTAAAAACTATTTTAAATATAATCAAAATATGTTAATAGTTTATACTAGGGGTGTCCACGGTTCGATCTGGTCCAATTTTGAGTAAAAAATATTTAATTGGATTGGACCATTCATATTGTTCAAACCGAATCGAACCGGACCATTTAGTTATTAAAAATGTTGTAACCGAACAGTTTGATCTGGTTTGGTTAACGGTTTTCAACGGTTTGGTCCAGTTAATAATACATAGATATGATACACTTACCGATATACCTTTGATTAAAATATGATAAATTTAATAAACAGTTTGTGAAAAATGATATGAGAAGTTTAATATATTATTAAAACTAATATGGTTTGATCCGATCAGTTTAAAAATTAATATAACCAGATCAGACCGTTTGATTTATATAACTGTTTAGACCGGTCTGATCCAATTCAATTTTCCAGTTTAATTCATTTCAGTCTGGTTTTTGGACACCCTTAGGTTATACCATTTTAAGTTAGTTTTAGAGTAGAGCAAAATTAAAAAATTTCACACATAGTATCGACTTAAAATTTTAAATAGGTTTACATATAAGATTGATTTTAAATTTAAAATTAATTGACAAATAAAACTGACTTTAAATTTAAGGTTGATTGATATGTAGTACTAATTTTAAATTTTAAGTTGCTTATACCGTGAGTCAACTTAAAATCTCTTTTAATTACGTTATCAACTTACTTAAAAATATTTTATTATAATAGTAACGAAATATATTACATTTACATTTATATTTAAATATTTTAATTTATTTATTAAATAATTTAATTTTAAATTATAAATTTTAAACTAACCATTATAAATTAAAAAATAATTATTAATTTATTAAAATAAATATTATATAAGTAAAAAGTTATTTATTTATTTTTGTGTGTGTCTGTCTCATAATGGTTTAGTCTCAATTTATACAAACTTTGCTTGTTTTTATCAAAATAACTATTTACCAACCCAAACACCCGTGACAAGATTTGAGTGAACGTCTTTCTAGTCTACTCATACGTCATTATAATAGGAAAAAATTGACAACAAAAAATATCAATTTTGATAATTATCCAACAACACATAAAATTTAAAAATGTGAGTTAATATTTTCATACTGATCGTTCAAACTTCAACATTGAGAAACTAAATAAAAACAAAAACATCAACGTCTTCTTTGCATGACCAAAATAAAAAAATTCATTATCAGTAAAAAAAAAAGAATCAACCTTTTAACTTTTAATTCACATAACCAAACTTTGAGGACTTTAAAGATACATTCCACTTTCAAAATTAATTTTCAAATCTCATATTTTTATGCTTTTCGTGGGTTAATTTTTTTTAGTTTAATAAATAAGCACTATTTGAGTGTGAATGAGTGAATAAGATTATCTAGATTTTTTTTTGTTAAATAAAAATAAATCTCATTAAAATAAGTAGTTTATCCATATTTAAGATCATTATTATATAATATAATTTTTCACATATATGTCAAAAAATAATCTTCTGTTATGGACAAAGATAAAGGGTGTAGGTGTAAATTACAAAGGCAAAATTTAGATCCTGTTGAAAAAACAAGAAATAACTCTACACAAAAAGCTCTTATTATTTTCTTCGTGTTTTCATTACAATTGTATAGCTATTTATAAGGGAATTTTACTCCTTCAATTACTCTTTGAATTAAGCATCCCTTGATTTACTCCTTGAATTAAGGATTATTTTCTTTCCTTGAATTAAGGATTCGTTGTTTTACTTTCGCTTGAATTAAGCTCCTTATTTTGCTCCTTGAATTAAGGTTCTTGTTTTATTCGCTTGAATTAAGAGCTAATATCCAATACTCGCTCAGTGGATCGAAAGGTTTATGGATCCAAAGAACGGACAAAAATCGTTAAACCACGATGAGAAGACAAGGGCTTGGTGAAGATGTCGACCCAGTTGGTTGAAGCTTCTTGTATAGTAATGTCACGAATCACTTGTGATTGAACTTGTTCCCGCGAATGTAATGACAATCAACTTGATGTGTTTAGATCCTCTGCGTGAAACAGGGTTTGATGCTATATGCATAGGCTGGCTTGATTGTCACAAAATAAGGACATAGGAAGAGTTGTAGGAACACCTAAATCCGTAGAAGACCTTTAAGCCATATCAACTCACACCTTGATTGAAGCCATTACCGCGATACTCAACTTTGGCACTTGATCTGGCGATGATAGTTTGCTGCTTACTCTTCCACGTGTGACCAAGTTTCGCAAGCAAATGTCTGATGTGGTGGTGGACTTACTGATCGATTGCATTCCCCAATCAAGATCATCGTAATACCCTATGATTTGTGTGTTGTCATTCTTCTTCATGATGATACCACGACCCAGCTAATCCTTTTAAATAGCGTAAGATCCTTTTAACAAGGGTCAAATGCCCAGTGTCGGGGAGTCACGTGAATTGGCTCACAATGTGCTACAGGGAATATGTGATGTCGAGTCCAGTGATTGTTAGGTAGATCAACTTACCAACCGGTCGATTGGTAATAACTTATATCAGGTGAGTGGCGTGCCATGAGCTAGGTTTGAGCTTCTTTGTCGAGAGGGTAATGGTGGTTTAGCATCGCTCCAGGGTTAGCTTCGAGCAAATCTAGATACATATTTCCTTTGGTTAAGAAAAGAGTCCGGGTGTGCGAGGTTGCCATTTCTATACCAAGAAAGTACTTGATATCCCAAGGTCTTTAATTGCAAACCTTTGTCGAGGGACTGTTTCGAGGTTGAAAATCTCATCGGCATTATCACTATAATTATCGGATCGTCTACGTAAATCAAGCCTGAACCAATTTTTTCCATAGTTCCCGTGTGTGAACAAATAGTGAAGAATCAAGTTCTTTGCTTTTGAAACCAACACTAGTGAGAGCGAGCTTAGCTTGGCATACCAAGCTCGTGGGGACTATTTCAAACTATAAATGGATTTGTGCAATTTGCACACTAAATCCAGTTCGTTGCTTTGAGGATGCTACGCCCGGTGGCAATTTCATATAGACTTCTTCTTTGAGATCACTATGCAAGAATGCATTCTTCACGTCCATTTGGTACATGGACCACCCTTGTTTACGACCACAGACGGTAGCACTGCTTTACTCGTGTTCATTTTTGCAACAAGTGCAAATGTTTCTTTGTAATCCACCTCGAATGTTTGAGTGAATCCCCGAGCCCCCAATCTTGCTTTATACCTCTCAATTGATCCATCTGACTTGAATTTTAGCTTATAAATCCATTTACAACCCACGACTTTCTTGCCTTTTGGAAGTTTGGTGATGCTCCGTGTGTTGTGTTGATCTAGGGCTTTAAGTTCTTCTTGCGTACGGCCCCATTCCACACCTCTTGGCTATTGGCCTCGCTGAAAGTTTTGAGGGCTCGTGTAACTCGATATAGTGCCAGGAATGCGGCTGGGTTGGTGTCAGCTCTCTTATATGACACGTAATTTGAGATGGGATGTGTGGGTTTGTAGGTGACAAAGTCTCGAAGTCTTGTGGGCGAGGTTGCCTAACACGCGTTGGATGCGATAGGTGGAGCGGGGAGGAGTTATCTCACGCTCGTTCGCACATCTTGTACCATGTGTGAGGATCATCTTGATTATCACCATCTTCGTACGCAGTGTACCGTTAAGAAGAGGCCGCCCATTATTACTTTGGAGTGAGAGATGTATAAATGTTGACATGGGCGGGATCTTATTGTTGTAGAGCCTCGAAGTTCGATTCTTGGTAATGGAAACACATCAGATGCCATCCCTTTGACTTGTGATTTCATGTGACTTCTGAAAAAGGGTTAGTTTCGTAAAATCGAACATCTTTAGACCTGATTAATCTCAAGTTGGGGATCATAACACTTATATCCCTTTTGTGTAGATGAATAACCAAGAAAAATACATTTGCTGACTCACAGTGATCCAATTTATCTCGATGATGAGATTGAATATGTACAAAAACAGTCTGATACCCGAAACACTCTAAGTGTGAGAGATTAATTTTCCTTCCTTTCGCTGACCAGGGAGACTTGAAATCAAGACTCCTACTTTGGTAATCTATTGATGATGTAAGCATCGCAGCGGACCGAGAATCTCTTTGGTACATTTATTTGTAGCATTAATGCTCTAGTTTTTCAAGTAAGTCCGGTTTTGCGTTCGGCTACACCATTTTGTTGAGGTGTGCCAACCTGACTTGTTTGATGCATAATGCCATGAATGCTTAAATATTGTTTCATGATATGGGAGATGTATTGATTGCATTGTCGGACCTTAAGGTTTGAATTTTAGAGGGAGAAATGATTTTTAACAAGGTTATGAAAGTCCTTAAATACTTCCATAACTTCATTCTTAGACTTTAAAAGATATAACCACGTGACTCGAGAAAAATCATCAACAAAAATCACAAAATACTTATAACCATCAAAGATTCATTAGTTGGTCCCGTACATCTGAATGAACTAGTTCAAAACATTTACTATTACAGACAAGGAAGAATTAAAAGGCAATCTAGTGGCTTTAGACAAGTGTTGGCAAGTTTCACATGCAATTGCATCATTTCTAAGTTTAGAAATAAAGTTGACAAAATTG
This sequence comes from Hippophae rhamnoides, assembly GCA_033030585.1. NCBI lineage: Eukaryota > Viridiplantae > Streptophyta > Magnoliopsida > Rosales > Elaeagnaceae > Hippophae > Hippophae rhamnoides. The sequence goes on along the minus strand of CM065429.1, from coordinate 70,409,055 downwards.
GTGGAGAAGGGTGAGCTAAGCGTTGATGCCACAATTGATTATCTTGGATAGGATTAAACTTGGCTTGAACCTCCTGGGATTGCTCTTGGATATGTAATAGAGACCATCTAAGTAAAACCCTTCACCAATCGTCTTTTGGTGGCCTGATCTGGAAAATAACATTGTGAGGAGAAAAAAATGGCTAAGCAATTCAAGGTATTTGTAATTTTTCCTACTGGGAAGTTGGAAGGGAAAGGAAGGTACATATAAAACCGCCACTCGATTTCATCCGACATTAATTTTATTTTTTCCTTTCCTAAAACCTTTACATTCTCGCCATTTTGCAATTGAAACTTGAGAAGGATTTGCTAATTTTTAAACTTATGAGACTTTGACACAGTGGTTTGTCATATGATCTGTGCTTTGAATCTGACCCAAAAAATCATGCAACATATTTATTTTAAGAGCGAGTTTTAAAAGTTTTTATGATACCTTGCATGTCTCTTTGTGGTATGAGTTTTGTATCTGCCAAGAAACCTGTGAGCTTGCCTAGCAATCTTTGTCGAGTTTCCTTCTTACATGCTATCCACTGAGTCAATTCTAGCTCCTCTGTCTTGCTTTAAAGATACAACATAAACTCATTCATAAGTTCAGGTGGATTCACTGCGGAAGTTTTTGAATGGATCGGACATTAGAGGTAAAGGCGTAAGGCATGATTTGCTGGTGTGCGATGACTGATTCACTTTCTCGTAAACCCTTATCCTTTATAAAATCGGGTTTTAATTACGGATGTAGAATCCAACATGTGTCCTTAATATGGCCCGTATAGTTGCGGTGTTGACACCAAGTTTGGATGCTTCCACTTTGTACTTTCTCTCGTTGGTTAGATAGACTCTTTGCCTCACTTCGCCAAATTTGTATCCTTGTTCATGACTTTCCTCCTTACTTCTTCACATTGAATCGTGTACATACATTGTTGAAGGAAGGAAGTTCATATTCATGAGTATGTGGCATCGTATATCTTCATACGTTGAATCGAGACTAGACAGTTGAAATATCTTATCTTCTTCCGTTTTTTAGCGAGCTACATCGGTTGTATGAGACGATATATTTCTAACTCATTCCACGTGGTTTTCATGCTTCCTAAGAGTTGCGAAAAAAGCTTACCATCTTGTTGTAGATTTGAGATGTCCTTAACTTTAATTGAAAAACTCGTGCGGCATTGTTTTGGTTGCCATACATTTTCTTGGCCGTCCCACAAGTTGGTATGCGCAGATTGAAATGGCAATATTTCGGCTAATTTACGTTCCCATGGAATTTAGAGCCATGACATAACCAACTAATCCTTACTAAGCCGGGATTCGTAGGTTGTTGAGGAAACATTAGGTACTTCGATGCTTCCATTTATGCGAACCCACTTGGACGCTTCCACGCAGAGCCGGAGACAACCGCTCTTGACGAAGGTAAGTAATTAAACTCATTCAACAGTGAGCTTAATCTTTGATTTGGGGTTGACATCCAATCGTATTCATGAAGGAAAGCAGATGAACTTCGACGATCCTAGCGGCTTGTCTTTCGTCATTTCAAAGATTGAAGATGCTAAGATAATAATAAATCAGAAGCAAGTTAATTTTCCTGCTCTGATACCATGTTGAAAAAACAATAAATAACTCTACACAAAAGAGCTCTTATTATTTTCTTCATGTTTTCATTACAATTGTATAGCTATTTATAAGGAAATTTTACTCCTTCAATTACTCCTTGAATTAAGCATCCCTTGATTTATTACTTGAATTAAGGATTTCTTGTTTTACTCCTTAAATTAAGGATTCTTTGTTTTACTCCTTAAATTAAGAATTCTTTGTTTTACTCCTTGAATTAAGCTCCTTATTTTGCTCCTTGAATTAATGTTCTTGTTTTATTCTTTGAATTAAGAGCTAATATCCAATAGATCACTTAGATCTTGAACAATTCAACTAACTCCTAATGGTCATGGAGGAATATAGAACCTATAGGAATAGGATTTCCACACATATTATCTCTACTTTTTTATTTTATTATTATTTTTTTAAATATTACACTCATGTTTTTAAGCATAATTCAATCATTCAACTTTAAAATTACATTAATGTTAAATATTATTTAAACTGCTAGCTGAATAATATATATGGTATTTCATTATGCACATAAATTTACAATATAATTTTAAAAAAAAGTGACAGCCTAATAATCTATTTAGAAAAACTTTAAAATATTATGGATTTCAAAGTTATACAAACTGCTGTTTAGTGGCCCTTTTTTAATAAGAAAGTTACGTATATTTCATCACACGTGTGATATTGATTTACATTTTTCTACCTATGATAACAAATTATTATATAAGAATATATTTACACAAAATTAATAAAAAAAATAGTGGGTATAACTAGAGTAATCTTTGATATTAACTATATAAAAATTTAATTATAATTGATCAATATTATTTTATATCTTTAAAAATATCTCTTTATAAATGATAGCAAAAAAAAAATATTTTTTTATACCTCAATCAACAAGTAAAGATGGCATCATTAAGGTTAAAGACCACAGGATGAACTGACATGAACATAAATAACATTATAAAATTTGTAAAATTAACTGAAAATATAAATACCGTTAATTGTCATTTTAACAATGAAACATATGTTATATTATAATAGTTGTAATTATCATAATAGTTACTATTAAGATTTGAAGAATTTTATTATCTTATATGAATATTATGTACAAATACTTATTAAAATATGAATAAAAAAATATTTTTTATAAGAAAAACATGATATCAAAACCACTAAGAAATTTCTAAATCATCAGGGGAGCTAAATCAGCCCTCATAAAAACCCAAAAACCACCAAACCCATTATCAACCCTAACACATAACCTGAAACCAATTGACCAAGCTTAAAATTGCTTGAAACCAGTTCATCGTTGTCAACTCCATCAACCATTTTTCTCTCTTTTCCAACTTTGCTTATCAACTTCATTATCATTCCATTTTTAATGGAAGGATTTGAATATGACAATTACAATAATCATCCATATATTCCCAAAGATCTCAAACTAGATGGCTTGGTTCCATAAGTTCTCTCACATTACATCTCACTCCTTTCATGTCATTTTTCTAGATCCTTTCGCATTCATCCCTAATTTCAAATCCACAAATGCAGCAAATACAACTATCTAATTCAACTTTAGAGTCTATCTATGGTATATCCTCCGGCACATTGGAACGCCTTCTATTCCATTTTTTTCATATTCCTAATTTCGAAATCAAACCATAATTGGTGAAGAAAAGTTGGTATCTCTCGATCTAATCCTTGTTATGTATCGTTCGTATATTTGCTAACGCTGATAACACCTAGCCTCCTTTGCTAACGTCAAAAAAACTCAACCTCAACCAAACACCCAAAAATCAGTCGTAATTGGACGAACATTAAGATTTGAAGGTTTGTGTTTGTTTGTTTTTCTTTTAAATTAAAGCCCAATTATTTATTTATTTATTTTAATTTTACAATATCATAGGTGTTATTAAGATGTTAATTTGATGCCCTATTATTATCATAGATGTTTTTAGTGTTAAAACAAGGCAAACAAAGTAAAAAAAAATGAGTGAAGAAATTGAATCCTCAAAAACAAAATCTCTTCCAATTCTTTTTCGGTCTGAGGATCCCTTTTATGTAAGCATTCTACTTAATGAAACAATTTATGATGTATGGTCTCAATGATGGAGATGCATATTGTTAAACAAGAAAAACTATCCTACATCATAGGAAAAATTGTTTCATCTACTATATTAGACAAAAGATATGAAAAATGGTATATCGACAATCAGAAGATGAAATGCTAATTTATAATATTCATGTCTCCTGACATCATGAGGTGTTATCTCTGTATACCCATTACCCATAAAATCTAGAGTACTTTTTCCAAAGTCTATAATGGTAATAATGATATGCATGTCTATTCTTCACATCATAAGGTCTTTTATAAGTCAAACAAGGTGTCAAATCACTCTCAATATACTATGAATAGTTAAAAGAAATCTTTAGAGAATTATACCATCGTGATAAAGTGATCATGAAAGATCCCAATGATCAACTTTGATGAGAACTTTTATGTCACGAACCATTCTTAGGCATAGAATAGTGTAACTCCTTAGTCTTTTGTAAGTCAAAATAATTTACTACTTTGAAGGAGGACATTGAAAAACCTAAAGCTATTGTTATGATTTTCCACCATCGACCTAGTTAGACATCACAAAACCTATCAAGATCCACCAATCCAAAGAATTCCAATAGTTCAGACAAATCTATATATAAATGCACTCATTGTAATCAAACAGACCATTCCAAAAGTTGTTGCTTTGAACTTATAGGATATCCAGATTTGTAGGACCCAAAATGGTGTTGCAATTCCAAGTAGCTACCTACTGCTACAGTCGCTCAAATAAAGCAAGAAGAAACCACTCCTATGTCACCACTACAAATACTAGAGGTAAGGTCTTAAATATTTCTACACCTGTTTTGACTAGTACATAGATAATTGATTGTAGAACTACTGATCAAATGACATTTTATGTTAGAAAAATCTCATCCCTTAACTCATCCTCCCAAAATTGTGTCTCCATGGCCAATGGGAATAACACCCCAATTATTAAGAAAGGGTTATCACATCTTACTAATAATGTGCATCTTGATTCTATGTTAGTTGTTCCTTCCTTAGATTATAATCTTCTGCCAGTCTCTTAAATCACTACTATTTTATCTTATGTTATTAATTTTTGGCTTAATTATTGTGTATTTAAGAACATCCAGACTCAAAAAATGATTGGTTATGGTGTTAAGAGATGGAAGCCATATTACTTGAACTTTAAGTCAAAAACTTTCAAAAGATTACTACACGCATTAGTAATAGAGAGCACTAGTTCATAAAAGAATATCATTAAGATCTGGCTCTGGAATTGACATTTGGGGCATGCCTCATTTGATTATTTAAAAAAGTTGTTTCCTAATTTATTAACAAATTTAGATATTTCTATTTTCAAATGTGATATGTGTGAACTTACAAAAAGCTATTGTACTTAATTTCCTCTTATTTTAAATGAAAGTCTTGTTCATTTTATAGTTATTCACTCTAATGTTTGTGGACCATCCAAAGTTCCCACATTGGATGGGTCACATTAGTTTTTTATCTTTATAAATGATTGTACTCAGATGACTTGGTTATGTTTAATAAAATCCAAATAAGAAGTTACATTGTTGTTTTAGAAGTTTTATAACACCATTTGTACATAGTACAATGCACGAATACAAGTGTTACGAAGTGATAATGAAGGGGAATACCATAATTTTGAACTTCAAAAACTTTTGGAATATTATGGCTCAATTCATCAAACCAGTTATCCAAATATACCTCAATAGAATGGTATAGTAGGACGTAAGAATAGGCATTTATTGAAAGTTGTTCACCCTTTCCTAATCAAGGCTCGCATGCCTTATACTACTGGTGCAAAGCTCTTCTAACTTTCAAAAGGAGCATCTTAAGGAAATTATAAATCTTGTACACAACCTTGGGGAAAATGAGGTGGAAGTATCTGATTAAAATGTACGTGACTTGGATCCTAGTAGTCAAAACTTGGATGTGAGTGAGATACCCTACACAATGACACCATAAGCATAGAAGTAGATGAGTTAGAATATAGTGGTCAAAATTTGAATCTAAGTGAAAATGAACACTCAAAAAGCTATAATTTTTTTTGCAATTAAGGCTTTATCGCTCCCAATTGATACATCAAATCAATCATTGTTTGAGGATATTTCTTATATAGTGTCTGAGTTATATAGGAAACAATTACCATAGTGTCACACAAGAGGTATCCCTTAATCCATATATGAACCTGAATTTTCTAGTAAAGTAAATTATCCCACGAGCCATTATATGGCTAATTATTGTTTATCAAAATCAAACATGTTATTTGTGAATCAATTATATGTTGTATCTATTCCTAACAATGTACGGGAAGCTTTTTCTGATTTCAAGTGGAAAGCTGCTATGAATGAGGAGATAAAGTCTTTGAAAAAATGAAACATGGAAATTAATTTACCATCCAACAAGGAAGAAACGAGTTGGATGTCAATGGATTTTCACTGTGAAACACAATGCTAACGACAAAATTGAACGCTTTAAGTCAAGATTTGTAGCAAAGGGATATACTCAAACCTATAGGATTGATTATACAGAAATATTTACACTTGTAGCCAAAATAAACATAGTTCATGTCCAATTATCTTTAGCTGTAAACTTGGATTGGTCATTTCAATAATTTGATGTGAAGAATGATTTTCTACATGGTGAATTATCCAAAGAAATCTATATGGATCTCCTACTAGGATGCATGCTATAAAATGGGTACATCCAAAAGGTATGCAGATTAAAGAAATCATTGTACACCCTAAAATAATCTCTAAGAGCATGGTTTGAAAGATTCAAAAAATCTATGATTGTCTTTAGCTACCAACAGAGTAACTCATATGATACTATTTTTCTAAAAAAAAATAAAAGGATAAGATCATTGCACTCATTATATATGTGGATGATATGGTGGTTACATGGAATGACCCTAAAGGAAAAAAGGTCTTACAAAATTAATTGTCCAAAGAGTTTGAAATGAAAGATCTAGGTCATCTAAAATATTTTCTTAGAATTGAAGTATCTTTATCTTATAAAGGAATAACTTTATCTCAAAGAAAATATGGCTTAGATCTGTTACAAGAAACTGGTATATCAGTATGTCAACTAGTTGATATACCAATATAAAAAGGTCCAAAATTGTGTGTTGAGTTCAAGCATGTATTAGTTGACAAAAGAAGATACCAAAGATTTGTATTGATGCACTTATCTCATTCCAAACCAGACTTAGCTTATGTTTTAAGTATTATTAGCCAATTTATGCATAATTCTAGAGCATAACATATGAATGCAATTATGCATATTTTGAGATATTTGAAATCTACTCCAAGAAAAGGAGTATTATTTACTAAAAATACAAACTATCAAAGTATAAAGGCATATACTGATATCGATTGGACTAGTGCTAAATGCGACATGTGATTTACTTCTGGCTACTTCACTTTTGTAAGAGATAATATTATGACATGGAAAAGTAAGAAAAAAACATCGTAACTCACTCAAGTGCAAAGGTTGAATTCAAAGATTTAACTAACATACTTTGTGAGACATTTTGGCTAAGATTACTTTTACAAGATTTAGATTTTCTTTTTGAACAACCTATCCAAATATTTTGTGACAATAAAGCAACGTATGATATCGCACATAATGTAGTTCAACATGATCGTACCAAACACGTCGAGGTAGACAGATTTTTCGTTGAGGAAAAAATTGGATGAAAAGATAGTGAAATTATCTAAAATTCATCTAAAAAATCAATTGGTTGATATCATCACCAAACTAGTTTCAAATTGAGTGTTGTTAAAGTTTGTAGACAAGTTATGCATGTGAGATATATATGTAACAACTTGAAAGGAAGCGTTGAATAATTGAAAATATAAGTGCCATTAATTATCATTTTAATGGTGAAATAGTTACATTATGATAGCAACAAATGTTATAATTATTAGGATTTTAAAGATTTTATCAACCTCTATAAGTATCACGTATAAATACACATCAAAACATAAATAAAAAATATATTTTTCATCAAAAGAACTTGACTACCACACATAAACTTATTGTTTCATTTATGCTTTGAAGTTATAAGTAATTGTTGAATCGAACAAGTAACATTAAACTAAATTTTGTTAAACAATTTTTTTAGTAATAATGAAAATTTATATCCTTCAAACTTGGGAAAATATTATTAGGGTGGAATTTACGATGTATAATTGGCTTAGATGTTTTGTACTTAGCTAATAATCAATTATTTATGTTTACATTAAATAAATAATGAATAATGAAATAAGGAAGGAAAAAAGTGCTTAAAATTAAATTAATTTTGTTATCAGAGGGTTGTATAAACTGTTAGAAATTAATGGTTATCAATTATCTCAAAAGTTTAAGTTTGTGTGATAAGACCAATAATACTTTTATATTATATCATTTCCTACAAGGGTTGGGTCTATGCCCTATACAAATCAAACACTAGCAATTTAACAATTGAGGTAAATGAGCCTTAAATACAGAAACTCCACTTTAATAGTATATTAGAAATTATTGGTTACCATTATCAACTCTCCCACAAAAACTCATAATCACAAAAATATCACATTTAAAACTTATAATAACAAAAATATTATCATTTATATAACTCATGTGTTTTTACTATTTAAAAATATTCATCATATTATTTTACATTAAACGCTAGCCAGTTAGATATTGTTTAAATTGAACTATATCTATTTAGGTTCGTTTAATATTAAATTTTATTCAATTAAATCCAATTTAATATTATTAAGGTATTATTTTTATCGTTATAAGTTTTATGAATTTTATTTTATGTAATTTCCAACCAATTTTAACTTGGTGTGAATTTTCTTAATAAAAATTTGTTTTATTAATATTTCACAACTCACCATATCTAAGATTATGCCACTACCTATACGATTATATGTCTAAAAACATTGTGCTATTAAACTACAACGACTCCAACAAAACTAGCTAACAAAGCCATGAGAAGAACATACTTATCACCATCTTTCTCACGTAAACTTACCATAAGGTCAGAACAAAGGATACATATGGTTGAAATCTAACATATTAGTCCTTATTAAATACCATATATATAATTTTATTTTTAATCTCTCTATGCATTAAGTATATATTTTTTTCACATCGTAAAAATATTTTTTATATTTAAAAATGCAATACATGCATATTTTTATGAGGTATAAAAATAAAATTATGTAATTTATATTTAGACTTTTTTTGTTTTTTTGAAGGATTGATACATTCTAAATATTGTCTATCTCAATCATCAATGTATCGATGATCAACATATGATGAAGATGTCATTTAATGCATAGCAAATTAACTAGCAATCAATTATAGAAAATGTTTTATTTAACCTTATAATAATTTTTGTTGAAATCTTACTATAATTTGAAAATTATTAATGTGTTCCATGTATTATATTTTTAAACAAATTTATATAAACTTATCTAAAAATACAACCACTTACTCAACTTTGTTTCCTATGTTTCAATTGTCTAGTACATTTAGAGATAGTAATGTATGGAATTCGATCTGATCTAGTTATGATTTAATTTTAATCATTATTCAAAAGATTAAGCCTGATTTGATATGTTTTTAATCCATAGATCATATAGATCAGATCATGCATTGACCATATGGATTGCACTATATATTGGTCGTGAATCAATAGATATCCACGTTTCGATTTAAATTGTTCTATTTTTTTTTTCTAAAACTAAAATATTATTTTATGCGGTGTATAATATATTTTAGATTGATAAATTAAAAATAATAAGATACATTATATATAACACTTTTTTTTTGTAATAAATATAAGAATAAATAAATAATTATGAATACGATGAGATTTGAATTTTTGTTTAACAAACTTTAAACAATAATAGATAGATTTATGAAAATTTCAAAAGAGAAAAAAATTTAAAATGATTATTTATAATGTAAAAATTAGAGAATTATAATATGATGTATAATTTTTTTAGTTATAAAATTATAATTAAAAATGATTTAAAACTGGATTGATCAATCCTATCTGGTTCAATCTATAGATTAATTTGTCTTAATCTATGATCTGATCCGTTTATGTTATATGTGAATCATTGTTTTATATATCTAAAAATGATATGTTATGATTTAATTAAGAGTGGATCACATTCATTAAATATCTATATAGCTCTTTTTTTATTTTTTTTAACATCCTTACTACTGCCAATGATACGTGATTTGAGTAGAAATCTAAATAAAAGATCAAATATGCAACAAGTTATTTCAAAAGCTAGAAAAACGAGTCTTCCTTTCTCAACTTTTAGCCCAAAAAACAGTTTCAAGCAATAGCTTGCATTATAAAAAACCAACAAAAAAATTCCATCAATTAAAGGTGTGTTTATTGATAATTTTAATTTTTGATTTATTAATTAATTTTTTAATTATATACGTGATAAATATTTTTATTTTTGTTTTTAAGGAATCAATTACTATTAAAATATGATTTGATTATAAGACTTACTTTTTTTATTTTTCAAATCATAAATTCAAACCACATCTCATTTTTTTTCATCTAATATTTGAAGCAAATAATAAAAAAATCTTTATAAATATTATCCAAAAATAAATTAATTACATTTTATAATTTGAATGAAATGTATATAGGGCAGACCGTAACAGGCGCAGTAGAAATTTTAAGAAAAAATTAATTAATATTAATTTCAATTCAAATGTGTATGTATGAAATGATACTATCAATTAGATTAAGTAATTAATTTAGTAATCTAATTTAACTAATTTTGTATCAATTTTATTCAATTTGATATCCTGGAAATATATAGATCGGTAAAGTTAAAGTTAAAATTATTATTTAAATTAATAAAAAGCTCTGTTAATGGAAATTTATATTCTTTTAAACAATAATAATAATAATGAGAAATTTAACACGTAAATATAATATCTACAAATAAATTTTAAATAATATAATTATACGAGTATATAATCATTTGAGTTTATTGTTGGGGTCATGTATTAATTATTTTGGTAAAAAAATAGTTTTATTTCAAATTCAATTTCAATAAAATTAATTATGATATATGTAAAATTATGAATATAATAAGTAATTTTAAGTTAGATTATGTAAATAATATTATAAATTATTAATTTAGACAAAATTTACTACTAATTTAAAAAATTTAGAATAGGTTGACTAAGTTGAAAAATTAGAGAATAAAATAACTGAAGTTCTAAAAAAGCGATTTCTTAAATAATAAAAATATATATATATGATATTGTTATCATAATAATAATTTTATTTATTAAAAATAAAATTAATATTTTATATACTGCTAAAATTATTATTTAAAAAAAACTGTCAATAATAAAAAAAATCGTAACAATAATAAATGAAACTGTTAAAATATAACACCCAAAATATCAAAATAAAATACATGCACTTGGATGAAGTTTTTAAGGTGTGTATCCCGTGTGTATACCGTGTGTAATGCGTGTTATTTTCCCACACATTAAAAGCATCTTATCCTTATTTTGATAGGAAGTGCGTTTATTTAAATATCCTATAATATTCTGGTCACCAATACAAAAGCGATACCATAAAACATATAGGAAAATGAAAAACCTTTAATCTTATAAAAATAAAAATATTATTCTAATAATATTAAATGAATTTAATTAAATTATATTTAATATTAAATAAGTTTAAATAAATATAATTTAATTTAAAGTATTTAATTACATTATATTCAATATAAAATGATATATTATACTTTTTTTAATATTAAAAATATATAAATTAGATGTTAATGATATTATTTTCGTACTTATAAATTTTAAGAGTGTTATTTTTATTAATTTTTTAATATATTTTTAAAAAATAACAAAAATATGACTATTAAAATTTATAACCGTAAAAATAACATCATTTATATTACACTTATATATTTTTATTATTAAAAAATATAATACATTATTTTACATTGAACATCATGTAATTAAATGTTATTTAAATTAAATTATAATTATTTAGATCTGTTTATTGTTAAATGTAATTCTATTCAACCAACATTTAATATTATTAATGTAATATCTTTATTATTATAAATTTTAGAGTATTATTTTTAAAAAAATAACAATTTTCATATATCTATCACAGATAACGACATTTTTTTATATTGGGATAATTGTTTGTATAATATCCCAAAATATTTTAATCATCAATGATTTCTAGATAATTGTTACAAATTTTCAAAAAATTGATTTCTCACTTCTATATACATCAATTATACAAGTTTGGGGTTAATATATATATATATATATATATATATTTTATAATCTAATTTATTTTATAATCTAATTTATTTTAAAATAAAATATGACTTGTAAGTAGTATGTAAATTATATATTATGTTAATTTTACATATAACTAAAATGAACTTATACACATGACATATATAAACAAATTTGCTATTTTTAAACAATTATATATATATATATATATATATATATATATATATTATTTTAAAGCTTCAAATTAAAATATACTATACATATCAAAAATATTATATAAATTTTCAATACAAAATAGTTTTAAACTAATGTTCACAATAAGTTGCTACAGTATCCATGATACATATCACACCAAATCACTTCATTTTGTGTAAGATTTTATTTTTATAAAATCATTTAGATATGAGATTTATTGCTTATATAATAAGATATTATCTTATGATAATAAATTTATTATCACCACAATTATAAATTTAACATGAATTTTTAATGTTTTGGTACGCTGAACCAATGGTTCATACAAATTTTATTATTTATTAAATTTATTTAAAAAAAATACTTATTATTATTATAATAAAATATTATTTTATCGTATTAAACCAATATCCTTTTACACTCAATTTCTTAATATACTAAACCAAAGTCTTTCTATACTTATTGAAAAGCTCACTGAATACTATTTTGAATGAGATTCAAAGGAAACAAATTCTACATTTTTGAAGTGCCACTTACAATGATTGGCATATACATAATATAATATATCATTATTAATAAATATATATAAATATATTTAATAAAAATATATTTAATAAAAATATATTTAATAAAAATATTATATTATAATATGAAAATATTCTTTTATAAATAGAATTTATTTTAATAATAATTGACTAATATTTATATCGTCATTTTAATGAAAAAATAAGTCATTATTTTTTTCTTTTCAAAATTTAAAATCTTTTTATCCAACTTTTATTAAATCTAATGAGATATCCACTGGAACTTTCTTCACGTTTTATTTAGTGTTCGATGACTCATGCTTTAAAGTCTTAGAAAGCTTAATTATTTTATTTGTATGATGTAATAATATATGTTTTATGTTTTAAATATATATTATTTATAAAATTTATAATAATAAAATAATATTTTTAATATTAATTTAAATATTTTTCAATTTGAAATAAACATATTAATTTTATTATTTTAAATTTTAAATAATTTATCAAAAATATATAATGTGTAATAAATATACAATTATGTTATTTAAAAAAAGTATTTTTGAAGATAATTCAAAAGAAAATTTAGATAAAACGTATTTGATGCGGTGAGAAAAAGGTGGAACCTACTAGAAGGCTGACCATTATCCAAACAAAAAGGCACGTTAACAACAGATATGGTGTTAAATTATTAGTTTAAAAGATTAGATAATTACATATCACATTTATATAATAATAATTTAATATATAAGAAAAAAAATACTCTTATCAAAATTGAGTAGGATGATTTCATTTTATATACTTATTATATTTATACTTTTCAGGTGTCTTAATATATATATATATATATATATATATATATATATATATATATATATATATATATATCAAATAAAAAATACTAATTTAATATATATTTTTTTTATTTTTTTAATATTCAATATTTACTTATTTTTTATTCTTTCAACTACGGAAACATTAACGACTTATTTTTTTTATAATTTTTAAATTTTTAAATACATATTTTAGTATTTTAATTCATTTTATATTTTTTTCAAAATCTTTTATTTTTTTATCACATCAAAACTCTAAGATTTTTTTTATATTCTATTTTTTATTATTAATCAAATTAAATTAAATTTTTTTCATAGTATGCATTTATGTTAATAATAAAAATGATAAAATGTAAATAATTTTTCAAGTTTTAAATAAAATACTAGTATGATTATATTTATAATATTAATAATACTTATATATATAAATTATTTTTTGTCTTGATTTGATCTATTTTTTATACAAATTGTATATTACATGATGTTTTCTTATTTTTAAATATTTTTGTATGCACAAATTTAAAAATTACATAGTATATTCATTGGAACAAAATTAACATTAAATACATAAAATTTGAATAAATACCGATAAATAATATTTAATTATAAGTATAATTGTTGAGTTTTTAGATGATATATGAAAAAAAGAAGTTGAAAATAGTATAAAATAAATTAAAAAATATATATTTAATGACTCAAAAATATAAGGCAAAAAAAACTTTTAATGTTTTAGTATTGGAAAGAAATATCATAAATATTTTTCATTAAAACACATGTGATATATGTCTAAAAAATTTATAATAAAATAATAAAATATTTTAAAATTGCATATTGTTAAGATAACAAATCTAATGTAATAATACAAATATTAGAATATTTGAAAATAAAAATCTAAATATAAACAACAAAAAAGAGAACAACTTGTGCAATCGATAGTGTCAATATTGGAACTGTACAGTTCTTTAGAATCAAAATCTCCAGGACTCCTCTCGAGATTTAAACAACATTACTGTTTTTCTTTTTTTCTTTTTTTAAAGAACAGTATAAACTCACACCGAAACACATATTTACAATGATAAATTTCCAACGTAAGCAATTTGAGTTTATACTTTAAATAAAATATATATTAACTTATTATTAATATCTTTTTATTAATAGTTAGAGTTTTAATGATTATGTAAAGTAGAATTAGATTTAAGGTTATTTAATCTTTATATAGATATTGTTTTTTAAAATAAATATTTTTAATTAATAAACACATTATTTTATCTTTTTTACTATTAGATATAAATATGTATTGTATTAAATTTTTTATTGTACACAATATTAGAGAAAGGATAAAAAATTTATATAATTACTTAACCTTTTATAAAGATATAAATAAATATTAAAATTATATGAGATATATCATTATTAAAGTAAATGAGAGATATACTAGTGATCTTTTAAAAACATATGATATAAAATACATAAGAGAAATTACAATAACAAAATATTAAGTTTATCATTTTTTAAAAAATAAATTTTTTCATTACTATTTTATATTAATCAAACTTGATTAAAATTAATAAAAAATTTCATTTTATAATTATTTTAGATTAAATTGTATAGTTTTTTTTAGAAATATAACTTATAATATAATTCTTAATATATATAATAATTTTTGTGTAACTTTGTTTTAATAGTAAGTTGCAAATTGATAACCATGTCATTAGAGAAGAGTATATAATCAAAACGCAAAACAATTATTATTATTTTATCTCTCTATTTTTTATATAATTTAATAATTTATATTATTTTATTCAAAATATTTAGTTATTAAAAAAAATATTATAATTTAAAATATGTAAAAAAATAAATATATATATATACAAGTTTTTGGCTTAAATAACATTGTTTTTGATAAATTAATCAATTTTTTCTATTTAGAAATAATTAATCCTAAAACTCACATTTTTATATAAAATTATTCAACAAATAGATCAAAATATTTTTATATTATAATTTCAATAAAATAAGATAATTATAAAACCATGTCACATCTCTTATGACCTCAACTGAGCTCACGTCACTCCATCGACGATTTTACCAAAACTTCGTTAATATTATCGACGGTTTTGTTGGAGCTTCAATGATCTCGTTGCAAGTGGATGAAACATGATAAAATTGGATATAATATGTTACATTTTTCACTAGAATTTTGGTGGCACTACTAGAGATAGATGTAACATATTACATATAAGGATAGAGGTAGATTTAATATGTTAAAGTTGTATTTATAATTTACAAAATGAAATTGCATCAAACAACTTATAGATGTTGATGTATCATCTTATATATATATACATGCAAATATAACGAATTATAAAAATTTAGGTAGATATAATAGGTTACATATAAAGATATAAATTACATTTGATAGGTCGTCGACGAAGGTTGCCATAAATCATGTAGGTCGCTAGAACTCCAATTGGTTGTCGGTGACGATCTTCGAAGATCTTGTGGAATCTAATTTTATTTTCATTTTGTTGAATAAAGGTAACATTGGTATTTTAGTATTTATATTTATAAAAATCTGAGTTTTAAGTTAAGTTTTTGTTAGATTGGAAAAAAATATTATTGAAATGAAAAACATGCTATATGATAATAACAAGGTTATATTATATGCGGATTAAATACTTACAATTAAATAATTAGAGTTATTAAATCTTGAATACATAATCTCTAATTCTTCTATCATGTTAGAAATATTTGAAAAACTAACTCAATAAAAAGTTTAAGTAGAGTAGACGTTATTTTTATATAATTACCATGAGTATCTTTATGGTTTTATACTTATCATATTTTTAAGTTAATATATTAATATATTTTATATTTTATGTTATTAAAAAGTTATATTTAATATTTTCATTCAAATATTAGTTTTAAGTAGAGTCGATGTTACTTTTATATAATTATCATGAGTTTATTTATGGTTTATTACGTTTCATATATTTAAGTTAATATATTAATATATTTTATATTTTATGTTATTAAAAAGTTATGTGTAATATTTTCATTCAAATATTAGTTTTCTTTTAGTTATTTTTAATGGTATTTTTTTTCTTAAAAGTTGATAACAAGTATGCTTAGTATCAAATTAAACAAAGATACTTGTAAAAGAATTTAAAAAAATTCAATGTCAAAAATATAATAATTTAATGGTTAATAAACGTATCAATGAGTAGAGTATGAAAAACTTTCATATAGTAACAAAGGTAACAAAATTCATATAATATTAATTAGAACTATTTAATTTTTTTTATTAATATATATATATATATATTTTATTAATAATAAAAATTTAAGAACTTTAATAAAATTATATAAAAAATTAAAATAAAAAAATATACCGTTAATTTTTTTATTTTATAAAAACTATAATCATAATTTTTAATTTTTTTTTTATAAAAATCTTCTTCTAATTTAACAAATAGGACACATATCTTAAATGGGTAGAAAATATCATTCAAAATCACTGTAAGAAATAAAATAAAACCGTGTATAAACAAACAACTAGGATAACAATCCCGTCCCGTGTCTCGTTCCTCCATCTTTTTCTCTTATATATAATAAACTGCCTTAAACGAAACATCATCACTTATAATACTTTCTCTGTTTCTTCCCCAAATCAAAACTTCTCTCTATCTCTCTAAAAAGCTCCGTCTTCAACAAACAATGAGCTATTACAATCAGCAACAACATCCTGTTGGCGTTCCACCCCCACAAGGTTTCTTAGATCTGTTTCCTGAACTTTCTTCTTGTTTAATTTTGATTTGGTTAATTTGACCGAGTTTTGATTTTTGTTTGGATACGATGAAATAGGTTATCCACCGGAAGGATATCCACCACCAAAGGATGCTTATCCACCACAGGGATATCCACCACAAGGATACCCACCCCAAGCGGGTTATCCAGAACAGGGTTATCCTCCTCCTTATGCCCCTCAGTACGCTCAGCCTCCTCCTCAACAACAGAAACAAAGCTCCGGTTTAATGGAAGGCTGGTACGCTTTCTCTCTCTTTCTTAGTCTTCTCAGTCTCTCAATGGTTGAAACTCGATGGATGACTCTGATCTTTCGTTGTCTGGGTTTTACAATGATTTACACTAGTCAACTTGGTTGCTTTGGATGAAAATTGATGGCTCGGATTTATTATTATTTTTCTCTTTTGATGGTGACTTTTTTCATGTGAAGATTTTCGAAATTACCTTCTTCTTCTTTTTTGAAATTACAGGTAATTAAGGGATTTGTTTGTAAATGGTCTACTGACTTATACAAATCGTATACTTTAATCTGAATTTTAATAATTATATATGTTTATATCTGAATTTTTTGCTTTGGAAAAAATAATTTAAACTTTTTATTAAATTTCTTAATTCTTATTATTAAATTTATTAATTTTGATTAATCTCTTCTTCTTCTTCTTCCTGTTTCATGAGTTTCATGAGTTATTTATAACTGACCCTTTATTTATTTTGTAAATTCTGCAGTTTGGCTGCTCTTTGTTGCTGTTGTCTACTCGATGCATGTTTCTGAAGAGGAGTTGTTTATTGTCTTTTAACTGTTTAGTAATTAAAAAGTCGAGATATTTTAATATTATAATTAATTTGTTAGGTAATTATATATTTAAAAAATAAATTTATCATTATAATTGTATAATAATTTGTTTTATAAAAAATATTCTTATATAATTACTTATGAATTTTTATTATTATATATATTTCAAGTTTTTCATAAATTTTAAATAACATATTTTTTATATAAAATAAATATTCAATAACACTTTTAATTTTGTTTCTATCACCGTCCATGACTCCTCATTTCAGACGCTTCTACTCACGTGGGTGGACATTTGGACTCGTCCAAAACTGGTTTTTATTTGTATACTCCATTTTTTTTACATAATAATTATAATACTAAGTTTTAATTAAAATAAAATTTAATAATAATTATTTTTCAATTTAATAAATTACATGCAATACTTGTTTATGACTACGTAAAAGGAAAAAAAAATTAGTTGCATAATTTTTTTACTCAATTCTAATTTAGTCTACTAAATTTAAATTTAATTATTTAGTTTTTAAATTTTTTATTTAATTTTGTAACTCCTCCAACGGAGTGTTACAAGTTTTTTAAATTGGATCTATAAAATAGGAGTGATATTATTACAATATAAATTATTATTAAAAAATTTATTAAATTGTAGTAATATTAAGATCTAATTGATACTAAATATAAAATTAACATTTTTTATATTTTTATTACGATAATAATATTATTACTTATAAAATATCTTCGATAATATATATGATGTAAAAGTTAGCACCTGTGACTAATTTAGGCGCCTCCATTTAATAGGCATGCAAGCTTCAGGTTTTAGACACAAATTTATTATATTTCTAAATCTTTCAAAATTAATTTTTGATATTAAAAAATATGAAAGACAATGATGTAATATATTGCTAATGATAAATTAGCACAAATAATTACTTATCACATTTTGTGGTAATTGGTATTTAATCTTTGAATTTCATATAGCAACGGCGTATGTAATGCATCCTTCATAGGTTTCTTTTTCTGTAATTAATTTTAGATATACAATATATTTACTAATTATTTATTTTAAACTATTACGAGTGGATCCGAACCCATATCAAACAGGATATGAAATATTACCTTTACTATTAGGTTAATGGGGGTAATGGGTTGCCGTTGCATCCTTCATAGATTGCATGAACTTCTCTAAGGCAACTATTTGTGCTAACTTACCAAAAAATGTAATATATTGGTGATATTTTAACTTTGAATTGATTGTTAATATTAATTTGACGAATTTATTAATTTAAAAAAATTATGAGAATAAATTTAGCAAGTTTAAAAGTTGGGTGATTAATTTGATTAAATTTAAAGTAAGAGAAATACATTTGATGAATTAAAAAGTTGGAATGAAATTGGTCAAATATAAAATGAATAGTTAAATTTAATAAACTTAAAATTTAATGATTATATTAATCAAATTAAAAGTAAGAAAACTAAAATAAGCAAGTAAAAAAATTAAGAAATTAAATAAGTCAAATTTTAAACGAAAGATTTTAATTTATTCATTCTATTCATAAATTTTTAGCTAGTTATAAAAAGTATTAATATTTTTTAAATAATTTTAATTGGCAAGATTAATTTAATTAAATTTAATTATGAGAATTAATTTTGATGAGCTAAGAAATTATATGCCTAAATGTTAATTTTCTTTAATATATCATTGGTCTGCTATAGATTTTCTTAATTTTAATTCTATATATTGTTTTTCTTTTTTAAAGAATGATCACTTCTAAACTTGATAAATGATAATACAATCTAATTAATATATAAGATAAGGAATATTAAGGGTAAAATAGGAAAGAAAAAAATATAATTTGTGACATGATAAACATATACATCTTTATATTTATATTAATTATAATATATTGCATAACAAAATTATTTTAAAACTATTTCTTAATTTTTAAAATTAATTAGGAGGTAACTCGTTAACTTTCCTTTTATTTTGTCCTAATATCAATTACATCTTTCAAATTTTATTTTGTTTTAATTAATT
This sequence comes from Hippophae rhamnoides, assembly GCA_033030585.1. NCBI lineage: Eukaryota > Viridiplantae > Streptophyta > Magnoliopsida > Rosales > Elaeagnaceae > Hippophae > Hippophae rhamnoides. The sequence continues at coordinate 70,388,838 of CM065429.1, read as the reverse complement.
CATTTCTACTTTGAATTAATATCATTAATATGAAATTTTCTTTCCTATAACTATGATAACAAATTATGATTAACTATTTTATAATATTAATAGTTAGTTTTTATAGATTATTATTTAAAGATAAACTTTTAAGTTTATTATTAAAACGTTTTAACTTTATATTTTCCTTATGTTTATTTTCATACAAATTTATAGTTAGCCTTTTTATTTTCATTTCTTATCTATTAATTTCAAATGTTATAAACAAATATTAATTATTCAAAACCCTTAATTAAGTCATAATTATAATTATTATAACTGTATCTATTGGGTCTACTACGATATTTCCTTTCATTGTTTGTCTTCTGTTATTACACCTAATATGTCTTATCTTATTCAAACCTTAATATTCTCCTAATAATGAAGGAATTCTTACATCCATACATGATATGGTGTCCAAATTAGACTTATTAGAAAATAAAAAAAAGAACGACTACATTCCATTTTATTCATAAAAATGATAATTATTATAATTTTAAAAGCCAAATAAGAATTTTGAAGAGATTCTTAGTACCTCAAAATTTCTAAAAATGTAGTTGCTAGATGAATACTTTTTATAATAGATAGTTTGCTATTGTTGAAGCTGTGTCAAACTAATAAAAATACAGGCTTTTTTTATATGACAATGAATTCTTGTTTATAATAGTAAAAAATCACTATTTTACCCCTACTTTAATAAGTAGTATAACTTTACGATTTTAGCTTTTGAATCTTAGTCTTTGATTTACTTAGCATGATCTACTGACCGAAGATATATGTTCTACATCTTTATTCTTCTTTATCATTTTATACCGATAGTTTTTTTGATGACATATCTTTATCTTTTCTATCTCTAATACAATAAGTGAATTTATGATCCTTAATGGTTTTCTTCTTTCTTGATAATTTTTTAGGTTATTATTGTTAATTTTTTTTTTCAAACTTATTGATTTTCTCACTATCTTCTTCAATGAACGTCATATTGCTATGGAAAATAATTATAACCTTACTAGTCAAGTAATTTGCTTTGACTTCATAAAAATTATCAATTTTTCTGAGTTAATGATAATTTTGATTTAACATTTGTCCTCTTAGAATAAAGAGTTTATATGTATTAAATTCCTTTTTTGAAATTTCCATTGGTTTGGTGAGTTCTCTTTTAGTGTTAGAAATTCATAATTTGATAAAATGGTAGGGACTAACACAATCTTCTTTATTCTAGTCCATAAGTGAACTGAAAAATCTGAAATAGATAAATTTGTCACTTGCCCTAATCTTCTTCCTAAAGTTCTTGATAGCTTTCTTGAAATTTTTAGAAAAGTAATTTAATTCATTTAAATTAATTCCTAGATATATGTCCTCAATTAAACATGCATGTAAAGCTTTATAAACAAAAATTGGACTACTTCTTTCAAGAAGATTGAATTTACTACATATAGGGAATTCTTTTTCTATGGTGTAAAATTTTATATCTTTGATATGATCTTGAGTAAATTTTTTATTTAAGTTATAGAGACCCAACCATTATGTTTACTTAAATTCATGTATTGCTCTTTTTTATCTTTAATGACCAATGTATTTCTGGTGGATATTTTCTTGAATAGTACTGGTAGTCGTACTATCTTTATTATCTCTATGAGAGACATTTTTTTGAATAGTATTAGTGGTCGTACTATTTTTCCTAAGGTCTTCAACCTACTTAGTGGTGATGGTTGTTATTATAATGCTATAGAATATTTTTTTACTATATTCTCTAGAGTTATTAATTTTGGTACTCTATAGTTGGCATAATTACTTTTAGCTTCTATTATATTAATGAAACCTTTGTGAGTTGTTCCACTCAGTCTGATAATAGCTTTACTTATTTCAGGCCAGTTGTTGTAAATTCTTGATTTTGGATCATTATAGACCATATAAGTCTTTTTTTGGTCTTCTTTTTCTGCTTCTTCAATCCAATTGAGCTTTTCCTTTTTCTCTTCAGAAATGTTACTATCTTTTAAACTGTTATTTTTTTCCTTATCATTTTCAATTACTTCTTTAGAAGTGTTACTTTATGTAAAATAAATATCTAATCATGATTCCTCTTTAGAGTTTTTAGGCTCTAATAGTTGTTTTAAACTATTAAGTTTTTTTTTCTTAATTCATGTCTCGAAAAAAACCTCTCTAGATATAAAACCTTGAGTTGTTTCTAAAGGATTCTTATCTCCTTTTATTTTATCTTGATCTTGATATCAAGATATTTCATTCTTGCAATAACAAAAATAATTAAAGGTGCTAATATTCTTGTAAGTGTATATGTTAAATTTTTTTAGAAGATATTCAACATCAAAATTGTAGTGGTTAAACCACTGTTGCATTTGACTAATCTTATTTGTTTATTATCTGACTAATCTTATAGTTCTTAAAAAATAACCAAAAAATTTTATCGGTTCTCACAATAAATTTATAACTTATTATAATTATTGTAAAAATTTTAATAGTTTTTTTGAGATATAAGTATTCCCTGGTTATTATTGTGATAATTTAATTCTAGACTATGGAAAGATCCTTATATATATTTATAATGATATTCATCTTTGTCATCTATTTTTATTTTTAAAATTGATTCCCCGTATTCATGTGAATCATATGTTTCAATTATTATTTTATCATTTAATTTTGGATAGAATAAAATTAATAAAAAATTTACCTATGCTTTTACTTTATCCATGTACAAAGTATCTTGTTTTATTTATTTCCAAACATGATCTTTTTTCAATTTTATATGTAAGGGTTTTCGTATTTCTACAAGTTTCTTGATATATGTTTCACCATACGCTAAACATTCTAAAAATCTTTGTAATTAATTTTTGTCTTTTAACTCACTAAGAAATCCTTGAATATTAATTAATATATGAGCTTGTAGATTATGTTTTCTATTTTTAATTTGTAACTCTAAATACTTAATTTTTTGCTTAACAATTATTGTTTCTTCTCAAAAAATGTAATAACTTTTTTCCTACATTTTTGTAGAATATTAAACGAATTAAATAATGTTTATTTAATTCATTACTTAAAACCAAAATACTATATATGTAAACACAATAAATATTTGTAATTTTTTAAAGATGTTGTTGATATGCCTTTGAAAGATGCTTAGAGCTTTGTTTTAATCTAAATGGTACAATAATTTATCGAAATTATCTTTGGGGTAACTAAATGTCATTAATTTTTGAGATTCTTCGTTTAGTTTTATTTACCAACATTTACTTTTGCAATCAAAATTAAAGAAATATTTATTTCCTTTTATTAATGATAATAATTATTTTTTCTTTGAAATAAAGTATCCATCATTGATAGTTTATTTATTCAACGGTTTAAAGTTTATTATCATTCTCTTTTTTTCCCTTCTTTTTTCATATTTTTTTTACTAATAATTATTTTTTCTTTGAAATAAAGTATCCTTCATTTATAGTTTATTTATTCAATGTTTTAAAGTTTATTATCATTCTCTTTTTTTCCTTTCTTTTTTCAGATTTTTTTTACTAAGAATGTTAGACTAGAATGACACGAATTATTTGGTATTACTTTCAAAAATTCTTGAATTAGTTTTCGAATTCAATTATGTCTTTAGAGTATAAATCATAAATTTTACTCTAATAAATTTGTTAGGATCTCTTAGTTTTATGTTAGCAATCATTTTAAATTTACTTATCTTTGGATCTAAAGGATTATCTAAGGTCACTATTTTTTAATAGTTTTCTAATACATCTTAAGGCTTTATCTTCATATATTTCACTAAGAAAAGAGTTTTGTTTCTCTTATATATCTAATAAAATATTTTTTAAATAAAGATTTTGTTGTTGTTTTTGTGTCTATTACACCACATTTTTTATTTTTATGTTGTTTCATAAAAGTTAGATTTGATACAGTCAAAACTTTTTTTATTTTTGACACAATAATGGTTTCACCATCTAGTGTTAGACTTATTTTCTCTAAATATTGTATAAAATGTTGATATAAGTTTAGAAAATTATTTATTATCAATAAATCAACTTCTATTTCTTGTTGATATATGGTAAAAATATGAAATTTCTCTTATCTTATCATTATATTTGTATATTTTAAGACTTTATTAAGATATATGATAATATTATTGATAATTCTTACAATTAAATCTTTTGGTGCTTGATTTCAGAGTATTTCAAGGAATACATATTTACTAGTTACACATATGCTAGCTCATGTATCTACATATGAATGTAAATGGTAGTTTGTATAACCTTTAAATTTCAATCATAATTTAATATAAGTATTGTATGAATTTGTAATACTATACAAGTCATTCGATGAAAAGTATTTATATTATGAGTCAATTATTTTCTCCTCAATTTCTTTTAATAGATATATATATATATATTACAAGTATAATTTATATTTGATTCTTTTATTGATTCTAATTCAATCTTAAAAGCTTCTTTTTTTTTAATTTTTTAAAGTTGAAGCTTGTTAGGGAATTTATTAGCATAATGATATTCCTCATTGTAAATCCAATATTTGTATTTCTTTTTCCTCGATGAATAAGAATTTTTGTTTTTTGATGACTTATATCTTTTTCTATAAGATTCTTTGTAATACTTTCTCTTATATTTTTAAAAGTTTTGTTTACTAAATTTATATTTTTTAAATGTTTTGTATTTTTTATATTTTATATGCTTTTACTTGTAAGATTTTATGTTACATCTATATTTTTCTAACATTTTAAAATCTCTTGTGTCACAACTGATTTTGTCATTTCTTCTTATTTTTCTATAGATTTATCTTTCTTGACATTTAATGATTATCTAATTTTTAAGACCTCTTATTCTTCCTCTTATGATATCTAGTATAGTTTCTTATTTCTTTTATTCAATCATTTTGTCATAGTTTTATGTAATGTTTAAGGTAATTTCTAAAAAAACATATCCGTGTAAGTTTCTTGCATAAAATGTGGTAATTTATGATAATAAATTTCATATTCACAAATAAAGAAATCTATAAAACAAATGCATTTATCTTCATATTTGTTAAATTTCATTTGACTTCCTTAATTTCATTTTTCTTAGATTAAGTTATATGTTACTTTTGTCTTTTCTAATAAATTATTGAATAAAATCTAATTATTTGACTCCGCCTAAAACTGTGATTAGATGGTTTGTTATTTTCTTAAAAATAAAGTTAAAATTTAAAATTTAATTAATTAATCGCCTAAGGATATTAGTTAGTTAATATTAAACAAAAGAATTTGGACCACACCTAAGTACACTTTCATATCAAAAAGAGAAAAATCAATAAATATTAATTTATATATTTATATATTTAATAACCTAAATAATATGAGTAATCATAATTAACTTAATTATTATATCCTTAAATACTCAAGAGTTATAAATGATAAATATTTGTATTATTGTTTATTGAATATATATTTATATATATGTTTATGTTATTAGATTAGGAAACAAACAAACCAAAATATCGTAACAAGATGTTTAAGATTTAATTTTGTTTTCTATAAAATGATTTGTACACTTGCGAGAGTTTTAAAAATTATAAAACAACACAAAGGGTATTTCACAAGATCAATATTTATAATGCCGGTCTTGTGACTCATTATCACATATCCATCATTTTTTTCTCAACTTTATATATCTTTATAACGTCTCTCTTAACTATCGCACGATAAATAGACTTTTATATTGGTTGTAATGAATGTAAATACTCCCTAAATCTATGATGCTCAACAATATTAAAAAGACACTTATGTAGAATTATCGTCTTTGCACATTTATCACAAGAAACTTGAAAATCAAAATTCTAATGTTCTAACTCAATTCTATTCCTCTTCTTGTTAGGATTTAACTATGATTGACCTATAACTCTTTCTTGTCGTTTGAATGAAAAACCTTTTGCATTGCTCAACAATACTAAAAAGACACTTATGTAGAATTATCATCTTTGCATATTTATCACAAGAAACTTGAGAATCAAAATTCCAATGTTTTAACTCAATTCTATTCCTATTCTTGTTAGGATTTAACTATGATTGACCTATAACCCTTTCTTGTCGTTTGAATGAAAGCTTTTTTGTATGTGCTTTCAAGTTAGATGTCTTATTCCTTGTATCACTTTCTAACTTTTTTACACAATAATTACATATTGCCTTCCATATCCCATTAATTTTCTTCATATTAAAATGAACTCATGCTTCAGACTTTAATTTTGCCTTCCCAGCTTCTTTTCGCTACATTCATATGATGGTTGACTTAGTGTATTTTCAAGTAAGGAGGTTGATGTAAGGAGAGAAGCATTTGTATGCTGATAGACACTTGAAATTCCACCATTTGTTATCTCCACATTAAGTTTAATGTCATTTCCTTCTTGAGAGGATTGTAGTGAAAAATTCTAAAAAAATAACTTTAAAAGTTTAAATTTATATATAAAAAAATATACATATATTTCTATTATCTTTCGTTACCTTTTCAACATATTCACTTGTCATAATATTTGAAATCTTTGTTTTCTTCACAAATATCAAACTCTTTAAGACATGATAAAATGACTCAAATTCTAATAAAACTTATACTTAACCAACAATAACTACTTGTTATCTCTTGAACTAAAAAACAAACTTGTCACTTTCTTGACAATTTTAATCTCTCAAAGCACAAATGTAATAAGATTGTACCACGACCACCCATTAAGCCTCACTTTATGTATATCAAGCACTATTGTAATAGATATATTTAAAATTATAATAATGAAAATAATAATAATATATAAGGTGATAAAAATTACTTTGATATACTGTAAAAGTGCTTTGAGTAGTAAACAGACTTATCATGTTCTGTTAATTTATTTTTTGAGCTTTCTAACTAGAGCTTAAAATGGGAAAAAAAATAGTTATAACCCTAAAGCTAAAAGAGTCAGCTTCGTTACAAAGGATAACAAAAATTAGTTTCAATTCCATACACAAATCAGAGTAGCCACTTTTGAAGTAAACTATTTGGACAAAATAATATAGATTCGAGTTTTCGATAAAAATAAAAATCAAGATTTTGCAAAATGCTAGGAATGAAAATACCTTAAAAGCATCAACATGCAATAATGAGTCTCAATTCTAGAAAGAAAATTGTAGTTCACAACACCAAAAGAAGCAATTCATGTAAAATTATAAAAAGAGAACATAAAGCATAGAACATAGTAAGTTGGAGATATGCTTCATATGAAGAGACAAAGAAACACTTTATGTGTCTACCTGATAAGATCAAGAAGAAAGAAGAAGAATAAGCTAAGGAGGACTCCAGAAGTGAACTAGAAAAGAACTAATCAGAGGTAGAGTTGAGAGCGATAGATGGCATAAAGTTGAGAGTTAAGAGCAGTAAGGGACAAACTTAATCAATTATAACTGAAAATATGAGATTGAAAGTTAAACCGAAAACATTAACCTAATTAATATATAATTTAATTTATGAAATATATAAATTAATTAAATAAATATAATTAATTTTAGGTACAAATGAGTAAGGTTTTCAATATAATCATAACTGAATCGTATTTGTTATTTTACGATTTATATTCAAAATCATATATATTCATAAAATTTATTGAATAAAAACTGAACCACTAATTTGGATAACCGCACAATAACTGAACCCTTTATTTTTTTGCTCATTTCTAGTTAGATTAGATTATTTAGATTGAATCCAATCTATTTAATTTTGATTACCCCTTACTCTAATTGTTATAATTTTAATCAAATAAATATTTTAATCTTATATTAAATTATAATTTACTTCAATAATTTTTAAAAATATTTACATTAATTCCAAAGTTTTTTTTGTTTTGTTTTTCCCTACATAAGCTGAAAGTTCTTACTAATCAATAAATGTTGAAAGTGATTTTTATTATAAAGAAAAAACAAATATATAGAAAAAAATAATAACAAAATCAAAGAAGATCTATTCCAGAAACCCCAATACAAGCCCTAATTGAGTCATCTTGTTCTTCCGCCCCAACGCTGCCGGTAAAGAATTATCCGCTATTGCCGTTGACTAGGCTCGTGGTAAGCCAATTCACGCCGTTCTCTGTTCGCCTTTCTCCATCAATCCATCTCCCTATTATTCTGTAATTTGGAACATAAACTTTATTAGTTTGTGATTCTTAATTTTTTTTTCATTAGCTAGTCGTCTGATACGATTCCTTCTTATTTAGATTTCATGATTATTGTTAATCAAAGAAAAACCTCTTTCAGTTTCGTTTAGATTAAGGTTACATTTCGATAATCCGTTTGTCATATCTCGATATTTTGCGTGGTTGAATTCTAGTAATAGTATTAATGTATGTGACTCTTATCTTTTGTATCATGTAGGTTTTGATTTAAATTTTTTTTTGATTTAATTGCTTTTTTGTTTTGTTTTTGCTGTTAACCTATCCGGTATCATTCTGTGATGTTAGGTAATTTTTGTGATCTATTACGATGCTTTATGTACCTCTGAATCATTCAAAAGTGTTAATACGAACTTTTCATTATTTTTTTCTTCTGGTTTTTTTGAAATTTTGAAATAATATACTGAATTTTTGAAAACTTTGATGTATTTCACCTTAATTTCCCTCTTACTTTTCAATTTTCTTTGGAAAACTTCAAATGCAAAGTTCAAAAATTTTCTGTTTAATATGATGTTCCAAACACACCCTAAACATACATTATGCTTAATACGTTTTCTAATATTGATAAATTCCTTAAATTATGTTTACACACTAAATTGTGGTCTGAAAATAAAATCCTGATATGATCCTCTTTTCTTCTAGTTATGGGTGCTCCTAAGCAAAAATGGACCCCAGAAGAAGAAGCAGCCCTAAAAGCTGGTGTTATTAAGCATGGGGCAGGAAAATGGCGCACAATACTTAAGGATCCAGAATTTAGTGGTGTCTTGTATTTGCGCTCAAATGTAGATCTTAAGGTGTAACTCTCTTGATATTATGTTTCTCAAACAGTTAATTTCATACAAAATATTTAGTAAGTTCATGTTGTGATTTTTCCATCATTTCTCATCATAACAAGTCTTTTGCTGAATCTTTATGGGATGTTGAGTACTTAGATTTGATTTGGCAATCTATGGCTGGTAGGATAAATGGAGAAATATGAGTGTCATGGCAAATGGATGGGGCTCTCGGGAGAAGGCAAGGATAGCACTTAAAAGAATTCCTCATGCCCCTCGACAAGATGAAAATGCTATGATTCTTAATGCTTCCACCCAAAGTGATGAAGAGACTGCTGATGCCAAGCCTATTGCAAGTTCTGTTGATATGCCACAGATATTGGCTGCAAAAAAATCTATTGTTAGGTTAGAAGTGATATATACCTTTATATTTCACTCTTCACTTTTATGAACATAGTGGCCTTCTTGTATCTACCACGATTTTTCATGTCCATATGTCAATTTTGGTTGGTAATGTTGACGTATGTTTAATCTATTTTATGTTCTTAAAATTTATCACTACTTAAGTTGTAAGTTCAATATTATCCAGGCCAGTAGTGATTTATAAACTGCTTATGGTTATCATGTCTTAAAAATGCAAATTGCTATTCATGCTCCAGGTTAGACAATCTTATCATAGAAGCTATAACAACATTGAAGGAGCCTAGTGGTTCTAATAAGACGGCCATTGCTACCTATATTGAGGTATTAATTCATCTCCACAGATGGTCAGATGTCCTTTGAAGTTAATCTTTTACTAATTAAATAAGATTCTTTATTCTCACTGAGACATGTTGGTGTCACAATTTTCAGTATTGTATATAGATAACATTCTATTTATTACTAACTATAGGTTCAGTTTCAATTTATTTCTACTTTTTTGATGAGATTTCGTATCCAATTAGCCGGAAAATGAGATGTTATTTATTCATGTATCCTGCAAAGTGAGTTTCTAATGATATTCTTGACTTGAAAAGTTCAAGAGAGAATGGACAAGATTAAATAACTTCTCAACTTCAACCCAATTGAATGGGAAATATCATCAGAAAACTTTATTGAAATAAGTTTAATGGATACAGTAGTCAACTGATGCAAAAATTAGTAAAAATCGTAAGTTCAAATTAAACCTAAACCTATTACCAAATATAACCTCTGTCCTTTATTTACTTAATAAAAAAAGTTCAGGTATCTGATTATTTTATTTATAGGAACAATATTGGTCTCCTCCAGACTTCAAGCGGTTATTATCAGCAAAACTAAAGTACTTGACGGCAAATGGAAAGCTGATTAAGGTACGTACATAAATTTTGTTGTCTGTAACCTTTGATGTGGTAGACTACTTGTTTGAAAATGATGGAGCATGTCAGCATGTATTGGAGCTGAACTAACTTTATTAGGCTCGAGTATATCTAATATTGTGAATTTTATCTTTCCAATCTTATGGAATGAATAATACAGAAGGATTATACGCCATTGCATATGTGATCTCACCTGGGATCAAAAATATGTCTAAATAACTGGTAATGCCATTGTTACAATATCCAATACTTTTATACTCCCTTTATTTGTGTCACAATTAAGATATTATTATAAGTAGTTACAAGTATAACCTTGGAACCTAGAAGCCATTAATTTTTAAAACTTGATTATTAGTATTTGCTATTTGCTAATATTTCAATACCTGTATTGAATTCTGTAAAACTAAGTTGATTAATAAAAATCAAATGGCCTTGTCTCATGCACTGATATTATTAGCTATCTAGATTATAAGCATGTCTTCATTACGCCTCCAATAATCAATTCAAGGATGGTTGTTACTGTCTTAGATGACCACTTTCTCAATTGTATGGTTTACAAAGTTTCCATATTTGGGAATCAAGATGTCCTACATTATAATATCATGCATACTGGATTTGGCTTGATGAAATGTGGGTACTTGTACTGAAATTTCATTACACCTCTCTGGTTCTGCCTCCAATCATTTAACTGACTTTTAAATGTGATACCTTAACAGTAGTAAGTATGTTTCACTTAATGTAAAAACTTCTACATGGAGTCAGCTTCTGTTGGCTGGATATTGTTAATGTCTCCTTTGATCTCATTAACTATAGGCTAATATTGGCTTCATAAATGTACCGAATAGTGCGTCAACATAGGCCTAGTTGGATCTGTCATGCAAAACTTACCTATTGCTAGGTACTTGAATAATCCAGAACTTTTTTACTCTGGGGTTGGTGGATTTCAGCCTGGATCTAAGTTTCTTAGTGTTTGTGTTGCAGGTCAAACGCAAATATAGGATTGCACCTAGTCCAGCCTATCTTGAAAAAAGAAGAAACTCTATGTTACATTTGGAAAGACGGCAGAGAGTTCCCCATAAGTTTGAGAATGATGAGACCGCAAAGCTTATGAAGTCCCAGATTGATCTAGAACTAGCCAAAATGAGAACTATGACTCCACAGGAGGCTGCTGCAGCTGCTGCTCAAGCTGTTGCAGGTGCAGAAGCTGCTATTGCAGAAGCTGAAGAGGCAGAAAAGGAGGCAGAGGCAGCGGAAGCTGATGCTGAAGCAGCACAAGCTTTTGCTGAAGCAGCAATGAAGACCCTGAAAGGCAGAAACAACCCAAAGATGGTATAATTTCTTTTTGGAATTTGAGTTTTCTTTTTTGTTTTGGTTTGAGCTATAAGCTGGGTGCATTAAGAAAATTATGTGTGCTATGATCGAGGTCCTAGAAAGCAGAAGAGCTGAAAGCTGATATTTTCTTTATCCCAAGTTTAAGTAGTTATTTTCTTTCTGTTTCTTAGGAATATATATATATATATTTGGAATTTTCTTTTCATTGAAATGTGCAGATCATCCGAGTGTGATTGACGTTCACCCGACTAGAGCAATTGACAAGAATCTTTCTGAACTGACAGCTGGACCTCTCACCTGATTCATGCCATTTTTTTGTTGGGAACTCTTTGGTTTACACCATAAAGTCATTTAACTTTATTGGAGCATTTTTGTAATGCAGGGTGTAGAAAAACCAGAACTCCAATAGGACAAAATTAGTCACGAGTAAATGTTTTATTGTTTGATACTTTACCTCATGTTTTCTTAGCTTCAAGACAAAAATAAGTGCCTTGATCACAAGGTGTTTCGTTTTTTTTGTCATGGCAGAAATTTCAGATAGGTTAGCAATGACGGAATACGTGACGTGCAACAGGTTGGCTCATATGTATGTTGTCTGATCATTTCATTCAAACAAGGAAGACCTCTATATGTTCATATGTACATATCTTATGTTATCATGAATGATGGCTGTAAATGTTGCTGAAAATGCTTCATGCATGGACACTGCCATAGTAATTATTCAGATCTTTAGGCTATATATAGAAATTTGCATTTTATATTTGAAGACTTTAGTACCTTTACCTTCATGGCAAGTTTGATTGACTAATGACCGGGGAAAGAGTACAGAATTCCTACATTTCCTTTGGTTTATTTCTTTTAACGGCATAAGAAACTTTAACGGCATTTTGTTAAGTAGATTGGATAATTTTAGTGTACAATTTTATAGAATTTTTTTATCTACTAGATGGTATCAGTCTAAAGTGTGTTTAATCTAGTTTATTTGAATTTTTAATTTTAATATTATTTGTCTTTGATTTTTTTTCCATTTCAAATTAAAAAAAAAATAAAGTAAAAAAATATAATAAATTATAAATTTTTATAATGAAATTATTTTGATATTAAAAAATTTATATAAAATAAATTACATATTATTTTAAATATAAACAATTTTAGTAAATATTTATTATGTTAATATTATACGTTGTCATGAAATAATTTATAATATAATTTACTCAAATATAATTGGTTTGCATGTAAATTATATTCCCAATATTTACTAGTATGCGTATGATGCTTGTAAAATTTCATATGTGAAACTTGTACACAACGTGAGAAGTAATTAGGATTGGTTATGAAGTAGTTTGGGTCAGATGCGATCCAACTTATAATGACCCGTGGAGTACCATGAATTGATTGGTTTTGGGTAATTCAGTTTCGTGTCAGGTCGGGTATTATCTATAGGTCAAATGCCCGACCCGTTTCCTTCCTATTTATATTGCGTTCTTTGTTAAAAAAAATAATAATTATGATTCTTATGTAAATCAAATTTTGCGCTTCTTTTATTTGTTGTATGCTTGGTTTTGTTTAGAATTTAGAATCATAATAAATTGCATTAATAAATGTATTAAAGCAATCTTTAGTTTGACAATTTAATTTAACTTGTTTATCTTTTTATTTTTATTTTTTACTTCCGCTTCCTTCCTCCTTGTAATCCTATTTTTTAGTGGTAAATGAAAATAATATTAAATATTAATTCAATCTAGTGTGACTTATTTGAATCATTCGAGTCATGAATTAAGGGATATTGTGTCTGCTGAGAATTTCAAGAAATCTTTAATTGTATCATATATTAATATGAGATGTAATGTTTAAGCATAATTATTCAAGAAAATAAAAACGAATTCCTCTTTCAATGTTGTATAAGAGGACTACATCTTTAAACAAATTAGATAAATTCTAAAATCTGATTAAAATTTGACATTCTTTGAACTACAAATTCTACTTAAGAACAAAACTTAAACTTATAAATCTCTTTAATCTACTAATTCCTTTTGGAGTAATTTACATGTAACTGGTAATCAAAAAAAGAAACAAATAAATCAATAGTTAAAATTTCATCAATATAACATGACATAAATTCATATTGCATAATTAAAATATTAATTCATTTATGTCATGTTTGTTTGTTAAAAATGAAAATGAAAATTGAATTGATTTCATATATTTTTATATTTAATTGTGCTATAAATTAAGAATAAAATTAAATTAATTTCTAAAAAAGATTAAATAACAATTTTATCCCCCTTTTAAGAATTCTTATTCCATTATCATGCTAATTATTGATTTTAATTTTACTTTAACCCACAAATATAACTCTAACTTATATGTTTCTTCATTTACTGAGTCCTTCAACATGTCTCGCAACCCATCTCTTCTAGCCTCATTTATTGCCCATCTCGTCCCCCTTCGTTGCACATCTCACCCAATTATTCCATCTTTCTCAACTAGCTCTAAAACCACACGTCGCCTGATCTTTCAACTCCATTCGTGAGTCTCGATTGAACTGCTTCAGTTCTTATAATCAATTCTACTTTCAATTGTCGCCTGATCTTTCACAATTGGTGGTTTCTCCTATCTTCGAGGTGAGTTCTTATCCTTTGCTCGTGTCTTTTCTCTCTTCTGTCTCGCAACCCCTATAGCTGATTTGCAAGGTTTTTTCCTGATTCTTACGTCTGAATGTATTTTTGTTCCTTGATATTGTTCTTTTAGAACCAAACTGATATAAAATTTTCTTAAGAACCAAATTGATATAAAATTTTAAAAACATGCCTAAAAAACTGATTGTTTTTGTTTTTTAATGGATCACATGAGTCCTTTTTTATATATTGTTTTTATTGAAATTATCTATTTATTATATATTGTTTTTGTTTGCAATTTAAGATAAAATGGATGAACATAACTTGAATATCGAAAGAGATACATGTTATTGTTGTGTACTTGATATATATAATGTCTATTGTAATTTTTTTTTTGAGATTGTAGTGGATAAAAAGATGACCATATATTTAAGAAGATAATTGTATGAACTTGATTTATTTTCAAATAGGAAAATTATGCTATAAGAGCGACATTATTAGTATTAATCAACTTAGGATGAATACGAGTATTTTTACCAATTTTTGTGCAATGCTTGAAACTATAGGGGGTTAAAATAATCAAGACATTTGTTAGGGTATGAGCAAGTAGCCGTGTTTATTCATATAATTGCACACCATGTGAAAAATAGAGTTATAAGTGATCGATTTAGAAGATATGGAGAAACAGTTAGTAAGTATTTCAAACAATGTTTTGCATTCTATCATACGACTGCATAAGAAGTTATTAAAAAAACTTAAACCTATTCTTGACGATTGTGACGACGATAGGTGAAAATGTTTCAAGGTAGATAAATGATTAATTTTTTTTCTTTTTTTTTCTCATTCTCATGTAATATTTTAAATAATTTCATATTTTACTTTACTTATTGGTACTAGGGTTTCTTAGGAGCACTTGATGGTACTCATATTAGGGTAAGAGTTCTTATAGTTGATAAGTCTAGGTATCAAAACCGAAAGGGTGAGATTACCCCAAATGCTTTGGGAGTTTGCTTTCTAAATATGCAATTTATTTATCTTATATTTGAGTGGGAGGGTTCAATAGCTGATAGTAGAATCTTACGTGAAGCTATACGTAAAAGGGGTGGATTTAAAGTATAAGAAAATTGTTTCTACTTCCAATATGCTTCATTGCAGGCTTCAAAATTGCATCAAACCAACAAGAGAGAGAGATAGAGAGGAGAAATTAAGGTGAGAAGAGAGAATGAAAATTGAAGATACACCACATATATTGCTATGTATTTATACAAATGAACATACCAATTTCAAATTTGCAGTAACAGAAAAATGTACAGGTGATCCCTCAATTAAATTTCTGCCATCTTTGGCAAGTACAGATTTTTGTGAACAAGCTCTAATTGAAAATCCAATTTTTTTTACCAATTCACTTCTTTTCTATATGGCAAGTTTTAATTACCTGAGTAGATTTTTATTCAACTTTATGCAGGACTTTGTGTAGACTCTCCTAAATTAAGGACAAATTTTCTAATACCAAATTACAGATTTCTTTTGCCTAAAAAATATTTTCTTTATGGCTTCACTTTTAAATTAATTAATACAGGTTTTTTTAGCATCAGTTAGGGTCGTCCATTTCTTTAAAAGAAAATATGAATTATACTGATGTGGGTTGAGGTTAAATGGGAGTGGATCGTCTAATAATCTTTTTCTATACTAATCTTTATCAACCAATAATTATTTTTTTTTAATTTTATTTATAATAAAAAATTTATACAATGATGTAGACCATTAGATATTATTTTAAAGACATTTAAATATCAATAAAGATAAATAGAGAATAGATTAATAGATGATCCGATGTTAAATGAGATTAATTATAAACATGTCATTCTTCTTAACTTATTTGTTAAATAGGTAGGGTTAAATGGTTTGTGACGTAGGATGGTATAAGAGTCCACTTGTTTACCAATCTTGAGCCATTTTTTTAAACGAGTTAAGTCCAAAATGGAGCAAAACAAGTCTAATTATAAATGAGTCAATCCAACCAACTCATTTTACAGATCAACAACTAGAATCCTCCTATATCATCTCTCTTTTTCCAAGCTATGTTCAATGAACATAATCAAATTTAAGGTTAAACCCCAAAGAATACTCCCAACTATGCTTAAAATTAATCAAGAACTCAGCCCCAAATAGTCTCTCTTATTACTGATTGTAAATCTTCAGGTGAAAGTGCAGTTTAGTTCTCAAGTCTCTTTTTATTCAGAAGTTAAGGTCTTCTGGTAACTTTTCTATAAATCTCTTTTTGGCTTCTCCATCATAGGGACATATCATAAGAGCAATTGCATAACATATGCAGTGATTTAGGAAATCCAAATCCCTCAATGCAACAACTAGTTGATCAAAATATTTTATTATTATTCAAATCGTATTTAGTGTTCGAATCTAAAACTTAAAATGGGAGATGAGTGATGGTGATTTGTAATGTAAATGAGAGCTATTAATTAAGGAGTTGCATCTACTACAAAGGATATCAAGAGTTCAAAGTTTGTACAATTGTCTTTGCAATAGACACAACCTGCAATATTATAATCTAAATTGATCTTCTATTGATAATATATATCCAAACATATCTAGAGTTCAATTTATATATTTGGTTTACCTAAGTTGTCAAGTGCAATCTATCAACAACAACAACAAAAAGTTTGTTAAGTTCAATTGTTACATATAACTCCATGCAATTTATAATTTCCAAGAGTAGATGGTACTATAATATCTTAAGCTTCTAGGAACCCCTTGGTTTCCAAGTAAGAAATTACTTCTTCAGCCATTTCACTTGGGGAATCACAAACATCTCCCTTATGCTTTAGTAATATCTGTGTGAAAACAACAATGAGAAACTCAATTCAACCTTCCCATTTAGAACAGAAACAAAGGTTGATAAAGTCATACATGGCTGCCCAAACAACTCATGAATAAAAACTTATATTTCAAAACACAGTCATCATAAGAATTGGGTTGTACTTCAACCAAATCAAGTGAAGATCTTTATCTAATAAATATGTCACTTTGCAAATGCATTGCCAACAAGACACTGGCTAAGGGCTCTCCTATTTGGCAATGTTTGGGAGTTATGGACCGAAGTACCTCATACTTACGTGGTGCTGACCAACAAAGTACCTTCCAACAAGGTGCTCTATGACTATGGATCAATATGTGAAGAATGTGTTCACAAGGTATGTTGTGGTACTGACCAAAGGGATGCTTTTCCCATGGAGTACCCTCTAACGAGGTAATATCAGCCCGAGGTGTCTATAGTGATTGAAAATGGCCTCAACAAGAGGCAAAAGGACATGATTTCAGAGGTATATGGACATGATCTTATCATAGGACAGTAAACTAGCCTTTGTGTCATATGGTCAAATATGATCGTTTGAATGGAGTGCCAACACCTGGAGGTTAAAGAACCTATATAAATGGATTTATGTAACCCATTGTGGGAATCTACTATCTCTCTGAAATCTCTCCAATTAACACTTGCATTTCTCCAAACATGCACCAACCTACAATTTTATGTGAATCCTATAATATCTCTACTTAAGAACGGACAATTGTGACACTAAAGACCATCTGACGAAGTAGTAATCAGATAAAGCAATATGATTAATCGATGCTTTAAAATAATAAGAGATTAGTAGCAGAAGTAGTTTTAAGCATGCAAATAAATTCTTTATTTAAGCATTATGCTTTTAATCAAAAACCCATTATTTCTGTTTTTCAAAGTAGCATAAGTACCTCACTGTTTAAAGGTGGCTCGTATGGATCATCAATGCCTGTAAAACCTGCAAATTGATAGATAGAAGACATGTAACAATCAACAACATATGGACTAGAACGGGCAAGAGATAAGATAAGTCTGACTTAAATTTAGAGATTAAGAAATACAATGCTTCAGATGGTTTATCTGAATAACTAAAAGAATGTGTAGATGTTTCACTTTGTTTGAGGTTGAAGAATCTTCTCAATTCTCAAATGAAACGACTCTTATATAGATAAACACACATTGGACTTAAACAAGAAGTCCGTGTTTTCTTTCAAATAGACCTTGAAAGGGAGAAACTCTGAGTTTCGAGCAAATATTGAATTGAAAATAAATCATCATTTCAAAGGCGTCAACTGTCAAGATCTACAATCTAGTAAGAGTCGAAATTACCTTTGATCTTTCCAGCACGTGCAAGCTTATAAAGACCCTTTGGGTCTCTTTCCTCACAAACTTGGAGCGGAACATCCATGAATACCTGTTAAAATACAGTTGTTAGGCACTAAAAAGCGGCAACAGATCCTAATCAAATTATGATTTACACTTCTCTATCTCTATCCAAGAGTTAAAAAAAAGAAATATATCTGAGTTCACCGGCAATTCACAAGATAAGAAATCCTGACCTCTATAAAATTACCATCAGGTAGCAAAGCACGGCAAGCATCTCGGTCCCTTCTGTATGGGGAAATCAAGCTGGCAATGCAAATAACTCCAGCATCTGCAAAAAGCTTTGCTACTTCGCCTGAAAAACACGAGAATTTAAAGAGATAAATTTATGAAGAAACCTCCTTTCCAACAAGTCAAAGGAATTGTTTGCCTCTAAATATTCTATTTTCCGAAAACTTCAACTAAGATTGCTATTTCCATGATGTAAATGAATACTAAATAGTCACTAAATTAAGGCTCACCAATCCTCCGTATGTTCTCTGCACGGTCTTCTGCCTTAAAGCCAAGGTCACGATTCAGGCCATGCCGGACATTGTCTCCATCAAGAACGTATGACAGCTTCACTCTGCTGTACAAGATCTGACTTAAAGCACATGCTACAGAACTCTTCCCTGAATTTGAATAAAGGTTAAGGAGATTAGGGAAAGAAGTAAAAGAAACGCATATGACACAATGTAAGTAAAACCTGAACATCCATTCTTCAAACTGACATTTTTTAATCCACTAGTGTACGCAGCAATGCACAAAGTACACCATCAAAATTCTCAATGTGAAGTTAGCACCAATATCTGAGTTTTGTGATTCAACATTAAACAATTCAACATCAAAATACTATCAGGTAAGCATTAGTCAAGACCAAGGATGAAAATGCCAACGACATTCTCCATATTGTCACGACAATGTCACTACAATGGACATCCCAACATCAAAACGTAATATTCATATTTTTTTGATTAAATTGTCGCGAAATTATCAAAAATATCGATAAATTATCACTCAAATGTCGTTATCATTAAATTGGAGTTTAAATGTACTTTTTAGCTAAAATATCATAAATATTATCATTAAAATATCGACCGAATTTACAAAATATGGAAAATATCAATGAATTTTTAAATTTATTTATTTATAATAATTAATACAATTAGATAATTTACTTAATTATTTTAAACATTTTAATTATTTATTCTACAATATTTTACAAAATATATAATATTTAATTAATTGATCAAATTATTAATTAATACAAATATTATAAGTATTTAAAAATACATATATTAAATAAAAATTAGTTTAAAATATAAGTAATTAATTGTTTCGATGAATTACTTATTTTTGATAGAGTTTTCATAATTTCAATAATTTTTTCAATTTTTTTTGTTAAGAACAATAATATATTTAACATTTTCTTAAAAATTATACAAGTAGTTATCGATATTTCAAACCTTAGTCAAAGACACAATAGTCACCTTTTTCTATAAGAAGACTCAAGAATCACATAAAAACCAGATTTCAAAATTTCAACAACCTCTCTCATACGCAATAAGATCCCAAAAAATCAACAAACCTGAAGCGCTGAGTCCAGTAATCCATATAACGCACCCCTTTTGCTTAAGTAATTTCTGCCTATCTTCTTTGCAAACTGAACACTCTTGCCACTTAATATTGGTTGAATTCCCAATGCTAGACAACATGCTTTCATCCTTACCTAATCAAACAAACCACAAAAAAAATTAACCTCCAAAATCTCAGCTAAGTCCCTAATACCCTATGTACTTCTTTGAAATGAAATTTTACAATTTAACGAATTAGCATACAAATTGGCGCGAACGCTTCAATTTTTTCCACCCAAAAGAACCACAAAATCCTATGTAAAATCCAATAAAAAACAAAATGGAATTTTGGCAAGAGAATAATACCCCAATCTGAAGCGCGCCCATTTGTATTAAAGTCCGTTTCGCTCAAACTCACTGTTCTGGACCCATTCATGGCCTTAACACTCAAGGAACAATTCCGTCCCAAATTATTTAAAGAATCACCAGCAGAAAAGTTCACGAAAGCTCGCTTCAACGGCGAAGAAGACCGACCAATCTTGATTCCAGTGACCGGAGAAGATAAACCTGATACTGTTCTCCCTCTAATAGCAACCATAACTCAACGATAATAATGATGGTAATAATTATAAAAATAAATTCAGGAAAATAAAAGAGAAATTGTTAGACGAGGAAAAAACGAAAGAAGAATCTCTAAATTTGGGGGTGTATTTTGGCAGTGACGCCTGTAAAAATGGTAAGTGGGAATATTGTTCTTAGAGGTGGTCGTTAAATGGTTGAGAGGGTTTACCGGCAAACGGATCGTCAGGGACCGTCAGCTTCTTCTTTTTTTGAGGATTGGTTATTTATTATATATGTATTTTTAAATAACTATAATATTCCTCCAATTATAATTAAGATTTATCAGATACTTTATTATTTCAAACTCGTCCACACTTATTTATTACTTCTTTTTTTTCTAGTGAATTTTTCACTTTTAAATCTCAAAATTTAAAACTATCGGACCCATACTTATTTATTATCTATTATTAAATATAAAATTAACACATTAATTAATATATATAATATTATATAAATTATTATTAAAAAAATGTCTCATGTAATTTCAAAATAATTATAATATATATTCTAATGTAAAAGTAGTAAATAATAAATAAATAAATAAATCTAACTTTATATAATATTAATATTTTTCTTAGTATTAAAATAAACTAATTTCAAGATTAATTAATGTATGTGAGAAAAAGTATTATCTGATAATTTATTATCTAATAAATTGTTAGATAAATATAATAAAAAATTTTAAAATATAATTATTCATTAATCTGTTAAAACAATAATCCATTAATAATAAATAACTTAATCCATTAATAATAAATAACATATCTCTATTTCTTTTTTGTTTTTTACTATTCTCTATAATAATTTGATAGCGACTGATAATTCTTTTACTTTTACCACTCTGTCTATTAATTGATACCAAGTGATGCCATGTTTGTTAGGCTGGGGACATAAAAGATACCAAATGTGTCGTGAAAGCGATGTCGTCAAGCGGGACTATAGAATTATAATTAATTATGACTTTCTGTGTCAATGTATATATTAATATATTTGAATAAGTATAACTAATTATTTCCATTTATATTAATATTTTTGGTTTAATTCTCTCCTTAAATTATTAATATGGTATTACTTAATAGTATACATAAAATAAAATGAAAATTATTATAAATTATAATTTTATGATAATTAACTATAGATTAAAAAATAATTTATATTATTTTAATTAATAATTATTTATAATATTAATTATAATTAATGATATAAAAAATATTATAAATAAATAATATCTAGCTTTTGTTTGTTACATTTGATGGTTAATGTCTTTTGCCACATTGATAATAATCCACACTTTTCAGTCAGTTTTACGTGTTTCAGAATATTGTAATATTTTTCTAAAAATATTCCTAGATTAGTGAAGACTAGGGAGGGGCAAAATAACCACGGGTTCGATTATCCGCGGATAACCGCCACGACGGTTCGATTTTTACTGTTTAATTTTGGGAACGGTTTCGGGTAAAAACTGAACATATAAGAGTGGGTACAGTTCGGTTACGGTTATACTTAAAACCGTACCCGTTCGTACCCGAAATTAATTAATTATATTTAAATAAATTATATATTAATTAAGATTTATTTATTTTTAACCTAAATACCTAATATATAAACATAATTTATCAGATTCCTAAATCATAACCTAACTCTCTCTATGCCTCAATTTCTCTCAGTTTTCTACTTTTCTTCCATTTGCAGATCTTTCTTCTCTCACAGCCGTAGCCACAGTCGCCAGTAACCATTCGCTGCGTCTTCTTCGGTCTTCGCCAGTCGCCAGTTCCTGCGTTGTGTCGTTGCCAGTTCCCTCCGTCTCGTCGCCATTCACAACGCCAATCACAGCGCTGCATCGTTGCCATTTACAGTGCCAATCACAGCTCTCGACTGTACTCTTGTTACTAGCTTGTTATCCCTTCTTCTTCGTGGTCTCATTAGGTAATTGTTTCCTTTTCTCGTATGAAGCGGATCTATTGGTGGCTGTCTTGCTATGATATTTTTGCTACTCTGTTTCTTGAGCAAAACTGGACAATGTATTACTCTTGTAAACTGTTAATTTTCAAAAATAATGAAACTATCACTAAAGTGTTATATTGGGCTACTTCATTTATGAAACCTTGATCATTGTAACTATGGTGCTGTATTTATCGAATCATTATTATGTGCATCCATCTTGCTGGAAAACGAACTACTTGGAAAGGAAATCCTCGTGATTCTATCATTTGTTAAGCATGCTGGAAAAGTGAAAACTAGTGTAGTAAAGTCTTCATAAGTAATAGGTTTTCATGTCTTGACAATATGTAGTTTCCTGTATGATCTTTTACTATCTGTGGGGTGGGTTAGCATATTGGCACTGCTCAGTAACTATGTTGTTGATGTTATTCTGGTTCATTGGTTTTTGCTGCTTTTACCTATGATTTTAAGATTGGAATCTTGTGCAGATTACTTTGAATAAGGTTTTATAGTCCTATCCTTATGATTTGGTTTGGTTATGATTATGATCCAATCATGCAGGATCATAGGCTATCCAACGACGACACTTGAAAACTAGTGTAGTAAAGTCTTCATGAGAAAACATGGTTGGCAACTTTCTTACCATCCTCTTCAGGTATGCCTTCAGATTTTCTCGTCCGGTTATCGCTATTATTTTTGAACTCTGAAAAACAAATTTGTTTTCTTAATTTTATTTGAAGGTGGTGGCAATTGCTGTGTTTTTGGCTCTGGGTTTTGCTTTCTATGTGTTCTTTCCTCCTTTGGTTGGGAAGAAAATGTTCCAGTATATTGTGATAGGAATCTACACTCCACTTGTAAGCCATTTCTCCTTAATTTCCTTTAAGATGTATTTTGTTATGTGCTTTTGGTGGATTTACAAGTGGGATCTGTGTATTCTCTGTTTGTTCATACCTTCATGTGTTTGGTATTGTTGTTTGCTCTTTCTTTATACAACCAAACTTTACCAGGGTTGCTCTTCAACAAACAGTTTGTTAGCTTCGCTTTCTATCTTCACAATTTAGGGTGACAGACCGTAGGCAAGATCAATGTATTATGTATCATGGATTTATCATAGACTATGAGAAATATTTGGTGTCACTTAGGTGTGATAATTGAAAAGAACATGTAGTCAAAATCTTAGAATACGATAATTTGAGTTTAAACTCACATGAGTTCTCTGGCATAAAGCAAATAATCTATGTAATGAATGTTAATTTTCTCGTTGAGATCGAGGATCACCATCCAAAAAGGTCTTTCTGGAACTTGTTCATCATCTTCCTTAAAATCCATTGTCACCAAGTATAGGATCGAGAGGTAATCAAGAGTCAAGACTTAACCTAAAAGGTCACTCATAGCCTTCTGATTCCTGAAATTCCAAGACCATTTTTCAAGAGTATGTTGTTTTTGTTTGCTCACTCTGGAAATGAACATTAGAAGTTCAGTATTTCAACAAAAGATGCTAGTTGTAATGATCTAGTGTTAGTTGGACCGATGAAATATGTGTACTTGTAGGAGTCTTAGTTCATTATGTTTCATCTGTACTGGTTATGCCTTCGTTTTTAATGAAACTTGAGCATATTTTTCTTTTCAGATTGTATTTGCCTTCAGTTTGTATATTTGGTGTGCGGCAGCTGACCGTGCAGATCCCGGATTTTTTAAGTCAAAAAAGTATCTTAAGATTCGGAAATCTTGAAAGCATACTAGCCCAAAAGATTCTAAATTGGGTGGTGAGAGAAAAATTTCGTCAGAGCGTCCATCTTGTTTCTTGTTAGCTTGTTTTTCTTATGCTTTTATTTGCAATTGTTGTGGTTCAAGTAAAGAGTCATCTATACAACAAATGAGTGAGGAAGGCATGTTCTATTGTAGTCTGTGTGAAGTAGAGGTGCGTTGAAAATCATAGTTTTATTTGTATGGTTGATTAATGCATGTTATCTGTAACTAGAAGACAGATATACTGATGTGGTAAGCCTTGAGGGTTCTCTTACCTTGTCCCGATTCCTGCACATGTTAGGGCATGAAGTCTTTTTGTTTCATTTAGTTTTGTATTGGAACATGTCAGTCTTAGTCTGTTCCCTATCCTTGCTTTTGCCCTCATTCTTACTCACTTCTAAGTTTGGTTATGTATTGTCTTTTAAGCTTATGCGATTGAAATTTGGATCCTTGTAGGTCTTCAAGTACAGCAAACATCGTAGTAGACTCAAAGAAAACATATTGGAAGCTTTGATGTGTACTCAAGATTGGTTATGCGCTAATATTCATAAACAAGGTATAAGCCTATATATTTAATACTTGTACATATTATATTTTATTAACACTTGTTTTTATGTATTATATATTAATTATTTAATTATGTATTCGAATATTTTATAATTTATTCAGATATGTTATCTCTTGATTCATCCGCTTCCACTATTAATATTGCAGAAGATGATGTTGAGGTAAAAAATTTACATTATTGATTAATCAATTTATTATTTTGGTTTATAAAATTGATTTTATATGTTTGATTTTTACAGGATACTTTTGCATTTGATAATAATTAGAAGAAATAAGTTTTGATTTATTGTACTTCAAGTTTTCTAAAATTTATTTATTTAGTTTTCAATATTTGTATTAGTTTGTAATATTTTATTTATATCTTGTGTTTTTTATTGATATGTATTTAATCTTATCTAGATTCATAGAAATATATATTATTAAATGTTAAATTTTTAATTATAAACTCAAAATAACAAATTTAGATATCAAGTTCAATATCAACCATTTGTTTTAGTTGAATTGCATTGCTAAAAAGAACTAAATTGAATAGGATTTTGAAAAACGATTTTTTCAATTTTTTTTAATAACTGTCCCAAACTGTTAACCGCGGGTAAAAAGCTGTCCCCAAACTGTAATGATATTCGAGCAATTTCGAGGATAAATTTTATAATTTAGTTCGGGAACGATTATATTCAAATCCGTCCCTTTGCCCATCCCTAGTGAAGACTAAGTATTATTAGAAAAAAATATAGACTTGTTTATGAATGGGTGGAATACAATAAGAACTACATCAGTAAAAATAATTTATAAAAAATTAATTATACTTATGTTTTTAAAATTAAATAAATATTTTATTTATATAATATACTATATTTTATTTTTTAAATATTTTGATATATTTTAATATTATTTAATAAATATGTTGACAAAAATGATATAAATAAATTGTGAATAAAATATATTTTTTCAGTCACTAAATAATCAAATATGTTATTTTTGTTCCAATATTTGATTTAACACATAATATTATAATAATATATATTATATAAAAATATTTATTAAATTAATATAATATAATTCAAATATTTAAATTTAATTCATTATAATAAAAAATTATAATAATTAAAATAAAATAAAAATAGTACGAAAAACTTCAAATTAAAGTTCTTAAAGTTTTTGCGTTCATATAGTAAAAAAATATATATTTTATTTAACTTTAAGTTTAATTTTATTTAATATTATATTATTTCACATTTTTTTAATATAAAATTTTTAACATTTTTATTATTATACAAAATTATCATATTTCGTTACGATAAGAAAATTGATTAAAATAACACAGACAAAAATAAAATATTTATATTTATTAACCTTTTATTTTTAACAATACATATTTTTAAATATACCTACGAACTTAAAATTCTAAATAATATATTTTCTTTTATATTTTAATAAGTTTGTTTTAGTTTAAGTTTTTAACATATATTAATACTTATTAAATTATTATATTTTTTGATATTTTTATTTATGTTAAGTAATTTTTGTTATAAATTATAATATTTTAACTTTATTTCTCTCATGTGATATGAACTTAAGTTTTATCTTTAATTAAGAAAAAATTATCTTAACGATTAATTTCTTATTAAATATATGTTATGATATATTTTTTACTCTAAAATATTTAAATATATCATTTTTTATAAAAAAATTAAATTTATCTCCCTCAAAATATATTTATAACTTCGTCACCACATCCATATATTATTGGCCTACCTATTTCTCACTTTAACGTTTTTTTTTTCTTTTTTTTTCTTCGTATGCTCAAAATATTGAATGATTACTTGTAATGATATACGCATTTAAAAGTATTTTTTATATAATATACCTCAAGGAATTTTTTTTAACGTATAAATAAGCTTTATTTTTAAATTTATATTTATTTTTAAATATAAATTAATGTGTTCATATTTATTTTTAAATAAGAATTAATATGCTCACATAGAAGAAGAAGAAATGCTTTTTTATAAGTGCTAGTTTTAGTTTAGCACTTTCAAATGCAATGTGTAGTTAGTGATGTAAATTCACGTAAGTAATTATTTTAAGTTATTTTTATATTTTTATTTTTTAAATAACTAACTGCTTATAAATTTGAATCTCAAAATTTTTATACTCAAATAAGATTTACGTGGATTAGATAACAAATATATTATTAAAGTTTAAACTTAACTTACATGTCCTAATGTAACTTTAAAGTCTATTAAATTAAACTTTTCATTCAAAAAGATATTCATTTATATTATGCTATATTTTATAAATTAAATAACAATTAAAAAAAACCTAAAATAACATAATTATACGGAGTTTTTGGCTCATATAAGTTTTTAATAAATTGATCAATTTTCTCTAAATATCAATAATTCATCTTAAAATTTATAGTTTTATATCAAATTACATAATAAAAAAAATCAAAAGATTCTCATTTTATAACTTAAATAAAACAATATAAATGTCGCAGTCATCACATTTTGAATGGCTATGGTCAACAATCTCGCTCGACAAAGAAGTTATTGTTTAGACATATGGATCGACCCGAAGTCTGATCCATCTAACAGCTCGAGCCATCAGATGAGTCATCTGTAGAGAACCTACCTATGCACGTGCTCACAACGACACAAATATTATGGGTCTGCCTACACTTAGAACCTTTTGTGTTGTAAGGTCGACCTCTAGACCAAGCCATGATGTGGTCGGCCTCAACCTCAACCTCTAAATATGTTTTTTTTATTCTTATACCCCTTTAACACGTTGTGACATGTATTCTTTATATATTGACATGTGTACATGCAATGCTCTATATATATATGGACCTCATAAGAAATCCAAAGATTCCAAAATATTTTCTAGCTTCCCTCTAGTTTCTCTATTTGCAAATCAAACCAATCACAACATTTTGGTGCCCACCGTGGGGCTCATATTCTAAGGTCGAACTTTGTCTTTTGACCCCATAAGTTCAAGAATTCACTTCGAGTTCTGAGAAAGAGACTTAGTAAACGAGTGTAGTTTTACATAATCACAAGCTATCATGGTAGGAACACGAGCTGAGGAACGATGGAGACTAGCGAATGATGAGGTAGTATCGGTATAGGACCATAATTTTCCAACCCGTAATAAGGCCAGAGTAGAGGCCGATCCCCCACCATGAGCTGACACGTCAACTTCTTAAGCTAAGAAGAGAGCTTGAGGAAACCAAGCAAGAAAATAGGGCCCTTCGATCACAATCAGGCTTGATCGCCCCTGAAGGTTGAATCACTGATTGGTTGGTAGAATTGGGCTAGATTATGTTATGCACGAGCTGAATTAGGGTGAGAACACATCTGAGGACGACCCTCCCTCTAACTCGACGGGGCTTAGTAACGAGCAGTTGTTGTAAGAGCGAGAAAGCTAGGAGGCATGATTCCAAGCACTGGAAAAAGCTAATAGAAAGCAAGAACAAACCCTAAAAAGGGCCAATGAATGACAAGACAAGGGTAAGGCTTCGTACAATATGGATAGGGATTGCAAGCAACTGTGTCTCTTCTCCTTTTTTGATGAAATAGAGCACAACGAGCCCCCAACCAAGTGTAGTGGTCCCAAGTGTCCAGACTACCAAGGTACCAAAGATCCAATAGCTCATGTGCAACACTTCAAGATGATTATGGCCCTTGTTAGCCTCACTTAGGACAAAAAAAGATGTGATGATGTGTAAGCTATTTGCTACCACCCTATATGATGGTGCACAAAAGTGGTTCAACAATATGGCACCATATACTATAACCTATTTTCACAGTTTGCCAGGTTATTCATCACCAAATATGCCTGCAACAAACCCTTAAGGAAGGAGTCTCACCATATATTCTTAATCACCCAGGGAATGGATGAATCTACTGAAGAGTACATGATAAAGTTTAGGGAAGAAAATCTAGAGATAGTAGATTGCCCTAGCTCTATTACGATAGAGGCCTTCAAGTGGGGTCTGCTAAGGAATTCTGATTTGTTTGCATAACTGACCAAGACAGTCCCACAAAATTTAGAAGAAGCTTATCGAGAGACAAGAAAATTCGTCAATCTAGAAAGAGAGATAGGTTTGGATAAGAACAACAAGGCAACTGAGGAAGCTATGCCAGGAAAAGAGAAAACAATAAGCTTGGACAAGGCAAGCCAAGACAAAAGAGTTAACAAAAACAAGCACTTCATGCCTAATCACAATGCAAATGGCCAATGGTTTGGGAACAAAGGTTCTTTGGGGAGACCATTGTATCTATTTAGGGGTCTTCCCTTGAGAGTGAGCCTAACCTAAGTAGTATCAAGAATAGAGGAAGAGAATAATGTCAAATGGCCACCAAAAATGAGAGCTTTCCTTAAGGACACATCTATATGATGTGTTTTTCACAAGGATATGGGTCACAAAATGAGAAATTGCATGCATCTGAAAAAAGAAGTAGAGGATCTCTTATATAGAAGGTACCTGATAGACCTCATGAGAAGCAACACTAGAAGAGTAGGGCATCACTCTATTAGGTAGTAAGATAGACCTTTACAATGGGGCTAATGTAAGGAATATTCATACCATACATGGAGGGCCTGGGCTCAGTGGGACCTTCAATAACTCGAGTAAAAGGTACGTCAGAGACTTGTGTGGTTTACCATATGTTTATAATTTGGAAAAGGTGAGATCTTCCACTGAAATCACCTTTGTTGGGCGAAGACCCCTTGGTAATGACCTTGAGGATAGGATCCTGCGATATTTGTCGAATCATGATTGACACTGGGAACTCCATTGACCTTCTTTTTTGTCAACAACAAGGGCCCTAGACATAAGGAAAAGAGATTTAGTAAGGAGAGAGCTACCCTTTGTGAGATTTAACAGTAGCACCATCTACGCAATTGAAATTGTGTTGTTACCATTCATGGCATAGGTATCTATAGGGATGACTAACTTTGTGGTAATTAATGTCCCAGCTCACTAAAATGTCATCCTGGGAAAATCGTGGATACATAAGATGAAAGCGGTTCCAACTACCTTCCACCAAGTCATCAAATACCAAATTGAGGAGGGCATCAAGGAAATAAGGAGAGACCATAAAAAGGCTAGAAGTTGTTATAATGCCACTATGAAAGGGGCCACTCCCAAGTAGCAACCATAGTATAGGCCTTTTCATAAAAGGTCATAGGTGTATGTCTAACAAAGTTTGTCAACTCAAATGAAGTGCAAGATCTACCAAATGGGGACAATGAGGATGATCACTCTCTAAAGTTGAGCACAAACTTGATAACAGAAGTGAGGAAGCAGTTATTTCATTTCCTAAAGGAGAATTTTGAAATCTTTGTATGGAAGCCTATAGATATGCCTTGGATTAACCCTGGGATCATAACCCACAAGTTGAATGTCAATTTGAAAGCTAGACCTGTCAAGCAAAGGAAGAGGAAATTCCCTAGAGAAAAGAATAAGGTAATTAAAAATCAAGTCACCACCCTCAAAGAAAGAGTTGATCACCTCGGTCAAGAATAAGGTAGAACGCTCACCCACAAAGAAAGAGTTAATCACCTTGGGCAAAAACTAGGTAAAACTTTTCCATCAAAGAAAGAGTTGATCACCTCGATCATAGACCAGAAATAACGTTCTCCCTCAATATTACATGTTGCGAGTTGATCACCTCGGTCACAGACCAGGTAGAACACTTTCCCTCAAAGTCAGCACGGAGTTCATTTCGAGATTCATCGTGTGATTAACATGCATGTCATACATCGTCACGTGATTCATCTACTCTTTTCATTGGGGTACCACACAATCCATATCCACAAATCACATCGTGCCACATGGAAATGGCTCAGTCTCGTTAACCACAACCAATCCACCCCCATCCTACATTGCATACTAATTCGTCCAGTAAATCTCTCATGCCATGTGTCGCATTCCTATTGGCCAGCACTATTAATTTTATTTTTTCATCTCAATCCTTGATCTGAAGTTGATCTAACAGTCTATATTTCACCTGAACTTAATTTAACTTCCTAATTGTCACATAAACCCTAATGAGCCAAAAAATATATATATTTTTATCAGTTTTTGGAGCTAAGAAAAGAGAAAGATACATAAAAATTCAAAAAGAGATACAATTTTGATAGAGATTCAAGAGAAAATTTGTGCTACAATTCAATAGATTAATTGCATTTTTTCTTCTGCTTATTCCTTTATCAATTTTTGTATCTTTCTTTATGAAAAATATGAGTTTTATGAACAAAATTATGTTTAATTAATTTATTAATCTATGAGTTTTATGAACCTAATTTTCTACATGTGATAATCTAAAATTTTACCTCAATTGTGATTTCAATTTAATTATATCATTTAATCTAATTTTTATATTACTAATTATTTGACCAATAATTGATTTACAAACTCAATTAAATATATTTGACATAATTATTTAATTATTTATCTTAATTAAATAACATGCATTATTTCTAGTTATAGATGTATGATTCTTATGTGTGTGATTCATAATTAATGAACTTAATGAGTAGTATGCAATTTAATTGACATGAGAGTATGATTAGATTAATTACTATATGATATGTAATTTACTTAATAGAAGAATAAATGCTAGGTTAGTTTCAATTGATTATGTGATTAATTGATAATTATATTGAAGGAATTTAAGTAATTTATATGTTTAAAAAATTAAGGGATTAAGTATTTTTAGATATTTTCTCATATATTTTCTTAGCTACCAATTCTAACTTAATTAATTAGTGTTATTTATTTTTAGTTCTTTTAATTTTGCTTTTTTGAAACATAAAAATACAAAAAAAAAATTGATTTTTACTTTTTAGTTTTAAAATTAGTTTCTAATGATATAATTTTTATAGAAACTATCTTTTATTATCATTATATTACTTGTTAGGATATGTATACTTACGTATTCATTGCACATCATTTGTGTCGATTGGGTTTTTGACTCCATTGTCAAGGATTATAAACATTAAAGATTAATTTTTTACTTTATTTTATTTTAGTTATTTATCTTTATTTATTTTTTCCTAATTTTAATTTTAATTTATTTATTTTTAATTGTTATTTTTAATTATTTTTTATAATTTCAATTTTTTATTTAGTTATTTATTTTTAATTTTACCATCCCTTTTAATGTTATTAGAAACACATTGGAGTCTATTACATGAGTAGAGTTCTTAAAAGACAAATTATGCCTTTAGATTCCAAAATTGAACATAATTTTATATCAATAAGAAAACAAGAAGTTGTGACCCTAGTTAAAGAAATGGATAATCCATTATAAATAAATAATAATGAGCTATATTTGAACAATCGTATTCCATTAATGGATGATAGGGATAAGGTTATGAATAAATATGCATTAATTATGTTGAAAGGGGTAAGTCCAAGTATTATAAGGCCAAATACTCAAGCTAATCAGTTTAAATTAAAGCTAATGATATTTCAAAAGTTACAAACAGTTGGACAATTTAGAGGATTACCAATAGAGGATCCTCATCTATATCTAAGATTGTTTATTGAAGTTGGAGATTCATTCAAATTCAGTGGTACGATTGAATAGGAATTTAGGCTTAGATTATTCTGATACTTTTTCCAAGAGTGTGCTCAAACTTGGCTAAAATATTTCCCACCTAATTCCATCAAAATTTGGAATGATTTGGCAAAGAAATTCTTGATGAAATATTTTCCACCAATAAATAATGTCAAGCATAGGAATGACATTACCTCCTACCAACAATATGAAGCATGAGAATGATTGAAAGAATTGCTAAGGAAGTGTTATCACTATGGTATCCCTCATTGGATCCAATGAAGACTTTCTACAATGGCCTCAATCCTAAAAAAATACACATTGTTGATGCATCCACTAATGGAGCTTTGTTAGCCAACTCTTGCAACCAAGATTATCAGTTATTTGAGAAAATGGCTAGCAATAATTATCAATGACCATTGGACAAAATGGAATCCATAAAAAGAGTAGCCAAAATGCATGAGATAAATGATATCATGACAAGTGTCATCTTTAGTGAAACTTTTGAAGGCTCAAAACTCGACAACGAGTATAAACCAAGTCCAAGATTTATGAGTGCCTTGTGTTTTTTGTGATAGAGCTCATTTGTTTGATACTTGTTTAAATAATCCTGAAATAGCATTCTATACAGGTAATGTGAACTAAAATAATAATCCATACTCGAACACATATAACTCAATATGGACACAACATCCAAATTTCTTTTGGAGTAATAACAACAATCAAAGTGGTAATCAATTCAACTATCCATCATTTTCACATCTGGTTTTCAACAATCATAACAATCATAAGCCTAAGAAAAGAAGCTACCTATGAGGACAATATACATACTTTAATGGGGATGATGAAGACTTCATCTAGTCAGTAAATACAAAAGTGTCCACTTAAGAAGCTTCAATTTTAAAAATAGAGACCCAAATGGGGTAACTTGCTCAGGTCATAAGTCAAAGGCCTCATTGTAACCTTCCAAGTGACACAATTATGAATCCAAGAAGAAAAAGTAAGGAGCATTGCAACGCCATATCCTTAAGAAGTGGTAAAACTTTAAATGAGGAACACGAGACTCAAAAGGATGAGGAGAAATAGAAAATTAACAAGGATGAAAAGGAACTAGTGGATAAAGAGAGCATCGAAAAGGAAATAATTCAGCCAAAGAAGAGAAACCTCTACAATCGTACTATTCCTTTCCCTCAAAGACTGCAAAAGCAAAAGTCAGATACACAATTTTCAAAATGTATGGATGTCTTCAAGAAGATGTACATAAATATACCATTTGTAGATACACTTGAATAAATACATTCTTATGACAAATTTTTAAGTGACATCCTGTCTAAGAAAAAAGAGACTTGGATATAATGAAACAATAATCTTAATTGAAGGTTGTAGTGCCATCCTTGCTAGAAAATTAGCCCAAAACTAAAAGGTCTGTGTAGCTTTGACATTCCTTGCACTACTGGGAACATACATTTTGACAAGACACTATGTGACTTGGGTTCCAGCATTAATCTTATGTCATTATCAATTTTTAAGAGATTGGGGATTGATAAAGCCAAACCCACTTTAGTAACATTACAAATGGCAATTGAATTAATTAAGCCCACTTTAGTAACGTTACAAATGGCATATAAATCAATTAAGTAACCTCAAGGTATAGTAGAAGATGTGCTAGAAAAAGTAGATATGTTCATCTTTTCGACAAATTTCATTATACTAGATACGAAAGAGGATTGTAACATTCCTATCATACTTAATTATCCATTCTTAGCAATTGAAAAAACACTTATTGATGTACAAAAAGGTGAGCTTACAATGAGTGTGAGATGAACAAGTGACATTTGATTTTTTTAAACATCTGAACCCTTTAATATTGATAATGCTAATGAATGCTTTAGGATAGATGATAACTTAAAAGAATCTATTGAAGTGCACACACTTAAGAATATTAAATATTATGTTGTGAACAATGAAGTAAACTCACCAAGAAACAACTCAATCAAGTTTAATTTTGAAAGTATGGAATCTATGATTGATATTATTGATTGTGTGAACTATTTGGAAACTACACCTCTTATGTGTATACATAATATTGTTGTGAAGAATTATGAGATATGATCTAAGCTCAAACCATTTATTGAAAGACCACCAAGTTTGTACCTCACACATTTACCCTACTACCCACAATCATGTAGGAAAGCATAAGAGTCCAATAGAGAGGTAAAAAAGATGCTGGAAATATATAAATTGGATGAACTACGGTAGAGTGCTTATAAGAATGCCAAAAAGTGCAAAAGAAAAAAAATGGCATGATAAGAGAATTAAGCACGATATTTTTAAACCAAAATGTAAAGTATTATTGAACAGATTAATACTCAAACTATTTTCAGGAAAAATCATTAGTAAATGGATGCAAATGGATGTACCTTAGGACTTGATAAGCCTGTTTAATCAAGGATGTTAAACGTGATGTTAATTAGGAGGCAACTCATCGTTATTTTACTTATATTTTTATTGTTTTTGTTTTATAGGTGAATAGATGTGGAAAGAAATGGTGCAACATGATTAAGCAGCTTCAATGATAAAATGTGATATGCGAGAACTAAGGAAGTTTTCTTTCCTTATACTTTTTCATATTCATACGTGTACATTACCCCCAACGTGGAATTTAAGTTTAGAAGAGACAACTTCATTCTCTACCTTTGTATTTAGTACATATTTTCAATTTTTAAGAATTTTTTGATCATGATTTGGGTAAAAAAGATAAATATATGAAAATTAAATACATACATGCTTGATATGAAAATGTATGAAACTAATAATAAAAATTGGTTATCATGACTAAAAAAGGAATATAATATATTCTTTAAAATACTTACATTAATTATGTGATATACTTGTTAATTTTGATTGGATTGATTTTAATTTTTGTACACATATTCATGATTGATTTTAGTGTTCTTATTGAGAGAAAATTTATGGTGAGTTATACGAGCTGATGAGATTTACCATGTTTTAGAATCTATTTGGTCAACCCTTGAGGATAAATTCTAAATAGTATTTAATAATAGAGATGTTTTAGGCAAGTATTCTGTAATGATAAATATTTTATAAATAGAAAGAATAAAAATTACATTTATTATATAAATATTTTAGTATTATTAGTATAAAAAATCTTTAAAAAAAGAAGAATTTGATTGTTAATCAAGTATTCTTGTAATGATAATTCGTTTAATAGTAGTGATTCTCTTGTTTTAAGTCAAAACAAAAGATAACAAGTAAGGATAATTTTAATTTTATAAAAATAAGTCTTATCAATGGAAAACACACATATCAACATCATTTAAATTAAAACTATAAAAATTCTTAAAATATAAAAAAGTATCATTAAAACTATGATAATGTATTTGTAGTTTAAGAAGTAAATTTTTAAAAAATTTGAGTATTTTTTTAAACTCTTTTTAACATATTCTAGTTTGATTATTGTAAATGAGAATACTAAAAATATTTAATAAAATTTGATTTTTAATGGTTTAATATATCTAATTTTTAAATTATAAAAAAATTTCAAATAATAATACTATATATGTATATATATATATATATTAATATGATAAAAAATTGATTAAACGTAATAAATTATATCGTAAATTAAATTTAAATAAAGAAATTATTATATTAAATTTAAATTTATGTTGAATAAAAAAAGTTATAAAATAATTATTTTAATATTTATTCAAATTAAAAAAATAAAAACTGATTAACCTATTAGAGTAAATTTTTATGTTAAAGAAATTTTACCTCTAATAAAAAAAAGTAAAGGATAGGGTGAGAGAAAAAAAATGAAGGGAGAAAGTAATAGTCTACAATTTTTGTCATTTCATTATGATAATTATAAACGTGTGATTTTTAACATTTTACTCGTATAATTTAGAAAAAACGCTTAATAAAAAAATTGTAATTTCTTCTAAAAAGTTAGTAATTATGATACTTTTCGCTTATTATTTGGAGCTAATATACAATAGCGTAAAAAAAATTATATAATTGTCTTTTCAAAGTTGTTATAAAAATACATTAGAATTTTTATTTATTATATAATTAAATTTTATAAATATTATTAAAATATATATAATTTAGTGTTAATTTTTGCTAACATTTATTATATTTTTATAATATTTATAAAATTAAATAATAAAAAAATTTACGGTGAATCTATAATATTGAAATAGTTTATTTATATCGGTTAACATCGAACAAATATAATTAATTTTTTTTAAAATAAATAATATATTAGATTTTTTTAAATAATAATAATATGTTAGATGAATATAAAATATATTTTTATGTAATTATAAATTTTAAAGAAGTTATTTTATTATTAAAAAAAATTATATCATATTTTTATAACAGTTATTAACTTTAGTGGAAAAAAAATCATAATATTTTAATTATAACCAAAAACTATTTACTATATTATTAAATAATAGTAGGTAAACCAGCATATATAATAGAAGAATGCAGACCATCCCTTTGACAGTCTTAGCTTTAGGTTAGGACTTGCACTGCTTCGCTTATTTATTAATCATTTGCCTGTAAACAAAGACGAAGCAGGAGAAGCCCCAATGTCGCGTCGAGAGGAACGCGATTCTGGTACCCGACGTCGTCGTTCTAGGTTCGATAGGGAACCAAGGTACTCTACTTTTCTCTGCTGCAACCATTTACATATTTGTATGCTTTTGCTTCTAAATTGTGTGATATCATGTTCTATATTTTGTAATTGGTGAGCTATTTATGATCTAGATTGTTAAATGTTTTGGTTTATATATTATTAGCCAAGCGACTGTTCTGTTTGTTTGGTTATGTCAATGTCTCTTTAAACGTAAAAAAATGTGGTATTTTCTACTTTCATCTATGTAATTCTTCCTTCATCTGTATAAAATTTAATGTTTTCAAAAAAGTGAGAGAACTGGATCTCTAATTGAGCTTTTGCTCAAGTCAATTATCATACTCGATTCGGGGGAAAAAGAAGTTGAGTGGACCTTCAAGAGATATGGAAAAGTAGCAATATAATCCTAATTTGTGTTTCTTGTTTATGGATTAGCAAAGTGCATACTTTCCAAAGGTTCCATTGCCAAAATGTTAAAATATAAAAGAAAAATTAGAGAAAATTAGTTTTGAAGTTTTGATTTCCGAGCATAACTTTGGTTATATTTGTCACTGGTTGGTCTAGTCCTAAGCGGTCTAGGAGGGATGGAAAACCAACGCCAGAAAGAATGCCTAGCAATACTAAATTGGATATAAAAAATCAGGCAGACCAGGATCAAAAGCACTGCCACCGGATGCAAGATGGATCACTAAATGAGCCATGGGTGACATCCGATTCTAAGGTAGAAAGAGGGCCTGTGAGCAAAGAACTTGACAGAAAAACTAATGCCCGTCGTGAGGAAATAAAGCATTCATCTAATGCAACTGAAGTGTCACGGTCTCGATCTTACTCTGAGGTGTTGTGTTAAATGTTTTCATAGCATTAACTTTATAGCTTTACTTTTGGTAGCTACTTAACTTAATTTTATCCTTCATATCCTTGGCACTTGGCAGTATCTTTAGCAATGGTGTAAAAGGCTATTTGAAGCACCAATGTTTTTTTCTTAAGTGAGACAAGGCTTAAGCCTTATGACGGTCTGAGGTATAAGCCTCAAATTTTAACTTTAATCAACCTTAAAAATGTTAATAAAAGCAACTATTAGCCCAATAAACAATTAAGCATGTGAATAATAATAGAAGACACAAATTAATTCAAACTTTAATTATAAAAAAAAAAACCTTAAAATATTAATAAAAGAAATTATTAATCCAATAAGTAACTAGGCTTGGAAATAAATAACAATAGAACATGTAAAGTGAATCACATTGGTTGCAACTCTATTGCTCAAATGTCAATTTAGAACTATCTGAAGCATCAATAATGGTGGAGGAAGAGCCCAGAACAACAAAAGAATAATATTTGAGTAATGTGTATAATGATGCTGTAGACTTAATTGAAAAGAAGAAGGAATAAAAATGAAAATAGTCAAATAGAGGAAAAAATGCTATTTACAATGTTGCAACTTAGTATTGCCAAAATTTATAGTACTAGAGGCAAAAGAAAGGAAGGACATTGGTAAATAAAGAATGAAGAATATACAAATAGTAATCTTTATATTGTTCTTTCATGACATTGATATTACCCTTTTTTTCTTTCTTATATATGATTTTTTTACCTTTTTTAATTCCTAATATAATCGGATTGGAATTTTATGGATAACCTATCAAATCAACATAAAAAATGAGCCGCTTGAGGTTATAGCCTTAATCACCTCGAGGTATAAGGCTTATAAACCTTAAATCAAAAGGACACGAGTCTTAATTTATCACATGGGTTATGCTTTTAAAACTTTTTTTTCAAGCCTTGTAGTCCCAAAATAGCCTTTTACAACAATGATCTTTAGACCTTTAGTAGTTTGTTTCAAGTTCAATGGTTTATTTATTATGACATTTTAAAGTACATTTACTGTAGAACTTGTAAGTTTGATTGGTACTTGTCTAACTATACTTTATGTTCTTGATACTCATCTGGCTGAGAGAATTTAAATGCAATTGTTGGTAGCATATACTTAGCTTAATGGCTTAATCAATTAGGTTAGGTCTTATCCACTAGTACTGCACTTTGTGGCCTCAGTAACCACTTTTGAGAACCAATAAGTTTCCTTTTTCATTTTGTCCGTGTTTAACTGCTGTTCATTGTTTATGATTTTTCCTTTGTTTTGGTTCTTTCAAATTTTATAGACAATTTACAAATGTAAGAAGCAACAGCTGAAAAGTATAAATGGTCATTATGGGTCAATATAGTTTGTGAGAGGACTGGTCAAATTAATAAGTAAAGAACCCTCGTCTTCTTTCTTGCTTCTATTAATTTCTTTTGAAGATTATACACAAATTTTAATGGTAGTCTAAATATAATATAGGGTTTCTTTTAATTGAATAGTAGGTTCTTGGGGTAAACACGGTGGATGTATGAGAATAATTTCACATGAAGCTAAAAACAATGTCTGAGGTTCATTTCCCAGTTTAGCTTGGGATCCACCCTCAGATTGATAAGCTGCTAAAAAAGAACTAAACTAAGTACTTTTAAATTACTTGGTTCCTATGTAGTGTGTGAAACCTTTTTACTGGGCTGATGTAGTGGGATTGTTGTTCGGCCCCATGTCTTCTAGGGCCTCTGTGTATATAACAATCTTAGGCTTGCCTGTGCATGTCTTATAACAGCATGATGAGCGCGGTAGTGCCAGGCAAGTTGGTCGAAGCTCTGGTCCAGGTGCAACAAGAGGTGAAAATCCTTCTCTTTAACTTCAAGATTGAACACTTCTACTGACCCCTGTGATCACATCAACATATTTTGGGTACATACACTCGTTTTCTTCTGAGCAGAGCCTGCATATGGTTTCCTATTTCATAACATTGTTTACTTTGTTATAATTTAGAGCATGGAGGATGGAAAGACTCAAAGGATCAGCAGAATCGAATGAAAGAGGACAAGACAACCACAACTAAAGATGAACGAAAAAGAGAGGAGAAAGCTAAGGGAGATGAAAAGGACAGCTGGAAGCATGATGGGTTCTATGATTCTAAGGTTGACCCACCTTCTGCCAGGAAAAGACCTGCATTTAGAGAGAAGAAGATTCAAGGAGAATCCGAAAGTGGTGATAGAGTAGCAAGAGATACTGTAAAATCAAGCCATCCTGACCGTCTTGTAGAAGGTAAAAGAAAAGAGGAGGCAGATCACAATAGGCGCCATTTGGATTTGTCAGAGAAGCCTTTTGTAGGAGATAGAATGCCGAATAGGAAGTCTGATTTTCGTCCAAGAGAAAGATTTGGAAATGTGAAAGGGAATTACAGGGGTAGAGATGGATTCAGTGGAAAGCAAGAGTATGGTGCTGGTGGTACTGGCGTTGAGAAATGGAAGCATGATTTATACCATGAAGCTAATAGAAGTCCTACTTCGAAGAATGAAGAGGATCAAATTGCAAAGGTGGAAGAACTGTTGGCATCATAGACCTGGACTTGCGTTTCTCAACTGCAAGATCTCTCTTTTAATTTTGGCAGACCTTGTTTAATAGCTTTGTAGTTCATAATTAGTTATTATTATTATTAAAAAAGATAAATTATCCTGATCGGAGCTTATAAGAGTGCTGATTTTAGCTGTTAAGATTTTTAATAATTTGTTTTTTGGGATCAAAGTGCTTTTAATTCGTGTATTGTGACAACGAATTTCCTTTCAATAATGGAATTTAACTTTCTTTTTTTAAATATTAATTGACGTTATATTATTCATATCGATCTGAAGTAGTTTCAGTCTCCAATTGCAAGTATGTGACTCAGAAATAGTTCAATCAAAATCACTTTTGGGCCAACAATATAAAAAGACATGTTCAGTCGTACTTAATTTGAAAGTGCTTCTAATAGATTTCAACAAGC
Source organism: Hippophae rhamnoides (assembly GCA_033030585.1). Lineage (NCBI taxonomy): Eukaryota > Viridiplantae > Streptophyta > Magnoliopsida > Rosales > Elaeagnaceae > Hippophae > Hippophae rhamnoides. The sequence continues at coordinate 70,347,823 of CM065429.1, read as the reverse complement.
AGCGGTGCCCCAAGGCCGAAAAAGTTAATTCTCATTTGAAGCAACTCTAAATCTGTCAGACAATAGGATTTTAATACAATAATTAAAATTTTGATAAATTTTTTTTAAAAAATAAGACATGGATCGAGAATTGTTATTACAATATCAAAAATTTGATTAATTAAAAATGAACATATATTAATATTATTTTTTATATACATATAATTAAATATAAAAATATACTTTTAACAAAACATAAATTTTAAAATAATTAGATTAAATTTTATTTGTTCTTATTCTTATTTTTATATTTTTATTTTACTTAAAAACATGTACTAAATAGTTAAAAAAAATAAAAATTAATGTCAATATTTTAAATAATGTATTAAAATAAAAATTACGTTAACATTTAAATTTTTTAAATTAAATATATCTTTAAATAAATATTAAAATATAAAAAACTTAATTAAACTATAAAAAAATTACAATCACCTTATAATCAATAATTATTATCCAAAATTAATACAAAATAATTATAATTATTAACATAAAACATTCTCAAAATTTCAGCATCCATTCCTTAGTTTCACTAGAAAGCTTTCAAATGGAATTATATTGGAAGACCCAAAATAATGTATTCGGAAAACAATGTATATTGGATGAGTATTTAAAAAAGATATTAATTACTTTAAATAGTAATATAATAAATAGAACAGTGCATATTTTATTTAAATATTATTATAACTACGTTTTAAGCCATGAAGTTTACTTGTTTGTAATCAATTATCTTTATTCATTTTTAGATCTACTTTTCTCACTTCACTCACTCATATTGTTAGGGATTTTTTTTAATATATATCTTATCTTGTTATTATTTTATTAACAATCCTAAGTAATTATCATGTGTATATCTTAGGTACCATTTTTTCAAAAATATGAATGTAAAACTTTCGTACTCTTTCAAAAAATATATTTGAATCTTACACTCTTTAAATATGCGTAAAACATATACTCTTTTCAAAAATATGTATGTGAAGCTTACTTACTCTTTCAAAACATATATATAAAACTTATATACTCTTTCATATAAATATTTACGTGAAGTGTACATATTCTCACATGTGACTTATATGCTTTATTTGTGCTATTTAGGCAAAATTGAGATCTTTTAGTAAGACTCCTATTTAAGTGAAAAACTGCTATAATCTTGACATACAACCCACAAACATTTACAAAATTGGATAAAATCACATGTAATTTTCGATCATAGAAGAGTCTTTTGACATCTCAAATGAAAATTGAATGTCAGTAATTTTTGCTAGTTAAGAAGGTCTCCATAACTTGACACTTGGCAAAGTATGACATCAGTACCTGAGACCGAGCTTATCTCACTTGAAGATCTTCTATGTCAGTTAAGATAAGAACATTACTTGAACTCTTAATCTTAGGTTGGTTCACAACCAGCTGACCACATGCCCCACTTATGTCCTGACCCATTTGCTTACGAACTGTTGTTCGGATATTATAGGTACCTCTCAGAAGCTTCTGGAATGTACCTACATTCTGTTCACCACTCGTTTTGAATGAACTTAAAGAGCCAATTGGATTGAATGGTATCAAATTCACAACCTGCTCCACAAAGAACAATCAAATACAAATATTAAATTTGTCCTTAACTGTTGTAATACTCTTGCTTTGCATTAAACTTGTAACTGATCAATCATAGAAGTATGTGAAATACCATTAACACATGACTAGGAGCTTATTTATCACTCATGCTTAATGAACTCAACTACATGAAATGAGATGTTTCAAAGGTCTGCACAAGTTGTTTGCTCATAAGGAAACACCAAATGCATGTTGTTTCAAAATCCTCAAGCTCCTTTTTTCAATGCATATAACTTACCACTTGAATATTCTCCAGCAGCTTGGCAAGCTGGTGAGCATGCTGCTCTTCATCATTCACCCCATCAATCATTATGTACTCAATTAAGATTTTTTGTCCACTGAACAATGAAGGTCAAAGTTATACATAGTTATACATACAATTACTGCTGAAGAAGGGAAACAAACCTGTTTCTTTGATATTCTTGCAGTGCATCCATAAGTTTTATCAAGGGAAAGGCCCTAGCTGCAGGCATTATCTGACAACGAATGTCTTGAACTGGTGCATGGAGTGAGACTGCTAGGTTCACACCCGGAAGATCACTATGAAGCTTGTTGATACCATGTATGATGCCCACCTATAGAAGATTAAAGGCATCTTATACTTATTACATGCCAATGAAATATACACTAACCAGTTCTTCAACATAGAACAATTACTTCTTATCCAAATATAATTTTTAAGCAGCATAATATGAATTACTATTTTTCCATCTCATTTTTCTAGGTGCATTTTTTTGGTTTTTATGGCACATTGCAAATTTGCAATTGTGTTATATATGGATAATTAGTCCAACACCTTAAACGATGGCACATTGTTGTTGTAAAAACTCTTGCACGAGACATCACTGAAAAAGTAAGATAATGAACTACAAATAACTTATATTGCACATCAGCAGCTTATACAAAATAGGATACACGCTTGCATAGTTTACAAAGTACATCCAAAGCAACAAACCAATCTAAGTTCTATTGGTGAATTTAATGAGATATATTATGACAAGCATGCATGATACGCTGAGTTATCTGATTCACTTTTGTAAAAATTGGATTAATTTTTTTTTAGACACGTGTGAAACTGGAAACTACAACTGGTCATGCTATAAAACAGAAATCCATCACTAGTTCACTATAATCGTATATAAAACAGAAATCCATCACTAGTTCACTATAATCGTATATAAAACAGAAATCCATCACTAGTTCACTACAATCGTATATAAAACAGAAATCCATCACTAGTTCACTATAATCGTATCAATACAAAAAGTAATATATATTCACAAAATCTTTGTCCAAATTCCAACTTAAAATTATATAGTTCTAATGGTTTATGACTAGTATTTTTTTTCATAAATCATATTGCAAGCATACCATTGATTCATAAATCATATTGCAAGCATACCATTGATTCATAAATCATATTGCAAGCATACCGTTGACACAGTTATTCTTTTCGGTGACAGCTGAAATGGTGATCCTGTCATGACACAAACTGCTTCCACCAAGGCAGTGTAATTGTTGAGTGGTTCCCCCATGCCCTGCACACAGAACAGAGAAATAAAATGTCAGAGAAGAATGAGATGTTACTTACAAAGGATAAAAAAAATTCAACACGTGCAAACCGTTGTCAAGAAAATAACCAAAACCCAAGTCTCAAATATCAATTGAACAGAATGCTCCATCATCGACCTTTTATTTCACATACAAAGAAGTAAAACAACTCTATCACAAGCTCACTACTCAAGTAAGTTAGAAAGAATAATAAATACCATAAAAACAACATTGCGTATGGGTGAGAATCGAGAAGCATGAATCAATTGCTCCACAATTTCCCCTGATGACAAATGGTTCTTAAACCCCATGCTTCCAGTAGCGCAAAATTTGCAACCCATCTTGCAACCAACCTACAGCCACAATCATAAAACAGATTAACTATGTTACAGATACAATGTTGTGCATTGAAGTATGCACACAACATACATACCTGAGAAGATATGCACAAAGTCGATCTGAGACCACCAGGGCGTGGCTTCCCACCATATTTACCCAAACGAGTGTCGTACCTCATTACTACTGCCTCTACCAGTGCCCCATTCTGTGAAAATCAAACAAAAACCCAAATACAAAAGATAGTCTAAAAAAAAATAGGCATTTGTTCGAACAGCTTGTGTGCAAAAAGAAACTACCCGGCACTAAAACGATAAGTCGATAATAACCTTAAGCTTTATGAGAAGTTTGGTGGTGAAACCATCTGAGGAATCGAAGGCAGAGTCGAGAGTGGAAGTAAGGGGCTTGAACTTGGAGCTGAGAAGTCCGTATGCGGCCGAGGGCAGATACGGGATTTGCTCCCATTCCTTGACGTTGGGGTTTTGCATCACATGCTTCCATATCAAAGGGATGAATTTGCAGTTCAGTCCGGCTTTCTCAAATTCCGATCTGATCTCGCCGGCGTCGAATATTGACCGGAACGTCATCGTTCCAGTAGATAAGTTTCGAGTTTGCTTTGGTAGCCTTTGACAGCTCAAGCCGATGCCCCTTTCGTAGGGTTGTGTTGAATAAATTAAAAAACAAATGTTTAAAATGTTTCTTTCAAAAACTAAAACCAAAAGCTAAAAATGTGTTAAAATGTTACGAAATAGAGTAAAGAAAGAAAGAAAAGAGGGAAAAAATAAATACCTAAAATTAATTATTTATCACTATATTCTTTGAATACAAGACATTGTGTTATTAATTCATCAATTCAATTCATGTAATAAAATATTAACATAAATTATCATTATTATTTGTACCTATTATCTAAACTAACAACTTGATATGATTTTAAAATTACATTTAAATTAATGTATCATATAAATTATTATTATTATATTTAAAAAATAAATAAAATTATATTATATGTAATTTGATTTAAAATATCATCAAATAAAAAAATATAAAAACATCGTACATAAATTCTTTGAAAATTTTAAATTTATTAAACAATTCATTTATGCTTCTAAATATTCCTTTCAAATATGAGATATTTTATTTTTATAAATATATATCATTTTTTTTTAATATTGAATTTACTTATATTTTTATTAGTTGTTAATTTTTTTTAAAAATTCAAACATATCGGTAATGTTAGATCAAATATTCGAATTCAATATTTTTTTATACATATTTATTTAAAAAATACAACATTATAATCAAAAATAAATTTTATTTTGATTTTTTAACAACTATTAAAAAATACAATTTAATTATATCTATAATTTATATATTACATCTAATATATATAAAATATTATTTTAAATTTTTTTGATTTTTAAATATAAATTTTATTAATTTATAATATTATATATATAATTAAACATATATTATTCATAATAGAATATTCAATACAAACAAATTACCTAAAATTTCAGTGGAGATTATATACCCCTCACAAATAATTAGCGTGGGGATGGAAATGTTAATACACATCTAGTCTTTACAAACAATTAGTGTGGGGATGAAAATATTAAATCTGATTCCACCATGCTCCGTTGAGATCACTACTTATTAAACGTAAACTTAACAATTCGTATATAATTTTTTTTTAAAATAAATACAAATAAATAAATAAAATTAAAGATACAAAAACTGCATCCTAACCCTAGCAGTTTTCACTTTCCAAAGAGATTTTATAGATACTGAAATCAAAAGTTACATATCATTTGTTTGCTAATTAAGATATAAAGTATTTTAAATATAAATAATTAAAATTATTGTTATTTGTAAAAATATATCAATTTTTTATATATAATTGTAATGATAACTAATAATGTTGAAATACTTATTATAATATCTAAATTTAACATATATTAATATATATATATATATATATATATATAATTTTAATAATAAAATATAAATATTTTGTATAATTAGATTAAATTTTATTTATTTTTATTTTTTTATTTTACTTGAAAATATGTGTTAAATGGTAAAAAATAAAAATTTATATTAATATTTAATTTTTTAAAATTAAATATATTTTTAAAATTAATTTATAATCAATAATTATTATTTAAATTTATTTAAAAATAATACAAAATAATTATAATTATTAATATAATGGTTATATTAACTCCCACACATATTCATATTTGTCTCTACCATCGAGAAAGAACTCATGTAAACACATTTTCACTACCAATCATTTTCTTAGATTTTTTCTTTATTTCTATCTTCTATATAAAAAGTCTCAAGGGGATGGCTGTTCTCCTACATTGTTTTGACAATTGTATCCTTTATTTTCCTATTTCTTTTATTATTATTATTATTTTTATATATTTTCCTGTATTTAGCTTTAACTTTGTATCTTCAATGTGACATGGGTATTCTCCGACTTGTGTTTTCACAATTTTATCTTTGGTTTTTTTTTAAATTACTGTTTTAAAAGCAAGAAGGGCGATAAATAGTATATTTGTCGTTCACCTATTTTATAAATTTTGTTAATTTTTTACATTAAAAATATCAAAATATATTGATAATAAATAAATTTCTTAAAAGTTGTCATGTTATTAGTTATACTGTGTATATTTTTGTTTTATATTATTTTTTCTTGTTTATTTTTATTGTATATAATTTTATTTTTTTTAATTTATTTAATATATTAATAAATATTAAAATATTTTATAATAAATATAATTATTTTAATAGTTTTATTTATTTATTTTGTATAAAAAATGAGAATTCCTTTAGTTATTATGTATACCGATAAGTATAAAAATATCTGTATAATAAATATATTTTTTATAAATGATTATTTTGTTAGTTTTAATTTATAACATTTTTTATTATTCTTCGTATTTTTTTTTTGTAGTTTTTTTTAGTTTCTTTAATATACTAATAAATATTAAAATGATCATATAATTATTTTAATTTTTTTATGTTTTAATCATTAATAAATATCAAATGCATAATCTAATAAATTATTTATAAATTATATGTTAATTTAAATAATATTTTCAACTTAAATAATTTTAATAATACAATTACATTATAAGTAGAAAGATATAGTTATCAATTAAAAATATAATAAAAAATAAGTTGTTTCTATCAATTAAAAATATGATAACAAAAAAGTTGTTTCAAACATAACATAATTTCCATTTGTGCAGGGGTGATATTTGGCATACATAATTACTTTATTTGAAAGTTTCAGATTCTTCTCATACAATGTAATGTGTTTTTTTACCTGACGAACATGATGATATGACCTTTCGTAAAACAATATCTTTATAAACAAAATGTGAAGTATAAGTTAAGAAATATAAAATGTTTTTACTGTAGTTATTTTTACACTGTTTTTTATTGATTTTACGCTATATTTAATATAAATTCTAAAAATTAATAAAAATATTATTTTATCTTTAATATTTTTATTCCATGGCAAATAAATTACTTTTAAATGTGATTTTATCAGATTTTAAAATTTATATTAAATGAATCGTGGAACCCAAGATAAATGTATCGAAACTACCCTATCTTATTTTTAAATCCAATTTTACGAATATTATAATCTTAAATAAAAAATTGTCAGCAGTAACAAATGCCTCATTAAATATATTTAGTGTTAAAATTTATACAATTTCTTATATTTTAATATGAACATTTTACTTGTATTATATATATATATATATATATATATATATATATATATATATATATATATTAAAGGTATAAAACGAATGTTATTGTGAATCTAATTAGCAATATAAGGTGGTATTGGTTCGTGGAATTGAATCGAAATCGAAATGAGAATGGAATGGAAACAATTCTGTTTGGTTTGACTACTGGAATAAAGCTTAGAATCAGGATTACAATGTTTGATTTGACACTGGAATGGAATAAAAAAAACTGTAAATGACCTGAATATTCCTACATGCTGTAAAGTTCAAATAATGTAATTTAATTACTAGTTTTTCGTCAGAAAAATTAAATAAAAATTTTAATTTTTAATTTTTTAAGTAAAAAATTAATTATATATTAACTTTTATAGATATGAATGATGTTATTAAGATTGTTTTTAATAACATTCAATATATTGAAAACATACGTGGGATTGTTTTTGGGCAATAATGCTATTCATTTTTACAAAACAATAAATTATTAATATAAACAGAATTACAAACGTATGTTGATCATAATACTTTCGTATCATCTATTCAATGAAGCACAAATGTTCATATTTCAAAAGTGTTCAAAATAAAAGTGTTTAAAACACTATATTAAAATATTGATATTAGCTTAATTAATATAAAGTTAGATACAAAAACAAGGCTAATATAATAATTACAAACGAATATTCATATAGTAATAGCACATATCCATAACTTAATATAATGCACCTTCATGTCTAAGAAGGCTCCTAATCCAACCATTTTTGTTGCCATCAGGTACTCCAAAAAATACATTCATTCTTGCGGGTTTGTCAACAAGAAGAATTGTAGCAACATCAAGCTCATCATTGCTAAGTAATGTGGTCCTTTGTAATTCATTGTACAACCTCTTTTGTTCTTCTTTTTGTTCTTCTTTTGTGATGGATCGACTCAAAAGGTTGCTGACATTCTTCATCTCTTCTGCAAGTATCGAAGATGCCCTCTCAATAGAATTTCCATATTCATTAACTCCAATTGTTCTCTTTATTTTTTTAGATGAAACATTTGAGTTTTGCTGGTCGGTAGCATCTACATGTTGATGTAATGGATCGTTTTCATTTACTGTCTCTTGATCCCGTTCATTATCAAGTTCTAAAACAACATAATCTGGAGTCTCTGCATCTTTTCCTATGGCTCTGTCTTTACCAAATACAATAGCCAAGTCCTCGTAATAAGGAAATGACCTATGTCTCCAATGAGCACCTTCTTTGTGACTCTAAAAAATATTAAAATATGTCAAATTGAAAATATTAATAATCAAATGGATTAATAATCAAATTGAAAATATTACATGTACATATGCATCCCAAACAGATGCCTCAGCAGCTACATGTTTATTCACTTGATCCCACCAAAATCCACTACTATTATGACCATTTAGCATGTCATGTATAGTAGTAAATTGAGTCTTCAATGTTTTCAATCGAGACTCAATATGTGGTTTAACTTTCATATTGCAATCTGGTAGTTTTTGAAGTAGTGATTTCTCAATAGCATTTAAGTAGCCAGGTTTGAAACCACCATCAGCTCTATATGAACCCTGATTGTGTAACTATACAAGACACTCAATTAATTTTTCATCTAATGTTGTTGTCCAAAATCTTTTATTCTGTCCAGGGCCTCGATTTCTTGAGGTAAAACTTTGTGAAGATGACATCCTAAAATTAAAAAGTAAGTACAAAAAATACTTACTAACTGTTTAACAAAATAGAAATAGAAAACATATTAAAGTTGACGAGCCTAGCAACCAATGAGAATAATTTTAAAATTAAAAGAATACGACCAATTGTATAATGTTTTACAAGATTACAAATAACTTCAATCAAACAATCTCTTCATTACAACCACAATCAAGCATAAATAAGAAAACACGACTTCCATTAACCTAAACACTCACTATCATCTATCCCTCTCTCCTTTCCCTCCATTCATTGTACATGTTTGATGCCGTATTGTCTCTAAATACACTCCATTCATGTGTAGAGTCTACAATTCTTATTGTATCTTCCTCATCAACATCCTCATCTCTATCTTCAAGATTTTCCCAATTTTCCTCAAATGGATCATATGACATTTCCTTTCTTATATAGTTGTGTAGCAAGCAACAAGCAATAATTATTCGATTTTGAGCTTTAATGGGATAGAATGATGGACTTCTTAGAATAGCCCATCGATTTTTTAACACACCAAAACATCTCTCGATCACATTCCTAGCCTGTGAGTGCTTCATGTTAAAAAATTCACGTGGATTGCGAGGTTGTGAACCATCTCTCCATTCACTCAAATGATAACGTTGATCACGATATGGAGCAAGAAATCCATTGGAATTTGCATATCTAGCATCCACAAGATAATAATGCCCTATATATTAAATATATTTTACAGTTCAATTTCATATTCATAGAATTTAAAAAAATTGATCAATTCACATATTACTTACCAAGTTGGACTTTAAATCCATTCTGTCTACGCATAGCTTCACGTAAAACTCTACTATCAGTTGCTGAACCCTCCCAACCGGATAAAAAATAAATAAATTGCATGTCAGGAGAGCAAACCCCCAAAACATTTGTGGTAACCTAGACTTATCACCTACAGGAACTCTTACTCTAATATGAGTACCATCAAGTGCTCCTAAGCAACCCTAGTACCAATAAGTCAAGTAAAATAATTTAAGTATTAGAAATATTACATGGTAATAAGAAAAAAGAAAGAAAGAAAGAAAAAAATAAAACATTATATCTACCTTGAAATATTTCCACCTATCGTCATCACAATCGTCAAGAATAGGCTCAGGTTTTTTCAATAACTCCTTATGCAACCGTATGATAGCATGCAAGACATTATTGAAATACTTACTATCTCTCTAGATCTTCTAAATCGATCAATTATAACTCTATTTTTCACATGGTGTGCAATCACATGAAGAAACATGGCTACCTGCTCATCTACTAACAAATGTTTTGATTATTTTAGCCCCCCTCTAGTTTCAAGCATTGCACACAAATTGGTAAAAGCACTCATACTCATCCTAATTTGATTAATACAAGTAATCTCACTCTCATAGCACAATCTATGCACAATTTTCCTATTTGAAAAAAAATCAAGCTCGTACAATTGTCTCCTTAAAGATATTGTCTTGTTTTTATCCACCACCAACTCAAAAAAGAATTTTACAATATACATTATATGCATCAAGTACACAATAATAGCATCCAACTCTTCCACATTCAAGCTATGATCATCCATTTTACCTTAAGCTACAAACAAAAACAATACTTAATTAGGAACAACAATTTACTCATAAAATTGATAAAATATACCTATTATATTAAACTGCCAAAATTAAATATTGTAGAATATACTGATTATATCACTAACAATATATAGTTTTTGAATAGACAATAACTCTGCAAGATTAATAAACAATTTATGAAAGTAAGTAATGCATTCTCTTCGATAATACCTCTGCAAGTATTAATAGGCAGTTTTGAATTCATTAGCATAACAATTAGTTTATGCAGCTCCTTTAGTAATATTTTTCCAATTAGTTTATACAACTCCAATTTTCCCAGTTTTTAAACCAAAGTTAGAGTTACCTTATACACTGAAACTATCAAAATTAATCCTAACAACAATTTATGCCATTAAGTCAGAAAACTCTAGCAAATAATCAATATTGATATTGTTCGAAACAATATCAGTATCGTCTTTATGGGACGTAGAAGGAATGTTTATATCGAAGCTGTGTTTGAGTTCATGAAACCAATAAATCGATTCAAAGCAAACAACAAAGAATATCACATACCAGAATACCAAAACAGATAATAAAAATATGAATCGATTCAAAATATAAATAAATTTCAACAAAATAGAGAAACTTCCTCAGACGAACAATGTATCAGGGATTAGAACAAAGAACAAAATTAGGGATCGATTCAAAATAGAAATAAATATTTACAAAACAGAGAACAATCTCAAAGGAAAAACCCACAATATCAGGAAACAAATAGTGTATTTAGAAGCGAGAAGCAAAAAACAAAAAAGAGAACAACTCGTGAAGAAATTAGGGTTGCGACTCAGATGAGCGAGAAGACACAGATGAGGACGAGAACTCACCTCGAATGTCAGGGAAACCACCAGCTGTGGAGGACCAGGCGAGGCGACGACTGAGTTTTGAGCTGGAGAAGAAATCGCGATGGTTGAGTGCAGAGCTGGAGAAGAAATCGCGACGCTCGTGGGTGAGAAAAATGTGAGGCAGATTCAATCTGTTTGTTCGTTTATAAAGGAAGGGAAATTTTGTAATTATAATTTTAGGTGAGGGGTAAAATTGGAACGATAATTTTATATCAGGAATGGAATCATCATTCCTAAAAGGGGAGAAGGAATTGTGATTCCGTCTCCTTTAGTAATCCGATTCCATTCCGTCTCCTTTAGTAATCCGATTCCATTCCGTCCTCCATTCTATCCAACCAAACACACAAAATGAAAGGAATCAATTCTGATTATATTTCATTCCCTTCAACCAAACATGGGGTAAAGCTTATTAAATACTAGATCCATTAACCCAACGAGCCAACATGACATACGAGGAAAACAAATTATGGTACGACAAGACCTGTGGGCCATAACGGGTTTGGCTAGTATATTAATATAAAATTAAATTATATAAAAATATATCTATATATTATCAAATTTAGATGTAACCTGATAAATATAGTTAATATTAATATACGAGAGATAGAGGATTCGATTCTCACTATCTGTATTTTTATCAAATAATAAGTTAAACGGATTACAAGTTGTATCGATCGATTAAAGACTTTAGGTCAGATACGACACCGCACGGTAAAACTTATGGATCAATAATAAAGACACATTATAATCTTTATATGAACCACTAATCGATATGACACTTTAATTCATGAGTTAACTCTACGTGGGAGTTACTTTAGAATAAAACTAGTACAAAAAATTAAATAATGGTGTATCCACGTAGGATTTTTATATATTTTAATAGATTTTTTTTTAAATTTAGATGTTAAGAATTTATAAAATTTATTTGTATTCAATTAATTTTTTTTAAAATTTTACAAAAATATTAAGATATTTAAAATGTCATTTACTTATAAAAACTTTACTTAATCACCAACTTTTAAGGATTTTAATTTATATATAAATAAAATCTATTATCAGTAACATTTTATCCCTTTTTAAACTTTTTTCCTTAACTTTTTCTTTTTTATTTCATTTTTTTCTGGTTCTTTTTTTCCTTACTTCCAATTCCCTCCTTTTCTTTTATATATATTTCCTTGTATCTACCGAATTGAATTGCAATTAACAACATTTTTTAAAAATAATTCCTAAATACTTACTTTAAATAAATAATTTTCTTATAATAGTTATTAATTATTAAGTATTTTACCAAAATAATTTTTATTATAAATCAACTTTAGGACGTGTCCTTTTTAATTAATATAAGCTAGTCTTTCTTTTTTTATGAAAACTATAAGATGTTTACGGCTTAAAAAATAGTATAGACTTTATTAAATTTTTAAATAAAATACATGATAATATATAATATTTTTGATAATTATAATTAATTCATTAAAAAATTAAAAAATAACTGAAGTATATTGAAAGGTGTGAATATGATACAAAATTAAAATATATTAAATTTTATAAAAATTCTTAAAAGTTATAAAGATTTTTGAAAATTTTTATACAAATCTATTCAAATTTATATAGAGTTTTTAAAAGTTTAATAAAATCTATGATCAAGTCTTAAAAGTTTAATAAATTTTCTAGATTCTTGATAATTTAAAATTTATTAAAATCTTTTAAAATTATAATTGAATTTTTTAAGAAATTAATATAATATATATCAAAATATTTAAAAATATATTAAAATTTAATATCCATCTTAGTCTCGAAGATATTAATCGAATACACTATTCTCAGATATCATTGTTCTCAAAATAATAGATTTTTTTTTTTAATTTGAAAAGATTTAAGCATGATTTTTTTATTCAACAAAAAGACTTTTCGATGCCCCGCTGAAGTGCTCAATTTTTTAAGTTCATGAGCCAAGTACTAACAAGTTTGTTGTGACTAGTTCCGATAAGAAGACATGCAATTACTAAAATTCAAACCGAGTATCTCATATTTCGAAGGCCACAATAATATATATTTTTTTGAATTTGAAAAGATTTAAGCATTATTATTTTTTCAATAAAAAGTATCAGTCAAGTAATTTTAATTCAACTGCAAAATTTTTAAGTTTATAAGTCAAGTAATAACAATTTTGTTGTAACTTGTTTTATTGATTCTTAATTTTAAATCGATTATATGTAAATTTATTTTAATATTTTTAATATATATATATATTATTTTTGTTTTTTTAAAGTATTAATTTTAATTATTAGATATATTATTTTTGTTTTTTTATTGATAGATGATGATTTATTTAAGTATTATAACCGGCGGCTGTCAGGCTTTGTATTTTAATTAAAATACTGAAGAAAAGCTTTAATAAGTTGGAGGCAGACATTGCTTCTGTGACACTTTCTTTAATAAGAAAAATAAAAATAATAGTGGTAGTTTTTGTTTTTGTTTTTTTTATAATTAATAATGGTAGTTGATATTTGATAGATTATTGAAACAAAATTAAAATAATAAATAAAGTAAATAGCATTTTATTTAATGGGAAAAAAATAATGGTAGTTAGTTGGTAGACTTCATCCGAGTTATGTTCAAAGAAGTATCCTATAGCCTATTGGCATCAGCTATATAACTATTACAGCGGAGATTTCTCTAAGTCTCCTAAAATCATATTTTGGATTCTAATACCTATAATTACTCTACGCTATCTAATTTACCAGAGCTATCCGAATCTGGTTATCTGATTCTATTTCTTTTTATTCTTATTGTTAAATTAAAAATATATATTTTTGCGTTTCTGTTTTTTTTTTTGAGTTTTCTTCTCAGATTCTGTAAGTTTTGATTCCAAATAAGACGACCCATATTTCGGTTTTTCTCAAAGTTACGATCTTTGACTGTGGCCTTCGAGAATGGAGCTTCAGAGATCAGTGCCGAGACTCTTTCTAGGGTTTTTGGTATTGTCATTAACCCCGATTTGCAATGGGAGATTTGTGGTAGAGAAGAACAGCTTGAGGGTTACATCTCCAGATAAAATTAAGGGTACATACGATAGTGCCATTGGTAACTTTGGGATACCTCAGTATGGAGGTAGTATGGCAGGGGCCGTGGTTTACCCAAAAGAGAATAAAAAAGGTTGCAAAGAGTTTTCTGACTTTGGGGTTTCGTTCCAATCCAAGCCCGGAGCTCTTCCGACCTTTGCTTTGCTCGATCGCGGAGGTACTCTTTTTTATAGTTTCTTCTAATTTGCATGCTTTTGTGGATTTTGAGGTTCAATTTGTGTTTTTTTTATGTTTGTTTTCTTTTTTCGGAATTACTTCTTCAGTCATTTGAATCGGTTTATATTTGGTCAGATCTTTTCCTTTTTTTTTCTTAGATCTAAATTGATCGGGCTTTTACGAGAATTGGCTTTAGTTGTTCAATATCGAATTCTGGAAAGTTCATAGTTTTTTTTTTCGTTTGAACTTTGCTTTCAAAATTTTCTGGCTTACATCAGTGGTATGAAATAATTCACTAAGTTGGATCAAGTTGTTTCTATATCATGAGCTATGTAGTACTGTGAATATAGTAGAGTTATGGCCTTACGGGTGAATAACTACTCTTAGCACTTACCATGCTGCTTTGCAGATTGTTTCTTTGCTTTGAAGGTCTGGAATGCCCAGAAGGCAGGGGCTTCTGCAGTTCTTGTCGCTGATAATGTTGAGGAAGCACTAATTACCATGGATACGCCTGAAGAGGATGGTTCAACTGCCAAATACATCGAGAACATCATTATTCCTTCTGCACTCATTGAGAAAAACTTTGGTGAAACACTAAAAAGTGCAATCAGTTCTGGGGATATGGTCAATGTGAATCTTGACTGGAGAGAAGCTGTTCCACATCCAGATGATCGGGTGGAGTATGAATTGTGGACCAACAGCAATGATGAATGTGGTGTCAAATGTGATATGTTGATGGAATTTTTGAAAGATTTTAAGGGTGCAGCTCAGATTCTTGAGAAAGGTGGTTATACTCTATTCACACCCCATTATATAACTTGGTATTGTCCTCAGGCATTTACCCTGAGCAAACAGTGCAAGTCCCAGTGTATCAATCATGGAAGATACTGTGCTCCTGATCCTGAACAAGACTTCAGCTCTGGTTATGATGGTAAAGAAGTGGTTGTTGAAAACTTGCGGCAGCTCTGTGTTTTTAGAGTTGCAAATGAAACTAAAAAGCCTTGGCTCTGGTGGGATTATGTTACTGATTTTCAAATTAGGTGTCCCATGAAGGAGAAAAAGTACAACAAAGAATGCGCTGATTCTGTCATTAACTCCCTAGGTACATCAGATGTAAATCCATTTTTTTTTCTAAGGTTATTATTAATTGACCAATAGCTCAACTAATGAAATTTGACTTTTCATATGGCATTTTTCAGGGCTTGATATCAAAAAGATTGAGAAGTGCATGGGAGACCCAAACGCAGATGCAGAAAACCATGTCCTAAAAGAAGAGCAAGATGCCCAAGTAATTTTTTGCTATTAGGACGTTAATAATTTTAAAAACATTATTTACATTTGTTTAAGAGTTTAAATTTCTGCTCTTCTATTTCCTAATTTTGTTATAATTGTTTAAGTAGTGATGCCTCTCTGACCAAAATCCTTTTGTAGGTTGGAAAAGGATCAAGGGGTGATGTAACCATATTGCCTACACTTGTTGTCAATAGTCGCCAATATCGAGGTTTGTATATGTGCTTCTATTTCTTAGGTACTTACCATCCTGGATGCTTCCTTCTCTAAAATATGATTTTGCAGGAAAATTGGCAAAAGGTGCTGTTCTCAAGGCCATCTGCTCTGGTTTTGAGGAAACTACTGAGCCAGCTGTTTGCTTAAGTGGTGGTAGGTTCTTGTTTGTGTGTTGGGTTACATTAATTCGTATGAGTCTTTGACCATCCGTGGTTTGTCTTTAACCCAAGTTTTCTGAGTTGACTTCTTATTTTATTATCGCAGATGTAGAGACAAATGAGTGCTTAGATAACAATGGTGGTTGTTGGCAAGATAAAGCAGCTAATCTCACTGCCTGCAAGGTAAAACCCTAAATTGACCTTGTTAGTGTCCGTTGCAATGAATCTCGTGTTTGAGTTCATATTTTGAAAGTGGTCTAATTGCTTTTACTCCATTTGAATGTTTGGCTTATTGCTCAGGACACATTTCGTGGGAGGGTATGTGAGTGCCCGCTGGTTGACGGAGTGCAGTTCAAAGGAGATGGTTATACTAGCTGTGAAGGTAGAATATGCTTCTGGTTTTTAACAAATTAACTGATAAGGGTTTAGAAGAAGAAAAGAGGCCTCTTGTTTGATCAATGCCGAGAGATCCTCAATTTCATAATAATCTTTCATAAATATCATAAGGTCCTTTTTTCCTTAACGTCCATCAGAGGGTGTTTTCTTAGCTCTTTACAGATTTGAACCCCTAGAAATCATGGTATGTATGCAGCCAGAGTACTGTGGTTGATTCCTAGAGATCTGTATGTAAATTATGATTAGGTCTTAAATGCAAAAACTAATATGCTTTGAACTATGTTATATTGTTTCCTTCATAATTTCTAGATGCCAATTAAAAAATGAAGCTGAACTTTTATCTGTCCAAACAGATAGTTATATGGTATTTACTCGTTGAATTATTCTGCTTTCAGCAAGTGGGCCTGGAAGGTGCAAGATAAATAATGGGGGCTGTTGGCATGAAGCAAGAGATGGGCATGCATTCTCTGCTTGTACCGTGCGTGATACTTTTTCTCTACTGTCTATTCTTTAGCTTTTTTCTTTCTTTGCATATCCAGAATTTTCTTTCGGCGTCAATAATTTATCTGAATTTGCATTCAAACTCGTTGTTAGCAGGATATTGGGGGGGTCAAATGCCAATGTCCCCCTGGCTTTAAAGGTGATGGTGTCAAAAGCTGTGTAGGTAAGTGAGATATTTTTATTTGCTTGCTTGATTATGTTACAGTTACCAAATATATTTTTGGAGGTAATTGGATCCAAGCTTTTGCAATAAGCAGTAGTGGATCCTAGATTAGATTCCACTTTTTTGTGTTTTTGGAGTTTAAATGGATAAATTTCTTTGAAACATCATGGACTCGGTAAAAAATATGCAAGGAATCTAGGCTGTCATGTAGAACCCAAAAAATATCTTGGTGATAGTAACTCTTGTAGATTTGTATATGGTGATTTTCTCATGAAGTTTTGAAGTCCAAGTTCATGTGGATGACTTGACAGATTTGAAAAACACTTGAAATCACTTGCTTTACCACCATTCTATTTTTAACTATTATTTTGTCATGTCTTCCTAAAACAGATATTGATGAATGCAAAGAGAAAAAAGCTTGCCAGTGCCCTGAATGCAGCTGTAAAAATACATGGGGAAGCTATGACTGCACTTGTAGTAGTGGCGATTTATTGTATATTCGGGACCAAGATACCTGCATAAGTAAGCCATCAATGATCAAACAGAGCTTTATTATCAGGGATATGTTACTGTGTTGCTATCTTGGTTTCCTTTTTCGTTTTTTCTATCTGCTTTCTTGTCTTAGATGTTCATCCAATATCAATTGCAGGTAAAAAGGCTAGTGGGTCTGGTGGATCAGCTTGGAATGCTTTTTGGGTCATCTTGATAGGCCTGGTTATGGCTTCTGGTGGAGCATATCTTGTGTACAAGTACAGAATAAGGGTAAGTGTTTTGCTCTGAATTGTGTTTAAAATGCATTATGCATTGTTTGTTTTGAACTTCTTTTTTCTACTAAATAACTTTGAATTTCACTCTGGGGAATGTTTAAATTTTGTTCGCTGGGGATCATGAATAGAAAAGCAATCAGATAAAATTAAAAACAGAGGAATATGTTAAGGTTTTGTACGTAGTGTTGCCTATGGATTCTGAGCACTTTGGTTCTGAAGCTTTGGCGTTTGAGATTTATTGGGTAGCACAAACATCAATGAACCATGCCTAAGTTTATTGTACTGATTGTGTTAGAATTTGATGGGAAATAAATTATCCCAAAAACTTACTTAAGTCACTGAGAAGGGTTAATAATATTTTTATACATTTATCACTTATCCACAAGTATTTGTCATATTATCTATCTATGCACTGTGTAGGTCAAATACTTAAATTTAACAATTTGGGTTATTGGAGTTTGAATCAAGGATCTTCAGTTTTGATACACATATTAGAAGTTTTTGAAAAACTAATAATATTTTTATACATATATCATGTTGTAGTTGATATGGTTGAATATCGGTAAGAAAATTCTGTTGCTAAGATCAGTATTTTACATGAATCCATGATATTGAAAGGTGAAGCTAGTACTTTTTATTTTTAATATTTGTTTAGCAACTAAAAAAAAGTCTTTAATTTCAAAATATAAATATTTATACGCAGTATTTGAAGTGTAGAGTATAGTAATAGTAATACCCTTTTCTTTATTGGTTATTATTTATTTATTTTTTCCAATTTACTTACAGTCATGCTTTGGTGTTTATTTTGCAGTCTTACATGGATTCAGAAATAAGAGCAATAATGGCACAGTATATGCCTCTGGACAGCCAAGCAGAAATTCCAAATCATATAGGCGAGGATCGTACATGAGGGAAAGAATTAGTTGTTAGGTAGTCTTCCAAGAATTTTATATGAAACCTTGGATGTGTCAATGTAACATTACACGCCTTTTCTTCTATATCTGGTCTGGAGTGTCGAGTCATTTCTTATTAGTTCTTGTAACATAAGTTGGATAATAATCTGAGGCAGATTAGATAATGTCCGAACTACAACTTACGAGGCATTGACGAAACATATAAAAGTTATTAAATTTTTACAGGATTTGTATCACATAACGTAATTAGTCTTGTATATAATTGAATTGGTTTTGGTTTTAAAATAATGTGTTAGTTTTTACATAAAGTATTATAATGTATATATTTGGTTTATGTATAGTGTATATATATATATATATATATATATGTTATAATACATATAAAAGTTGAAGTATTTGAAGTATGAGTATCAAATTATATATTTTTAATTTGAGAAATTTTATGTATAAATTTAATTAAATTTTGAACATTTTTAATCAAAATTAATGCAATATATATATATATATATATATGTATGCATGTGTGTGTTTGTTAGTTGGTGATCATTTCAAATTTTTATGACATTTAATTACATTTTTTTACTTTAAATTTCTTAAAAAACATGTTTTTTTATGTTATTAAGAAAGGATATGAAATATATTTTTGAAATATGAAAAATATGTATTTTTTATATTATATGAAAAAAAAATTTGTATAATGCTGAAGGATTAAAAACAAAATTTGTGTTTATATTAAATCAAAATATACTTGATTTTACTTGAATCGTTAGAGTAAAAAAAAAATTACTAGAAAATGTTAAAAAAAAATTAAAAATTAGACTTTAAAACTTAAAAATTAGTTATTAACAAATTTTTCATTTTTATTTTAATTTTTTTTAGAAATTAAAAATCTAATTACAAAATTAATAAAACATAGCTCTTTTGTTTTTTTGGCTTCGTTCAAATTGAAATAGTTTTCAAACCTATGATTTTATCGCTTGACTATTTTTAGTTTTGTAATTGGATTATTTGGGAAAAAAATTAATCTTGATCGACATATATTTTCAGTTCAAATGAACTATTAAAGCACCGTGAACCTTTCTGTTCATGTAGCTGTCTTGATATTCAATGTTTCCAAAAGAGTGAGTCTAAGCATTTAGAAATATGCTAATGTTAGACTTATTATATACACTTTACAGAACATAATTCACACAAACAAAACGTTTAAAATGGAAAGCAAGACCACCCATCTAGCAAATCTCCTGCATTTTTGCGTAGTCAAAAAAACCCACTCGGCTGGTAAGCTCATTCATGCCAATATTCTCCGCAATGGTCTCCTCTCCAACACTTTCCTCTCAAACCGACTCATTGAGTTGTATTCAAAATGTGGTAACATGGATTACGCTCACCTCACGTTTGATAAAATTCCTCAAAAAGATGTATATTCTTGGAATGCCATTCTGGGTAGTCACTGTAAAGTGGGAAATTTAAGAGAGGCACGCGAGCTGTTTGTGAAAATGCCCGAGAGGAACACTGTGTCATGGAACACTGTAATTAGTGCTTTAGTCCGTAATGGGTTTGAAAGAAACGCATTGGAAGTATATGATATAATGGTTTCTGAAGGATTTGTGCCTACTCATTTTACATTGGCAAGTGTCTTTAGTGCTTCTGGAGCATTGTTAGATGTAGAACATGGTCAAAAGTGTCATAATCTTGTTGTTAAGATTGGTCTAGAAGAGAATATGTACGTATGCAATGCCTTGTTGTGCATGTATGCTAAGTGTGGGCTTATTGGGGATGCTATGCGAGTTTTTGATTACATATCTCAGCCTAATGAGGTTACTTTTACGGCTATGATGGGTGGTTTAGAAAAGACAAATAGAGTCATGGAGGCTTTGGAGATGTTTAGGTTGATGGGTAGGAAAGGAATTCGAATTGACTCTGTTTCATTGTCAAGCATTTTGGGTTTGTGTGCCAGGAGGGAAACTAGGGATATTGATTTTCTTGATCAGGATGGCTCTTCTTTTGACGTGATAGGGAAACAAGTACATGTTCTCACCATTCAACTAGGATTTGAGGGAGATCTTCATTTGAATAATTCATTGCTTGATATGTATGCAAAGGTTGGAGACATGAATGCTGCTGAGAAGGTTTTTGTTAATATGCCTGGGATCAGTGTCGTATCTTGGAACGTTATGATAGCTGGATATGGGCAGTCGTACCATAGTAAGAAAGCTGTGGAATATTTTCATAGAATGAAGTCTTATGGTTTCTCTCCAGATGAGGTTACTTACATAAACATGTTTAAAGCATGTGTCAAGTCTAGAGACATCGAAACTGGACGTCAAATGTTTGATAGCATGTCAAACCCAAGTGTTAGTTCATGGAATGCTATGCTTTCTGGTTATTCTCAGAATGGAAATCATGAGGAGGCAATAGAGCTTTTTGGGGAAATGCAATTTCGGATTGTGCAACCTGATCAGACAACTATGGCTATTGCACTCAGCACCTGTGCAGGAATGGGATTTCTAGGAGCTGGAAAACAGATACATGCTGCATCTCTAAAGTTTTCATTTCATACAGACATATACGTTTCAAGTGGACTTATTGCCATGTATTCGAAGTGTGGCAAGACAGAACTTGTCAAGCATATATTTTATAACATGCCTGAATTAGATATTGTTTGTTGGAATTCAATGATAGCAGGATTTTCACTGAATTCATTGGATGAGGAAGCTTTTGCTTTCTTTAAGCGGATGCGGCAATATGGGATGTTTCCCACCGAGTTTTCCTATGCTACTGTATTGAGCTGTTGTGCAAAGCTATCTTCTCTATCACAAGGTAGACAGGTTCATGGTCTGGTAGCAAAAGATGGATTTCTAAATGATGTCTATGTAGGGACTGCTCTTACTGACATGTATTGCAAGTGTGGTGATGTAGATGGGGCACGCAAGTTCTTTAGTATGATGCCTAGTAAAAATACTGTCACATGGAATGAGATGATACATGGATATGCACATAATGGATGTGGAGAGGAGGCTATTTCTCTCTACAAGGACATGATTACATCAGGTGAGATACCTGATGCGGCTACCTTTGTTTCTGTTTTGACTGCTTGCAGCCATTCAGGGTTGACTGACCTAGGTGTAGAAATATTCAACTCAATGGAGCAAGGCTATGGAGTGGAGCCAGTAATAGATCATTACACTAGCATTGTTGATTCCCTTGGTCGTGCTGGTCGGTTCCATGAAGTAGAAGAACTTATTGGTAAGATGCCATACAAAGATGATCCTGTCATATGGGAGGTGTTGCTTAGTTCTTGTAGAGTACATGCTAATGTCATGCTAGCTAAAAGAGCGGCAAATGAACTTGTCCGCTTAGCCCCACATGATTCAGCCCCTTATGTGCTTCTTGCAAATATCTACTCTTCTCTAGGAAGATGGGATGAAGCTAGGGCTGTAAGAGATCTCATGAGTGATAAGCTTGTGACAAAGGATCCAGGTTATAGCTGGACTGAACATAAGGGTGGAATGGAACCACATTTGGTTGACAGTGAAGATGAAATAGCTAGAGAAAAATCTTGCTTTAATGGCAAGTACTGATCATAACAAGGCAATAGGTGTCTAAGGAAATATTTCCATAGCCTTCTGCTTAAGCCCAAATTGCTCCAGCTATTCCTTATGTGTATCATTTGCATCCTTTCCTGGACTAACCTATCCATGGAGATTGGCAGCCCGTGTTCTGTCTTTGGCAACCAGAAGGAGCGATGGTCACTAGTGACAAGCATAGTGTCTTCTTCCAATGACTACCCAACAAAAGCTTAATCTCACTTGTGAGTTATTTTATCCCTCTGTTTTCCATGCTTAGATGTGACTCCTTTATCTGAATTGCTTTTATTTGATTTCACGTTTTGATTTTGCTCAATTTTTTATTACCAATGTTTTGATTTTGAATTTGCTGATTACATGCTTTTATTTTTTATACATTTTTCCTGAAATGACAAGAACAAATGTTTTGATTAACATGTAATCAATTTCAACTTACTATAGCCATCAGAAACTCTGATGAAGGAAGAAAAATTGATGTGTGGTAAAACCAAATGGCCTTACAACCGGTCAAATAGGAATTTTACGTTAACCAAGAAAACAATAGGACTTTGTTCAACTTTTCTGAAGATGCTTGAAATTATATCTAAACAGATCATTGGGATGATTAACCTCTGCTTTAAAATTCTCTATATACATTTTCAATGCCATTTAGTGTTTGTGTGGCTCACTTGTCCTTCTAGACCAATAAAGTCTTATAATTTCAATGATATTGTCTTGGAAGTACAAATTCTATTTCATTTTTGGCAAAAGAAGAAAAGGTCAAGCAAATGCAACACGTATTTGGCTTTGAGTAACTTCTCGTACGACCAGTGAATAACTTCTCATGGGAGTGAAAGTGGATACTTAGAGGAGTAGATTAACTAGTTTTCTTAACAATCTTTGCGTTAGTCTTGCATAATTTGTTTACACTTCTACGAGCCAAAATTGATCTCAGGTCAACTGTGGTGTTGAAGGACCATCCTCAAGATTTAAGAAATAAATACAAAAATAATACAATAAGCTTATCCGATCCTTGCATTCAACATAAAATTATTGACAGTAAGCTTATGTAACAGATTTACCCTTGCATAGATGCTCTGAGGATCAGTTGCTGCCCCTCTATCTGCCCTTGGTTTTTTATTCTGGTTCAGTGTTGGTGGTCCTTTTGAATCCATTGAAGCATTGATGTCATCTCCTGAGCTGCAACAGCATGAGGTCTGTCCTTTTCTGATAGTATTAACATCTTTGTCTTCATTTTCACTTGCTGAGACAAATTTTGCACGCTTGACACCCTCGTCCTTGTTAACCTATTGAATCAAGTAAGTTATTGATTAAAGAGGCTTGCATAAATTAGTTCCAAAGGAATATTTAATAGAGAAAAGAAAAAAAAGGAAACATTTAATAATGCTAGAACATGAACGAAGAAAGGTTTTAATTTGTACTCACTTCTCCTGAACGTGTAGATCTTTTCCTAGCAGGAACAATCCCAGAGGGGTTTGTAGTTTCAATTGCAGAATTTGAGTTGAGCTGCGAATCTTTTCCGGGATCGACAAGACGCACTTGAGACTGGCTTCCACCACAATTCTCCATGTCATTGCTGAACCCTTCTTGGTTGAGGCATTCCTCGCCTTCAGTACTGAAAAACAAGTAGGTATCCTTAATATCCCTTTCACAAAAACCAAGGGAACTCATATTTTTTGTTATCAAAGTTGTATGAGAATCACACAAGTAGTTTTGGTAGCTTAAAGCCGAAATTAGATAACTACTATCCCCATCGTGGCTATTAATGTTTTGTTCAAAATAATCACCATATGAATTGTTGGCGATTTTTGAAGAATAATGAGAACCTTGATTAATGCTTTTCAATACCATTTCATTAGTTGATTCATGACTAGGCCAAAAAGTAGATGAAAACTCAATCCTTGGAAAACCACTTAGTTGATGATCATTTAGAACCATTAAATCAATACCTCTGTATTGTAAAACCCACTAAGAGAGTTACATTATACCAAGGAGTGGTTTCCATAACTTCAATACTCTTTTTTAAAAATAAAAAAAAACACGTTAGAGCCTACTAGCCAATTGAACTTATGATGTTAACCGGTGTCAAATAGATTAAGGTATATTTATACTTGTAGATTTTCAGAGAATATTATTAGTGTTGTACAGGCTGTAGAGTTAGTGTAAATCAAGCTGTATTTTCATTATTATTACCAGCTGTTCTATTCCTAGAATTAGTAGACACTTTGTATTTCTATATATAGATTGTATTATAGTGTTGTAAAGAAGAAGAGAAAACAGAGAATACATACTCCATATTATCTCCATCATATCTCTCGGAGTACATTTAACATGGTATCAGAGCATTTCTGAAATCCAAAAATCCAATTTTGTGTTATATCAATTCTGTCCAAGGAACACTGATTTCTGTCCTCATAATTTCAGAAATCCAGAAATCCATTTCCTGCACCTTGCATTCCAGAGGCAAAGCAGAAATCCATTTTCTGCAGCAACTTGCATTCTAGAGGCAAAGTAGAAATCCATTTTCTGCAGCTTGCTTTCCATCTCAGTCATCGTCGCTGACCATCTCCTCATCGTCGGTGCCGATCATTGTCGGTGCCGATCATCATCATCGCCGTCTGCTTCAATCAGTAAGTCTCATAGTCTCGTAGTCACATTCTGCTTTGTTTTTTTTTTCTTTTTTGTTTCCCATTCCAGTAAGCTGTTTTAATATATCCCTACCCAACCCGGTCCAGCAGATTATTAAAAAAAAAAAAACAGCCCACAAATTTCAGTCCACGTACAATCTACAATTGCAACAAATGGCCATGGAAAAACCTATAATTCTTGTTTCCACGGACAATAGTCTTATGTCCATCACCAGTCACAAATTAAATGGGCACAATTATCTTCAATGGTCCCAATCCGTCATGATGTTTATATGTGGAAAAATGAAAGATGATTACCTTACTGGCGATGTCGCAGCTCCAAACAAAGACGATCTACAATACAGAACATGGAAATCTGAAAACAATATGGTGATGTCTTGGTTGATCAATTCCATGACAAACGAAATTGGAGAGAATTTTCTTCTCTACAAAACCGCCAAAGGAATATGGGATGCAGCTAAAGACACTTATTCCAGTTCTGATAATATGTCCGAACTATTTGAGATCGAGAGCATCCTCCATGATCTTCGCCAAGGAGAGTTGTCAGTTACACAATACTTTAACTCTCTCACTCGATGTTGGCAACAATTAGATCTCTTTGAGGTTCACGAATGGACCTGTCCAGCAGACAACATCTTGTACAAACAGATTATTGACAAGAAACGGGTTTTCAAATTTTTACTGGGACTCCATAAAGATCTTGATGATGTGCGCGGCAGAATTCTCGGCACAAAACCTTTGCCCAGTATTCGTGAAGCCTTCTCTGAAGTCCGTCAAGAGGAGAGTCGAAAGAAAGTAATGATGGGTCCTCAATCTACAATGATGGGTTCTCAATCTACCATTTCCGTGACTGGAGAAGGATCTGCACTTGCCATTCGAGGTCATCAGCACTCTTATAATACAGACAACCGTTCTCGTCGTGGAAGACCTTGGTGTAATCATTGTCGTAAACCTGGTCATACTAAGGAAACCTGCTGGAAAATTCATGGTAAGCCCACTGATAGGAAACCACCGTTCACACAGCATATCAACAAAGAAAGTCATGGAAAAATTGCCTCTAAATCTCAAGACAATGAGTCACCTGAATCTGCTCTATTTAGCAAGGAACATATTGATCTCTTTCAGACATTATTTGGACAATCCTTGACTACATCATCTGCCACTATAGCTCAATCAGGTAACACCCTCAATGCTTTTAATGTGAAACAGGTTATGAGACCATGGATTGTTGATTCCGGTGCTTCAGACCACATGACGGATGATGCTTCTCTTCTCATGAATCTTAAATTCTACCAGAATGGACACACGGTCCGAATTGCCGACAGTTCAGTATCCAAAGTAACAGGAATTGGTTCAGCCAAAATTTCAAACTCCTTTATTCTAGATTATGTCCTTCTTGTTCCTACACTTGATTGTAATCTTATCTCAATTACTAAACTCACCCGTGATAAAAATTGTATGGCTAAATTTGTTCATAACCTATGTGAATTTCAGGAACTGCATTCGGGAAAGATGATTGACAGTGCTAAGGAATGCTTGGGACTCTATCTCCTCAACAGTGAAGAACCTTCAACAAGACAAGCTCACCAAGTTGTATCCGAAGTTTCTAATCAGAATAAAGCTTTGTTAAATCTTAAGTCCAATAAAGATGGTGAAATCATGTTGAATAACTATCGTTTAGGTCATCATAATTTCAAGTATTTACAGAAACTTTTTCCTTCATTATTTAGAAATAAAAATTCAGAAGCTTTTCAGTGTGAAGTATGTCAATTTTCAAAACATGTTAGAACTTCATATCCTCATCTTCCACATAAAAAATCACATCCTTTCTCATTAATTCATACTGATATATGGGGACCTTCTCGAATCAAAAACATCACAGGGACACATTGGTTCATTTCATTTATGGATGATCATACTCGAACCACTTGGTTATTCCTAATGAAAGAAAAATCTGAAGCATGTCAAATTTTTAAAAATTTTAATACCATGATTCAAACCCAATTTCAAACAAAAATCCAGGTATTGAAATCCGACAATGCTAAAGAATACTTCACTTCCACCCTTACTGATTATCTGTTAAGTCAAGGGATTGTCCATATAAGCTCATGTGTTGACACACCTTAACAAAATGGGGTGACTGAAAGAAAGAATATGCATCTTCTCGAGGTAGTTATATCCCTCATGTTCACAACTCATGTCCCTCAACATTTTTGGGGGGATGCTGTTCTTACAGCTACCTATCTTATCAATAGGATGCCATCTCATGTCCTCTTGTTTAAAACACCTATCAATACTCTACTTGAGTCATACCCACACACCAAAATTGTGTCCTATGTTCCCTTTAAAATTTTTGGATGTTCTGCTTATGTCCATGTACATCATAGTGGCAAACTTGATCCTCAAGCCATCAAATGCATATTCCTAGGGTATTCATCATACCAAAAAGGATACAAATGCTTTTCTCCTATCACAAAACGATTCTATAATACAATGGATGTCACATTTTTTGAACAATATTCGTACTATTCCAAATCTGTCATTCAGGGGGAGAACATAGGCAATGAATACCAGCTTTCGAATATCATAAGTACTCAGTCTCCCACAAATCCTATTCCGCAACCTCCAGAAAGTGAATCAATATCTCAAATAAATACTCTTACTACTCCCAATGAACCCTCAACTTCTCTACCAACAGATCCAAACTTCCTTGTCCCAAACAATGATCTCCTTGTCTACTCTAGAAGGAAAACAACTCAAGAAAGAGCAGAGAATTGAGCATATCTTGAGCCATTCCAGGAATCCAACCCAAATACAGGCCACTCCGACAATTCACAAGGTAATACCACTAAACCTTATAGTATTGAATTACCTCCTTATGATTTGAATTTGCCAATTGCTATAAGGAAAGGTGTAAGATCATGCACAAACCACCCCATCTACAACTTTATTTCCTATAAAAATCTCTCATGAGGGTACAAGGCATTTATCAGCAACCTCGATCAAATAGAGGTTCCAAATTCTGTTCATGAAGCATTTCAGATACCTGAATGGAAGACAGCTATTCGTAAAGAACTCAGTGCCCTAGCGAAAAACAAGATTTGGGAGATCACAAAACTACCATCGGGAAAACAAACTGTTGGGTGTAAATGGCTCTTTACAATCAAACACAAAGCAGACGGTAGTATAGAAAGACTCAAAGCTCGCCTTGTGGCTAAAGGATTCACTCAGACATATGGGCTTGATTATCAAGAGACTTTTGCACCTGTAGCAAAACTCAACACTATTCGTGTTTTTCTCTCCATAACATCTAACTTGGATTGGCCTCTATACCAATTAGATGTCAAGAATGCATTCCTTAATGGTGATTTCGAAGAAGAAGTCTACACGGACATTCCTACTCGAATTGAATCTCCTGTTCCAACCAATAGAGTCTGCAAACTTAAGAAATCTTTATATAGATTGAAACAGTCTCCTCATGTAATGTTTAAAATTATTAATTTTAAATTTATTTAATAAATAGATGTATTAAATTAAAAAAATTCAAAAATATAGGTAAAAAAAGCTACAAGTTTCTAAACACAAATACTCTACAGTACCAAATCTTTATAAAAATAAGTTTGACATGTATTCAAATAAATAAATAAATAATTTGACATGCACATTCCTATTTGGACTTGTTAAATTAATTGACTTCAAAGTTTTTTTTAGGTAAACAGTTGACTTTAGGCTTGTTGAGTTTTTTAAACTATCAATTTTAGGGAGATGGATCAGAAGGTTCAA
This sequence comes from Hippophae rhamnoides, assembly GCA_033030585.1. Taxonomy (NCBI): domain Eukaryota; kingdom Viridiplantae; phylum Streptophyta; class Magnoliopsida; order Rosales; family Elaeagnaceae; genus Hippophae; species Hippophae rhamnoides. Next base: position 70,318,690 of record CM065429.1, on the reverse strand, counting down.
GTTACGTAAGTAGTTCATATTTATTTTATTCTTTCTTCATATATATAGTTGACATTTTCTGAAAATAATTAATTTAATAAGCTAGGATTCATTCTAATTTGTTATAAAATGTTATAAAACTTGGAAGATAATTTACAGACTTGATTTGAAATATTAGAAGGTTTTATGTGTTAATTTAAACATAAAAGATTTAAAAAATTATATAAAATAACATGTATAAAACTTATAACAATAAAAATAATACCCCAATAATTTTAAATTGTGTCCAATTGGATTATGTTTAATATTAAATAAATTTAAATGGTTATAATTTAATATCATTCAATTATACAATATTTAATATATAATAATGAGTTTGATTTTTTATGGTAGAAATTTAGGGTGAGTATCGGTTCGAAACCGCAAATTTTAGTTCAATCCGAATCTGATTCGATCCGAAGCAAATTATGAATTCAATTCGAATTCGATCTTCTGTACATGTCAATCTGAACAAATCTGAAACCATCAATTTTAAGTCAATCCGAATCCGATGCAAAAAATATTTAAACCAAAAATTATTCGATCCGAAACCAATCCGTTGTACATGCCAATCTGAACAAATCTGAATTTGCTAATTTTAGGTCAATCCGAATCCGATCAAATTCGAAAATTATTCAATCCAAAATTTTAATTTAAATCTATTAAAAAATTACATAAATAAGCAAATTATGAAATATCAATCCGAACAAATCCAAATCTGATTTAATTTCAACATATAAAATGAAAAATTACATATAATAAAAAAAATCTAAAATAAAAATATTTTTCATACAAATTAAAAAAGTAAGTGACAACATGATTAAAAATAATTCAACAAAAATAATCAAAAAGAAAAAATTAAACATTAATTACATAATTTAACTCCAAAAAATTAAATATCAATTACATAAATTAACTTCACTCTACGAACATTAATAACAACAACTTTTTTTGATAATCATTCAAGGTTTAAGTCACCAATACCATCAAGAATATCTGCACAATGAAAAATTAAAAAGTTAAAAATATACATAAATAATGAGCTAATAAACATAATAATATATATTTGATAACAAATAAATCTATATATATTTGAAAGTTTTATGCAATATACCTGATTTTAGAGCTTCAATTTCATCAAGTGACTCTTAGATATTAATGATTGGAGATGAACGAATCCAATTTTGAGTGCAAATCAAAGATTGTACAGTTTTAGAAGATAGGAAACTCCTGTATGGACTAATTGTACGACCACTAGTAGAGAATGCAGATTCAGATGCTACGTTAGATACCGGTATGACCAATACATCTAGAGCTATCCAAGACAAAATCTTAAATCTTGAGAAATGAACATTCCACCAACTTAAAAGATCAAATTTCTCATCATTCATATCAACCAATGCTTCTTGTAAGTATTTTTCCACTTCAGATTTGTTTTCCATAGTATGAACTTCTTTTAAATGCTTTCTCTTACGAGAAGCATAAAGTTGGAATGCATCTCCTTCTAAACCAAAACCTTCTGTACCCATTTCTAAAGGTTGAGAAGATTCTTTTGTGTTTGAGGGAAAATACGCTTTACAATACTCCTCGTACATATCTTCCAAAGTTTTTTTTACCCTTTTTGAACTCATTGAAGCCTCAATCTCATCCCCATTACATAATTCTAGCAAACTTAGATGTAAAGAACACTTTTTATGCCTAGGATCAAGTAAAACAAACACAAATAACATCATATTTATTTTAGATATTCCTCCCCAATATTTGTCAAACTTTACCTTCATATCACTAGCCATCTTCATCATAATATAATCCTCACATTTACTCCACATATCAAGTTGATCATGAATAAAACAAATACGATCCAAGAAGAAATTAGAAGTCACATATAAAGATCCAGAAAACATTAATGTTGCTTCATAAAAAACTTTCAAAAATTGGACAAAATGTCTAGCATTATCCCAATCCATTACAGTCGGAGCTTGTTTAATTTCACCTCGACAAAACCCTTGATAGTACCCCAAATCAGTGATCTCTAACCTTTCAAATGCTTTTTGAAAATAAGTTGTAGAATCCAACATCAAATAAGTTGAATTCCACCTTGTCGTAACATCTAAACAAACGAGTTTTTAAGTAGAGTTTTTCCATTTCAACAACACTCTTAAATTTTTGCAGTCTAATTGGTGATCCTCTCATATATCTTACAACAACACGAATCCTATTTATTGATATGTTATACTCTTTCAAACCCTGCTCAACAATTAAATTCAGAATATATGCATCACATCGCATGTGCAAATGTTTTGATTCTAAAATTGCATTACCCTAACCATTAATGCATTTTTTCAAATAAGTAAGTGCAATATCCTTAGAACTTGCATTATCAACTGTAATACATAATATCCTATCATTGCCCCAATCTAACAAACATGTTTCAATCGCTCTACCAAGTGTATCACTTTAATGATTTGAAACTTGACAAAAGTTCAAGATTCTCTTTTGTAAATTTCAACCATTATCAACAAAATGAGCAGTTAAACATATATAACATAAGTTCTGACAAAATGTCTATGTATTAGTGGTAAGACATATTCTTTTACTAGTTCTATTCAACAACTCTTTTAATTTTACTCTTTCAGTAACGTACAAATTCAAGCAATCTCTTGCAATAGTCCACCGAGAAAGGATTTTAAACAAATGTTGTAACTCTTTAATAAACTCCTTAAATCATTCACCTTCTACGATAATAAATGACAATTCATCTTTTATTATCATCCTTACCAATTTTTCTCTACATCTTTCAGCATTAAAACTATGAGGTACAAGACTTCCTTCCTTATGGAAAGCTAAAGTTTTTTGTTTCTTAAGAACTACACCGGGAAACTTATCACATCCAATGGAAATGTGTGCAAGCAAATTTGACGGGCCATATTTGCTTGACACATACTTATATTGTTTCTTACAATATTTGCATATAGCTTTGCGATGTTGCCCTACCCCTTCTATAGTAAAATAAGCCAATGCTTCACTACTAGATCTAGAGGAAACTTTTTTACATTCTTCTTTAGAAGCAATGCATAGGTCAGGAATTGGAGTACTTACATAATCTTCTTCTCAAGTTGGTTGTGTTGCACTTTCATATTTATTTACTTCTTCAATCATATAAAGTGTATCATTATCTTTATCTAAAACCATTTGCATAGTTGTAGAAAAAAATATTAAACATTTGTAATAAATAATTGTAAAAATGTGCACATAGACGTGGGGTGATATTGGATATGTTTGTTTTCATGTGATTTAAAATATGTATTGGATATTTATATGTAATATAACTAAAAATTTGATAATACGGATGAAATGTTCAATTAACATGCACCATTTATAAAACAATGTTTTATGATATTGATTTTTATAATTATGTAAATAACCATGATGTACTACAATGGTGCTATTTGTTCCACCAAGCCACGATAGACCTTAATATTTTAAAAGTAGTTTAAAAATTGTTGTAGCTCAATTAAAGTATGAAAAACAACATTTTTGGGGAAAAACTCTAGACAAACTGCCTTTGATAGTTTGGTGTGCCTAGATATCGAAAAGTTATATGGAATCATAAAACAATTCGTCCAAAACAGACCTCACAACATAAAGTTTTGACCGTTCAAAGTTTTCTTATAATGTCATATAATTTTTGTTCTACAATACAATCACATTTTCATTCAGACTCGTAATTTCATCTCATAGCTCTCGAAAATTACTATAAGAAAACAGTAAATCACACAACATGTTCTAGAATCTAGATAGCTTATTGCTTCACACATCCATTTGAAACAAAAGCAATAACTATCAATAACAGCCAAAACATAGCATTTGAATATTAGATCTGAAATCAAAATTCAGAAAAAGGAAAAAAGTTCAAAAAATATAACCTTATTATTCAGGATGATGAATAACAACGAACAGCGAGCAACAACAACGGTGGCAAATGAAGCGGCAGAGAAGCCTGGCAGTATAAGCGAATAAGCGGCTATTCGAAGTAGAGAAGCATAAGCAACTGCAAAGTAGAGAAGAAGAAGCAGCTGCGAAGTAGAAAAGAAGAAGCAGTTGCGAAGTAGAGAAGCAGAGAAGCACGAACAACAGCAGTAGAGAAGCACTTAACAATGGAGGCAGGTAGGTAGGGAGAGAGATGGAGGCAGCTGGAAAAATATATTAGGTTTTGGGTTAAGATTTAGATATACGATAGTTGCTTTAATAGTTAGGTTAAATAATTGTTATATATATATTTTTAAATAATATATTAAATATATCGGATCGGGTCGGATTATACGGATTTGAATATTTCTAATCCGAATCCGAATTCGAATTCGAGCGGATTGATAAAATCCAATCCGACTTCGGATAGAAACCACTTAATTTTATCAGATTTGATCGGATATTTTGCTCACCCCTAGTAGAAATATATGACCACGATGTTTGATGTTTAATATAAAATAATGAGTTTAATTTTTTTATTAGTAAAAATATATTAACTATATATAAAGAATATTATTTTATTTTTTTTCAAAAGATTTTTATTTTTATTAGAAATAAACTTGTGGCAAGTCTACTAGCTATTAGGGGTGAGCAAAATATCCGATCAATCTGATAAAATTAAATGGTTTCTATCCGAAGTCGAATCGGATTCGGATTCGGATTCGGATTAGAAATATTCAAATCCGTATAATCCGATCTGATCCAATATATTTAATATATTATTTAAAAATATATATATAATAATTATTTAACCTAACTATTAAAGTAGCTGCCATATATCTAAATCTTAACCCAAAACCTAATATATTTTTCCAACTGCCTCTATCTCTCTTCCTGCCTACCTGCCTCCATTGTTAAGTGCTTCTCTACTGCTCGTGCTTCTCTACTTCTCTGCTTGCATTGCTTCTTCTACTGCACCGCCAGGCTTCTACTTTGTAGCTACTTGCTGCTCGTGTTTCTCTTCGTACTTCTCGCTATCTACTTAGCGGCTTTGCTTCGCTCGTAGCTACCAGGCTTCTCTACTCGCGCTACCGTTGTTGTTGCTCGCCACTGATGTTGTTGCTCGCTGTTCGTTGTTCTTCATCATCCTGAATAAGAAGGTTATATTTTTTGAACTTTTTTCCTTTTTTTGAATTTTGATTTCAGATCTAATATTCAAATGCTCTATTTTGGTTGTTATTGATAGTTATTGCTTTTGTTTCAAATGGATGTGTGAAGCAATAAGCTATCTAGATTCTAGAACATATTGTGTGATTTATTGTTTTCTTATAGTAATTTTCGAGAGCTATGAGATGAAATTACGAGTCTGAATGAAAATATGATTGTATTGTAGAACAAAAATTAGAAGACATTATAAAAAAACTTTGAACAGTCATAACTTTATGTTGTGAGGTCTGTTTTGAACGAATATTTTTATGATTCCATATAACTTTTCGATATCTAGGCACACCAAACTGTCAAAGGCGGTTTGTCTAGAGTTTTTCCCCAAAACGCTGTTTGTCATGTTTTAATTGAGCTACAATAATTTCTAAACTACTTTTAAAATTTTGAGGTATATCGTGGCTTAGTGGAACAAATGTCACCATTTTAGTACATCATGGTTATTTACATAATTATAAAAATCAATATCATAAAACATTGTTTTATAAATGGTGCATGTTAATTGAACATTTCATTCATATTATTAAATTTTTAGTTATATTACATATAAATATTCAATACATATTTTAAATCACATAAAATCAAACATGTCCAACATCACCCCACGTCTATGTGCACATTTTTACAATTATTTATTGCAAATGTCTAATATTTTTTCTACAACTATACAAATGGTTTTAGATAAAGATAATGATATACTTTATGTGATTGAAGAAGTAAATAAAGATGAAAGTGCAACACAACCAACTCAAGAAGAAGATTCTGTAAGTACTCCAATTCTTGACCTATGCATTGCTTCTAAAGAAGAATGTAAAAAAGTTTCCTCTAGATCTAGTAGTGAAACATGGGCTCATTTAACTATAGAAAGGGTAGGACAACATCGCAAAGTTATATGCAAATATTGTAAGAAACAATATAAGTATGTGTCAAGCAAATATGTCACGTCAAATTTGCTTGCACACATTTCCATTGGATGTGATAAGTTTCCCGGTAGAGTTCTTAAGAAACAAAAAACTTTAGCTTTCCATAAGGAAGGAAGTTTTGTACCTCATAGTTTTAATGCTGAAAGATGTAGAGAAAAATTGATAAAGATGATAATAAAAGATGAACTGTCATTTATTATCGTAGAATGTGAAGGATTTAAGGAGTTTATTGAAGAGTTACAACCTTTGTTTAAAATCCTTTCTCGGTGGACTATTGCAAGAGATTGCTTGAATTTGTACGTTACTAAAAGAGTTGTTGAATAGAACTAGTAAAAGAATATGTCTTACCACTGATACATGAACATCTTGTCAGAATTTATGTTATATGTATTTAACTGCTCATTTTAATGATAATGGTTGGAATTTACAAAAGAGAATCTTGAACTTTTGTCAAGTTTCAAATCATAAAAGTGATACACTTGGTAGAGCGATTGAAGCATGTTTGTTAGATTCGGGCATTGATAGAATATTATGTATTGCAGTTGATAATACAAGTTCTAATGATATTGCACTTACTTATTTGAAAAAATGTGTTAATAGTTAGGGTAATACAATTTTAGAATCAAAACATTTGCACATGCGATGTGGTGCACATATTCTGAATTTAATTTTTGAGCAGGGTTTGAAAGAGTATAACATATCAATAAATAGGATTCGTGATGTTGTAAGATACGTGAGAGGATCACCAATTAGGCTGCAAAAATTTAAGAGTGTTGCTGAAATGGAAAAACTCTCTACTCAAAAACTCATTTGTTTAGATGTTACAACAATGTGGAATTCAACTTATTTGATGTTGGATTCTACAACTTATTTTCAAAAAGCATTTGAAAGGTTAGAGATCACTGATTTGGGGTACTATCAAGAGTTTTGTCGAGGTGAAATTAAACAAGCTCCGACTATAATGGATTGGGATAATGCTAGACATTTTGTCCAATTTTTGAAAGTTTTTTATGAAGCTACATTAATGTTTTCTGGATCTTTATATGTGACTTCTAATTTCTTCTTGGATCGTATTTGTTTTATTCGTGATCAACTTGATATGTGGAGTAAATGTTAGGATTATATTATGATGAAGATGGCTAGTGTTATGAAGGTAAAGTTTGACAAATATTGGGGAGGAATATCTAAAATGAATATTATGTTATTTGTGTCTGTTTTACTTGATCCTAGGTATAAAAAGTGTTCTTTACATCTAAGTTTGCTAGAATTGTGTAATGTGGATGAGATTGAGGCTTCAATGAGTTCAAAAAGGGTAAAAAAACTTTGGAAGATATGTACGAGGAGTATCGTAAAGCATATTTTCCCTAAAACACAGAAGAATCTTCTCAACCTTAGAAATGGGTGCAAAAGGTTTTCGTTTAGAAGCAGATGCATTCCAACTTTATGCTTCTCGTAAGAGAAATCATTTAAAAGAAGTTCATGCTATAGAAAACAAATTTGAAGTGGAAAAATACTTACAAGAAGCATTGGTTGATATGGATGATGAGAAATTTGATCTTTTAAGTTGGTGGAATGTTCATTTCTCAAGATTTAAGATTTTGTCTTGGATAGCTCGAGATGTATTGGTCATACCGGTATCTACCGTAGCATCTGAATCTGCATTCTCTACTGGTGGTCGTGCAATTAGTCCATACAGGAGTTTCCTATCTTCTAAAACTATACAATCTTTGATTTGCACTCAAAATTGGATTCGTTCATCTCCAATCATTAATATCCAAGAGTCACTTGATGAAATTGAAGCTCTAGAATCAGGTATATTGCATAAAACTTTCAAATATATATAGATTTATTTGTTATCAAATATATATTATTATGTTTATTAACCCATTATTTATGTATATTTTTTATTGTGCAAATATTCTTGATGGTATTGGTAACTTAAATCTTGAATGATTATCAAAAAGAGTTGTTATTAATGTTCGTAGAGCGAATTTAATTTATATAATTGATATTTAATTTTTTGAAGTTAAATTATTATTATGTATATTTTGAGTTAAATTATGTAATTAATGTTTAATTTTTTTCTCTTTGATTATTTTTGTTGAATTAATTTTAATCATGTTGTCATTTACTTTTTTAATTTGTATGAAAAATATTTTTATTTTAGATTTTTTTTATTATATGTAATTTTTCATTTTATATGTTGAAATTACATCAGATTTGAATTTGTTCGGATTGGCATTTATAACGGTTCAGATCGGATTGATATTTCATAATTTGCTTATTTATGTAAATTTTTTAATAAATTAAAATTTTGGATTGAATAATTTTCTAATTGGATCGAATTCAGATTGACTTAAAATTAGCAAATTCAAATTTGTTCGGATTGGCATGTATAACGGATTGGTTTAGAATGTAATAATTTTTGGTTTCAATGATTTTCGGATCAGATTCGGATTGACTTAAAATTGACGGTTATGGATTTATTCGGATTTACATATACAGCAGATCGAATTCGGATTGAATAATTCATAATTTATTTCAGGTCGGATTCGAATTGACCATAAAATTTACAGTTTTGAACCGATGCTCACCCCTACTAGCTACGATAGTTAGCACACTTAGACCCATTAGTTTTTGTATGGTATTTTTAACTTTAAAAATTGATAGTTTAATTTAAATAAATAAATTGTGTTTTTTAAAAAAATTATTTTATTTTTTTCAACTATATTTAAAAATAATAATTTAATATGAATATTTGTTAAAGATTCTTTAAAATAAAAATTTTAAAAAGGAAAAAAACTTTTTTAAACTGATGAATTAAATTCTTAGTGGGGTTACAAAGATAACCTAATATTAGATTGGGAAATGAGATTAAACTAACATATAAGAGTACTACTTAAACTGCAAGAACTTTATATTTAATATCAAAGACGGATAAAAGCAACAGCTAAGCATGATATAATCATTGATTATATAAAAATAAGCATGATATTATAATGCAATGGTACCATGATTTTATTAATTAATATTAATAATTAGTTTTTTTTCCCTCTCATACATATTTTATTTTATTTTATCAAAAGAATCAAAGATATTAGATAAAGTTTTTTCTAATGATACATATTGCTAGTTGTATTACAAAAGTTTCTTACTAGAAATACCTGTTTATTTATAATTATAAAATACAAATTATAATTCTTTTAATTTTTTAAACAAACTTTATTTAATGTGGTTTACATTTTGCATTTAATATGCTATAATTTTTTTTCCAGAAAATGTACGGTTTTATTTAATTTTGTCTAGAAAAGCAGCTAATTCAAACCATGTCAAGAAATTATTATAATGAAGAATGTTATTTGCTTATATATCAAATTTCGTGTAAGTATTTATTAGATATTAAATTGGTAAGATTAGAAGTTGAAGCAACGATGAGATAACTTATTAACAAGAAGTTAATTATATTGTATTATGGAAATTGATGGATGATAAAAATCATTTTTCTATTATTATTGAGGGCAAAATGGGCAAAACTATAGAAAGCTCTAAGGGCTCGAATATCTGCTGTCAGGTTTGTCTTCACTGCTATAAGAAGTTAGGTTGTTAACAAGGTGGTGTGGGTCGTGATTTGAAATAAGGGCATTGAAAGTGGAGTGTCATCGACTGATATACCAAAATTTTAGTTATATATATATATATTATATAGTAATTCAACGAAAGAAAAATCATATTTTAGCTATAAAAAATAAATGAGGGATATTATCATATACGCCTACCATCTTACTATAACTTTTATATTAATAATAATTTAACTGGAGAAAAATATTTTAGCTAAAAAAATAAATGAATGATATTGTTATAATGTAAATTATTAATGTAATAACCGAAGAAAAGTTATATGTTATGTAGTTGTGATAGTATAATCTGAGTTTGATTGTGTATGTTACTACATACTTAAGTTTAAATTTTTATTCAAACGCTTCATTTATATTTACTTGCTTTTGTTTATTGCATTATATATCATTTGTTTAAAGTGTTATGACTGCTTGTTAATAAACAAAATCGACGTTGAGTTTGTAATATCGATTTTTCAAATACTTTGATTTTATATTTGTAAAACTCTCGTAAATGTACGAATCATTTTATAGAAAATGGTATACTCTCAAGGTGGATTTAAAGAAGGAATATATATGGTTTTTAATTTATTATTCAAATTTTTAAAAACAAAATTAAATCATAAACATCATGTCACAATATTTTAATTTTTTTGTGTTTTTTAATCTAATAACATAAAAAAACATAGATATCAATTTAATAAACAATTATGCAAATTTTTATCATTTATAATAATGTAGTATTTATGTAATCAATAGTTAAGTTAATTATACTTGCTCATATTATTTAGGTTATTAAATATATAAATTGATATTTATTGATTCTCTTTTTTTAAATATAAATACCATCTTTGTTGGGTTAGATATTCTTTGTTAATTAAATAAATTAATTAATCCCTATGAATGAGGTCAATAATTAATATGATTAATTAAATTAAATATTTTTTCAAGAGATTGAAAATTAACCATTTAAATGTAACCTTGGTGGGGTTAGATATTTTAATTTTTATTCAAGATATCCAAATTAAAGTTAAGAATTTAATTATCCAAGTATTAACTTTCAAGTTTTAAAACCATTACTGAAAATATATTGTAAATAAATTTTTGAATAATAATTCTTATAAAAATCTTTGAAATGGAGTTTCACTCTAACTACCAGACGATTGTATTAATAAATAAAATGACACTATTATAAATTAGACTAGATAATTAAACCTTAAAATCTAATTTTTAGATTTAAGTTTGTAATGAAAAATAATATATTTCTCTCTAACATTTTTAATATAAAATCTTTAATAAAAACAAAATCAATTTATTTTATAGAAATATTTTGCTTATTTAATATTTCGTAAGCATAACAATGTTATTATTCTATCATATTTACAAACAGCCAGCTATGTTAAATTTAATCATAGACAAATTAAATATAATATATAAGAATAAAACATAACAAATAACTGTAAATAATTTATTTTAAAATTATACCTCAAAAGAATCCTTACAGAACTTTGATGCTAATTTCATTTCTGGAAAACCTCTAAACGAATTTGTATTTTCGTTTATTGAATCAAAAACTAGAAATTTATAGAAACATAACTAGTTCTTCTCAAAAAGAGAAGAACTTTAAAACTAAAAAAACTAAGAAAGCTTTTTAGAGAGAGAGATTTCTCAGGAATCCTAAGGGGATGATTTTTATAATGGATGTTAGGTTTCTTTTATAGGTGAGAAAAAGGCTAAAAAATGAAAAAACAAATCTTGAAAATGGGTGTTAGTTGGCACGTGTGTAGGGGCGCACGTAGGTATGGAAAAAATATATCACAAAATAGTCTTTACCATTTGATTATTAAATACCAATTTTGAATTCATCTTAATCTTAACAACGGATCATGAAAAACAAACTACGAATTAAAACACATATATACATGGGTTAATTCTCTAAGAAAAAAGGATAGAAAAACAAATAGTATAACTAAATAATATAACTCTAAGTTTTTCAAAATAGTGAGATGATCATTACAAATAATAGAAAATAATCTCCTTAAAGTCAATGCATTTTTATTCATCTTGAGGCATATATTTGAAATTTTTTCTTGATGATTTTAATTGAAGCATGAGATTAGTAACGTGATATCTTCATAAATCCTAAAATTTGATTCATTTTATGATATCAATGTTATGCACATTTGAGCTTTTGTTATTTATTATATGCAAACCTTTTTGTTTTATTCTTTATATAATTTATGTTTGCATATACCTTATCGAGTGCTTGAATATATAAGACCAATGCAAAATTGAGAGTATATCTTGTAAGGATTAGAGTCAAAGCGAATTCAGATTTCTAATATTAAGATTGGGTGTGTCAAAGTGTATTAATTTGAACAATAAATTGTGAACCTTTGTGATGTTATACTGACTTATGATTAAGATTTTGATTATGAACTGAAAAGAAAATAAAGTATGAGAAGTTTTATTGATTTAGTTTTTATTTTTTCTTGTGATTTATTCTTAGTTTTACTTTTTGCATATTAGGATGTTTGTGGGTATCATCATCAAAATTCCTTATGAGGCTTAAACTTGTCTAATAAAGCTACCTAAGGGCTTAAATGCTTGTTGCATATACTAAATGAAACCGTATTAATCTACGAAAATGATTTAAGTTAGTTTATTTTTATTTTTAGTTTTTAAATCATTTTGGTTACTATAGACTAGCAAGAATTTCGTTAGGAGTTATGATAACTGCTTGAAAAATACTAATATTTTGTGATTTTATTGTGCTTAATTGTAATAAATAGATTTACTTATAACATGTTTATATCATTATTTATGCAAATCTGTATATTTAGAATCACATGTATGTTTTGTTGCATTTAGGTGTTTTTAGCTTCAAAATAGATAATTTATCGACAATATTTGGAGCAATTATTTTACACTTTACGAGCTTAAACGATTAAGGCATATAAGCCTTACATTAAGATCCAACTATTTGCAAAATGTACATGACATAATTAAAGAAAACTAAAGCATACTTCAATGAAGAATTTGGTATGCCGTAGCGCATATTGTTAGGGATAATTATTTGGACACATTGAGTTTTGTGTGTTGTGGCGTGGAATATAGTGTGTGGCAATAAGACCCTCTTAGATTGAATTTGTGCAAAGTTAAATGAACCCCATTCCTCAACGAGAAAAAAATGGTGCCACAATGTGTAACTCAATTTTGGCCCAAAGCCTTCTGTACCCAACCTTTGCCTATGAATAAAACATTAGTATAGGTTTAGAAGACGTATTATAGAATATAGCTTATTTTATATTTTCTCAGTTGTCTACGCTATTTTCTTTATCGTATAGTTTTGTTTTATATATAATTTATATTTGACAAGAACAAATAAGAGGTAACATTAGGGATATTTTTCAAATCAAGATAAAGAAAAGATTTCTGAATATTAAAGATTATTTTGAAGATCAAAATCACAATTTTAGAACATGACACAACATCCATCTATTGTTGGCATTGAGATATAATTTATATTCTTATATTTTTAGATTATTCTTTTTGTATTTTTTGAATTTGTTGATTTTAATCTATTATTCATGGAATTGATTTAAAGCATATTTGGTTGATTATTATAATGTAAATTTAGTTTTGTTATGATGTTTGTGTAATTATTTAGGTGAGCATTTTCAATATTTAATAAATACATATAATTTATTTATTTAAGATTCATTACAAAATTTATTTATGATTAATATATTGATAGTTTATTTTTCATAATATATTTAAAATTTGATAATTAGATTTCAGATACATCACTTAAATCTAATTTGGATAGCTTAAATATGAGTTTAAATTAGTGACCCAACAAAATGCATCAAATTAAACGACTTGTTATTTTCTCATACATTAGACATGTTTTAATCAAATTAGTAAATGACTCGACTTAAGGTATTAGTTGGCTTGATTGCAAATGCATTTTTCATATTTTAAAAAAAAATCAATTATACGAATTTATATTTAATTAACCTAAATATTTTTAAACAAATATGGTTAATCATCTAAATATTCTTATTAATTCTTCATTGCTTATTAAATATATATCTGCCTTGAATTTGTTTGAGTTAAATTTTTCTTTAGTTATTTTTATTAACTTGTCCTTAGTTTAGGATTTTCAAAACTAATTCACATTGTGATAGAATATTTAGATTTTATATTTGTTTAAGTTTTTAAGAAGTTTAAAGAATTATTTAAAACTATGTATTTTTTTGTGACCGACTTTAAAAACTGATATGAAGAATTTGTGGGGAAGAAAAAGTAGAGAAGAAATGGAGCTGAGTATATAATTTCTAATATCCTTTATTTAATCTCTTTGGCTATATATAGCCTGACAAGGAAAATGAAGAAAAAAGGAAGAGGTGCTACAGAAGCATATCCCCTAATGGCCTAGTTATCCCCTTCCTCATCGATCACGGCCCGTGTAACCACCTTTGCGCCAATGTAACTACCTCTGCACCCAAGTGTGCCTACGTCTGTGCACCCAAGCAGTATATAGCAGCATATGCACGTATCAATCCTTCCTTGCTTGAGAATCCTTGTCCACAAGGATAAAATTAGGATAAGTTTTGGTGAAATACAATTCATTCTCCCATGTGGCATCCTCTATGGGTGTGCATACCCATTTCATAAGGATTTTAGGCTTGGGTCGATGCTTCCCAATCTGGAACACTCTTAGAGTCGGCTTCTGGTTGGGGAAGTAGCGTAAAATTGTCTGAGATTGTGGGAAGCTGAGGAAGGGTTGGTGCATAAGGTCCCAAGTGTTTTTTGAGCCGACCGACACGGAAAACATTATGAATTTAGGAATTAAAGGGTAAGGTAGGTAGGGGTGTCCATGGTCCGGTTCGGTCCGGTTTTTCCTAAAAAAAATCTAACCGGACCGAACCGTTCATATTAATAGAACCGGACCGGACCAAACCGTTTGAAACGGTTTTAAAAAATAAAAACCGGACCGGACCGTTTGACTTATAAAACCGTTCGGTCCGGTTTAAATCCCGGTTTGGTTCGATTTTTTTATAATTTAATGAAGAATAATGTGAAATTTTTAATATATTATTAAACCAGTCCGGTCCGGTTTGAACGGTTTAAAATTAATACAAACCGGACCGGACCGTTTGATTAGTAAAACCGTTCGGTTTGGTCCGGTCTGGTCCAGTTTTACGGTTTGGTTCGGTCCAATCCGGTTTTTGGACACCCCTAAAGGTAGGGCAGCTTGTAGGCTACTGCATTAATCCGAGCTACTATTTTGTAAGGACCATAGAAACGTGGAGCAAGTTTCATGGAAAAGTGAAAAACCACTCAGGTTTGTCTATAGGGTTGGAGTTTTAGGTACACATAATCTCCCACTTCAAAGGAGATCTCTTGTCGGTGTTGATCAACCTCACATTGCATTCAATTCTGAGCTTGTAAAAGGTTATGGTGCAAGTCACGTATAATGGTGTCTCGATCACACAAGTATTTATCCATTGCTTGGATATGTGAAGTCCTTGGAACATAAGCTAATAGACGTGGTGGTGGAATGCCATAAACTGCTTCAAATGGAGTCATTTTGGTGGAGGAATGTGTTGAGGTGTTATAACTAAATTCAACCTAGGGTATCCACTCAACTAATTGCCTTGGTTGCTCACCAATAAAACAACGTAAATATTGCTCCAGAGTACAGTTGAAAACCTCTGTCTGGCCGTCTATTTGGGGATGGTAGCTTGAGCTCATACATAATTTGGTTCCTTGTAGTTGGAATAAGGCTCGCCAAAATGAATTGATGAATACTTTATCTCGATCGCTCACTATGAATATTGGAATGTTGTGTAGGTACACTACATTGGTCACAAATTCCTTGGCCACAATCATTTCAGTAAAGGGGTGTTTCATGACAGTGAAATGGGCATATTTTTTCAAGCATGACAACCATGATCACGGTATTTCCTTTTGAAGGTGATAACCCTTTCAGCCCATATTTTGGTAGGAATTAGCAAGGGTTGTAGTAATCCTGTTGGTTTCATACAATCAGTCTTGAACTGTTGGCATACATCATAAAAGCGTAAGAATTCCTTCACCCTTTTGCGCATGTTAGACCAATAAAAATTCTATTTGATATGAGAGAAGGTTTTGTGAAACCCAAAGTGCCCCCTAATAGGTGATGAGTGGTAGTCAGCTAATATCTGTGGAATTAAGGAAAACTATGAGCTTAAATACACCTTGTCTCCCTTGAACCATACCTCATCATATTGACATAGCTTGTGGACATCTAAAGAGGAAGTTTTGGCTAGGAGTCTCTCATAAAAAAGGTCTTGGTTGACTTCTTTTTTTAGCACGGGCCACCAATCTGCTTAGGGTTGAGAGATAGATAGAAATTGGAACTCCACCACACGGGATAAGGAGTTTGCACCCTAATTTTCTGAACTACGTTTGTACTCAATTTCATAGTCATAGCTAAGAAGTTTTGGTAGCCAACGCGCCTATGCTGGTGTTGTGAGCCGTTGCTCCAGTAGATACTTGAGACTTTTTTATTAGTGTGCACTGTGAATGGTCTTCCAAGTAAGTATGAACGCCATATCTTGATAGCCATAACAAAGGCTAGAATTTCTTTCTCATAGGTAGATAATGCAAAGGCTGATCCCTTGAGTGCAACATTGAAATAAGCCACTAGTTTGTTTTCTTGGGTAAGAACAACCCCGAGGCCAATTCCACTGGCATCACAAATCTTTGAGTGAAGTATGGTAGGCATAAGATAAAAGGGGAGGTTAAAGCTTCTTTCAATTGTAGGAAGGCCACTACTGCAGCCTCATTCCATTAGAACCCCTCCTCACTCAATAAAGGTGTTACTATTCCCCCAAATTGGCGAATGAATTTTCTATAATAGCATGCCAACCCGAGGAACCCTTTGACTCGTTTTGTTGTAGTTAGTGTTGGCCATTCAACCACAAAACAATTTTTTGCTGGATCAATCGAGACTTCATATTCTGAAAAAAGGTGACCCAAGTATTCTACCTATAAAACACCAAAATGACACTTAGATGGTTTTGCAAACAAACTGTTAGCTACTAGTATCTGTAGAAAATTTTGTGGATGCATGCTATGGTCTTCCCATAATCTGGAGTATACTAGAATATCATCAAAGAAAACCAAGATGAATTTCCTGAGGTAAGGTTGGAAGAGATCATTCATGAGTCTTTGGAAGGTAGTTGGGGCATTGGTAAGGCTAAATGACATCACTAGAAATTTATAATGACCTCCATGCGTTCTGAAGGCTATCTCAGGAGTGTCATCTTTATGAACCCATGTTTGATGGTACCCTAAACGTAGATCCAATTTGGAGTAGATCTTGGCCCCATGAAGTTCATCTAATAATTCATCAATGACAAGTATAAGATACTTATCCTTGACAGTGATTGCATTAAGAGCCATATAGTCCACATAGAACCGCCAGGCTCCATCTACCTTCTTAACCAACAAGACTGGTGATGAAAAAGGGTTATTACTAGGCCTTATCAAATTGGATTGTAAGAGCTCCTGCACCATCTTTTTAATTTTAGTTTTTGATAATAAGGGTAACGATAGTGTCACACGTTTATCGGTTCTAAGCTAGGTTGCAAGGGAATTTGATGATAATGCAATCACCTTGGGAGTAAACTGGTTGAAGATTCAAATACCTGAGGAAACTTAGCCAGTAGCTTACCTATCTTTAGGGGGTATACCTTGGATTGACCATTGGGGTTGCTAGTAGGAATTATCTGGAGAAACAACTTGGTGCCTTGTAGACCATTGAATTCTTTACTGGTCATAGGTGCAATGTTGGCTCATCCTAACCCTTGGAACGTATAAGAGATCCCTTCTACCGTTAAACTTATGATGAGTTTCTTATAATCCATTTTAATGGGACCAAGGGTTTCAAGCCATTAGACCCTTAAGACCAATTGGCATGCTGCAATTGAAAGCACATAATAATCTGCATTGACTGGATACACTTGAATGGTGAGGTTGAGGTTGCAACATTTTCTAGCGCATTCGATTTTCTCACGGTTAGCCACCATTACCTCTAGTTTCTTACCCTTGACTATGCTCAATCCAAACTAAGAAGTTAAGGCTTGATCAATAAAATTATGTGTACTACCTCCATCTATCAGTACTAATACCTTCTTATTTTTCAACTTTCCCACGATGCTTATGGTTTGTGGGTGTTTAGTACCTACTATGACATGGAAGGAAATTTTAGGTATCACTTCGTGATGCTTTAGCTCCAGTATGGTTTCTTCAAAGTCATATGTGCCAAAAACAAATTTCTTATCACATTAGTAACACAATTCCTTATCTCGACGTTCAC
Organism: Hippophae rhamnoides; assembly: GCA_033030585.1. NCBI lineage: Eukaryota > Viridiplantae > Streptophyta > Magnoliopsida > Rosales > Elaeagnaceae > Hippophae > Hippophae rhamnoides. The sequence continues at coordinate 70,300,574 of CM065429.1, read as the reverse complement.
GTGCATCTTAGTTGGTTATTCGTTAAAAGGTCATTAGTTGAGCTGTTGAAGCTAGAATTAAATGATGTTGAGGTGGAGGTCTTAACACACTAGCTGTGGTGTTGGGCGAGGTCCTTGGTGTCACTGATGTTGGTTGGTAACGAGGAAATTGAGTTGTCTTCCTCTGTAGTTGGCTCATTTCTTCGATCAATCTTACCACCCTTATAACATCAACCAATGTTCGGGGTTGCTTGATCTTAACATCAATTCAAATTTCATCTCTTAGTCCATCAATAAAGCAACCGATCAGAAACTCTTTTGGCAAGCCATCAATTTTGTGGGAGAGCTTCTCGAAGGATTCCTGATAAGTGACTATGCTTGTGGTTTGTTTAAGGCGAGTAAGGGCCTAAGAAGGATCCTCATAATCAGTTGGACTAAATCGCAATTGTGCAACCCTAGTGAATTCTTCCCAAGTAAGTGGTCCTTGAAACTTAGTAAGCCACTCACCGGTGCCATTGTAGAACAATACCTTCGAGGTGGAATGAATCCAGCTGCACTTTTTGTTCTGGTACAATGTTGGTGAATTCGAAGTATTGCTCTGCCTTATAAATCCAACTGGTTGGGTCCTCGCTAGCAAAGGTTGGAAACAATAGCTTGAGATGTGAGTGTTGGTGGTCAGATTTGGGTTGAGAAGTATGTGGGTGTGGATATGAGGTTTCCTCCCTCGCAAAAGGGTTAATCTTAAGGGAAGTTTGAGAGGCGCACAACACCTGCAACTCAGTAAGCATTGCTTGTAAGGTAGCACCCACTTGATCGAAGCTGGACTCATATCGTACTAGCATTTCTAGGACCTTACTACGAAATCTAGCGTTAGATTTTCCACAAGTATCATTGGCTATAATACCACTGATACGAAGAATTTGTAGGGAAAAAGTAGAGAAGAGAACGAGTTAAGTATCTCTTTGACTATATATAACCTTATAAGGAAAATGAAGAAACACAAAAGGAGGCGATAACGAAGCATATCCCATAATAGCGTAATAGTCCCCTCCCTACCCATTGTGGCCCGTGTAATCATCGCTGCGCCATGTCTACCTGCAAGCAACATATATCAACATATGCGCATATCAAAGACATATTTATTATTTATTATAAGTTATTCGTATACTTAAAAGTTATTTTATAAACATAAAAATTATATAATATTATGTATTTTCAATTTTGTTAAAAAAGGAATCGTATTATGGATGGGTTCCAACTCCAACCGATTGTCATTTTCCTTTTTTTCTTTTATAAGATTTTAACTTTTTACAGCTGACGTGGGTAATAAAAATTAAAATTTCATTTAACCATATAATTTATATTATTTAATTATTTAAATTTATAAATTTATAAATTTAATTTTAAATAAATTAACGGTATTATATTTTATTAAAATGAGGTTTTACTTTTAATTTGTTTGTTCACAATTTATTTAAAAATATATATATTTTATTCTTTAAATTATGTTAAATTTATAACTTGGTAATTAATCATTCAATTTTACCAGAACTAAGTATAACATTATTAAGTTTTAATTTGATACTCTTTAAAATTTTAGATTAAATTTATCAATTTTAAAAATATTTGAAATAAATTATATAAAATTATAAAATAAATTTTAATATTTTATATAAATTAACCTAACTTAAAAAATCTTTAAATCAAACATAAGTCTCACCATCCTGGACGAAATTTAAATTAAGAAAAATTTACAACTTAATAAAGCTTGGGATGGGAAAATTATTACTAGTAACTTTAAGTTTTTATATTTTGTTATAAATAATTTTAATATTTATAATTTAATTATATATATTTATATTTATAATGATTTATATATTATTATTGATATTTTTAATTCGTTTATCGAATTTTCATATATTTTTATCAAAAATTTATAATTTATAATTAAATAAATAATATTTGTAATATAAGATAAAAAATTATGATTTCTGTTTTAAAGGTTAAGTTAAATAGTTTAGTTTAGTTATTTGTAAAAAATATTATAATTTTAATTATTCAATCATTATATCTTTTCCTTTATTAAAAAATAGTAATAAACCACAACACCAAAGTACTGATAGAATTTGAGAAAAAATTGAATTGGTTGGTCATGTACAATTTAAAAAAAAATTAATGAATTATATTTAAGAATTTTATTAATAATTTAATATTAATTATCATAAATAATTAAGATTGAAATTTTAATATAGATTGATAGAAAAATTTATACGTTATAATATTCAAATACAAATAAAAATTTTTTAGAAAAATTTAGCATCAATCTAATGTATTTTATCTCTAGTTTAATATAACGGTGTTAATATTAATGATATTTTAAATAGTTTTTTTGGAAGAAATGTTTGTAATAAAAATTTGTGATATGCGCTTGAAAACAAAAACGGTCGGAATGAATAAAAAATGAAATTCAATTTGGGTTGTACTATATATAGGCCCAACATCATAATTTGAATTTAAATTTCGAGTATGAAGCCCATTACTAAATTCAAAATTAAAAATAGAAAACCATTTGGAAAATTCAAAATCGATAGATACTCGGTTTTTGGAGTTTTCACTAAGCTTCGACGTCGACGACTATTTTATCCTCCTTACAATATTCAAATCCATTTCCCTCTCTCTATATATCTCTCATTCATCTGCAACTACCTCCATTATCTCTCTAAAACCCTAATTCTTGAAGACTGAAAATTGAGCTTAAAAGTACGTCAATCCAGTGATGACTGCTGTCCCTCCTCCGGCACCGGGCCGAGAGCTCTCGAACCCGCCGTCCGATGGTATCTCAAACCTTTGCTTTTCCAGTCACAGCGATCACCTCCTAGTATCGTCTTGGGATAAGGTACGCCATCTCTCTCTCTCTCTCTCTCTCCCTCTCTCGTTTAGTCATCTGCTATTGTACTTGTTCTTCAGTGGGTTCTTATTTTCGCGCATTGAATTCTATTCATTCCCTATGTGTTGCTATCTGATTGATTGATTTGGTCAGAGTGTTCGATTGTACGATGCCAGCGCCAATGTGCTGCGGGGTGAGTTTATGCACGGCGGTCCCGTGCTCGATTGCTGCTTCCATGACGATTCTTCCGGCTTCAGTGCCAGCGCTGATCAAATTGTGAGAAGGTAAAGCTCTGTTTTCTTGCCCTAAATTTCTATTTGGTTACTGAGAAAGTACGAGTTAGGAAAATTGAATCATAGTTTTCCAGCTCAGGGAGCATGTCGGAATGGCATTGGAATTTTAGCTTTGGTGTTAGGGTTTGTTACTTACTTTTCTATATCTATCATTATAATGTTATTGAGAAACAATGAGTTAGAATGCTGGTGCTTGAATGTTGTGTTTTGTAGCTGACGAATGTGGGTAACGAAAGTGAATTAGTGAAGTGGGTGTCACTTGGAACTTTAAATTTTTAGCCCGTTTTAGATTGATTCAGTTTTTTTTTTAATGTATCTATTATGGAATATAAAAGACTCCGTAGTTGGCTACGAATTTGGTATGTGGTTTGCTGGTTCAGAATTGCAATGTAAATGCACAAAGCTTAAGATCCATTTCAATTTTTCAGGCTTGATTTCAACTCTAATAAAGAGGACATTTTGGGAAGGCATGATGCAGTTGTACGCTGTGTTGAGTACTCTTTTGCAGCAGGTTTGCATCCCCCTTCCCCAATTATCATGTTATTCTCATTTTGTTTAGGTTTCTATGTGGAGAATTTGTTGTTCTGGTGAGTGGGATGCCTTTTCAATTGTCTTAGACTTTCTTCTTTTTTGGGGATTTGTTGGAGCATTGATTTTGATAGCATAAAATTGGTAGTGCATTGCAGTGTGTACAGTTTAAATTTTTTAAGTGTTTTATGGAAAGCCTTTTGCAATTCTCTAGAATAAAAATTGTCTTAATGACTGCTTTTAGGTGTATGTAAGAATCTGAAATTATTTTAGGCTGCTCACCTTATCTTTCACTTGAATATTCCAGATATTCTAACAAATCGCACATTGGCAAGCTTATTAGTTACATACCTCTTGCAGAAATGGGTGAGATGTGTCCTCTTGTAAATTTTGAATGATACAGTGTTATGGGGGCCTCCATGCAGCTTTAGGGGACTCCTTTCAAATGTGTAATATAAGTATATAACTGGCAACCTACCAAAATATGTGGATGAAGTCACACCAGAAACAAATTTTTGTCATTATATTAATCATTTAATTACAATACAATTGGTACTAATATACATTCTGTAATCAGAATTTTTTTAAATTTAAACTCTAAATAAAACCATTTGGTTTACTCACTGTAAAGTCCAGTCCAGGGTATGTGATGTTATGTTATGTTATCTTTTGTCTGTTTATGATATTAGGGCAATTGATTACTGGTAGTTGGGATAAAACAATAAAGTGCTGGGATCCCAGAGGTGCAAGTGGGCAGGAACGTACTCTAGTTGGGATATACCCACAACCTGAGCGTGTTTACTCTCTTTCTCTGGTTGGAAATCGTTTAGTAGTGGCGACTGCAGGAAGACATGTGAATATATATGATTTGAGAAACATGTCCCAACCTGAGCAACGAAGGGAATCCTCTTTGAAATATCAAACTCGATGTGTGCGGTGTTATCCCAATGGAACAGGTACTTTTGAGCTTTGGTGATTTTGGAATGGTATAATTCCTGGTATTTGTCCATTTTATTTCCAGTTTGGTTCCTGTCAATTAATATGCCCAATTTCAAGGTTTGTGGTCAACTTTGCAAATGAAGTTGCTGTTGCATAAGTCATTTCACTTTATTTTTATTCTCTATAAACTGTGGAACAGAGCGCAAAGAGTTACTGAGCTTGAGTTCTATTTTTTTCACCTTTTGTCCCTGCACCTTTACGGTTCACTTCCCCTCTCAAATTATACATTTAATCCAAACAGGGTTTTCTTTCTTTTTTTCTTTTTTCTTTTGTGTATATGAGACACATAATAGATTCTTGTGTTATATTCCATTCTATTGGATCTTCCATTAATTTATTTGACTATTGTTTGTAGGATATGCTCTTAGTTCTGTGGAAGGACGGGTTGCCATGGAATTTTTTGATCTTTCAGAGGCTAGTCAAGCCAAAAAGTATGTCTTCGCCTAGCAATGCAATGTTAAACTATGTTCAGTTTTTTATTTTTTTATTTTTTTTATAACTATGTTCAGCAGTTTTTATGTTAGCTCGTGCCTCTGGCAAAAACTCTATAATTCTATAACACTTTATTCCTTAGCATGACTCCGTGGTATGCCTGGTCAACTAATTATGAGATCGAGGCCCTTTGTAAAAAATTGCAGTCATCCTTTTATAAAGCATAGTATTTTTCATTGATACTTTCTAATGATTTTAAGATCTTTACAGATATGCATTCAAGTGTCACAGAAAAACAGAGGCTGGCAGGGACATTGTCTATCCAGTAAATGCTATAGCATTCCATCCCATGTAAGTTTCTTGTTATTCCTGCACCAGTGTAACTGCTTTGAGTTGCAGCAATATATGTGGTGTGTTGAATTACTGGGACATGATTATGGTTCAAGAAGTTTACTAAAAAAATGAAACCAAAGAAAGAAAGAAATATGTGTATCATCAGCTATAGAATTTGACCTGAGTAATGTGAAATACAACACATTACTGGAAACCTGCAAATTATGATAGACATTTCAAATGAGAATTTATAACATTGTTGTCATGAAAACCAGCTATTAAGAATATTTAGACTTTGTGCCAAATGTTCTTATAGTTACCGGGCCTAAAGATAATGTCTATATCTTGCAAAGAAGTGTTCACATTGTAGTATTTTCATCTAAATGTTACTTAAATTAAATAGCTGGTTGAACCTTTGTTCTTGAATTTAAAGATATCTCGAGTTTGTGCCTTGTGAGCTTCATCTTAGTGGTATATCAGTTTGTTTCTGCTTAATGTGTGCACCTAATAGTCTGTTCTCCCAAATTAAAATTGCAGCTATGGTACATTTGCAACTGGAGGTTGTGATGGTTTTGTGAACGTGTGGGATGGAAACAACAAAAAGAGGCTTTATCAGGTAATATTAGCTTAAGCTGCTACCTTTTCTTTTTCTCTGATATCATTAATCTAAACATTACAATTATGTACTAAAATTTTACATTTTTGTATTATTATAGTATACAAAATACCCATCAAGCATTGCAGCACTTTCTTTTAGCCGAGATGGTAGACTGTTGGCTGTGGCTTCAAGCTACACACATGAAGAGGGAGATAAACCGTAAGAACTAATACATGTTTCTTCTCATCTGTCTCTCTCTGTGTACCAATGTGGCAATGTCTAATGCATATGTTATTCATTTTGCAGTCATGAACCAGATGCCATCTTTATACGCAGTGTAAATGAAATAGAGGTCAAGCCAAAGCCAAAAGTGTATCCTAACCCTCCCGCTTAACTGGAAGTATAGATGTTATTTTTTTCCCAACGTAGAATATTCCTTTCGTTTGGACATAATAGTAGAATTCCGTTTGTTTGGATATTCATTTATATTAGTCTAGTACATCTATAATGAATTGTCTGACTTGATACGTATTAAAAACCAGTCTCCTGGTTAATCCCTAATGACTTGCATTTTTATATTTACATATGCTATATTGCATAAATTTATCCATTTTGGCACACTCTTTTTACATTGTTATTGTTATGTATCAAAATTATTTAAAAATTAAAAAAGTAATTCATTTTTTTTAAATATTACTAACATGTGGCATATCATAAGAAGTGAGTGTATGAGCCAAAAAAAAAAGTGAGTGCAAAAATGGTTGTATACTTATGTGACCTAAAGTCATGTTTTGTAAGGAATTGCTTTTAAATTTAGTTTTTGAATTTAAGTTTTCAAAATAAGTGTTATTTGATAACTAATTTTATTTTCAAGTTCAAAATTAAGTTAAAATTTAATTCAATTTTTATGCTATTTGTTGTTTTTGAAGAAAAAAAAAGTATTTTTCCATTCATTAATTAATCTTATATTTCTTGATATAAGAGGAAATGAAATAAGAAAACATAGTTTTTTTATCAAATACTTTTTTTCCAAATTGAATTAGAAAATAAAAAATTAATTTTAAATACAACAAAGTAAAACTTAAAAATAAAATTCTTTACAAAACAAATGCATAGCATTCTTAATTTGTATTTTCTTTTCATCGAACAATGCTTTATCCAACACTATTGATGAGGTTATTCACATTAAAAACCATATCTTAATTGATTAGACCAAAACAACATTGCGAAGCTGACGTAATATGTCAACATTCACAGCCGAAAACACTAACAAAAGTAAAACCAAGCTAAGAAAATAACTCTGATGCGCATGGCATACGACAACCGATTGGTCGCAGAAGCATAGGTGCAAGTAACAGCTTAATATAACTCAAACCATTCAAAGAGTGATCAAATGAGTTTAAAAATAATTCACTCAGCTTACAAACTCAAATTATATAGCTAATAATAGAATTTTAAGTTCATTTAACAAAATATATTTATTAATAATAACATTTTTACAACTACAATAATATTATAAAAAGAAGGCAATTAAAATATATATTTTCTTGTTTTATAAAAATATAATACATTATGTTAACATTTTTTTTAAACAAAATTATAAATATTTATTATTATTTTTTTATTTTTTAGAAGAGTAAATAAATCGATTTATGAATTGCTCATCTTGTTTAAAATTAAAATGAGTTAAACTTTGACTCAATAAAATTTAGATTAACTTATTTGACATCTTTAAAAGCATCTAGATACCAAAGACATGTTTGTTACACGAAGACACTAATTGTATAATTTTTATATAATCAAGTATTTGATTGTGAAATTAAACCTAATTATATAATATAAAAATAATAAAATTATGACGAAAAAGTGTGTAGGCTTAAATTATATTAAACACTTAACTTCTTAAAAATTTTAATTATAAAATTATTTGTCTTGATTTTTTTTCTTTTATTCAAATTTTAATTTTATAATATAATAAAAATATAAAATTAAATTAAATATTAATTTAAATACATTTTATAATAAAAATATGTTAAATATTAATTATTTTATTAAAATATTTATAATTATTTTTTTCTGATTATACTATACCATTTATCACCAAATATAATTTAATACAATTTATTTTAATGCAATTATAGTTAACCTACATGTGTTCTCATAGATATAAAAGAAAATTAAATATTCATATTATGAAATGAATGCCAATAACATGGGTTGAACACACGTTTAAAGTGTTTTAGAAGAGATAAATTTGAAACTCAACCTATTTTATAAGGATTATTGTATCAATAAGCTCATAAGTATTTAAAAAAATCCTTATATGGTAGATGGGTAAACTTACATTCATCATATCAGCTATTGCATATGCCTCGGTTTCAGATCCAACGGTTTCCATCTTCTCATTCTAAATTGGAAAATAAACCAATTTAAATACATAGAGACGATTAACATGACTACTGCAATAACAATATCTATTACTATCCAATGCAAGATGAAGTTTGATTCGCAAAACCATGTACTTTAAGCACTAACCTGTGTTCCAGATGAATTTATGTACAAATAGATATGCTTAGAAGGTGTCAAAGAACATGAGATACACCTGGCGACAATCAACACACCAGCTGGAAGCAGCCACCAACAGCTTTGTGGGGAATGATAGATTGTCAAAGAACATGCCTTTTCATAATTGTGTTTATTTTTAATTATTACAATTTTGCTTTTCTTTTGTATAAATAGGTTGTAAGCATTCGTTTATTCATCATCAATAAAATCATTTCTTACATAGTAATAGAGCTTAGGAAATAATTCCCAGAAAATTCAACTCACATAAATTTTTCATTTTTTCCTCAATCTGTTTTTTTCCAAAATCAATTTCGATTCACAAAATGATTTCAATTTCATCCCATCATATTATTCATATTCATCCAAGCAATCTACAATTAAAATCAAGCCAAAATACCTAACCACGCGCCCTCACGCGCCTTCCCTGTGTTCACCAGCGTTCCACGCGCCTTCCCTGTGTTCACCAGTGTTCCACGCACCTTCCCTGTGTTCACCGACGTTCCACGCGCCTCGTCGGAGTAACACGCTGAGGAAGACGACTCCAACGACACGTCGTTCGCGCGCCGCTAAAGCAAACGATGCGTCGTTTTCCCTGGGCTTCGTCCCCTTCGGTCCGGCCTCTCATCCTGCTCGCCGTTACGCAGCTCGGCTTCCAAAGAACCTGCACTCCGCTCACCCACTTTCCGACCTTCAAGGCTAAAATTTCCGGTTCCGTAATCCTTGACTCATTTTCTATAAGATAAAGCATATTTCCTCATTATTTATTTCATAAATAGTCATTATTGTCTAAAACACATTAAACCCTATCCCGTTTTTTTCGAATTTTTCACTCAAAAATCATGTCCAAACTACCAATGAAATTCATACACAATATTCTTACAAAATTACCTACATGAACTCACATCTCAAGTACAATCGATACAATAATATCGATCACAATTCTAAAAATTATCGAAGTCACCTTAAACGTGATTTACGTGGTCTCAATGGACACAATTATGAAAATCGACAAAAACACCTCAAATGTGATTGCGGGTTTGAATGACATTACATCAACACGTGTCTAAGGAAAGATCAATTCAAGATAAGAAAAGATGCAACTTATGGTTTCCTCCAAAGCTCACCATACTAATCTTCAGGAAAGCAACTCCAACACAAGGACACCATCCCACAACCTTACATACGCTCAATATCATGAGCTTCTTACACTTCTCAATCAAGCCAAATCAGGTAGCATGGTATGACAAATGACTACTTCTTCAGGTAATATATCATGTGCGAATGTTTTCCATTCAGAAACTCGTTGGATTCTTGATACAGAAAGCAATCGATCACACGGTTCCGTTTCTCAAAACCTTATGAGCTCTAAGCATTCAGTCACTAAACTATGATGTACATTTACCTGACCATTCACTTGCCCATGTCACACATATTGGCACTGTACATTTTTCCAATAATTTCATACTCCATAATGTCTTATGTGTTCCCTCTTTCAAATTAAACTTGGTTTCAATAGGCAAACTAACTCAAACTACACTTTGTCATGTCACCTTCACTAATAATATGTGCCTTGTTCAGGAAAAATGCTCGGGGAAGACGATTGGGATGGGAACTGAGAAAGCAGGACTATACTACCTGACTATTTCGAAGAAGGCTGAATGTTTCTCTATTTCAAATACTGCTTCTACCAACTCTCATCTATGGCATCAACGACTTGGTCATTTATCTAATAACAATTTGCGTGTAATTTCTCTTTCCATCAATACACCTTTTGTTCCATTAGTGATTGTTCTATTTTTCCATTAGCTAAGAAAACACGTAATCCATTTCCTTTAAGTTCCATCAATACAAAAACACCTTTTGAAATGATTCATGTCGATATTTGGGGTGGTTATCACATTCCAGCACTTAATGGAACACGTTATTTTCTCACTATTGTTGATGACTACTCAAGATGCACAAGGGTCTATCTCTTACATGCTAAATCTGATACACGCACATTTCTTACCACCTTCATCAATCTTGTTGCAACACAATTTTCATCCAGAGTTAAAACCATTCGTAGTGACAATGGACCAGAATTTTCTATGACCCAGCTTTTTCTACCAAAGTGGAATCCTTCATCAAACTAGTCAGGTTCTACCCCTCAACAAAATAGTGTCATTGAATGCAAACATCGTCATCTTCTCAATGTCGCTCGTTCATTGCTCTTCCAAGCCAATCTTCCTAAACACCATGGGGAGATGCCATTCTTACACCACATACCTCATAAATCGTACTCCAACACCTGTTCTCAAGGGTAAAACACCATTTGAAGTCCTTTTTCACAAAACTCCTAGGTATGAACATCTTCGTGTTTTTGGTTCCCTTTGTTTTGTGTCTGCACATCATGATCGACTCACCAAGTTTGATGCTAGGTCACATAAATGCATATTCATTGGATATCCATCTGGGATCAAAGGTTATCGTGTCTACAATCTAGAAACAAGAAAGACTTTAGTGTCTCGTGATGTTATCTTTCATGAACATGTATTTCCTTATTTCACTTCCAACACTCCAACTCTCTTTCCTCCATCAAAGGATAGTGTTTATGATGACATACCCAACATTCGTCAATCAACCAATCCAAATATATCACTTGATCATACATCATCTATCCTTCCAACAATCAACTCAGACACTCTTCATCTTCAAAATTCATTTTCAGAAACATCATCATCAACTTCTCCACCACACATAACTTCTCCAACACCAATCACACATAGGCTTCGTCGATCCACCAATGTTCCTAGATACCTTCAAAAATATCATGTAGAAGCTTCCTTACCTTATCGGTCCTTCCCTTTGTTTCACTCAGCATCGTCCAAAGACAAAGGTACTTCTCATTCTTTATCTCATGTACTTACCTATGACCAATTATCACCTGCACATCATGCCTTTGCTACTTCTATTTCCATTCTCAAGGAACCAACCACCTTTGATGAAGCTTTCAATGATCCAAAATGGCGGCTTTCCATGAAATAAGAACCGGATGTCCTTGAAACTAGCACTTGGACGCTTCAACAGCTTCCTCCAAACAAGAAACCAGTTGGTTGTAAATGGGTCTACAAAATCAAGTATAATCATGATGCCTCTGTGGAACGATACAAGGCTCGATTAGTGGCCAAAGGATACATTCAGATTGAAGGTTTTGACTACCAAGAAACTTTTGCACCAGTAGCCAAACTTGTCATTGTTCGGCTTCTCCTTGCCGTTGCTGCTATTCAAAATTGGCATCTTCGACAACTTGATGTCAACAATGCTTTTCTCTATGGTTATATTCATGAAGATGTCTACATGTCCCTTCCACCTGGATTCGGACGAAAGGGGGAAACATGAGTATGTAAGCTACATAAATCTTTGTATGGACTCAAAAAAGCCTCACGACAGTGGTTCATCAAGATATCAACAACACTTAAGCTTGCTGGTTTTAACCAATCCAAGTATGATCACTCATTGTTCGTCCGAACCCATAGTAATTCCTTCTCTACTCTTCTTGTCTATGTAGATGATATAATCATAACAGGAAACAATATACAAGACATTGAAGAAACTAAGAATCATCTCATGAGACAACTCAAGCTTAAAGATCTCGGTGAATTAAAGTATTTTTTGGGCATAGAAGTTTCATGTTCTAGTAAGAGAATTGTTCTGTCAACGCAAGTACGCACTTGAAATATTGGAGGACATGGGTTATCTTGGTGCCAAATCTGTCAATTCACCTATGGAACAAAATTTATCCCTCAAAGAAGGTCAAGGGAATTCATCAAGAATCCCACGTCCTATCGAAGACTTGTTGGGAGATTAATATACTGACCATCACAAGGCCTCGACTTTGTGTACGCCGCGGTAATATTCTCACCAATATATGGATAAACTACGACAAACCATATTTGGAAGCTTTCAACGAGTGCTATGATATGTCAAGAACACACCAGTGGCAAGGTCTCTTTTTCTCAACAACTAGTTCATTACAACTAAATGCTTTTTTGTGATGCGATTGGGCAAAATGTACGTATACACGACGATCAACCACAAGATATTGTATGTTTTCGAAACTCGCTAATTTCTTGGAAGACTAAAAAACAAAATACAGCCTCACGATCGAGTGTAGAAGCGTAATATCGCTACGGCAGCGTGATGAAATAACGGTTACGATATATTTTGGATGATTTGGGTATCAAACACTCTCAACCAACCAAGTTATATTGTGACAATCAAGTAGCTCTTCACATTGCATCAAATCCAGTGTTTCATGAGCGAACCAAACACATAGAGATCGATTGCCATCTAGTAAGAGAAAAGATTCAAGCTGGAATGATCAAGACTTATCATATCTCTACATTAGAACAACCAACAAATATATTTACCAAATCCTTGAGTTTTCCACAGTTCTAAAGCTTACTTAACAAATTAGGAATAATTAACATATATTCTAACTTGAGGGGGAATGTTAAAGAACATGAGATCCAGCTTGTGACAACCCACACACCCGAAGGCCATAAACAAATTAAGGGGAAGGATACGTCATTCCAAGTTAATACATGATCTCCATAATTGTGTTTATTTTTAATTATTACAATTTTGCTTTTCTTTTGTATAAATAGTTTGTAAACATTCGTTTATTCATCATCAATAAAATCATTTCTTACAGAAGGGTTATCATAATCCAACCACAAAAATTGAGCAACAAGTAGCTCAGTCACTTATTGTACAATCTATAACAATCAAATATGCAAACATCAAGTACGAATTGCAATCAAATTGAGGAGGATTTCCCATTTAATTCAGAAATTTAGACAAAACGATGTCTTACCGGCATGCCTAAATAGCGAATTCGAGCATCTAAGAGTAAGGAAGGCAAATCAGGAGGAGTAGTTTAGGGTCTTCCATATCCTCTCGCTCCACCACAATACATGCTTACACTCATACTGTATTTCGAAGGACCATTAATTATCATGCCAGCCTCTCAGACTCCACATCCCTCCACGATTTAAATAATTATGGGAGGATGAGATACTTTCCTGACATAAGCACTTGAAAGCTAATCAAAATATCTAGTTAACAGAATAAGTTGCAAGATAATAAAAGTTCTTATATTCTTAAAGATGCAAAATGAGAAGTAAGGAAGAGTGTTCTAAATTATGAAAGTTTTTGGAGTTATTATTAAAATATTTTGAATTAAATTGATAAATATTTATGTCTTAAATTATAAACGAAAAACTCATTTTTAATCAAATTATCCATTTTTGAAATTTTTTGTTCTGCTATCCGTCATTTTAATTCTCAGCTTTTATTTCTTTATAATTCTTCTATAAATAAAGAAAAAATTGGGAAAAATAACACAAAAAAAACATGAGAAGTAAAGAAAAAAAAAAGAATTAGAGAAGAAAATAGGTACTTAGAAGAAGAAGAAGAAAGAGGAAAGGAAAAGATAAAAAAAGATAGAGATGGGCGAAAAAAAAGGTAATATATTATTATTATTTGGTTGTATATTTTTTATTCAAAGTTAGATTCTTTCGATAAAGTTCAAACAATTTAATGTTTGTAGAATAATAAACTATTATGTAATTTTATTATTATTTAATCGTTATTCTTACGAGATAAATTTTCGTCATTTTGAAAATTTTATAGTGAGCGAAATTATTTTAAAAATACTGTGTGATACACATGTCTTGATTTTTTTCTCCTATTTAATTTATTTATTATTTAAATTTTGTATTTATAAATATTTTTAATTTTAATAAAATATTTTTATTTTTGAATTGTTTATTTGTGTATTATTTTTATCAATCTTAAGATAATTTCTCCACTTATTTTTTGGACAAATAGATTATTTATAATATGTTATATTTATTTATTATGTTATATATTTGTTATGCTATATATATTCTATTATAATTACTATTCAATTTTGACATCTTTATTAATTCCTTTCATCATATATTTAATATTAATTTTATTAATTTTTCTCTTATATTAAATTACTTATACTTTATTTTTCTTGATTTCATCACTTTCTATATTATTATTATTATTAATTATTTTATACAATTGTGATATTTTTTTAATATTGATATTTTATATTAGGTATTTTGTTTTCTTTATTTATTTTGTGTTACTAATCTTAATATTTTCTACTTTATATTTGTTTTTAATTTTACTATATATATATATTATAATTTTATAAATAAATAAATTATTTTATTTTAAAATTATTTAATCACTATAATTAATAAAATTATCGATATATATATTAATTAATATATTTCTATCATTTATTTATTAAATATATATATATTTAATCTATAAACTTTATTTGGTAATTTTTAAAACTTATGTTGCAATTTGTGTATTAAAATATAAAATATAAAGAAAAGATTATGCATTTTGAAATGATAACTCCAATGTCCTAAACTGAAAATCCAACTGTGAATGTTGGTGACCCTACTATGTATGGTTCTATTGTTAACCAAATGATGATACATTCTTTAACTCATGGGTAACCCCAATGTTATTAGTTTCTATTCCAATGAACCATGTTGTGAATGAGAAACTGGAGAAATTTAATGGTTTGAACTTCAAGAGATTGAAAAGTAAGATGATGTTTTATTTCTCCACCTTGAATTTAGCAAGGTTCTTGACTTAAGAAGCTCCCAATCAACCTAAGCGTGAACAAGATTTTTAGTCTGTTAGTGCTATTAAAGCATGAAATCATTCTGATTATCTATGTCAGAACTATGTTCTAAATAGTGTAACCGATTTCTTGTACAATGAGTACAATAAGGAAAATACGACCAAAGACTTGTTGGAATCATTGGACTGGAAGTATGAAATTGAAAATGTTGGTGCCAAGAAATTTTTGGTTGGCCACTTTCTCAATTATAAGATGATGGACTCTAAATCGATATGCAGTCAAGCACCTGAAATCTAAGATATCATAACATAAATGTATGATGAAAGGATCATACTTAGTGAAACCTTCCAAGTTGTAGTTATTATTGAAAAGTTTCCCCCTTTATGGATAGAGTTCAAGGCCTACCTTAAGCACAAGCGAAGTGTCTTTAAAAGACTTGTTGATAAGATTTAAGTGGAAGAAGACAACAAGGATTCCTCTAAAAGATGTTATATCCTACCAACACCCAAGGCTAATATGATGGAACATGGATAAGGGCAAGCTGGGTAAATAGTCTAAATTGGGACCTAGAGAAGTAAATTTTAAAAAATCAAGCTTTAAAGGGATTTACTTTAACTATCAGAGGATAGGGCATAAAGCCTCAGTGTGTAGGTTTCCAAAAATAAACAAAAATCGTGAGGCAAACATGGTTGATGACATCATTCATGATATCTCTGACATTGACTTATGTGCAGTTATTTCTGAGGTAAACTTGGTGGGATCAAACCCAAATGAGTGGTGGATTGACACTGGTGCAACAAGACACGTATGCTCAAATACGGGGCTATTCACTTTTTTTGAAGTAGGGAAAGATGGAGATAAGCTCTTCATGGGAAAATTTTCCACATCAGCCATTCAATGGCAAGGCTAGGTCAAACTAAAGATGACCTCTGGGAAGACGCTTACATTAAACAATGTACTCTTTGTGTCTGATATCCCTAAAAATCTTGTTTCTGGCTCATTGCTAAACAAGCATGGCTTTTGGATGGTGTTTGAATTTGACAAGATTGTTGTGACCAAAAATGGGATGTTTGTGGAGAAGGGATATGTATCTGATAGGCTATTTAAGCTCAATATAATGATTGTAAAAGCTAAAAATATTAATAAGATTAATTCTTCTGCTTATATGCTTAAGTCTTCCAACTACTGGCAAGTAGACTAGATCATATTAATTACGATACATTGTATAGACTAATTAACATGGAACATATACCTGCATTCCAAATTGATTCAAAGCATAAGTGTGAGACTTGTGTTGAGGTAAAAATGACTAGGTCATCGTTTCATTCGATTGAAAGGAACACTAAACCCCTTGACTTAATCCATAGTAATCTATGTGATTTGAAATTTCTTCAAACAAGGGGTGATAATAAGTATTTTATTACTTTTGTTGATGATAACATGAAATATTGTTATGTGAATTTGCTTAAAAGCAAAGATGAAGCTATAGAGAAATTTATTCTTTATAAAAAAAAGTTAAGAATCAACTCGACAAGAAGATCAAGGTACTACGTAGTGATTGTAGTAGTGAATATGAGGCATCGTTTAGTGAATTCTATGCAGAACATAGAGTTATTCATGAAACCATAACACCTTATTCACCTCAGCAAAATGGAGTTGTTGAATGTAAGAATCGTATCTTGAAATAAATGATGAATGCAATGCTATTAAGTTTTGTGGTAACCCAAAACTTATGGGTGTAAGCTTTTTTGTTAGCTAAATACTTTTTAAATAAGGTATCGCGAAAAAAGACACATATGACACCGTATGAATTATTTAAAAGAAATATACCTTTCTATAAATATTTACGAGTGTGAGGGTATCTTGCAAAAGTGGTTATACTTATACCTAAGAAGGTGAAGATAAGTCCAAACACAATAGATTGCATCTTCATTGGATATGCATATAATAGTAGTAGTTATCGGTTTCTTATGCATGAGTTAAATATCTCAGACATACATAAGAACACAATAATGGAATCAAGGAATGCATCATTCTTTGAACATGTATTTCTAGGTAAATCTTAAGGAGAATCAAGTTCGTCTGAATGATGGTATGAGACTATGAATGAAGATAGTTAAAACAAAAAAAATTAACAAGAGGTTGAGGTTGAACTCAGATGTAGCAAGTGAGATATGATAGAAATGTCTTATGGTCTATATTTTTTGACTTATTTGCTAGAAAGTGAAACTCTGAAGAAGCTATGAATTCTTCTGAAGGACCTCAATGGAAAGAAGCCATTAATAGTGAAATTGAGTCCATTATGCAAAATCACACTTAGAAACTAGTTGATTTACCTCCAAGTAGTAAAACACTAGGGTCTAAGTGGATTTTGACAAGAAAACATAAATCAGATGGATCAATTGATAAGTACAAGGCCATACTTGTAATTAAGGGATACAAATAATGGCATGACTTTGATTACTTTGATTACTTTGATACTTATTCTCCTATGATGAGAATAACATCTATAAGGATGATAATTTCAATCGCAACTCTACGAAATCTTGAAATACATCAAATAGATGTAAAGACAACCTTTCTAAATGAAGAGTTAGATGAAGAAATCTACATGGACCAACCCAAGGGTTTTTCATGTTTACTGAAAGAAGGAAAGGTCTGTAAATTGGTGAAGTCTTTATATGACTTGAAACAAGTACCAAAACAATGACATAAAAAGTTTGATAATGTCATGAGAACAAATGGCTTTAAAGTCAACTAATGCGATAAATGTATATATGTCAAGGACAAAGAAGATGATTATGTTATCTTATGTCTTTACATTAATGGCATGCTAATTGTGGATAGTAATGATCAAATCTACTAAGTCCGTTGAATTCAAGATTTGATATGAAAGATTGGAGACTGTTGATGTAATTTTGGGAATTAAGATATTAAGAATATCAAGCGATTTTATTCTAAGTCAATGTCATTATGTTGACAAAATACTTCAGATTTTTAACAAGGGTGATTCTGGAATTATGAAAACACCAGTAGATGTAAATGTACACCTATCTAAGAATAAAGGTAAAAGTATCTCTATAAATTTTAAGAAAAATAACTCATATAATTTTGTTTATATAACATGTCTACTTCTTTCTTTCCTCTTATATATGGCATGTTATTAGAAGTGTTCATTGAATCGAAACCGTTGATTTTATACTCATTTGATCTGATCCGATCATCCGATCGGATTGAAACATCCTAATCCGCAATCGATCCAATCACCTTTTAAATCCAATACAATCCAATCTATAACCTATTCAGATTGAATCCGATCAATCCGACTAATAAACTTAATTAACTCTATTTTTTGTATTTTTGAATAAAAAAATTAAATTTTTACATAAATTATAACATAAAATTATTTGAGTTAAAAAAACCTTAAGAAACCAAATAAATATATATTAATTATACATATGTATATTTAATTTAATAAATATATATAATTAATTAATTTCGATCCGATCGGGTGGGATCAGACGAATCATAGTGAAATCCGTTATCCGATTCGAACTTAACGAATGGAAAAAAATTCATCCCATCTGATCCGATGGTCGGATCAAAACCGTCAAAAAATTAATGGATCGAATTAATGAGATGATCAGATTTTTTACATATCCTACATGTTATATGTTTATATAAATTTTCTATTGATTTTTATTTTCGTCAATAAAATTATATATATCATTGTGTAAGTTTTCAATTGAATTGATAAAAATTTTATTTTAATAATTAATTGAAAGTATTTTAATAATATTACTGTAAATATACAACTAAAATATAAATATTGAACGAAATATATTATATTAATCATTAAATAAATATTTTATGGTAATCCTATAATTATATTTTTTTGTTTTTACTTTATTTGAAAATAACCTAATAGGTGGGGATGAGTGTGAAGACGAGCAGAAACACTTAACTACTCTTCTTACTTTTGAACATTTAGTTTAAAAAATTAAATGTAATTTTTAAAATAAAAAATATAAAAATAAGAATAAATAAATTTAAATATTATATGTTTTATTATTAAAAGTATATTTTTTTATATAATTATACGTATATAAAAAATTATATTAATATATATTTGATTTTAATTAATTACAGTTTCAATATTACAATAACTATCTTCGTTCATTCTATGTTTTATTATTAGTTATAATTATTTAAAAATAAATAATTTTTTTATGAATTTCATAATTTTAATTATATAAAGTTAAAATATTCATCCTAAATAACCAGTTCAAGAGAACACAACTAAACCATTTATGTATTCCAAACATATTACTATATTTTAAATTATAACCTGCTTTTTTATACTCATTTAAATATTTTTTTTAACCAATTTCTTAAATAACCATATAAAATAGTTCACATGAATGCATTATTGTTTAAAAAGGCAGGCATTAGTATCTTAACAAAAAGAAGAAGAAGCATGCATTAGTATTACGCAATTAGGCTTTCTATTAGACAGTTTGGGAACCCCTGATACACTCAATTCAATGTATTAGTTGTTTTTAGTTTTATTTTTGATATTATTTTTTTTAGTGATATCTTAATCATAAATATATTTTAAAAAAATATCAATTTAATATAATTTATATGTATAATCAAATACACGTGTTTTAAAATAGTGGATAATTGTAACATTTTTATCTTTTACTGTCCACGAGATATTAATACTTTCTCCAAGTATTTAAATGTATATTTTTAATATTTTGAATTCATTTTACGTCTTCTCTTAATATTTATAGTATTTAAATGTATATTTTTAACCTTATTTCTTAATATTTTTTTAAATGGAAACAAACCCACACGTAACAGTTCCCAAAGTGTTGGTACGTGAAAAAATATACCAAATCTCTGAAATAAAATATATATTATAAGACAGTGTTATACATCGAGAAAGAATCGTTACTTATTTATAAATAAAAAGAATTATATATTTTAAAAAATACAAATGATAATAAATGTATAATTTTTCAACCTCTTTTCTTAAAAAATTAAGACATTAAATTTCATATAATTTTTTTTTAAAAGGTAAAACATTAAATTCGATGAAAACTATACATAATTCTATTATTAAAAAACAATTATAATTAATTTATAAATCTCACTTCAAATCAATACTTACGAAATAACATGAGTGAGGATTGTTTATATGAGGTACTAAAAAGAAGATATGATAAATAGAAGCTAAAATTAATTAAAAAAATTTAAATATTTAAAAAAAAATTGAACTCGCTATAAAATAAATTCTTATGTAATGTTTGTTGTAGCATATAGAATAGGTTATATATATTCATCCAACTAAATTGTATTATTAAAATTAATTTATATAATATTTTGTAATAGATAGATTGTATAATATAATAAGATAAAATTAATTATAAATTTTAATTAATAATTTATATTTAATTTATTTTATTTTATAATATAATTTTTAAATATATTAAATTAAGTATCAATTACGATTTAGTGCATAAAAAATGAATTAAATTATTATATTAGCTTCTAATTTAAGTGGTATATTTTCCAAAACTAATTATCACGAATCTAAATTCGAATATCATAATGTAATATTTTTTTTATTTAATAAAAAAAATTATATTATTTTTATATTATACAGTAAGATTTGATTTTATAATTTAATATATATCTTTAAAAATATATATATAGTTGACGCCTTTGATGCAATTACATAGTTAATATTTTCTTAACAAAATTCATTCTTCTCCCCCATCGCAAATTCAAAGTGTAATCCATAAGAATATAATTTACTTAATTTGCAAGAAATTGGTAATTTTTTATTTCTTTCCCACCTTGAAGACAACTTGTCGTATTTATAGATTAAACAAATAAAGATAATAACTGGACTTGGTATAACACACGTGGCTAATAATGGAGGGGTTCATGGTCATAACCAAGTTTTGCTAGATCGCTTAGCTGCCTTTTGGAGAGAGAGAGAGAGAGAGAGAGAGAATAAGCCAACCAATCATAACTACCACTACTTTATATCTAAATTAAAAAAGTCTACACGCCATAAGGAGATTTTGGTACCGAAATTTTTGTAGGTAAATATATAAAGCTATGTATGTACCTATAAGTTAAAGAATATTCGGTTTTGTGTATCTGTCATAAGTATTTCAAACGTAGAATGCTGAAATTTATGGCCTTTGGGGAGATGTATTTATATACTTTATTTTCCAATAATCCCTTCTTCTCCTTCCTTCCTTTCTTTCTTTCTTTCTTTTTTAAAGACTTTTATGACACTTTTTAATAGTTTTGAATTTCCATTCTTCCTTTTTTAGTTAACAAATGGTCCCTTCCTCGAAACTTTAAAACATAAAAAATAATTTTTTTATTTGAATTAAGATTTAAGAAATGTGTAAATAATATACACATAATTAAATCTAATTTCAACACTGATTTTATTCATCACTTGAATTATTGATTGTATCGTATCAATTTCAATAGATTTAACTAAAGAAGTAAGGATAATTTATAATAATTTTAAAAAATCACACTTAAAATATTAAATCATAAATATTTAATTAAGAGATAATTATTCTAAAAAAATTTACATTTGATATTCAAAAATTTAATCACACTCTCATGCTAATTAAATCGCATATTATTCATTAAGTTCATCAATTATGTATCACATACATAAAAATCATACATCTCTACCTAGAAACTATGCATGTTATTTAATCAAGATAAACAATTAAATAATTCTCTCAAATATATTTAATTTCCTCTATAGATAAATTGTTGGCCAAACAATTAATAGCATAAAAATTCAAATTAAATAATATAATTAAATTAATATTATAATTGGGAAAAAATATTTGATCATCGCATGATGAAAATTGGGTTCATAAGATCCCTAGATTAATAAATTAATTACACATAATTTTGTTCATAAAACTCATATTATTCATAAAGAAAGACATAAAATTAATAAAGAAAAAAGTAGAAAAATAAATACAATCAATCCCTTGAATTGTAGTATTAATTTCCTCTTGAATCTCCACTAAAATTATGTCATTTCTTGAATTTTTCTGTATTTTTCTCTCTTTTTAGCTCTAAAAACTAACCCAAATTATATCAATGGAGGCTAATTAGGGTTTATGCAGTGATTAGAGGCTTAAATAAAGCTCAGGTACGATCTGGACCGTTCGATCAGCTTCAAATCAAGGGTTACGATCAAAACAAGTAAAATGATAATTTCAGCCAATCACAGAGTGACACGTGGCATCAGAAATTCATTGGCAAATCATGGAGCAACGTGTGGCAGGAAGGACAGGTCAAAGTCAATGCTCATTCAGTCAGCAAGACGTGGTGCAATGTGATTTGCGAAAACGAATGGCATGGCAAACCGGTGGAACGCGCGGAGCAATGGTATGGTGACACATGGCATGATGAGTTGATAAATTCCCGAACTTAGATTGAACGTCGTGCTGACATGTGGTGAGTTTTTCGTCCTTCTCACACGTGGTGCAACGTGATTCACTCTCCGTGCTTGCTTGGCGTCTGCGTGGCTTGCCCAATCAGCTTCTCTGCTTGTGTGGCATGCAATATGGCAACTTCTAATTGGTCCTATGTTAAAAATCCATAAAATTTCAAAAAATTATATTTTCACCCCTTTCACTAAAAAGTTTATATTTTAATTTTTTTAGCCATAAAAATACTATTTATTAAATAAAACAAGTAAATATTAAGTAAAAAATGTGCTAATGACTCTATTTTCATAGAGTCATCACACCCCCAAACTTAAATCTTTGCTTATTCTCAAGTAAAGCTAAGTATAACTAAATAAAATAACTTAGGTAGTATATTCATAAATATACTTCTATTTGTACCTACATATTTCACGAAAACTATCCCTCTCAAAAGTCGTACAAGTCTATGATAAATCACTTTGTTATTTTTAGAATGAGAACATGGATCCAAATGTGCCGACTTTTAAGCTTATGGGCTACCCAAGAGCTTGATGAATGATGGAGTGACTCATGAATAGGATTGAACTTTGAAGCCTATAAGATATAAGATGTTGCATAAAAAAATTATTAAAAAAATTTAATAATTTTAATAATTATAATATTTTTTAATAAATGAATCTTTATTAATTGGAATACAATTGATTAAATAGGTTGATTGATATTATATCAGTTATATTTATTAGTAAATTTATTTGGTATTTATATCTTTATATAGCTTCTTCTTATTAAATTTTTAAGTGTTTAAATTAAATAATTTTATTTGTGATCATAATTATTTGATTTGATAATTAAATTTCAAAGAATCTATTTTTATTGAATTTATGCTTAATCTTTTTGCTCTAAATTTATTAGTTGATTTGATTTAAGTGACATATGTTTTGAATCATCTAGTTAGAATTATTCATTATTAAATTCGTTCTAGAACACACACCGTCACTTCTTTTTTTTTTGCTAACCCTTTTTTACAGTTGATTTGTAAACGAATCTGATTAGCAGGAAGCTTATTAGAACGTTGGTTTGAAAATCGCTCACGCTAATATTAGAAATTGTGAAAATAGAATAGGAGCTCATAAGTAAAATACATTAAGGCAATATCCTAGGAAGTGTAGCATAAAATCGAGTTTATACTTAAATATTTGATTTTCATAATGAAAAGTTAGATGGTCCGGTAGACTAATGGTTTTCCTTTTAGGTCATACTTGTGTCCTAGGTTGTTTTCACCTGAAAATATCATGTGTTATTATTTTATTTCTTCACTTTATTCTTACAAGCAATTGCATGTTTGACCATTTTGTTTAAGTTATTAAGTTATAAATTGATAAAAATTAAAAATAATCTATTCACCCTCTGGATTAACTAGGTCTATTTGAACCATGCCTAGCTCAGCAACGGCACAAGACATCTCAAGATATCCACTTGTGGCATGCAAGCTATGCCTAGATGGTACCAAGTTACTCCCTAATAAGGTCTTAAGGGCCAAAACTGGGGTTCAAAACCTGGGGAGAGCGAAAGAAACACGTGCAGACTATGACTTATCACCCCACATTTGAAACACGTGTGGAGCATCAATGCCATCAGAACCCTAGGCCCTATATGGATATCTCGAGATGTCTTATGCCTACGATGAGCTAGGCATGGTTTTGACAAGGTCCATATCTTATAAACTTTCAACATGGAATGAAGGCAAACAGAGTGTGAAAATAACTCAAAAATGGAAAAAATCAACACCATGTTACGGCGAGCATTTTTCTATGCCGTGGCCAGGACCTTTACGTGACATGCTTTTTTTTTTGCACCGCAACACACTTTCATTGATGGGAAAAAATCCTAAACGCAATAAAACATTAATTCTCAACTTTAATCCTCAACCCTTGGATCATTATAAGAGATGATCTAATGATCCATATGAGGTCGTTTTCCCTTTAAATAAACATAATTTTTTACAAATTAAGCACACAATTTAGAATAAAAAAACTCTAGCAGTTGCCAATAAGAGATAAAAAAGAGAAAAATGGTTAATATAAGATTAAAGTAAACAACTTTGTGAATGATTCAAGAGAAGATTAGTGCTTTAAATCAAGAGGTTTAGTGTATCTCTTATTCTTCTACATCCTTTATCAATTTTTATGTATTTATTTATAAAAACAAATTGAGCTTTATATACAAAATTATATTTAACTAATTTATTAATCTATGAATCTTATGAACCCAATTTTTATATATGATAATATAACATTTTATCCTAATTTTTATTTCAATTTAATTATATTATTTAAATTGATTTTTATGTTATTATGTTTGGTCAACAATTAATCTACAAAGTTAATTAAATAGATTTTAGAGAATAATTTATTTATCTTTTTTGATTAAATAACATGCATGAATTTTAGGCAGAGATGTATGATTTTTTATGCGTGTGATATATTATTGTTGATCTTTTTTATAAAGTTAAAAAACTAAATGATATTATTTTTAATTTTAGAGACTAAACTATATAAATAATCTAATATAATTAATTTTTATAACATTTCAATAAATATAAATATATATATGAATAGATTATTTATCTTAACGATTAACTCGGGATGCGATATTATTGCAAATTTACAACTACATTCTATCGGAATTGAACTAAGTAACGATGACACCTAATTTAATATAAAATATGTAAGAAAAATATATTTAAATTATTCATCATAATACATCAAATTATGCTACAAAATCGAAAAGAAAGAAGTATTAAGGACACAAATTTAGATAGGATTTTGTACAAACACATTTATGTTATATCACATTTAAATAAAGATAAATAACCATAGACACATATTTGTACCAAATTATTTATATTATATTACATGACAAAATTATATAAAAAATGATAATTTTTATATTTTAAAAACAATTCTAAAAGGTGCCAAAGTAGAAATAGTTTGAGTGTAAAATTAACGTAAATTTATGCGTTTTGGTCATTTGTTAAGTTTAGAAGAAAAATAAAGGAAAAAAAACACATGTTAAATTGTTGCGATCTTGCTTGAAACGTTGAACATGAGGCATTTTATTAATTTATTGCATCCTCCGTCTCCTCCATTCATGGTTCACAAAAAAAAAATTTAGGTTTACCAATCATTAGGAGGCTGCTTCCTTTTCATAATATT
Source organism: Hippophae rhamnoides (assembly GCA_033030585.1). Classification (NCBI taxonomy): domain Eukaryota; kingdom Viridiplantae; phylum Streptophyta; class Magnoliopsida; order Rosales; family Elaeagnaceae; genus Hippophae; species Hippophae rhamnoides. Next base: position 70,274,582 of record CM065429.1, on the reverse strand, counting down.
ATGTTAACAACTAATTATAACTCCATTTGAAAAGGAAAAAAAACACTAATTATAATTCTATTAGTTAATAATAAAAAAAATAAGTGTATAACCCACCAAATATATATATATATATATATGTTAATTTTATGAAAAATATAACTCAAATAATTAAACTAATTAATTGCAACTTGTACATTGCAAAATCTAAAAAATGAAGGGCTACGATCATTCGTTGCTAACTTTTTTTTAATGAGATTTTACATTTGGTCTCGTAATCATATTTGTGAATGAAACATTATTATAATATATAATTGTATTACATATGCCAAGAGAGGACTAAAAAAAACATGACATATAAAATGTATTAATTAAATTAAGAGATCACTAAACATATGAATAATGGTCATTACAATACACTCGATTAAAATTACATCAATTTTTTTTGGAATGTACGTAGGATAGGATTGATTTCTATACTTTTTTACCCCCCTTTTTTTTTATAAATATGTGTTTTGTTTTATATTTATTAATAAAAAAGATAAATATTCATCCAACTTTTTAAAATTTTAATTATTATTTTTTTAAAAAAAATATTAAATGATTATAAAGTATTTCAGCAAATTAGTCAAATGATTTAGAATTTTGAGTCACGTGAAAATCTGAAAACTATAATATCTCTAAAAGTACCCTTTACTTTCAATTTTTATAATTAATTTAGCTAAAATAATTTATTAAAATACTTTATAGTAATTTAAGTAATAAATTATAAAAGTAATAAAAATATCAAATTAATTTGTTTAATACAGTATTTATCAACTTGATCATAGATTACAAATAAAACTCGAAAAATTTGGTCCACTTTTTATTTAATTAACAGCCGCCACTCTACTCAGTACAGACTAAAATACTTATGTATTCTTTTATCTTTTTTATATTTGGATAATTATATCAATATACTGATTATCGAGTTCACACTTAATAATATAATAAATAAATAAATAAATAAATAAAAGTCACGCTGAATAATATTCCATTTCTTGGAATATATCAAACGTGTTAAAGAAAAGGCATAATAAAGAGGCGTAGTTGACCACAAGTAACCACAGTCAAAAATATTGCATAGTAATCCATTAATCTTATAACCAAACACCACTATTAAATAGAAATAAAATTTATTAACAAATTTTTTATTAAATAAAATTATATAAATATGAATCATGAGAAACTCTTATTTATAATATAAAAAAATTATAATATATAATAATTATAAAATTATAAATAAATTTATGTATAAAATAAAAAATTACCCCTAGATTTTAAATAATATTTTTATTTGATAAAAAAAAACAAACAATAATTATAAGATATTTTTAAATTCTTCTCCTTCTTATATCTAATACTAAATCCAACACCGTTTAAAATTTAACCACCTTAAAAATTTAAGATATATAAACTTTTTACAAAAACAAAAAGAAAGCGTGTCCTACACGTCATCATGAGTCATGACTCATGAGTTACGAACCAACTGGGTAAGTAATCCACCATTTCATTATAATTAAAGAGAGAAATATCAATGACAATAAAACAACTATATCACCTAGCTAGAAACAAAGTTAAAGAAAAGAGTACCACAGATTTGACTTAGAAGAAGTCCTTATACCAAAACCAAAACCAAAAAAAAAAAAAAAAAAAGCTCAGTCTTCCCTTCCCTGCCTCCATTCCATTCTTCACTTCCCACATCGTAAATAAATACACCCAAACACCTTCACTTATTCTCACTCAAACACTTAGTTTCTAGATTCTCCAGACAAAAAAAAATAGTTTCTTCATTTGGTTCTTCTTACTAAATTAATATGGCCTTAGAAGCTCTAAATTCCCCAACAACAACAGTTACAACTTTTTCTTCCTTAATCCAAAAAGATCATAAGAGTAGAGAATCATCTCTTAACTTTCACGAACCTTGGATAAAGAGAAACAAGAGATCTAAACGACAACGTATGGATGTCGTAGAAGACCCACCAACTGAAGAAGAATACCTTGCTCTATGTCTCATCATGTTAGCTCGTAGTGGCAATAATAACAAGGTCAAGAACAATACTACTACTACTACTACTACTTCAAACGAATCAAAGCTCCCACCAAATCCACAACTACTTCCAATTCAGCTCTCTTACAAGTGTAGTGTTTGTGACAAAGCCTTCTCATCATACCAAGCACTTGGTGGCCACAAGGCCAGCCACCGCAAATCATCCGATGCGGTGACCGCCGTGGCTGCAATCGACAACGTTTCGACATCGAGTGTTTCGACCACGACCACGACGGGGAAGACACACGAGTGTTCGGTTTGTCACAAGTGTTTTCCAACGGGTCAAGCTTTAGGTGGGCATAAGAGGTGTCATTATGAAGGTGGGAATAGTACTACTAATGTGGCTACTAATTCTGAAGGCGGTGGTTCGAGTCTAAGTCTAAGTCAAAGTCAAAGCCAAAGCCATGGACTTGGTTTGAGTCAACAACATAGGTTTGATTTGAACTTGCCGGCTTTGCCGGAGTTTTTGTCGGGTCAATTGACGCCGGTGGAACAAGAGGTGGAGAGTCCCTTGCCAGCTGCTAAGAAACGACCACGTCTTTTTTATCATGATAAAGTTGTTGCAATAGTATAGTTTCTCAAAATTAATGAACATTAATGAATTTAGTTTTTGTATTTTATTTAAAAAAAAAATTTGTATGTGTACGTACGATAGTATTTTTACTTACACTGATGATGATGATGATGATGACGACGACTTGTAATCTCGAATTTATTTAATTAATTAATTATTAAATATTTATTATTTTTTATCTTTTTGTAAAAGTTTCAATATTTAATTTAAAGATTAAGAATCAAATAGAAAAAAATAGGGCAATAACAATTGCTTTTTTTGTGTCTCAATTTGAATTTATAATTTAATTTCTTATTTTGGAATGAAAAGCGATCAGAATATTCGTTAAGGATGAATTGGAATATGAATGAATCAAATATTTGGATTCATTCATTTGATGTTTTTTTTATAATCAAAATAAATAAAAATTGGATTCTTATGAAGTAAACATATTGAATAAGAATAAAGAATAATAAAAATTATAACTTTAACAAAATTATTTTTTATTATGAATTTTAATAATAATATTTATAAATATTGAAAATTTTAAATAAATTAATTAGTAAAAGTGATAAAAGTTCGATTAATATTAGTATATTTTTAATAAAATAAATTTTTAATAATGTTATAATAATAAAAAATAATTAATTATTATTATAATTATTATAATGTAGTTCTAAAAAACTTGGTTATATTCTTTTACACTCTAACTTTTTTTTTAATATACGTGAGTATTTTTTAGATTGTATTATAACTTTACTGAGGTAATTAATCTATTAGAAAATAATAACAAAAATAGCATGAATCAATAACTATTATTTAATGTGATCTGATTTTTTATTATATTTGAGAATTAGAATAATAATTTAGAGTGATTCTATTTTTCATTTTTATAAAAAAAATTGAAATAAACGGTGAAATTTGAATCAACTTCATTTATTCTTTCCATTTTCCTTTAATAAACATGTTTTAAAATAAATAAAAAAGTGATAAATTTTATCTTCAGATTATTATAAAATACCTCCCATTTCAAATAAAACGCTATGAATACAACAAATAGTTAATACAATTAAATATTTTATCTTATTTTAAAATAAATTAAATATTTTAAAAATTAAGATATAAACTCAATAAATTTAATTTATTTTAAAAATTAAGATATAAACTCAATAAATATTAATACAAATAAAATTATTTCATAGATAAACGAATAGGGGTGGAAATGACGCGAAAACAGCGCAGCTAAAGTAGGCAAACAAGGTTGTAACTTAGAAGTTTCTGAAACACCCAAATCAAATCAATATACAGTAGAGCCAGAGGTTTTAAAAGTACTTTTAAGAAAAAGTATTTTTATCATCAGCAAATCAGTATAGCAGTTTAACTCTCCATGTGGCACTACCTTTAATTTGGTATTATAAAATTTCAATATTTAAATTATATTAGGTAATGTAATTAGGAAAAATAAACATTTTCCTCCGTAGAAATTTATTTTTCCTGAGAAAAGGCACTTATTTTGGTAATTTTATTAATTGTTCTTTTAGATTAGTAGCATGCTTACTTATCAATAAACACAATTAAATTATTTTTAATGGGTTTATTTTATTTATTTACTTATAAAATAAACATTTAAAGAATTAAGACTTTACACAACTATTAATAATTAATTTATAAGTTTTTCAATAACTTAATTTGGTATGTAAGTAATTAATTTAAATTTTTAAATATTATAAATACTTAAAAATTTATGTTTAACTCAACATAATAAGGTCCTATAGAATTAAAGGTTATATAGATTTATAAACTGTTAAGAATTTTAATTACGTGAGACTTAATAACTCCGTCCACGTCGATTAATGGTCCTGGTCGATATTTGATGATCGAAGCTTAGGAGTGAACGTACTGCTAGACTCTTAAACGCCGATGAGAGCGAGCAAGTTAAGAGTTTAGTTCTAATACTAACTTAAAAACCCATGTCTAATTCAACCTAATAAAAATTCACAGATTTAAAGATTACATAAATCTATAAATCGTCCAAGATCTTAACTTTTAGCTAACATGTGACTTAACATAAATAAACTCAATTAGAAGAATTGTATTTCAATTATTAATATTTTTAATTTCTTTAATTTTTAATATTTTTTTAATTTTATTATAAATTAGTAAACGTTCTTAATACATTTTGTTACCAAATTAATTATTTTATTTGCGGACATAATTTTTGAAGCAAAAGTAATGTTAAATAGAGTGTGCTGGTTTAATATCCCTCAAAGTCAAACCTCAATACACATCCTAAGAGTTAAAAAAGTTTATTACATAGAACTTACGTGGGATAATGTCCACACTAGCGATACACATACAACCCATCAGAATTAACCACATCGATATGGAATTAATTTTAACCTGCAAGGATAAAATATAACAAATTATGTAAGAGAAAACATTAAGGATAAACATTTGCATTCACAATTTTTAGATAATTTTAATTATCAAAATAATTTTATCATAACAAATAATTTAAATCAATATTTATTTTACTTTTATATTTTAAAAATTAAAAAAAAATTATTTTAATTTGAGATAAAATAAAAATTTAAAACACATACTTTTTGGATTAAAATTTTAGACAAGTTAAACTAAATATCACTATAATTTAGACTCATATTATATTTTTTTTTATAACAGTATAATTTTTATTTTATATAATATAATTATACTTTATAATAAAATATATAATTGTATATCAGTCTTTTAATATTGTGTAATTATTATTGTTAGGGATACGTACTTACAGATTCAGTTGGATGTTAGTAGAATTAACCTTACATAAAATTCCGGAACGTGGGCCTTAACTAATTATCGGGCCATGAGCCCATGACCATTATAAATGGCATTGATAGGAATAGCCAGGAACATTGAGAATTAGGGAGAGACTTTAGATTATAGGGCTAACGTATCTTAACGTGATCAAAAAGTGATCACAAGATGCGTAACGTGTGACGAAAGTTTTTTTTTTTTCCCCTCCTTTTAACGCAGTCTTAACAAGTATGGTTATCACTTGGTATACGTGGCATGAGATTTTTTATTGAAGATTTTGTAGGCACTATATATTACATTTTATTAACAAATTTTGTTTTAAAATTACAAGAAATTTTAAATATGTTGGATAGATATTAAATACAGTATATAAATTAAAAATATAATTAAATTCTTGGTTTTAGTAGATGTAAAATAATAAAATAAAATATATTTTTAATTATAATATTATATTTTTATAAATAAATATATAAAAATTGTGTAAAATGATAAGAAATTTGAGGGGATGTTTCACCGTTTAATTTAAAAATGTTTTTTTTAAATGTTTTCAAATCAAAATAACTTTCAATAATTTTTTTAAAAATAAATTGTTTGGTCATAGAAAAAAAACATGTTTGATAGATAATATCAATAATTACTCAACTTTTGAAATTATATTACAAATATCTCTAAGTTTTTAAAAATATCATAAATACTTATTTAAATTTAACAAAAATTAAAGTTGATAAAATTGAAGACTAACATTTTATATAAAAATGACGTAAATAATAAAAAATTAATAAATAATAAGAATTCAATAAAAAATTGAAATAAAAAATAATTAAAATAATAATTTATGTATATAGGGAATAAGGGTATAAAAAAACTAGTCAATTTGTTAACCATAATAGATGGAGAATTAATAAGACATAATAATAATAAAAAAATTACAAACAAATAGGAAAATGATATAAAAATAATTAGTGAAATTAATTATGAACAAAAAAATATGATCCTAAAAAATTGTATAAAAGCAACTTCATTACCATTTCTTTGCCAATAAAGAAGATCTAATCCATATAGAAAATAAAAATAGGCAAAAGTCATAAAAAATATAATATTCTTTATAGAAGAAAACAACAATAGGATTATATTATAAACTAGATGTACTATTTCATGAGAGTTCAAACTTCATAAAAATTATAGATTTAATTTTTTAGATTTAGATTGTATAAGTGATAAAAAAAAGTTTTAGACGAATGGTCTAATGGTATGAGTGTATTTATACAAAAATCTCCAACCATATAATCAAATAATTCAACCTATAGAGTTTAATAGCTCATAAAATGATAGAAAATGTTAAATTTTGATTTGTAAATTTAACAAAAAAAAATATTTATAAATGTAAGAGAATGCTTATACAAGTAAGAAATAATTGGATACTGTAGTAAATAAAATATACAAGAAAATTGTTGAAGAAAATAAAGAAAGATATATCATTAAATCTAATGAAAACAAAATTGAGAAATCTACATGTCATTTAACAAATATGAAAATATGTAACATGTATTATATAGATTCCTTTATTTGTGAATATGAAATTTATTATCATAAGTTACCACCATTCATGCAAGAAATATATAAGAAAATATTTTTTCAAGACTTATCCAAAACATTATATAAAACTATAACAGAATGATAAAATAAAATAAATAGAAAAATTATATCTCATATCTTAGGAAGAAAAATAAAGTCTTAAAAACTGGATAATTATAGATGTTAAAAAAGACAAGAATACAAGAAAATAAGAGAAAATGATAAAATCTATTATAATATAAGAGATTGTAGGATGCTAGAAAAATATAGATATGACATAAAAATTTATAAACAAAAGTATAAAAAATATAAAAAAATGTAAAACATTGAAAATATATAAATTTAGAAAACAAGAATTTTTAAAATATAAGAAAATATATAACAAATAATGTTGTAGAGAAATATATTTTATGATAAAAATGTATGTCACTTGAAAAAAAATTACTACCTGTTAAGAAAAAAATGTAAATGTTGAATTTGTAACGAGGAAGGACACGGCACTAATGAATGCTCTAATAGACTTTAACATAAAAAAAAACTTAAAAATGCATTTTCATAGAAAACAAAATTCGTAAAACAAGCTTTTAAGATGAAATTAGAACCCATAGATGAATCATATATAGATGATACTTGTATTATTTATCTATTAGAATAAACTGAATAAGAAATAACTGTCTTAAAATATACATACTTTTCATCAGAAGATGAATGATTTGTATAATATTACAAATACAAATAATACATGCATTAAGGTATGATTGAAATTTAAATGTTACACAAGTTACAATCTACAATAAATCTTAATAAATTCTTAAAAGATATAGATATAATGATAAAATGAGAGAAATTTCATATTCCTATCATATATCAACAAAAAATAGAAGTTAATTGATTAATAAGAAATAACCTAAGCTTATATCAACATTTTACATAATATTTAGATAATATAAGTCTAACAATACTATATAATAAAATAATTTATGTGTTAAAAATAAGAAAAGTTTTGACTAGATCAAATCTAACTTTTATGTAACAACATAAAAAGCAAAAAAAGTGGTAAGATAGACACAAAACAGGAACAAAAACCATATTAGTAAAACATTTTATTAGATATAGAAGAGAAACAAAATTATTTTCTTAATGAAATTCAAGAAGATAAAGTCTTAATAGGTATCAGAAAATTATTAAAAACAACAAGTTCATAAAATCTTTTAAATCCAAAACTAAATAAATTTAAAATGATTGGTAACATAAAACTAAGAGATCTTAAAAAAGTCATTAGAGTAAAACCTATGATTTACACTCCAAAAAACAAGATTGAGTTTGAAAAATAAATTCAATAATTATTGGAACTAAAAGTTATAATATCAAGTAATTTGTCACACTCTAATCTAACATTCTTAGTCCCAAAATAAGTTTAAAAAGAAGATAAAAAATAAAAATGGTAATAAACTTCAAAACAATGAATAAAAAAACTATTGATGATAGATATTTTATTCTAAAGAAACAAGAATTATTATTATTATTATTAATAAAATGAAAGAAATATTTCTCAAGTTTTGATGATAAAAGTGAATTTTGACAAACAAGACTATATGAGAAATCTTAAAAACTAATGACATTTAATTTCCCCAATAACAATTCTAATAGAATGTTGTATCATTTAGATTAAAACAAGCTCCAGATATTTTTCAAAGGTATATGGACAACATATTTAAAAAATTACAAAATAGTTTATGTGTTTACATGGATGATATTTTAATTTTTAGTAATGAATTAAATACACATTATTTAAATATTATTAATATTCTACAAATATACATGAATAAATACGTCGTACTTTATGAGAAGAAAGTATTAATTGCTTAGCAAAAAAATAAGTATTTATGGTTATAAATTGAAGAGAAAAAACATAATCTATAACTCCATTTACTAAATAACATCCAACGATTTTTTAGTGAATTAAAAGACAAAAAATAATTACGAAGAGTTTTAGCATGTTTAACGTATATCGAAGTATAAATCAAGAAACTTGCATAAATATGAAAACTTTTATAAACAAAATTGAAAAGAGAACATATTTTAAAATAGACAAAACAAGATACTTGTTATATGGATAAGATAAAAGCAAAGGTAAAATAATAATCGAAATATATGCTTTATATCTAGAGAAGTCTCTTTTAGAGGCAAAAATTAAAAATGAAGTATTTAATAGTTTAAAACCCACATTAGAGTTCAAAAAATCTAAAGAGGAATCCACCTCAAAGATTCATTCTAAGAAAGATAAAACTTATAAAGAAAGAATCTAAAATGAGAAAGAATAACCCAATAGTTAAAAAGAGAATAAAAATTCTAAAAAGAAAAATAAAAAACTCATTTGGACTCAAGAATCAAAAAGAGAGATTAGAAAAAGACTAACGTGATTTATAATGGTTTGAAACCATAAATTTACAAAAATTGGCCTAAAGTAAGTAAAATTATTATCAAATTTAGTGGAACAACTTACAAAGCTTTAACTAATAAAATAAAAACTGAAAGCAATAATGCAATTATAGATTATCAAAACTAATAACTTCAGAGGATATAGTTAAAAGTTACCATGCAACTTTTACAACATAAACCATTCCACCAAGCAGGTTAAAGATCCTAAGAAAAATAGTACGATTACCAGTATTATTTAGAGAGACATCCTCCAAGAATACATTAGTCATTAAAGACAAAAAGGATCAATTGTAAATCAGAGTGGTTGAGACTCTATAATTTAGCTAGAAAATCTACTTAGGAACATATTGAAGATATGGAATTTTACACCACGGGAAAAAATTCTCTATAAGTAGTAAATTTAATATTCTTGAAAGAATTGATCCAATTTTTGTTTACAAAGCTTTCATGTAAGTTTAATTGAAAACTTATATCCATAAATTAATTTAAGTGGATTAAATTATTTTTCAAAAAAATAATTCAAGAAGGCTATTAAGAATTTTAGAAAAAAGATTAGAGCAGATGACAAGCCTATCTATCTTATATTTTTCATTTCATTTATGGACCGAAATGAAGAAAGTTGTATTAGTTCCCACTATTTTTATTAAATTAGGGATTTTCAATATTAATAGGGAAGTTACAAAACCAAGATCACTTCTAATATTTTAAAAGGGTTGATGTTGAGTCAAATTTATCATGAATTTAGAAAAATTGATAAAAGTAAATTACTTTATTGTAAGGTTATAATCACATTCTTTAGCAAAATGACCCTCGTTAAAGAAGATAGTAAAAAATTAGTAAGTTTGAAACAAATTTTAATAATAATAATTTAAAAATCTATCAAGAAACAACAAAGATGTTTTGTTTTTATGCTAAAAAAAACCATTAAGAATCACAAATGTATTCAGTGCAGTAGTGATTGAAAAATTGAAGATGCATTATCATCTACATTATCAAAAAAATTGTCGATAAAAAAATGACAAAAAAGAATAAAAAAGAACCTATATCTTCAATTGACATATCACGTAAGAAAATGAAATGGTTAGATTCATAAGCCAAAAGCATAAAAATAGGTAAATTATTAAAGCAGAGATAAAACATTTATTTGTTATTATTTTAAATGGAGATTTCTTGTCTTATAAAAGGAATATTTGTTTTTATTAGTTGTACACAAAAACTTAAGTAATATCAATTTATTTACTCAAAAAATTATTTATTTAATAACTATGAGCGATTAAGAATTTCTTCAAGGTTTTTAGTTAACTTTTAAAATTGTAATAGTTATTAATATCATAAATAAAATAGAGTTAAATTACTCTTTCTCTATTATATAGTAAATTTAATTTGAACATCATATCATGTACCGATGCAAGAGTTATACCATTACTAAGAGTGTATGATAATTCTAATTTTAATTCAATTAAAGATCTTAAATAAATAAATATTAATTTATAATCTTTGTAAATTAATAAATAAGAAAATAAAAATAAAGAAACTTGCAACCGGATCTGTATGAAAACAAAAATAAGAAAAATATAAAATTAAAACAATGTTCTAATAGAAAACTTAAAATATTACCTTTAAATGATAATATACAAAAATTAACGACTAGTGATATAAAACATCTAGTTAAATTTGATATAAGAGCAATAGAAGAGAAAAAATATCATCAAATAAAAAGTTAATATCGTTAATTATTAAAGAGTATTAATGATATTAACTCAAAGTTGAATACATTAGAACTATTTTTTAAAAAAATCGGCAGATTACGTAAATATATGCTAAAACTCATGTGCATCAGTGATTTTTTTTTCCATATTTGGTTAAATTACTTTAAAAATTATTTTTGTACTAAATAAATATTTAATTTAAAATTTAATATTTTTCAATTTTTATCTAAATAATTTTAACATAGACATTTATAATTTAAGTAATATTGAAAATTAATAATTTTTCAGAGTGAGATAGATGTACAGCCTTTTGTTCCGTTTAAAAAAAATAGTAAGACTCAATTAACTAACTCATCAAAAAATTGATTAGTATGTTGTTTATTGTAATAGTAAAAATATTAATATTTTAAAATTATTAATAAATAATTAATTTTTACTATAAAATTTTAAAAAAATCATATTTATAATATTCTTAAAATTTATAATAAAAAATAGTATCATTTATACATAATTTATATATTTTTATTACAAAGATAAATATCAATCCAAATATTTCATATCAAATAATATTAGATTAGATACCGTTTATATTAAATTATTAAATTAATGTTACTTAATTAATTTTATTTGGATTTTATGGTTAGATCTTATTTATAAAAATAATCACTCTTTTTATTAAAAAATACATTTAAAAATATATATTTATAGAAATTATTATACTGTATGACTTGTAAATTTAAAAAGTAAATTTGACGAAAAGAATAAATAAATAAATAAATAAAATATGATAAAAGGATTAGTGTAAACCTTAAGTGACGCTTAATTGTGGAATAACTAATCTAATCGGAATTGGAATTAAACAATTGCTTGGTGACTCACCGAATCAAGCTCGTAATCGTGATTACAATGTTTGGTTGACATCGAATTAATGAAAAAGCTATAAATGACCAACACCCCTACACAGAAAATGGATATAATGTAATTTAATTACTAGTTTTTCATTTAAAAATTAAATAACAATTTTAATTTTTAATTTTTTAAGTAAGAAATATATATTTCTTTTTTATATCATAAAAAATTAATTATATATTAACTTTTATAGAGATGAATGATGTTATTAAGATTGTTTTTAATAGCATTCAATATATTGAAATCGTATGTGGGATTGTCTACATGTACAATAGGATGCTATTCATTTTTACAAAATAATAAATTATCAATATAAATTAATCACAAACGTATGTTGATCATAATTCTTTCGTATCATCTCTTCAACGAAGCACAAATGTTCATATTTCAAAAGTGTTCAAAATACAAGTGTTGAAAACACTATATTAAAATATTGATATTAGCCTAACTAATATAAAGTTAGATACCAAAACAAGGCTAATATAACAATTACAAACGAATATTCATATAGTAATAACACGATCCATAACTTAATATAATGCACCTTCACGCCTAAGAAGGCTCCTAATCCAACCATCTTTGTCAAGCATCGCATCTAAAAAATACATTGATTCTCATGGGTTTGTCAACAAGAATAATTGTAGAAACATCAAGCTCATCGTCTAAGTGACGTGGTCCTTGTAATTCATTGTACAACTTATTTTGTTCTTCTTTGTGATGGATCGACTCAAAAGGCCGCCGACATTCTTCATCTCTTCTCGCAAGTATCGGCCGCTTCTCTCAAATGCACTTCATATTCATTAACTCCAATTGTTCTCTTTCTTTTTTAGATGAAACATTTGAGTTTTGCTAGTCGGTAGCATCTACACGCTGATGTAATGGATCAGCCATTTATGCCTCTCTTGATCCTGCTTCATTATCAAGTTCTAAAAACAACATCATCCTGAGTCTCAGATCTTTTCCCGTGGCTCGCTTTTACCAAATACAATAGCCAAGTCCTCGTAATAAGGAAATGACCTATGTCTCCAATGACAGCTTTCTTTCAGGACTCTAAAAATATTAAAATATGTCAAATTGAAAATATTAATAATCAAATGGATTAATAATCAAATTGAAAATATTACTCGCATATACGCATCCCAAACAAGCTGGTCCAGCCACATGTTTATTCACCTGATCTCACCCAAATCCACTACTATTACATCATAGATGTCATGTATAGTAGTAAATCGAGTCTTCAATGTTTTCAATCGAGACTCAATACGTGGTTTAGCTTTCATATTACAACTGTAGTTTTGAAGTAGTGATTTCTCAATAGCATTTAAGTAGCTGTTTGAAACCACCATCACTTATACGAACCCCGATCAGGTAACTCTAAGACACTCAATTAATTTTTTCATCTAATGTTGTCATTCCAAAATCTTTTATTCTATCCAGGGCCTCGATTTCTCGAGGTAAAACTGTGAAGATGACATCCTAAAATTAAAAAGTAAGTACAAAAAATACTTACTAACCGTTTTTAACAAAATAGAAATAGAAACATATTAAAGTTGATTTGTGCCTAGCTACCAATGAGAATAATTTTAAAATTAAAAGAATAATGACCAATAGTATAATGTTTTACAAGATTACAAATAATTTCAATCAAACAATCTCTTCATTACAACCACAATCAAGCATAAATAAGAAAACATGACTTCCATTAACCTAAACACTCACTATCATCTATCCCTCTCCTTTCTCTCCATTCATCAGACATGTTTCGATGCCGTATTGTCCCTAAATACACTCCATTCGTGCGTGTGAGTCTACAATTCTTATCAGATCTTCCTCATCAACATCCTCATCTCTATCTTCAAGATTTTCCCAATTTTCTTCAAATGGATCATATGACATTTCCTTTCTTATATAGTCAGAAGCAAGCAACAAGCAATAATTATTCGATTTTGAGTTTTAATGGATAGAATGATGGACTTCTTAGAATAGCCCATCGATTTTTTAACACACTAAAACATCTCGATCACATTCCTAGTCCGTGAGTTGCTTCCATGTTAAAAATTCACCATGGGATCGCGAGGTCATGTGAACCATCTCTCCATTCACTCAAATGATAACGCTGACCACGATATTGAGCAAGAAATCCATTGGAATTTGCATACCCAAAGATCCACAAGATAATAATGCCCTATATATTAAATATATTTTACAATTCAATTTCATATTCATAGAATTTAAAAATTGATCAATTCACATATTACTTTACCAAGTTGGACTTTAAATCCATTCTTTCCACGCATAGCTTCACGTAAAACTCTACTATCACCAAACCCTCCCAACCGGTAAAACATAAATAAATTGCATATCGAGAGCAAACCTCAAAACATTTGTGGTAACCTCACCCTTTCTGTTTCGATACCTATACTTATCACCTATAGGAACTCTTACTCTAATACGAAGTACCATCAAGTGCTCCTAAGCAACCCTAGTACCAATAAGTCAAGTAAAATCATTTAATTATTAGAAATATTACATGGTAATAAGAAAAAAAAGAAATTAAACATTATATCTACCTTGAAATATTTCCACCTATCGTCATCACAATCGCCAAGCATTAGGGTTCTAGTTTTTTCAATAACTCCTTATGCAACCGTATGATAAAGATGCAAGACATTATTGAAATACTTACTAATCAGATCTCCGCATCTTCTAAATCGATCGCTTATAACTCTATTTTTCACATGTATGCGTAATTACACGAAGAAACATGGCTACCTGGCTTCATCTACTAACAAATGTTTTGATTGTTTTAGCCCCCTTCAGTTTCAAGCATTGCACACAAATTGGTAAAAGCACTCATACTCATCCTAATTTGATTAATACAAGTAATGTCACTCTCATAGCACAATCTATGCACAATTTTCCTATTTGAAAAAAATCAAGCTCATACAATTGTCTCCTTAAAGATATTGTCTCTGTTTTTATCCACCACCAACTCAAAAAGAATTTTACAATGTACACTATATGCATCAAGTACACAAATAATAAGATCCACCTCTTCCACATTCAAGCTATGATCATCCATTTTACCTTAAACTACAAACAAAAACAATACTTAATTAGGAACAACAATTTACTCATAAAATTGAGCAAATATACCGATTATATTAAATTGCCAAAATTAAATATTGTACATCGATTATATCACTATAACAATAGATAGTTTTTGAATAAACAATACCTCTGCAAGATTAATAAAAAGTTTATGAAAGTAAATAATGCATTCTCTTCGATAATACCTCTGCAAGTATTAATAGGCAGTTTTTGAATTCATTAGCATAACAATTAGTTTATGCAGCTCCAATCAATAGTTTAAACCAAAGTTGAGTTACATTATACACCTAAATAATCAAAATTAATCCTAACAACAATTTATGCCATTAAGTCGAAAAGTCTAGCAAATAATCAATATTGATATTGTTAGAAACAATATCAAGATCGCCTTTATAGACGAAGGAATGTTTATATCGGTTGTACTGAAACAGTTCATGAAAAACAATAAATTGATTCAAAGAAAACAACAAAGAATATCACATACCGTAATACCAAAATGATATAATAAACATTTGAATCGATTCAAAATATAAATAAATTTCAACAAAATAGAGAAAATTTCTCTTACGAACAATGTATCGATTAGAACAAAGAACAAAATTAGGATTGATTCAAAATAGAATAAATTAGGATCGATTCAAAATAGAAATAAATTAGGATCGATTCAAAATAGAAATAAATTAGGGATCGATTCAAAATTACGTAACATAGAACAATCCCAAAGGAAAACCCACAATTTCGTGAAAACAACAAGGTATTCAAGCGAAGCAAAAAACAAAAAGAGAACAACTCAGTGAAGAAATTAGGTTGTGACTCGGGATGAGCGAAGACACAGATGGGACGAACTCACCGAATGTCGTGGAAACCACCAACATGCGAGGACTGCGAGGCATGACTACCGAGCTCTAAGTCGGGAGAAGAAATCGCGATGGTTGAGTGCGAGAGTTGGAGAAGAAATCGCAACGCTCGTGGGTGAGAAAAATGTGAGGCAAATCCAATCTGCTTCTTCGTTTATAAAGGGAGGGTAATTTTGTAATTATAATTTAATGTGAGGGGTAAAATTGGTACGCTAATTTTATATTCGGAATGGAATCATCATCCTAAAGGGGAGAAAAAATTGTGATTCCGTCTCTTTTAGTAATCCGATTCCATTCCGTTCTCCATTCCGTCCAACCAAACACACAAAATAGATGGAATCAATTCTGATTCCATTCCATTCCATTCCGTCCAACCAAACGTGGGGTAAAAAGATTGATTACATAGAAATGAGAATAGGATAATATGATAAAAAGATAAAAAAATAAAAATAATAACTTTTAAATTTATAATAATAAAAATAATTTAATCTAAAAATTTATATATTATTTTTATTAATAAATTTAAAATCATTAATAAGTCTCAATTTAATAAGGTAGTCCGCGTTACGAGGGCAGCAAAAGAAAAGCAGAAGATTGTCAGTTTTGGCGTGCATTCCATAGCAAGCTCCATCCATCGACTGTCTTCATTTTTAATGCCGCCTCCTCAATATTGAATCATCATTTATCACTTTCTCTGACAATAAATAAAAGGAAAAGTTTAAGGAAAAATAAGTTGGCGAAAAAAAAAAGTAGAAAAGAAAAAGAAAAAAGAAAATTAAAGAGCTGGAGGAAATGAGAAAGTAAGTAGTTTAGTACAAGCTACTTGCTGCTAGTCCTACTATCACTACTAAGTAGCAAGACTCTGACTATTTCAGGTTACTCTCAACATTGCTTTTACTTAGAATTGGATTCTCAAGTTCTAAAATAGTTAATTTCTGATAGGTGATTTTTTTTCTTCTCTTTATTCTCAGACCATTTTTCTTAGCATTTGGTTTATTCACTTTAGTGGGTTTTGTGCAACTTTGTTTGGTGGAGGTCTTGGTTGGTCCTCTTTAATTCTGTAGTTCCGCTCAGCTCTCTCTGATCCTTGAAGCAAATTAACGTCTGACGAGAATGGTGGCTAAACATCTGGGTATTTGAGGCTTGATTTTTATTTTGGTTTATTATCATCAAACTCTTTAAGGGTTCCTTCCATTTTGTCCCAACGTATTGCATTTAACAAGTTGCGAAACCAATACTTTCTAAATTTGATGAATGAGGTTCTTCGATTTTGTTTGCGGTTTACACGGAGAATGAATATTGGGGGTTGTCATTCTGTTTCTTGTTGATTATTTGCATATCTATTTCTTGCTGGGTTTTGAAGATTTTCGATGTACAGGAAAAAAAAAAGATCTCAGCTTTATTATTCTATTAGTTTTGTATATGATAATATTCTGTGGGAGATTCCTCAGATCTCACTTTCAGTTTGTAGTGATTTTTGTTGGTAGTTGATGTTTAATTTTTCATTACTGCAGTGACGTATTATGTAATTCTATAATCTTCATTTATTCCTATACTTTTGCCATCATAAAAGGAAGATTCTTGTTGTCTACCGTTTTGAAAGTTTACTCAACTGATACCAAGGAGCTGTTTTTCACTTGCAGATTTTTTCAAACTTCAATGGTAAAATAGGATTAAAAATATAATGTAAGTTATGATTTATACTTGTTGGGTTTTTGGAACTTGAAGCGTTAAAGAATACAAGGAAGCATGAAAGTTATATAACTTTTAGGAAAATAAAATTAAACCCAGCAGTGTAATTAGAAATATAAAGAAATAGTGGAAGAGTGTGGTGAAGTCAGATTGGTGCTTGTGGGTGTTTCTGGTTTGAGAATTATTATAGTGTGAAGAGTCTGTTGGCTATGTCTCCTTAGCTAGCTTGTTTAGCCCGCTATCTATGGGCTTTGCCGCTGACCAAGGAAACAATCTCTTCCTGTGTCTCTTGCCATTTAAGAGGACCTTTTCTTAAAAAAATTGCATACTACCTATCTTCTATTTCTCTACTTTCTCTCTCTTACTTGGCCTCTCTGCCTCGGTTCCTGTCAAGATTCGGTCATTGCCTGCATAAGCATATATCTGTCCTCTATTTGAGATCCCACTTTCGCTTTTATCTCGTCAAGTCCTGAAGGTTGGATATATTCAGAAATTTGGTCCCCACCCTACACTTGTGTATTTATTTCCATTTCTAGGATCCTTTCCTCATTTGGAGGTGTGCATTTTTAGTGGAGATGGGTTGAATATTGAGGAAGAGGATTGTAAGGCTTGTTTTGAGGAACTTGAGGAGCAGAATTCTTATCTTGGCAATATGAAGTTTATGAAGCTTGGATCAAAGCCAGACACTTTTCAGACTGATGAAAACAATGTGAGGTGAGATCTTGGTTGGCACTTCTATTTTTCTCTGTTTTACAGTTTGTTCTGATCACCAACTTCATTTACTCTTTTGGTATATGGTTTAATGAGTTTTCAGGTTCTCTTTTTGTCCCTCGCATAAGTATGTTACTGACTGTTATTAGTCCATGTTGATTGTTTTTCAGTTCACATTAGTGCATTGTTAATCTTTTGCAACTTCCCCCTTTTATTCTATTTACCAAACTATAATTGTTGTGGGGAATTGAGCTTATGTTTTCCTTAGTAATACCAAGCCTTACCACTCTCCTAGACAGCGGCTGATTGTTTTCCCTTTTTATTAATTAGTAAGACGTACAATAAAGGATTTTTGCTAATTGAAATTTCATTGACTTGATAGTTGTTCTACCAGTGGCCTTGGCTGATTCCCTCTTGCATGTGTACGTGGTATGGGGGCAAGGGGGGTTTTGAGAAGTGAAAGTGCTCATGTTTGTGGATAGATTGTGCACGGATGTACTGCTAAGCAAATGCTTTTGTGTGGGCTTTTTATTGTTATTTTTTAAATTTTTAATAAAATTTCCCCTGTTTCTCTGGATTCATACATTTAGTGGTATTTTGTTTAGCAAGATGTGTTATCCTTTTATGTTCTCAAATTGGCATTTGGTTTTCATAAACTGTGGCTTATACTTGCTGGTGGGTATGTAGATAAAAGTCTTTCTACTCATTTTTAATTTAAGAAATTACCATGCTTTCAATGGATAGTTATCAACTGAGAATAGATATGATATGAATTCTTTGAATGGTTTCAAAGCATGAATTCCTGAATCTCTACACTGAACATCTAATGGTGACTATCATCTACTATTTATTATTGTCCATGGTTTTTGAACGTAACATGTAGTAGTTCTTTTAACAGAAGATTTAGAACTTGAATAAGCTTTTCTAAACGACTGTCTCTAACTTGAAATCAGATTTTAGTTTCACTGGAAAAGTTGACTCTTTGTAATCTTGTTTGATTTAGTATTATGTGAGGTTAAGGAGATGCTGAAAAGCTTATCATGTCTTGTAGGAAGTTAAAATGGGCTTCAGAAGAAAGTTCAATAAACTAATTAATTATTAAGCTTTGGCCATGCTGCTTATTTGTATTATTTTTTTAGGGAGAGAGGCCACAAAAGTCTTCGCATTGTTTAGTCCCTCAAATTTTAAAAGATGGTTTTTAGTGCCCAGTTTTGAGAAAATTGGTTAATTAAGTACAAATAATATTATTTTAATGATTTTTCTATTAAAATATCATTTTTACTGTCAAATGATTAAAAATAATAAAATACGAGCCATTAATAAGGGTAAAAGTGAAATTTAGTATGAAAATTATTTAAGAAAAAGATGATAATAATAATATTCTGATATATAATTATTGAAATACATATTTTTAGTTTTTTAAAAATAAAATTTAGTAAAATATTAAAATAAGAACATTGATAATAGCCAAATATTAAAATAAATATTTTATGAATTTTTTTTATATTAATTGCTATTTTACCATTATTAGATCAAATTTTATTCACGTTTTAATCACTTAACATGAAATAATATTATTATAATAGAAAAATTATTAAAATAACATTATTTATCCTTAATTTATCCTTCTTTTTAAGTTGAAGGACTAAAAAACATTTTTTTGAATCTTCTTCATTAATCACATACTAAGATTTAATTCGAGGGACTTGTGTGATACTTTTCTCTATTTTTTGTTGTGAACTACACATATTGTGTACGTTGGGCAGTTACAAAGGAAAACTTTCTACCTGCAGATATGTTGCAAATGAGTTGGCGGCAGATATAATTATTAATGTAGGAGATGCAAAGTTCTGCCTGCACAAGGTATGTTCATGATAATGCGGTAAATACATTCTCTGCTTCTTTAGCATTTCCTTTTTAAGTGTTTCTTAAGAATTTATGTTGTTTCTGTCATTTGATAGTTACCATAATTAATTTCAAAATTAAGATCTCAGTGGTCTGCCACCATATGGCACGGTTTGGACTTCGGAATTTTTTTGAATATCATAATGCTATGATTATTTAAGCATGGTATTTGTTTTGTTGGGCATTACAATAGATTTAACACAAGTGTGCAAATTATGTGATACATTTATACAAAGGGTTCGTTCAGCACCTTTTTATCTTAGAACTGCATGTGATAGCTACTTTAGTTAATATTCTGTTACTGATAAAATGACAATCCGGTATGCAGTTTCCTCTTCTATCAAGGAGTGCTCATTTGCAGAAGCTGGCTGCATCCACCGAGGTAACTAGTGATGAAATTTATATATCCGACATCCCTGGTGGCCCTTCTGCCTTTGAGATATGTGCCAAGTTTTGTTATGGCATGATTGTCACCTTGAATGCTTACAATGTTGTCATGGCTCGATGTGCGGCTGAGTACTTGGGAATGCATGAAACTATTGAGAAGGGGAATCTTATTTACAAGATTGATGTTTTCCTTAGCTCAAGCATTTTTCGAAGTTGGAAGGATTCTATCATTGTTCTTGAGACCACAAATGCTATATTTCCAATCTCAGAGGAACCAAAATTTGTTGGCCAATGCATTGAGTCTATTGCTTCCAAGGCTTGTATTGATGTTTCCAAAGTCGACTGGTCATACTCCTATAACAGGAAGAAGGTTCCAGAGGAAAACGATAACGACCCAAAATGTAATGGTATTAGAAATCGTTCTGTGACAAAGGACTGGTGGGTTGAAGATCTGTGTGAGCTTGAAATTGATTTGTACAAGCGAGTTCTTGTGAGTATAAAAGCTAAAGGAATACTAGCTAGTGAAGTCATTGGAGAAGCCTTGAAGGTTTATTCTTACAGAAGGTTGCCAGATTTCAGCAAGGGTATGAGGCATTCTGGTGATGTTGTAAAGTATCTACCGATGGTGGAATCAATTGTTTGGCTGTTGCCTGCAGAGAAAGGAAGTGTGTCTTGTAGTTTCTTGCTAAAGTTGTTGAAGGCAGCCACTTTTGTAGACTCTGGAAACATTGTCAAGGAGGAGCTAGTTAGAAGAATAGGGCAGCAGCTCGAGGAGGCTTCCGTGAATGATCTTTTACTACCGACTGCAGAAGGGGAAACAATGATGTATGATGTCACTACAGTACAAATGATAGTAGAAGAGTTTCTGAGGCAAGATAAAAATGCTGAGATGGAATTAGTGGAAGATGACAATAAGCTTCAGATGATTAGGCCAGGGATCTTGTTAGATGCTTCCAAGTTGATGGTGGCCAAACTTATAGATGGATATCTAGCTGAAATTGCGAAGGATTCCAATTTACCAGTAACAAATTTTCTTGATCTTGCAAATGCAGCTTCGTGCATCTCTCGACCAGCTCATGATGCCATTTATCGAGCCATTGACATGTATCTTAAGGTAGAGTACTTGTCTTCACCCCATTATCTTATAAAATGTTAAGGGAAAACAACAAAAATAGCATCCTTAAAACCTATAACTACAAAAATAGTATCCCTTATGTCAAACTCATGCATTTTTACTTTTTTTTAAAAAGTTTGACACATCATTTCACATTGAACGTCGTCTAATTTGATACCGTTCAAATTGAGTTATAACCATTTCGACTAACTCAATATTGAATACTGTTTAATTGGATTCCGTTCACTGTTATTGAGAGATTATTTTTGTTATAAGTTTTGAGGTGCTGTTTTTTGTAATTTTCCAATGTTGTTTTATTTGCACTATTTAACCTGGTGCTGATAAAATAAATTTCTGTTTAGATTGTATTCCCATGTTAACCACTTTATGCTGCGTTTTTCCAGCATTTAGAACCATTTCTAATTGTTCTGTGTGTAATTGGTGACGTATCTAAAGTTTGGTCTGTTTTAATACAGGAACATCCAGGTATCAGTAAGAGCGAGAAGAAAAAGATATGCAAACTGATGGATTGCAAGCTCCTCTCAGTTGATGCTTGCATGCATGCGGTGCAAAATGAGAGACTTCCAATGCGAGTAGTTGTGCAAATACTATTTTTCGAGCAAATGAGGGTCTCTGCATCATCAGGCAGTAGCACTCCTGACCTTCCTAAGAATATGAACTTAAACAGTGCATCTAACGGGAGTTCGAAATCAGCAACAACAAACACAGAGGAAGATTGGGATGCAGTAGCTACCACCGAGGAGATCAAGTCCTTAAAGCGAGGGCTAGCTTCTTTAAGGCTAAGCAATGGAGTGGGAGTGAGTGACAGTAATGATGGAAACAGTAAAAGTGTTGTTGAT